>OV743439.1:22337200-23587200 GCA_928269145.1 Agriphila tristella
CCTTACAAGATCTTGGAATCATCTCCGTCACTATACTCTGGTTCAGCTGAATACATTTTCTTGGAAATTTGCGTCAAAGGCGTAAAAGCCGTCCTTGCAGCTGTTTATTGTCCCCCCACTGTAGATTACTTTACACACCTCGAATCTGTCCTGGAACCACTCTGTACGGACTACAGGCATCACATAGTCATGGGTGACTTCAACACTGATCTTTGTTGTAATTCACCTCAATCTCTTAAGCTTACGAATATTGTCAAGTCAGTCAATCTTTCCATTTTGCCCTCTGAGCCTACGCATCATACCTCTTCTGGTGACACACTGCTTGATTTAATCATCACTTCTCCCGATAACGTCTTAAACCATGGCCAGTTATCAGCGCCAGGCTTCTCTAAACATGACCTAATATTTCTTCAATATCGTTTGAGACCTCCTAATCCTAAACCTTATATTGTCTGGATGCGTAATTTCGCTCGACTTGACCTCGACAAGTTAAGGGAAGATGCTAACATGCTCAATTTCAGTGCGATTCTTAACTCATCGACAGTTGATGCTAAAGTCTCCAAACTTAATGAATGTATACTTCAACTGTTCGATGTCCATGCACCACCGAAGTCCGTTCGAGTCAAGCGACCATCTGCCCCTTGGATTAACCGCGGTGTGCGTATGGCAATGTCTCGTCGGGACCGTGCCTTCCGTACTTATAAAAAAGATCGAACTGAGGCGAACTGGGATCTCTATAAGACGGCGCGTAACCTGTGCAACCGAATGGTAAGAGCAGCTAAGCGTCAACACTTCCATGACAATATTTCCAACTCTTCTTCGGCCAATACGTGGAAGTTTCTTCGCTCCCTTGGTCTAGGGAAAACTTCTCCTCAATCCAACTCCTACTCCTTTTCTCTTGATGATTTCAACAAACACTTTTCGTCTTCTCCAACCGTAGACCCCGGTACTAAGTCCAACACCATTTCTGAAATTGCTTCCAATGGCCTTCTCCACTCTGAAACCTTTTCTTTTTCTCCAGTAACCGAAGACGAGATTAGTAAGATTATTGTTTCCATTAAATCTATAGCAGTAGGCTGTGATGACATCAGTAGAGAAATGATTGTCTGTGTCTTGGAACAAATTCTCCCTATCATTGTTCATATCATTAATTATTCTTTTCAAACTGGCGAATTTCCTACTCTTTGGCGTAAGGCTTTCGTCATTCCTTTACCAAAAACATCATCTCCCAAAACATTAAATAACTTCAGATCCATTTCTATTCTTCCTTTCCTTTCTAAAATTCTTGAAGCCGTCGCGCATAAACAAGTTTCTTCCTTCATTTATTCCAACTCCCTTGTTACACCCCTTCAATCCGGTTTCCGTCCTGGACACAGCACAACCACGGCACTTCTCAAAGTCACTGAAGACATCAGACTGGGCATGGTCAAAGTCAAAGTCAAAGTCAAATAAGCTTTATTCAAATAAACTTAATTATTAAGTACTTTTGAATCGTCTATATTTTCCTACCACCCGTTCCAGACTTTTTTAGCTGACAAGAAGAACGGGCGCAAGAAACTTATCAGCTGTAACAGCCATAAGTAACGATATTTACAAACTTGAATATGTCGTTACCAGATAATTACAACAGGGTGACAGGATTATTGGCAACAACATAGACTTATTATATTATATTACTTCAACAAAGTACTTACAGTAGCAAGTTATGTGTTACATCATTTCCACGCATTTAGATTTAGATATTTAGATCATGGAGAGCCAGTACCCTACCTACCCTAATAGTTCTCATTGACTTCTCAAACGCCTTCAATATGGTTGATCACGACATTCTCCTAGCCATCCTGAAGTCTCTGAATTTCTCGTCTCTGTCACTGGATTGGTTTCCCAACTACCTGCGCGGTCGCCAGCAGGCGGTGCGTATGGGTACAGATATATCTCAATGGACCGATCTCTCTGCTGGTGTGCCTCAAGGCGGTATTCTATCTCCCCTCCTATTTTCCATATTCATTAACTTCCTTTCCTTAGCGCTCGACTGCTCTTATCATTTTTATGCCGATGATCTACAAATTTATGTTCAGACGCCTGCTGACGAAATCAATTCGGCATCATTGCTGTTGAATAGTGTGCTTCGTAAAATCAGTACTTGGTCTGCTGGTTTCGGCATAGCTGTAAACCCGTCTAAATGTCAGGCGATCATTGTCGGAGGTTCAAAACAGATCACCAAGATTAATATTAGTTCGGTACAACCTATTGTGTACGAGAACACCACCATCCCTCTCTGCTCTAACGTCAAAAACCTTGGCCTGCATATCGACTTGTCACTCAGTTGGACAACACAAGTTGCCGAGGTCAGTCGAGCTGTTATATCTTCATTGCGCTTTCTAAATCGTTACAGAAATTTTCTCCCTATCCGCACTAAGATCACTCTTGTCACTTCTCTCATTCTTCCACTCATTGACTATGCCGATGTCTGTTACCCAGACTTAAATGAGGATCTCCTTAATAAGCTAGACCGCCTCATGAATAATGCCATCCGTTTTGTATTTTGCCTTCGCAAATATGATCACGTTTCGTCGTACAGGTCTCAGCTTAAATGGCTTCCTATTCGTCAACGCAGACAGTTACGGCTGCTCTGCACTCTCTATTCCATTCTTAACAACCCTCATTCTCCTGATTACTTAAAATGTAAGTTTCAGCATCTCTATGATTCCCATGATCGGCGCCTTCGCTCTGCCAATTCTCTCTCTCTATTTACTCCTCTCTTTCGTTCTGGGTATATGTCCGACTCCTTCACACTGCAAGCGACGCGTCTTTGGAACGGTCTCCCCGATTCTACTAGAAGAGCTCCCAGTAAGTTTTCTTTCAAGAAACAAGTTCATGCACATCTGTTGGAGGGCTTATGCCCGTGATGTGGAAGGGTCAACGTCACTACTTATCCAAACTCTATAATAATTTGGTGTATATAATGTATTATATGTAAGTTCATATATATATATATATATACATATATATTTATTTAAATGTAAGTTTAATATTATTATATAATTCTTTATATATGTATTTATTAGTGTGTATCGATGTATCTTGTATGCACGTAAATATGTTCATTATTTGTGCCGCATTCGCGTTTATCTGTTTACTGTTGGTTGACTGGTAGAGAATGCTATTAGCATTAAGTCCGCCATTTGTACCTTACTCAATGTATTTGTACAATAAAGATTTATAAATAAATAAAATAAACAGCAGAGCTGGAGGGAAAGTACTCTAAACAATGTAGATAGCAAATTTCACTCAAAGGAAACATTCCTTTATTTTTGAAAAGAAAAATAACTGCATTCAAAGATTAAAAAAAAGCGTATTTTTACCAAAACAAAGCCATACCCAGGAATCCAACCGGCTAAAATTCGAAAAAACAACACCCTATACTTTTATGATATACATCGATAGGGTCAAACATATTAAGGATCAAATCTCTCTTTCAAACATGGTAAATTAAATGACACTATCGGCTGTCACCGGGCGCGTGGCTGACCCGAATAAATGTGGGGGTTGTAATTTTTTAGCCCCATGGTGCTTTTTTTAAGCAATATATATATTTGCAATGAGGGCTTTTTAAAATGACAAAAAACTGCGAGCTCGATAGATGGCGTTAATAAAAAGGCAAGTGTCAACTGTAGAAAACGTGAAAACACCGAAAACACCGCTAACAACCAACGAACGCCAAGAAATTAAAATGCCTTTTTATGCAAAGGGCTTTTATTTTTGAAAACCAATTTTGACACTTCACCTGTCCACCAACGCCATCTAGTGCGGTAAATAGTTACTATTTTACCATTGAAAATGGTTATCAGATGCAAATCGCCTGAGACGTATTTTTGTCCATATCTCCAAGGATTTTGGGAGGATTGAGATGAAAATAGTAGCAAAAGTTGAGAAATTTATCGAGACACGTGTGAACGTTTGAATTTTGAAAATCTACTAGTAAGTTTTATTGAAATTTTGCAAATTTCCAAAGGGGGGGGGGGTGTTTGTTTACTAAATTGTAAATATTTCGGAAAAAAACTGACTTAAGAAAAAATGGAAAAACGGGTCCTAGGGTATTAGTTTAGCTACCAAATGGCGAAATTATTTTGAAAATTGGTTAATAATTGTGACCTGTAGGGTAGATGGTCCCTTTAGATTTGGAATTCTGGAAAAACGGGTGTTTCCGTACATAAAAAGTGATGTAGCTTCTATGATTATTGACCGATCGTCAGGGTAATAGTGTTAAAAGATGCAGAAGCAGACGAAAAATGCATTCGTTGTAATTTTGAAAATCGGTTAATAATATTTCGGCTGCGTCGATACAGTTAGGGGGCGCTTTTCGTAAAAATAAATAGGTACTACCTAGGTAACTTTAAAAATATAATAGGATTTTGAATTTTATTTGATTTTGGTTTTTCGTAAATTTTTGTATTCATTTTCAATGCTCCGATTCTTGCGGGGACTGCAAAATATGTGAATTTTTTGTTTTTAAATGTCACTTTGAAAAGCTCACATAATGTTAGTTCGCTGGCTGTAAGTAGGTACCCATTTAAAAATAAACCTTAGAGTCTTTTGTTTTTGTTTTGGGTTGTCTGAGTTGCCAGCTATAAGGTTTCCGCATTCCATTTTCGTTAACATTATTTGTAAACAAAATACCTTTTGTTCTGGATTGTTTGATGACAGAGATATCTTAAATAAATAAATTCATAGGTAAATAAATAAACAGAGCCCTTGATTCCTATACAAGTACCTAACGTCTGAAAGGTTTGTACATAAGTATGTACATGAAGTTTCAAATATTCGCTAAATTAAAGTTGGTCTTCCACAGAGTAGAAACACGAATATGCCTCAAGATGTATCAGATACGAGCCTCCGGGGAGGCAGCCACCGCATTACGACTAGGGCCGCAGCAGACACGATACTTTTAGCATCTCCGATCGACGCTTTAGCTGCTTATTGGAAGCTAGATGCAGCGACCAAAACGGTCCACATTGCGTAAGCCATAATAGTTAGTATTCTTTAAAAACCGCTGAACGTTACCAAATACTATAGAAACTCTACCCCCCACGACGACGTTACACCCCACCGGGACATTCCGTACAAAAAAAATGTAAAAAAACAAGCGTTTTAGTCCCGTATTTCAGGCATAATTTTAAACGTCCCGACGGGATGGACTCTGTGATCTGTCCCTTATTTCAACATTGTTCGATTAATATTATACGAAATATACAGTCTATCCGGGTTAGTAGTAATCAAAATTTAAAGGCGTGATCTATGGACAATTTTATCAATAAAAATACCTTAAATCAGGGGTCTGGTCTGGCCCACCCCTCGCCAAATTACAAGAATATAATCTTTCGTCTTTTAGTTTAACCTTTTCCTTCAAAAACAAGCGACAGTATGGGCACCTTAACACTGATAAACAACAATTTGTCGTTTGATAGCTCTAACAACATAAAGTATCAGTAGAAATATCAAACAGACACAAGCCCGATACATTTTTAAGAGAAAAAAGAGAGATTTAAGTTAAAAAATCTAGAAATTCTGCCAAGTTTTTTTCAGTTATCCTACTTCCTATCCTACTAATATTATAAATGTGAAAGTTTGTGTGTTTGGATGTTTAGGCCCTCCGCTGCTGTAACGGTTCAAAACTGAACATGCTATTTTGTCTCAAATATTTTTCGAATTTTGTTTCGTATTGAGCATAATATTATTTAACTATCGAACAAGTTATTATAATAAAGAGTAGTTCAGGTTTTGAGTTAGCAATAATGTCGGAAGTTCTTTTAATCTTTCACGGCGCTAAAATTCAAATATTAGTCTCTGTCTAGGTAACGACGCTAATAGGCCTAAAATTTATTTATATTTATTATTGTTTATTTATCAAATTTTATTAGAGCTTCTCGAATATCATTATAATAGTTTATTTTAGAAGATTACTTAAAAAAGGATTGAATTCGGTGTTAATTATTTCTGTAAGTTGTCAGTAGTGTCACACCACGTGATGTGTTTTAGCTAAAGAACGAAATTAAATATAGTAGGTCATTCCAGTGGATCAATCGATGAGAAATCGATTGCCAAATGGTAACTGAGGGTCGCAAGGCAAGTCCCATATCCTTTGCCAAATCATAGTTGTAAATTTAAATTTTGTTTTAGGAAATATTAGACATTAGTTAGATTTGGGGGATAAATGCAAGTTTAGTTGGCTTGGAGAATTTTGTAGCGGATCTAGTACATTTTGTTAATCGTAGGCGGTATTTGTTTAAATTAGGGTATTTTGTTATACCATGCCTTTGCTTCATGACACAGTTAAATTGGAGATTTTAAATTAAAATGGAAGTTTAATTTGATTTTATAATATGGTTTGATGTTCAGAGATAATACAGAGAGAAAGAAAAGAAATGGAACAATGTTTTATTCTGGGCGGAGTTTAGTTGACAGTTTAGTGGTAAATTGAAAACTCGAATTGTAAAATAAAAGGGAGATAATTAATTAATAGAAATATTGTAAGGATAAATCTAGAAATATTATTAAAAAACATAAACAATAGTTATTGAAGGTATTTCATGGGAAAATGTGGATGGAGCCTAATAAAGTTTGTCTTGTCGTTGGGTGTTGTACGAAGAAAGATTGATATGAAGTTTCTTCGAAAGCGGGATTTTATGCTGCAGGTTTATAATTCAAATGAGGGTAGGCATTTAGAAAATGTAAAAGTAGTCGGATGAGTGTTGCCAGTTAGGGTTTTTAAAGTACCAACATTGTGATGCTAAATTGATCGGAAATTTTAGGTTTAATTGGACCGAATACTTAATGGAAAATGTTGTATTACGTATTTTAGCAAATTGATTCTAGAGGTTATGATATTTTGGGGAAGGCGAGATAAAAAGATTGAAAAGTTGGATTCTAATTATAGCATATGGGAGGTTCAATTTGTTGTGAATATAAGATTCGTATTGATCAGAGTTCTATGATTATAGTACAATAATTTCATATGATTCTGGATAAATACGCTGAATATTATTCAAAGTTGTTAATTTTGTTAGAAATGATGTAAGGGGGAAAACTTGTTGATTTATTTATGATTGAAACGTTATTTCATACAATTGTATGAATTGCTTAAATCAAATGTAGCTGAAATGTCAGTATAGAGAAATATTTAGGTAACAGATTAATTTTAATTTGGTTACAAATGGAGCGTCATTGTGCGCTTGAGTATAAAGAATCTTGAAGATAGAAGGTTATTAGTTAGTTGAATTGTACGTTGGAATTATTGATTAGTATAGGGGTTCATTTTGTAAGATTAGTAACTTAAATATTATATTTACAAGTTGAGTAAGACAAAACTGAATTCTCCCCATTTTTGAAGGAGAAGGGAAAATTTTAGGAATAATTTATGTAAAGTAGGGAAATGAAGGTAGGTAAAAAAGATGCTTAGATCGTGTGGGGTGAGGTTCCTGGAGTGAGTGAATGATTTTGGGGGGTTATAAAAGACGTGGCTCGAGGGAAATCGCTCTCTTTACTTTCCTCGTCGTCAACGTAGCATCAAGTGGAACCTCGGTAGAAGCCGTCAATACCCTCTTTGTAAGATAGCTTCGAACAAGTAGTATTTTTATAACGCAAGAAAACAGCAAGAAGTCAGGAAGAAAGTGTTTATTTGAGGTTTTGACGTATAGGTCCGCAACCGGGTGCGAGTCTTTTGCATATACGCTTTAATTAGGGCTTATATGGTATAAGTAAGCTTGAAATTAAAGTAGGTAGATTTTGTTTGCGAATTTTCATAAAGTAAAGTAAATTTCCCAATAAATCGAAGAAGTTTCCGAATCAAATTTGTTTGAAATTTATACAAGCAGTTGGGGAACGATAAAGGGGGTTTGATTTTGAATAAATATCAATAGTTTTGTGTCTCTAAGGGGCGTTCGGTCAATCCTCAAAGGGGTAGGTAATGTAGCATTGCTCTGTGGCGTGCAATGCGGGTTCTGTTAAAAGACACCTAGTTCAGTCACTTAATATCACCAAGTTAGCCAACTCGCTTAGGAGCCAACGAACCGAACGGCGTGCAGGAGTGTTCCTCGCCTAATCGTGGAGGATATGACTTGGTGGTGTTAATCCTCTTCTGTCAGGACTCAGCGCTGTCCCGTCCCACCAGCGCTGAGCACGTCCAAGCTGTTAGGAGAGAATTAGGCGAGTCATGCTTGCTCACGCTCTACAGATTCAGGGCTTCGGTGATGAGGTAAGCATCACAAATATTGCGTAGGAAATCTAAATTTAGTCGCTGGTAGGCAGGTAAACTCATTAGGTTTATAAATTCATTGTTAGGTGCGTAGGAACAGTAGGTTAGGTTTGCATCTCAAGACGGGAGGGAAGTTTGGATGCTGGTAAAAGATTGGACGTTCTCAAGAAGGTCGAGCTGTCCGCAAGGTAACAGCAGTAACGTTAGATAAGCTAGGAACTCTTATATAGGCGAAGGAGAGGTAGGTCAATTCGCAGTGTATCAGATTTAGGTAGGCCGCAAATAGGTTGGTGTACAACAAAATGGCTGTCGAAGCGAGACATAGGCAGGTGGTGTCGAGAATGGTACCAACAAGATGGCTGCCGCAGGTCATTCAGTGGTACATAGGAACTTGACTAGGATGTGATGAGGTAGGATGATTCAGGAACGGAATCTAGGAAGCGCAGACGTGTTAAATATAGTGAACGAAAGGTTATGTGAAACTACTGGGTAGGATCCGAAGGAAAGTATCAATCTTCTATAGTAGGCGCCTTAACAGAGATCTATTAATGCTATGACCCAGTGTTGTGAATAATTACTACGATGTGCTCAATTGAGTAGACTTTGCAAGCTCCAGTAAGTACCCACAAGTTGACCGATCCGACGGAAAAGTATCAATCTTCCATAGTAGGCGTTTTAACAAAGATCTATTAATGCTATGACTCAGTGTTGTGAATAATTATTATAATGTGCTCAATTGAGTAGACTTTGCAAGCTCCAGTAAGTACCCACAAGTTGACCGATCCGACGGAAAAGTATCAATCTTCCATAGTAGGCGCCTTAACAAAGATCTATTAATGCTATGACTCAGTGTTGTGAATAATTATTATAATGTGCTCAATTGAGTAGACTTTGCAAGCTTCAGTAAGTACCTACAGTTTGATTTACTATTAATTAGAGCTAGACGAATTCTTCTGTTAATATTGGATAATGATTTAATAGTGAAAGTTGAATCATAAATAAAGAATAATTATTCATCCTTGATTTGGATTGGTAAAATTGAACCTGTTTTCAATTGGTCGTTTACAGTTGAGATAATCCGTTTTGGTGATTGTGGGAGGAATACTAAAACAAGATCTGGGCGTATGGAATAATCCCGTGTTACCATTAGACTAATGTTGAATCACAGTTTATGGAACACTAGATCATAGTTTGAGTAAACCTTTCAAATTAACAGAATGAAGGTTATGACTAACAGTGAGATAATACTTTGAAAAGTATCTACCTACTATGAAAATATTATATTATTTAGTGAATACATTAAATTCACAAATAATAAGTTCAACATATTATCTGAGTTCAAATATTACAACTAGGTTCAACCAACTCAATTTGAGGATGAAAGAAATAGAATTTTATTGATATCAAATATTGCCTAGTCTACTCAACATTTAATTGAAATATCGCCTTTAACTTTAAATGAAATGAACTGAAGTCAATTCGGTTTATGGTTGTATATTTATAATCTAGCCGAGATTAAAGTGTGAAAAATCCTTCATAGAGCTCTATTACCTTGTTTAGAATTGTCTTTCCTTCAGTTGAACAAAGTAAACTTAGTAAATTGCATTTTGGAGGTTATTTAATCCAGTAAAATTAGGTTCCAATAGTTTAGTTATAATCAACGGTAAGTAGTAAGCGGATTTTGATTGTACTCTTGTCCTGTAGGTTATTAGGTTTCCACTTAGGTTTTAGTCTCTTTCATAGGCCGTGATCATCTAGTTCCTTTTGTGCTTAGCCGGACGGTTACACTGCCTTGAGCGGGATCCCGGCGCGGGCGTCCGCTCCGGGTGCTGTTTCCTGTATTTTCATAGAGCAGCGCTGCGTGTGGCGAGCCCGCCTCGCGGGGTAGGAGAGCACGCTCGCGGGTCCCGCGCGCGGGTCACGCGAGCGGGGCTGTTTCTTGTATATTCATAGAGCAGCGCTGCGTGTGGCGGATTGCCCGCCGCACGCGGCGCGGGCGGCGTGCCCGCCTCGCGGGGCAGGAGAGCACGCTCACGTGTCCCGCGCGACGGGTCACGCGAGCAAGGCTGTTTTTGAAAATCGGCGACGCTACGTGATTCGTATCGCCCGCGGCGTGCCTGTACAGTCAAGAAGGAAATGCAATCTCACCATTTAATATGGAATGGGATTAGTGAGGCAAGAAAGAATTAGTTAAACGTTTTTTTTTACCACGGTCGCTCTCTTGTTTATTTATTTGTTTATTTCTTTGTCTACACATTTTGCAAACCATTTTATTGACTGAGCAAGCGCGAAGCGTCTCTGCTTCAGCTTAGGCAAAATTTATTTCGTATGTCCTTCCGCCTGTCCATTGGCTGTCCGTTTGTTCTCCTCTACAGGTTGCATTTCTCAACCGATTCTCAAGAAATTTTGTGACCATGTTCGAAAATTAAATAGATTTTTTTTTGACGAGCCAGTATCTCGAAAATTGTCTAAAACAATCACCATAACATTTAAATAAAATGTTCAAAAGTAGAAAATCTGTGAATACACCAAATATAGGTACCAAACAGTAGTGTGAGCTTTTAAATCTTCTTGGCTGCATCTATTAGATTATTTTTTAATCAACATACAATTTGAGCTACTTTTTAACTTTAAGACGTTTATTAGGTTGCTTTCTCGTTTGTTTGTTTGTCCGCAAAGTTTGCGAATGATTTTTTACTAGCTTCCCGATGAGCTAGAGACTTGAAACTTCAAACATAGGTCAGAACTTGAACGCCATGCAATATTATGGTGTCATTGAGCTGATTTGATGATGGATCCGGAAGAAGGCCACTGGAACTCTATGATGAAACTAAACAACCCCATCGTGTTTAGGCTCGGTAGAATTGTCTTGACAAGTAATCTAATGGGAGTCGAGCTCCAGGGTCTGATGATGAAGCTGGAAGGCCATGCCATAGGAACTCAATATTGAAACCATGCAACCCCATCGAGTTTAGGCTCGTTTGAATCGTCTTGACGAGTACTTTGTTGGGAAATAGTGTTCAGGATCTGATGATGGAGCCGAAAGAAGGCCACTGGAACTCTTTAATAAAACCATGCAACCCCATCGAGTTTGGGCTCGTTTGAATCGTCTTGACGAGTGCTCGGATAGGAGATGGTATATTTTTTGTCTTAGAACGTTAATTCAAAAGCAGAAAATAATAATTTACTGAAAAGAAAAACTTTTTTAAAAATACGTTTGCAAAACGGACTACTTACCTAAATTATTACAAAAAAAAGCCTAAAAACATTAAAACGGACTAAAAAGTAAAAAAAAATAAAAAATTCTTCTGTAAATATTTATAACCATCTACGGAATATTTATAACTATCTACGGAAGTTTTAAACCTAAAAACGTGGGGCGCACTTTGTAAAATTTATCATCCATATTGTCTTTAGCCCCACGTTTTTAGGTTTAAAATGGGGTTATAAATATTTACAAAACAATTTATTTTTTTACTTTTTAGTCCTTTTTAATGTTTTTAGTCCGATTTTTTTTTGTAATAATTTAGTCCGTTTTAAAAAAGTGTTTTTAAAAAAGTTTTTTTTTCAGTAAATTTAACGCAAGGCCCTCGTGAGGTTGAAACTTCGAACATACTCGTACGTAGGTGAGACTGGAAGACAGTGTAATTTATTATGATGTGATGTGATTGAGACGGAAGAAGGCCACAGGAAATTCGGCTGCTCACACGCGTGGCCAAGATTGTACTGTCGGCGCTGGCATCATAATAGCCCTCGCAGCCACCCGCGACGGGCTATTTGTCCGCGACGGAGAACGGCGCGGGTCCCCGTGACGGGCTGTTTGTCCGCGACGGAGCACGGCGCGGGCCCCCGCGACGGGCTCCCGTACCGTGTACCCGCGCCGAGATCCCGCTCAAGGCAGCGGAGGGCCTTAGATGTTTGGATGTTTGTTCCTCAATCACGCAAAAACTACTGAACGGATTTGGTTGAAATTTGGCACACAGATAGAAGATAGCCTGGATTAAAAAATAGAATACTTTTTATCCAGATATTCCCACGGGAACGGGAACCACGTGGGTGAAACCGCGGGCGGCCGCTAGTTTTAAAATATCATTGAATGTTTGATTTGTATTACTAGCATTTGAGCTGTTCTACAAAACGAGGGTAAATTATTGCTCTACGTCTATTAATTCCAATGCTAATGTCGAACAAAGGGAACCCTTCACGGGGCGGTCGCGTAGTGTAGCTAGTCATATAGTCGGATAAATTCGGTCCAAATCGAGCATTGTCCCTTACAGGATCAAGAAAATCTGGCAACCCTACCCCGCACATGGCTATTTTGGACGCGTTTTTTGATACCGATTGCGACTGAATGCAGCAAGTCGCCAGAGCGCGATGTAATCGCAAAAACTCTAATAGTCGATGCTAAAAGTATCGTGTCTGCTGTGGCCCTTAGACTCGTTCCCGCCTTAATAAAACAGAACAGAATAATACAAGAGATTATTACTTCTGAAGTTTCTTGAGCAACTCGCGTTATCGTATGTAACGCTATAATACCATGCAGCTTAACAATACCAGATGTTTTAATCTGGTTGCTGTGAGCATTTGAAAGTGTATGATCATTTGAGTAGAAACGTAATTTATTTATTCAATTAGGTGTAAAAATAAAATTGTTTTCTTAAATCAAAGGGCGCTGAAGAAAAGTACCTTAATCGTAGAAAATCCTTACTAATATTATAAATGCGTAAGTCCATTTGTTTGTTTGTTTGTTACGCCTTCACGTCCTAACTACTGAACCGATCATCATGAAATTTTGCATACACATTGTCAAGGGTACCGAGAACCTTTCATCCCGAAAAAAGTAAAGTTCCCGAGGGATAGCAAAAAAACCTTTCTACGCAGACGAAGTCGCGGGCAGAAGCTAGTTAACCATAATTATTTACCTACTTGTTTTCCTTCTATTGAAACTTAATAAAAAGTTACATCTTGTAAAATATGATTGTCTTATTCTTATTTGTTATTAAGTTCTACCTACTGTAAAACTTATTCACTATTCTCAAACATTTTGACAGTAGACAGTAACTTGATTGATTTATACCTACCTATTAAGTTAAATTAATACCTGATATATTATATATTTCAAAAATTCCAAGTATTTCTAGGGTTTCAAGACTTTCAAGTGTTAGGAAAGTATTTTCGGGTCATTTAATTGTGATGAACTATGACCTTTTAGTTATTACATCAGAGCTTCTTGTATTTCATACAAATTTAATAAGTCATTATTACAATTAGGTACCTACGTGAACAGCTAATTTATTTCTATGAAATATGTTAGGATTATAATTTCATCATCAAACATGACAGTAGTGGAATCTGAAATTGGGCCAGAATGTAGCAATATTTTGTTTTATCTCACCTCAGCATTTCGTCCTTATGAAAAAAAGTTTATTAATGCTTGTTAGAATAGTTATGCGTTTTTTAACATTGAAAATGGTTTTTCGATCGCTTCAGTAAGGTAGGTACACAATTTCAGCCAGAGTGAGACATCGCCGTGGTCTCGTGAGTTTTGGGTCTACGTAAATATGATATTATATGTCAAAAGATGCGTCTTGGCAAGGGCTACAATATGGTGAAATTTTTTTTGAAAAGTCCAAAACTTTTTTTGAAAATCGCATAAATGTAGAAAAATGACACACTTTTTCGGGGTTTTTTTTTCACTAAATCGACAATTTCTCAAAAACTATAAGCGATATCGAAAAAATGATAAAAACCCCTAGAGATATAGAGTTGGGTTACATTTAGAAATTATTATATGTCCCTGACTTTTACGGTCTGGGCTGTAGCTTATCCTTTATGTAGCGAAATGTCGGGATACCGCGGGCGACGCGCGCGGCGCGGGATAATGGTTATACTATACTTATACCCCGTAGTACGATTGAAGTTTGTAAATTATTGTATATTTCAAAGCTAAAAAATATTTTGATATATTTCTGGCGATTTGTTATTTACTAAAAGACAATGCAACTTTTCCCTTGACGGGTTGGCCCAATTTTTTAAAAAGTATGGTACAGGAATGAAACTTGTTTCGAAATATCGATATTATCATTAGGGCTGACTTTTACTAAGGCACCAAAAAAATCTATCCTGGTGAATAAAGTTACAACTGCACTGAAGACAAAGAAAAAATATGAACGATTTTTTCCTGGCGTTAGATGGCACCAAAGATTTTTTTGGTGCCATAGTAAAAGTCAACCCTAATGATAAAATTTATACTTACTTGGAAACAAGTTTCATTCCTGTACCATACCTTTAAAAAATTGGGCCGATAAGTTGCATTGTCTATTTGATAAAGCTAAAATATAATGAAAAATGTTGAAACCTTAATATTGATATTGATTAGCTCTAGTAGGTCAACAGATGGTATGACGCGAATAGAGCGTGAATCAAGTGCTGATTCCAGATCTACTCTAAGATTAAAATCGTTAGATACGGCGGCGCGGCGGTACCATAGTGTGACTGCGCTGAAATGTCTCCATAAGCCCATATTCAAGTAAGTGACGTCACTTACTATGTGAAAACGAAAGAGAAAGTAGTGTTAGCAATAACTGTAGGAGCAAAAGAGATGACGCTATTATATCCAGTACACGTGCTAGGCGTCGTAGTGAGTTTTTGTGTGTAGGTAAACGGATAAACGAATCTTAAGCGAAAGTTCAACAGAAGAGAGGTTGTAGTTTGAGGCCCGAGGCGAAGCCGAGGGCCTCAATAGGTACTTACGAGTAGATACAGAAAAGTTGATCCAAAATATTAATATCGTGGGTTGCTGTTATTTCAATTTCGAGATTTGAAATTACTCGATCAATCATGTCTTTCTTAGTTACTCTTACTCTGAGATTCCAAATGAATTTTTACAACGATCTCTGAATGAGAGTGTGATGATCATGCCTAGGTAAACATAGTTTACAATTGCAATAAAATGAGGGTTGTTATAGCACATTCGAGTGATGATGAAGTCGGCGCGAGAGTCTCGCATGCTGAATTTGATTTTGATTGTTTTTTTATTAGGTTATATTAGAAAAAGTTTTAAAAATACAAGGAAAATTCAATAAAATAAGTTACTTTTCAATAAAATATTAATGTCTATAAGAATGGAATAAAAAATATATTTACCTATATTTTGTTAAATTCATTAAATTCATTTTCAATGTACCAGAAGGTCGTGAAAGGCACGAGATCTGTGAATTTTTTGTTTACTTCAGATTTTATTTTGTGCTTTTTTTATTATTTCTGGTTTACCAAATTTTAGGATAATAAAAATACTAGTTAAGGTTTTTTTTTACTTCATAACAAAGAATAGCGGAAGTAATACTTCCGCATTTCATTGTTATGAAGTAAAAAAATCCTTAATTTTTCAATTAATTCTTCTTAGTAGTATTTATGGGCTTTCCTGTTGTATGCCATCAAAAGAAAAGTAATTATCTTGTGACGCTTCAAATTACTGGCAATTTAAAATAATAAGGGCCTATCGCCGTATCGGAATGTACCACCTAAGAGCGGGCGGAATTCCCAGAGGGGAATTTCATTAAATTCCCTTGCTCTCTTATTGATATGGGTGCCAGCCGCGCCGGCTCGCTCTTTATTAAGAAATCATATGAATGTTCGTCGGAATGGGCGTACGTGACGATACGCCTTTATTACTTAAACTCGTGATAAAGCTAGCCAAAGATAATCATACTATGAACTCATTTATCTTAGTATGACTACCGACTCATGGATGACGTAGGTCAGTATTATCTTTTTCTTTTGACTAACAACCATTTACTGTACTATACGATATTTGAAAGCTCATTTCATTATTTGAATTTGTATAAAGCAAGTGCTTTAAATTGACAATCAATCACAATCATTTTGTAAATATACTATTTTTTTTACAAAATAACGTGCCAAATTAACATTTATACTTACACTAGCAGCTGCCTGCGGTTTCACTCGCGTGGTTCCCGTTCCCGTGGAAATATCGAGATTAAAAGTATTCTATGTTTTAATCTAGGCTATCTACTATCTGTGTGCCAAATTCCAACCAAATCCGTGCAGTAGTTTTTGCGTGATTGAGGAACAAACATCTAAACATCCAAACCCACAAACTTTCACATTTATAATAATAGTAGGATTCTTACTTCGCTAACTCGTGTAGTGGATCTTGGCCTCCGACATCAGAGTATGCCATTTCAAAATCAATACGTCAATAGGGTAATAAAAAAACTCTTCTGCGAAATGATGAACTAAAGACATCCTTTAGTACTTGACCGAGCAGGAAAAGTAACTTCGTAAAACGCTGAAAGCAAAATAGCATTAGGTTCCTAGTATTTACCTGAAAGAGGTCAAATACTGGGTCGGAAAAGTTTAATTTTACAGCTCTGTGATTTACAGATCGACCCCTGCTACTGCCTCAAAATAATAAGTCAGTCTCTAATGCCACAGCGAAAACTTTAAATTTTCTTAATTCTGTATTTCTTATGAATAACCTGAATAATTCTCCTGAATTACCAAAATTAAGAAAATTTAAAACGAAAATCGTACGATTATCGGGATTTTTTTCTTAGTAGCCCTCTCTCTAGTCGCTAGAGTCACATTATATTTAATAGGTTTTATTTTATTACTTGAGAAATTGTAAACCTCTTCTAATGAAAAGCGTGACAATGTTTTATTTGCGTCTCTTTGTCGTTTATTTTCGTAATTGTATTTCAAGTAAACAAATAGTTCTTATTCTACTTCTAATATTATTACATTATTGGCTTTCTAGTTATTTCTTGGTAAATCATTAACTTTATTATTGAATTCAAAGGATATAATGAAATAGTTATTGACCGAGCGAGCGCGAAGCGTCTCCGTTTCGGCTAGGGCATAAATCTATATACAGGGCGTTTCTTTTAAGGTGTCAAGCCATTGCGAGGCGATAGCTGAGTACTATACCTATCGATTGAACCCCTATGTATGTTCCGCGATTTTTTGTAGTTTAGGAGTTATAATTATTTTCATTTTTTTTATGACTTTAGGTCTGAACGGCTTTAAAAAATTATATCTTTTTTTTGGGTGAGCTTTTCTCGGTATTTTTTTTTGCAACACAATGCCTATTAATTGTAGTTTTATGAGTAAAATAATCACCTTCCTTACTTTGACATTAGTTGCAAAAAATTTGATCGATAGTAAAAAAAATTGGGAACCAACAAAACAGAATGGAATCTTCAACTGTAAAAATAAATTAATTAAAGATTATTCCATAGCTTCTGACTAACTTTAAAAACTGTGCAACAGCCTAAGCTTTCATAATAGTACAAAAAATTCACAGATTTTACAGTCCCCGCAAGAATCGGAGCATTGAAAATGAACACAAAAATTTACGAAAAACCAAAATCAAAGCAAATGCAAAGTCCTATTATATTTTTAAAGTTACCTATTTAGTACTTACCTATTTATTTTTACGATTCGCGCCCGCTGACTGCCTCGACGCGGCCGAAATAATATTAACCAATTTTCAAAATTCCAACGAATGCACTTCTCGTCTGCTTCTGCATCTTTTAACACTATTACCATGACGATCGGTCAATAATCATAGAAGCTACATCACTTTTTATGTACGGAAACAGCCGTTTTTCTGCAATTCCAAATCTAAAGGGACCACCTACAGGTCACAAAATTATAAACTGATTTTCAAAATTATTTCGCTATTTGATAGTTAAACTAATACCCTAGGACCTTTTTTTAACTTTTTCTTAAGTCGGTTTTTTTCCCGAAATATTTACAATTTAGTAAACAAACATCCCCCAAAAAACCCGGAATTTTCGGAATTTTGCAAAATTCCAAAAAAAGTTACCAGTAGATTTTCAAAATTCAAACGTTCACACGTGTCTCGATAAATTCCTCAACTTTTGGTATTATTTTTATTTCGATCCTCCCAAAATCCTTGGAGATATGGCCAAAAATACGTCTCAGGCGATTTGCATCTGATAACCATTTTCAATGGTAAAATATGTACTTTATGGGGTATTATTTGCTGAAATCGGACCCTGAAGGTGGTGAATCGGAAATTTTGTAATTTTCATATTTTATGATTTGTTATTATTTTCACATATTTTTGTCATTCCAAAGATTAATTATCCATTTAAGTTTAAATTGAGCTCAGTTTATGGTAAATACAGTAATTTTATACTACTACTAAGTATCCAATAACCATCTTATTCATAAAAAACCTATAAATAGAATTATAATCCATTTTAGGTAACATGCGGCTTATTAAACACACAAAATAAATGTCAGTTGTCAGCATTGACGTCCAAAAGAGTAAATCACTGACTCACTAACTCACTCACTCACTCATCACGAAATCTCAGAAACTAAAAGTGCTAGGAGTCTCAAATTTTGCATGGGGGTTCCTTTTAGGATGTAGGTGCTCACTAAGACGGGATTTTGCGAAATTCAACCCCTAAGGGGGTAAAACAGGGTGGCAAAGTTTGTATGGGAGAAAGCGATTCCTTGGCCCGATTGGCTTGAAATTTGGCATAGACATTCTTTCACAAAATTAATTGAATACGTGTTTCGTATTTTCTTGGAATGTATCCCCTAACAGGGTTGAAAAGGGGTAGAAAGCTATTTTTAGGGTGATTGACTTCGATTTCGGAATCAAAACTTCTTAGTGCATTTGTACGATTAAGAAAAATAAATGTCAGTTGTCAGCATTGACGTCCAAAAGTGTAAGTATCAAAAGTGCCAAAGAAATTAAAGGTTTTGTGGATTACTACCAAATTACTACCTAATTTATACATAAAATTTATTATAAATCGAATGTGTAGTTTTTGTGTCTAGCCTTCAAAATCAAAGCAAAGAAGCGGGTGTTACATTTCATGCGTAAGTACACTGTTTTTTTTTATATTTTGATCGCGTATTTCTTTCTCAAATCTCACAGGAACCAAGTTTCTGAGCTAAATCATTAGGTAGTTATATCATGAAAAATCTGATAAACAGGAAAATCTAAAAATTATTTCTAAAAATAACCTCGAAAACATTTGACATGCAAACCGGTAAAATTGCGTATTAATCTACGTAATAGAAGCCAGCTTAGCATTGACGTCCACTAAAATCAGTAGGTTTATAAATCGATTTCCGGATGCCTACCCATATAAAAAAAAATTACCCAAAAATTACCCCATATTTCAGGGAATTTCAAGCGGTTTGATTTTTCCAGATTTCCGACGGAAGATAAAATTCGTGAGAAATGGATAGAAGCAACTGAAAAAAGAAATGGCAATGTACACACGAATTGATTTTTAATGATCATTTTAAGCTTTTCATTGTGAATAAACAGTAAGTAAGAGGACATTGATGTCACCAGTAGGTTTTTTTTATTTATTTTTAAATTATTCATCCTTAAATATAATAAAACCGTAAAAAAAGTGTGTCTGTACATTACATATATTTAAAAAATATATATCTGGGGCGATGAAGACATAGTATTCTCTTTGGTCATTTCTTCTGAGAGTAGGTAGAATACGTATCAATACCTATGGTGTTATGTTGGTAGTGCTGACATTTCTTCCGTCTTTGCGTTGTAATAAGGTGCAAAATTAAGTTGATTTTCGGAAAACCAACATTACGGCATAGGTACTATGAAAATGAATCGCACTATGTTCCTTGATTGTCACCGCACGAGTTTCGTTTCTATTTTTCTGAAATATTATTCAAGGATTTTCTTGCTGTTTTCACCAAATGATAGAGTGATTTTTGAGGAAGATTTAAATGTATAATAAATAAGCTGAGGTTTTATGTAAATAAAAAAAAATATTCAAGTGTTTCTTACACCACCGATGACGGCGGGACGGGACTCGAACGGGAAGGAAACAGACTCTTGGAGCAAATGCGTGACGATGACGACTGAAAGGTATCTGTTTTCTTTTCGGGTGTTGTTGGAAGGTCGCATTTGGCAAAAAAGGAAAGAACCGAAGCGAAGCGAGGGCGGGCCGCTAGTGCTTTCATATGACCGTTCCGCGCTTTCCGGCTGTCCGTCTGTTCTCCTCTACACATCGCATTAATTTTCAACCGGTGCTCGTGGAATTTGTGGTATATTTTTTGTCGAAATTAATTTATCGAAATTTTTCGAATAAAAAAAAATATATTTCAGTCTTTTTAAAAAAATGACACAATCAAACGCGAGGGCTTCATCTCGTAGAGCCACCAGTTATAACCATAATTATACTGAAATTGAAGCATAAACAATGTAGGTACTTATGACGATGTGTAACAAAAACTTCTTTATTATTGGACCATTGTTCAAATTAACTCACATCCATAATGTAACTTATGGGAAAAGTACGGCTTAAATTACCTCGTTTCTAGAACAGCTCATGTTTAAGTATAATAACATACAAACATATTTTATGATTAATTAAACTTTGCGTTTACAAAACAGGGTCCAAAAAGTTTGTAACGAGGTAACAAAGGAATTATTACCCAATGTTTTTGGTAACTTTCATGTGGTTTTTCAGAGTAAAACCAAATTGTTCTGTTGAAGCATCAACAGTCCCTATTTTTTGCATTTCATCAAAATACCTATAACATTTTCTGTGAATTGCCTCTTGAGTTTGTATTTCAATACGAAACTGTTAATAATGCCAATGATTCTCGTTTAGACTTTATTTTCCATTCAATGATTTCTCATTAACTCCAATATTGGGTGAATCTGTCTTCATCAAACAAAAATAAAGTAATTAATGGACAAGGCGTATGGCGTGTAGTATGATTAATAGTGTTTACTAAGTTTTAAAAAGGGCCATTCGATTTAAATAGCAAATATTAGTTTTTGTTCAGCTGCACTGATGTTTAGTAAGCATCGCGTCACAAAAACTTCAATTTTCGGAATGTATCCTAGGGGCCATCCATAAAATATTACGTCACACTAATTTCATGGTTTTTGACCCCCTACCCCGTCCTTGTCACAGCTGGTCACATTTGTGAGACCCCCCCAACAAGCAAAAACGTCATATAAGATCTGACTTGTACCACTTTAAGTCGGATAGCAGTCTTATAATAGTAATGAGATGACTGCTAGGTCCTATATAGACGTCTTAAATTTAACTTTTTAGTCGTGCGACAAATATGTCCTAATAAACTGGTCATAGTAACGTCGGCACGACTAAACTATACGACGTTATATTAAAGTTTTAGCTAAAACGTCTGTACGACTTGTAGTCGCATTTGAGTCAACTTTCGACTTTTAAACGACGTTTAACAAAATGGCGGCTTTACTTGGTCTTCAAATAACCTTAAAATGACTTTTTGTCTTTAAAACGTTATATAGAGATTAGTGTGCGACAAAATTTACATGGCTGACATTTTTAGAATTAAATATAATTTTATTAATACAAATTTTATGTTTCAAACGCAAAATTATGAAGGGGCATGAAAATATGAATAATATTTACATAGGTATATTATCATAAAATTTTAATTCCCAGACGAACTAAACGGTATGAGAGACAGACACAGTTAGCAAGATATGAAAGTTAAATAATACTTACCATTTATTTCCTTGTAATTGCACTCAGATCTCAAAACATAACCACAAACACGAGTCACTGACGAACATTAAAAATCAGTCGTACAAGTGTTGTTACTTGACTCATATACAACGTTTTCGTCATTCAAAAACATCTGTATGACCATAATATAACGAAAGAGTCGTTGTAAAGTTTTGATGCGACTACTGTACGATGAAAGTGGTAATCTTGTGACTTTTGTATGACCATTAAACAACAATGTAGGTCGTATAAATGGGGCCCTTTTCGCGTTGAGCAAACGTTATTATAACGTTAGTGTGACCTATCTTTTGCGACCAGTGGTAATAAGATAACGTTTGTACGACCATTGTACGACGTAAAATTGTTAGTTGGGCCGCCCTCCCTAGTGTAGTGTGACGTCACATATTTTCAATTTTGCGTCTAGAAATAATTATTTAATTAAAAAGCACTTCATAAATTTGTTGTATTTCAATTTAAATTTAAATTTTGAAATGTGACGTCACGAAATTAAGGACCCCTCCCACCCCCTTGTCACACATTGTCACATTTCGTCGACCCTCTCCCTCCCCTTTAACGTGTGACGTAATCTATGGATGGCCGCCTAGCTTTAAAATAACTTTTGCAAGGGTCGGTACGGTAATGGGGTGGGTGGCCACTTTGGTGCTACTGATGTGTTCAACAGTAGCACCAAATTGGTTACCCACCCAAATGGTCCAAAGACTTATACAGGGTGAAATCGAAGTCATCGGAAATCTTTTAAAATAAGAATCTAACCGCGATATTCCTAACCGTCGAACGGAAAGTTGACCAGTGGGGGCATTTAAACGAGTCGATTTCCAGTCGCAAACCTAATTTCAATTTATTCATTTAAAGGTGGAAAGGGGAGTGGGAGGGGGCAGGGGAGGGGGAGAGTGAGAGGTGATGGAGGGGAGTGCTAGGGGGAGAAGAAAAGGGAGCAGCGCGCTTGGTGGAGGACCGCCTAATCAGGTAAAAACGGCTGATCTGATTTTGATGAAATTAAGGTTCCTTAAGGATTTCCTCGAATATCCACGTGGATTCGTTTATAAAATACAAAAAATGCTTTTCACACACGGAATACGATAAATATCATTATTTATTAATGACAATTGATATAGTTAACATATTTTTAAAGAGTTTTTAAGTTTAAAAGACGTATATCAACTGTCTAAAACCGTTTACTTAATAGGACAAGTAAGAATAAACAGACTTTAACATTCACCATTTGAAGGGAAATGCTATTGTTACATTTACAAACTGATGCTGTGAACCAGAAACTCAAAGTTAAGGGGTCTATCGTATTAAAATTGACAAAGCAAACCCTAGTTGATTAACTTTTCAAATCAAAGTTGTGTTTTTGGACTACAAGTTGTAAGGTCAGACATAAGACGAAGTTTAGTTGAAACGGACTTCGTTACATAATTTTGAAACTTTGTTTGAGCAAGAAGGCATAATGTCCTATTTAATTAATCATAATAAAATACTATTATTATCTTAAGCTGTTTGAAAAAACAACACGTTCAGCCTTGTGAAAATATTTCATAGAAAAAGTCAAACATTTGTTTAAAATATTTTATAAAACGAAATAGTAAGTACTTAATCCACAAAAATGTTTTACTTATTGTTTGTGCTTACTACCTTTTAAAACAAGATAAATATTTAAGCCATTAAAATAAAAGTTAAAAGTTTTCAATAGAATTGCAAACGTAGTGACGAATTTAGGGCCATTGCAGCGCATGCCAGCGATGTAACGCGACTACGGTCGCACCTACTTGCAGCGAGTTGATTCATCGTGTGTAATAAATAAGTATGGCTCAATGCAGCGTGCTCGCGTCTGGCGACCCCTAGAAAAATGCACAGACTCCCTGCATAGCACGAATTACTAGGACATTGAAAATGAAATTCAGGCATAAGGAAATAAACGAAATGACCACACAAATTAAACATTAAAAAAATTTACAATTTCATTTTCATTTTTTTTTTCATTTTCAAAATTTTGATCTCATTCGACAGCCAACTAAATACCATAGGACTGTTTTTTTTTTTTTTACTTCGACTTAGTTCACGAGATATCCGGGCCCAAAGTCAAAAATTCAAAGGTTTTTCGACCATAACTTTTTTGGATTTCATTTTTTTTTAATTCCTTCACCATCTGATAGATCTCGTCAATCAGCGTCCTTTGACACCCTATTTATCTATGAACTACCAAAAGCTTCCATACAATCACCGTGTCGCACTAAACTCCCAAATGGGACCTAGTACCCAGCGATCTACAAGCCATTTTCGATGACAAAACAGTCGCTGTAACCGTAGTCGGTCGTAGTTGCCGGCACGCTGCATGCACGCTGCAAAAGCAGTCAGTGCGACCGTAGTCGCGCAACATATATGGCACGCTGCACGAGTTATGCTGCTTACTTTAGAGAAAAGCTTCGCAGTTAGCCGAATGAAGTCTGACATGATTATAAATTAATCCAGGTCCAAATTGACGTTAAACAAAAAGTGCCAAACTGCTAAACTAAATATTGGTAAAGAACTATCAAGTTTTTCTTCGTATAAAATTAGCAGTTTCATTTGTACAAGCCCATATATGCTCATATGAGCTTCCTATTTCGTTGCAAGTAACCTCTGTTTGCCTAGGGCGACGACCCATTCAGCCAGAACAAACAATGTGAAACGCTACTACCGCGCATTCAGCGCTTTTTAGCGCAAAGGCACATGCAATTTTTCAGGATCGTTTAATTAATTTTAAAAGCTACTACATCTTTTATTTCTAACACTGTTCTATATCGCAAACAAGTTTGAGACAGTCACATTTAAAAAAATATAGGAGTTTAACTTTCCTTTTGTATATTTTATGTATTAAGTAATATAGTAAGTACTTTATAATAAAGTAAGTACTTTATTTTATACACGGGAAGATTGATAGTAAGTACTAATATATTTAAATAGATGAACGTCCATTTTGCAGTTAATTAAATAGGACCTAGGTCAAAAAAATAAATAAAATATAAATCCGTTATTGGCATTAAGCAAAATCTGAAAGATAATTACTGTTAATTTTAAGTGCTTTGGATTTTGTGATAATAAATAAAATAAAAAAATAAATAAAATATATATTGAGATCACCATTGAGTGTCATGTCAGTCAATTTTGAATCCATTCCAATTGCTTTAGAGCCAAATTCACCATTGATTTTAAACGCGATCAAGATCACGTTTTACGTAATGTAGTTTAAGTGTCGAGTTTGATACCCCGTTCCCCGTTTATTCCAAAAATCAATTTCACCAGGTCATTAAAAAAATTGAATCAAGATTTAACAAGGCATTGTTTATAACATAATTGTAAATTTTTGTAACAAATTTTACTTTGTTGTTATGACAGTGACAGCCTTAAACTTGTTTTTTGACAAAGCGCGTTTAAAATCAATGGTGAAATTGGCTCTTAATGTTTAACGATAAAACCAAAACCGGAACTCTATCATCTTTGTTACCTACGTCACCAACATTGTTACGTTGCCAAAGTATGTCAATTTTAAAGAGCATAAGATTTTTTTTGGTAAACAAAACCGAAACGACAACTACTGTAAATAAAACACTGTGTACAACAACTGTAAAGTTGAAAAAATTTACACGTTTGGGCCCCAGTTTTCTTAATGGCTATCAAAGCATCTCTTTCTTGTTGTGTTAAGGAAATTGTTGTGTCCACTATCCACGTCTTGGCTCGCCAATGCACCACCACACGTCCTCACTCTGTCCCGCCATGACAGACAGTGAGTGTCTAGTCTGTACCACAGATCAGACTCCCGACCGTGACGTGTGCACACGAGACAAGTGAGTATTGACATACAGCCAATACACTACATCCCTCCTTTTCTTTAATTGTTGAGAAGGACACTAACAATATAAAGGTTTAATAACTGCCCTAATCACTTTTAATCCAAAACAATAACAACTTAATTATATTCGATCATCAAGGAGAATACAAGAGAGTTTTTTTTCCCTTTGGTTGATTTCGAAGCTAATTTTTGAGCTTTACTAAGAATTTTACCGCGATGTTCAGAAACTATTTAATTAAAAACATTTCCTGGTCTCATCAGTTTTGATTATGGCATTTACACTTTATTCTATGTAAGTAAGTACGTTATAAAGATAGTTTTACAATTTGTTTGTTGTGCTTGTTTAAAACTTACTTATTTTCGGTTCTAGGTTGTCAATGTTTGCTTTTTTCTTTTTACCTACTCCATATGCTGTTCCTTCCCTTGAAAAAGAATAAGTACTTACCTTGCTGCATAATAGATTACTGTTACAGGCTGTGCCGAAGCTGGGCTGCCAATGCTATAAGGCTGAAACTTCCCTTTAGTGAGATACGTTAGGATTATTCCGGTAGGGTCTCAAATAACCCTTGATGGCAGCAGAATTGTAGAAATCAAGCGCCGTTTTGCTAAGTCCATAGACGCCTGGTTCAAGTCATCTTAAAAATCTGTAAGCCTAGGTTTTCACATTAAATAAGTTACATTTAATGAGAGCTTTAATCTTTTCATCTTCCATGTACGGAGTAGAAACCTGGACCATACTAGCCAGAGAGAGATAGAGAAAATATTCATTCGAGATGTGGTGTTAGAGACAAATGCTTGAGATACCCTGGATGGCTTAAACAGAATACATGCTAAGAGTTTGAACGCGTATATCCAACCCACCGTATATTTACACCGCGTACTTTAATACTTTGCGTAGAAGAGATGAGAGACTTGAGGATCTGGTAGTGGTTGGTGTAAAAGCAGACAAGAGAGCCTGAGGTCAATCGCCAACCACTATGACCAAGTAGAAGTAACAACCTCCTCAAGTAAGTTCCATCAGGCGGTGAGAGCAAAATCTGCAGCCATTGATCACGATTCCCAGAAGTGGAGAAACGATCAGAGAGAGAGAGAGCTGAAACCCTATCCAACGGCATCGTAGTGAGACTGCACGTTGTAGTTTTCGACCATAACATAAACCTAGCATACAATCCAATTTCCTAGTTAAATGTGGGTATCACAATAAAAGTTTGCATAGATTCGTTAACAGAACAAAATAAGTCAATTTAACGTATTGGTTTAAAAATCATATTTCCATATACTACTTAATTACAGCCGGCTAAGGTAAAGTATTTGTCTTGATAGAATCTTATTAGGTAAGTACAATTTGCAGCATTGCATTATTACGCAAGCAACAGTAAGTCAAATGTCGAAGTACCTATAGCTGAATTAAATATTCTTTGCTGTATATTATGTATGTAAATCCTAGTGTTTCTACCTTAGTTGAAATCTAAAGTATTTCGATATTATTTTCTTCATGAGTACCTACCTACTTAGTCAGGCATTATTATCTGCACTACGTTTACGTAATAACACTTTATTAATAACTAAATCGTAAAGAACAAATTATTTACAATTATCTATCTTTACACTTCACACTTACAATATTTTGAATCTTTGGTAGATTTGGCCCTGCCAGTAATTAATAAAGTAGACTGTTCTATATACCTTAAGTACATACTTACAAC
This sequence comes from Agriphila tristella, assembly GCA_928269145.1. NCBI lineage: Eukaryota > Metazoa > Arthropoda > Insecta > Lepidoptera > Crambidae > Agriphila > Agriphila tristella. The sequence goes on from OV743439.1 coordinate 22,364,561, forward strand.
GAGTTTGTTTTAATTATATTTTTTTTGTACACAAATGCTAATTGCACAAAAATACAAAATTATTCATCATAATCTCTACTGTAAAATTAGCGTTTGTAAATATGTCATCTTTACTGGACAGTGTAACTAGGATTGTTAATTTTATATTAAAAATAAATATGCGTTTATATTTAACTAGAATTTATAATCTTTTATTATTTTTTCAGAGCATAACCAGTTTTAATATTCAGTATATATCACTGTAGTTTTGAAAGAATAATGTTTTGTCATGTTCAGTTACGTCCACGCGGACGAAGTAACGAGCAATAGCCAGTATTTAAATAAATAAACGTAGTTTGTTTCATTGACCCACTGAATGGTATAAGAGCATAAGATGGTTCTAGATTTAAGCAAATTAAATATGGTTCTATGATAATGGTGTGTAAAGCTTATTTTATATCTCGATTTTAAGACAACTTTAAATTATTGAGTTTTCAAATTAACACTCTCACATTGCATGCCGGATAGGGCAAAACGTTAATACTCCATTATTTTTATAAACCCCATGTGAGTAACGCTATAATAAGTAAGACTGTTCGGCAATTGTTTGTTATTTTTATTAACAACTAATTTTTTGTCACAGGTAGGCACTAAACTCCTTAGTACTTAGCAGTAGTCAGGTATATAGTACCTTACTTACGATTCATTTCTGTTATGAGACGAACCTGTCACAATAAGAACTTTCTGCAGGGTTGTTTTTTGTTGTAATTCTTTAGTTAGTATAGTAACAAGGTACATTCCAACACTGACGAACGAACATGTCGTAGCTTCATCAATGTTCACAAATGTTTTTAACAGCCTAGAATAGACTGGATAAAAGACGTTGAGTTTAAGATTGAACCTCATAAGGTTTTTAGATTAACATTGTAACCTTTTATTCCGCAACGTGTATTCAAAACCTTTGCTTTTCATTACTTCATGATTATGCCTCCAAATGCATGTAGCATTATAATGATTATGTAAAAACATATTTATAAAACGTTTGACGTATAGTGAAAACAGTATTTAAATCAATTGCGTAAATAATTAGAAGTGAGTCAAAGTGGCTTAATAGCACAATCCTATCTTATACACGGTCATTTTGTAGTCGTTTTAATTAACTTAAGGGAGTGTTCTACTAATGAAAATAAACATTTTTGCCAAAGAAACATGGGTCGAAAAACGACAAAAAAAATTGACTTTCCCATACAAATACAATGTTTTAGCTGTCTAGTTAGTATGGGAGGACCAACATTTTTTGTCGTTTTTTGACCCATGTTTCTTGGGCAAAAATGTTTAGTTTCATTGGTACAACACACCCTTAAGTTAATTAAAACGACTACAAAATGACGGTGTATTATACCTACTGTGACAGCGACAGGCACACAGAAGCAGCACCGACGACGACCGCGACGACGCGCAGCGGAGGTTGGGCGGACAGATCCCCATCTCCCCTTTATCCAGACGATTCTTCATAAAATGTTCATTTGAATCAAATCATCATCCCGTGACTATGACGTCCATGATAAGCCTATAACACCACGTTACCCTAATTTTAAGCAAAATTAATTACTTAGGTAGGTACCACCATAGGTGATCCGTGATCTAACTTACTTATGAATAAGATAATGAGATATTAAATCTTTGATTAATCTATTTAATAAATCTGAGTGTTTTAGAACATTTTAATGAATAAAGATTTAACTTTACTACCTTCTTTATTCGTTAGTCTACTTGTTGACATAATTCATTTCAGTAAGTAGTATTGCGGCAGCCCGTTTCTCCCTTTAAATACTCCCTTTAAGTACTCACCTTATTTCTAGTAGATATTTACCTATATTATTGTTTTTTTAAGGGACTTTTATCTTAAATAGACACATGTCAGTCTTGTCATAAACCTTTTTCTATATTTTTTACATTTATTTTATCTTACCTTAGTATATTTGAATGTGTTGCAATATTTGTAAAGCCCGAAAATCCGTAACAGATTCCTTTTTTTAACAAATTTAAGTTTACTATACTTATTCAATTGTTTGCCATTGCTTTCCGAAATAGGTAAGACTTACCTACTTATCAAGTTCCTTATTTAGTTTATTCATCTAACTTGGTCTTGCTCTAATTTTATAGTTTTATTTGAAATTAATATGATTTTTGCAATATTGACAATAAATGGCGTTAAATACAATTAACTTTTATGTAGCTAAGTAACGTTTTAAATTTGTTGTAGTATTGACTGTTTAAATACCTAATTATTGTCTCTTCATAAGTAAGTTATAAGCCACTCATTTGGTTAATATATATTAAGGTATAAAATTACTTTCTTGAATTTTACTAAAAACATCAAAGGAACTTGTAACTTCTAATTTTGTACTATATTTTGATTCTGCGTCAATATTGTAGTCTGTATTCAGGTTCATTATTCGGTCTGTATTTCACCAAATGCAAAATACAAATAATTTGTTTGTAAACTTAATTAATAGGAAGTAATACCGATGATAATATGAAAGTTTTAAGTTTGTACCATATTCAGTGAATATTATACCAACACGTTTTATACTCTAACAGTATAATTATAAGTATTTGCACACCCCACAAATACGGAAAAATATCAATATGTTATATTTTTCTTCTATTTGAATTAGATGAATCATTATATCTCATTTAATGATTATAATCATGGTTTAGGTCCTTAATGAGTCGGGCCTTTCTACAGGTGTCTTTCGTACACCTTCATTTGCTATACAGCAAAATGCATAAGGTATTAATAAAGCTTTGTACTTAAGTTACATTTTTTCATATGCTTAACGTGGAAATTTATAAAATACTCCCACCAGTTTTCATTTAGAGCACGGCCACTATTGCACTTAACTTTCTCAAGTGTCAAGGTAGCCATTCTAGTGGACTTTAGTCTGTAATATTCTTCATAGTTTAAAATAGATCAATTTTATGATCAAAACTTTAACTGCTTTGATTAAGACATATTTAAACATGACAACTCACCTAAGATTAGTCAATTTAATGATCTAGATCTTTATTTACTTAACCGTTGCATTAATTTAATAGTCAGAACTTGTCTAGTTAAATAATTCAATTTTATGATCAGAACTTTGTCTGCTTTATTTTTTAAATTTGATGATCAGACCTTGTCTGTTTAAGTCATTCAGTTAAGCGACCAGACTTTTGTCCGCTAAAATGACTCTCAATTTAATGACCAGACCTTTGTCTGCTTAAAACACTCAATTTAATGACCAGACATTTGTCTGCTTAAACACTCAATTTAATGACCAGACATTTGCCTGCTTATGCCACTCAATTTAATGACCAGACCTTTGTCTGCTTAAATGACTCTTAATTTTGTGACCAGACCTTTGTCTGCTTGAAACACTCAATTTAATGACCAGACCTTTGTCTGCTTGTGTCACTCAATTTAATGACCAGACCTTTGTCTGCTTAAATGACTCTTAATTTTGTGACCAGACCTTTGTCTGCTTGAAACACTCAATTTAATGACCAGACCTTTGTCTGCTTGTGTCACTCAATTTAATGACCAGATTATATCTGCTTGTGTCACTCAATTTAATGACCAGATTATATCTGCTTAAGTCCAATATCTGCTCAATTTAATGGCCAGAAGCTATCTGCTTTCCTAAAATAATGTAATGGTCTGACCAAATGTGACCAATTTTATTCAATATTTTAAACTATAATTTAATGTCCCATTTACATTAGAGTTCTTACTTTATTACCTCATTGTCACAACCCTAAAATTCAAGATCAAATAAGATAAAAACAAGGAGACAGACGACTAAAAATTGTAACTCATCTCTGAATTTGGTTGGTCTGGTTCAGGTTGTAAGTTAAACATGATTATTTGATTCACTGATACATATACTAAATAATATACTAAAAATTTACGACTCGCACCTGATCACTTCTCGGACGGGAATCGAACCCGCGACCTTTGGATAACCCCGGTCCAATGCTCTGAACGCTGAGCTACCGAGTCACTCATATTATTTAGTACTTATACTATTATTTAGTATAGTATGAAAATAGCACTTTGAATGCATAAATCTCAAATTTAAGAATCACTGATGCATTTTTTAATTGAAGGCAAAACCGTGTGATCACCTACTAAATAATTTGTGTTGCCTGCCGGTGATTGAGTAACGAAATGCATGCTTATTCTTGTTATAATTCAAGTTAACATTATCTATAAAAGGTTTCGTTAACTTAACAATATGAAGAATAAGAAGAGCGATATTAACGACAACGATGATAGTTACTGGACTTGTATTTGCATACAATGCAAAAGCAGAAATCCACAATGCTGTAGCTTGCTTGTGCCGTCCACAGCTTATAAACCAAAGGCTGGAAAATTATTGGACATCGCTATTCCTTTCCTTTCTCCTTTTTTTTTGTATTTTATCGATTGCGTACCTTTTTATACTCGTCGCCAGATGTTGTGTCCACTATCCACGTCTTGGCTCGCCAATGCACCACCACACGTCCTCACTCTGTCCCGCCATGACAGACAGTGAGTGTCTAGTCTGTACCACAGATCAGACTCCCGACCGTGACGTGTGCACACGAGACAAGTGAGTATTGACATACAGCCAATACACTACAGAAATAAAAAGACGCATTGATTTATTCAGAAAGATAAAGGACTTTAAGAGCTTGTACCCTCCAGGTGAATTTTCCGTTAGCGCTGTTTCCGCTTAAAGCTGTTTTCGTGAATGAAGGCGCCACTCAGTCGCGCAGCGCTGTCTTGTCTCTGGCACAGATCTAGTTTCATTGTACTGAACAAAAAGCAATACGCATTCGTTTACGTCGAGTTATTGAAGACGAAGTGGCTTGATCGATTTACAAAACTTTTTGCAAAACTACGGCATATTAGTTTTGATACGTTTTGAACTGGAGAATGTGTAAACAGATACCTATTTAAATAGCTCTGCCTGCTTTTGAGCTACAGTTAATTATTTAAAATCGATAGATCTTTCCAAACCGATGACGTCTTCCACAATTCTTTAACAGCCGAGACTAGACTTTGAACTACATTGCTTTTACAAGACTGCTGATATTGATGTTTTTAACAACTAAAAATTTTTTCATAATCGCTTTTTATATTCATAGACTTTTTTAGTTTGCTAAAAGTAAAGCAAATCATACAATCCTTGCTACGGATCCACCTACGTCTTGACGCGTAGCTTAAAGCGTTAATCTAGGCGTGGCGTGACGCAGATGTGGCCAAGACTTAACGGCGCGGCGTTACGTTAATTTACAAACGACAGTACTGAATCTTTAAAATGCCCGTTCTTGGACATTACCATTAACATTAACGTTAACGCAGGTGAAGCCGTAGTATAAGAATATACTGCACTCACGACACAATTAAAAACAATGTAACTGTACTTTCTGTGTAGTAAGAAAGATTAACAGCGTAGAACGTCCTTCTTTTAAATTAATTTGTGGCTCCACGGAGGTTTATTACCCCCAGTGTCGCAAGCGAGGAACATTTATACGTCACAAGTGCCGTGCGTTTACAGGTACGTTTGTTACTCTCATGAATAAAAAAATAAAAGACACAGTAATGCGCCCGAAGTCTCGAGCCAGCCAAGAATGGGTTCAGTAACCTCATACTTCAGACTATGTTTATCTGGCAATATGCCTCCATCTCGCGCTAGTTTTATCGCAAATATTGTCGTCGCATTTCTTTCTTTAGCTTTTGTGCAAAGCTGACCCCATTCTCCATATGCTATATCAGAAATAAGAACAGCAGATACGAATTTATTTTCAGAAATCTAGATGTCATGTCAAACTTTCTTGGCGCCGACCCTAGCAAACAATCTTTCACAATAGATACCTATTTAAAAGACATATACCTACTACATGTTAATGAATTAACGCAAAATAAGAAAACCGAACAAAACTAAACATCTTTTACTATGGGGCCAACTCTGAAATCGCGAAAAAAAATCAGCTGCTTCATACATTTTTATTTTTTCGTTATTAATTTTTGTATTAAACAGCTGATATTTTTTTCGCGATTTCAGAGTTGGTCCCATAGTAAAAGTTGTTCAGTTTGATGGGCCGAAGAAACGGTTTTCTCATTTTGCGTTAATTCATTAACACGTTGTATAGATTAAGCGAGCCTGTAATAGGGAATATGCATAAGTCACCGATTTTCCTAAAATTGAGCTTGATCGCTGCGGACACTTGTAAAAACAAGATGGAACAGAAAGAAAAATAAAAAAAAATATTATTTTCGTTTTATCACACGATGAAATCAGGGGAAAATAACGATATTTTTTTTTCGTTTTCGGATATAATGCACTTTACAGTCAGATAGAATATCGAAAAAGAAATAATATTTTGTATGACACATATCTACTTAAACGCAAAATTTAGGGAGATAATTGAAGATTATTGGCTAACTCCATATAAAACGCGCCCAAAACACACCGAAACGTGATGTGTGACGTCACCGTTTTGTATAGAGCGTTTTCGGCGGGAGCTGATGCGTGCTAACTTCAAGTAACTATATTACGAGAAAAAAACGCATGAGACAAGTTTCAATATTACAGTTGATTTTCTCACGCATTATACTATTGATTTTGATAAAAAAAAAATTTGATGCATATTCCCTATTGTACCTATTAAGATAAAGATGCAAAAAGGTGATAGATAGATATTTATCAGTAAAATAATATTTAATACTTACAAAACAACAATAATATCAAATCATTAGGATTATAATTGATTCAGTTACAAAAATATGCAAGATTAGGAAATGGGACTTTGTATGAAAATGTTTGTTCTTTGTAGTTAAAACTATTAGAGAAAGTAAAAATCAAGTAAATAATGACGAGTTTTAGGTTTTTAGATATTCGCATTTTGTCGGGGTGAATTTTCGTATGGGGGCTTCGATCATTTATGGTATAGGACTTTTTAAAGGTAGTAAGAAAAAACAATTCTAAAGATTAATCTTTACATACTATAGTCTACACCGACCGGAGCAAAGCGAGGGCGGGTCGCTATTGTTCGAATAAAACCAGTTTGGCACCAAAACTTTTTGCATTCGCTGAAAACTGCATAATAAAAGTGTGGATTTTCAGTTCAGAATATGATAGGCACCTACCAACTTTATATTCTCAATATTTTATCATATCTTGTAGTTATTATATTATTATATTGCTGTAATGTATTTAAATATTATTATTATTGCACAAAAACCGGTTGGTAAAATATCAATTGTATACACCTCTACGTTTACTTCCACGTGGAAGATATTTGATCCGTCCTTCAAGGATTTTTTTTTTATAAAGCAAAGATCTTCTCATCTTTAATATTTGAAAACTCCATAATATCCAATATCTTACCTCTACGACACTTATGTCACAAAGAGAAGAACTCTTTTTTAGGGTTCCGTAGCCTAATGGCAAAAACGGAACGTTTACACCCCGTCTGTCTGTTTGTCCGTCCGTCTGTATGTCAGTGCCATTTTATTACGAAATAGGATTACACAGTTGTAACTTGGTAGGTAGATGTATTATGGCAGTCCTTATGGCTGAGACCATGGAAGACCTGAACACAATGCTCGAAGATCTCCGTAGTGCTTCCCAAAGAGTGGGTCTTAGGATGAACATGGATAAGACGAAAATTATGTCAAATGCCCATGTTGTACCCTCTCCAGTTCATGTTGGGAACACTACACTTGAAGTTGTTGACCATTACGTATACCTAGGACAGGCAGTCCAGTTAGGTAGGTCCAACTTCGAGAAAGAGATCTCTCGTCGAATCCAACTAGGGAGGGCAGCATGGGATCCCTTGTTTTCGGATAATGGATTTATACCTAATTTGATTTGGCATAACGGATTTCGCATATTTTTTTTGTCATAATAATACTTTGGCATAATTCTTTTTTGGCATACTATTTATATAAGCATAATAACCATTTAGACTTATTTGTTTTCGCATAATGTTATTAGGCATATTGTCTATTCGCCTAATATTATTTAGACATAAAAATCAAAACCAATAAGAATAAACAATTTTACGTAACGTACTTATTTCTTTTCTTGCAAGAGGGGTATGTATTAAAATGCCGAAATATCGACGTATAAAACACCTATTTTCAAAATACCGAAAATCCTAAATATCGATATCCGATAGACAGTAACTTAAAAGATCGATTCAAATGACCGATAGTTCGAAATCCCGAAAGTTAGAATGCCGATAGTTCAAAATCCCAAAAGTCTGTTAGGTGCGACGACGAGCGAGCGTAGCGAGCTAGGAGTAGGTTAAGTTTCATTGCGACCTACAACGCACGAGCCGAGCAAGCGAAGCGAGCGTGCCGCGGCAGCGGTCGGCGAAGTGCCAAAACCGACCTGCTGGCATGTAACCCTCAATTAACCTTCAGTTTTTAAAGCTTCGGGATTTAGTATTTCAGTTAAGAGGGCTCCACAATCGCGCCGCGAATCGCGGCCGCGGATCACGGGCGCGGTTCGCGCATGAAAACGGTGCGAAAAATATAGCCCTCCAGACTCGCGCGTGAACCGCGGCCGCGAATCACGGCAACATTAGTTCGGCACACAAGTCCTTTGACGCGGACCAAAAAACCGCCACCGGACGGGGAACGCCGCGAAGCGCGAACGCGAAGCCGCAAAGCCCATACGCGAAGCCGCGAAACCGTCCACACTCGCGCTTCGCGGCCTTTGCGGGCTTTCGCGGCGCGAGTGTGGAGCCCTCTTTAAAATGTCCTTTCGTTATTTTAAACGTACAGCCAAACAACCGTTTGACCATTTGATTTTCGGTGTTTCTTCCATAGGTCTTGTAAAATTCGGTGTTTTCAACTTCGGCCTTGTAAATACATACCCCTAGCCATGCATGTGACAAACATTATTTATATTTATTTCAAGTGTAAATTTTTAGCTATAGCTTTTAAATGTGTAAGTTCCGAAGTGTATTCATTTTTTTTGTTAATAAAATATGCGTTAATAACATTATGCGTGTTTAAATTTATGCTAAAGAATATTATGCTTATACATGATTATGCTTAAATTAGTTATGCCTAAAAAAATATGCATAAGCTGTTATGACTAAGTAATATTATGCGTAAACATCATTCGGCGAAATCATATTATGCTAAGACATATTATGCCTTAAATTTTTATGCAAATACATAGGGAACCGGGCAGCATTCGGGAAGCTTCGGAAAATCTTCGCGTCCGACTTACCTCAGTGTCTCAAGACGAAAGTCTATGAACAGTGTGTGTTGCCAGTGATGACTTACGGCAGTGAAACGTGGTCGCTAACTATGGGTCTCATTAGGAGGCTCAAGGTCACCCAGCGTGCAATGGAGAGAGCCATGCTCGGCGTTTCCCTGCGAAATCGAATCAGAAACGAGGAGATCCGCAGGAAAACTAAAGTAACCGACATCGCTCGAAGGATTGCTCAGCTGAAGTGGAAATGGGCGTGACACATAGCGAGAAGAACCGATGGCCGTTGGGGCGGAAAGGTTCTGGAATGGCGACCGCGCACCGGACGACGCTCCGTGGGTAGGCGCCCGACAAGGTGGACCGACGATCTGGTGAAGGTCGCGGGAAGCCAGTGGATGCAGGCAGCGCGGGACCGATCGTCGTGGAGATCCTTAGGGGAGGCCAATACCCAGCAGTGGGTGTCGTGCGGCTGATATGATTATGATGATGATGAGGTAGATGTATTCTGTAAACCGCTTTACGATTTTAACACAAAATTAAAAAAAAAATAAAGATTAAGGAAATTACATGGAAATGAAACTGAAAAAAAATATTTCATGAAACCTATACTTACCTTTCCTATCCTATTTTTCTTACCTAATTAGGTCTTTAAAAATGACATTTATTTTTCTCAAAGTCAACCCTAAATCATATATTTTTTTGCAGATGAAAAATGATAGTAAGTAGTATTAAATGTAGAATAGTTACGAAACCCTACTGCGCGTGGCCCGAAACGCACTTGGCCGGTTTTTTCCAGTTCTGTGATTTATTCATATCTTTAAACATATTACCCATTCCATTTCAGCAGATCAAGGAAAAGCCTTTAATTTTTATCAATTCGTGAGCAGTCTTATTTGATTATTTTCCCCGAATTCAAAGAACTTCCGAAAAAGATTTTCATTTCAATGACGATTTACTTTGATAAAAATATGTAGAAAAATACTGATCAAAAGCAGCGTAATTAAGGCAATGTAAATGATATATACAGAAAAATAAATAATAAGCAAAAATAAGATAAATACTTGCAAGAGATTCCAAATTTACCTAATTATCAAATGGGACTTCAGAGTAAGTAATTTAATTTTTTATAAGTTTTCTTTGATTAAATAATTGGAAAAGCCCAAAACACAGCAACAGATATGATACCAGAAAGGTTTTTCTTTTATTTTTCAAGTATACTTACCAAAAACATGCTGTCGTGTTATTAACTAACAAAGAAGTAAAAACACTAAAGTCTGATTATTAATTCACTGGAGTAAACTTACAGATTCTAATGTCACATTCTAAAATGATATTACCTTATTTATTGTACTCTAGTGCTGCGTTTCGTTCATTGTGATTAATTTTACTCACATAAAGTCAGTAGCGTTCATGGTTACATGGGACATTTTTTAAACAAGCCTCAAAGTCAGATTACTCCAGTGAATTAATAATTAGACTTTATCGGTGCTTTTCTTTGGTGAAAACGATTTTTTTATCGAGAAGCTTAAAGCTAGGTTAAATAAAGTAGCAAACTTAAATTACGATTTTTTTATTGAGAATAAACAACGATCGTTCGTTCACAAATTCGTAGAACAGCTGCACTAATCATTATGAGATAATTTTTATTGAGGTTAACAAGTTAATTGTAAAAATTAAAAGAAAATTTTAAGCATTATGTAGTGGGTAAGATTATGCACTGAATAATCGCAGCATGCTTATCAAACTTACTGTTTTGATTTTATTCCTTTCTTATCGTTCTTCCTCTGGATAATACAAGTCGTTTTGTGAGCTGTAAACCTTGCGTTTGTGACATTTTTGGACATTTTTTAAATGGCTGAAATATTATATTTTCCGAAAAATTAAAAAAAAAACTGAATTGGCAAAAAACTATAAACATAATTATTGAAATTGCTCAGAAAATTTCACGAGAATCGGTTGAGAAATGCGACCTGTAGAGGAGAACAGACAGACGAAAGCATTTTTGCCCAAGCTGAAACGGAGAAGCTTCGCTCGATTGCAACCCGGTATGTTTCTCAACCCGGCCGGGCCCGGTAGCATTCGTCGCCAACCCGGCCCGGGCCCGGCGGACCCGGCCGGGTTGATTATTAGAGATGAAACCTTTAAAGCACTTTATGAAAATTTGCTATATTTGAATGGAAAAAGACAATGATTCAAGGCTACGAACTAATATTTATTTCAAACTAGTAAATCGACAAAAATCATCATAATCAGTTTAACTCAAAGTCTCAAAATCACTGGTTTAATACAGAATTGATTACTTTTACTGTCTTATGCACGGAATAAAAATGTTAGTTTTAGTAATTATTAATTTTTATTAGTTTTAGCAAGCATTCTGATACTTTGTTTTCAAATTTGAGAGCATGCATTCTGAGACTCTATTAGGAGTAAAGATACTCCTAATAGAGTCTATTTGAAAACAAAGTATCAGAATAAGCATCTCATCAATAACCGCAGGTTATAGTAAAGTACTAAACTCGTCTTAACAATTTAGATTAGAAACTTTGGTAGCTTTGGTATAAATATAACAAATTCTTATTTGCCAAAAGCTAAATATTATGTGTTTTTTTAAAGTTTAGCTAAAACCAGTAAGTGTTACTAATTTTCTACGAGTTGGCACTCCCGCGCCGCGGTTTTCATACCAACCGGGTCTGGTGACCGGGCCCGGTAAGAATGGCCGGTGGGTGTCAAAAAGGGCACCGGGCCCGGGCGGGCCCGGCCCGGCCGGGAAAAACATTCTAGAGAAAAACATCTGTTACCAGTATTCGCTGAGCGAATACTGGTAACAGATGTTTTTCCCTTTCAGATCAATATATTTTTTCCTGGAAGAAAGAGCATGTTATTTCTAGGAAATAAGAACAAAGGTGTCGATAGTTTAAAAAAAACATTACTCTTCTTGTACTTGTGCCATGAAAAACGACGGTAGTACCTACCTACTTCAAACACCCAGACCTAAGACATAGAAAAATTTTCGCTGTGGCATTCTATTTCTATGCCTAAGACAAATATGTCTAAGTTGACCCAGTCAAGGATTGAACCCAGGATGAATATCTGTTTAAAAGATTACATAGTCCCACATAATATTATTTTGATATCAAGTAAGATGATATGAAATCTTCAGCGACGTGAATTTAGGGGAAGACCGGATATTATATGAGAATATTATCGCATACAATTTGAACGTAAATTAATTCTACAAAGTACTAATATTGCTACTAATATCTTTCACTACGCGTGGAGGTCTCATGAGCATAGAGGAACAATCAACAACCTACTAATTAAATGTGAAACTGAGTCGCGGGAACACCCTGTGATTTATCTCCTGCTTATAAATAATTAATACGTTACCTCTTGAGTGGGATTGAAAAGTAACATAGCTGAACACATACAGGGTATACAGGGTGTCCTGTAAATTGCACGACATATTGTGTAAGGTGATAGCTTGGTTATGTATGACTATGACCTATCGAACTAGCTCAAAGTATGTTCCACGTATATTTAAAGTTTAGTTACGGGAATTCACGGCAAAACATTAAAAAAATGTGTACCTCGCATCAGGTTTTCAACGGGTCCATATGCGAATGCATAAAATTTTAAGTCATAATACACTATGGCAGGGATGGCCAACCAATGGCACGCGACCCAATATTTTGGGCACGACACCGATCACAAAATTCATTATGCACTACGAAAAAATTACTAATAAACTAGCTTCCGCCCGCGACTTCGTCCGCGTGGATATTAGAGAAAATCCTTAGGGAACCTTCAACCAGGATCCGACCAACCGTTTTATACGCGATTAGGCGGGTCCCCACCAAGCGCGCTGCCTCGCGAGGCAAAACATTTGCGACGTGTGACAGGCCTCGCACGAGGCTGCGCGCTTGGTGGGGACCCGCGTAATCGCGTATAAAACGGTTGGTCGGATCCTGGTTGAAGGTTCCCTAAGGATTTTCTCTAATATCCACGCGGACGAAGTCGCGGGCGGAAGCTAGTTTATTACAATAATCAGAATTAGGTCCAGAGATATTAAGAGTATCACGTTCCCGTTTCTTTACTCTTTCCCGTTTCCGTCCCCGCCCCCGTTCCCGTTCCTGTTCCCGTGTCCGTCCCCGTCCCCTTGGGCTGAATCATGTCCACCGTGTTGGACTTCAAAACAAATGTCATTTTCGCATTCCTCATCCCATAAAACCTCAAGAACGACATCCACATCGGCTTTCATGTTTACTTACCCCATTTACCCCCTAACGGATGATTTTCAAAATAAGAAAATATGTGTTTGCCTATTTATTTTTAGACATGCTCCTACGAATTTTTAAGCTGTAAACTATGTAATGTCTATTTTATATTATTTTTCCATATATAATTTGTACCCCATTTTCACCCCTTTAGCGGTTAAATTGGACTTCAAAATTAATGTCATTTTCGCAATCACCATCCCATAAAACCTCAAGAACGACATCCATATCGATTTCTACGTTTACTTAGCCCATTTACCCCCTAAGGGGTTGATTTTCAAAACCACAAAATATATGTTTGCCTATTTATTTTAAGACATGCTCCTACGAAGTTTTAAGTTGTAATGTCTATTTTATATTGTTTTCAATACCAAATTTAAATCCAATTTTCACCCCTTTAGGGGTTAAATCATGTCGACCGTGTTGGACTTCAAAATAAATGTCATTTTCGCAATCTTCATCCCAGAAAACCCCAATAACGACATCCATATCGATTTTTAGGTTTATTTACCCCATTGCACCCCCATTTCATCACCATGGGGGTTGAAATTATACCAATACAATATGCGTTGCGTTAGATTTCCATCCATAAGCCTAAATTACAAATCTAGCGATTTCTACTTCAAAAATGAAGGATTATCTTCTAAACACAACTTCATCCCCCTTTTCACCCCTTTGGGGGTAGAATTTTGAAAAACGCTGAGACACGTATTTATTTATTTTCAATCATCAGCCTAAACACAAAATTTGAAGATCCTAGCTTCAAAACTGAGGGACTTTCATACAAACTTTCATCCCTTATTTCATCCCCTTAGGGATGGAATTTTCAAAAATCCTTCCTTAGTGGATGCTTACACTGTATAAAGTATCTGTGTGCAAAATTTCAAGTCTCTAGGTTCAGCGGTTTGGGCTGTGCGTTGATACCTCACTCAGTCAGGACTTTGAATTTTATATATATAGATTAATTCGAATTACGGGTATGATTTAAATAATGCAAAATTTACTTATTTTTTGTAGTAAATAAAGAGTTTTGAGTTGATAGTATTTATTATTAATATTTTCACAATAATCACATAGTCTAACTTATTTGTCTATGACCTATGAACATTTCTTTAGAAAAAGCTTTTTAAAAAAGCAAAACCTCCTTCAAAAACCTTAAAAAACAGGTCTATAAAACAAACCTCATGTTATAACATTTAAATCATTTGAATCGGTTCAGCCGTCTTCGAGTAATCAGTGTACATACATATAAAAAAAATATAGCGATGAATTGATAACCACCTCCTTTTCAAATTTTTTAGTCGGTTAAAAATGGCACGTTGAAACATAAAAGTTCGCTATAAATTGCATATTTTTCCCCATAACTTTTATTAGCATAAAAACTTGTGGCATAATGCATACACGTCGGCAGGTCGGTTCTGACACTTCGCCAGCCGCTGCTGCGGCTCGCTCGCTTCGCTCGCTTGGCTCATGTATTGTTGGTCACGTCGAAATGGAATCTAACCTCCTCCTCGCTCGCTACGCTCACTTGTCATCGTACCTCATCGTTTGTTTACCAATGCCCTAACATAACTAGTTTGTCAAATGTTTTTATAGTGCCAATCAAATTATGACTTATAGTGATAAATTATGTCATTTGTATATTATGTCAAATTATTATTATGCGTGTTGAAGTTATGCGAATAAGATGAATAAATAATGAAAAATATTAGAAAAAATCGGCTCACCCGTAGCAACTTAGACGCTACGGGTGAGCCGATTTTTTCATCTTAATATAAAAATAGCATTGTGAATGCAAAAATCTAAAAGTTTATGCGAATAACATTTATGCTCACCAAATTTATGCCAAAGGGATAGTAATTCACACTCAAGTAATCGTTATGCCAATGAAATCATTCTGCGAATATAATATTATGCGAATATACCACTATGCGAAAAAACTCAATGCCGTTCCTGTTATGCCAAATCATATTACTTATGACAAAAAAAAATTGCGAGCGAATTGGCAACCAGTTTTTAACATGACCCAAGCTATCACCTCACACAATAATAATATGTCGTGCTATTTACAAGACATCCTGTAAAGATTATGATTTTCATCACCCGGCGGGCGTATCGAATTTTGAAGATTATACAAAATTTATATTGTTAAGATATTATAGTTCGAATTCGTTTGTTTTTTGAAATATCGTAATTTATATTGACAAATTTATAAAAGCTGAACCATGAAAAATTTAGTTCTTTTGGAGTAGTTTTGAATACGATAAAGAGTCGTTTGTGATGGAGATAAAGGTCTACTTTCGTATTTTGTTCTTTTTATCAACGTAAACTTAATAAAAGTGCATTGATTGATTGTTCATTCTGAATAAAACTGTAGAATAACACTTTAATTAACAATAAAATTGGTAACCAACCTTAAGAATTGGGACGCCTTAAATGGGGATTGAGTTAGATACTAAGGGGTAGTGGGAAACCCCTTATTGCCACTCCCGCCGCGCTGAAATGTTACTGAAATAGGTGGGTATCTACCTCAAAACACCACTTTTATAACTTCTATCCAAGTTAACTAAGTACTTATATTAAATAAATGAAAAAGAATGTCGAAGTAACTCCTCACATTGATGAAATAACGCTGGCTTGTAGCGTACGAGTGAAATATACTAGAAGAAATGCAACAATGCCACTAATAGTGACTGGGTTCCAAAGATCTCCGGTTCGATTTCTGTTCGAGAATATGATCAGGGTGCAAGTCGTATTTTTTCTGGTATATTATTTAGTATAACACAAATAGCGGTTATTTTTTATGAAGTTATACGGGTTTAAGAGTACTACTGTTAAGTGTTTGAAATAAAAAACGAAAATATTTTTTATTTCCCTCGAATATACGAAAGAAACGGAAGCGTCAAGCAGTTTTTTGCAAAATTAAAATTTTGTAGTTTCTTTATATTTTTATAATAACACAATATAAAAAAGCATCTTTCACATTTCAGTAAAAATACTTCGAGAAAATCCCTTGAGTTGAAATATCATAGGTATCTTTAAATATTCTCTAGAAAAAAGCGTGTTGCTTTTACATGCAAAGTGCTTCGCTCCACAGCGTTTTATAATGGATAAACTGAAACGTGTAAGCACGAATAGGTTTTCATGCACACTTTTGCATCGTACAAAAATAAATAAAAAAAACTAAAAAAACCCGCCTGGATCAAAAAACCAGTCAACTGAAAAGATGGAAACAAGATCAAATATTAATGGCAAACAAAATGCAGTCGGAGGCATGCTTAATATAGTGACATTATGAGTGATTTGATTTTACTTATCATTAAATTCTATGCTTCCGACTGCATTTTGTTTGCCTTTTTTTTATTTGATTTTGTTTTCATCTTTTCAGTTGACTTGTCTTTTGATACAGGCGGATTTTTAGTTTTTTTTTAGTTTAAGCATTATTTATGTCTTTTTACCAGGTTTTGATCCAGTAATAAAGAATATTAAATACAAACATACATACAAGATACGCGCGACAACATAACCCTTTCCTTGAAGTTGGGTAAAAATTATTGCACAATGTTACGTCGAGCTTGATACACAAAAATTGGATAAGTACTAAAAACTCGAAAAATGATCAAAAATGCGCGAGGTCTACAGCTCACAGAGCCACCACGTGAGCTAGAACTAGCGTATGTGACATTTTTGAACATTTTTCCAAATATGATTTTATTTCCGGAAAAAATCATAAAAATGAAAAGTCAAAAAAAATTTACATGCTTACAAAACTTTATGAGAATCGGTTGATGAATGTGATCTGTAGAGGAGAATAGACGGATAGCCGGACAGCTTACCGGACAGACATGCAAAAGTAAAAAGAAAACTCAAGTAAGACTAACTACTTAGTAAAGAATTTTAAACTTTGAGGTATGATGTTTTATAAGAATTGTACACAAAAAAATCGGCACTATGCATTCCTTATAAATTTTAATAGCCAACAATGATGACGCACATGTGTTTAAAAAAGTCAGAAAAGTGTGTTTCATTCGAAAAATTGTTTTATGTGATATATTACGACAAAACTACAATATTCGGATTATACCTTTACTTCTTGTGTTGCTGCAAAATTGTATGATCCATTGTCTGGAAATACAGAAACAATAATATTGTGTAATAGGTTCTATCAATGCATGGAAAATAAAGAAAAGTTTCAGTATCTTTCAGACTTAACATAATCTTTAATTTATTTTCTTACGTTCATTTTCTTTTAATTTAACACTTATGTTTTTTAATGTACAGAGAAGCGATATTCAATTTTTAAACAAAAAGCAACCACGTTATTAAGAATCCTAACTGCATATTGAAAAAGCGCTTTTTAAATATATACATTTTAATGCTATATTCAATTTGTTAAGGCTTTCAATGGTTCCCAAAATAACAGTACTCTGGTTTGGCCGTAATACAAAAAGCCAATATAGCAGGAGTAAATATTGAAGAAGGAGAGTCAATATGGCCAGCGCTTCATATTGCAGGTAGGGTTGCCAAAATTACTATAATAATATAATTGTGTCTGTTTGTGGCTGTAGAATAGGGATGATGACTAATGAATAAAATAACGAAATACTAATAAAAATCGTAAACATATTAAACATTTAGAGTACCTAGTTTGTATACCTCTTGGTTTTATATATTGCGTATTATTTGTTTTATGACCCTTCAAAGTTGGGCGGACAAGTCCATTTAAAAAGTATAAAATTTGTTAAAATAAATAATACATTAAATTAGTCCGTAAAATTTATAGCAAATTTGTCTAAGAAACCATTTTGATAAACACAATATTTAATATTGCTGTAGGTGACGTCATAACTGAGTAGCCGTTAGTATGGAGCGTTTTCGGGTGAGTCCAATTTTGTAGATAGATAGATAATGATTTATTCATAAAAAAAAATTGTGCATTTCACACTGTGATATCTCGGGCAGTTTTCATGCAAGCGAAATAATTCTTTTACCAATGTTTCTTTTTTTGGGAGGTAATTTATATAACATAAAATAAAAAAATAGTCATCAAGCCTTTTTCTGGCGTTTCATTAACTTCCCGGCCACACTACTATACTGTGACGACCTCCGTGGTCGAGTGGTTCGCACGCCGGTTTTCAAGGCGTCACCATCTCTTGAGGTCCCGGGTTCGATCCCCGGCTGGGTCAATGTAGAAAATGAACTTTTCAATATTGTCTCAGGTCTGGGTGTGTGTCATACCACCGTTGTTTCTGAT
The DNA here is from genome assembly GCA_928269145.1 of Agriphila tristella. Taxonomy (NCBI): domain Eukaryota; kingdom Metazoa; phylum Arthropoda; class Insecta; order Lepidoptera; family Crambidae; genus Agriphila; species Agriphila tristella. Next base: position 22,383,328 of record OV743439.1, read on the forward strand.
TTCCATAACACAAGTGCTATAGCTACTTACTTTGGGATTGGAGCAATGTATGTGATGTTGTCAAATATTTATTTATTATTATTATTATTACTGTTAGAAAAATATATAGTAGCCAAATCTACTATTATTCATCAATATAGCGGTAACATTGTTGGTTGGGTTATTATTTCAATAATTTCCATTCCATTTCGGTTTACCGCGTTCGGAAACCTCAAAAAAACCCTTCGACTTAGAGTGTCGTAGGTCAAATAATAAAGGTTGTAAAAAACTGTTTCTTATTAATAAATAACGGAGAAGTACTATTTTTTATCTTAGATAGTTTTTTTGACCCCATAAATGGAATATTGCTTCAAATTTTTTGCCAACCCTAATTGCAGGGGTCTGTGATGTTGAACAAATGTAAGTAGATATTGTGTATTAGGTACCTATATTTTAGGGGCACGGTAATAACAACAATCCATAAACGAGTCTTTCCATTCCATATGATTGCCGTCTCTTTTGTGGGCAATCAACAAAAGTGATTATTTCCTTTTCGTCAAATTAATTATTTACGAAAAAAAGTTCATTTTGTAGATTATTTACATTTCACTGCCACCAGACAAGACCGTTTTTTACTATTTTTATTACCTGAAAAACTTATTGTGAGATGAATAAATAATGAAAAAATATTAGAAGAAATCGACTCACCCGTAGCAACTCAGACGGGATCCAAACCCGCACCCTTAGGATTCCGGCCCAATGCACTACCAATTATGCTACCGAGCCACTAATGGATTTGGCGAAATTTTCTAATACTTTTTATGTTTCCGCTGAAGATCAGCGCCATCTCACCAATGTGAAGAGAATTACTTCGACATTCGAAAGCAGCCCCATTGCAGGTGCTAGACAATCAATTAAGGTGAAACAGTCATATAATTGTAACTTTAAGATTTTTGCATTCACAATGCTATTTTTATATTAAGATGAATAAATAATGAAAAATATTAGAAAAAATCGGCTCACCCGTAGCAACTTAGACGGGATTCGAACCCGCACCCTTAGGATTCCGGCCCAATGCACTACCAATTATGCTACCAAGCCACTAATGGATCCATTATTGGCTTCCAAATCTATTTTTATATTAAGATGAATAAATAATGAAAAAATATTAGAAAAAATCGACTCACCCGTATCCCGTCTGAGTTGCTACGGGTGAGTCGATTTTTTCTAATATTTTTTCATTATTTATTCATCTTAATATAAAAATAGCATTGTGAATGCAAAAATCTAAAAGTTTAAAACTTATTGTGATTTTTGTTTGTTTAATACCTTGAGTTTGGATCACTTTGATTTGATATTTTTTTGTCCTAAAGTTATCAATTTGTTTATTTCTTGTACTGTCATGTTGTGTATCCGTTGTGTATGTCCAAAATAAATGTGTTTTCTTTCTTTATTTCAATTTCGTGGTAGGTACGTAGTATTTGTTGTATGGTCTGTGTATCACGGTTATATTCTGTTTAAGAGACTGCCAATGACTTCGCTCTGTAGTGTTGTAGTAATGAGTGAGCGAGTAATGTTTAGAAGTGAGCATTGGACACATACAAGTTTCTTGATTATTCTTTCCGGTTAGGAAGGTTTACGTTGTAAATAATTAAGTTAAATAAGATTTTCCGCAATGTTTCTTTACTTCCATAAGCTAAATTTATTTCTACATCACTGCGACAATTTACAGCAAAGGAGAACTATAGAAACAAAGGCAGAGCCTTAAAAGACAATCATAAATCAGTAAATTTTAATTTTAATTCTGTGTGGATAGTTTTTTGCTATCCCTCGGAACAATACTTTTTTCGTGATGAAAGGTACCCTATGTCCTATTCTGTACCACAGACATCGTGTATGTAAAATTTCACGATGATCGGTTTAGTAGTTAAGACGTGAAGGCGTACCAAATAAACATACAAACGGACTTTCACATTTATAACATGAGTAAGGATTTTACTGATATTGGATAAAAATCTAGGCCTAGAGCAATTTGCATAATAAAATTAATATGTAAACTGTTGAACATTTTGTTATAACTTTTTTCTAGTTTCAGCGAAAATATGTCTCTATAGAATATTAGAGTTCATTCATACAACATTTCAAATGTAGCTCCATACGTTTTTGATAAAAAAAATACACAGAAAGCTGTTTTGTATGATTACCTAGATGTTTTACCATGAACTGATTTTATAAATACAGTAACGGGTGTAAAACATTAATAACGGGCATCTGCATAACATTCAAACTCTAGACCGCACATCGTTAATTTTCGTATAGGTATTGTATGAATAATGAATGAGAGAAAGCGAATGAATTACGCACTGAGTGAATATATTAGGGAGTAAGTTATTTTGCTTCACTTAATTTCCTCTGGGGCATCTCTTCGCGCGGGTGGTATTAGAGTATAATTCTTAGTCTAATTATTAGACTTACGTACGTACAAGGGTTTGATTCTAAGAAGTTGGATGAAATCGTGGGTGATAAAACTTGAGAAACTAATTAAGTTGAGCTAAATGAAAATATTAGCGGTTTTTATGCAAGTAAAATGTTCATGTCCACACATTATCCGGTATTATCTTGTGCTAAGTAGGCGAAAGGGTTTACAAAAAATCACTTGTTAATATAACTGGAGAGCAAATAAATTATTATACTTACAAAATTAATTTAAAGATTATTGCTGTTTTACCAATTCTTACTTCCTTACTTAATATTATAAATGCGAAAGTCCGTTTGTTTGTTTGTTTCTTACGCCGTCACGTCTTAACTTCTTGACCGATCATCATGAAATTTTGCATACACGTTGTCAGGGGTCAGAAAAGTGTTTTCTCCACTAAATGCCGACAGTCTTTAAGTTGTCGCGCCAGCCACGGCACTTCTTGGCTTCAGTCAATAGATGGTGCCGTAACTTTATATTGCGAACTTTGCACATATCGAGTCGAAACGTCTCGACAAACAGTTTCAAATGCAAGGTACACTTAAGTTGGACCATTTTCTTTGCGTTAAGTACAGATAGCCTATTACAAAAAAATAATCACGATTATCGGACACAATACGTCGTTTAATTCACTTGTTATTGAACCTTCTTCGTGAGTATTTGATTGAATCAGGCGTCACTTGGCGGAAGTCCCAAACCATTTTGAAAAAATATAGCTTACTTTCGCAAACAATATATGCAAGATGCACCACCCGCCCGCCCGCAATAATATGCACATGCACACCACAAAATATCAGTGCACAATACCTGCGAACCGAATTCCGTTTGGTGTTGGTTTACGCACGATCTAACTCCTGAGGATGCCCTGAGTTGGGGCGAAACACGTGTAGAGTAGCCTGATTGGTGAAGGTGCAAGGTGTGTTGCTGTCTTGCTAAATGCAGGTATTGTGCACTGATATTTTGTGGTGTGCATGTGCATATTATTGCGGGCGGGCGGGCGGTGCATCTTGCATATATTGTTTGCGGAAGTAAGCTACATATATTTCTTTTATCAAAAAAAAAAACCTTCTTCGTGAGTTAAGAGTTCCATAGAGTAGAACGAACATTGTACGCTTATCATGTTGCTTTTTTTGCAATAAGCCCTCAGTTTTTAAATTGCATCCAATATTTAAGTTTCAAAAATCAGCTGATATCGGTTTTAAAAAAACTGGTATTGAAAATGCTTGTTATACAATGATTTTAGAATTTCTAATATCATTGTTGTTATCTGATACATTATCACAAATAATTAAATTTGATGATCATAAAGTAAAAATCTGATTAAAATTGTCAATCAACAAATGAAAAATGTATTAATGAAAAATAAACTCTAACAGCGTTTGAATAATCGAATAACTTATTAATTTAATAATAATTATCATTTCCTACAAATCAAATAACATAGTTCATTTAAAATGAAAGGTATAGTTTTGATTCATCTTAAATGTAATTACTTACCTACTAAAATTTTCCAATCGTAAGGAATAAGAAAATACTTATACAGGGTTATATGTAAAACACCAACAAGCTTGCAGGAGTATATTACTATCGTCATGAACAACAACATTTTGTTCAACAACTTTTCCAAAAACAGACAAAAAAACGACTTTACATACAAAACTCGATCAGTTTTCGGACATTTGTATGGAAAGTCAATTATTTATCTGTTTTCGGAAAAGTCGTAGAACTAATTGTTGTTGTTTATGAAGTTAGTAATCTTCTCCTGCGAGGTCGTTGGTGTTTTACAAATAACACCTACTTATCGTCTTTCAAAATTAACAAAAAAAATGTGGAAGCTTTGAAAGAAATGAGGAAATGCTACACTTTCAAAATGAAAAAAGGACGAGACCTTGTTTTGTTTTAAAAGGAGAGTGAAAAATTATTATTATTCTAATAGCCACATTACGCAGATCACGAATCTCCATTTAAACCGCAACGTTGATAAACTAAGCATCATTTGTACTTGTCAAATGAAGCGACACGACGAAGCCGAGAATTTTGCTTTGCCTGCCAAAGAAATTCTGAGTAAGCAATAAACAATACCATCATTGGAAATTTTGAGAAAGTACCTCAGTCATCTAAAGTGAGGTGTAATTAATGTCCTTTAAATATTACTTTTTAGGGTTCCGTACCCAAAGGGTAAAAACAGGACCCTATTACTAAGACTCCGCTGTCCGTCTGTCTGTCTGTCTGGCTGTTTGTCTGTCTGTCTGTCACCAGGCTGTATCTCATGAACCGTGATAGCTAGACAGTTGAAATTTTCACAGATGATGTATTTCTGTTGCCGCTATAACAACAAATACTAAAAACAGAATAAAATAAATATTTAAGGGAGGCTCCCATACAACAAACGTGATTTTTTTACCGTTTTTGGTACGGAACCCTTCGTGCGTGAGTCCGACTCGTTTTTGTGTTCACAGTGCAAATTTTTACTATGCTAAAGATTATGCTAGTAAAATGCACAGTGTTGAGGACGTTTGATGACCATCAGCCATTTTAATATCCCAACTGCTGGGGCACAGGCTTTCCTTATGGGTGGATAAGAAGGATGGGCCATAACCCTTCACGCGGGCGCAATACGGATTGGTGGGTGTTAACGACGTGCCTTCCGAAGCACGAAGGAGCTCGAGATAATGAATTTTTTTTATCCTATGACCGACTCTTGCGACGCAATCGCTGGGCCAGGCCTCCGAGGCTGCGCCTCCGAGCGCATCTGAATATCTTATTTACAAACAAATCTGATATTTATATATTATTTACAAACAAATTACTTTTTTATGTGAATGCAATAATCAATATCTAAATACTTTCATAATATTAGTTATACACAAAACTAAGGCTTTATAAGATAACTTACTGCACAGACATCAAGTTGTCAAGGCGCCGCGAGCTTATTCAAGCCTACAAGAGATTACTTGCGGGATTTTTACTTCCAAAAGCCTTTTGATTTGTGGTTCAGTCCGAAATACTATTTTGTAGAGCTGTCCCTATATGAAAGGACGGAGATTAAAGGATAAGAGGAATCACATTGGTTATTGCTAAATAATTCAGTGGTCAGACAACTAAAGGATTCGCAAAAGAGTGCGCTTGGGGTGAAATTGGGTATTCTAACTGTTACAATGGGACCCTTTATATAAAAACTAATTTATACATTTTCACTTTTTATTCCGTTGCAAAGATGTGACATTCGTCCGCCTCATAAGGGCGCGGTTTAGAATCTCTACAGAACAGAAAAAAAGCCGATCGTTTACGACTTTACGATATTCAAAATAATAATCAAAATAATATTTTTTATCTGCAACCCAAATAGTCCGTATTAAAAACACTTTTATCTCTCTTTATCAATATATCTTACTTGCCATATTTAATTTAAATGACCAAAAATTATTTTACAAATCTTTGTCCACCCAAATCACAGTAATTTTGAAATTTACATTAATAACATAATTATTTTGTCATATTGTCACGTATTTTTTAATATTTTGTCATAATGCCGCCATTACATATCAAAATGTCAAAACGGTCAGGTCAGAGCCAACAAAGTTTTAAAAACTAGGTGGCGCTAAAAGCGTGCACGGTGCCAATAGTAGAGCAAAAAAGGAACAAAAAACCCCTACGCCAAATTTTGGCTGGATTTGACGAATAATTATTATAGTATGATTTTTAAGACTCCAAAGTTGGAAAAACATAAAAATATCAAAATGCTCCAGTGACAAAATAGTGTTGGTTATTTATTAGAATCCATTCGTAATTACAAAAAAAAAAATTTTATGGAAACATTATTGTAAACATTATTTGCTTAAAAATGGTCCGCGTGGTTAAAAAACGTGATATCACTTTTCTGATACTTTTTGTATGGAGGGTTTTCACCGGACTACATGATGTCAATATTCAAAGCATCATATCTCAATACTAGAGTCTGACCGCGGCTCCGCCCGCGTGGACGAAACTAAGTTTTTTTTTTTGACAACATCACATAGGTATATTGCTCAAATTCCAAAGTAAGTAGCTATAGCTCTATGCAATGATACTATGACAAACAATTTATTTTTTTAAAACCACAGTGATCATACTAAATAGTTAAACTGTTTATGCTCTGTGGGGCTACTCAAATGGCGACTTTTCTTTTCGTTCGCTAACTTTAAAATTAAAAATAAGCAATAAAATCTAAAATTATGTGTCGTGGGCTTGTCAATTCCATACAATACAACAATGTCTGTGATTTACATAAACTTGCAACGTGTGACTTGATCGTCTAATTGCTTTTTTTAAGCTTTAAGTTAGCGAAAAAATAGAAAAGTGGCCATTTGAGTAGGGGGGCTGAAAAGATTATAACGCATAAATTGTTATTTACATAATAAATAATATTCAGGTTTAAGAGATTATTTACAAATTAGTAACAATTAATTTACAGAAAATGAACAGTTTAGGACCTACAGTACATGACCTCTACCATAGACGCAATTATCCACCAAGCCTTAGTCCTTCCTACCTTCTCGGTGTATACGGACTAAATCTTGGGAGAGTGCTTTTCCCGTTTGCACTTTTATAACTCCCCACAAATTCTGTTTCCATCCTTTCTTTTTGGCTATCTCTTATAACTCTCCCCAATCTGGATCTAGGCTCCACAAAACGGTACTTCGCGTCGCTAATCTCGAAAATAATTAGACCTATTCATACGATTCTGATGGTGTGCCAGATGCGCGCGAAATCGTGCAGTGCTTCCCAGTTTTCACGGCAACAGATGGGGTTCTGGTTATTAACGGGTCCAGTTTCTGGGTCTTGGTCTAATTCAGCATAATGCGTCTAGCTTCGTCGTACAGCAAACAATCTCACAGTGCGTGATCTTGGCTAGCTTGGTTATTCCGGTGTCACACTTCCGAAGTCGCTGCCTGATACACCCATGTCCGGTCAGTAGTTGAGAGACGATGGAATCTAGTTCAATCTCCGGAGAGCCTCACTGCGATATCGAGAATGAATCTATAGAGTTCGCATCCGCCTTCGCTCTAGTCCCATCGTTCCTGCCAAATAGCGACGGTTTTCTCATTAATGGTTCTTCTTAGTCCTCGGCACTCCCTGGGAGACAGGAGGCTTTCTCTCTCTCCTCCGCAAATGGTCCCGCGCGAAAAATATCAAGTTCAGCAAATTAAACTCTAGCAAGCACAGGTAACGCCGTGGAACTACACGTCCTATAAGCTTTCGTCAATAAAATAAGCGCCGTTCTCTGTGTACTGAGCTAAGCTCTCTTTACAATAAAAACTGAGGAGTATCGGTACCATACGGTTGCAGCGTAGCACAGACTTCCTTGCAGCTTCCCTTAAATTATTGATATGTCTCAATAATCTAAGCAGCTTCCTTGGTATAAATTCTGAGCGAACGGAATCGAATTCTCCATTTGGACGCAGATATTCACTAAACCTTGCCGAAACAGTTCATAGCGCTTTCGCCGATAATTTGCGCATCGTAACTTCTTATCGTATTTATACACAGTTGAAATTATTAAATTTTAATTGACACTGATGGAAATATTTAATCGACATCTCATATTTTATATTATTTAAATAATAATTTTGCATGCTCTAATGACAATCACATGACAATTGAGATGACAATTAGAGAAAATCAACAGGTTTTAAGACGTAAAGTCAGTCAGTGGTAGCTAAGCAACCCTGCGAAAATAATATTACTTATATTATTACGAAAATTTGCAATTTTTTATTTCTTAATATTTCAAAATTTCTACACCTAATGTCATATTTTCTTGGGTTTTTCGCGATTCCCGGCTTCAAGGAATCGAATTACACACAAATTCCCGAGAAATATTGTGCCGTTTAAGAGAAACGTGTCAAAAAAGTTTCGTAGAGCGCCATCTCGCTTTTTGTCTCGTTCTGGTTTAACGATTTTATATATTAGATATATTGATAGCAGGAAAAAACTTTTCACTAAAATTTATTTTTGTATTGTGCAATATTTTTTGTCAAATACCCAATTGAATAAGATCTTTATGAATATCGTCGTTTATATTGTAATATGCGGTGTTGTAACACCGCGCAAATCGATTTTTGACATCGATCTACAACCAATAACCAATAGGTATAGATGGCAATCTATACTTTTCCACCCATAAGAACACGATATTTAAAAAATTGTGACCGTGTAAGTCTTCATTTTTTTATTTTTATTTTATTTATTAGGAAACTCATCAGCTTTTTTACTACAATCATGCATAATAGTAGTTTATGAAACTGACACATAAAGAGGGGTATTAAAACACGAGTGTGTGTTTAAAAACCGAGCCGTAGGCGAGGTTTTTAATAGTATTACACGAGTGTTTTAATACCTAGTTATGTGCAGTTTCATACACTACTTTATCTACACTCATACATTTGGGACTGAACCTACTAAATAAAAGATCAACGTTAGAAAAGAGAGAGAGACTTTGTTTGTATTAGCTATGTACCTACCTTGTAATAAGTCAATTCCTTAGCTGCATCTAAACTAAAATATCGGGCACTTTAAAATTTTTTTCACATTTTAAAGCAAGAATAATAAAAACCTACAAAATTCAGTAAGTATAACAAAATGTAAAAATTGAAATCAAAACTTTATCGGAAATGCTTGGCGCGCATTCCATTAGAAAAAAAAAATTGATCAGTGCATTTCAACAAACTAATCGCACTAAAGTCATCGATTACCATAGAGTACATTTTAATCATGAAAAATGTGTGGGAAAATATCGTTGTTTTTTTTTAATGTTACGGCACTGCCTTCTTTTTGGATTTGCCCTGTATCGTAATGAGAAAAAAAGTTATTTTATGATGCAGTTGACTGCATCGTAATGAGTTTATTTTTTAATTTTACCTATCCACGAAAATAAAGTACGTATTTATATTACCTTACTTGAATTCATATTTGGAACATTACGTTGTGAGGAGCTCGGTGGCGCAGTGGTTTAGCGCCTGGCCCAGCGATTGCGGAAGTTAAGCAACGTTCGCAAGGGTCGGTCATGGGATGGGTGACCAAAAGTTTATTATCTCGAGCTCCTCCGTGCTTCGGAAGGCACGTTAAGCCGTTGGTCCCGGCTGCATTTGCAGTCGTTAACACCCACCAATCCGCATTGGGCCCGCGTGGTGGGTTATGGCCCATCCTCCTTACCACCCATAAGGAAGGCCTGTGCCCCAGCAGTGGGGACATCAAAAAAAAAATGGCTGATGGAGTTGTGAGTGTAGATAAAATATAATATAATCTTAAAATCCTTCAGGATGACTTCGTCATTTTCTTAAAATTGTCACTCTCCTAACTTGTCTCATTTTTAACTCGGCTCTTTCTTACTTGGTCTCTTTCCTAGACGACTTCGTCATTTTCTTAAACTTGACGCTTTCCTAACTTGTCTCATTTTAAACTGGGCACTTTTTTAGGTGGGCTCTTTTTTATTTGGTCTCTTTTTTAAACTTCACACTTTCCCAACTTGTCTCCCCTCCAACTAGGGTTGCCAACTTTTTTTGCATTAAATATAGTATTTTCAAGATTTTTAGTGTAAAAATATAGTAGATGGTGAAAAAATCCAAAAAAATATAGTAGGTTGCCGTTTTGTATGGAGAATTTAAAAGTTGCATTTTCAAACTTAAGTAGGTACTAATATTGTCATAGTCATTGTCATTTTTAATATACTATCGTAAAGGGTAAAGTAGATAAACAAGTTTTTCAATACAATTTGACCATAAAGAGCTGAAAAAAGAGCTGGCACAACTTTATATGTAAACACGTCAAAATCGCGAATAATTTGGCAACACCGCTTTTGTACTGAAAAATTTTAGTTCAATTTTATTTAATTTCAACTCTATAAGGCCAAGCTGTTAAAGTATGAGAAAAAGATACGAATTTTTCTAATGCGTAACCCGATCTTGTTAGTTGTTTTTATAGTAAATAAACTATTGTGCTTTTATTAACAGTTAAACCTAAGTGGTTCACCCAGGTGAAATAATCTGGTGGACACCGGCTAAGGACAGAGGAAAAATAGCGAAAAAGAAAGAGCCAAGTTAAAAATGAGACGAGTTAGGAAAGTGACAACTTTGCAAAAGAGACCAACTAAGAAAGAGCCGAGTTAAAAATGAGACGAGTTAGGAAAGTGACAAGTTTAAGAAAAAGACCAACTAAGAAAGAGCCGAGTTAATAATGAGACAAGTAAAAAAAGTGTCAAGTTTAAGAAAATGACAAAGTCATCCGGAAGGCTTAAAAGTTACACTTAGCCAATAACAGAGTTTCACCGCATGTTATAATTTTACGGGCAAACTATTTAAAAAAAGAAAAAAAATTACAAGTGGGTAAAAGTTTAAAAAGTTGACTAAAATACAAACTAAATTAAGCAAGAGGTATGGTTGGCAGATTTAATTCTTATCATTAATTTTATTCTTGATTTTAAGATTTTGTAAAAATTTTACACATAAACATAATTTTGAGATATGTGTACAAAAAGACAACACAAAAACAAACAAAACATAAAACAATATTTAACAAATATCATGCTAAAATTATACATAGATAAATAAATAAATAAATGCTTTACAAAACTGTCTCAAATGTAGCAAGTCTGCTACAATGTAGTAAATATGCTACACTTTAGACAGTTTTGATACCAGTGCACGCTTGAAGCCTTGCTTGGACAAATGGAAGATATCAATATCATGAAATTTATTATTGTACAATTTGGATAGGCGAGTCATAACAGCAATCCTACCGTAGTTCGTACGATGTCTAGGCACAGACAGAAGAGGGATTTTTCTCGTGCGGTACCTAGGAGTGCAGAACCTAATGGTGGCGAGTAGGTTGGCACTGTTCAGGTGATTATGAAGGATATCATGTAAAAGGCACATATCAAGTAATTCGCGACGAGATTTAAGCGATAACATTTCGTATTTAAGGCAGTCCTCCTCATACGTGACACGGCGCGTACGGGTCTTGAAAGAGAGGTGTTTTATGAAAAGTTTTTGTAGGTATTCGTTCCAGTCTATTTGTATATGTGGCATACTGCGGCGACCAAATGGGACTTCCATATTCACCGCATATGTCTTCATTCCGATATCCATATCTGTTTTTGATGGCTACTTGTTGCTCCGCAAATAATAAACGATTTTAGTGTATTATGTTTAAATGAAATTGAGTGAAAATAGCTTTAAAAGATAAAAAAGAGAAAAGAATTTGATTTTCAACTTTCCTTAAACGTTGTTTACTGTAATTAGTTTTCGTAGTTGAGCGGTGTTGCAACATTGATATATTATCACCGTGATTCGTTTTTAGGGTTCCGTATCCAAAGGGTAAAAACGGGATCCTATTCTGTCTGTCTGTCACCAGGCTGTATCTCATGAACCGTGATAGCTAGACAGTTGAAATTTTCGCAGATGATGTATTTCTGTTGCCGCTATAACAACAAATACAGAATAAAATAAATATTCAAGGGGGGCTCCGATACAACAAACGTGATTTTTTTGCCGTTTTTTGCTCGATATTAATAACGACAACAGGTAGACAGTTGAAATTTTCACAGATGATGTATTTCTATTGCCACTATAACAGCAAGTACTAAAAACAGAATAAAATAAATATTTAAGGGGGGCTCCCATACAAAAAACGTTTTTTTTTTCGTTTAATTAGTACGGAACCCTTCGTGCGTGAGTCCGACTCGCACTTGGCCGGTTTTTTTATCTCTCCTGAAAAGTTGACAAAATCGACTTACGCAGTGTTGTAATATAAACGACGATATATCGGGTCATTTTGAACTTACCATCCTAAGTCCAGTCCATTAAACTAAACAACTTTCTGTAAGAAACATGTGTCAAATTTCGTCACAAAATTTTGGTCATCCCATACTAAATTGACCATGTGATCTCTTTGATTTGTATGGAAAGTCGATTTTTATTTTACATACCAAATTGACAATGTGTTCCTTAGAGAAAGTTGTTTTGTTTCATGGACTTAACACATCCTCAAAACTTGGATGGTATGTTCAAAATGACCCGATATTATGTTTTACAATAAGTACCAGTATTTCGTTTATTGAGACAATACCTACCATTCCTTACTGAAAGTTTCAATAAAGCCAAACCTTGGAACTATACTTACTTTTGTTTAGTAAGCCGCTCGCATATAAGGGTTAATGATGTGACTGTTCACAATGTATGGAACTCTTGCGTGAACAAAGAAGGATTTTGTGAATAAGCTCTCTAGCTCCAACGATTAAAGGATTTTTGTGATTTCTGTCTAAGCAGGAAATGCTCACTCCAAAAAGTAATTAAATAAACAAAAATAATGTGTCTTATGAAAATAGGTAGTATGATTGTATCACATGGTAGGCAACTAATATGTTTGTTGTCATAGAGTCATCATCATCATATCAGCCGCATGGACACCCACTGCTGGGCATAGGCCTCCCAAACCCCCCCCCCCCCACAAGCATGTCCACGACTATCGGTCCTACGCTGTCCGCATCCAGCGGCTTCCTGCGACCTTCACCAGAACGTCGGTCCACCTTGTTGGGGGCCTATACAAATGGAGCGTCGTCCGGTGCGCGGTCGCCATTCAAGAACCCTTCCGCCCAACGGCCATCGGTTCTTCTCGCTATGTGTCCAGCCCACTGCCACTTCAGCTGAGTGCCACGTCATAGAGTCAATGTGTGAAATTAGGGCCTGGGCCTAGCGGCACAGAATAGATAAAAATAAACTACGTATTAGCGGCTTGTTTTACTGGTTCTGAATAACACCATAGATAATATAACACTATTTTCCGATTTAATAAAATATGAAGGCTGACAAGATAGTAGATATTATAACAAGCCCTAAGTTGAAAAATAATCAGTCCAATAAATAACAGTTCCATCATAAAACTAATTCATTAAAGTTTCCAACTGAAGCACTCGAAAGTATTTTTTTTTCTAATATCCATGTAATGAATTAATACGATGAAATTTGCGTTTATACAATAAAATATAGCAAAGCGTCTATAAATAGTAATAAATACATATTTGACAACTACACATAACATTGCTCCGATTCCAAAGTAGCTAAAGCACTTGTGCTATGGAAATCAGAGACAACAGTAAGATCACAAACATCCAGATAATATAAAAAAGTTCATTTTCTAAATTGATACAGCTGGGGATAGAACCCGGGACCTCAGAGATGGCGACACCTTGAAAACCGGCGTACAAACCACTCGACCACGGAGGTCGTTTATTTGATAACTAGCGGCTGCCCGTGACTTCGTCTGCGTGGAAAGTTTTTTGCTATACCTCAGGAACGATACTTTTTTTCGGAATTAAAGGTACTCTATGTCCTTCTTTGGACCCCTGGACAACATGTACGCAAAATTTCATGATTATCGGTTCAGTAGTTAAGACGTGAAGGCGTAACAAACAAACGAACTTTCGCATTTATAATATTAGCAAGGATAATATTTTTCACCCTCAAAGCATCGGTAATTATTATTCCAGTTAGCTTATGCTGTCGAATAGTAATGTATTGAAATATAAAATAGGCTGGAAATTATATTATATATAGCTCGATTACCACTGACTCACTGATTGACACAATTGTTCTCCCAGAAGGAGGTGGAAAAGGGTATAACGATGTTTGGGGAAAATGTGCAATACCCCAATCGAACTGGGGAAAAATTATGACATTTGGGAAAAACAAGATGGCGGCTGTGGCGAAGTTTGTAACTTTTTTGTTTTCGTACCGATTTTGTTCAAACTTGCAAGAGTGGTAGATTTTGACATTTAAGATAAGGAAAAATATTTAAAAAATAAAAAAACAAAATGGCTGCCGCTTTGGAGTGTTTTGAAAATTTTGATTTTTGGACCCCAAACCGCGGAGCCACAACTCTAAAGTGTTATTTGATTTAAGAAAAAAAACTTTATTGTTTCACCACAATTACCCTCAAATTTTACCAATCGGGGAAACTTTTTAAAAATTCAAGATGGCGCCTGTCGTAGAGGCCATTTTGTTTGGGGTACGAAAACACGCCACTTTTAAAGTCGATTTTCTTCCAGATGGCAACACCGGAGCGCTTTGAGGTTCATAAAAACGGCTATAGCTATAGGTACAAGGTATTCATTAGTAAAATATTTTTACCCCATTTCGGGGTAACTTTTGAGATTTACCCCAAAATGCAAAAAAGTGAAATAACCACTTTTTGACAATTTCAAGTATGAGAACTTGTGTATAGTCTGTATACAAATGACTTTGTGGTATTTTGGTTGGCAACGTCTGGCAACCCTAGAAACTGCTAAGGAAAAAGACATTTTCGAGATACCCTTTTTTCAAGTCCTATTGCGGCGACTGGGTGCAAGTGAGAAAAAAAATCAAAACGTCATTGCACGTAGTTTATGTTGCTTAATATAGGAAAAATATGAAATATAAAAAAAACAATATGGCGGACGCGGTGGCGGCCATTTTGTAAATTTTATACATTTTTTAAATATTTCAAGGCTATTTTGAGGCAGTTTACGACAATTGAGAAAGTTGGCATGTACCAACAAATTATGCATATTATGAAGAAGTATTGCGTTGTAAAAAAAAATTACCCATTTTTAGGGTACTTTTTGAGATTTACCCCAAAAAAGTGAAAAATAGAAAAAGCGGCATTTTTTAATATTTTTTATCAAAAACCATTAAATTTTGCAAATACAAATGGAATTTGACTATTTGTATATCGAAAAGATGGCAACACTGAAATTGAAAGAAGGATGAATTTCCAAGAACCTTACATTTTTATTACCTAAAAGGAGCATTTGTAGATGTGTACAATGTACGGAAAAAGTATTCACATTTTATAAAACTATTACAAAAAAAATTAAAAGTGGAAGTCCAGGTCAAGATCCTCATGACGGAGAACTGCCCGCCAAAATGGTACTACATAGGTAGATGGTGCTCAAACTAAAGTTGTAGAGGACTCTAAGCAGATCCTGAAGCGAGAAAAAAAATCAAAATGGTCGAAAAACAAAATGGCCGCCATACAAATTTACAGAAAACCCAGCATATACAGCTCGATTACTCACTTACTGACTCACTCACTGATTAAAATAATTGTTCTCCCAGAAGGAGGTGAAAAATGGTATAATTATATTATAAGAAAATGTGCAAAAAAAAAACAATATGGCGGACGCGGTGGCGGCCATTTTGTAAATTTTATACATTTTTTAAAATATTTTAAGGCTATTTTGAGGCAGTTTACGACAATTGAGAAAGTTGGCATGTACTGAGAAATTATGCATATTATGAAGAAGTATTGAAAAAAAAAACCATTTTTAGGGTGCTTTTTGAGATTTACCCCAAAAAAGTGAAAAATAGAAAAAGCAGCATTTTTTAATATTTTTTATCAAAAACCGTTAGATTTTACCAATACTAATGACATTTGACTATTTTCGTAACGAAAAGATGGCAACACTGAAATTGAAAAAGGTTTATTTTCCAAGAACCTTACATTTTTATTACCAACAAGGAGCATTTGTAGATGTTTACAATGTATAGAAAAAGTATTTAAAATTTATAAAACTATCAGAAAAAAATATTAAAAGTGGAAGCCCAAGTCAAGATCCTCATGACGGGGTACTGCCTGCCGAAATGGTACTACATAGGTAGATGGTGCTCAAGCTAAAGTTGTAGAAGACTCTAAGAAAATCCTGAAGCGAGAAAAAAAAATCAAAATGGTGGAAAAACAAAATGGACACCATACAAAATTACAGAAAACCAAATTAAACACCACTTACTCACATAATTGTTCTCCCAGAAGGAGGTGGAAAAAGGTATGTGCAAAATCCAGTCGAACTGGGGAAAAATTAAAAGTTGAAGTCCAGGTCAAGATCCTCATGACGGGGTACTGCCTGCCAAAATGGCACTACATAGGTAGATGGTGCTCAAACTAAAGTTGTAGAAGACTCTAAGCAGATCCTGAAGCGAGAAAAAAAATCGAAATGGTGAAAAACAAAATGACCGCCACACAAAATTACAGAAAACCTATTTGGTCGCAGCTGGCTGATTACTTATATACCTCGATAATAACTACTCTATTTAGTATTGTTTAATAACTACTCACTCACTGACTGATGGAAAAGAGTATAATGATGTTTGGGGGAAATGTGCAAAATCTTAATCGAACTAGGTAAAAATTATTACTTTTGGGAAAAACAAGATGGCGGCTGTGGCGAGGTTTGTAACTTTTTGTTTTCCAACCGATTTTGTTCAAACTTACAACAGTGGTAGATTTTGACATTTCAAATTTAGAAAAATAAGAAAAAACTCAAAACAAAATGGCGGCCACGCTGGAGAGTTTTGAAAATTCGATTTTTGGACCCCAAACCGCGGGGCCACAACTCTGAAGTGCTGTAGAGTTTAAGACAAAAACCTTTTTGTTTCACCACAATTACTCTCAAATTTTTTCTTCAAAGACTATTATTTTCAATTAAACAATCATTATCTTAAAAACCATTAGATATTGCCAATACTAATGACATTTGACTATTTTTATATCGAAAAGATGCCACTGGAATTTGAAAGTAAAGTTATTTTCCAAGTACCGCCACATTGTTATTACCAAAACCCCTCTTGCTTGCTAAAAATAAAACGGATCGTTTCATCCCGCCTGCAATAATGAATCAATGAGCACCGCTTGCGGACTCGGAAGGGCGGCATAGAACCACCACCACCAAAGTCTTCTAAATCAGTTACATACAAACGACCGATCTCGCCCAATAAGGTAGATTTGACGAACAACACGAAGAAAAAACCCGAGCTACAAGCTAAATGCATTTTTGTGATGACACGGGCCATCAGATGCCTGTGACAAGTTCAAAAGTGAAGACGTTATCCAACGCTGGAAGTGGATCTGCAAGCGCAAAATAAGCTTATTAAAAGTCTGGTGCTCAACTTGCAAAGGCAGTCACCATAAGTTACTTCACCCTGATGTGATGTGAAGTGACGTGATGTAAAGCTGAAAAATCAACATAATACTCTACTATCCTTCTGTTTTTCACTTTGGACAGCGCACATCTGAAGACGGGGAAGTTATCTGTGAAATGTTTAGCGATTAATTTCACTCCACTTTTTCACACAATACTCAGTCCGTTAATATTTTGGATGACGTAGTGGACATGGACTCTTCCTGTGAAGATTGAAGTTGACACATTAGAAGTTTCCAAACTATTAGCATCACTCGACTTAAATAAGTCTGCCGGCCCCGACAATATCCCAGCAATTATAATTATTGCGAGTTGTTCCGAGTTCCTCTTAGTATCCTGTTTAGGCGTTCACTGGGTGAAGGCATTATGCCTGATATCTGGAAATCTGCCTTTATTACGCCAATTCACAAAAAAGGGCTTGAAAATGTAGTCGACAATTATAGACCGATTTCCAACCTTAGTTTGTTTGCAAAATATTTGGAAAAAATTGTCTACAAACAAGTCTACGCATCCGTTACGCAATCTTTATGTCCAGAGCAGCACGGCTTCGTTAAGGGCAGATCGAAGACGTCTAACCTTATCTTATGTAGCGACTTCCTGACAAAACATTTGACTGTACCGTCTCAGGTTGATGTAGTTTACACGGACTATAATAAATGTTTTGATCGTATTGATCACACAACACTTTTACGTAAACTGCAAGCTATAGGTATTAAGGGTAATTTATTTAAATGGTTCTCCTCTTACGTTAAAGAAAAATTCCAGACTGTTGTTCTTAATGGCCACACTTCTTCTCCCATGTTAATACCATCGGGCGTTCCTCAAGGCTCTTTACTAGGACTATTGCTCTTCAACATCTTCATAAACGATATCTCGTCATGTTTTTCTCATGCCAAAATCATTATGTACGCTGATGACATGAAGGTATTGATGCCGATCAACTCAACTCAAGACGCTCAGCATCTGAGGGAGGGTCTCACTAGATTTGAGCATTACTGCCATGTTAACAAACTTGACATTAATGTCTCCAAATGCTGTGTCTGTATTTATACCCGAAAATCTAAACCCATGTTATCATCTTACAAACTATTAGGCACTGATGTTACCAGAGTTACTACCATACGTGACCTAGGAGTAACCTTTGATAGCTAATTTGCTTTTTGATGAACACATAGACAACATTGTGGCTAAGGCATCTAAAGCTCTCGGCTTCGTTATGATGATGTTACACGATTCAACTCTATAAAAGCTCTAAAAACACTTTACTGTGCTTACGTACGTAGTCATTTAGAATATGCCTCTCAAGTATGGAGCCCCTGTCACAAACTATATGAAACGCGAATTGAAAGGATTCAGAAACGGTTTCTGCGGTATTTACAGTTTAAAACGAATAAATATACTCGTGATTACGATCAGCGATGTCGTAAGTTTCATTTTTACCACTTGTAGAAAGAAGACGCATTGCAGATCTATCGCACCTTCTCAGCATAGCAGGTGGCTCTGTTGATTGTCCTGAGCTTTTGAGTGGCATTAGTTTACGTTTAGTAGCTTCCTTCCGTAAACCTAACGTACTTCACGTTCCCTGGTGCAAAACGAAGTATCGGCGAAATTATTTCTTTATCAGAACAAGCAGGTGTTTCAATAGTGTTGCAAAACAATTTAAAATAGACATTTTCAACACTTCTTCAAGTAAATTTAGGCGAATGTTAGGTAATAGTTATTTTTCTAACAAATATTTTTGAAAACTACTTCCTACTTATTTATACTTTAATTACTGGGTGTAATATAGGTACTTACCTTAAATTTTTAACATAATGTAGGCCAACACTGTTCTTATTAATGATTTTCACCTATATGTGGAAGCTTGTAATTGGCCCTTGATATTTATTTAAGTTAACCACTTTATTCTTAACCTAGCTGTAAGCTTCCCGAAGATTGTTAAAATAAAATAAAATAAAATGTCTGAACGCAGACGAAAAACGCATAGAAGAAAGACCCAAAGACTACCGCGACTACCGCAAACATCTGGTCGGCATCAGCAAGTTTCAAAAATGAGTCTTTTTGAAGGTGCTTCCCGTGACCGTCCAGGGAACTGAAGGCAACTTTAACACGTGTGCTCTGCTTGATGAAGGGTCCACCGTGTCACTCGTGGAGAGCAGTGTAGCCAACGTGGCAGGAGCCGGAAGGTGGAGCGTTGAGTTGGCGTTTCAGGATGCGGTGGGCGGCTGTAACAACCTGGCAAGATCGTCTCTTTCACGCTTATTATGACAGATACAGTATCCTTCAGCCTTGAATGAGTTCGTACGAAGAACTTCACGTTTCCAAGACACTCAACAGGGAATATGCATAAGTCACCGATTTTGATAAAAAAATTGAGATTGATCGCTGCGGATACGTATTAAAAACATGATGGAACAGAAAAACAATGTATTATTTTAGTTTTATCACACGATGAAATCAGGGGAACATAACGATTTTTTTTTCATTTTTGGATATAATGCACTTTACAGTCAGATATAATATTGAATGAGAAATAATATTATGTATGACACATGTGTTGGCATGTTACCCAACACTATTTTTATTGTACATCACTGCTTCAATTGGAGGTTCGCTTCCCACTCTCTCTTCGTTTCCGGGCACCATTGCGTGTGGTTCGTGTTCTATACTTTTATAAGTAATTTGAGTTAAAATATACAAGTTTGTATGTGTCTTTTGCTTCCAAAACTAAACCCTGCCTTCAGTTAAGCTACCAGTGAGTTTCAATCATCTACAGTCCTACATCTACGTGCCATTCCACAACATGTATGTTGGTACTTAGACGCAAAATTTAGGGATATCATTTTTTTGGCTAACTCCATAAAAATCGCGCCTAAAATCATGGTTGGTGAAGTCACAAAACATGACCATTTTGTACAGAGTGTTTTCGGCGGGTGCTGATGCGTGCTAACTTCAAGTACCTAACTATATCACGAAAAAAAGGAAGGGAAAGGTTTTAATATTACAGTTGATTTTCTCACGCATTATACTTTTGATTTAATACAAAAAAAATGCTGCATATTCCCTATTGATGGCAATATGATTTCTTAATACGACCATCTCGATCGACAGACAATCCTCAATTCCTCATAGGCCAAGGTTATTGTCATTTGAATATAAGCCGAGAAATAAAAGAAGGCAGGAAGGATGAGCCTGTTGCCTCTCTCACTGAACTTAGTTGGATTTTGCATGAAGTTTCGTCGTCAATTTCGAGGAAGATAATGCCCGAGTTTGCTTGTCACTACAGTCCGAAAAAGAGGATGAACTTCACTTCTTATTAGAGAATTTCTTTAGACTTGATAGCATAGGCATCAGGAATTCTAAGCTACCTAGATATTCTCGAGAAGAATGACGAGCACTTCACATTATCGATACTAAGTCGAAGAAAATCGACGGCTCTGGGAGTCTGCTTTGCTGTGAAGAAACGATGACATCAAGCTTCCCAACCCAACAACAAGAGAAACGCCGAAAGTAGATTACGTTTGATTGAGAAGATAATGGATTTTGATCCGAGCTTCGCAGTAGACTTCACGAAGCAGACGCATAACATGTTGGAAAAAGATTATGCCAAGAAAACTGCTCAGGCACCAGTTGCTCGAGTTTGGCATCTCCTACATTTTGGCGTTAGAAATATCAAAAAACTTGGAAAACTTAGACTTGTTTTTGATGCGAAAGCCGACACTCAAGAAGTGTCTCTGAATAGCGAATTACTGACTGGCCCAGATATTTAGAATTCATTAGATGATGTCCTGGTTAGGTTCCGAAAAAGAAAAGTAGCCGTTACTACAGATATCAGGGAATTGTTCCTGCAGTTTAAGTAAATGATCAGGATCAAAATGCCCAGTGCTTCCTTTGGAGGGTTATGGAAAGAAAGAAGCTCTCAGAAACTTATAAGTTCACCTCGATGACCTTTGGTGCCACATCATCTCCATGCACAGCTACTTGTATTATTCGTCGTAATACTGATGATTTTGTTTCATGTCATCATCCACAAGCAGTGGAAACCATTAAGGAAAGGCACTACGTTGATGACTATCTCGACTCCACGGATAATTAACGAAAAGAGGATGAAGCGATTGATTGTGATTCATAAGGCAGGAAGTTTTGACTAAAAGTTGAGCCTCTAATAGACCCAGCAATTGGAAACCAGCCACAGATACTTTAGGGTTTGATCTCAGCTTTAAGTAGGTGGACAAAGAGATCAACGAAGGTATGCGACCGCCAACAAATCGCGAGTTGCTAAAAATTTTAATGTCACTGGGTATGTTTATGTCCCTTCCTGATTTATTGAAAGATATTGCTGCAGGAAATTTGGCGGTCTACGATCAAATGGGATGATCAAATCGTCGAGAAGAGGAACAAAGATTGGTATTGGTTCAGAAGCTTGAGACTTGCAAATTATTTTCAGTACCCAGATGTTATGGTTTCTCACAGATGACTAAGTTAAGATTACACATTTCTATTGACGCCTCTGAGCAAGCATTATGCCACTTTCGCTTACTGAGTAGAGATGACGATGTGGCCTTTGTAGCTGGGAAATATAAAGTTGCACCTGAAAACTGCAACGATCCCTAAGCTAGAGCTGCAGGTTGCTTTAATGGGATCCCGTTTAGGTCACCATGAATGGTAAAAGCAAGAACAGAAACTCGAAATAGCAAAACGATTATTCTGGACAAATTCACAAATAGTTTGGAAATAGATTAATAGAAAGCCACGAAAACAGAATTTCTTATAAGTTTCTCTATGGTTTTAATGCTTAAACTGCAAAACCGCTTTGAAGCCCTTGAAAACAGCATATGCAATGAAGTTTTAGAGCTCAGCGGATGCTCATGCTATATAAGCAGCGCAAGACCGATCGTCGTGGAAATCTTTGGGGGAGGCCTATACCCAGCAGTGGATATCGGGGGGCCGATATTTATCGGATGGCATGGCAATAAATACCGCATTCCACAATTCGCAGTCAGACTGTCCAAAGGCCGCTGTTTACAGTCCAACAGGGCAATGCCCGCGGGCTGCTTCAGCAGCCCGCGCACCAGGGCGAAACACTAGTTATTATACTATATATAGCTCGATTACCACTCACTGATTGACATGATTGTTCTCCCAGAAGGAGGTGGAAAAAGGTATAATGATGTTTGGGGAAAATGTGCAATACCCCAATCGAACTGGGGAAAAATTATGACATTTGGGAAAAACAAGATGGCGGCTGTGGCGAAGTTTGTAACTTTTTTGTTTTCCAACCGATTTTATTCAAACTTGCAAGAGTGGTAGATTTTGACATTTAAAATTGAGAAAATTATTTAAAAAATACAAAAACAAAATGGCGGCTGCGCTGGAGAGTTTTGAAAATTTTGATTTTTGGATCCCAAACCGCGGAGCCACAACTCTAAAGTGTTGTTTGGTTTAAGAAAAAAAACTGTATTGTTTTACCACAATTACCCTCAAATTTTACCAATTGAGGAAACTTTTTAAAAATTCAAGATGGCGCCTGTCGTAGAGGCCATTTTGTTTGGGGTACGAAAACACGCCATTTTTAAAGTCGATTTTCTTCCAGATGGCAACACCGGAGCGCTTTGAGGTTTATAAAACGGCTATAGCTATAGGTACAAGGTATTCATTAGTAAAATATTTTTACCCCATTTCGGGGTAACTTTTGAGATTTACCCCAAAATGCAAAAAAGTGAAATAACCACTTTTTGACAATTTCGAGTATAAGAACTTGTGTATAGTCTGTATACAAATGACTTTATGGTATTTTGGTTGGCAACGTCTGGCAACCCTAGAAACTGCTAAGGAAAAAGAAATTTTCGAGATACCCTTTTTTCAAGTCCTATTGCGGCGACTGGGTGCAAGTGAGAAAAAAAAACAAAACGTCATTGCACCCAGTTTATGTTGCTTAGTATAGGAAAAATATGAAATATAAAAAAAACAACATGGCGGACGCGGTGGCGGCCATTTTGTAAATTTTATACATTTTTTAAATATGTCAAAGCTATTTTGAGGCAGTTTACGACAATTGAGAAAGTTGGCATGTATCGACGAATTATGCATATTATGAAGATGTATTGCCTCGTACAAAAAAATTACCCATTTTTAGGGTACTTTTTGAGATTTACCCCAAAAAAGTGAAAAATGGAAAAAGCGGCATTTTCAAATATTTTTTATCAAAAACCAATAAATTTTGCTAATACTAATAGAATTTGACTATTTGTATATCGAAAAGATGGCAACACTGAAATTGAAAGAAGGATGAGTTTCCAAGAACCTTACATTTTTATTACCTAAAAGGAGCATTTGTAGATGTGTACAATGTATGGAAAAAGTATTCACAATTTATAAAACTATTACAAAAAAAATTAAAAGTGGAAGTCCAGGTCAAGATCCTCATGACGGAGAACTGCCCGCCAAAATGGTACTACATAGGTAGATGGTGCTCAAACTAAAGTTGTAGAGGACTCTAAGCAGATCCTAAAGCGAGAAAAAAAAATCAAAATGGTCGAAAAACAAAATGGCCGCCATACAAATTTACAGAAAACCCAGCATATACAGCTCGATTACTCACTTACTGACTGACTCACTGATTAAAATAATTGTTCTCCCAGAAGGAGGTGAAAAATGGTATAATGATATTTTAAGAAAATGTGCAAAAAAAAACAATATGGCGGACGCGGTGGCGGCCATTTTGTAAATTTTATACACTTTTTAAAATATTTTAAGGCTATTTTGAGGCAGTTTACGACAATTGAGAAAGTTGGCATGTACTGAGAAATTATGCATAATATGAAGAAGTATTGAAAAAAAAACCCATTTTTAGGGTGCTTTTTGAGATTTACCCCAAAAAAGTGAAAAATAGAAAAAGCAGCATTTTTTAATATTTTTTATCAAAAACCGTTAGATTTTACCAATACTAATGACATTTGACTATTTTCGTAACGAAAAGATGGCAACACTGAAATTGAAAAAGGTTTATTTTCCAAGAACCTTACATTTTTATTACCAAAAAGGAGCATTTGCAGATGTTTACAATGTATGGAAAAAGTATTCAAAATTTATAAAACCATCAGAAAAAATATTAAAAGTGGAAGCCCAAGTCAAGATCCTCATGACGGGGTACTGCCTGCCGAAATGGTGCTCAAGCTAAAGTTGTAGAAGACTCTAAGAAAATCCTGAAGCGAGAAAAAATAATCAAAATGGTGGGAAAACAAAATGGACACCATACAAAATTACAGAAAACCAAATTAAACACCACTTACTCACATAATTGTTCTCCCAGAAGGAGGTGGAAAAAGGTATGTGCAAAACCCAGTCGAACTGGGGAAAAATTAAAAGTTGAAGTCCAGGTCAAGATCCTCATGACGGGGTACTGCCTGCCAAAATGGCACTACATAGGTAGATGTTGCTCAAACTAAAGTTGTAGAAGACTCTAAGCAGATCCTGAAGCGAGAAAAAAAAATCGAAATGGTGAAAAACAAAATGACCGCCACACAAAATTACAGAAAACCTATTTGGTCGCAGCTGGCTGATTACTTATATACCTCGATAATAACTACTCTATTTAGTATTGTTTAATAACTACTCACTCACTGACTGATGGAAAAGAGTATAATGATGTTTGGGGGAAATGTGCAAAATCTTAATCGAACTAGGTAAAAATTATTACTTTTGGGAAAAACAAGATGGCGGCTGTGGCGAGGTTTGTAACTTTTTTGTTTTCCAACCGATTTTGTTCAAAATTACAACAGTGGTAGATTTTGACATTTCAAATTTAGAAAAATAAGAAAAAAACTCAAAACAAAATGGCGGCCACGCTGGAGAGTTTTGAAAATTCGATTTTTGGACCCCAAACCGCGGGGCCACAACTCTGAAGTGCTGTAGAGTTTAAGACAAAAACCTTTTTGTTTCACCACAATTACTCTCAAATTTTTTCTTCAAAGACTATTATTTTCAATTAAACAATCATTATCTTAAAAACCATTAGATATTGCCAATACTAATGACATTTGACTATTTTTATATCGAAAAGATGGCACTGGAATTTGAAAGTAAAGTTATTTTCCAAGTACCGCCACATTGTTATTACCAAAACCCCTCTTGCTTGCTAAAAATAAAACGGATCGTTTTATCCCGCCTGCAATAATGAATCAATGAGCACCGCTTGCGGACTCGGAAGGGCGGCATAGAACCACCACCACCAAAGTCTTCTAAATCAGTTACATACAAACGACCGATCTCGCCCAATAAGGTAGATTTGACGATCAACACGAAGAAAAAACCCGAGCTACAAGCTAAATGCATTTTTGTGATGACACGGGCCATCAGATTACCTACTGCCTGTGACAAGTTCAAAAGTGAAGACGTTATCCAACGCTGGAAGTGGATCTGCAAGCGCAAAATAAGCTTATTAAAAGTCTGGTGCTCAACTTGCAAAGGCAGTCACCATAAGTTACTTCACCCTGATGTGATGTGAAGTGACGTGATGTAAAGCTGAAAAATCAACATAATACTCTACTATCATTCTGTTTTTCACTTTGGACAGCGCACATCTGAAGACGGGGAAGTTATCTGTGAAATGTTTAGCGATTAATTTCACTCCACTTTTTCACACAATACTTAGTCCGTTAATATTTTGGATGACGTAGTGGACATGGACTCTTCCTGTGAAGATTGAAGTTGACACATTAGAAGTTTCCAAACTATTAGCATCACTCGACTTAAATAAGTCTGCCGGCCCCGACAATATCCCAGCAATGGGGAATGTCCGAAAAAAATCAAATTGGCTGAATATTTTTCTATAGGTAGGAATAAGGTCCCTTAGTAATAGAATAAATTTTCAAAATTTTCGGTTTCGTGAAAAAATTTCAAAAAATCAAAGTCTCTTCGACTTCACAAATGTATGAAAGTAACAGCAGAATGGAGATTGTACCTTTGCCAACACCTGCCACAACCACAACATGGTATTAAAAAAAAGTTTCAAGACAAAATGTCAAAACTTTTTTTTTAAATACGTGTTGTCTTTGTGGCAGTTAGCGGCAAAGGTATAATTTCCATTCTGCTGTTACTTTCATACATTTGTGAAGTCGAAGAGACTTTGATTTTTAAAAACTTTTTTACCCAACCGAAAATTCTGAAACTTTTTTCTATTACTAAGGGACCTTATTCCTACCTATAGAAAAATATTCAGCCAATTTGATTTTTTTCGGACATTCCCCATTATAATTATTGCGAGTTGTTCCGAGTTCCTCTTAGTATCCTGTTTAGGCGTTCACTGGGTGAAGGCATTATGCCGGAAATCTGCCTTTATTACGCCAATTCACAAAAAAGGGCTTAAAAATGTAGTCGACAATTATAGACCGATTTCCAACCTTAGTTTGTTTGCAAAATATTTGGAAAAAATTGTCTACAAACAAGTCTACGCATCCGTTACGCAATCTTTATGTCCAGAGCAGCACGGCTTCGTTAAGGGCAGATCGAAGACGTCTAACCTTATCTTATGTAGCGACTTCCTGACAAAACATTTGACTGTACCGTCTCAGGTTGATGTAGATTACACGGACTATAATAAATGTTTTGATCGTATTGATCACACAACACTTTTACGTAAACTGCAAGCTATAGGTATTAAGGGTAATTTATTTAAATGGTTCTCCTCTTACGTTAAAGAAAAATTCCAGACTGTTGTTCTTAATGGCCACACTTCTTCTCCCATGTTAATACCATCGGGCGTTCCTCAAGGCTCTTTACTAGGACCATTGCTCTTCAACATCTTTATAAACGATATCTCGTCATGTTTTACTCATGCCAAAATCATTATGTACGCTGATGACATGAAGGTATTGATGCCGATCAACTCAACTCAAGACGCTCAGCATCTGAAGGAGGGTCTCACTAGATTTGAGCATTACTGCCATGTTAACAAACTTGACATTAATGTCTCCAAATGCTATGTCTGTATTTATACCCGAAAATCTAAACCCATGTTATCATCTTACAAACTATTAGGCACTGATGTTACCAGAGTTACTACCATACGTGACCTAGGAGTAACCTTTGATAGCTAATTTGCTTTTTGATGAACACATAGACAACATTGTGGCTAAGGCATCTAAAGCTCTCGGCTTCGTTATGATGATGTTACACGATTCAACTCTATAAAAGCTCTAATAATACTTTACTGTGCTTACGTACGTAGTCATTTAGAATATGCCTCTCAAGTATGGAGCCCCTGTCACAAACTATATGAAACGCGAATTGAAAGGATTCAGAAACGGTTTCTGCGGTATTTACAGTTTAAAACGAATAAATATACTCGTGATTACGATCAGCGATGTCGTAAGTTTCATTTTTACCACTTGTAGAAAGAAGACGCATTGCAGATCTATCGCACCTTCTCAGCATAGCAGGTGGCTCTGTTGATTGTCCTGAGCTTTTGAGTGGCATTAGTTTACGTTTAGTAGCTTCCTTCCGTAAACCTAACGTACTTCACGTTCCCTGGTGCAAAACGAAGTATCGGCGAAATTCTTTCTTTATCAGAACAAGCAGGTGTTTCAAAAGTGTTGCAAAACAATTTGAAATAGACATATTCAACACTTCTTCAAGTAAATTTAGGCGAATGTTAGGTAATAGTTATTTTTCTAACAAATATTTTTGAAAACTACTTCCTACTTATTTATACTTTAATTACTGGGTGTAATATAGGTACTTACCTTAAATTTTTAACATAATGTAGGCCAACACTGTTCTTATTAATGATTTTCACCTATATGTGGAAGCTTGTAATTGTCCCTTGATATTTATTTAAGTTAACCACTTTATTCTTAACCTAGCTGTAAGCTTCCCGAAGATTGTTAAAATAAAATAAAATAAAATGTCTGAACGCAGACGAAAAACGCATAGAAGTAAGACCCAAAGACTACCGCGACTACCGCAAACATCTGGTCGGCATCAGCAAGTTTCAAAAATGAGTCTTTTTGAAGGTGCTTCCCGTGACCGTCCAGGGAACTGAAGGCAACTTTAACACGTGTGCTCTGCTTGATGAAGGGTCCACCGTGTCACTCATGGAGAGCAGTGTAGCCAACGTGGCAGGAGCCGGAAGGTGGAGCGTTGAGTTGGCGTTTCAGGATGCGGTGGTCGGCTGTAACAACCTGGCAAGATCGTCTCTTTCACGCTTATTATGACAGATACAGTATCCTTCAGCCTTGAATGAGTTCGTACGAAGAACTTCACGTTTCTAAGACACTCAACAGGGAATATGCATAAGTCACCGATTTTGATAAAAAAAATTGAGATTGATCGCTGCGGATATGTATTAAAAACATGATGGAATAGAAAAACAATGTATTATTTTAGTTTTATCACACGATGAAATCAGGGGAACATAACGATTTTTTTTCATTTTTGGATATAATGCACTTTACAGTCAGATAGAATATTGAATGAGAAATAATATTTTGTATGACACATGTGTTGGCATGTTACCCAACACTATTTTTATTGTACATCACTGCTTCAATTGGAGGTTCGCTTCCCACTCTCTCTTCGTTTCCGGGCACCATTGCGTGTGGTTCGTGTTCCATACTTTTATAAGTAATTTGAGTTAAAATATACAAGTTTGTATGTGTCTTTTGCTTCCAAAAATAAACCCTGCCTTCAGTCAAGCTACCAGTGAGTTTCAATCATCTACAGTCCTACATCTACGTGCCATTCCACAACATGTATGTTGGTACTTAGACGCAAAATTTAGGGATATCATTTTTTTGGCTAACTCCATAAAAATCGCGCCTAAAATCATGGTTGGTGAAGTCACAAAACATGACCATTTTGTACAGAGTGTTTTCGGCGGGTGCTGATGCGTGCTAACTTCAAGTACCTAACTATATCACGAAAAAAAGGAAGGGAAAGGTTTTAATATTACAGTTGATTTTCTCACGCATTATACTTTTGATTTGATACAAAAAAAATGCTGCATATTCCCTATTGATGGCAATATGATTTCTTAATACGACCATCTCGATCGACAGACAATCCTCAATTCCTCATAGGCCAAGGTTATTGTCATTTGAATATAAGCCGAGAAATAAAAGAAGGCAGGAAGGATGAGCCTGTTGCCTCTCTCACTGAACTTAGTTGGATTTTGCATGAAGTTTCGTCGTCAATTTCGAGGAAGATTATGCCCGAGTTTGCTTGTCACTTCAGTCCGAAAAAGAGGATGAACTTCACTTCTTATTAGAGAATTTCTTTAGACTTGATAGCATAGGCATCAGGAATTCTAAGCTACCTAGATATTCTCGAGAAGAATGACGAGCACTTCACATTATCGATACTAAGTCGAAGAAAATCGACGGCTCTGGGAGTCTGCTTTGCTGTGAAGAAACGATGACATCAAGCTTCCCAACCCAACAACAAGAGAAACGCCGAAAGTAGATTACGTTTGATTGAGAAGATAATGGATTTTGATCCGAGCTTCGCAGTAGACTTCACGAAGCAGACGCATAACATGTTGGAAAAAGATTATGCCAAGAAAACTGCTCAGGCACCAGTTGCTCGAGTTTGGCATCTCCTACATTTTGGCGTTAGAAATATCAAAAAACTTGGAAAACTTAGACTTGTTTTTGATGCGAAAGCCGAAACTCAAGAAGTGTCTCTGAATAGCGAATTACTGACTGGCCCAGATATTTAGAATTCATTAGATGATGTCCTGGTTAGGTTCCGAAAAAGAAAAGTAGCCGTTACTACAGATATCAGGGAATTGTTCCTGCAGTTTAAGTAAATGATCAGGATCAAATTGCCCAGTGCTTCCTTTGGAGGGTTATGGAAAGAAAGAAGCTCTCAGAAACTTATAAGTTCACCTCGATGACCTTTGGTGCCGCATCATCCCCATGCACAGCTACTTGTATTATTCGTCGTAATATTGATGATTTTGTTTCATGTCATCATCCACAAGCAGTGGAAACCATTAAGGAAAGGCACTACGTTGATGACTATCTCAACTCCACGGATAATTAACGAAAAGGGGATGAAGCGACTGATTGTGATTCATAAGGCAGGAGGTTTTGACTTAAAGTTGGGCCTCTAATAGACCCAGCAATTGGAAACCAGCCACAGATACTTTAGGGTTTGTTCTCAGCTTTAAGTAGGTGGACAAAGAGATCAACGAAGGTTTGCGACCGCCAACAAATCGCGAGTTGCTAAAAATTTTAATGTCACTGGGTATGTTTATGTCTCTTCCTGATTTATTGAAAGATATTGCTGCAGGAAATTTGACGGTCTACGATCAAATGGGATGATCAAATCGTCGAGAAGATGAACAAAGATTGGTATTGGTTCAGAAGCTTGAGACTTGCAAATTATTTTCAGTACCCAGATGTTATGGTTTCTCACAGATGACTAAGTTAAGATTACACATTTCTATTGACGCCTCTGAGCAAGCATTATGCCACTTTCGCTTACTGAGTAGAGATGACGATGTGGCCTTTGTAGCTGGAAAATATAAAGTTGCACCTGAAAACTGCAACGATCCCTAAGCTAGAGCTGCAGGTTGCTTTAATGGGATCCCGTTTAGGTCACACTATGAATGGTAAAAGCAAGAACAGAAACTCGAAATAGCAAAACGATTATTCTTGACAAATTCACAAATAGTTTGGAAATGGATTAATAGAAAGCCACGAAAACAGAATTTCTTATTAGTTTCTCTATAGTTTTAATGCTTAAACTGCAAAACCGCTTTGAAGCCCTTGAAAACAGCATATGCAATGAAGTTTCAGAGCTCAGCGGATGCTCATGCTATATAAGCAGCGCAAGACCGATCGTCGTGGAGATCTTTGGGGGAGGCCTATATCCAGCAGCACCACACCGCACTGCAACTTGCAGACAAATTCCAATGTGATTTTATCGGATGGCATGGCAATAAATACCGCATTCCACAATTCGCAGTCAGACTGTCCAAAGGCCGCTGTTTACAGTCCAACAGGGCGATGCCCGCGGGCTGCTTCAGCAGCCCGCGCACCAGGGCGAAACACTAGTTATACTATATATAGCTCGATTACCACTCACTGATTGACATGATTGTTCTCCCAGAAGGAGGTGGAAAAAGGTATAATGGTGTTTGGGGAAAATGTACAATACCCCAATCGAACTGGGGAAAAATTATGACATTTGGGAAAAACAAGATGGCGGCTGTGGCGAAGTTTGTAAATTTTTTGTTTTTTAACCGATTTTGTTCAAACTTGCAAAAGTGGTAGATTTTGACATTTAAAATTGAGAATAATATAAAAAAAATGCAAAAACAAAATGGCGGCCACGCTGGACAGTTTTGAAAATTTTGATTTTTGGACCCCAAACCGCGGGGCCACAAATCTAAAGTGTTATTTGATTTAAGAAAAAAAACTTTATTGTTTCATCACAATTACCCTCAAATTTTAGCAATCGGAGAAACTTTTTAAAAATTCAAGATGGCGCCTGTCGTAGAGGCCATTTTGTTTGGGGTACGAAAACACGCCATTTTTAAAGTCGATTTTCTTCCAGATGGCAACACCGGAGCGCTTTGAGGTTCATAAAACGGCTATAGCTATAGGTACAAGGTATTCATTAGTAAAATATTTTTACCCCATTTCGAGGTAACTTTTGAGATTTACCCCAAAATGCAAAAAAGTGAAATAACCACTTTTTGACAATTTCGAGTATGAGGACTTGTGTATAGTCTGTATACAAATGACTTTATGGTATTTTGGTTGGCAACGTCTGGCAACCCTAGAAACTGCTAAGGAAAAAAACATTTTCGAGATACCCTTTTTTCAAGTCCTATTGCGGCAAATGGGTGCAAGTGAGAAAAAAAAACCAAAACGTCATTGCACGCAGTTTATGTTGCTTAGTATAGGAAAAATATGAAATATAAAAAAAAACAACATGGCGGACGCGGTGGCGGCCATTTTGTAAATTTTATACATTTTTTAAATATGTCAAAGCTATTTTGAGGCAGTTTACGACAATTGAGAAAGTTGGCATGTATTGACAAATTACGCAAATTATAGAGAAGTATTGCCTTGTGAAAAAAGAATACCCATTTTTAGGGTACTTTTTGAGATTTACCCCAAAAAAGTGAAAAATAGAAAAAGCGGCATTTTTAAATATTTTTTATCAAAAACCATTAAATTTTTCGAATACTAATGGAATTTGACTATTTATATATCGAAAATATGGCAACACTTGAATTTGAAGTAAGGGTAATTTCCAAGTACCTTACATTTTTATTACCAAAAAGAAGCATTTGTAGATAGGTACAATGTACGGAAAAAGTATTAAGAATTTAGAAAACTGTTGGAAAAAAAATTAAAAGTGGAAGTCCAGGTCAAGATCCTCATGACGGAGAACTGCCCGCCAAAATGGTACTACATAGGTAGATGGTGCTCAAACTAAAGTTGTAGAGGACTGTAAGCAGATCCTGAAGCGAGAAAGAAGAATCAAAATGGTCGAAAAACAAAATGGCCGCCATACAAATTTACAGAAAACCCAGCATATACAGCTCGATTACTCACTTACTGACTGACTCACTGATTAAAATAATTGTTCTCACAGAAGGAGGTGAAAAATGTTATAGTGATATTTTAAGAAAATGTGCAAAAAAAAACAATATGGCGGTGGCGGCCATTTTGTAAATTTTATACATTTTTTAAAATATTTTAAAGCTATTTTGAGGCAGTTTACGACAATTGAGAAAGTTGGCATGTACTGAGAAATTATGCATATTATGAAGAAGTATTGAAAAAAAAAACCCATTTTTAGGGTGCTTTTTGAGATTTACCCCAAAAAAGTGAAAAATAGAAAAAGCAGCATTTTTTATCAAAAACCGTTAGATTTTACCAATACTAATGACATTTGACTATTTTCGTAACGAAAAGATGGCAAACACTGAAATTAAAAAAGGTTTATTTTCCAAGAACCTTACATTTTTATTACCAAAAAGGAGCATTTGTAGATGTTTACAATGTATGGAAAAAGTATTTAAAATTTATAAAACTATCAGAAAAAAATATTAAAAGTAGAAGCCCAAGTCAAGATCTTCATGACGGGGTACTGCCTGCCGAAATGGTACTGAAGACTCTAAGAAAATCCTGAAGCGAGAAAAAAAAATCAAAATGGTGGAAAAACAAAATGGACACCATACAAAATTACAGAAAACCAAATTAAACACCACTTACTCACATAATTGTTCTCCCAGAAGGAGGTGGAAAAAGGTATGTGCAAAACCCAGTCGAACTGGGGAAAAATTAAAAGTTGAAGTCCAGGTCAAGATCCTCATGACGGGGTACTGCCTGCCAAAATGGCACTACATAGGTAGATGGTGTTCAAACTAAAGTTGTAGAAGACTCTAAGCAGATCCTGAAGCGAGAAAAAAAATCGAAATGGTGAAAAACAAAATGACCGCCACACAAAATTACAGAAAACCTATTTGGTCGCAGCTGGCTGATTACTTATATACCTCGATAATAACTACTCTATTTAGTATTGTTTAATAACTACTCACTCACTGACTGATGGAAAAGAGTATAATGATGTTTGGGGGAAATGTGCAAAATCTTAATCGAACTAGGTAAAAAATATTACTTTTGGGAAAAACAAGATGGCGGCTGTGGCGAGGTTTGTAACTTTTTGTTTTCCAACCGATTTTGTTCAAACTTACAACAGTGATAGATTTTGACATTTCAAATTTAGAAAAATAAGAAAATAACTCAAAACAAAATGGCGGCCACGCTGGAGAGTTTTGAAAATTCGATTTTTGGACCCCAAACCGCGGGGCCACAACTCTGAAGTGCTGTAGAGTTTAAGACAAAAACCTTTTTGTTTCACCACAATTACTCTCAAATTTTTTCTTCAAAGACTATTTTTTTTAATTAAACAATCATTATCTTAAAAACCATTAGATATTGCCAATACTAATGACATTTGACTATTTTTATATCGAAAAGATGGCACTGGAATTTGAAAGTAAAGTTATTTTCCAAGTACCGCCACATTGTTATTACCAAAACCCCTCTTGAAAAAAACGGATCGTTTCATCCCGCCTGCAATAATGAATCAATGAGCACCGCTTGCGGACTCGGAAGGGCGGCATAGAACCACCACCACCAAAGTCTTCTAAATCAGTTACATACAAACGACCGATCTCGCCCAATAAGGTAGATTTGACGAACAACACGAAGAAAAAACCCGAGCTACAAGCTAAATGCATTTTTGTGATGACACGGGCCATCAGATTACCTACTGCCTGTGACAAGTTCAAAAGTGAAGACGTTATCCAACGCTGGAAGAGGATCTGCAAGCGCAAAATAAGCTTATTAAAAGTCTGGTGCTCAACTTGCAAAGGCAGTCACCATAAGTTACTTCACCCTGATGTGATGTGAAGTGACGTGATGTAAAGCTGAAAAATCAACATAATACTCTACTATCCTTCTGTTTTTCACTTTGGACAGCGCACATCTGAAGACGGGAAGTTATCTGTGAAATGTTTAGCGATTAATTTCACTCCACTTTTTCACACAATACTCAGTCCGTTAATATTTTGGATGACGTAGTGGACATGGAATCTTCCTGTGAAGATTGAAGTTGACACATTAGAAGTTTCCAAACTATTAGCATCACTCGACTTAAATAAGTCTGCCGGCCCCGACAATATCCCAGCAATTATAATTATTGCGAGTTGTTCCGAGTTCCTCTTAGTATCCTGTTTAGGCGTTCACTGGGTGAAGGCATTATGCCTGATATCTGGAAATCTGCCTTTATTACGCCAATTCACAAAAAAGGGCTTAAAAATGTAGTCGACAATTATAGACCGATTTCCAACCTTAGTTTGTTTGCAAAATATTTGGAAAAAATTGTCTACAAACAAGTCTACGCATCCGTTACGCAATCTTTATGTCCAGAGCAGCACGGCTTCGTTAAGGGCAGATCGAAGACGTCTAACCTTATCTTATGTAGCGACTTCCTGACAAAACATTTGACTGTACCGTCTCAGGTTGATGTAGTTTACACGGACTATAATAAATGTTTTTATCGTATTCATCACACAACACTTTTACGTAAACTGCAAGCTATAGGTATTAAGGGTAATTTATTTAAATGGTTCTCCTCTTACGTTAAAGAAAAATTCCAGACTGTTGTTCTTAATGGCCACACTTCTTCTCCCATGTTAATACCATCGGGCGTTCCTCAAGGCTCTTTACTAGGACCATTGCTCTTCAACATCTTCATAAACGATATCTCGTCATGTTTTACTCATGTCAAAATCATTATGTACGCTGATGACATGAAGGTATTGATGACGATCAACTCAACTCAAGACGCTCAGCATCTGAAGGAGGGTCTCACTAGATTTGAGCATTACTGCCATGTTAACAAACTTGACATTAATGTCTCCAAATGCTATGTCTGTATTTATACCCGAAAATCTAAACCCATGTTATCATCTTACAAACTATTAGGCACTGATGTTACCAGAGTTACTACCATACGTGACCTAGGAGTAACCTTTGATAGCTAATTTGCTTTTTGATGAACACATAGACAACATTGTGGCTAAGGCATCTAAAGCTCTCGGCTTCGTTATGATGATGTTACACGATTCAACTCTATAAAAGCTCTAAAAATACTTTACTGTGCTTACGTACGTAGTCATTTAGAATATGCCTCTCAAGTATGGAGCCCCTGTCACAAACTATATGAAACGCGAATTGAAAGGATTCAGAAACGGTTTCTGCGGTATTTACAGTTTAAAACGAATAAATATACTCGTGATTACGATCAGCGATGTCGTAAGTTTCATTTTTACCACTTGTAGAAAGAAGACGCATTGCAGATCTATCGCACCTTCTCAGCATAGCAGGTGGCTCTGTTGATTGTCCCGAGCTTTTGAGTGGCATTAGTTTACGTTTAGTAGCTTCCTTCAGTAAACCTAACGTACTTCACGTTCCCTGGTGCAAAACGAAGTATCGGCGAAATTATTTCTTTATCAGAACAAGCAGGTGTTTCAATAGTGTTTGTTGCAAAACAATTTGAAATAGACATTTTCAACACTTCTTCAAGTAAATTTAGGCGAATGTTAGGTAATAGTTATTTTTCTAACAAATATTTTTGAAAACTACTTCCTACTTATTTATACTTTAATTACTGGGTGTAATATAGGTACTTACCTTAAATTTTTAACATAATGTAGGCCAACACTGTTCTTATTAATGATTTTCACCTATATGTGGAAGCTTGTAATTGGCCCTTGATATTTATTTAAGTTAACCACTTTATTCTTAACCTAGCTGTAAGCTTCCCGAAGATTGTTAAAATAAAATAAAATAAAATGTCTGAACGCAGACGAAAAACGCATAGAAGAAAGACCCAAAGACTACCGCGACTACCGCAAACATCTGGTCGGCATCAGCAAGTTTCAAAAATGAGTCTTTTTGAAGGTGCTTCCCGTGACCGTCCAGGGAACTGAAGGCAACTTTAACACGTGTGCTCTGCTTGATGAAGGGTCCACCGTGTCACTCGTGGAGAGCAGTGTAGCCAACGTGGCAGGAGCCGGAAGGTGGAGCTTTGAGTTGGCGTTTCAGGATGCGGTGGGCGGCTGTAACAACCTGGCAAGATCGTCTCTTTCACGCTTATTATGACAGATACAGTATCCTTCAGCCTTGAATGAGTTCGTACGAAGAACTTCACGTTTCCAAGACACTCAACAGGGAATATGCATAAGTCACCGATTTTGATAAAAAAATTGAGATTGATCGCTGCGGATACGTATTAAAAACATGATGGAACAGAAAAACAATGTATTATTTTAGTTTTATCACACGATGAAATCAGGGGAATATAACGATTTTTTTTCATTTTTGGATATAATGCACTTTACAGTCAGATAGAATATTGAATGAGAAATAATATTTTGTATGACACATGTGTTGGCATGTTACCCAACACTATTTTTATTGTACATCACTGCTTCAATTGGAGGTTCGCTTCCCACTCTCTCTTCGTTTCCGGGCACCATTGCGTGTGGTTCGTGTTCCATACTTTTATAAGTAATTTGAGTTAAAATATACAAGTTTGTATATGTCTTTTGCTTCCAAAAATAAACCCTGCCTTCAGTCAAGCTACCAGTGAGTTTCAATCATCTAACAGTCCTACATCTACGTGCCATTCCACAACATGTATGTTGGTACTTAGACGCTAAATTTAGGGATATCATTTTTTTGGCTAACTCCATAAAAATCGCGCCTAAAATCATGGTTGGTGAAGTCACAAAACATGACCATTTTGTACAGAGTGTTTTCGGTGGGTGCTGATGCGTGCTAACTTCAAGTACCTAACTATATCACGAAAAAAAGGAAGGGAAAGGTTTTAATATTACAGTTGATTTTCTCACGCATTATACTTTTGATTTGATACAAAAAAAATGCTGCATATTCCCTATTGATGGCAATATGATTTCTTAATACGACCATCTCGATCGACAGACAATCCTCAATTCCTCATAGGCCAAGGTTATTGTCATTTGAATATAAGCCGAGAAATAAAAGAAGGCAGGAAGGATGAGCCTGTTGCCTCTCTCACTGAACTTAGTTGGATTTTGCATGAAGTTTCGTCGTCAATTTCGAGGAAGATTATGCCCGAGTTTGCTTGTCACTACAGTCCGAAAAAGAGGATGAACTTCACTTCTTATTACAGAATTTCTTTAGACTTGATAGCATAGGCATCAGGAATTCTAAGCTACCTAGATATTCTCGAGAAGAATGACGAGCACTTCACATTATCGATACTAAGTCGAAGAAAATCGACGGCTCTGGGAGTCTGCTTTGCTGTGAAGAAACGATGACATCAAGCTTCCCAACCCAACAACAAGACAAACGCCGAAAGTAGATTACGTTTGATTGAGAAGATAATGGATTTTGATCCGAGCTTCGCAGTAGACTTCACGAAGCAGACGCATAACATGTTGGAAAAAGATTATGCCAAGAAAACTGCTCAGGCACCAGTTGCTCGAGTTTGGCATCTCCTACATTTTGGCGTTAGAAATATCAAAAAACTTGGAAAACTTGACTTGTTTTTGATGCGAAAGCCGAAACTCAAGAAGTGTCTCTGAATAGCGAATTACTGACTGACCCAGATATTTAGAATTCATTAGATGATGTCCTGGTTAGCTTCCGAAAAAGAAAAGTAGCCGTTACTACAGATATCGGGGAATTGTTCCTGCAGTTTAAGTAAATGATCAGGATCAAAATGCCCAGTGCTTCCTTTGGAGGGTTTTGGAAAGAAAGAAGCTCTCAGAAACTTATAAGTTCACCTCGATGACCTTTGGTGCCACATCATCTCCATGCACAGCTACTTGTATTATTCGTCGTAATACTGATGATTTTGTTTCATGTCATCATCCACAAGCAGTGGAAACCATTAAGGAAAGGCACTACGTTGATGACTATCTCGACTCCACGGATAATTAACGAAAAGGGGATGAAGCGACTGATTGTGATTCATAAGGCAGGAGGTTTTGACTTAAAGTTGGGCCTCTAATAGACCCAGCAATTGGAAACCAGCCACAGATACTTTAGGGTTTGATCTCAGCTTTAAGTAGGTGGACAAAGAGAACAACGAAGGTTTGCGACCGCCAACAAATCGCGAGTTGCTAAAAATTTTAATGTCACTGGGTATGTTTATGTCCCTTCCTGATTTATTGAAAGATATTGCTGCAGGAAATTTGGCGGTCAACGATCAAATGGGATGATCAAAACGTCGAGATAATGAAAAAAGATTGGTATTGGTTCAGAAGCTTGAGACTTGCAAATTATTTTCAGTACCCAGATGTTATGGTTTCTCACAGATGACTAAGTTAAGATTACACATTTCTATTGACGCCTCTGAGCAAGCATTATGCCACTTTCGCTTACTGAGTAGAGATGACGATGTGGCCTTTGTAGCTGGGAAATATAAAGTTGCACCTGAAAACTGCAACGATCCCTAAGCTAGAGCTGCAGGTTGCTTTAATGGGATCCCGTTTAGGTCACACCATGAATGGTAGAAACTCGAAATAGCAAAACGATTATTCTGGACAAATTCACAAATAGTTTGGAAATGGATTAATAGAAAGCCACGAAAACAGAATTTCTTATTAGTTTCTCTATGGTTTTAATGCTTAAACTGCAAAACCGCTTTGAAGCCCTTGAAAACAGCATATGCAATGAAGTTTCAGAGCTCAGTGGATGCTCATGCTATATAAGCAGCGCAAGACCGATCGTCGTGGAGATCTTTGGGGGAGGCCTATACCCAGCAGTGGATGTCGGGGGGCCGATATGATGATGATTTTAATATAAACCAGCAAAGTTTTAGAAAAAAAACAGTATTAATTTTCACCATGCATCACCGTCACCACACCGCACTGCAACTTGCAGACAAATTCCAATGTGATTTTATCGGATGGCATGGCAATAAATACCGCATTCCACAATTCGCAGTCAGACTGTCCAAAGGCCGCTGTTTACAGTCCAACAGGGCAATGCCCGCGGGCTGCTTCAGCAGCCCGCGCACCAGGGCGAAACACTAGTCTATATATATAAAATTCAAAGTCCTGACTGAGTGAGTGAGATATCAACGCACAGCCCAAACCGCTGAACCTAGAGACTTGAAATTTTGCACACAGATATCTTATACAGTGTAGGCATCCACTAAGGAAGGATTTTTGAAAATTCTATCCCTAAGGGGATGAAATAAGGGATGAAAGTTTGTATGAAAGTCCCTCAGTTTTGAAGCTAGGATCTTCAAATTTTGTGTTTAGGCTGATGATTGAAAATAAATAAATAAATGTCTCAGCGTTTTTCAAAATTCTACCCCCGAAGGGGTGAAAAGGGGGATGAAGTTGTGTTTAGAAGATAATTCTTTATTTTTGAAGTACAAATAGCTCAATTTGTAATTTAGGCTTATGGATAGAAATCTAACGCAACGCATATTGTATTGGTATAATTTCAACCCCCATGGTGATGAAATGGGGGTGCAATGGGGTGAATAAACGTAAAAATCGATATGGATATGGATGTCGTTATTGGGGTTTTCTGAGTTGACGATTGCGAAAATAACATTTATTTTGAAGTCCAACACGGTGGACATGATTTAACCCCTAAAGGGGTGAAAATGGGGTTCAAATGTTGTATGGAAAAACAATATTAAATAGACAGTACAACTTTAAACTTCGTAGGAGCACGTCTAAAAATAAATTGAGAAACATATATTTTGTGATTTCGAAAAACAACCCTTAGTGGCTAAATGGGGTGAGTAAACATAAAGATCGATATGGATGTCGTTCTTGAGGTTTTATGAGAAGGTGATTGCGAAAATGACATTTATTTTGAAGTCCAACGCGGTGGACATGATTTAACCCCTAAAAGGTTAAAAATGGGGTTAAAATTTTGTACATTTTGTAAAATTTTGTGATAAAAGAATATAAAATAGACATTACAACTTTAAAATTCGTAGGAGTACGTCTAAAAATAAAAAGGCAAACACATATTTTGAAAATCATCTCTTAGGGGGTAAATGGGATAAGTAAACATGAAAATCGATGTGGATTTCGTTTTTGAGGTTTTGTGGGATGGTGATTGCGATAATGACATTTATTTTGAAGTCCAACACGCTGGACATGATTCAGCCCCAGGGGACGGGAACGGGAATGGGAACGGGAACGTGAACAGGAACGGGAACGCGAGCGCGAACGGAAACGGGAAAGTGTAAAGAAACGGGAACGGGATACCTACTAATATCTCTGGACCTAATTCTGATTATTGTAATAAACTAGCTTCCGCCCGCGACTTCGTCCGCGTGGATATTAGAGAAAATCCTTAGGGAACCTTCAACCAGGATCCGACCAGCCGTTTTTACGCGATTAGGCGGGTCCCCACCAAGCAAGCAGCCTCGTGCGAGGCCCGTCAAACTCGGCAAACGTCTTGCCTCGCGAGGCAGCGCGCTTGGTGGGGACCCGCCTAATCGCGTAAAAACGGCTGGTCGGATCCTGGTTGAAGGTTCCCTAAGGATTTTCTCTAATATCCACGCGGACGAAGTCGCGGGCGGAAGCTAGTAATATTATACAAGCCTATTTTACGAACATATACCTAAGTTAGTAAAGTTGGTTGCACTAATGCAGTGCGACTCTGGCGTTTCAATATTAACTTTGTTACTGCTACGAAAATGTTATCTCTTTTAATGCCAAGGAAACCTATGACTCTTCGGTAAGTTGTTAATGTTGTAAAAACAAATAAGTTTTGTATATTTTACATATGTAAAATAATTTGACACAGGAACACAATAAAATACTCTTTTAAAATGCAGCGATTCCCAATATATTTACAAAGATGAAAATTTAAATGGGTGTGTTTATTTTATTCAAATTATTTAAGTAGGTTATCAACAACTAAACACAGAGATGCACATCATCGGTGGTACCACCCACGCCGTGCGAAAATATGAATTTTATTATGGTTACATATCATAATAACTAATTTTATCCCAATTCTCGAGATAACTAAGATAACGCTCGATTTACATATGTTCATAACGCCTACTGCTTGACTCAACTACTGTTTAACTTACCTAACTTTGATTGAACTAATATCAATTAAGCTGATAGACCAAATATGTTAGGACCTTTGATAAACAGACTATTAGGTGCGTGCGACGACGTGCGAGGTTATGTTCCATTGCAACCAACAATGCCAGAACCAACAGGCTGTCAACAGTAGTTATCCCAAATACCCCAACCCCAAGTATAAAGTAGTAAATCGTTCATTAGTTGAACTAATTGTAGGTGAGTCGTGTTTTAGGCATTTCGTTTATTAGTTATAACAAAAATATGTGAAACGATCTTTAGTTATTCTAAAAAAATAGTTCTTTTGGCCGTAGTTATTTCGAGAATAGTTGGAATTTGTTTAGTTATTATGATATGTAACCTTTTAACATCTACAATTTATCCGGAGCCGCTTGCCACGACCTCTTTTGGGTAACTCTACGCCCCCTAGTGAGGCGAGCCTCACGTAAATGTAAAGCTGCAGACAAAGTTAATCTAAATGCCACAATTCTCATTTAAATATTTCATAAACGTCGTGATACCAGCTAAACTTTGCGATGGATGTTAACTTTTTGGTATAAATTGATTGAAAAGAGAATACCATTTTGAGCAAGTTAAAGGGAACAATTATTTATAATAGGTAAGTAGTTCCAGTTTGAAACAGTTTAATGGTAGCAATTTCTTTTATGGCATATGACTTGCATTATTTAGTTCTATCAATTCCTATGGGAAAAGATCGACGGGCAATATGTCGCTCAGCAGTGTGTGACCCTTACTATCTTCACATAAATAAATAATTCAGAGGTCAACTTCATTCTCTACATGTAAGAAAAGTTTCGGAAAGTTCAATAAGTAACAGCGTAAATGGAAACAGTTATAAGTATTATTGTGTCCAGACAGTGTATAAAAAATGTATTGTCTTGTAAGTATAAAGGAGTTTTCTATTGTCACATTATTATGAGAAATTCATTTTACTAGAAATAGAAAGCATTATTTCTAGAAATAGAAAATTTCAACAGGACAACTTATACTCGGCAATATTTCGGCCAAAACCATCAGCTATTTTATTGTCCCCACTGCTGGGGCACAGGCCTTCCTAATAGGTGGATAATGAGGATGGGCCATAATCCACCATGCGTGCCCATTGCGGATTGGTGGGTGTTAACGACTACAAATGCAGCCGGGACTAACGGCTTAACGTGCCTTTCTAAGCACGAAGGAGCTAGAGATAATACATTTTTGGTCACCCATCCCATGATCGACCCGTGCGAAAGTTGCTTAACCTCCGCAATCGCTGGGCCAGGCGCTGTACTGCTGTGCCACCGAGCTCCTTGCAATATTTCAACCTAAACCATACATTAACATAACCAATGAACCTACCTTAGGAAAATATGACTCAGGCCTCTAGGTTTGGCACCGATGTACAAATCACTATACAAATGTTTAAATGTTTTTCTATTCTATTATATTCTATACCGTCAGATATGTGGTAAGGGCAGAATGAAATCTGAAGCTTTTAGAAACTAATGCTACCTAAAGTTGGGTGCTCACCGTATTCACCGCAAACTGGGGTTCATGCATAATTCTAACAAAATGTTTTGTTTCGACAATAGGTAGCTTCACATTGTTACATGGAAATCTCTCATTGTTACGCTAAACAAAGCAGTCTTGCATAGCTTTATTAAATTCATAGATTGGTTTCTCGAATATAACCATTATTCTCCTAGTATTTTCCTAATATCCACCCATTGATGGATCTTTTTGCATTTATATGCCCACTTTAATCCTTGATTCAGGATTTTTGCAAAGTGGATTTTTTAGAACTAACGTGTGTCTGAAAATCCATTAAAGAATGGTTGACAATGAAATGTTGCCATATTATTTCGAATGGGTTACAATTATTTTAAAATGTACCAGGGTCACATAAACCTAAAGGAGGTTAACTTTAAATTTTAAAAATATTTTCAATGTAATACCTAATTATTTTATTTTTCCATGAAGTTCATAAATGCCATCCGTTATTTAATCGATTTTTCAGACACACGTTAGTTCTAAAAAATCCACTTTGCATAAAAACTGCATCAAGGGTGAGTTTTTGTGGATAACGGATTAAAGTGGACCAAAGAGTGCAAAAAGATCCATCAATGGATTTTTACAATGAATATAAAATAAAATAAAATAAAAATAAGAAACAATGGATTTTAGTGGATCTAGGGAGTATTTTAAAGGTTCAGACGCCGGGAAAAAATCCTTTGACATTTGACATCCATTTTTATTAAATAAATGCGACTTGTTTTTGTCTTTAAAAGTAAAGCTTTTTTTGCGAATTTGTTTATGTCTAATTTTAAAGTATTGTCTTGTGGGCAAACCACAAGACCACAGAGGCAGTTAATTCCCTAAAGGATCCAAACAGTTACAATTAAAACATTGATCTAATTAAGCTCTAATAAATTCAAAGATTTATAGATCGCCGCACAGTTCCGGTTAAGAA
Source organism: Agriphila tristella (assembly GCA_928269145.1). Classification (NCBI taxonomy): domain Eukaryota; kingdom Metazoa; phylum Arthropoda; class Insecta; order Lepidoptera; family Crambidae; genus Agriphila; species Agriphila tristella. The sequence continues at coordinate 22,427,888 of OV743439.1, forward strand.
TAGGACTGTCCCATCTCATCCCGTGGGTATCATAGAAGGCGATCGAGGGAAGTTTTAGGGACCCGGTGCAGACCATCGCACAAAGGGTCACTCGAATGGCAGCGAGGAAACTGTCAACAACAGCATTCCCGAGGAGGGTTGGTGTCAGGCAGGCGGCCGACCGTAAAACTTTGCCAAAACCTAATGCAGTATGTATTACCTACATGCTGCGCCAATCCCAATAGTGGTCGTTCTACGAGCGCAAAATGTTATTTTTGTGTAGACATAGCACTACAAATAAATTGGGATAAGGACAGAAGGATGATGATGATGATGAAATTCATAGAAAAAACAAGTATCTGATAAATTAATCTTAAATGACTCGTTGATTACTTTATAATGCATTAAAAAAAAATGTTGCCCGCGCTAGAATGTTATATCGTTAAAAACTCAATTTATTATGAAAACACATTTCATTTATCTGACGCAACTTTGTCTACACTTCTACAATATTCAAATATGGATTACTAGCGGCCGCCCGCGACTTCGTCTGCGTGGAAAGTTTTTTGCTATCCCTCGGGAACAATACGTTTTTTCTGGATGAAAGGTACCCTATGTCTTTTTCTGCCCCCACGACAGCGTGTATGCAAAATTTCATGATGATCAGTTCAGTAGTTAAGGCGTAACAAACAAACAAACAAACGGACTTTCGCATTTATAATATTAATAAGGATAATAATAATAAGGATATTAGTATTGTCTATAAAGACGATAATATTCATTGTTGACGTTGGTTTTTGGAGATTTATCGAACCACAATTATAGCTTTTTTACTATTGCAATTTAAAAAATATAACCTTGTTAAGTAAAAATATATACAGCTGACAAGATTTGGGTTACTCCAACATACGAGTCATCAATTCAATTATCTCCAAAAACCACAGATTTTGCCTAACTTTCTGAGAACAAAACTTATTTAGTTATATATCAAACTTAGTTTTAAAAACTTTTAATTAAAAATGCTTTTCTCTGTAAATCTAATAAGTCAAAGAATACGAAAAATAAACTCTCGCACCGCTCCTTCGTTATCAAAAAAAAGTTTTTGATAAGGTGTTTTTCTTAAAAGTTATTTTTCTGAAATGTGACGACGCAGTTAAGGAAGCGTGAAAAAAAACTAAGTGATTCATAACTTTTCTGTCGATAACAGCTGTATGGATGCGGGTGGATGTTTACTTTTTTCAATCAATTCCGATGGCCCACTTTATATTCAGATGGTTATTGAGTGTGGCGAAACTTTGCGGTCTACGCTCCTCGGGATCAATTGCGGAGATAGAAGTTTTCGCTCCTCGTTTGATTTTCTTCTGTTTCTCTTTGGAAATAATTGCATAAATGATCAGTGTTTGGAATTGAGCGACCAAGTGGAAAGGTTCATGATAAACATGAAGACTGTTCTTTTGAATAAAGATGAGAGAATTAAAAAATCTTAATCTTTCTTACAAGTTGCTAATAATAATATGTTGTTTTAATTTTGACGCATAAAATATTAAAGGAAAATGACAAAAAAATTGTTTTCTTTTAAAAATCTGATAGAATAAGTTTTTAAAATAAAAATAAAAACATTTATTTTCTACAAAGTTTTAAGTAGTACCCCTATTAATCGCAAATATAATAGATAGGCTACACAACCCCGGAAAATAATTATAAAGCCCGGAAACAACTTTTTTTAATTGTAACTTTTATATTATTCCATTCGATCTAGTGTTTAGCCCACTTTCCACTGAAGCTTAAAGTAGATTTTTATTTTCCGTTTAAAGACTACTTGGTAAATGGCAGAACACAAATGGACCGCTCGTGCGAGGAAATATTAAGACGTGCTCCACTGCTTGACTCTTTTATCTCCTAATCACTAAAAAAGAAATCCTTAAAGTATCAAATTTATCCAAAACAATACAGCATTTTATTAAAAAATTTGCATTCAACAAGCCTGTCTCAAAACAAACATGTTTTGGGCCTGCCTCGTGCAATCTTACCAATATTTTTGTGTGACATTTTTTTTTAATTATGTTGTAAGATCATGATTCCTGCTATATATTATGATTTAAGGTACCTATTAGTTGCTCATTCACCCCATAGGTTTTGATTTTTCGTTCGTCTCATTCGTTAGTTTTAATGTGTATACTTATAAATTAACTCAACTTTACCCCGTAAAAAAATCTCTGTTTTATTGTTGGTATTAAATAATGGTGCAAAGAAATTAACATCAGTATACTTACACTCGAATTCAAGAACATATAATCAAACGACCCTGCCTATGCGAACGCACTGCGTTGAAATAGAGCTCCGGGATTGGTTCGTTTGTTTTATGTGTTACGTGTGATAGTTGGTAGGTACCACAGTAATATATAAGTTTTTCTGTGTTGGTACGCTGTGCGTCCGCGGGCACTGTGAGACCTCATAGTAATGTCTGTGAATACGGGTTGTATGGTCGCAGTTGTCGTCCTGCGGGTCAAGGGTCGGTCCTGGTCGTCTTTATCGTCCCTGATAGTGTCTTTTTACCAGTTCCGTTTTCTGTCGATCGTCATCTGTCCGTCCGTCCCGTACGTCAACCCTGTCACCCTCCGTCTGTCTGTCAGTCATTAGTCAAAGGAGGCTGGACGCCGCGACATTCCCACCCCCAGTATCAGAAGGCTGATACTTAAGGTTGGGAGCCGACGTCCAGTCTGCATAGTTTAGTCGCAGGTCTCGTGTAACGTCCTTGTCCAGTCACTACGTCAGCTACTCGTACCTGGCAGTCCTTCCCAGGGTAGACCCTCGCAATTCGACCCCGAGGCCACTGCCCCCTTGGCAGCTGGTCATCTGCGACAATGACAAGATCGCCTACAGTAAGCGGCTTACTGGTCTGTAGCCACTTATCGCGCCGCGTCAAGGAGGGTAGGTATTCTCGAACCCACCGCTTCCAGGTCAGGTCCGCCAGCCTCTGGGACTCCCGCCAGGAACGACGTAGTAAGTCACCGTCAGAGAACGTACCGAAGGGTCTGTCCATTGTCGAAGTGTCTGTAAAAAGAAAATCGTTAGGCGTCAGCGGTAAATCGTCGTCGCAGTCAATTGGTACGTAGGTTAATGGCCGGCTGTTTATGAAGTGTTCGGCCTCTGCCAGGAGCGTTCGGAGGGTCTGCTCACTTGGGACTCGCTCCTTTAACGTCACACGCAGCGCTGTCTTGATGCTACGCACCAGTCTCTCCCAGCAGCCTCCCATGTGAGGAGAATTCGGAGGTATAAATCTCCATTCAATGTTGCGGGTACTGCCGAAACGTAGCAGTTCACTCTGGTCCATTGCAAGTATCGCCTGTTTCAGCTCGCGGTCGGCCCCACGGAACGTCGTCGCGTTGTCGCTATATATAACCGCTGGACAGCCTCGACGAGCTATAAAGCGGCGTAAGCTTAAAATTGCTGAGCTAGTGGTCAAGTCGTCGACTAAGTCTACGTGCACCGCACGTACCGTAAGGCATGTGTAGAGTGCTCCCCACCTTTTTTCTTGCCTGCGGCCTATTTTTATCAGCATAGGCCCGAAGTAGTCCAAGCCTGTGTAGGTAAAGGCCCGATGTCCTCCTTGAAGCCGAAAGTCAGGTAGTTGTCCCATTAGTGGCGGCGCGGCTTTCGCGCGGTTGATCTTGCAGACGAGGCAGTCGTTCCAGGTCTTTTTTACAGCATTGCGTCCGTTGAGAATCCAGAAGCGCTTTCTGAGTTCATGAAAAACTCTTTCTCTACCGGAATGTGCGGAGTCGATGTGATAGCGAAGCATTAGCAGCTTAACAAATGGGTCGGATGGGTGTAGTATAATTGGGTGCTTAGCGTCGTAATCAAGATTTGCCGCCTCAATCCTCCCCCCAACTCGGAGTACGTCGTGCGGATCAAGGAAAGGGTTGAGTCGACAAAGTGAGCTTGATTTGGCTACATGTCCATGTCTTTTTATGCTGTCGATGTCAGAAGAAAATTTTTGTCTCTGGCTTTGTTTAAAAGGGCTTTTTCTGCGTTCGTCACCTCTAGCGCAGTCAATTCGCTTCGAAGCCAGGCGGGCTTTTTGTTCTTGAAGTTGTGAATCCCACGGAAGAACCAAGCTGTGCTCCGTACCAAACGCCAGTACTTAGAAAAGCGTTGGACATCAGCTAACTCTTGTGCCGGTCCAGCGGTAGTAAGGCATACAACCTTGATTTCCTCGTCACCGATGTAAGTATCGATAGCATCGATATTGTCGATATCTGCAGGCCATTCGCTGTCTGGTTTTACCAAGAAGGCTGGTCCTTTAAGCCACCTTTCGCCATTGTCAACCATCGCCGTGTCTCTCATGGAGTCATCGGCAGCGTTCAGATGAGTAGGGATCCACCTCCATTGCTTATAGTCTGTCAGCTCTGTTATTTCGCAAACCCGGTGTGCAACAAAGGGCTTAAACCTGCCAGAGTCCGATCGTAGCCAGCTTAACACTGTTTTTGAGTCGGTCCACAGTGTTATCTTAGACAAGGCTACCATCTCGCAGTGCTGTAGGCTCACGAATAGTCGTGCGCTCATCAGAGCCGCCTGGAGCTCAAGACGTGGGACGCTCATTACCTTTAGAGGAGCAACTCTTGCTCTCGCCATCAGGAAGGCGACGTGCCAGGTCCCGTCGGTCTTGCGTGATCTGAGGTAAGCGACGCTGGCGAAGGCTTTGGAACTGGCGTCGCAGAAAATGTGCAGCTCAGCCACCCCGTCATGGTTATCTGTCAATATCCAACGTGGAATCTTAATGTCATTTACAGATTTCAATTCAGTTAGCCATGTCTGCCACATAGCAAAATGACAGCTTTCGATTTCGTCGTCCCTTGTTATTCACTTAAGGTTATTGCACGAAACTTTCGATCACTAAACAATTTTGTTGTTATCAATAAGTAGGAATTCAATTATTCAGTGATCCATCTTCCACAATTTCTTAGAGTAATGGAATCCTTTCGATATTTTTAGAATTCCTAATTTATAATAGAATGAAGACCTTGTGAAGGTTGAGCAAATACACGGGTTTTGTGTAAATGTATTTTTTATCGGTATTAAAAAAAAGGTTGAGCAAGTGATAGAAGATAGTTTGTTTCTTTTCCCAGCAAAAAAGATATTGGCGAATTTATTTTCTGACTGACTAAAATTAAAAAAAGTAACATTCAAACGATTCTTTTTATTGGACTAGATTCAACTGGCACTTATCATTAAAGATTAATGTACAATAAAATATTATAACTTAACTGGTAATATCATATCATAACACAATATAACTATTTATCAAACTTAATCAAATCTTATTACTTACTTAAAAATATTACTTTCTCATAAAAGAAATACAATAATGTTAATGTAATTAAATCATAAAATAATACACTTTAAAGCAATTATGAATAAAATCATTCTCTATACAACGTCTAAATTGTTAATATTTTTTGAATATTCAATTTTGATTGAAAATTGCGCTGCCCTCAACAACTTTCGCAAAATTAATATTCTGGAGATAATTAGATAATTTAATTAAGTCGGTTCTGTATGCATTTATTAAATAAACAACCAATTTCCACTCTTGATTTGGCTCACAGAAATATTTCAAAATTCTCTTAATTTTCTTTAACATTGGCAACATTCATTTTACATAACCACTTCGACAGTGTAACACCATGTGTTTATAAAAAAGTCTATCAAAATAATTTTCCGTAGCTTAAAAAATGAAATTGATTAAAATAAAACCTTTCTAGCATACGGTTCATGAATTCCATTGCAAACAGTTTTTTTTTCAATACAAGAATATTTTACAGTTGACGTAACAAAGTTAATGCTTCAACAAATATTCGATCAACTCAAATAATAAATTAGAATCGAATGGGCAGATAGGATATTCTGTTTTGCAATAACGTTCGTCTTTGAAGATAATCCCATAATTATATGCCTTGAGGAATTCCTCGCGAGATGATACGTCTTCTTGTTTTGGCTCTAACCTGGAAATAACAAAGAGAGCTTTTGAATTAAGCCTGAATATGAAATAAAGGAAATTTAACTAATTAAACCATACAAGGCTTAAATTTAGGAAGATTTGTATCCTTAAATGAATATAAGGGCAGCATTGTAATAAAGTACTTCAGCGTGAAATATACGGATACAGTGTACACTGTACGTCCATAATTATTTTTTTAAAGAAATCCTAATGTTTAATGTTAGTCGGTACCAAGTTGTTGGATTAGATGTTAAAGATCATTGATTACCAGTGGTCGATATCGACCCCTTGGGGTCGAGACCGGTTTTCCAGGGGTCGACATAAACGAAAATTGATTATGGGGTCAACGAGATCTAAAAAATGACCCCTATTAATAAGTTGTAATTTGAAACTTTCAAGATAATGAATAAGTAGTTACGAGCACGTGTATCAACTTGTTACACAAAATAAGAATGATATTTTAGTTTTAAATTGAACGAACGACTTACCAAGATGAACCAGATTTAGCGAGATTGGTAGAAAGTCACTGATTCATCCATCGCACTGATTTTTTTATCTTTACTTTGCGATTTTTATGTTATTTTATAAATAATTGTCTACTATACTTAAGAAAATTATCTCAAGTTTATTCATTGAACCAACCGCAAAATTTTTAAATTGGTAAGTATTTTGTATCAATTGGAAAAAAAACTTGAGATATGATTTTCAAAGTTATTTGGCTATGGGTATCAGTTCATTATCGAAAAGGGGTGTCTTGCTCATAATAGTTTGGAAACCCCTGATTAGATGTTATTAAATTAAAAGGCCTTGGTTTTAAGGATATTGTTAATCGCATTTTAGCTTTTAAAATGTAGACAGACTACCTCTAATTGTTTGACGCTAGTGCTACCATTTTGGAACTTTGTAAGAATTAGCTTGGTTTTTGCAATTATGTTCGTTGTAGTTATTTGTTTCGGACTTAGGGAAGTTTACTGTACAAAAAAAAACTAATTTATAGGTAATTGTATGGGAGCGCCTAGCTGAGATAGTAATTTTATACGATTTTTTTTATAATCAAATATTTTATTTTGACTTATATAGCCTTCCTAAAACAGCACAGTGCTGTAGGAGATAATTTCATTATTGTACAATAAATTTCGTCCGCAGTTTTTATTATAACCGTTTATTGTCCAAAAAGCAAAAGTTAGCCTGTCTAGTTATTTTGCTCGTTAAATTTTTACTGTTTCGTCATAAAAATGGCTATCATCCGGATCCATCGTACTTAATTATGACGGAAAATTATACCGGGAAAAGTTTGATGTACGTAAAATACTGTTTTAATAGTGGTTGTTAAGAAATATTAAACAATTACTAAGTTATACTTTAAAGATGCAAACAACCACTGTTTAATTTTCAAACATGGTCACTCCACATTTTCATAGATAAAAAAGTAAATGTATCACTGTAATGACGTTAAAGAAGATACCAAGTTCAAAATGTTTAAGGATCTCCAGTGAAGTGCGTTTCCACCATCAGCCTTCACGCCACTAAATCAGTATGGACAAATAAAACATGCGTTCTCAGATAATGATATTACAATAATTAATCTATAACATCATTGCTCTTATGGGCACTCTGGACATGAAATACAAATACCTAAAAGTACCTCTCAATACTACTACCTACTCGTACAGATTGGTTTTAATCTTCAAACAATTCCAACGGTGCTGTAAAGTGATTACAGCGAACCACTACCGCAAACGTAGTACTCACGTTAACATATAAATGAATCCTCTTTGCACCTCGGTGTGAGCCGAGCGCACTCCGAGATCGCAGAACAGATAACGCGCACACTGGATCGGATCGTGGAATAATATCATTTTCCACCGCACGTTGGGCTTCTGAAAATAGATATTTTAAATTAATACAGGGTGTTTTTTATTTATTCTCCAAATTTATAGGATGTGTTCAGTCCATGAAACTGAACAACTTATTCCATGAAACATGTGTCGAAAAAAAAAATTATTAAATTTGTATGGAATCTCTTTGATTTGTATGGAAAATCATTTTTTTACATGTTTGACCTTATGTTCCTTAGAGAAAGTTGTTTAGTTTCATGGACTGAAAATCATCCTAAAAATTTGGAGAGTGAATAAAAAAACACACGTATTACATAAATTTTGGACAACGTCACATACATTGCTAATACAATTCCAAAGTATGTAGGTAACTAAAACAGTTGCAGAGACAATAATGGAAATCAAAGACAACGGTAGTATCACAAACACCCAGACCTGATTCTTCATAGAAAAAATCGTTTTCTAAACTGACCCAGCCGGGGAAAGAACCCAGGCGATACCTTGAAAACCGGTGTACGAGCCACTCGACCACCGAACATGACATTTGGCAAGACAAACTACGTTTTCCGAAGTAATGGGGAAGGCAACTGTCAAAATGGCGCTGCGTACGCTTGTTCCACGATAACTATGAAAACAAAGGACTTTTACTTAAAAATCGTTTTTTTAAGCTTTAAAATGATTAAATTCTGTGTAATAGACTTTTAAAATATTAGCACTTACAAAATTTCGAAAAATCTGGATCGAAAAAATTGATTAATTCCGTAAGAATAAAAACGCCCTAATTTGGTTTTAAATTCCGGCATTTGCATTGTAGAATAGTCTTCTATATCCATTTTGGGTCAATGGGTCTTTTCCGATTAAAAAAACCACATAATAAATAAATATTTTCCCATACAGTTTGTTCTGAACGTCTACTGTCTTAGGAACAAGCGTACGCAGCGACATCTACAATTAGCTTTGCGTTGCCAACCCCATTACAACAATTCCGAACTAAGCTGTGTGCTTAGTTCGGAACAACGGTTCCGAACTAAGCACAGCTTGTCATAGCAACTAGGTAATTAGTTTTATTACCTGTATAAATAGAAAAACTGCAGACGTTGTGTAGTTGCAAAATAAATATACTTTTTACGTTCTTTCTTTTCTAAACTTAACGATTTTATAGCACTGATAAGTCTTTATTAAGTTGCATGTTATAAGGAAACTTAGAGACATAATCATTATTTTTATTATCTGATTGACTCTACCACTCACCACAGTCATACTGTTGTTGATGGATCCGATATCTCTCTTGAATAGGAACCGCATCAGGAGCCTTGGTGCAGTAAGGGCCTGGTAGTCCCTGACCAGAAGATGAAGGCAGTATAGGACTCCGACCAGAAGCGCCAGTAGTATGATCAATCTGCAAATACGACGAGTATTGAACTAACGGAAAACCATAATGATTTGTTCAACATAGAGAGAATAATATTTTTTTAGGCAGGTTTTGTTTTATCAAATTAAAAATAAAACATCTTAAGAGTATAGTGCTGTGTGTGTTAAAAGATTTAAAAGTTAAACGCAAAAAATAAAAATAGGTAGGTAGATATGATAAAGCTTCGGTATAATTTATTCCTTCAGGAACAGTTGTACGAAGATAAAGGAAAAGTTTATATAATTACTAACTAGGCTGACTTATTTATTTCCTTTATGATATATTCCTTCGAGCAACAAAGGCTTCGTTTTTCACGAAGCCCGTCTTACTCTAAGATATATTCTATGAAATAAGCGTTAACAGAGAAATAAGATAATAGTTAATTAATTTAAATCTACCTAGTAAACACCAACTTCATTTTCATGCGTGCTTTTAAGCAAAATCAACACAACATCTGGTGCTAATAACTACCCCCCTTATTAATTAATAAACGAAGATTAATATTTACACCTTGTTTAACCAAAATGTTTTTTATGGGCTATTTACATAAGTAGATTTTAGTCACTTGTAACGGTCAACTTTGTCACCTAGCAAGACGACCGTCACAGGTGACTAAAATCGACTCATGTAAATAGCCCATAGGAATTATGACGTTTTGAGATGATCAAACGTAAGAAGTTATATTATAGTACCTATTATAGGGGAATTAATTCATTGGGTGACTGGAAATAATTAAAGGCGACTGTTAATGGGATACTCAAACATGGCAGCGGTTTATTTTTTGGGCGACAAAATAACTAAACGGGTGACAAATTGTGGGTGACAAAAAATACCTAAAACGGGCGACTACATGTGGGAGATAAATAATTTAAGGTAGCAGTGAAAATTCTAAATGGGTCACAAAACTGCTGACTGGGCAACTATTATACCAAGAAGGTAACTAATACTTATAACTGATTTAAGCTGCCCAACATGGTATTTTTGTCATCTCGATTAGGATATAGCCACCTTTTTTTAAATAAAATATATTATGCCAAATTTTTAGAGGAGCTCCATGGCGCAGTGGTTTAACGCCTGGCCCAGCGATTGCGGAGGTTAAGCAACTTTCGAAAGGGTCGGTTATGGGATGGGTGACCAAAAATTTATTATCTCGAGCTTCTCCGTGTTTCGGAAGGCACGTTAAGCAGTGGCCCCGGGTTGGTTCCGAAGGCACGTTGGTCCCGGGTGCATTTGCAGTCGTTAACACCCACCAGTCCTTATTGGGCCCGCGTGGAGGGTTATGGCCCGTCCTCCTTATCCATCCATATGGAAGGCCTGTGCCCCAGCAGTGGGGACATTAAAAATGGCTGATGGACATGGACATGCCAAATTTATATGTTTTGTGTGCCGAACAAGGTTGGAGCCCAAATAGAAAGAAAGAAAGAAATAATTTATTGACACACACATTAACAAAAAATATTAAGAAATAAACAATAACAAAGGAATAGATTACAAGAGAGGGGAATAGATTACATAGATTACAAACAGGACACTTAAAATAGGAAAAACAAAGAAAAAAAAACTAAAATGTAAAATACAAAAAAAAACAAGGTGTAGGTAGGTATAACATTCAAATTAATAATGTGTGGCCAATAAAAACCCTGCCTCAGCTTTATGCCTCTGTGCCAGTCTCAGTTGGGCAGAATGAACCAGGGGGGGGACACTCTTGACACTCCTATACTAAGTGACATTATTGTAAAGGAAGTGCCTTCATCTCTCATCGGCGAAGATCATTACTTCATACAATTTTTTTTTTATAAGAACTCCCTCAACGATCAAGCAATGCTTGACAAGCACGTAAATGCTTGTCAAGCAGTTTATGGTTTGGGAATAGACAATGATTTTCTAATATTCATTAGCGAGAGTACATTCATAAAGGTAGGTATACTCTTTTTATCAAAAACAAAATTTAATTGTCAGAATTTTCCTTTAGCAATATCACAAAAATCTTTTTCTGTGTTTATTTCGCACGTTTACTTATTTCAGTTGCTCGATTCCACCGTTTCCCAACAAAAGAATAAGGGCCCGGATAGTTTTAAAGATTGGGTAGAGATTGTTGGTGAAAATGTGTTGACAAGTTAAAAGAATGGGCTCTGCAACCAGCCCCTTCGCCAGCAGGATAAGGCCTGTAGGCGTAGTACCTTCCCTTCACTTACCGGCAATTCATCGTGTAAGTTTTTTATGTAGGTACTAGGTAGGTACCATAGTAGAATCAAATTACTACGTCCTTGATTTAGGGTGCGTTTGCACTGAAGCAACATCACGTAAATTTTTTTGGGGTTGGCTTTAAAAATGGGGCGCTTGATTTTGAAATTGAAATATATATAACTTTGTAGAGTTTCGTAAGGCCTTTTAAATGATACTATAACCCCGGCGCGGAAATTTGTATTATTTTTTTAGTGTTTATGAAAATATTTTTTTTATGTTATATTTTTTTCAGGCAACCAGACCCATCCCAGTTCCAGACCCATTTCAATTCCAACCCATCCCACTTCGTCTTCATATATCAGTTAATATCATGTAAGTTTTGTTTACGTATATTAAGGGTAGATATTTCTCAAAATAATTGTACCGTTACGTGCAGGTAAAACGTTACTTTACGCACACGTTTTGTTAAGAACATCGCTCCTCTAGAATTACAAAGACGTAACTGCACACATCATGCACAATGCCCTCATTATGCATCAATTTCATAAGCTACAATATTTTTAATAATAAAATTACAAACATTTTTTTTTTCAGATCACAGCCCACCCCCATCCTACTCTGTTGTCATCCTGATACAGGTGCAGTACGAGCTATCGAGCAGTTTAGTTGTGGCAACCGCAAATGATGAAAATTAATATTTTTTTTATAAAAAACGAGTATCGTTACTTGTTTCAATTCTGGGACTCTTTGGCTCCATAATAGTTTTATAGACTTAAAGTAAGGGTGTAAGTAAAATGATTGTATTATATCTCGTAATAATATATAGGACTTCGTATAGGTGTCAGTTAAATTATTTTGGTTCGACCGTGCACCATCCTTCCTGTTTTTCTATGCGGAAGCATTAATTGCTTATTTACGAATAATTTTACTGGAATGGTTTTAATATTCAGTTATCAATTACTGGCTGCGCAACATGTTTTGATGAAAATGTATTTTCATTAAAACTGCTAGCTATACTTATTAAAGTGTTAGTGATGTGTTCTTTAATAGGTTACATTTAACAAGATTATGTTATACTTACCTGGGAAAAATTAATGGCTGTGGCGAGGGGTGAAATTATGGCGAAGGTAAGCCGTTCAACAAAAGTGTTATGATCTGCATAGTGGATCGGTAGGGTGGGATTTCTAAAAGGTAAGCCAATGGGAATCGTCTTGTATGGACCCTTCGCCACTGGCTGTAGGTACATTAGTATACCTAATACTACTAGGTAGGTATACTAATGTACTACACAAACACGGTCAGGGTACCTACTACGCTAGTATATAGGCACCCTGACCGTGTTTGTGAATGAATAAATATTAAGAAATAAGAATATGAACAATTTTGAATAAAATTATCCCTAGGCATAAACTGAGAGGAATAAATAAAAACATAATGACTCTTTCACTTAATTGTTTAATTTTGTGTCTTTTTCTTTTCTCCCTTTTGTAATTATGTTTTTAACTGTTTTGTTCTAGTTATCTCTTATAACATTTGAAACGTTTGTTCTCATGTGTTAGTTATTTTCTTCGGAAAAAATTCTAATACTAGTGAACACGGCGTTAAGAATGTTATAAAAGATAATTAGAACAAAGCCGTAGGTAGGATTGCTATATTAGGTACTAAAAAAAAAAAAAAACTAACAAGAAAATCGCCGATCAGAGATGGCGCTTCAAAATGAGTAAGTTTTAAAATCGCCAGAGGGCTCTCTACCCCTATTTTTTTTTTATCTTACTCTATGGAATGAACACAGAGGCGCTGTTTTTCTGACAGGGTCATTATGGGTCAGTGACGTGATACAATGTGAATGTATCGTTGTTCGATTGTCTGTGGTTTGTTTCTAATCTGATCGCTTGACTGACTGACAGTGACAATGGAACAAACTAACTACTTTTTGGAAACGAGTTTGAAATTTGACAACCAACCTTGACAAAATTCTAAAATATTTATCAAAATACCAGCACAAATGCAAAAAATAAAATGACAAATTATCTGCCACGTGGTGCCACGTGTCGTGAAAGCCTTGCCACGCAAAGCCGCATGGTAACAATTTTTAGGCATGGAAAGTATATCAAATGCCACTTTACTTGGGGTGCATCAGGTACATGGGTAAAAGCTTGCCTCGTCGGAACCTGGCCACCTCTCTTTGCCGGACACGAGATGTACGGCACCTACGCCTGGCCTGACGTGAAAAAACCGAGGTGAGTATAGGTACTTAAGTGCGAAGATTTTGATTAAGTGTTATATTTTTGCAACTCCAGTAAGTGGTTTTTTAGATGTTTTTTGAAAGTGAACTTCGTTTTAAGGTCATACATCGGTGGCGGGAGGTAATTCCAGCATCGAGAGGCAGCAAATCTAAAGGAACCACGAAATGCCATAGTGCGATGTGCCGGGGTGCAGAATTTAAAAGTGCAATTTCTTTTTGGATACCGACTACGTTCCTGCGCCCATACCAGCTTGTCCAAGAGGTATCGCGGCTTTCCTGTATTAATCACCTCAAATAACAATGATGCAAGATGAAGTCTTCTGCGAGCTTCCATCTTGAGAAGATTGGCAGAATTCAAAAAAGGGGTCACATGTGAGCGAGGCGGCACTTGAAAACAAAACCGGGTGCAGGCATTTTGAACACGCTGAATGAGATTTTTAGTCCGGGCTAGTAGACATGGCCCATACACTGTATCACAGTAATTAAGCTTGCACAGGACCAGTGATTCACACAATCTAATTCTTAGCTTTTCGCACAAGTAGGGTCTTATTTTATAAAGTAATTTAAGACGGTAAAAACAATTACGCACACATTCACTTACATGGGTCTCAAAATTAAGGGAACCATCCAAGACCAGCCCCAGATTCCTAACCTTCTCCACACGCTCAATAAATTCGCCATTGAGAGAGATGGTAAAAACAGCACGATTCTCATTAAAACTATTCAATTTATATCTACTTCCGAACAATATTAGCTTAGACTTTTTGGGGTTGAGGGTTAGGCAGTTTGACTTGCACCAGGCAGCCACGTGTACCAGGTCCTCAAATAGTAATTTGGTCGCCCGTTCTGGATAACTAGTTTCTCAATTTGTATTTTAAAGTCACCCATTTTCAAGATTTGTAGTCGCCCTCAGTCCGTCGCCCACTTAGTATTTCAGTACGCTATATTTAGTATTTTTGATACCCAAAATGGCAATTTATTGTTACCCTATTAAATACTTAATTACGTTAGGCCAAATTTATGTAAACTTACTCTTCGTTTATTAATAAGGCCGTAAGGAAAATGTTAACGAAATAAGAACTATCGTAAAAAAAGTTCATTTCGGGAAAACAGACGATGCGGGTAAAAGAGACAGAGCCATATTTTTATATAAGCAATAATAGGTAAGTATTAATAATTTCCTTGAACTAACAGACGTTCCGTCGCAGAATGTCCCTTTCGCAAAATGTCCCCTGATCGCAAAACGTCCCTTTCGCAGAATGTCCCTTTTGCAAAACGTCCCTTTCGCAAAATGTCCCTTTCGCAAAACGTCCCTTTCGCAAAATGTCCCTTTCGCAAAACGCCCCTTTCGCAGAATGTCCCCTTGGTATCAAATAAATATCACTCATGCCAAATTTCCATTTTGTTCGAAATGTTCTATGAAACTCAAAAATATACTATCCACTTGGGAGAATTTTAAAGCTACTGACAGCACTAAATTGTAATAATCATTAGTTAAGAGGGTACTTATGAACATTTCGAACAAAATGGAAATTTGGCATGAGTGATATTTATTTGATACCAAGGGGACATTCTGCGAAAGGGGCGTTTTGCGAAAGGGACATTTTGCGAAAGGGACGTTTTGCGAAAGGGACATTCTGCGAAAGGGACGTTTTGCGACCAGGGGACATTTTGCAAAAGGGTATAGGTGAATTTAAATAGCTATTCAACTGAAATAAAAAGTTTTTATTAATCAATTCTTATTGCACTGAAGTAAAGTTTAACTCATTATTATGAGTTAATTAATTTAACTCATTTAGTTCACTGGAAGCATTCAATAGTACTTATTGAATTTTGCAAAACTGAATTTCTACAAAATTGTTTCGTTTCAACTTAAAATTGAACAGTAATTGTTTCTCATGTGGGATGTCGAACTGACTGCAAACTATAATTTAATATATTAAACTATCGCTTCTAACGGTTATCCGTTTGGAAACTTTTGACACTCTTGTTTGAAATAGGGTTTGAAAGAAGTCGAAAGAAAAGTCAATTTAGAACTAGGTGGTCGAGTTAACTTACTTATTAAAAAATTAAAGACTGGCTTCTACACTTATAATTTTACAGATTTTATGATATTTTATTCACTTAAGTCATTGAAGACATTGAAGTTTTTCAAGTCTTTGACATTTCTACCCTAAAAAGAATAAACATAGTAAACATACCTCATTACTAGCAACAAATCCAATTACATAGCTTCAGGACCCAATTACAACTGCCGTAAACAAAATGAAAATACGTTTGCTTACTCACTTAATTCCCATTTCAACCGAATATCACGAGCGCGGAAAAATAAATTGCAAAAGTAAAGAAGCGTGCCGGCGCGGTGACACTAAATTTGAAATTAGCTGGTGTCGGCACATCGTATAGTACTTAGCGTGTCTTAGATATAACCCGGCGAAGAGTGGTGGTGCGGTGCGCGAACCGCAGCTGTTTCGTTTATGGAAACGCTTAAATTGGAGCGTTTGTAAGCCGTTTGTGGCTGGAGGAAAGTGGTCTAGCCGGTGCCGCAACGAGTTTTGTTGTATATTACCTCTAAAGATTAAGAAGGTAGACGGTGGGGTTCTTATCTCGGTGCATCTCGTAACGTGCGCCATTACCGCTGTATAAACATGTGGGGCATTGTCTTCTTACGTGAAACCATGTAACAGTACATTAATGCTCATTATAAAATATTTTCCAGGTCATAGAACATTTATATTGCGTGATATATGGAAATTATTGTTTATAAGAGCTGTTGTTGGAAACTGCTTCATAACCAAGTTAAAATGGTGAAATCAATGCATAAGCGAGAAGGTTCTGAGTAAGATAATAATTTTAGTAGCAATAACAATAACTTAACTATTAATAGAACTGTTTATACCTGCAGTTTTATAAGTAAACTGAGTACCTAAATAGTTGCCGATCTATAAAATCCTATAAAGTAAGCTTGCGCAACGGAGAAATGGCGGGGCATTATAAACGTTTCCTAAGGCATGCTATTTCCGCATAGAGCAACATAGAAAGGTCTAGAAAGCTGTGTAGAAGATTATGTATTCTGTGGTAAAAGTTCAAGTGTCTTTAAAGTGTAAAGTGGCAAAATTAATTTTGGAAACAGTATGACGAAACGAAATAATGGTATAACGTAAAATAACAATCAAAGTTTATAAGCAATAGCGATTCGTTATAATAAAGACACGAGGAACTTAGGGTTGCCAGATTTGTTGGCGTCAATTCCGGGACAAAGCTAGGACAACAGCTGTTGACTGTTGGATTGGCAATAGAAAAAAATATCAAAAACAGCACCTACATCACTTAATCCGTCCTAGCATGACCGAACAGAAGAGCATTATATAGCAACTTTTCACTTTTATAAAACGCTGTATTAGGCGATAAATTTCATGTTTCGGTCATGTTAGGATGGTTAGGGGAGAGGGGCTCGTATTCTCAAACATAAAAAACTAAACTTACAACAAAAAATATTTATTAATCCAAACTTTGTAGAAAAAACTAGTATTCGGAAATTCCGGGACATTTTTCTTAACTCTAGGACCCAAGACATATGTTCTCAATTTGGGACTATTCCGTTAGATCCCAGCCACCTAGCAACCCTACTTAGGGCATGGCTTGCGATTGCGATGCCATTTTTTAATTATCGTTACGGTCGCATATCGAATGAGTGACTAAAAGTAATATGGTCTTAAGTTTCTCCGTGCTTCAGATCAGAAAGCAATGTTGACCCTGGGGTCTAATGCGGATCGGTGAATATTAACCCACCGATCCGCATTAGACCCGCGTGATAGGTCATGGCCTCTTTTTAAGGGTAAAAACGGGACCCTATTACTAAGACTTCGCTGTCCGTCTGTCTGTCTGTCCGTCTGTCTGTCTGTCACCAGGCTGTATCTCATGAACCGTTATAGCTAGACAGTTGAAATTTTCACAGATGATGTATTTCTGTTGCCGCTATAACAACAAATACTAAAAACAGAATAAAATTATTATTTAAGGGGGCTTCCATGCAACAAAAGTGATTTTTTTGCCGTTTTATGCTCGATTTTAATAACTACAACAGGTAGACAGTTGAAATTTTCACAGATGATGTACCTATATTTCTATTGCTGCTATAACACAAAAACTAAAAACAGAAAAAAGTAAATATTTAAGGCTCCCTTACAACTTCGGTGATTTTTTTTGCCGTTTTTTGGTACGGAACACTTCGTGCGTGAGTCTGACTCGCACTTGGCCGGTTTTCTTCGTCTAGGAATGCGCAAAGGCCTGTTACTCAGCAGTAAGGGCATATTCTGTGGTAAGGGCCTTAAATCACAGAATATATAATATGTAGTACTCTTAAATACTCAAGATATTGAATCATGAAATTATACCAACAGCGATGGCATCAAAACCATTTAGATGCAAGACAATACTTAAGAAACACTTAACTTTTTAGATGTACCTACATATTAAAATTCTTTAAAAGTGTTTATTAAACGTTCTACAAAAGGAAATAAAATTTCATGAAGTTAATTTAAAAGCATTTTCGGGGTTTTATATGAAAATTATTTACCCTTCTTAAAAGCAAAATCGTGAACTTACATAGTTATGTTAACGAGGGCGGTTTGATAAGTCTTTAGTTAACACATTTATTTTTTCATAATTTATTTTTGTTTCTTATAAAGAAACTCCTTTTACCTACGCATTTTTTTCTTTGGAAAAAAGATTGTTACTTTTGGAAACAAAAAGCTCAAGCGACAAGCTAAAAGTTAGATCATTTCTTAATTACCTCATCCGCCCTCTCGGCTGCACTGATGACATCAAAACTCATCGAGTTACGATACGAATTATTGCCTTTCTTTCTAGATTTAGCCCGCTGAGATTTTTTTCTTTTACTAAACATGAATAAATGTCTTAACTCTTGGCGGGCAAAGATTTTCATCAAGCCAAAAGGTAGTGCCTGAAATGAGCCCCTTCAGTTTTCCAAACTTTTTAGATGATGAAAGAAAAATCAATGGGTCAAAGAGGTAGTAACTTCGTTGGACTGAGTACACAATGCTACAAAAAAGTATAGGTAGAGAAATGAAACAAAATATGTCCAAAATTGCTTCTTCTTTCCAAAGTCATGGACCTGTCATGGACTTATCAAACTATATAACCTACCCTCGTAGTGTGCTAGCTATTATACCTACCGAGAATGTCAGAAAAATGAGCAAATAATTAATGCTTCACTTATATTTTCCATCTATCTATAAGGTACAAAATATTATCTATTGAAACTTCCAAATGAAAAAGTACCTATGTTTGAGTGGCCTCGCCAACATTCGTCATTTTTAACCAACGTCAAAGGTATCAACGTCGAAATCTTTAACAGAATACAATAATGGCAAATCTGTTTTTGACGTTGAACCATTTAAGTAAGCCGGCTTACGAACGTTTATCTGTCAGATGGGACGTAAAAGAGATAAGTTTGATGCTCACCCTGCTCAAATGCTAACCTGGATAATACAATGTTCTCATAGAAAGGATTGAGTTCAAAGTACACGTTTATACCCTGTTCTCTAAGGTCGCGTTTGATTCTAAATCACTCCCTCTTTTCGGGAATATCCAAATTATGTGTCTACATAAAGCAAAAACTATATAAAGACAGGTATTTTTTTCTTAGAAATTGATAGTTAAATACATCAATCATCATCATCAGCCTATCATCGTCCACTGCTGAATATAGGCCTTAAATAAATAGCTTGGAAAAATTGAAGTTTCTTAGAATACTTCTGATTAAATTACGAGCTTTTCACTGTGTGATTACTGTCGAGACCGAAACCGTAGAAAATGAGAAACATATTTATTTATATTTAATTCAAAGAGAAGCGTAAAAAACTAATAAATCTGTAAGAATAAAATTTGTAACCAAAAATATATATTTTCGAAGTTTTATTTCAAACCTATTGCGTGGATCCTTATAAAAATTATTTACATTGACCCCAAGTAATAACTACAACGAACTATACCTATTGTTCGGTTCCTATACTCTAAAGTTTATTTACTATAGTTGTTCATAAAAATCGGCCGCGTACAAGCACGTTAAATAATTAATATATCACTTCAGCACCGACCCTTTCGATTAACAGTAACTAATGAAATATGACATGGATGCGAAGCGCAAATTGCCTCATAAAAGATAAATTTTATAATCAACGTATGAACGAGTTATGGGCAATTTTTTTTTGTTTAACTCCGAGTACATTAAGAGACTTTTTCATCAGTTTTTAACACAGCAGATGTTAAAGCTTAATGGCTCATTAATTGTCATAGCAAAGTTTGATTAAAAACAGAATAATGTCTGTACATAATTCTTCACTTTTTGATAAGGTATGTTTTTTGAATGGGTTAAAATTGGTACCACGTTAGTTTTTGGTGTAAAATTACTAATTTTTTTAACAATCGAACGTAAATGCCAATTTGACTTAATATTGTAAATTTAACCAATGAGGTTTACAGTAAAAGATATTGGTTTACACTAAATAAAACATTGTAATTTTAAAGCTCCTCTTTAGCAATAAGAATTTACGCACAATTATGCGCTCGATTTATTTTGGTGGTAATTTTGTAACGTATTGGTAAATTCATATTACAAAATCTTTATTGCGAACTAAGTGTAGATACACAAGTGATAATGTACAGTCGGCCCATGAAAATGTTGAGCACACATAGAACCTTGTCATATTTAAACTTTGGTTATACTAACATATTACTCTCTCTCTTTGCCTTATCCGTCATTATTTTGACACAGTACCTGCTCGAGTATAGTCTGTTTATCCTTACTTATTTAGTAAACAATCTTCACCCAACTTTTATTGCACACATAGATTACGAAAGACATTAACTAATTATTAGATGATTATTAGTGACAATTTGATTATGTAATTGAATCCAAAAATCTTTTAATAAAACCGCGTTTTAAACGGTAAATAAGTATCAAAAGACAAAATAATGATAAATATTTTAAGTTTAGTTTAATCCTTATATATATTATTATTATAATAAAACAGTAGAAAAAGTGTGTCTGTACATTACATATATTTAAAAAAAATATCTGGCGCGATGGAGACATAGTAATAGAGTAAGAATTTGAAAAAAAAGTGTGTCTGTTTGTTTGAACACGCTAATCCCCGGAAAAACTGAACGGATTCGAATGAATCTTTTTTTGTTATATAGCTGTTAAGCCTAGGCATAACTTAGATTGTAATTGATTTTAGAAAATGGAACACCTGATGCAGAACCATAATGGTCCAGCTAAACTATCTTAATATATAAAATCGTAAACTGAATGACTGACTGACTGACTGACTGACTGACTGACTGACTGACTGACTGATCTATCAACGCACAGCCCAAACCGCTGGACCTAGAGACTTGAAATTTTGCACACAGATACTTTATACAGTGTAGGCATCCACTAAGGAAGGGTTTTTGAAAATTCCATCCCTAAAGGGATGAAATAAGGGATGAAAGTTTGTATGAAAGTCCCTCAGTTTTGAAGCTAGAATCTTCAAATTTTGTGTTTAGGCTGACGATTGAAAATTAATAAATACGGGTCTCAGCGTTTTTCAAAATTCTACCCCCGAAGGGGTCAATAGGGGTATGAAGTTGTGTATTAAAGAAAATCCTTCATTTTCGAAGTAAAAATCGCTAAATTTATAATTTAGGCTTATGGATAGAAATCTAAAGCAACGTATATTGTTTTTGTTAGGATTTCAACTCCAAAGGGGATGAAATGGGGATGAAAATGGTTAAAAAAAACCTAAAAATAGATATGGATGTCGTTATCGGGGTTTTGTGGGATGACGATTGCAAAAATGACATTTATTTTGAAGTCCAACCACGGTGGACATGATTTAACCCCTAAAGGGGTGAAAATGGGGTCCAAATTTTGTATGGAAAAATAATATAAAATAGACATTACAACTTTAAACTTCGTAGGAGCACATCTAAAAATAAATAGGCAAATACATATTTTGTTATTTTGAAAATCAAGCCATTAGGGGGTAAATGGGGTGAGTAAACATAAAAATCGATATAGATGTCGTTATTGGGGTTTTCTGGGATGACGATTGCAAAAATGACATTTATTTTGAAGTCCAACACGGTGGACATGATTTAACCCCTAAAGGGGTAAAAATGGGGTTCAAATTTTGTATGGAAAAAGAATACAAAATCGAAATTACAACTTTAAAATTCGTAGGAGCACGTCTAAATATATATTTTGGGATTTTGAAAATCAACCCCTTAGAGGGTAAGTGGGGTGAGTAACATAAAAATCGATATGGATGTCGTTCTTGAGGTTTTATGGGATAGTTATTGCGAAAATGAGATTTATTTTGAAGTCCAACGCGGTGGACATGACACATATGGACCTGGACCTGGACATGCACATTCAGGGAACGGGAACGGGAACGGAACGGAACGGAACGGAACGGAACGGAACGGAACGGAACGGAACGGAACGGAACGGAACGGAACGGAACGGAACGGAACGGAACGGAACGGAACGGAACGGAACGGAACGGAACGGAACGGAACGGACCGGAACGGACCGGACCGGACCGGACCGGAACGGAACGGAACGGAACGGAACGGAACGGAACGGAACGGAACGGAACGGAACGGAACGGAACGGAACGGAATGGAACGGAACGGGAACGAGACGATAACGGGAACTAGAACGGGACGGGTACGGGAACGGGAACGGAAGGGGTACGGGACGAGTACGGACGGGATCGGACGGGAACGGAACGGGAACGGAACGAAACGGGAATGAAACAGGAACGTAACGGGAACGGAACGGGAACGAAACAGGAACGAAACTGGAATGAAACAGGAACAGCACGGGAATAGAACAGGATGGGAACGGGAACGGGAACAAGAACCGGACGGGAACGGAACGGGAACAAGAACGGGAACGTAAGGCGTACGGGACGGTTAGGGGACGTTTACGGGACGGGAACGCAGTGGGAACGGAACGGGAATGGGAAGCGGAACGAAACGTGAACGGAACGGGAATATAACGGGACGGGAACGGGAACGAGAACAGGATGGGAACGGGACAGGAACGGAAGGGGTACGGGACGGTTACGGGACGTTTACGGGACGGGAACGCAAACGGGACGGGAACGGGGAACGGGAGCGGAAGCGGGAACGGGAACTGGAAGCCTTGTGCGAGGCCCGCCACACGCGGCAAATGTCTTGCCTCGCGAGACAGCGCGCTTGATGGGGACTCGCCTAATCGCGTAAAAATGGCTGGCCGGATCCTGGTTGAAGGTTCCTTAAAAGGATTTCGTCTAATATCCACGCGGACGAAGTCGCGGGCAAAAGCTAGTACAAAATATAAAAATGACATCTTTGTAAAAGTTGTTCAGCCTGATGAGCATTTTCTGTTGAGGTATAAAAATCGAAGATCTGGAACACCCGATGCAGAACCATAATGATCCAGCTAAACTATACAAAATATAAAAATGACACCTTAGCAAAAATTGTTCGGTCTGATGAGCATTTTTTGTTGAGGTACAAAAATCGAAGATCTGGAACACCTGATGCAGAACCATAATGGTTCAGCTAAACTATACAAAATATTAAAATGACATCTTTGCAAAAGTTGTAAAGCCTGATGAGTCTTTTTTATGAGGTATGAAAATCGAAGATCTGGAACATTTGATGCAGAACCATAATGGTCCAGCTAACTAAACTATACAAAATATAAAAATGACATTTTTGCAAAAGTTGTTCAGCCTGATGAGCATTTTTTGTTGAGGTATAAAAATCGAAGATCCGGAATACCTGATGCAGAACCATAATGGTCCAGCTAAACTATACAAAATATAATAATGAAATCTTTGCAAAAGTTATTCAGCCTGATGAGCATTTTTTGTTGAGGTATAAAAATCGAAGATCCGGAATACCTGATGCAGAACCATAATGGTCCAGCTAAACTTTACAAAATATAAAAATGACATCTTTGCAAAAGTTGTTCAGACTGAAGATCTGGAACACCTGATGCAGAACCATAACACTTCTACAAGTATTTTCTTATGTAACTACATTAGTTCATTTATATGCATTCGCCGAAATCATAAAGTCCACGCGTACGAAGTCGCGGGCATCAGCTAGTAAGAAAATACAGCTTGAAACTAAATTGATACTTACAAAAATGAAATTTTTTTATGACTGAAAGTCGATCCATAGCAAGCATAAAAGAAAACATATTAGGGAGTAAAAAATGGCTCTACCACCAGATCAGATTTAGGGAGAACCATTAGTAATATACACCATTTTCCAATTTCGTACCGCAGCCAGATATTAAGCTAGGTTCAAGCATTATTCCGCCGCACATGCGGTGCTAATATTTTCAGGAAGTGAAAAGGGATATTACGAACGTCGCAATATTATATCCTGAGTTTAATAAAGGAACTAATATTATTGTGACAATATTGAAATAGCGTCTTGATGGCATGAGTGCGTCTACGACGAAGAGCATTGATTGCATTATGCTTTCAAGATAATCTTTTATTTTGTATGAATTTTCTTCAAAGACACGTAGTCTTATCTTTACAGGGTGTAACGGAAATGGTGTATTCAACCAAAAGAAAGTCAATGAATCTGATTACCTTTCAACAGAAAAAAAATCAAATCGAAAAAAAATTTTGGACTCCCCATAGAAAAATTGAATTTGCCGCCAACATTTTGTATGAAGAGTTAATTTTTTTTTCTGTTTCACGAGTACATTGACCTCCTTCCGGATGGATACACCATGTTCGTTACACCCTGTATAAATAAAAATTAATCACTGAAATGTATGTTCTAGAACGACTGAACCAAATTACCTAGAATGACCTAGATAATAGGCATGACGAATGATTTTGAAATCCTCTTCCGTAATGTAGGTACACGTTTATTATTTACGAAAAAACTTTATTTCGGTAATAAACTAGAGTTTAACAAAGTTCAAAGCCAGTTTTAAATATTTTTTCAATAGCGCGCGAAAAAAAGCTCACAGGGCCTGCAGTCTCGACATAGATAGCGATCGTAAAATTAACGAATTCGGTCGATATGTCATTATAACAACTTATTTTCGATTTTTGGTAGTCTCTACAATCATAACTACCGGTAATTTTCGGTACCGTACCGATTACCACAGAAGAAAAAATCACTACGTGTCGATTACTCTCATTTTAACACTAACCATTGACACATATTTTATATAATATTAGATTTAATATATGCTGTGGCACTGGGTTCTGTCTAGTCAGTGTTACAAGTAATAGTAATTTAATATCCACCATTACCCGGCCAACACAAATACAATTTATATTGCATTGTTGCAATATGGCTGCAATTGGTGTCAATAGTATGATGGCCAACGATGCCGAATCCCAAATTTACATGAAAATGTTTTGACTTACCAAAAATATGTGGCTATAATTGCCGAGCCATACTTAAAATATTGCTTCAGTGGTATTGCTAGCAAAATTGCCGCCTGCCGGCCACAGGAAAGCCGCTAAAAATATCTCTCTAAAGAAGGAATGTTATAATTATTAACTTATGATGAATAAAGACCAAAAATAAAATACTTATATTATGGCGCCGCTCTGACGTCACGCCTAGGTAAACATTATGGCCGCGTTCCGAATCACGCCAACAGCACTGTTAGCGTATAATCCATTAAATAAAGTAGGTACACAATAACCCTATTAATTTGTGTAATATTTTGTGACTATTTAATTTGGTCGGATACGCGCTAACAGCGCTGTGAGCGTGATTCGGAACGCGGGGTATAAAACATTGAGTGACATTGACGTTCGGTTGACACAACTTTCGAGCGGCTCAGTGACACTAGTGACAGTGAAGTGATGTTTGTTTACTTAGGCGTGACGTCATGCGCTGTGACTGGTGTTTCAGACATAATGGCCGATTGAATTTAATCGTTTAATTTATAAAAAATCTAGTTAATCTCAGATGTCTTAATAAAACTAAATCAGTCTCTATTATCCCCTAAAATAATTAAATCTTTGATTCTTTAATACTATCGTCACGCCTATTTTTTTTTTGTTGTGTTTGTTATACATGACGGTTTGTATAAAAGAAAATTTTCATAAAGTTGTAAAGAAAGACGTAAAAATCCTATGTTTCTTTTTTCAGTCATTTAAATCGCAATATAACTAAAAGATGGCGCCACCCGTGCGAAGCCGGGGCGGACCGGGGCGGGGCAGCTACATACACGGCGGAATCTCGGTTGGGAATTCCGAACGGAATATCGCGAAAATTACTTACGGAAAAATCCCGCATGTGTGTGGTAGGTCCATAGAATTTGTATGGATTAGTTGCGTTCGGAATTACGTATGTACGGATCCGAATCGGGATTCCGTCTGTACGGGGCCGGGCCTAATGTTGTCGACGAGAGGGCTGTTAGCTTGTTGGTCACGAAATGAAATATAATTACCTAAATTCAAACTTAAGTTTTTTCAAATTGTTTGCTTCTTGAATATCAAGTAAAATAACCAATGTGCCGTAAAGGCACAGAAAAATCTTAATAACTTGACTGACAAAAAGTCTATAAAAACAAAAAAATACCGATTTTTTTAATCACTCCGTGTCAGTGCAAGGTGGAAGCACACTGCATCCGAATTCCTCAACCACGTAGAAATTGGAATTGGAAGGAATCTTAAATCTAACTGCTCGAACACAACAATTTTTAAATTTGAGATTTTAGCATTCACAATCACAATGCTATTTTTATACAATATTAAATAATATACTAGAAAAATTACGACTCGCACCAGATCAATGTATTTCAACCAACAATTTTTGTTAGGGCGTCAGGCTTAAAGCCAGTTCGCAACAACCCTAATAAACCAATGTTACTTTTTTGCAATGTTATTTTTCAACCTTGGTAACGTTCGAGTTTCGGAGAAAAAGAGCCTTTATTAGTTTGCTTGTTACGTAAATTCGTAAAGAAGCTGCCTGGTTAAGTTATTATGAAGTTACAGCATCTTGTTATCTAATAATGTTGCCTTATACAGTTCAAATGTTAATGTCTATAAAAGTTATTATTTCGATTTTATTCCTGCTTTAGACAGTGCGTCAATTGTGTTACTTATTTAATAAAGTTTTTTCAACACACTTGCTCGTAAAGTGAGCCGTAATACATCTCTTTTATGGCCATAAACCGAGCTATAACAAACGCGTGCAATAATATATAAAACACTAAACAAACTAAAACTTTTTAGACAGACTCTAGTTGGTTATAGAATTAACCCTACAAAGTTAAATAAGTACCTTAGTAAACAGGTAATCAGTTATTGTTTTTAGTAACAACAAAGAGGTTTTATACCGCTGATAATTCATGCACATTTTTGAAGTAAATAAATGTGTAAGTCCTTAATTAAGTCAAACAAATATTTATTATTATCAAATTATTCATAATTCACAATATTTTGTTATAAAATATTAAAATAACTGCATTTTATCACTTTAAATTTTAATTTTGTAGTAGGCTGTATGTTGGCAGTATGCTCACTCACCCCTTTGTTGGCAAAAAATTCTTGCATTGGGCGTGTGAAAAAAACAAAAAAAACCTACGCGCCTTTTCCCATCATAATTATCATATTTTGTTTTTGTCGTATTTGTTGCTGTGTGGTAAATTACTTTGTTTTTTCCTCGCAAATGTGTTGAAAAACGTTGTATGAAACTCGTGAGCTGTTGCTTATTGCACATTCGGCTGAGTTACGCCCTCGCCTGCGCCTGCGGCTCGGGCTGCAACCCACAGCCTTGTGTGCAATTAGCAACCTAAGCTAACTTGTCTCATAATGTACTATTTCAAGTTATATTCAAATGTAAGATTCTTGATTCAAAGATATTATACTATAGATAAAGACACATACAGAATTATTTTTGAAACCGGAATTGTAATCTAGGTAAACTTACAAGTAAAATCATCAATCATCCCATTACTGATTATTGTGATTGAACGCCAATCACAAATGGTCGTACTCATGTGATGTAATCGGTTTTTATTATAATAACTTTAAAATATATTTAAGGAGTGTACCTAAGGCTCTAACAGCGTGACACATTATATTATGTAAAATAGTAGATTATACAACAAGTGAATAAAAAGGGAATTTAGTTCGAGGGACTAAGTTGGATCCCGAGAGTAGCGAAGGATTCTAGAATTGAATCCCGAGCGTAGCGAGGGATTCAAAAGTAGAATCCTGAGCGAAGCGAGGGATACAAAGGACCGAGATGAAATTTTTTTTCACGAGTTGTGTACTCTACTTTTTACCATTGACTGCGAGAAAACAAATAGGTGCCTCTAGCAGTACTTTATACTTAGTATTTATAGTTGACCATCAGCCATTTTTAATGTCCCCGCTGCTGGGGCACAGGCCTTCCTTATGAGTGGGAGGATGGGCCATAAACCACCACGCGGGCCCAATGCGGATTGATGGGTGTTAACGATTGCAAATGCAGCCGGGACTAAC
The DNA here is from genome assembly GCA_928269145.1 of Agriphila tristella. Taxonomy (NCBI): domain Eukaryota; kingdom Metazoa; phylum Arthropoda; class Insecta; order Lepidoptera; family Crambidae; genus Agriphila; species Agriphila tristella. Next base: position 22,456,092 of record OV743439.1, read on the forward strand.
GGCTTAACGTGCCTTCCGAGGCACTGAGGAGCTCGAGATAATACAGTTTTGGTCACCCATCCCATGACCGACCCATGCGTGATATTAGAAGTTTTCAAATGACATAAAACAACCACGCTAAGAGAGAGATTACAGTCATGATCAGACATCAGTCTGGTATCAATCCATTTTATCAGTCTGTATAGACTTTGAATTTTTGCAGACTAAATATCGTACCAGACTGATAGAATGAAGACTGAACATTCAATCTCCCTCTAATACATAGAAAAGCACCCAAAGATAAGACACTAAAAAGAACCTAATTAAATTGACACAAAAAAGAACCTAATTAAATTTGGCGGGATATTTTTTTTTCGTTTAATTTTATTGTGTTACTATGGAATAGCTCCATAGCGGCCAGTAGGTATTGGAACTTTTTTGTACGAATTCATGATGCACGCTTGTTCCAAATTCAAATTATTTTTATTCACTCGGTGAATAAAATCGCTTATTATTCACTCTTATCGTTGAATTAAACGCACTTTTTAGAGTGGCGATGGTAAAAAGTATATTATTATGTTCAAAAGATACATCTCATCTTTGAAAATAAAGAAATGATTTCTACGTAGGAACTTCAATATCATATCGTTTGCATTCTGAACAATGTGCTAGCAGACTAGAGTCTGTCTAAAAAGTCTGTTTACATGGCTAATTTCAAAAATAATTTTATTACCCACCTAAATCCCCAACCACCTCACCAATACCAATCTAAATGACTCACAAAATGGCTTCCGGAAAAACCGCTCCACAATACTGGCAGTATATAAATATATTAAAGAAGTTGTCTCATTATTGAATAATAAACAATATGGAATAGGTATCCTCCTCGATATGTCCAAAGCGTATGATCGCGTACAACATAATATCTTGCTAAGCAAACTATATGATATAGGTATCCGCGGAAATGCTCATAAGTGGTTAGCATCGTATCTCAAGGATAGGCGCCAGCTCGTTGAAATCGAATACTTTGATAATGATATTGGTCAGATCACACGCGTACGCTCTGATTGCAAAATAGTAAATGCTTCCATTCCTCAGGGTAGTGTAGTCGGATGCCTCTTATTTTTAATCTACATTAATGACCTCCCGAAGATCATGGAGGAACCCTGTATTCTATTCGCCGACGACATTTCCTTATTAACATCATGTGACAGTAACAAAAATATCAATGAAAATATTAACCACTTACTAACTAAAACATCAGACTGGCTAGAAGAACATAATTTAAAAATAAATTTAAGTAAAACTAAAATAATAACTTTTCACCCACCGCAAAAAACAACTTTGAACATAGATTATAATTATAATGGTACAAAATTGGAATGTGTAGAAAAATTCTCGTTATTAGGTATAGTTATAGATAAACATATAAATTGGAAAGCCCACATACAAAAAAATAAATCAAAACTGTCTAGCTTTACTTATGCGCTCCGTGAGGTAAAAAAGACCACTGATATTGAAACAGCAATAGTAATGTACCACGCCTATGGACATGCTTGGCTATCCTACGGAGTGGTCCTGTGGGGTAATAGTACGGATGCGGCGTTGCTACTTACTCTACAAAAGAAGTTGATCCGTATCATAGCCAACATCGAAGAGACGGAGAGCTGTAAACCCTATTTTCAAAAATATCAGATACTTCCCTTGCCATGCTTATACATTTTAGAAGTTTGTAAGTTTGTACGCAAACATATGGAATTTTATATTAAACGTCAAGACATACCTTCTAAATATCCAACACGGTACAAAAACAAATTAATAATTCCCAGTTCCAGACTTGAACTAACATCTAAAAGTACATTTCACTCTTCAATAAAAATATATAATACATACATACATACATACATACATACACTCACGCCTGTTTCCCATGGGGGTAGGCAGAGACTATGGATCGCCACCTGCTACGATCCTTGCACACTTCTTTCGCTTCATTCATATCCATCAATCTTTTCATACATGCCCTGCGGTTTTTGTCACTGCGTACACCAGCCTTTTTTATAATAACCTCTATTTGGTCCGCGTAGGTTTTTCTGGGACGCCCTCGTGCAATCGTTCCTTCCACATTCGCACAGTATATCTCTTTCGTGATTCGCCTTTCATTCATCCTCTCTAAGTGACCAAACCACTGGAGCATTCCTTTCTCAATTCTTGTCACTATATCATCTTTCAGACCACACCTTTTGCGAATCACCTCATTGCTCACTCTATCACTCAGTTTTACTCCGCATATTTTCCTCAACGATCGCATCTCTACCGCATTTATTCTGCTTTCATTCTTCTTCTGCCATACCCAAGATTCACTTCCATACATCAGTGTCGGTACCAGCACTCCGTTATGAATAGCCATTCGCGCCTTTGCAGAAACGGTTTGGCTACTCATAACCGAGTGTATAGCACCACTCACCGAATTTCCTTTCTTCACTCGTCTTTCTATGTCTTCCTCACTCTTTCCGTCCCTTGTGAACAAACTCCCCAAGTATACAAACTCACGGACTTGTTCCACTTTTTCGCCACCTAACATTACCGTACAGTCAGTCATTTCTTCATCTCTCTCAAACACCATCACTTTAGTCTTAGTTACATTCACTTTCATCCCTTTTCTCACAAAATCTTCATTCATAACCGACATCATTTCCTGCAACTCTTGCGCAGAAGACGCAAGTATAACTTGGTCGTCAGCGTAGAGAAGGCACTTGATTTGAGTCCCATTCATCACAACCCCACAGTCACGTTCTTTCAAACCTTTCATACAACTGTCCAAAAACAGATTAAAGAGCCATGGTGACGCAACACATCCCTGTCTGACACCCCTAGAGATGCCAAACCAGTCAGTGTATACGCCGTCAATCCTGACGCATGCACGGGAATCCTCATAGAGAGATTTCAGTGCATGAATCAGTCTGCTCTCCAATCCGTATTCGGACAACACCTTCCATAGCTCATTCCTGTCAACTCGATCGTAGGCCTTCTCCAGGTCCACAAAGGCACAGTAAACCTTTTTGTGCTTAGCCAGGTGTTTTTCGGTTAAGCACCTCAAGGAGAAGACCTGATCCGTGCATCCCATTCCCTTTCTGAATCCCGCTTGCACATCCCAAATACTCTGATCAGTTTTTTGCATCACTCTTTCAATCAGTACCTTTGCATACAATTTACTGACAATGCTGAGAAGACTGATCCCGCGGTAGTTTTTAGCATCCTGCCGTGACCCTTTCCCTTTGTACAGCGGCACGACCACGGCTTTACGCCAATCTTCCGGCACTTTGCCACTGTTCCAACATTTATTAAAGATCAGGCACAGCCAGGACGCAACCAGCTCTTTCCCACCTCTCAGCATTTCAACAGTAATTCTGTCATATCCTGCTGCTTTCCCTTTTTTCATGCTCTTCATTGCACTAATAATCTCATCCATATATATATCTCTTTCATCCACTTCTGTCTCTTCCTCGTCTTCCACCCTTTTATCCGAGGCTTCTAGCATAGAGCCATCCGCCTCAAACAAACTCTCAAAATATTTCATCCACTCCTGTAGTACACCTTTTTCATCTGTCACTAGCTCACCTTTTTCATCTCTTATCACATTCATTTTAGACTTATGTGATCCACTTCGAGACGTTTTCACTTGTTTCCAAAACAATTTTATATTGTCTCGAAAGTTATCACAGAGTTTGAAGTCACACTTTTCTTTCATCTTTCTCTTTTTTTCGTCTACTTTTTCTTTCACTACTTTCTTAATCCTTTTAAACTCCCTTGCAACTGTATCAACATCATCTTCTGTAACACTTGCATTCACTCTTTTACTGGCTTTGATGGCCAGCAGATCCTGCCATACTTTTTTCTTTTCATTCACTATCTGTCTTACCTCACTATCCCACCAGTTTATTGGGGGAGCATTCTTCCTTTTACTCACTCCACATATTTCCTCAGCTGTTTCAGTCACACCTTCTTTAAACTTTTCCCAAACTTCCTCAAGCTTGCCATCTTTCACTTCAGCCACATTTCCCAATCGTTCTTTCAATTTGCACAAATATGTCTTTTGCACTTCCACTTCATCCAGGTTCTCAACTTTTACTCTAGTCAGCTCCGTTGTTGGCACTGTGGGACGATGACGCCAACTTTTGAACAGACCACTAACCCGAGACACTACAAGAAAGTGGTCTGTTCCAATGTTACTACCCCTAAAGACCCTGGTGTCTACAACTCTGCCCTTCAGTCTTTCATCAACAATCACAAAATCGATCATACTCTTCTTTTCCCCTCTCTGCCAAGTGTACATATGAATTTCCTTGTGGTCAAACATGGTGTTCGTTACCACAAGATTCTTTTCTAAACATACCTCAATCAAACTCCTGCCATTATCATTTACTCTTTTGTCTCCATATATTCCTAAAACTCCCTCACATCCCTCTCTTCTCACACCTACCCATCCGTTAAAATCTCCAAGCATAACTATCCTTTCATTATCTTTGCATTCATTCAAGATGTCTTCCACACTTTTCCAGAAATCCTCCTTTTCCGTTGCTGACTTGGATATATCGGGAGCATACACGCCAATGACGCGTATCCGAAGTAATCCTACTTTGAGTCTAACCCAGAGAAGTCTGGGACTAACACACTCATACTCAGTCATGCATTCTATCATCCTTTCCGACAGCAGGAGTCCCACGCCCATACTCGCGTGCTCATTTTCGGCAACGCCCGACCACAGAACTTTAAACGGGCCATGTTCTGAGACTCCTTTGCCCTTTCTTTTCGTCTCGTTCACGCATAAAACATCCAACTTCTTTTCTTCCATAATCAAACACACCTCATCCATTTTCTCCTCCATCGCTCCACATACATTCAGCGTAGCAAAACGGGTCTCCGATGCCCGCTTTTCGCCCCGAGAGAAACAAGTTACGCGTGATGAGTGGCGAGCTCTATCGCCGCAGCCAGGTTTATTAAAAAAATTTGAAACCATTTTTAACCGACTTCAAAAAAAGGAGGAGGTTCTCAAGTCGACGGTATTTTTTTTTTTTTTTTTTTTTTATGTATGTTTTAACATAGCTTCGTCAGTTGTTACCCGATTTGTACAATTCTTTTTTTATCTCAAAGAACATAGTTCGTGTGTGGTCCCATAAATTTTTTTTAGAGATCTGGCCAGTAGTTTTCTCATAATCCTGAAAAATATCAATTATTTAGCTCGCCATCGTACGAGTTTTTATGGAATTTCGGACATAACATCTTTGTTTATGAACCGATTTAGATGATTCTTTTTTTATTTGAAAGGGTATACTTCAAGAGTGGTCACAATTTAATTTCATCGTTATTTTTAGAAAAAAATGAAGTTGTCCTCCAGCCCCACCCGACTTCAATAGACGTGTTTTATTAATATTGATATGTGTAACGAATGATTCGAATATTATTTCTTGCTTTTTAGAGGTATTTAATTTTTAAGCTGTTTTTGTTTTCAGGTTTTTTGAAGGCGGTTTTTCTTTTTTGTTCCCACGATTAGCTAGGGAAAGACAACTGTCCACCACACAGAGCCCCGCGTGTGTGGTAAGGCTATTTACGCCTGGAGGGCACCAATTTCCAGGGTGGCACGCTTATGACTAGGCACGCCCCTAGCCATGCAGCCATCGGCACGGCAGACCTTAGCTTAGCGGAGGGGAAGGAATAGGATTAGGATAGGGATGTGAGGTGGGTATAGGAGTGTGTAAAATGGGACGGATCAGGGTACAAAAAGGACACCGTTGCTGCGGGGGGGTTGAGAGGTTGCAGCAGCGGAGGCTGAGGGTCCGGGGGCGCTTACCCGTACTTGTCATAGGGAAACCGGACAAGTCCTATAATAAATTGCCAGAATCAATAATTAACGAAAATAAATACCCCATATTCATAAAAATATTGAAAAAATATTTACTATCTAAATGTTATTATAGCATAAATGAATATTTAACTGATAACACCAGCAAATAATTTATAAATAAATACAATAATAATTCAAAACGTCTTGTCTAACATTTTAATCTTCACAACTTTATTTTTTTAATTTGATTTAATTTTATGTAGCTTTCTTTTACATTAAGCGTTTCCTCTCTTCTCTTTTATTACCCTTTTGCGTGCCCGACAGGGTCCATAATGCTCTTATATATAAAAATGTACCATCCTCTATACACACATTATGGTTGCAAATAAAATATTGAGTATTGAGTAAATAAATAAATAAATAAATATGTTTACAATTAGCATTTTGACAGCAAACAGGGTTACCAGTATAAGTTTTTGTAAATAATTTAATAATTTCTCATGTAAACTGGCTTTTTAGACAGACTCTATTATATATTCTGTGATAGCAGCACAAAATATATTGTGAAAGACAAAAGAATTGCTTCTATTTTGTATGAAAACAAAATTTGATGCGTGGGAGCATTCGCAGATAATTTGTCGATTTTCCGAAAACGGCTTGTCTGTCTGCTTTATGTATTTTGCTAGCAGTGTCTTTGAAATATTGGTTGTAACTTAGTCGTTTTAATATTAGTAGGTAAACATAAAATGAGGCAAAATGGCGTCCTCGATACTAGTTTTTGGAGTCGGTGATTCATGAAAAATAGATATTTATTTTTATATTTTTGGTATAATTTCTAAAGAAGTCTATTTCGTGATATCTTCGGTAAAATGTTTACTTTATATTCCAAGAGCTATCTAAATATTTTCTCAAAAACATAGTTGCCAGAGATAAGTAGGTAAATCAAAACAAAGGCACTTAACATGTCACGTACTTACAATAAACATACAGGTGAACCCACATAAGCTCGCTTCACTATCAACATAGTGAATTAGTAAATAGCGCGCTACCTAGCCTACATCAGACCCGTGCGAATTAGACGCGTTCGTTATACAATGCTCGCTTAAGACCAGCGACGTCAGCAACGTGTGCAATATTGGCAGCAGTGTAACCAAAAAACGCGCGTAAATTTGCATCGAATTCGCCATTTCTGGACAAGGACACAGCTTAGCAATTAATGTCGATACAAAAAGCTTAAATAAGTACTCAAAGGGCTTAGAATAATTACACCTAGAACGACAATTCCCTACAAAGCGCGCTGTCAAAAGTGAGGCACCAAAAACAGCCAAAATGGCGCCGTTTTCAGATTTTTATTGTCTATTATTAAATAATCATACATAATAAGTATAAAACATTTCAATTTTCCTACCTTAAAGAGATTAATTATTATATTATTTGATTTTAGTTACGATTAGGTAACGTATGAAGGATATAAATCTGAGAACTGAGCCATTTTGGCTCAGTATAAGTTGCCTCACTTTGCATGCAAGGACACGGCTTCTAGGTGTAATTATTCTAAGTCAAAGGGTAAATTTTGGACCTCTTAAAATGGTACTTCATTAGTACACAACTTGGTTACTTGAAGAATTTCTTTTATTCCCTAACTTAAATAGTGCATCGTAAAAGAAATGACACAGATTTTTTTCTGTGCTCTATATTTATTGAGATATGATGCTTAGAATGTTGACATCATGGCGGTTGACATTTGTGATTTTCTACCAATTTTGGAGTCTTAGAAATCGTAGTTAAATTCGTCACATTGAGCCAATATTTTTCATAGATGTTTATTATGCAAAAAGTTGCCCTCATATTATTTATTAGGTACTTTAGACAAGGGGTCCTAAATGTATTCTGTATTTGGTAAAAAATAAGTACCTATCTGCTGACTTCAAAATTACGTTATTATGAAAAGAAAATTACAATCCTAATTTATCGACAGACAGGATAACTCAAAAAATAATTTAACCTAAAATATAAAAAGGTCATTAATAAGAAAGTTGAACGAAACAAGCGATTCTTTATCATCAAAACTTCAAAATTGGCTTTTAGTGTCAAATAAAAGAGATTTAGTACTTAAAAACGTAAAGGCTGGAGATTTATTTTACTCGTGAATAATTTATAAGGGCTGACCGTTTTCAAGGCAACAGAAAAAAATTGGATTAGAATGTAAAAAAGAAGATTTATACTTGAAAGCATCTTTCTGCATGAATTGGAGTATGTTTCTGACTTTCAACGTGCACACAAGATTTTATTTTATTCGTGCACAATTTAATAAACCCTAGCCAACTTACGGTACTTACATAAGGCATAGATCTCTTTTTTATTATTGGACCTGTCATTGTTGTTACTACAATAAACTCACAATGTATATAGGTACTTCAGTGCGAAAGCAAATGTATTTTTATTATTATGTAGGTAGGTACTACATGAATGTAATCCAAATCATGTATATTTATTTAATTCTTATTATGTTATTGTACGCCTTTGCTATAAAGAAGATTTTGCTGCATCTTATTTTCTATTGTGTGATGAAAGGAGACATTATCGATAGAAGGACTTCAAAATGTAAAGCCATGCAAAAATCTCTATTTAAGGCTCACCTTAGTTCATTCAAGAATAAGATTATACTAGTGGCTCTGTGAGCTGTATTTTGACGTTTTTGGAAATGGCTGAAAAATCTTTTATTTTTTCGAAAAATTTCGAATAACTGAATCGACAAAAATCTTATAATTATCGAACCTTCTCACAAAATTTCACGAGAATGGGTTGAAAAATGCGACCTGTGTAGAAGAAACCAGACGAACACCCGCCGACAGACATACGAAAGCATTTTGACCTGAAACGGAGATGCTTCGCGCTCGCTCGGTCAATTAAAACGACTGTAGCACCACTGATTTTACGGCAGGCTGATTATCTAAATATAAACTATTTAGCGACCGGTTTCATTTGACATACATTGCTTCTTTTCTTTGGTATGATTTTTTTTAACCCAAAAAGAAGTAGCAATGTATCACTTACATCAGCTGTCAAATCAAACCGGTCGCTAGGTGGTTTCTAATTTGATAATCAGCCTACCGAGTTTTTTTTCTTAATCGAAAATCAGCGCCCCAGTCCAAATTCTTTTAAATCATGTCCTGAGAAATACCGGTATGTACTTAATAATAAACTAGTGGCTCTGTCATAAAGTTAATATATTCCGCTAGGTAATATTAACTTTATGGGCTCTGTAGAGCTGTAGACCTCGTGTTGTGTCATTTTTAAACATTTTTCGAAATGGTTGAAATATGATTTTCTTCATATCTCCGCCATTAGAAAATAAACGAAAAATGAATCGTCAAAAAAATCTATATAATTATAGAACCTGTTCACCAAATTTCACGTGATTCGGTTGTAACATGCGACCTCTATATAGAGGATAACAAACGGACAGCCGAACGGGCATTGTTGCCCAAGCTGAAACGAAGACGCTTCGCTTGCGCTTCGCACTATAGCAGTTTAGCTGATATATTTTGTCAAAAATTATTGATACAGCAACATTGCATTAATCTTAAACGTCATCGTCTGTTCAACCTATTAAGAATCAAAAGCGGCCATTTCCTCTTGAAATTGAATTGCAAATCTTGAATCAAAAACATATCTTTCATACAAAATCCCATAATCCACGAAATTGCGCGACCTTGATTTTTTTCTTTTTCGTTTTATCACAAATTAGTAAAAAAACCGGCCAAGTGCGTGTCGGGCCACGCGCAGTAGGGTTCCGTTGTTACCTTATAGTTTATACCATACCATATTGAATACCACATTCATTTTTCGTCGTCAAAAATAACTTTGTTTTTCATAGTGTAAACCACAAATATAAAAAATGTGCTATATCTCTAAAAGTTATCAATATATCTCGTTCAAACCAATTTTCGTTGAAAGTATTTATTAGGATCTACAGCATAAATTTTTTTTAGATTTTTCACTTTTTTATTTCAAAAGTTAAAGGGGGGGGGGGGACACACATTTTACCACTTTGGAAGTGTCTATCTTTCAAACGGTTGACTTTGAGAAAAAATCGTTTGAGAAACCTCAATGTCATTTTTAAAGACCTATCTATAGATACCCCACACGTATAGGTTAGATGAAAAAAAAAATTCAGTTTCAGTTCCATGTATGGGGAGCCCGCCTCAATCTTTTATTTTTTTTATTTTTATGTCAAAATCGTAAAGCGGTTCACAGAATACATCTACCTACCAAGTTTCATTTGTGTAATCTTAATACTTTCGGAATAAAATGGCTGTGACATACGGACGGAAAGACAGACAGACAGACATGACGAATCTATAAGGGGTCCGTTTTTTCTCATTTTGGCTACGGAACCCTAAAAATACAGATAGCAGGTTTTTTTTATTGTATATACGACTCCTATTTTCCTATTTCCCTGAAGCTTGTCTGACACCACGTCGTTATGCTACTTTTGTCTGACATTTTAATACACACTTTTTACAGGCATCCTTTTATTACCCATTTCAAAAAATTTAAAGCCTCCTTTAAAATTTTTGAAGGTTCTTATTCTTAATATATATTTTTTATTACTGTTTGCGCTTAAATTCGACATTTTTGGACCTACTTATTTGTTTGATTGAGCTTTTTTAGCGAGATGTTCCCATTTTTTTTAAATCGGTTCAGTAATTTTCAAGTAATCCGGAAATTGATGACATTGACGATATGGTCGTATAACTTCTTTGTTTATGAACTTATTTCGACGATTTTTTTGTTGACAAAGAATACCTGAAGTGTAGCCCTTTTAATTTCTTGGACTTCCAAGATACACAAAGGAACTTCTCAAAGTCAAATAGGATATGATAAGTGATTTAGATAGTGGTAGGTTTATGATAATCCAAAACAAACCGAGCAATGACTCGGACAGTACGAAGGTGGACAGTAAACGATAGAGATCGAATTGAAAAAAAGAAAAAGGTGTTGTAATAAAAACTGTTATTTACGATGCTTTTAACATCCAAAAATTAGTAGCAAACACAAAATGACAGGTCTACATCTACACTAGCGCCAAGTTAGCGCTAGTGCATCGACTGGTGGACAATTTGTGGATCAGTCAAATTATCCTACCCAACGAAGTAAGATTATCCTACCATTGAAAAAAAAGTTGTCCTCCAGCCCCACCCGATTTCAATAGACGTTCTTATTAAAGTTTATATGCGTATCCAATGATTCGAATATTAATTCTTGCTCTTTAGAGCTACTTAATTTTGAAGCTGGTTTTGTTTTTATTTCAGGTTTTTGAAGGAGGTTTTTCTTCTTACAAAAAAGGCCCATGACCACAGACTAACTGATAGTACAAGTCCATGGCTCAGATTCACAAAATGGAACTATGTAGACCGTCTCTCAAGAATCTCTCACTCATATAGACCCATATAATACAACTAAAGGAACGATCTTTTTACTTTACAGTAACTTAATTAATTAATTCCGAATGAACACAAACAGTCGATCACAAAACTAGGCATAATAAAAAACAATAGATACCTATTCTAATAGATTCGGAATGTCTGCTGAATTTTGTACAGCCAAGTACATACCTACTTATTCGCAATGCTCGCCCCCATTACACAGCAAAGATCAACGGAACAGACTCATTCATCATATCAACTATGATGAATGGGTCTGTGATGAATAATAAAGTGGTAGTCGAATGAATATTGTAAGGGCATACTCCCTGTCATAATAATATCGATATTGTTTTCTGTTCTATTATATTAATTAAGGATTATATTCTTATTTTTACCTTCAGTATATTTGATTTTATTTAGTTTACAAAGACAAAATGTTATTCTTGGATTGCTTAACAAGTTTAACAACATCAAAGCAAACCAACCTAAGGAAAGTGCTAAATGGGTGAAACTCTGAATTTCTTACTTCAAGCGTCATTGTCGGCACTCGAAAAATTTAAAAAATCCAATGCACCACTAGGAATAAATCAAAAATATGCAAATTAATACAATTTATTATTGTACTCTAATGAAGCTCTAATGTAAATGATGGTACAGTTTTGATTTATTCCTTGTGATGCGGATTTTTAATAATTTTTCGAGTGTCGACAATGACGCAGGAAGTAATAATTTGGAGATTCACCGGGGTAGCACTTTCCTTTGGTTGGTTTGCTTCTATGTTGTTAAGCAATCCAAGAATAACGTTTTGTCTTTGTAAACTAAACACAATAAAATATACTAAGGGTAGCATAAGAAGCAATAAGAAAATAATCCTTAATTAATATAAGAGTTAGAGAACAGAAAACAATATTGATATAATTATGGCAGGGAGTATGCCCTTACAATATTCATGGATGACGAAGCAAACAGACGATTTTTATTTTATTTTACTTTTTTATCTCTCCGCACGAAAAGGGCGCTTTTGGCGCCTAAAAACTTTTTAAATACTTAATAAAGAAAAAAAATAAAGTGACAAAAGGATGAGATTTGTAATAGTACATTTTGATATAAGTGCGGTAATTATCAAAGCGCACGTATGTCATACGACGTTTTATAACATATTTGCGAGGAAATAAATAAAACTCGGACTTTGCATTTTTGCTTGTTTTCCATAATGATGAAATTTTGATACACTTGTAAGTATTTATCGGTCGATTTTTCTGCCTTTCACTTCGATTGTGAGGAAATCTAACAACAATAAAGTAAAAAAACAAAAATTGAAAAAAAACTTTTTTTTTTAATTTTAGTGACAAATTATATCATTTTGGAATGTGCTCATCAAGGCCTGAAAGGCGTTTTGATAACCATGTTCAAAAATTGAAAAAAAATTTTTTTTTTAAATTTTACTGACAAATTATGTAATTTTGGAATGTGCTCATCAAGGCCTTTCATTTGATACCTATATTCAAAAATTAATAAAAAAAAATTTTTCTTAAACTTTAGTGACAAATGATGTAATTTTGGAATGTGCTATTTAAGGCCTTTCATTTGATACCCACATAAAAAATTGAAAAAAAAAAAAATTTTCTCAAATTTAGTGACAAATTATATTTTTTTGGAATGTGCTCATCAAGGCCTTTCATTTGATACCCATATTCAAAAATCGGAAAAAAAATTTTTTCTTAAATTTTGGTGACAAATTATATCATTTTGGAATGTGCTCATCAAGGCCTTTCATTTGATACCCATATTCAAAAAAAATATTATTGAAAAAAAAATCATATAAAGTAAATTTTATTCATAAAATGTTGACCTCTTTTCTGATATAAAAACTCTTTGCTAAGATTTAAAAAAGTACCGTTCGTTTTAGACGAAGCATCTTGATAAACCGTGGGTTTTACTTTACATTACCGCACAAGTTCGTAATGAGATACAATACGATATTGAAATTAGCGTAATAAGAGACCCGTTACGAGCAAATATGTTATAAAATTGATATTATGTGAGAACAGGACAGATTGAAAGAAGGATAGACACAAAGAATGTTACAAAAAATAAAATACACGGATATAGGTACCAAAGAGTTTTCAATAAGGATTGTTAAAAAAGAAGGTTGATAATTCGAAATAAAGAGGATGGACGAAATCAGGTCGCAAGTAAGAAATAAATATAAAATAAGAAAAAATAACTAAATTTATTATGATTGTTAATAAATAAATAAGATGGGATAATAATAAATAAGAGAAAAACACAACGTGATGTAAGTAATTAAAATAAAAGGACGGAAATCTACTTCATGATTTTTTTTTCAGCATGGGTACGAGTAGTTACTTATTACTTACTAGCTTTTTTTCTCATAAAAATTCATGTACAAACTGGAACAGTCTGTAGCACCCTGTATAACGGGAATTTTCCAAAACTCTTTCTTAGTGCTCACCTACACCATGAAAGGTATCTACCCTCCAAAAATAGTGTATCTACCTTCATACAAACTGAAACACCATATAACACCTGTATAACAGGAATTTTCTAAAATCCTTTCTTAGTGCTCATCTACATCATGAAAGGTATCTACCCTCCAAAAATGGTGTTTCTTCCTTCAGCCCTATACAAATTCCCATACAAACTGGAACACCCTGTAGCATCCTGTATTACAGAAATTTCACAAAACCTTTTCTTAGTGCTTACCTACACCATCAAAGGTATCACCCTCCAAAAATGGTGTCTCTAACTCTCTACTTTCAACCCTATACAAATTCTCATACAAACTTGAACAACCTATAGCACCCTGTATAACGGGAATTTTCTAAAATCCTTTCTTAGTGCTCACCTTCACCATCAAAGGTATCTACCCTCCAAAAATGGTGTCTTTACTTCAACCCTATACAAATGGGGAATGTCCGAAAAAAATCAAATTGGCTGAATATTTTTCTATAGGTAGGAATAAGGTCCCTTAGTAATAGAATAAATTTTCATAATTTTCGGTTTCGTGAAAAAAATTCAAAAAATCAAAGTCTCTTCGACTTTACAAATGTATGAAAGTAACAGCAGAATGGAGATTGTACCTTTGCCAACACCTGCTACAACCACAACATGGTATTAAAAAAAAGTTTCAAGACAAAATGTCAAAACTTTTTTTTTTAAATACGTGTTGTGTTTGTGGCAGTTAGCGGCATAGGTATAATCTCCATTCTGCTGTTACTTTCATACATTTGTGAAGTCGAAGAGACTTTGATTTTTAAAAACTTTTTTACCCAACCGAAAATTCTGAAACTTTTTTCTTTTACTAAGGGACCTTATTCCTACCTATAGAAAAATATTCAGCCAATTTGTTTTTTTTCGGACTTTCCCCATTCTCATACAAACTTAAACAACCTGTAGCACCCTGTATAACGGGAAATTTCTAAAATCCTTTCTTAGTGCTCATCTACATCATGAAAGGTATCTGAAATATTTTTTCTCACATCTCCGTCATTTAAATAAATTTCGAAAAACTGTCTCGACAAGAAAATTCTATATAATTTTCGAACCTGTTTACAAAATTTTACTAGAATCGATTGAGAAATGCGACCTGTAGGCGGGAACAGACAGCCGGACAAACGAAAGAATTTTTGCCCAAGCAGGAGACGCTTCGCTCGCACTTCGTGCTCGCTCGGTCAAACAATAAGTGCGTCCAGTTATGAAGATATTTGTATTGTATAAATCCAAAAGAGTTGAGAGAACAAGTTTCTAATGCTGAACTTAGCTTTTTCCAGGAAAGTCACGTGAAAATAACTGTTCTTACATGAAACTCTTTTCTCGCTGGTAGAGGTGAAATAGTTGTTTATGATACAAGGTTGGTAAAAAACCTTAACAACCGTGTGCCATACTACGTTTTTCAATACATTTGCGAGAAAACATTATAGGTACTACTGAAATTGTAATCTATACATACATATAATAAAACTGTAAACTCTAAATATTTGTGCGCGGGCTACGCAAAAACCGCTAAACGAATTTTGATGGATTTTTCACAATTTAGTAGATTGAGGTCCAACTTAAAATCTAAGCTATGTTTCATCAAATTCAGGTGGGTGGAACCAGGGAAACAGCTTGAACTCTTCGTACGTAGTACTAGCTTTCATACACTAAAGGGGTAATTTTAATCTGGTTGCAATATGTTTCTACTGTCTATGCGGATGAAGTCGCGGGCGGAAGCTAGTAGAAATTAAAAATAACGTTCGTAAACAAAAACGCACGGCGTCGGCGTGCGGTAAAATCAACTTTCCGCACGCTGTACTAATCCGTAAACAAAAACGCACGGCGTGCGGTAAAATCAACTTACCGCACGCTCGACGGTCATCGTAAACTTCCATTTTTGAGCAACTGTATTGAAAAGTTATATTATGTTTAACGCGAGACGAAATTTTGTTCTGCCTCGTGCCTTTTTAAATCACTCACTGTGCTTAGTAGTCTATATTAGAAAAACTAGCTCGCTACGCTCGTGATTTAATTCTAGACTACTTCGCTAGTTCGTGATTTAAAGTCAGCACTCGCAACACAAATTGACTTTGGTCATTCGTATATCAAATAACTATTTTGGTACCTACTGACCCTACTGTATTTCTTATGTTTGACGTCTCAAGCGTTGGCATTGGCAATTATCAATAATCTAAGTTGGCAATATAGGTGGTATGCGGTTTAAAAACTGCAATTTGAAGAATTCTAGTTACTCTTGCGGCATCTAAGGAAACCAATGTGAAAAGCGCCCGAAAACATTGCAATGTTTTCGGGCGCTTTTCACCTTTCCTCGCAGTTGCTTTTATAGTGAGCGCCATCTAGGATCAACAGGCAGAGTTTGAATTATATCATGCTTCTGGAATGCTTCGTTTTGTTTTGTTCAAGCACGAATTACTCAAGTTTTGTTACAAGTCTGATAGGTGACTCTACTTACCTCATTTTGAGAAAGAAGCCTAATTTTATAGTTTTTTGTTATTTGATACTTTTTACTTTGCTCTAATTTAAAAATAAATTTATTGAAACTCTAATCTGAGTGATAGAACTATTAAAAAATTTACAGATTTTACAGTCCCCGCAAGAATCGGAGCATTGAAAATGAACACAAAAATTTACGAAAAACCAAAATAAAATCAAATGCAGAGTCCTATTATATTTTTAAAGTTACCTAGGTAGTACCTATTTATTTTTACGATTGTTTTTGAAGCGCCCGCTGACTGCCTCGACGCAGCCGAAATAATATTAACCCTTAGATTAATAAGACCCAGATACCTAGTCCGCGTCCGTATGGTGAGGCAACTCAAACTGAGCCAGAATGGCTAAGTATGACTATTCGGCCCGCCATTTCTCAAGTGATATTCGTGTCGAACACAACACAACTTCCGAAAATTTCAATAAAAATGAGGGTTTGCGCAATGAACGGATGTCACAATCAGGTCACATTACATCGAAAAAACACTAGAAAGATTGTAGATAACATTTCACGTCTAATTGACGTGTTTTCACTTACATTTTTACGTAAATCATTCATCAAAAATAACTATATTTGTCACTTCATATTTTATGAAAATGTTGCCAGTACGGGGAAAAAATTTCCCCCGCATTTACTTAGTTGATCAATTAAAAGTTAAACACATCTCAATTACATAATTAAGATTCCACGCAATTCGACAACTACTTATCTACTAAAATGGTTGCTAGCATTGAAAAAACGCAATGTTCTCATTTGAAAAAAATTATATGATAAAAAATATAAGATGGTGGCCAACTTTTTTGTTTGAGGACCGATTTCGATGAAACTCGGTTCGGGGTACTATTTTGACAAGAAAACAGCAACGCAATGTTAAAAATATAAAAATCCAAGATGGCGGCCAACTTTTTTGTTTGTGGGCCGATTTCGATGAAACTTGGTTCGGAGTAGTATTTTAACAAGGAAACAGCAACGCAATGTTAAAAATAAAAAAAATCTAAGATGGCGGCCAACTTTGTTGTTTGAGGGCCGATGTCAATGAAACTGGGTTCGGGGTACTATTTTGACAAAAAAACAGCAACGCAATGTTAAAAATATAAAAAAATACAAGATGGAAGCCAACTTTTTTGTTTGAGGGCCGATTTCGATGAAACTGGGTTCGGGGAAGGTACTATTTTGACAACAAAACAGCAACGCAAAGTTAAAAATATAGAAAATCCAAGATGGCGGCCAACTTTGTTGTTTGTGGGCCGACTTCGATGAAACTCGGTTCGGGGTACTATTTTGACAAGAAAACAGCAACGCAATGTTAAAAATATAAAAAAATACAAGATAGCGTCCAACTTTTTTGTTAGTGGGCCGATTTCGATGAAACTCGGTTCGGAATATTATTTTAACAAGGAAACAGCAACGCAATGCTAAAAATATAAAAAATCCAAGATGGCGGCCAACTTTGTTGTTTGAGGGCCGATTACGATGAAACTTGGTTCGGCGTACTATTTTGACAACAAAACAGCAACGCAATGTTAAAAATATAAAAATTCCAAGATGGTGGCCTACTTTGTTGTTTGTCGGTCGATTTCGATGAAGCTCGGTTCGGGGTACTATTTTGATAAGAAAATAGCAACGCAATGTTAAAAATATAAAAAATCCAAGATGGTGGCCTACTTTGTTGTTTGTCGGTCGATTTCGATGAAGCTCGGTTCGGGGTACTATTTTGATAAGAAAATAGCAACGCAATGTTAAAAATATAAAAAATCCAAGATGGCGGCCAACTTTGTTGTTTGTCGGTCGATTTCGATGAAGCTCGGTTCGGGGTACTATTTTGATAAGAAAATAGCAACGCAATGTTAAAAATATAAAAAATCCAAGATGGCGGCCAACTTTGTTGTTTGTGGGCCGATTTCGATGAAACTCGGTTCGGGGTACTATTTTGACAAGAAAACAGCAACGCAATGCTAAAAATATAAAAAAATCCAAGATGGCGTCCAACTTTTTTGTTTGTGGGCCCATTTCGATGATACTCGGTTCGGAGTACTATTTTAACAAGAAAGAGCAACGCAATGCTAAAAATAAAAAATCCAAGATGGCGGCCAACTTTTTTGTTTGTGGGCCACTTTCGTTGAAACTCGGTTCGGGGTACTATTTTGATAAGAAAAGAGCAACCCAATGTTAAAAACATAAAAAAATCCAAGATAACATCTTACTTTTTGTTTGTGGGCCGATTTTGATTAAACTTGGTTCAGGGTACTATTTTGATAAGAAAACAGCAATATCAATATAAATAAAAATGTTAAAAATCGGCCAAGTACGAGTCGGACTCGCGCATGAAGGGTTTTGTACCAAAAACAGCAAAAAATACTGTTTGCTGTATGGGAGCAGCCCTTAAACATATATTTTATTCTTTTTTTAGTATTTTTCTTGTAGCAGCAACAGAAATACATTATCTGTAAAAAAATCAACTGTCTAGCTATCACGGATCATGAGATACAGCCTTGTGACAAACAGACAGACGGACAGCGGAGTCTTACTAATAGGGTTCCGTTTTTACCCTTTGGGTACGGAACCCTAAAAATGACAAAGGGTTGATAGCGGTGAACTATGTTTTTGGGTTTATTTCGATGTAACTCGGTTGAAAAAAAAGAAAAACAAATAAGAAAAGCTCCCATACCACAAAAGTGATTATTTGCTGATTTGGTACAGAACCCTTCGTGCGCAAGTCCGACTCGCACTTGGCCGGTATTTTACTTTGCGTTGCTGTTTTCTTTTAAAAATAATACCCGAAACCGGTTTTCATCGATATCAGGCACAAACAAAAATTTAGATGCCATCGTGGATTTTTTTTAAACATTTCGTTGCTATTTTCTTGTTCAAATAGTACTCTTAACCGAATTTCATCAAAATCAGCCCACAAACAAAAAAGTTAGCCGCCATCTCGAATTTTTTATATTTTTAACATACGTTGCTGTTTTCTTGGAAAAATAGTGCCCTAAATCAAGTTTCACTAAAATCGGCCCGTAAAACAAAAAAGTTTGCCGCCATCTTGAACTTTTTATATTTTGAACATCGCGTTGCTGTTTTTTTGTTAAAATAGTACCGCGAACCGAGTTTCATCAAAATCGGCCCACAAACAAAAAAGTTGACCACCATCTTGGATTTTTGTATATTTTTAACATTGCATAGCTGCTTTTTGTTAAAACATTGCCCCAAATCGAGTTTTATAGAAATCGGCCCAAAAACAAAAAAGTTGGCCGCCATCTTGGATTTTTATATTTTTAACATTGCGTTGCTGTTATCTTGCTAAAATAGTACCTCGAACCGAGTTCCATCGAAATCAGCCCACAAATAAAAAATTGAGCCGCCATCTTGAATTTTGTAAATATTTAACATTGCGTTGCTGTTTTTTTGTGAAAATAGTACCCTGAACCGAGTTTCATCGAAATCGGCCCACAAACAAAAAAGTTGGCCGCCATCTTGGATTTTTTTTATATTTAATATTGCGTTGCTGTTTTTTTGTTAAAATAGTACCCCGAACCAAGTTTCATCAAAATCAGCTCACAAACAAAAAAGTTAGCCGCCATCTTGGATGTTTTATATTTTTAACATTGCGTTGCTGTTATCTTATTAAAATAGTACCTCGAATCGAGTTTCATTGAAATCGGCCCACAAACAAAAAAGTTGGCCACGTTCTTGGATTTTTATATATGTAACATTGCGTTGCTGTTTTTTTTGTGAAAATAGTGCCCTGAACCGAGTTTCATCGAAATCAGCCCACAAACAAAGATTGGCCGTCATCTTAGATTTTTTATATTTTTAACATTGCATAGCTGTTTTTTTGTTAAAATAGTGCCCCAAATCGAGTTTCATCGAAATCGGCCCAAAAACAAAAAAGTAGGCTGCCATCTTTGTTTTTTTTTATTTTTAACATCGCGTTGCTGTTATCTTGCTAAAATAGTACCTCGAACCGAGTTTCATCGAAATCGGCCCACAAACAAAAAAGTTGGCCGCCATCTTTGTTTATTTTTATTTTTAACATCGTGTTGCTGTTATCTTGCTAAAATAGTACCTCGAAGCGAGTTTTATCGAAATCGGCCCACAAACAAAAAAGTTGGCCGCCATCTTGAATTTTTTATATATTTAACATTGCGTTGCTGTTTTTTTGTGAAAATAGTGCCCTGAACCGAGTTTTATCGAAATCGGCCCACAAACAAAAAAGTTGGCCGCAATCTTGGATTTTATATATATTTAATATTGCGTTGCTGTTTTTTTGTTAAAATAGTACCCCGAACCAAGTTTCATCAAAATCAGCCCACAAACAAAAAAGTTGGCCGCCATCTTGGATGTTTTATATTTTTAACATTGCGTTGCTGTTATCTTATTAAAATAGTACCTCGAAGCGAGTTTTATCGAAATCGGCCCACAAACAAAAAAGTTGGCCGCCATCTTGAATTTTTTATATATTTAACATTGCGTTGCTGTTTTTTTGTGAAAATAGTGCCCTGAACCGAGTTTCATCGAAATCGGCCCACAAACAAAAAAGTTGGTCGCAATCTTGGATTTCATATATATTTAATATTGCGTTGCTGTTTTTTTGTTAAAATAGTACCCCGAACCAAGTTTCTTCAAAATCAGCCCACAAACAAAAAAGTTGGCCGCCATCTTGGATGTTTTATATTTTTAACATTGCGTTGCTGTTATCTTATTAAAATAGTACCTCGAAGCGAGTTTTATCGAAATCGGCCCACAAACAAAAAAGTTGGCTGCCATCTTGAATTTTTTATATAATTAACATTGCGTTGCTGTTTTTTTGTGAAAATAGTGCCCTGAACCGAGTTTCATCGAAATCGGCCCACAAACAAAAAAGTTGGCCGCAATCTTGGATTTTATATATATTTAATATTGCGTTGCTGTTTTTTTGTTAAAATAGTACCCCGAACTAAGTTTCATCAAAATCAGCCCACAAACAAAAAAGTTGGCCGCCATCTTGGATGTTTTATATTTTTAACATTGCGTTGCTGTTATCTTATTAAAATAGTACCTCGAATCGAGTTTCATTGAAATCGGCCCACAAACAAAAAAGTTGACCGCCATCTTGAATTTTTTATATATTTACCATTGCGTTGCTGTTTTTTTGTGAAAATAGTGCCCTGAACCGAGTTTCATCGAAATCGACCCACAAACAAAAAAGTTGGCCGCTATCTTGGATGTTTTACATTTTTAACATTGCGTTGCTGTTATCTTGTTAAAATAATACCCTGAACCGAGTTTCATCGAAATCGGCTCTCAAACAAAAAAGTTGTCCGCCGGTTCATAAACAAAAAAGTTCGCACCATCTTTAATTTTGACATTTTTAGCATTGCACAGTCGACATCTTATTTAAAAAATATATATAATATATAGACTTTCGGTTTAAACCCTAGCCCATCTCTAGTTTTGACAAGCAAACTCTAGTTACATGTAAATGGTGAAATCTACACAATCGCAACTCTAAGTACGACGATGGTTTAAATTTCCCTACTTTTAAGGGAAAATTTCATGTACTGGTAACATTAGTTTTTTTGCTGTGTGCGTTTCGTCGAGCGTAAACACAAGCACCTTACGCACACATAAATTTCATTTTTGCCTCACTTTTGACAGACCGCCTTTTAGGATACTATCATTCTTGGCTTTATTATTCTAAGTATTAACCAATTTTCAAAATTCCAACGAATGCACTTCTCGTCTGCTTCTGCATCTTTTAACACTATTACCATGACGATCGGTCAATAGTCCTATGACTATTGACCGATCGTCATGGTAATAGTGTAGCTTCTATAAGCTACATAACTTTTTATGTACGGAAAACGCTGTTTTTCTACAATAGGGAATATTCCCTATTGTAGAAAAACAGCGTTTTCCAAAAATTTGATGCATATGCATCAAATTTTTTTTTAATCTTAATCTTAATATATAAAATCGTAAACTGAATGACTGACTGACTGACTGACTGACTGATCTATCAACGCACAGCCCAAACCGCTGGACCTAGAGACTTGAAATTTTGCACATAGATACTTTATACAGTGTAGGCATCCACTAAGGAAGGATTTTTGAAAATTCCATCCCTAAGGGGATGAAATAAGGGATGAAAGTTTGTATGAAAGTCCCTCAGTTTTGAAGCTAGAATCTTCAAACTTTGTGTTTAGGCTAAGAGTTGAAAATAAATAGATACCGGTTTCAGCGTTTTTCAAAATTCTACCCCCGAAGGGCTCAAAAGGGGGATGAAGTTGCGTATTGAAGAAAATCCTTTATTTTCGAAGTAAAAATCGCCAAATTTATAATTTAGGATTATGAATGAAAATCTAACGCAACGTATATTGTTTTTGTTATTATTTCAACCCCTATAGGGATGAAATGGGGGTGAAAAGGGATAAAAAAAACCTAAAAATAGATATGGATATCGTTATCGGGGTTTTCTGGGATGACGATTGCAAAAATGTCATTTATTTTGAAGTCCAACACGGTGGGCATGATTTAAATCCTAAAGGGCTGAAAATGGGGTTCAAGTTTTGTATGAAAAAATAATATAAAATAGACATTACAACTTTCAACTTCGTAGGAGCACGTCTAAAACTAAATAGGCAAACATATATTTTGTGATTTTGAAAATCAACCCCTTAGGGGCTAAATGGGGTGAGTAAACTTAAAAATCGATATGGATGTCGTTTTTGAGGTTTTATGTAATGGTGATTGCGAAAATGAGATTTATTTTGAAGTCCAACACGGTGGACATGATTTAACCCCTAAAAATGTGAAAATGAAGTTCAAATTTTGTATGGAAAAAAAGTGAAGGGGTGACTGACATATCAACGCACAGCCCAAACCACTGGACCTATAAAATTTGAAATTTTGAACACATATACTTTACACAGTGTAGGCATCCACTAAGAAGGGATTTTTGGAAATTCCGCCCCTAAAGGGGTGAAACGGGGGTTCGAAGTTTGTATGGAAAAAAAAATTAAATAGACATTTCGACTTGAAACTTCGTAGGAGTACTTCTTAAAACAAATAACCAAACACGTGTTTCGTGGTTTTCCGAAAATCAACCCTTTAGGGTGTAAATGGGGTAAAAAAGTCCAAAATCGATTGAAAAATCAACGCACAGCCCAAACCGCTAAAGCTAGAGGCATGAAATTATGTACAAAAATACTTTACACAGTGTCAGCATCCACTAAGAAAGGATTTTTGGAAATTCCGCCCCTAAAGGGGTGAAATTGGGGTTCAAAGTTTGCACGGAAAAAAATATTAAATAGACATTCCGACTTGAAACTTCGTAGGAGTACTCCTTAAAACAAATGTAAGCAAGTCGTAAGACTTTCCGGTCTTCCGGTTAAGGTTTTCCGAAAATCAACCCTTTAGGTGGTAAATGGGGCAAAAAAAGCCCAAAATGACTGACAAACCAACGCACAGCCTAAACTACTGGACCTAGATACTTGAAATTTTGCACACAGATACCTTTAAAGTGCAAGCATCGACTAAGGAAGGATTTTTGAAAATTCTATTCCTAAAGGGATGAAATACGGGATGAAATTTTGTATGAAAGTCCCTCAGTATTAAAGCTAGGATTTCAAAATTTTGTGTTTAGATTGACGATTGAAAACTAATAAATACGTGTCTGAGCATTTTTCTAAATTCAACCCCCGAAGGGGTGAAAAGGGGGATGAAGTTGTGTATAGAAGAAAATCCTTCATTTTCGAAGTAAAAATCGCTAAATTTATAATTTAGGCTTCTGGATGGAAATTTAACGCAACTCATATTGTTATTGTTTGTATTTTAACCCATAGGGGGATGAAATGAGGTAAATAAACCTAAAAATAGATATGGATGTCGTCATTGGGGTTTTCTAGGATGACGATTACGAAAATGACATTTATTTTGAAGTCCAACACGGTGGACATGATTTAGGACATAACCCCTAAAAGGGTGAAAATGGGGTTCAAATTTTGTATGAAAAAAGAATATAAATTGACATGACAACTTCAAACTTCGTAGGGGCATGTCTATAAGTAAATCGGCAAACATTTATTTTGTGATTTTGAAAATCAACCCCTTAGGGGGTAAATGGGGTGAGTAAACATAAAAATCGATATGGATGTCGTCCTTGAGGTTTTATGGGATGGTGATTGCGAAAATGAGATTTATTTTGCAGTCAAACGCGGTGGACATGACACATCATGGACCTGGACCTGGACATGCACATCCAGGGAACGGGACGGGATGGAACGGGAACGGAACGGGAACGGAACGGGAACGGAACGGGAACGGAACGGGAACGGAACGGGAACGGAACGGGAACGGAACGGGAACGGAACGGGAACGGAACGGGAACGGAACGGGAACGGAACGGGAACGGAACGGGAACGGAACGGGAACGGAACGGGAACGGAGCGGGTACGGAACGGGAACGGAACGGGAACGGAACGGGAACTGAACGGGAGCGGAACGGGAACGGAACGGGAACGGAACGGGAACGGAACGGGAACGGAGCGGGTACGGAACGGGAACGGAACGGGAACGGAACGGGAACTGAACGGGAGCGGAACGGGAACGGAACAGGATCGGGAACGGAACGGGAACGGCACGGGAAAGGCACGGGAACGGAACGGGAACGGAACGGGAACGGAGCGGAAACGGGATGGGAACGGAACGGGAACGGAACGGGAACGGAACGGGAACGTAACGGGAACGGAACGGGAACGGAACGGGAACGGAACGGGAACGGAACGGGAACGAAACGGGAACGGAACGGGAACGGAACGGGAACGGAACGGGAACGGAACGGGAACGGAACGGGAACGGAACGGGAACGGAATGGGAACGGAACGGGAACGGAACGGGAACGGAACGGGAACGGAGCGGGTACGGAACGGGAACGGAACGGGAACGGAACGGGAACTGAACGGGAGCGGAACGGGAACGGAACAGGATCGGGAACGGAACGGGAACGGCACGGGAAAGGCACGGGAACGGAACGGGAACGGAACGGGAACGGAGCGGAAACGGGATGGGAACGGAACGGGAACGGAACGGGAGTGGAACGGGAACGGAACGGGAACGAAACGGGAACGGAACGGGAGCGGAACGGGAACGGAACGGGAACGAAACGGGAACGGAACGGGAACGGAACGGGAACTGAACGGGAACAGGAACCGGAACCTGAACCGGAACCGGAGCCGGAACCGGAACGATAAAGAGAAGCATAAAAATTACTGGTCGGAAGGTTCTCTAAGGATTTTCTCTAACATCCACGCGGACGAAGTCGCGGGCAGAAGCTAGTCTAAAGTATAATGCATGAGAAAGTTAACTGTAATATTAAAACTTTTCTCTTGCGTTTTTTTCTCGTGATATAGTTACTTGAAGTTAGCGCGCAGCAGCACCCGCCGAAAACGCTCCATACAAAACGGTGACGTCACACATCACGTTTCAGCTGTGTTTCGGCGCGTTTAATATGGAGTTAGCCAATAATCTTTAATTTTCTCTCTAAATTTTGCGTTTAAGTACATATGTGTCATACAAAATATTGTTTCTTATTCGATATTCTATCTGACTGTAAAGTGCATTATATCCGAAAATGAAAAAAAATATCGTTATTTTCCCCTGATTTCATCGTGTGATAAAACTAGGATTATACATTTTTTTTATTTTTTTTCCTGTTCCATCATGTTTTTATAAGTGTCCGCAGCGATCAAGCTCAAATTCATCAAAATCGGTGACTTATGCATATTCCCTATTCCAAATCTAAAGGGACCACCTACAGGTCACAATCATAAACCGATTTACAAAATTATTTCGCCATTTGATAGCTTAACTAATACCCTAGGACCTTTTTTTTCATTTTTTTTAAAGTCGGTTTTTTTTTCGAAATATTTACAATTTAGTAAACAAACATCCCCCAAAAAACCCGGAATTTTTGGAATTTCGCAAAAGTCCAAAAAAAGTTACCAGTAGATTTTCAAAATTTAAACGTTCACACGTGTCTCGATAAATTCCTCAATTGAAAAGTAACGCGGAGCTGGCATACCGCTATTGACATTAAGCGTTCCAAAAACCATACCCTTAATTAAATATTCCAATTAACTCTAGGTGTGAATCTATTTACATTTTTATACCTCTTAAATTACAACCACCCTTTCTTTTTCAAATTTAATAATACATAAATCATATTTATTACAAAAGTAGACTATTGCTAACGCAAAAATGCTGCTAAATGGGTTCAAGGGTTTTTATTTCTGCCATAAATCATTATAA
The DNA here is from genome assembly GCA_928269145.1 of Agriphila tristella. Lineage (NCBI taxonomy): Eukaryota > Metazoa > Arthropoda > Insecta > Lepidoptera > Crambidae > Agriphila > Agriphila tristella. Next base: position 22,482,640 of record OV743439.1, read on the forward strand.
TTGTTTTCGTAAGCGGCGGCTACAAAGGGTTCGGATTGTTGTGAGCTATCCCTAATGTCACACCGTCACACGGCACTGCTTTGTTTCCATCCACCTCTTATTTGTAGGATTAATAAGTGAAATGAAATATTGAGACTGGAATTGTACGCAGGCTGCATTTTTATTCACTCTCAAAATTTCAAGGATGTGTTCAGTCCAGTCAGTTTCACTGAACAACTTTCTCCATGAAACATGTGTCGAAAATAGTTGAAATATGCCACAAAATTTTGGTCATCCTTTACTAAACTGATCACGTGATCTCTTTTATTTGTATGGAAGTTTTTTTTTACATATTTGATCCTATGTTTTTTAGAGAAAGTTCTTCAGTTTCATGGACTGAACTGAACACATCCTTAAAATTTGGACTAATTAAAAGGTTTGTCTGTAAAAGAATGACGAAAACTGAATAATATGGACTTTATTTTATTTAGTTTTTTGATATACTTACTTAATTCTTAACGTTTTCAAAATATCACTATGTTATTCATAACGTCAATAATATTTTTTTTATAAAAAAAAAAATTGCTGACGAGTGAAAATATGGTAGGTATGTACCTACTTTTTCTTTGCCCAAATCATCAAAACAAGAAGACAAGAGAATGCTTTATAGCAATAAGTTCAAAAAATATATATAGGTATAAAAAATTCATGCTCTTCATCATCATAACCATACGAGTCCACTGCATGACGTACCTGTGGGTCTAAGTGTCGTCGGCATCGCTATCGGCTTCATTATACAGATGGATGTGACACATTGCTACTTTTTAACCGACTTCAAAAAAAGGAGGAGGTTCTCAAGTCGACGGTATTTTTTTTTTATTTTTTTTTTTTTTTATGTATGTTTTAACATAGCTTCGTCAGTTGTTACCCGATTTGTACAATTCTTTTTTTATCTCAAAGAACATAGTTCGTGTGTGGTCCCATAAAATTTTTTCAGAGATCTGGCCAGTAGTTTTCTCATAATCCTGAAAAATATCATTTATTTAGCTCGCCATCGCACGAGTTTTTATAGAATTTCGGACATAACATCTTTGTTTATGAACCGATTTAGATGATTCTTTTTTTATTTGAAAGGGTATACTTCAAGAGTGGTCACAATTTAATTTCATCGTTATTGAACTTCGAACTTCGAAGATACACAAGGGAACTACTCAAAGTCAAATAGTATATGTAAAGTGATTTAGGTTTTGGTAAGTTTATGGCAATCCAAAACAAACCAAATCATGGTTTGCGATGCAACGTTCTGGACTAGACTTGGACTACGAAGACACAACGGAACTCCTCAAAAACAAACAGCGTAAATTTGGAAATTGAGTTCTAGGCATTTTACCATTGAAAATGTTATAATATAAAGTAAAAAAATATTTACACGCTGCGCTTACATACCTACCACTAAAAAGTTGAAAATAAAAAAGCTTTTTTAAAAAAAAGAAAAACCGCCTTCAAAAAACCTAAAAACAAAAACAGCTTAAAAATTAAATACCTCTAAAAAGCAAGAAATAATATTCGAATCATTCGTTACACATATCAATATTAATAAAACACGTCTAATGAAGTCGGGTGGGGCTTTTAGAAAAAAATGAAGTTGTCCTCCAGCCCCACCCGACTTCAATAGACGTGTTTTATTAATATTGATATGTGTAACGAATGATTCGAATATTATTTCTTGCTTTTTAGAGGTATTTAATTTTTAAGCTGTTTTTGTTTTTAGGTTTTTTGAAGGCGGTTTTTCTTTTTTTTAAAAAAGCTTTTTATTTGGTAAGTTTTTATTTGTGCCGAAAAGAGTATCAATGTGTCACATCTATATGTCAAATGAAGCCGATAGCGATGCCAACAGAACTTGCGCGGTAGGGCCCTTGGTCTAGATTACGATATCGACAATCCCTACATCGACGGGCGTTGTATCGACGACGTTCCATCGACAGATCATCATGTCGATGGTACACTGCATCGAATGGACGCCATAGCGAAGTTACTTTGCATTGACTCTAATTCTTCTTCTTCTTCAAGTGGCTAGTTACTGGAGGTTAGCCGTCTGCTTAGAGAACTTCTCTCTGTCCTGTGCCAAAAGAAACAGTTGTTCGACGATGGCTATACTCGTCCATTCTCGGATGTTATGCAACCACGATTTTTTCCTTCTTTCAGCGCCTCGTTTGCCTTTAATCTTGCCCATCATTATTAACTGGAGAAGCTGGTATCTCTCGTGTTGCAGGACATATGGCCAAGATATTTAACATTTATTTTCTTGGTAGTCTGCAATAATTCGCGACTCTTACCAACGCGCTGGAGAACTCTCACGTTGGAAACTTTCTCCGTCCAGCTAATTGGCAGCATTTTTCGGTAGCACCACATTTCGAATGATTCAAGGAACTTCTGTGTACTGGCTTTTAGAGTTAAGCCTCGCTACTTATATTCTGTGACTACACAATCAAATCAGTTATAATTCGGTGAGTGTGGTCTTGAACTGCATGAGCTCATTCCGCCATCTCCGTTCTACCATCGGTCATCCAGATGCACGGCGGGGTTTCACCTCTATTTGGTTGACATCGCACGAAACGTTTCAGCCAAAGAGTGGAATTCCCTGCCTGCGTCTGTATTCCTGCAAGCATAAAACCCAGGGATATATAAAGCCCAAGTGAATAGGATTCTTCTGGGCAAGCTCACTCCATCTTCGGCCTCTTCTTAGCCTTATGGTTCTCGAATGTCGCCAAGAGTTAGTTTATTTAAAGTAAAAAAAACAACACCTCTCATTCATTTCATCAGACTGCCTCATCCTATTAGTTCGCTCAGTTTTAGTATCTTTACAGCACCTTACCTGTTTTACCGGTTCCGGTTGTGGAGAGACTGGATCTGTCACACAGGTGTTCTCCCCTAGCGTAGAGGCCAGTCTCTCACTTCATAGTCTACCATCAAGCGGTTTTATAGTTGAATGTTTAAGTATTTATTGTTTATGGTGAGAAGACAAACAAAGATTTTATTATTATTATTATTATACGTCTTGTAAAGGGTTGTTGCTATTTTTCTTTAACGGATGCCACACTGTTAACATCAAAATTATCTATAAAACTTTCATCTTCCATTCACTCCTACCCGTATTAATAGTAAATTCCCACCGGCAATATACTGACGTCCACGTTATCGGATTTATTGTTATTCGTCCGATATCCCGCGTATTATAAAGGGTTCCAGTTTTATTTGCGACTCTGACCCGCATAAAGTTGGTTTGACTCAGCGCTAGGTTCGACATGATGGTCTTTCATAGTTGAAAAGTATATACAGCAGTTTAAGTATACCAGTGGCGAAGAGGTATAAGAATAATGGAATAGGGTCCATACAAGCTGATTCCCTTTTAAAATTCCCACTTCACCGATCCACTATGCAGAACATAACATTTTTGTAGAACGGCTTACATTCGCTATAATTTCACCCCTCGCCACTGATGTATGTATATCTACTAATGTACCTATAGATAGAAAAGCTGCTTGGTAAATATCATGATTTTCCTTGCACATTACCAGTGTCGCAAAAACCACTATTTTCCGGAATTCACACCCAAAGTTTAAGCAGCCCCTTTTCAGTTAAGCACTTCGAACTAGAATATCTTAAAAGAGCCCAAGTTTAAAGCTAGACAGTTTGAAGCATGGCAAGTGACATGGACGCCCTCTAATTTGTTCCCAGCCTAGTTGCCAACTTGCTCCATTAGTGTAAGTTTGCTTGGCATGCGGACTCACTTGTTGCAAGTAGAAACTTCATGGTTATCTGTTTTCTATCTACTATTTCTCAATTAAAATAAATGAATCATTATTGATTTTTACAACTTCCGTCCACGGCTTTGTTCACGTGAATTTCCACTCCCCGTTATATTTTCGTCTCTTTGAGATACGAGCGACCGCCTGCGACTTCATCCACGAGGACAGGTTTCCCATTTCACTCCCACCGATATTAATTTTTGCGACGAAGGGTAACTTATATTCTTCTCTATGGAAATTCTATCTCTATTCTATCTACCAAAATTCAGCAAAATTGGTTCAGTAGTTCAGCCCCTTGATTACGCAAGTCTGTTGCTAAATCGATTAAAACTGCAGAACAGGGGGGTAATTACGTAACTTTGTTGCAATCAACTCTGACAGAAATCGCAGTTACATCGCTGCTTTAGAAAAAACCAATGTGACAACTATCTTAACTAAAGCAGCAATGCAACCGCGCTTTCAATCGATTTCAATCGAGAATTGTTAGCAACAGCTTTACGTAATCAAGGTACTGAATAGATATAAACCGCAGCTATAAGTACATTTTTTTAATATTTGCAGTATGGATGTCTCCATAAAAAAACCCTTCGATCACAGTGCCTAAAAATCAAAATGTCTACGAAGCAAAATGCCTGTATGTATCGGTAAGTATATTGATTCGGATTGGTCTGAAACCAGCCTTAGCAGTTGTTTACATCATTAATTCTCACGCATAATGAAATGACCAATCGCATAATGACCAAAATATCCAATCGCGAAATGACCAACTCGCATAATGACCAAAAATAGCCAATCACTAAATGAACATAAGTACTCAAATTAACTTACATGTAAAATGACCAACCTATAATCATATTTTGAGAGCCGTTAGATAATTCTATTACTTTTCGCCGCAACTCATTGGCAGTTGTTTTAATTAGCAAGAATGAGCTTCAGAACGCTAATTACAGAATTAGTCCCGACTGAGCTTTCATTTAATATTAACGATGGCGGAATGAGTTTCCGTGCTTTAAGTTAAAAGGGTTTAATAATATTATAAGCTTTTGCAATGCAGCGTTAGATTTAAAAAAAGACTAAGAATTTTAGTCTCATGTTTTGAAGAAGCTACAATAATCAGTTGTTAATTTTTATGTAGCGTTATGTTATGTGTTTAAAGTTTTAGAAGTTTGGAGGATCCACACGAATATAAGATTCAAAGATTTCTCTAAACTTCAATATAAAACTACATTGTATCATACTAAATCATTATTAATGTATTCCTGACGTCTTTTCTCAGGCTACCATTACCATGCTCAGGCCGTGTTCATAAGCTGAGAATATTAATATCACTCGCAAGTGTTTCATGCGTAGAATTCTTATTATTTTCCCGTTTCGTTCTAACGGTTTCAAGATAGGGACCAGACATAGCCAGAATAATACCACTGCAGTGCTATCAGTAGCTGGAGTATAATTTAGTTTCTCTTAGTTGCCTCAACTGTAGTACGTACTTCGTATTGGCTGTGTTGTCGGCTTTTGCTAGTTAGGCCAACGCTATCCACATTGCTTGAATTTGATTTAATTCAATGTAAGTACCTATTTTTATTTTAAAATTATTGTAAGAACACCAGGATAGAACTGCGTTGGATTAAAACACAAACTTTCACAATCACTGCCTCTTTATTATTTGTTCGACGAAATCACAATACAGACTGCCCCTTTTGGCTTCAGATCGGACTTTTATAAAACACCATGGTGGTATCGTTTAACAACTATTTATGGATACCAGAAGCATCCGGAAGTAACATTAATAGTAACGGAAGCGGAAGTAGCATTTGCAAGTTAATTATATTTATAATACAATTTGACAATAAAGTAAACAATACCAAATTAATTAACTATTATTATAATCAATAGAATCAGGATATTAGTTATTATTAAATATTCGTATCAATTTACAGTTTATTGGTAACATGCATGGTAACATAATCAAAACAACAACTGCATTTAGCTAAAGTACTAATAACTTACAGATAATCTTACAATCGGCCATTCTGATAAACAAGTTTGTCCTCAAACTGAAATAACTGCATTCCAAGAGATACATAATTTTATGAAATTTAATAAATTATTTTTAACAAATTATAATATTAGACTGAAGGAATCTGAATTTTCTTTTCCATCAAGTAACCATAAATAAAAATGTACAATTAACTAATTAAATCTAATTTCACACATAAATTATCATCTAATAGAGGTTTGTGGAAAATTCATCACATTTAGGTATTCATTTAGATAATCACGTCGGATGGACCTGGTAACCTCATCAAGTACATCCGGTAATTGCTCAAGGTTCACTTGGAAACATCATCAAGTGTAAATTATTATATTCACCTGGTAACTTCATCAGATGTATAAAAATAAAGTAAATTTTAATGTATTAGAATAACTTGGACTCTTCATCAAGTTACCATATTGTAAGTAATATTTTATTAAAACTGATTATTTTATATGACAAAAATTGTTGTATTAGTAGTATAGTGCAGCAAAATTACTCATCTATTTCACTATCTGAACTCAGGGTATTAACGTGTGTACTAATCCAAGGCTGTATCTGATCAACTGCCCAAACATTACAATATTTTCTTTTTCCTAAGTCTGTACCTGGGATGCTTGACACTTCATACCTATCATTATCCAAAATTTTTGATATTTTATAAGGACCCGAAAAGACAGGTAAAAGTTTTTTACTTTGTCCTTCGTTTGACGAATTTTGTTTCTTTATTTTAACTAAATCGCCTATTTTGTAAACAGTCGCCTTTTTCCTATTTCTATCGAAACGTTCCTTTTGTTGTGTTTGATTTTTATCTATGTGTTCTGTTATGTCTGATCTTATTTCTTCAAGATTTTGATTTGGGCTTCGAGTTTCCAAAAAGAGATCACTAAACAAGTTTTCGTTTGAATGGTTAAGTGAACGACCAAACAATGCTTCAGAAGGGGTTTTACCAATGCCTTTATTTAGTGTATTATTGAGGCCCCATTGAATTCTACCTAATTCTTGATCCCATTTACTTTCCCCAAGTCTGTCAGTGTAGGACGCTAATGAATCTAAAACTGTTCGGTTATACCTTTCGACCTGGCCGTTTGACCTGGGAGATGCGACTGCATTCAGTATATGCTTTATTTTAGAATCTTCACAAAATTTCTCGAAGTCTTTTGAAGTGAAGGTAGCCCCTCTATCAGAAATGAGTCTCGCAGGACAACCAAATGTAGAAAATACGTCATTCAAGGCTTTTACAGTAAGGGTGGTTTTAAGATTTCGCAGTGGTTTTATTAAGCAGAATTTTGTAAATCCATCTACAATTAAGAGCAAGTACATATTACCGCGTGAACTTTTCACAAATGGTCCGAGGTGGTCCACATGAACTGTGTGAAAAGGGATGTCTGGTTTAGGAATAGGATGCAAATATCCTTCCTTTTTCCCACTAGCATCTTTACCGTAAGCGCAACTAATGCAAGACTTCACATACTTAACGATAAATTTCTTCATTTTAGGGAACCAAAAGTCTTTTCTGATTCGAGCTAAAGTTTTTTCTGTGGAAAAGTGCCCTACATCATCATGATTTAGCCGTAATATTTGCCATCTGGCCCCTTTTGGTACAACCCACTTTAAATCATCATCTACTTTTCGAAATAATTTATTCTCTTTGATCACAAAATTCTGCTTGATATCCACAAATTCATTATATTTAGGATCTTCTAGGACTTCACGTATGTGGCAAATGTTAGGGTCTGTTAATTGAAGACTTAAAAGCCAGTCACTTTGGGTTAGAGCTAACACGCGGGGTATTTCTGGCTCACACTCCTGGGGTACTGGGCCTACAGGATTACGACTAAGCGCATCTACGTGTAACATATTAGTATTAGGTCTGTATATAATATTACAGTCGTACTCCTGCAGGGCCAGCCACCATCGAGCAATTCTGGGTAAAATATCGCGTTTTGTGAAAGTAGCGCGTAGAGCATTGCAGTCGGTCACAATAGTAAATGAAGTGCCTAATAAATAGACTCTGAACCTATTCAAAGAAGTAATTACTGCTAACGTTTCTAAATCGTAAGCATGAAATTTCTGTTCATCAATAGTAGTTTTTCTACTATAGAAGGCTACTGGTTTAAGAGGTGATTCAGCAGTTTCCCTTTGAAAAAAAATGCCGGCTAGACCAATCTTACTTGCATCCGTATGTAACTCCGTTATGTGTGTTGGATCATAAAGTGCCAATACAGGCCTCTGAATAAGTTTATCCTTTAAATTATTGAAAGCCTTGGTTTGGTCATCGCCCCAATGCCAAATTTGATTCATTTTTGTTAAGTCTGTTAATGGACGCGCAATTAATGAAAAATCTTTAATAAATCGGCGAAAATAACTCGCTAACCCTATAAATTGTCTCACTTCGTGGACAGTTGTAGGGGCCGGAAATTTTTCAACGGCTTCGATTTTAGCCTTACCGGGTCTAATGCCTTCAAAAGAGATTTCAAAACCTAAATATTCGATACTAGTCTGAAAAAATTTGCATTTCTTTACGTTAAGAGTAAGATTAGCCTCATTTAATAACTTAAATGTTTTTTCTAATTTATTAATACCTTCATCAAAGTCTTTCGATATAATTATAAGATCGTCCATATATGCTAAAGCTGGCTTAGCGCCAGGTTCTGCCGAATTAAGCTTAAGAGTTTTATTAATAGTGCGTTGAAACACTGCTGGGGCGTTGACCAAACCAAATGGCATACGTTTGAACTGGTACAAGCCATCTGGAGTAATAAATGCGGTCAGATACCTGCAACTTGGAGCAATAGGTATTTGGTAGTACCCGCTAGTGAGATCAAGGCTAGTAAAGTACTTACTACCACTTAAAGAATCTAGTTGGTCTTCAATGCGAGGCAAAGGGTAATGATCTTTAATTGTACGACTATTAAGCGCCCTATAATCCACACACAAACGCTGACCACTAGTTTTCTTGGAAACAAGCAAGATCGGGCTTGCGTATGATGAACAAGACTCTTCTATAATATCATTCTTTAAAAGGTCACTAACCATGACTTGAACAGTTTCCCTATCTTTATGACTTAACCTATAGGGTCTGTACACCACGGGTGTTGAGTCTGACAGTTGTAGATCCATTTCTGTTAAACTAGTACAGCCTAACTCGGAAAGATTTTGTGCAAAAGAACTACGGTAAGTTTCAATCATGTTAAGGACTTTATCTTTTTCATCAGGACACAATTCATTATTAATATTTATTTCTACTGGATCTATTGGTTCGTAAATAGTTTGAGCTTGGAGACACATTTGCGACTTATTTATTTCAGTTTTTAATTTCTCAGCTCTAATTAATAAAATGTTTGATTTTATATTAAGGGTAGATGGTGTAACTACAAGAACTGAAACCTTTCCCTGTTTTACTAAATAAACACCTTCCTGTACTCAATACTCTACCCCAGAGTAATTGCGATAGCTATTGCGAATAAAAATTGGTCCATCTAATATATCCGTAGTAAAACAAGATATTAAGCCTACATTATGAATTAGAGAAGTGTCACAAGTCACTAATTTAACAACTGAATCATCTACATCATCCATGTCAGGAAACATGGATGATCTGTCTAATATTTCCAAGGAATTATTTGTTTTTATCACTAATACATTTGGTAATTCGGTAAAATTTTGGCCTATCAAGAGGGGAACATATAACTGACAAGGAGCAACTACATAAGCACTGATCACAGATTCAACCGTGTCTATTGTTAATCTAAATTTTGTCTTACCCATTGGGGTAATACTAGTTTCACCGATTCCTTTCACAATAGGTATTTTACCACATTCAATATCAAGATGATACTGGTTAACTAAATCTTTACTAATTAGTGAACAATCACTACCGAAATCAATGAAAACAGTGACCTTTCTATCATCATTATTGATGCTAGCTTGTTTATAAAATTTTGAATTAAGATTATTAGACACATTTATATTCATTACACGTTTTTCTAAAATTGGTTTAGCTTTATTTTTAAAACATTCTTCTTTCTTATGCCCAATCTTTTGACACGTTTCACACTTAACTATCGGTTGACTACACTGATTCAATCTGTGACCATGTTGCTTACAATTGTATATAGTGCTCTACATTGTTTTATATTGTGTCCAACCTTTTTACAAAAGCTACAAGTTATGTCATTATTTGTAGATGTTTGTTTCATTTTATTGTTTCTTTTTTCATGCCTTTCACTACAAATGTCTTTAAGGAACCCTAATAAGTCTTCTGGTTCAGTAAATCGGCCCGATGAAGCACTAGCCCTAATAGTCCTATCATCTAATCCATGTATTATACAATCTACCGCTTTCTTTCCTACTATTTCACATGCATTCAGGAGTATCATTTTTTCGTAATAATAACAATCCAAAGATTCTCCTAATTTGAATCGCTTATCCAACATTTCAGTTAGTAGTGTTCCATAATTTGACTCTGATGGAAAAGCTCTCTTAAGATACTCCTGCCATTCTGTCCAGGTACGATTGACTGAATGTAAACCTTCGTACCACTTTTTTGCGTGACCTACTAAGCGAGGTAAAGCAAAATGGGGTATTTGCTGCTCAGTCCATTTATAGATTTGAGCACATTCATTAACTTTTGCAATCCAATTTTCGATTCTATGGTTTTTAACAGATGGGTCAAACTCTGGTATCATATTTTTATCAAAATGTAACTTTTGTGACTGATCTGGTTTCATAAAATTATTCATAAAATTTAAAAGATTAGACAAATTATTATCAGAGCCAAGATTTTTCAAAAAGTTTGCCATACCCATAAGATCTTCATTTGTTTGTCGATCTTTGTTGGATGAGCTGGGTCGTGGTGTCGTGGGTGGTTGCTGTGGCGACCTCCGGCGTGCATGCTGGGAACGATCACGGTAGAATGAGGGACTGCGGGACTCACGGTGTGAAGTCCTGCCTCTCGAAGATCCACGAGGAGAAGAGCACCTGCTGGCACAAGCATCACGTCGCTTCTTTTCATCAGTTTCTCGCTGGTGGCTCCGATTACTAGACAGGATAGGGCTGCGGCTCCTCGATGCCGACGCCCGGCTTAGCCTGCCTCTGCTACGGCGCGAGCGACTGCGTCTGACAGGTCGGGGCTGCCGCTCATCACTTCTTTCCCGGTTGCGAGAACTTCGCTGCGCTGGTGGAGGTGTGGCCAGAACTTTTTCAGTATGTTCTTCCATCCTTATGCTAGTTGCGATGCGTGGCGTGAAAATTCTTTAGCCCAATTCTGATGTAAGAACACCAGGATAGAACTGCGTTGGATTAAAACACAAACTTTCACAATCACTGCCTCTTTATTATTTGTTCGACGAAATCACAATACAGACTGCCCCTTTTGGCTTCAGATCGGACTTTTATAAAACACCATGGTGGTATCGTTTAACAACTATTTATTGATACCAGAAGCATCCGGAAGTAACATTAATAGTAACGGAAGCGGAAGTAGCATTTGCAAGTTAATTATATTTATAATACAATTTGACAATAAAGTAAACAATACCAAATTAATTAACTATTATTATAATCAATAGAATCAGGATATAAGTTATTATTAAATATTCGTATCAATTTACAGTTTATTGGTAACATGCATGGTAACATAATCAAAACAACAACTGCATTTAGCTAAAGTACTAATAACTTACAGATAATCTTACATTATTAAAAATTTCCTGAGAAAATAAATAGAGTGATGATTGTGGTTACTTTTCAATTATGTTTTAAAAGACTTTTCCCTTTGAAAACCAAAACTCTCGTTTGTTCTAACTAAAGTCATACATTTTAATACAGGGTGTTAATGAATGGATCAAAATGAGAAAACTGTTTCGGACCATCAATCTGAACAACTTTTACTATGCGACCAACTCTAAATCGCGAAAAAAAATCAGTTGTTTCATACATTTTGATATTTTCGTTATTATTTTTTGTATGAAACAGTTTACATTTAGGCGTTTTCACAATTGGTCCTATTGTAAAAGTTGTTCAGTTGATATTCCGAATTTCCTATTTCCCGTTTTTCCATTTTGGATTAACTCATTAACAAAAAAATGTATTAGTAAAAGGTGCTTAAGCTTAAAAATCGTAGTTCGTATTCCATATTAAATAATTATTTTGTATTATGTCCGTAATTAATCGTAACAATTAATTAAAACTTTGAATTCAGGTTCGTAACGTTAAGCAATAATTATCGGGGTATCTCTTCAATTACTTTAAGAAACAAAGCTTTCCTTAACCTTTTCAAAAACCATGGTCTCCTTAACTCAATCTCAGTTATCAAGTAGGTCTAGTTTCAGACTCCAAACGGCGAGAACTGAACACCGGCTATTAATCCGAGCGCCTTAACGATTGTTTTCAAGCCTTAAAAGCCATCTGCGGTGGTCCAAGGCCCCTCCCCCTAAAAGGATTTGGGGATAAATTACTACAAACGAATCCTCGATTGGGTCAGACTGTGTGACTTAGTCGGTCAATGACTTTTTGTTTGAACTAATAAACAAGGGCTGCAGTTATCTTTACCAGCTGAGGCTTTCTAATCTCCCCCCCCCCCCCCCCCCTAAAATTAAGGGATTATGTTATAATGATAGCACAATAAAATAGCCTGCTTGCCGCCTCACAAAAGAAAAATAGAAAGTTAAGTTAATTAACTTCTAAAAAAAGTTAGTTAACTTCGAAATATATATAGAAATATATTTATTTGCTTTTGATTGGGGTACATTTATAGGTCTTATAATAATTTATAATATTTCCTACCATTCAGCCAACAATAGTAGCATGCAAAATATAAAGTGATTCTAAAATAATAATTATTACAAACAAATTATTATATAATTACAACATGTCATCCAAAAAATAATAACAGAAAAAAAAACAATCACAACAATACATAGGCCCCACGATTCCATCCAAAAGGGCTCACATCACAAATGTCAAACAAAATGTCAGAATTGTCTATGGATGGTTGTCAAATAATTTCCACCACTTTTCCACTTTCGACTTCAGTGGCATGGCAATGCAACAGCGTCCATTTTGGAAATTTTCAACAGCGTCAATTTATATAATGCATAAACAAACCTATTTATCCTACTACATATTTTTTTCAATTTGCTGCTTCCAGTCCAACCTATGATCCTTCAGGTCAGTTTGACCAATGGACCGACCATGGATATTATTGTTTATGAATAATTTAAACTATTTTGAAGTGATGAACAAATTATAATCACAGAATCCTACTGATATTGTAAATGTGAAAGTTTGTGGGTTTGGATATTTGGATGTTTGTTCCTCAATCACGCAAAAACTACTAAACGGATTTGGTTGAAATTTGGCACACAGATAGTAGATAGCCTAGATTAAAACAAAGGATACTTTTTATCCCGATATTCCCACGGGAACGGGAACCACGCGGGTGAAACCGCGGGCGGCCGCTAGTATCATAATATCATTTCACATAAATTAAATAACCAATTAAACATTTTTGATGTCACAAGAAATTAAAATTAAGAAAATAATTATGGCATAATTGTTTTCCTTTCTGTCTTTTTATCGCTGGAGGGAAATAACAAATTAATTAAGCTCAATGAAGATAAGGAAACAAAAGGCTCGAGCGACCGCTCTTTGGTATCGTGTTTCAATAAACAATGAAGATGAAAATAACATCTTGATATTTTTATAAGAATTTTATATTTTTTGTTTCAATTTTAAGACGAGCATGCACAGTCGAACGTTATGCAACGATCATGTTCGTTTGCATGTACGGACTACTGACAAATATCGAACACTGTGCACGTTAAGTTGTATTGTACCTACGCACATGGCATATTTTTATTTTTTAAGTTCCGTACCCAAAGGGCGTAAAATGTAAAATGTATTACTTAGACTCCGCTGTCCGTCTGTCTGTCTGTCTGTCACCAGGCTGTATCTCATGAACCGTGATGGCTAGGCAGTTGAAATTTTCACATATTATGTATTTCTGTTGCAGAATAAAATTAATATTTAAGGGGGGCTCCCATACAAAAACGTGATTTTTTTTGCCGTTTTTTGCTCGATATTAATAACAACAACAGGTACACGGTTTTTTTTTTCACAGATGATGTATTTCTGTTGCTGCTATAACAACAAATACTAAAAACAGAATAAAATAAATATTTTAGGGGGGCTCCCATACAAAAAAGTGATTTTCTTGCCGTTTTTTGGTACGGAACCCTTCGTGCGCGAGTACGACTGGCACTTGGCCGGTTTTTTATGATAGATAGGCAAGCGCATGAGTGCTATCACGCTTGATGGTAAGCAATGATGCGATGTAAGATGAAACGCGCTTGCCTAGAAGATACCCAGATTAAGATTGAATCTATCGGGAACCACAGAGTAGGGCAAGAAGTTCCACACAAGACTAAGATCAGCGGTTGAATTGTTAAAATTAAATTCTGTGACTTTCCCACTTATCATTTAGCGTAAATTGCTACAGTGACTTACTGACAAAAATATTACGATTTATAATTTCAAACAATCGTGACTCGGGAACACAAACATGTATTACCAATTACGAGGCAAACATCTTGAAATCTTAGCAAAAACCTTACGCCACGCCACATTATATCACTTATCGTTACTGGGAAATAAACCCTAGAGTGGGCGTTCTATTTATTATTGGGGAGAATTTTGCCTCTCATTTTAAAATGCATTTTTTGTAATTAATACAGAACCCATTTAGTTTATATAAGAATGTTAAAATGGAATATAAACTTTAAGAAAATCAACTAAGTATTTATTTTGATTGTGTTATAGGTACATTTTAAGACACAGGCTTTTAATCATTTTTAGAACAATTATACATATATACATCATACATGTTTATCTTTATCTACATAAACCAATAGAATTCTTAAAATAAAATAAATTATAACATGTTTTCGACATCTAATTTTTATACTTGAGCACAAAACTCCCCACACTTGTACAAACAATGTCGATTGCACAGTAACTTTGTGAAATCTTACCCTCTTTTAAGGGACAACTATGACAACCTGCGGCTGCCTGTGCACTGATCCAGCTGATATTCACAACACAGGTAGCTTAATCTTGGGGAGGCAGCTGCTAAAAGTTTGATCTGGATGCACGCTCACAAAATATTAACAGTTATTTATCAGTGGCGGCGGCAAAATGCTCCCCACACGCCCACTCTAGGGTTAAATGGCTGCCTATCCCGTGAAATGCAGACGTGTTATTTGGAGCGTTAAGCGGCATCGACACGTTCCTACGAGTAGTTGCTTCCTACGCAGATGGCACCACCTACGTATATCTAAAAATATTCCTGAGATAAAACAATGTTCTTATATTAAATTCTTTAACGTCTTATCTAACTACTTACCTGAGAATTTAAACGCTTTTATGAATATTAAACTGTTTTATAAATAGCTTGTTAAGATAGGCTTTTAAGCTTAATAATTTTCTTATAGGAAACAAATCAATACAAAGTTAATTATATACAAAGTAATGTTCAGGAACTTACGAAAGAAACGTTTTACTAATACACCTATACTTAATTATACTGAAGTATTTTAGTTTTGTTTTTATTTAATTTTTTACTTTACCGAAGACGTTTCGTCACCTTCGGCATATAAAATGTGATTTAACTTGTAAGTAATATAATTATTCATCTCTTGCAATTTGTTCGAAACCAGTGCTCATCCCCTCTTGCACATATCCCTACTGGTCTATCCTTCCCCTCCGTACCGGTAGGGAGGAATGTTTTTTTTCCACTAGGGGAAATACTTTCCACTTATCTCTACGGATAAAATAATTCAGGAAATTGGTATCATCGCATTGAAAATGTCAAATGGTCGTATGCACTAAATTTAAGAATCACTTAAGTCTTTTCCTAAGTACTACTCGACTCGACCAAGATTATGACAGTTGCATGACAGCTAGGTTCATGATACCGTTTTGATTTAGTCGAGTTGTAGTTAGGGAAAGACTTGGGCGATTCTTAAGTTTAGTGCACACGGCCGTAACTGCTTCTTTAACCCTAACTTGCACTATATTTTAAAATATTGTTTAAGTACCACTTAAACTCATTTTTGTATAGGAAAATCTGTGTAAATATGCACCAATCGCCTGTATCACCGAACACGAGCTATAATACATCGTATAAGAACTCCAAAGGCATTGTGCGATGCCGCTAGGGGCTGATGTGAAAACGGTGTTACCCGAAACACATTCATTTTATAGCACTATCTTCGTAAAACTGAGTTGGATTTTTAGGGGACACAACTTATGTAGACAACCGATTTGTAGACCGCCTGGTATGAAGCAGTACAAGTGAATGCTCTTTTATTTTAGTTTTTTTTTTTCATATAAAAAAGAAGCGCGCGTGAAGCTGAGCAAAGTTATTAACACATTTTAGAAAGACAATTATGTTATAGGGCATATTTTAATCATTATAAATCTTAAATCTCTTTTAAGTGTCACAGTAACTTAATAGACAATCTATCAAACTACTAGGATATATTTTATTAACTTGAATCGGATGTTACATCATTGAGAATGAGGGTATTTTTACTGTCAAACGCTAAAAATAATTCGCTGGACTTTCATAAAAATACAGGTGTTTTAACCTCATTGAGGCTTCTTAAAAACATTAAGAATACCTGACACTCATCGTGAATGAATTTTTTTAAGATAAACCAAACAAAACTTAATTTATACTTAACTACTTAAGTATAAATTTCCTCTTTTAACAAACGGACATCAAACCACGTTTTTACCCAAGTGCCTACTATTTCTAACTGGCATAACCTAGTTTCCATCATCGAGTGGTTGAATAAAATGCAATACTATATCCATTCGTTCGTATATATTCGCAAGGGTTGGAATTGTAAGTGCCTTCTAGTCTCAGCTGTCTTTTTCCAATTAGTCTGTTTATTACCACGGAAACTACTCGATACGTCCGTCGTTCGTTGTGGTTAACGATTTTCTGACATTTTCTTTTGTTACCTATTGCTCGTCTTCTGTTGAGAAACAATATTATCCCTAAACCATGACCGTTATTGATGTGTTCCAATATTATAGTTCCATATTATGACAGTCGTCAGTACTTGATTTGCTGAGGATTCGCATTTGTTGACGATGAAATAATGAACACATTGGGTGTCTACCAAATTGTATTCATTATTTCATTAAATTATTTTTACTTTGCAGACCGCAGTCAACGTCATTAGGTGTTCATTTTATTTCAATACCTCTCATCAGTAAGTACTTACTAATTGTGCACCTTGGGGCTATTTTTAGTAATTGCGTGTCAAAGGAATAAAAAAAATAACTTTAAAACAATATGTTTAACCATAGGTTTATTAGAAGTGGGAACAAAAGATCTATTATTTATTGTCTTTTCAAAAACACGCAATCACCCAATCACCTGTGACACAGTTTTAGTGATTTAAAATAAAACATTTTGACAATTTTTGTTATAAAATTACACAGATATTTTTATCTTAAGTTCTTGTTTTAACACTGAATTTATATAGGTGTAGTACTTAAATAAATGTTTACTAAATGCTGTCCATTATAGGGTCTCCTTCAAAGTGAATCCATTAGGCAGGCGTCAAGTTTCTTTACATGAGCCTAAGCCTTTCATAAAAGTCCCAAGAGGTTCTTGGAAGATGTGCAATTTAAAACAATTTCCAATGTATGGAAAAAGTCTTGAAAAGATATAAATATATAACTGCGATGTCGTAGATCTTATAGGTACTCGTGATTTTAAAACTACGCTATGCGCTATATATTCGTAAAAGTGTTTGTTTAATTTCAATGTTTAAAAATGTTCAAGTATCAGAAGCAGTATTCAATAAAATATTTTGAGTTTCAGATTTTCAAAACAACTAAGTATTTTGCATTAGTATACGGTTCGGATTCGATACCATAGTTTTTCGGAGTAAGTATTGTACTTGAATATGACAATGAACAGTACTTTGTTTTAACAACTGTTTTTTTACCCCGGGCAAAGCTGATTATTGACCCACCAGGCTACTAGACTGGCAACCTTATTATGAAAATCGTGTGTCTTCTTCGTACACAAGATGATTGATTAGATGCCCGAAGGTAGGTATACCTAATAAGATCCCAGCATGCATTTAATGAGTGAAATGAAAATAGTTTATTCCACACACTTTAACAGTGGATAATATTAAAGAAAACAGACAGTTTAAACGCTTAAGTTGCCACTTTATGGCTGTGAGCAGTGCTACAGTGAAAGCTACGGTGAAAGAGTCCCCAGCTCAGCATAATGTCACGAGGGTGATGTTGAGGTCGTAATGCTGTTTTTCTTTTAGGTACGTGGTTTTGGTGCTGTGCTCTGTTTATCAAAACTTACAAGTCTTATACTTTTAAAAAACAAGCATTTTCCTTATGAAATAATTATTCCACAAATCCGTTTATCAAAACACGTTAAATTAAACGCTACAAATGTTTTTTGTTATTTTAACTAATATGTTTTCGTCCTTATATTAGTCATTTCATTAATCAAAAAAACCAAAACTTGTTAAAAAAAACTTAAAACTTGTAAAAAACCCAATGGAAAATACCGAGTATTTCTGAGGATGTCCGGCAACTCTCCATCCCGTCTGACAATTTTTACAAGTGTCTTGCATACATTATTTGAAAAAAGACATAATTTATAGGTATATGAACATGTCAAATTTTTCATGTAAATTTTACTTGTAGCTTAGAGTGGATCCACACTTGTATCATTTTGGCGTATCAGATCACCGTATCTTTGACATACATCGTCTCTTTGATACAGTATTACTCCAACGTACCACCAACCAAACTAGCGATGTATGCTAAAGATACGGTGATCTGATACGCCAAAATGATACAAGTGTGGATCCACTCTTATAAGTTTTGATAAACAGGGCACGGTCTCACTCATGGAGCTTTGGTGACAATCTTACCTTTTTATCCAGAGTGGCCCAGAGCTTGGCCTTCACCTCACTAGCCTGCAGTGGCGAGGAGTCGAAATATGGCAAAGGTAAGCCGAACCAATAATTTCTCTAAAAATTCACCTACCTGTATGGTGGATTGCAAGGGTGGGATTTCTAAAAGGGAAGCCGATAGGAATCGGCATGTATGGACCCTTCGCCACTGCTAGCCTGCCTAGCGTGACCACTGAAACGTGATATGATATAGCTATTTTATCACGTTTAACAGTCAAAAGACAGTGGATTTTGACAGTTGAGTGTCGATAAAACGCTATATCACACGATATAGAGGGTGTCCCAAAACTTTGCCACACGGTGGAAAAGTACCTAGCTTATATATTGAAGATAGGAAATTTTACTGAAAGAAGACTTTATTTTGTGTAATTATAAATAAATCGAACTGCATTCGCAGATTTTTGAAAATTAACCAGGAATCGACCCACCAAAAATGAAAAAATAATAACTTTTTTATTTTTGCGATACTGATCGAAAGAGTCTCTCGTTAGGATTATTATTTCTTAAATAACATAGCATCTTTTAAACAAAAAAAGACCATGAAATTTAACATTTAAATTTTAATGATTACCATTTTGTATGAATTTGTGTGGTACTTATTGTATGCATTGGGGTGATGTTAAGTGGTGATAAGGCTGAAGGTAGAAGCGCACTGCACCTGGAATCCTCAAACACTGAAAACCAGCGACTTGTCAGTTTTCAAGGGACTCCCTGTGTTGAGAGATGCGCTGACGGCCTACAAAGAAAGATCCTGTGAGTGATGTCTATCAGCCTTTTTAATGTCCCCACTGCTGGGGCACAGGCCTTCCTTATGGGTGGATAAGGAGGACAGACCATAACCCACCACGCAGACCCAATGCGGATTGGTGGATGTTAACTACTGCAAATGCAGCCGGGACTAACGGCTTTACGTGCCTTCCGAAGCACGGAGAAGCTCGAGATAATACATTTTTGGTCACCCATCCAATGACCGACCCTTGCGAACATTGCTTGACCTCCGCAATCGCTGGGCCAGGCACTAAACCACTGCGCCACCGAGCTCCTTCCTGTGATTGTTACCAACCGTCATTTAATTTAGAAATGAAATGTCTTCGAATGCTGTTGCTAGAACATTGTACAAACTGTATCTAACTTTGGCGAGACCACTTTAAAGTTGATCTTTATTATGCAAACAAAGTTAGCAGGCTTATCATACGGTTAAACTCATACGTTACTCTACTATGTATCAGAAAGTTAGTTTCGCAACTTAAATTATGAAGGGTTGGTCTAACACTTACTTAGTAGTCCTATTTGCGAAGCTTTTGGTTGTGCCTTCGAATTGCTTAAAGGTGTTTGAATAATTATTTATTCCTGAGATAAGTATATTTTTGTCCCAGCAACCTTTGCAACCAACCAAAGTTCAATTTCATCATTATCAGATTAATAGTTTTGGAACACATAATAATATAGTTTTTTTTTGTTATATTGTCATTTGTTTTTATACCTATTCATTACCTAGGTATTGTTGAAATAACATTCGATATGTTGACTGTAACTAGTATGGTGTTATTTCTTTTACTTCAGAATATGGTGCCAAAACCTTAAATTTTAAAAATATTCCTACAACACTGTTTTCTCTACCTACATCTGATAAAATCAGTAAGAAAAAAATGTGTTACAATAAATGCCACTAGCTTTTGAAATGATACCTTGTGAAATTCGAGATACATAAAATTCGTATGGACTGGTTTTCTATCGACCGTGCAGTTGAAATCGGCTTAAATTGAGCTGCTCGTGTAATATTCTACTAGCACATCGTCTGTTTTTGACAAATACTTATCTATTGGTTGTTCCATTTAAATCCCAAAGTAATCTTGATAGCCATCTGTTTATCTAGGAATTGGTAATAAAGAAAATAATGTGACTACTTTTAATCACTTGAAAACTTTCAATTACCTATTTGTCATTGAAATTTTCAGAGTAGTACCTATCCACCACTAAAAATCCTTTAGCATCCTTTCTTAACTAAAATTTATCTAATCGATTAAAATTATTTTTAAAAATGATAAGTATTTTAAGAACCAAACAAAAAAAATTTTTGAAAACTATTTTCCCAGAATTCAATCAATTTAAATACCTTTACGAATTCGTTGATCGATCGCTCGGGTACTGCATCATACCCACAAAAGTAATAAATCAGTATGTCATAATTTAACCCTTCCCTTGTATCAGTAAAAACATCTACGTTTACCGGAGGCTGCGGGGAGATACAACCATATACTAAATCAAGATACGCCATAATTCTGTTTGGTATACTCTTCTAATTCCGGGAACACCTGAGACCGAATCGGTAGCTAAATCTTTACGCAATATGGGCACAAAAACATGTTATTATAACGAAGCTGGAATTTGGTAATAAACGACGGCGGATATTGTTAAGATTTAGTAAAATAATTATAGATATTTAGTTGTAATTATGATCAGCATTTTTAAATGTTTTATCTCTTTTCTCTATCTCAAAATCAAATGTTTGAAACATTTTCATGCATCACCTAAAACTTAGGTACAACTTAAAGCTTCGTGAAGAAATTTAATAATAATAAGGCGTTAAAATTTTCATTTTATACTTTACATTGATAGATATCATTGTTGAAGAATAAATTATAAACATAAAAGTCCAAGAACTTAAAACAAAAACACAACCACCTTTGTCCCCCGAACAAAAACGTTCGCCGTTTCATTGTTTTCTTCGGAGGCACAAAGACGCAATATGAAATAAAGAAAACGCTCTATCTAACACTAAGGATAAAGCTCTGCCACAGAACTGAAGCCGGCCTGTAATTGAAACAGCGCGAGGCAAGAAACGACAGATGATGGAAATTGTTTCATGAGGTTGATCCAGCAATTTCATTAGCGCGCTGGATGTGAATGCGCGGGAAAACAAAAGAATGAAAATAAATATTATCATCGAATAACAAAGGCAGACGTGGACGTTAGACGTGTTAACATCAATATTTTTACATTATGAAAGGATGGCTTAGATGAAGCTTAATGCTGGAATTTTGTAATATTAAGACAGTTCGCATACTGTTCTGCGGTCACGTTTTATCACAGGTGAGTAGGTGACTGGCAAAATTGTCAAGTAAACAAGCATAGTGCAACACACAACGCATTACATAATACGTTAGTACCTAGTATTATACACCGTCATTTTGTAGTCATTTTAATTAACTTCAGGGAGTGCTCTACTAATGAAAATAATCATTTTTGCCAAAGAAACATGGGTCGAAAAACGACAAAAATTTTGGACTTTCCCATACAAATACAATGTTTTAGCTGTCTAGTTAGTATGGGAGGACCAAAATTTTTTGTCGTTTTTTGACCCATGTTTCTTGGGCAAAAATGTTTAGTTTCATTGGTACAACACACCCTTAAGTTAATTAAAACGACTACAAAATGACGGTGTATATTCTGTGACATAATCATGATAATCGGAATGACGCAGCGTTTTATTATTCTACTTTCATCTCCAGACGGTCTTATGTATCGTACCTTTTTAAGTTTTATACCAAAATGTTGTTCAAGCATCGAAACTTACTTGTACTGTATTCTGTGGTATAACCTTGTTGGTGGAGAGAAACTCCCATTTTCTTGAACCTATAAAAGTAATTAGTTCATAAGACACTAACATAAGCATCACATTGCTCCTAAATCCGACAACAGAGAAAAGTAAACATAAAGTGTTGCACTTATAGCCGAGAACGGCGCATAAACGAGTCCCCGGCACTTATCTCGTTCTTTAACCCCGTATTATCGCGAAGTGTACATACATACCGCCACTTTCGAGCTCGCAGCTAAATTTTAACACTTTCCGCTGTTCGCTGACGTGGATTCATTGTGTATCTCAACTACTACTTACGTCATGTGAATAGAGATGGGGTTTTATGAGACATATCAAGTTTGATGAGCGTTTCATACTCCTTCAAAAATAATAGATAGGTATGTAATAGGTGAGAAAATGTTACATAATTTTAGGATTATAAAGCAAAAAGACCTCTATCTGGTGCAAGGTTCAAACGAACTGTGCATTGGTGCTACAACATGTTTTCTAGAGGTAATAACGAAAAAGGTTAAACTATCATAATTTCGATGTCAAATCAAGTAAATTTCTAAAGGTTTGAGGATTTATTTATACTCTTTTATAATGGACTAAGAGCTATAGCCCCGGAAATAGGTGGACAATTTACAGAGCTACGAAATCCCTCTTGTTGGTGTGCCATTAACAGATCTGGGCAATAGGGAATATGCATCAATTTTTTTTTAATCAAAATCAATAGTAGATTTTTTCTCGTAATATAGTTACTTGAAGTTAGCACGCATCAGCTCTCGCCAAAAACGCTCTATACAAATATGTGACGTCACTTATCACGGTTCAGGTGTGTTTCAGGCGCGTTTAATGTGGAGTTAGCCAAGAATCTTCAATTATCTCCTTAAATTTTGCGTTTTAGTACATATGTGTCATACAAAATATTATTTCTTATTGGATAGAATATCCAATCTAACTATTAAGTGCAATATATCCGAAAATGAAAAAAAAATATCGTTATTTTCCCCTGATTTCATCGTGTGATAAAACTAAAATATATTTTTTTATTTTTCTTTCTGTTCCATCATGTTTTTACAAGAGTCCGCAGCGATCAAACTCAATTTTATGAGAATCGGTGACTTATGCATATTCCCTATTGGCAGATTTTCGGTGGTGGAGGTGGGAGAAGTCGAACAACAAATAGGTTGAAAAAACGATTGAAGGTATACAATTTACAGAGGTCTCGATTTGGTGTGGTATAATAGCAAGCCAATCATGTATCTAAATCGAATATAACATTGCCAGGCATTTTTCCATTTACCAGGCACTTGGCTAGCCCAAGGGGCAAGCCAAGTGGTTGAGCACCAACCTCAACCACTTCCACCCCCACCAGGTCCACTGAAAATCTGCCAGGTGCCCAGATCTGTTAATAATTATAGTATGGCTAACTAACTATAGGGATTTCGTCGCTCTGTAAATTGTCCACCTATTTCCGGGGCCAGCTCTTAGTATATAAACAAAATATTTTTTGCACCACTATATATCGACGATCATTTATATAGACCCCTTTTGAATATAAACTATAATATAAGGGTTATTATATAAGGCTGACAAAATTATCTACGAAGCGACTGTTCTAAATACCAATATAGGCAGGATTTAATTATGGGTCAGAGTCTCACAGGTAAGTCTTATTAATTGCTACGTTGTAGGCGTTTAAAACGTAGTCATTAAAATTTGTAGTTACCCATATAACTTGTTTTACGTCGTCGCTGCGGGAGCCCTGCCCATAAATTACTTTGGTTACATCCAGGTACACATGACAGCAATTACGTATACACACACCACACCCTCAACAAGGAAAAGTAAACTTTGAAAACTGTCATTAAACTCCAAAGTGGCTTGTTGTCATTTCTACACGATTATACTGTTGTTATCAAAATTAAGCTTCTAAGATAAATTATAACGTAGCTACGTTTCGCGGTGTTCATCTAAAAACATTTTATTAAGAGGTTCTGTCACCAGTAAATTTACTTTGGATAACTAAAAGGCATGCGAAACGTGACTTCGCGTAAAAGGAACATTTGCTTAATTTACGAACAAAATTATAACAATGGGACGGCTTTAAAGTTGTCCCGAAATTAAATTAATTTTATCCCGTTTATTAGAACGAGTTGCTGTAAAAGTATGACGATTCGCTATTACAATCATTTGGAGGCTTTCATCATCTCGGAATTCATTTGAATTGTTACAAACGTTTTGCATGACTTTTCGCTCAGTAATAACTAAAAGTAAAGAAAGATAATGTATATAACACAAAATTGCATTAAAATGTCAGTGCTTCTTACACTAATATATTTACTATTCTTATTTAATCCTTAAAAGTTTGGATTGGGTATAATATTATAATTAGTTGGATGTTAGGCCTTTTTTCCTTTAAGTAACTTCTTTATTCTATTTTTTATCATAGATACAATATATTTTAAAATGATATGGTTATTAGTTTTTAAAGATATTTCTTTTATTGTAAAAGCATCAACTTTGTTATACTAAACTCAAAATAATTGGTCCTCTCTATTCAATTTCATAAGCGTTCTCTTGAAGTTATTTTCTTATTCATCCAGCTAGCAGTTCTAGCAAAGCAAAAACACTTTCCAGAATTCCAGGATTCCAGTGAATAATTCTCGAAATCTTTGCAAGACTTGAAACAGCTAATTTGGCTCTAAAACATTTGAAACACGATCGTAATTTAATTAACTTCGCTCGTAGTATTCAAAGAATGAATTTCTATTCACGTTTTGATTAATATAACTAGGAAGCCATTTCACTTCGCCTTTTGTAAAGAACAATAAGTAAATGTACCAATTGTGGTTTAGTCTGTTGACGTAGGTAATGATAATACAATAATTTAGATAAGTATTCAGTTTTATTCTTTTTCTTAAATTAGGTTTTCAACATTTTTTACACAACATGAGTTCACTATTATAGATAGGTAATGCAAATGTTAATATAGTGGAACCTAATGATATTTTAAGTACCTAATAACTTACAGTTTCATGCAACAAAGTACTCTATAAAGTTGACATTTTAAAAATCAAAGTTCAAGCGTTCCACTGACGTGAAAAAATCTTAAAGATAAGCGGATTTGTTCAGTGACTTTACAACCAAAGTGAAATAACGAGGCGAAAGAACGATCAATCGCGTAATAGCTTTAAAACGAGACCTATCGTGGGTTTGGGGCATTATGTAAAACAGCCTCTGGAGCCATTTGGACGAGTGCCAAGTCCGAACTGTTCAACAGGTAAATAGTGTGTCACCTCGTAAAATTGAATAATAAAGTAGAGTAATAACGTTAGTAACGTATGGAAACGAAACGCCAGAATAGTGGCGCGTTATAGAAATGAACGTTGAATTTTACTGCTTCGCTGGCGGTTGCAATGCAGGTCATGCAGCCCCCCTACTCAAATGGCCAGCATTCTATCCGTTTAAACGCTACGCTAACTATTAAAGCTTTAAATAAGCAGTAAACTATAAACTACGTGCTGTAAGCTTGCCAATTCCATTCAATACGTCAAAGTCTTTGATTTACATAAGTTTGCGATGCGTCTTTTGCTCATTATTTAAGTTTTAATAGTAATACGTATATAATATTGGCTATTTGAGTAGGGGGCAGGTCATGTTATTGTCATGCGATTAACTTTCGATTTTTTTTGTGATTTCAATTGCTCTATATTCCAACATTGTACATTTTTTATTATTACCTACCTGTAGTTAATAATTTAAGATAATCATAATTATCATGACAAGAAATTAACTGAGTTGAATCTCACACTTGCAAGATTTTGAAATTACAAAGGTCTCAAAGCACAAGTAAAAGAAAAATTTATTTTTTGTCCAAAAAATTGGCGAGTTTATACAAGAATTTTCAGAGCGTGAGTCATTGATCGCCATGTATACACTATTTTTTTTTACTTTTTTCGTTTTTTTTAATAGACCCACTTTCTAAACCTCACATGGCCCAGAACGGTCACACCCCCTCTAACACTAGTTTTCCGCTGGCATTTCCATTTCCATTATTGCTAAAGGGATAGAAACGTGTCAGCAAACTTACAATAAAGTGCATAAAGTATGGAACAAGTCAACACGATGCGCAGATACAACACTTTGCGCGGTGCTTGAAAAAGTATATGCAATCTCCTTGGAGATAGATAAGAAAATGTTGTAAGTACATTTTCAAAAGTGGCGTAGGGGTGGGTGTTGTGAGTGATAAGGTGATAAGTTCATATTATTTTTCGTTTACCGTGTTACCATAAAGTGTCATCCATTTGTTGCTCACTTTTATAAAAAGGCACGACATTCTTTAAAACGTTCTAGACCTAGTGGCTCAGTGAGCTGTAGACCTCGCGTTTGTGCGTTAAAAAGTAGCTCAGTTATTATTCATTATTTATTTGTTTATCATACTTAAACGGGCTATGCCCATTGCCCAATACATAATTATGCTTACTAATCAAAATTAACAATATCAAATTGAGATATAAATAATTTCGCGTCGTCTAAATGCATGTTTTTTTTTATTAATTTAATAGATGACGCCTCAAGGTCTTCAAAAGCAGTTAGGTACTACTAAGACCTTCTAAGACATACGAAAGCATTTTTGCTCAAGCTGAAGCAGAGACGCTTCACTCGCGCTTCGAGCGCCCGCTCGGACAATGACACGTCTATCAAGAGGATTTAAAACAAAGACGAAGAATATAATATCTATTTTACTAGTTAGGGGATGAGATTTTATGGGAGAGAGATGGCATTTGTGCTTATCGTTTTTCACATCATACAAGACTCAAAAAAACAAAAATGCCATCCGATTTCAACGATTTTAAGTGCATTTCGAATTCATCCACCGCTCGAAAAATTCATTTTTTTTCCCGGCTTCCAACTCTAAAAGTGTCCGGACACGAAAGTGGCGGCGGCCGAGCGGTGGCGGGGCGGCGCGGCAGCGGAGCGGCGGCGGGGCGGGGCGATGAGAACGTGGGCACGAAACATAGCGGTCGGTCAGCCGCGCTAGTAGTGTTGTGACAGATGGGCTAAATACCATTAAGGGCCCGTGGACCTACCGATTTGACCTACTGGTAGGACCACGGTATACCACTAAAGTAAATTCTTATTTTTTTTCTATTGATGTGTCAAATGTGATGTTGCTATGGAAACAATTTCTTGTCAATACCGAAAAATGTTCAAAGGACGAAATATATCCTATGTCTAAAAATGTTATTTAGTTAAAAAAAATTAGTCTATAGGCGTTAACTAGTTTCAAAATCGGATCCTTTGCTCATCTTGTGTTTTTTAAATGATGTCCAAGATACCGACATCCATACTGAATAAATAGGTACCTACCTAGTAATCAAACAGACACTATTATATTTTTCAACACAACACTACTGTGATCGCGGGCTACCAAATCAAACTAGTTTGTTCATTTGTTTTCGTCGCTCTCCTCCCGCCCGTGCATCGCTCGTCGCCCCGCGCCGCCACCGCCCGTTTCGTGCGCGTCTCCATACTGTGCCATACTGTTGAATGCATCGCCGCCGCTCCGCTGTCGCGCCGCCCCGCTGCCGCTCCGCCGTCGCAGCGGGGCGGCGCGACAGCGGAGCGGCGGCGATGCATTCAACAGTATGGCACAGTATGGAGACGCGCACGAAACGGGCGGTGGCAGAGCGGGGCGACGAGCGATGCACGGGCGGGAGGAGAGCGACGAAAACAAATGAACAAACTAGTTGGATTTGGTAGCCCGCAATTACAGTAGTGTTGTGTTGAATAATATAATAGTGTCTGTTTGATTACTAGGTAGTACCTATTTATTCAGTATGGATGTCGGCATCTTGGACATCATTTAAAAAACACAAGATGAGCAAAGAATCCGGTTTTGAAACTAGTTAACGCCTATACTTAGACCATTTTTTCGAACTAAATAAAATTTTTAGACATAGGATATATTTCGTCCTTTGAATATTTTTCGGTATTGATTTAACAAGAAATTGTTTCCATAGCAACATCACATTTGACACATCAATAGAAATAAAAAAAAATAAGAAGTTACTTTAGTGGTATACCGTGGTCCTACCAGTAGGTCAAATCGGTAGGTCCACGGGCCCTTAATGGTATTTAGCCCATCTGTCACAACACTACTAGCGCGGCTGACCGGCCGCTAAGTTTCGTGCCCACGTTCTCATCGCCCCGCCCCGCCGCCGCTCCGCTGCCGCGCCGCCCCGCCACCGCTCGGCCGCCGCCACTTTCGTGTCCGGACACTTAAGGATCGATAACTGACCGGCGCGGCGGTGGCCAGGACGGATGACTTTGTTTCCATTCCAGTGTCTGTATGTGATGAGATGAAGAACAAGCATGCTGGCCAATTTCCAAACGGCTGCGTGTCAACTTTTTCTTCTTCTCTCGGGTACTGGGCGCCGCGCCGCGGCGCGCCGGTCGCACTAAGAAGGATCGCATTAAAATTTCATCATACAAACAGCTTACACACTTTCGGGGCAACTGCTATTTCAATCGGCTTCCTCGCGATAATTTTTATACATTTATTTTTAGCCAAGCAATATTTTCACCTTAGAATAATAACACCTAGAACGATAGTTCTATACAAAGCGCACTGTCAAAAGTGAGGCAACTAAAACAGCCAAAATGGCTCCGTTTTCTGATTTTTATTCTGCATCATACCGAATAAGTAAACAGTTTCAATTTTCCTACATTTAGGAGATTAGTTACTGTTATTGGATTTTATTTACTATTAGGTAACGTATGAAGGATAAAAATCTGAAAACTAGCCATTTTGGCTTAGCATTAGTTGCCTCACTTTGCATACGAGGACACGGCTTCTAGGTGTTATTATTCTAAGATTTTCACATAGCCATTTAGGTATTTTTATGATAAATAGTATTTTGTGTCCTCTGTAAAAATAGCTTTTTGTGCGAAAGGGACTAGTGTGAAAAGGAAACCAAGCGATACAAATATGTTCCTTTTTTCGGAAAATTTCGAAAAACTGAATAGATAAAAAAACATATTATAAACTTAACCCTCGAACCAGTGACAGTCTTGTAACAAGCTGTCATCAGTTTGACAGCAAGCGTTATCGATATTTGAATGCCATTTTACAAAGTGCAACTATCATAGCTGACATCAACAGTTATGGGCGTCGGGCCCGCTAGACAGCTTACGTAGTCATGACATGACAGCTATGTGTATGAAAATGGCATAACTCGTGGCCCAGTACAATAATATATGGCTCGTGGTATCTGAACTTTCTTAACTCTGCAATTAATGGGTTTTTCACTGTGCAATTTTCTGTTGCAGTCGTATCATACCTGCAATATTTTTAATCAGACCAAAACTGAGGGTTATTGTTAGTTCAAAGCGTCTATCTATGTGTCTGCCTCTGACATAGTAGTTCCTTATCGGATAAACTGATTTAGGTCGGAGTTTTTCCCTTTGTTGTTCAAAAGGTGATTCAATCGATAGTGTACTGTAGTTCAAGAAAATCGGTACAAGCAGCAGCTGTTGAAATGTCATCAGCTGTTTTCTAATTGATAAAAAGAGAAAGAGATTTTACACAGGCTGGAGTCATGGAAAATTCTTGTAAACGTAAAAGGCACTACTATCGCTTGCAAAAACTGGTATTAACGGGAATAGATAGATAGATAGATAAAAAGTTTATTTACTAAAACACACACATTCATACGAATACCGAAAGCCTGTTGCATATCAGTAGGTTCTATCGTAGCATTAACATTGTGTCATAGATGGTGGATACTTTGTTTTGTTGGGATGTTGGTATCTCAGTGGTTAGAGTAACTATAGTGTCTCATAGTTTAATAGGGTTCGACAAATTATTCAAAATGAATGAACCAAAATTATCATTTTGTGCATTCTTATAATATAATTTGTCTCACATCAATATTCGACTGAATTCCAAATGTTTCTAATAAGTGAAACAATTTAATAGCATCGCAAAACGCTAGAAAGCCCACACCTACTCAGTTCAATAACTAGACACAAGGAAATTGATAAGTGTTTGTCGTGAGTAAGGGCGTTCGATAAAACATTCTTCGTTTATTAAATCCCATGTAATCGTTTCATATATCCCTATTTTCTTAAGAAAACTCAGATCAATTATTTCAAACATAATGTCTTAGCAGAGAAACAACAGCTTCGCTACTGTGCTAGAACGGAGTATAAAGGCACAGCCACAGTCCACACACAACGGTTCAACAGCTTGACACAAGGAAATTGAACAGCCAGCGCGTTTGTCGTGACAAAGGGCGTAACAGACGACGCGCGCCCGCCCAACCCCATTCCACAACTATTTTTAGGGGCGGCTAAAAGGATTTAGCTGTTAATGTCACTGTGGATTCAGAATTCACAATTAAGAGTCCTTGAATAGTTGTTGACTGCGGAGAGGTATTTGGAACAGAATGTTTCAAATACCTCTCCGCAAGCCTTAGGAAACCTTTAACCTGGATAAAATCTGTTCTATTTTTATCAAAATCCGATCATCCGTTTTTACGTACTTTACCAAAACCACGTAGAAGACAAATTACAGTTAAAAGCTTAGAATAATAACACCTAGAACGATAATTCCCTTCAAAGCGCACTGTCAAAAGTGAGGCAACTAAAACAGCCAAAATGGAGTTTCAGATTTCTATTGTCGTCGTAATCGTTTTCAGATTTTTATTGTCCATTTTTACATAATCATACCTAATAAGTTTAAAACAGTTTCAATTTCCTTACCTTAAAGAGATTGTTACTATATTATTGGATTTTAGTTACGATTAGGTAACGTATGAATGATATAAATTTGAATACTGAGCCATTTTGGCTCAGTATAAGTTGCCTCACTTTGCATACGAGGACACGGCTTCCAGGTGTAATTATTCTAAGGTTAAAAGTAACAACTTAACACAAAATTATATTTTTTAAATATAATTTTATTTTTTTATCCCGGATTTTATGCACATTTTCAAAGTGCCACCTTCGTGTTCAGTAACTGGCCTGCATGCTCGGCAGGCGTATTTTCTCGCATCGATAGTCGTTTAGCGAAAATTACGGATTCAAAGTAGAGAGGATGTGGGGTACGAGGGCGATATGCCGGATTGGAGCCCGATTAGATTAGAGTACCGCCTCACCGGTGATGGGATATTTTTTTTTAAACTTTAAAGATTTTTTCTTAAAGGAAGTTTGCATAGATGGATAAATTGACTGGTGTGCATTTGGTAAAAATACACCAGTTTAGCCAATACTCAAACAGTGATTACGATTTTGAATTCGACACCTTACGTTTTTTTTTCTCGCGAAAAGTTTTGATTGCCATGTTTCTATCAAACACATAACTGAGTACTTTAAGGTAACCACTTTCTAATTATTTTTAGGGACTGCTATGGCTTAAGTCTAGAAATAGTATGTACATGAATTAAAAAATAAGCTGTGTTTATCAAAAGAATGACTTCATCGAATCCATGATGATGGGCGAAAAGACAGTTGTTGACATGTTACCTGACGATGTTAATCTTGATACGTTGATTGACTAGTTTAACCAACAATGTCTTGTCAACTCTGCTTATATCATTGTTAATTGACTAGTTTAAAACAAATTTTGCTTAACAAATCAATGCAGTGGAAGCACACGGGGCTAACTGTTATTCTATTACCTTTCAGACTTCAAACTCATTAAGTCAATACTGCTGCCACAAGTGCCTCTTTTCGCTTCGAATTTCAAGAAGCCGAATGTGGATTCTGGTCCAGTTTGGACATAAATAATTCACCGAGTCAATTCAAGCGCTCCGTTCCAAACTTCTAAAATATCATTTTAAACTTTAGTTTGAAATTAAGTCTGAAAAAAGTTGCATTACTAATTCTGACTAAAAATTTACATTTTTTTAATAAAGACTGTCGATTGAATATTTTGTATTTTTTTGTATAAGTAGTAAAGTCAGTTTAACTACATTAACAAGCAAGTCGACGAAATCCTAAAAAAATATTGCCACTTCACACGAAATAATAAAAAATCGTTACGAAAAATCCTAAAATAAATTGGAATAGGAAGCGAAGGATTTAAATTTTATAGCACGATCAGTTGACCTGGATCCCGTCACTCCAGGCTATGTCTATATCAATTTTTCAATGTCACGACTCACTAGATAACCTTTGGTAGGACGGAGGGGTTAAATAAAGGAAAGGTCAGAGTGGGAAAGGGCGATGATGAGGTCATCAGCGAAAGTAATTTAATTAGACCGAGTAAAGCTTCGTTCGTGACGAGGATTTGCGTGGGCTGAATTCGTGTATGTTTTTATGTAAGGAGCAAAGTTCCTCAAAGTACTTACATCATTCTTCACCATGTACTGATGTATCAATTGTTAAAGTTTTATTTTACTTTACTTATTTCATGTGGGTATTAAGTGGATATCCTTACTAATATTATAAATGCGAAAGTCCGTTTGTTTGTTTGTTTGTTACGCCTTCACGTCGTAACTACTGAACCGATCATCATGAAATTTTGCATACACGTTGTCAGGGGTACAGAAAAGGACATAGGGTACCTTTCATCCAGAAAAAACGTATAGTTCCCGAGGGATAGTAAAAAAACTGTCCACGCAGACGAAGTCGCGGCCGGCCGCTAGTAATTATTATATTTTATGTTTAAGTTTTGTTATTGAACAAAAGATTACAGATCGCAATCAAAATCAAAGCTCCTTACGTTTGTGGGTGTTGACCCATTATTTTATCAACCTTTTATAAAGAACTAGCGGCTGCCTGCGTCTTCATCTGCGTGGATAGTATTTTGTCTATCCCTCGGGAACAGTTCCTTTTTTCGGGATAAAAGGTACCCTATGTCCTTCTCTGTACCTCTGACAACATATGTGTAAAATTTCATGATGATCGGTTCAGTAGTAAAGACGTGAAGGTGTTACAAACAAACAAACAAACGGACTTTCGCATTTATAATATTAGTAAGGATTTGTGTTTAAAATAAGAAATGAAAACAAATAGAAAATAATTATTTATTTCTAATAGGTAACAGATAAGGTATCTACTTTGACCTACTAGTTTTGTTAATGTTGTAGTCGTACGGTTAAACACAAACAACAAACTTTTACGATTCCTTTGACTATTCTTTTGGTCATTGTATTACGTGAACAAAACAATCCTTGAGGTTGTTTATCTAGAATAAAAACACCACCAGACGTAAACAAACCAATTTAGAGGCGACTGACGTATTTTTATTTTGGAAGCCCGTCAATAAAGGTTATTTTTGTTATTTTTATGACAAAGCTTCATTGCTTTTCATTTTGTTATGGCTATAGGTACGCAGTTTTCGGTTGAAAAAGGCAATCTTTTATGCCTTTGATGTTTTAACAAGAAGAGGATAAAGTAAAAGATTTTAGCTCGGTGTCATCTCTCTGAAAAATAAATAAGTTCAGATACATTTTCAGTTATTCTGCTCTAAAAAAGGAAAAATACTATGCCTCAATATCTAGTGTCTTTGATTGAACCTATGTGTGCTACACTGTTTTCTATATAATGTAATTATTATATTTGCATGATGAAAGGTTATAAGGGCACAAAAGAAAATATATATTTACTACACTATTTCTCCTAAGCGATTGCTGTTTCTATTATCATTCTATTATTTTTTAAGTAACTAACAGCGAAAGAAACTTTGACAATACTATATACGAATCATCTCTGATTCGGAGTATTTTCAAAAGGTTCGAAGGGATCTGCTGTAACTTTTCAGGTTTTTATTTTGGCTTCAGTCTGAAATCCAGTTAATACTGAGTTATCCCTTCTTCCGAAGTTCAATTTCCGGGAATAGGAATATTATTTGTAAGAAAAGTACTGACATTATTTTATGAAGTATGGGACTTTATAGAGTGTATAATCCGCTTTGTGACATAGAACATCGCAATAACAATATCTAATTTTTTTTGCTGAAAATTATGCCTTTATTTCGAAATAGTCCAATGTAATATCTTGCACTAACGCTTTATTTAAGTAGTACTCTATTTCGTACTGTAAACTAGTACCGCTTAAATTTATATTAAGTACTTTTGTAAGTAATTTAGTCACAAGTCGAAAAAATAGTTTAATACTGTTGCATTGCTATAAATGAGAAAACTGTATTGGCTAATGGATTAATTGGGATGTTGACTAATGAATAAAATAACGAAATACTAATAAAAATCGTAAACATATTAAACTTTTAGAGTAGCTTGTATACCTCTTGGTTTTATATATTGTATATTATTTGTTTTATGACCCTTCAAAGTTGGGTGGACAAGTCCATATAAAAAATATAAAATTTATTAAAATAAATGATACCTTTAATTACTTCGTAAAATGTATAGCAAATTTGTCTAAGACACATTTCCTACGCGTTGCATACAAACTACTGAGGCGTGACGTCATAATTCAGTAGCCGTTAGTATGGAGCGTTTTTGGGCGAGTCCATTTGTGTGCATTTGACACTGTGATATCTCGGGCAGTTTTCAAGCTAGCGAAATTATTTTACCAACGTTTCTTTTTTTGAGAGGTAATTTATGTAATATAAAATAAAAAAGTTGTCAACATCCCAATTGTCACATATGTCATTTTGTATAAAAAATAAATAAATTAAAAAAAATATTAAAAACACGACTGCCCTGCCAAAAACGAACTAAAAAGTTAAACAACAAGTGTCATTGCAGTCGGAGGACCTTTTTTAGGAACAATTTTTGATTAAAGAGGTCCCCCGACTGCAATGACACTTGTTGTTTAACTTTTTAGTTCGTTTTTGGCAGGGCAGTCGTGTTTTTAATATTTTTTTAATTTATTTATTTTTATTTCACACATTTTAGTGACATATTATATAGTTTTGGAATTTCCTCATCAAGGCCTTTCATTTGATGCCCATATTGTAATAATGGAAGAAAAAAATTTTTTTTTCACATTTGAAAATGGCGTCGTGCAGTCGCCATATTGATTTTTTCTAAAAAAATATAGCCAGTGTCACTTGGGATGCTGTAAGGATTCTAACGATACCCCATTTATCCAAATCAGTTCAGGCATTTAGAAGTTATGGTGGAGTAAAGAAACTCACATACCCACAAACATACATGAACCCTGAACACATATACACTCTTTTTGCTTTGGGCAGTCGTGTAAAAAAGTAGCTGTTTCTTTCCCCATAAAAATAAAATAAATAAAACTAAACACCTGCACAGTTCCGCATTTCGTACCACCCGAAACCAACGTCTCTAGAACTCACCAAAACTTACGCCAGCACTATCCTGCTTATCATTAAGTTGAATTAGTTGGAAACGGAAACTAAAAGCAACCGTGCTCGCTGGCCCAATGGGCAGATTACTGATATAAATCAACCCCGCACTTGCAAACTCGAACCCTTCTCAGTAGTGGTCCGTCACAATGAATTCATTAACTCACGGTGATTTAGGAACTATT
Source organism: Agriphila tristella (assembly GCA_928269145.1). NCBI lineage: Eukaryota > Metazoa > Arthropoda > Insecta > Lepidoptera > Crambidae > Agriphila > Agriphila tristella. The sequence continues at coordinate 22,518,547 of OV743439.1, forward strand.
GAATGGCAGCCCTCCAGATATGGATGCCTTTGTAAACAGATCCCGAACTCTCCATGACTTGTTATAATATCAATCTGTTGAGAGTTAGACACCATGATTTTACAAATATCTTTGAAACATAAGAATGCCTAGCTTGAAATGTATTTTCAGCAATCTGGTGTAATTCACAATCACACTAAAATAAAACTAATTTAGAATATTCTTTATTAGCATGTTGTAGGTATTTTTGTATTAAATCAGAAAATACCTAATTAAGCTGATAAACTTGATTTTAACTGATGAAATTTTTAGAAGCTATTAAAAATAATTTGAGTGTCAAACCGAATCCAGCTTAACTTAATAATGTCTAAAACCAGTAAGTAAAGTAATAACGGCACATAAAGCTCAAACTTTCGAACAATAAATTACTTCGAAACTAAAATTTTGTCACAAAAGAAAATCACTTTTTCTCGATGTTCGATCTACAATATGAAAGTTGCATTTTACTTTCGGCAATAAAATATTTACGACTTTTCATCGTAGCGCGTAGCTGTACAAGTATGACATTAATCTATTTCAAATGGTCTCCGTTCTGAGATGGTAATTATCTCGTAAGTAACATTTTCACTGTGCTGTGATAATTATAATTGATGTTTCTTTAAACATATCGAAAATGTATCATTTTTAATCAACTTCAAAAAAAGGAGGAGGTTATAAAGTCGACACGGTATTTATTTATGTGTTTTACCACAACATCACTGTTGTTAACCGATTTTTGCGTTTGTACGTTGAGGAAAGAAAGCTTACTTTGTTTTTGTGTCACACATGAAATGTTGGCTATTTGTTCGTAACGAGCTGAATTTGCGCAAACTTGAAACAGCAGTAGATAGTGCTCGTTTATAGGCGCGAGGCGTGTGGCGGCGTGGCCTGCGCTAAATTCAAACTTATGGTGTCGTATGAGAGCGTTTAAGGAGATGCGATTTTACACGCGTTTGCTTGAAAGGCGGCGATGCCCGCGGTGGCGCGCACCGCGTCCCGCAGCGGCAGCAGTGACGGAGGCGTTCTTTTATCCAGTTTACGTGTTTAAAGAGTTTCTATATTTCTGTTATAAACTATCATAGTCTAAAAAAAGAAAAATAAATCGATTGACGTTGTTACTGTCATGAATATTTCATTTCATTTCTTAATTTTACCATTAAAATACAATTAATAATTAATTGATATTATATCAAGATTACTGCCTGAAGCGATAGCAAGCGCAGGTGTCCCGCCGCTGACACTGCTACTTTTCAAGGCCGCTGCCCGCCTCTCCGTTCCGTCTCCGTTTCCCTAAACGAAAATAACGTCCGACGCCGACGACGCCACGCCGCACGCGACGCCCGACGCACCGCGTCTCCGTAGAGCATTAAGGAGGTATGTTATTAGTAGACTTGACAAAATAACTAAACAGTTTTCTTTTTTTTACTAAAGAAAAAACAAGTGCCCATCACTGAAATCCAGCAATAAAAACAAGTTCAAAACACTTCAAATCTAACAAAAACAGCTTCAAAAATCGGCTCTAAAAAGAACAAAAAATAACATTTTTATATCTGCATGGAGCCTTCCTCCTTTTTTGAAGTCGGTTAAAAACAGCCTTTGTCTATCCAGACCAAATGTGGCTAACATTTGGCCCCGATATAATTACAACACGTACCTTCCATTTGCCTTTAGCCCGGGCCTTAGATGGGGTGATAAAAAAAGATTAAAATCTTTTTTATTGCTGCCCTCCTCCAGGGGGTGTAATGCACCTAATAATGCTAATGTTGGAAAGTGTTTTTGATATAATTACAAGGGTTGCAAATTAGGATCGAGTAATTATTTAAAAGCGGACATTTTAATTTACCACCTATCACGTTCACGTGTCAAATATTTACCTTTTGAATTTGATTCACCTGATATGTAAGTTATATTTCACTCTTGTATTCTGTCATTCTCATACCTCTTTATAAATCTCCGCAGTCAAGTGGTTTGTACGCCGGTTTTCAAGGTCTCTCAGGTCCTGGGTTCGGTCCCGGCTGGGTCAATTTAGAAATTTTCTATATTAGTTCCGGTCCGGGTGTTTATAGTTCCACAGTTGTCTCTGGTTTCCATAACAAAAGTACTTTAGCTACTTATTTTGGAATCGGAGCAGTTTGTTTGTAATGTCGTATAATATTTATATTTATTTAGTATTTTTATGATTATGATTACCTAAGTTACCTAACATTTTTATCTTAATATATAAAATCGTAAACTGAATGACTGACTGACTGACTGATCTATCAACGCACAGCCCAAACCGCTGGACCTAGAGACTTGAAATTTTGCACACAGATACTTTATACAGTGTAGGCATCCACTAAGGAAGGATTTTTGAAAATGCCATCCCTAAGGGGATGAAATAAGGGATGAAAGTTTGTATGAAAGTCCCTCAGTTTTGAAGCTAGAATCTTCAAATTTTGTGTTTAGGCTGACGATTGAAAATTAATAAATACGGGTCTCAGCGTTTTTCAAAATTCTACCCCCGAAGGGGTCAAAAGGGGGATGAAGTTGTGTATTAAAGAAAATCCTTCATTTTCGAAGTAAAAATCGCTAAATTTATAATTTAGGCGTATGGATAGAAATCTAAAGCAACGTATATTGTTTTTGTTAGGATTTCAACTCCAAAGGGGATGAAATGGGGGTGAAAAGGGTAAAAAAAAACCTAAAAATAGATATGGATGTCGTTATCGGGGTTTTGTGGGATGACGATTGCAAAAATGACATTTATTTTGAAGTCCAACCACGGTGGACATGATTTAACCCCTAAAGGGGTGAAAATGGGGTGCAAATTTTGTATGGAAAAATAATATAAAATAGACATTACAACTTTAAAATTCGTAGGAGCACGTCTAAATATATATTTTGGGATTTTGAAAATCAGTCAGCGTAAGTGGGGTGAGTAACATAAAAATCGATATGGATGTCGTTCTTGAGGTTTTATGGGATGGTGATTGCGAAAATGAACGGAACGGAACGGAACAGAACAGAACGGAACGGAATGGAACGGAACGGGAACGAGACGGTAACGGGAACTAGAACGGGACGGGTACGGGAACGGGAACGGAAGGGGTACGGGACGAGTACGGGACGGGATCGGGCGGGAACGGAACGAAACGGGAATGAAACAGGAACGTAACGGGAACGGAACGGGAACGAAACAGGAACGAAACTGGAATGAAACGGGAACGGAACGGGAATAGAACAGGATGGGAACGGGAACGGGAACGGGAACAAGAACCGGACGGACGGTTAGGGGACGTTTACGGGACGGGAACGCAGCGGGAACGGAACGGGAATGGGAACGGTAACGAAACGGGAATGGGAACGGTAACGAAACGTGAACGGAACGGGAATGGGAACGGTTACGAAACGTGAACGGAACGGGAACTGAACGGGAACGGAACGGGAACGGTACGGGAACGGAACGGGAACGGAACGGGAACGGAACGGGAACGGAACGCGAACGGAACGGGAACGCAACGGAACGGGAACGGGAACGGAACGGAACGGGAACGGAACGGAACTGGAACGGAACGGGAACGGAACGGGAACGGAACGGGAACGGGAACGGAACGGGAACGGAACGGGAACGGAACGGGAACGGAACGTGAACGGGAACGGAACGGGAACGGAACGGGAACGGAACGGGAACGGAACGGGAACGGAACGGGAACGGAACGGGAACGGAACGGGAACGGAACGGGAACGGAACGGGAACGGAACGGGAACGGAACTGGAACGGAACGGTAATATAACGGGACGGGAACGGGAACGGAACGGTAATATAACGGGACGGGAACGGGAACGAGAACAGGATGGGAACGGGACAGGAACGGGATGGGAACGGGAACGGAAACAGAAGGGGTACGGGACGGTTACGGGACGTTTACGGGACGGGAACGCAAACGGGATGGGAACGGAACGGGAACGGGAGCGAGAGCGGGAGCGGGAGCGGGAACTAGAAGCCTTGTGCGAGGCCCGCCACACGCGGCAAATGTCTTGCCTCGCGAGGCAGCGCGCTTGATGGGGACTCGCCTAATCGCGTAAAAATGGCTGGCCGTATCTTGGTTGAAGGTTCCTTAAAAGGATTTCGTCTAATATCCACGCGGACGAAGTCGCGGGCAGAAGCTAGTCTTAATATATAAAATCGTAAACTGAATGACTGACTGACTGACTGATCTATCAACGCACAGCCCAAACCGCTGGACCTAGAGACTTGAAATTTTGTACACAGATACCTTATACAGTGTAGGCATCCACTAAGGAAGGATTTTTGAAAATTCTATCCCTAAGGGAATGAAATAAGGGATGAAAGTTTGTATGAAAGTCCCTCAGTTTTGAAGCCAGGATCTTCAAATTTTGTGATTAGGCTGACGATTGAAAATGAATAAATACGGGTCTCGGCGATTTTCATAATTCTACCCCTGAAGGGGTCAAAAGGGTTGAAGTTGTGTATTGAAGAAAATCCTTTATTTTCGAAGTAAAAATTGCTAAATATATATTTTAGGCTTATGGATGGAAATCTAACGCAACGTATATTGTTATTGTTAGTATTTCAACCCCTACGGGGATGAAATGAGGGTAAAAAGGGGTAAAAAATCCTAAAAATAGATATGGATGTCGTTATTGGGGTTTTTTGGGATGACGATTGCAAAAAAAACATTTATTTTGAAGTCCAACACGGTGGACATGATTTAACCCCTCAAGGCGTGAAAATGGGGTTTAAATTTTGTATGGAAAAATAATATTAAATGGACATTACAACTTTAAACGTCGGAGGAGTACGTCTAAAAATAAAAAAGCAAACATATATTTTGTGATTTTGAAAATCAACCCCTTAGGGGGTAAATGGGGCGAGTAAACCTAAAAATAGATATAGATGTCGTTATTGAGGTTTTCTGGGATGACGATTGCAAAAATGACATTTATTTTGAAGTCCAACACGGTAGACATGATTTAACCCCTAAAGGGGTGAAAATGGGGTTCAAATTTTGTATGGAAAAAAATATTAAATGGACATTACAACTTTAAACTTTGTAGGAGCACGTCTAAAAATAAATAAGCAAGCATATATTTTGTGGTTTTGAAAATCAACCCCTTAGGGGGTAAATGGGGTGAGTAAACATAAAAATCGACGTGGATGTCGTTCTTAAGGTTTTATAGGATGGATTGTGAAAATGAGATTTATTTTGAAGTCTGACACGGTGGACATGATTTAACCCCTAAAGGGGTGAAAATGGGGTTTCAATTTTGTATGGAAAATAATATAAATAGACATTACAACTTTGAACTTCGTAGGAGCACATCTAAAAATAAATAGGCAAACATAAATTTTGTTATTTTGAAAATCAACCCCTTAGGGGGTAAACGGGGTGAGTAAACATGAAAATCGATGTGGATGTCGTTCTTGACATTTATTTTGAAGTCCAACACGGTGGACATGATTGGACCAGAGACATGGACCTGGACCTAGACATGCACATCCAGGGAACGGGCACGGGCGCGGGAACGGGAACGGGAACAGGACGAGAACGGGACGGGAACGGAACGGAAATGGAATGGGAAGGGAACGGGAATGAAACGGGAACGGAAAAGGAACGGAATGGGAACGGGAACGAAACGGGAACGAAAATGAGAACGGAACGGGAATGGAACGGAAAAGAGAAAGGGACAGGAACGGGACGGGAACGGTACCGGGAAAAGGAACGGAAGAAGTACGGGACGGGAACGATACGGGAACGGAACAGGACGAGAACGGGACGGGAACGGGAACGGGAACGGGAACGGGAACGGGAACGGGAACGGGAACGGGAACGGGAACGGGAACGGGAACGGGAACGGGAACGGGAACGGGAACGGGAACGGGAACGGGAACGGGAACGGGAACGGGAACGGTAACGGTAACGGGAACGGGAACGGGAACGGGAACGGGAACGGGAACGGGAACGGGAACGGGAACGGGAACGGGAACGGGAACGGGAACGGGAACGGGAACGGGAACGGGAACGGGAACGGGAACGGGAACGGGAACGGGAACGGGAACGGGAACGGGAACGGGAACGGGAACGGGAACGGGAACGGGAACGGGAACGGGAACGGGAACGGGAACGGGAACGGGAACGAGAACGGGAACGGGAACGGGAACGGGAACGGGAACGGGAACGGGAACGGGAACGGGAACGGGAACGGGAACGGGAACGGGAACGGGAACGGGAACGGGAACGGGAACGGGAACGGGAAAAGGAACGGAAGAAGTACGGGACGGGAACGATACGGGAACGGAACAGGACGAGAACGGGACGGGAACGGGAACGGGAACGGGAACGGGAACGGGAACGGGAACGGGAACGGGAACGGGAACGGGAACGGGAACGGGAACGGGAACGGGAACGGGAACGGGAACGGGAACGGGAACGGGAACGGGAACGGGAACGGGAACGGGAACGGGAACGGGAACGGGAACGGGAACGGGAACGGGAACGGGAACGGGAACGGCACGGGAAGGAATTTGTACTGAAGGGGTACGGGACGGGTACGGAACGGGAACGGGAACGGAACGGGACGGAATGGGAACGGAATTGAACGGGAACGGAACGGGAACGAAACGGGACGAGAACGGTACGGGAATGGGAACGAGAACGGGACGGGAACGGCAACGGAAGGGGTACGGGAACGGAACAGGAAAGGGACGGGAACGGACGGGAACAGAACGGGAACGGGAACCGGAACCGGAAACGTAAAAATGACTGGTCAGATCCTGGTTGAAGCTTCTTTTATGATTTTCTCTAACATCCACGCGGACGAAGTCGCGGGCAGAAGCTAGTCTTAGATAAACATGCTTGCTTAGTAAACATGATTTAGCTCTATAATCTCTATAATATCAGCTACAGGCTTGAAACCTATATGAATTACTGTATCCACAACCGTATGAGTTGAAAACTCATCTGGACAACTTTTGAGAATTATTTCTCTATAACATACAAGTGGAAGTTTTATTGAAAAATCAAACTTGAACAGCTTCAAGGATCGCAGTTTCTCGTCGGACGCTCTTAAAATGAGCTTAGGAAATTGTTGTGTTGTTCTGAATTACTTTGCAAAGTTGCTTTTAAACATTGCTCTAGTTTAGAATCAAGCTTTACTGGAATACGTTCCATTTTAGGTATTTTATGATTTTTGTAAACTGGATGACTAAAAGTAGTGAAAGTCAAAGTTAAAATGCAATATAAATGTTCAGGCTTCGTTCAGGCACTTTTGTATGTCAAAACACAATGTAACATAGGCACTTATCTAAAACGACTTAGGTATAAATAAACTTCATGTAAACAAGAGATATCTCCTCTACATAAATTAGTAACTAAAATAATCTGAGGTTTCTAATGAACGTTATTTGATTGATGCATCAAATAAAGTTCATTAGAAACCTCTCAGCGCTTAGAGTAAGACGGGCTTCTACAGAAAGAGAAGCCATACGAAGCGTTCCCCTCTGCCGAAGTACAAGCCCAAATGGGCATACGCATTAGTAAAACCAGTTGCGCCCGGATTTCTTTCTAGACCGAGTCCAGTCGCGCATGTGAACGCTGCTCTGTTTAAAATGTCGATTTGATGAGGTTTTTGCTGTTAAAAGAGGTCTCGAACATCAAGTATACAAAAAGATGGTGTTACATTTCACATGAAAGTAAATTTGTATCATATTATTGCTATTTGTTTACATTATAACATTAAATTCGTATATTTTATTCTTGATTAGTTCTCAGATTTGTTCAGTGACATCGGGTCTGCTAGTCCATGGCACGTCCGTACAAATTTCAGATCTGTCGCTAGATAAATCCGAGTTCTCGCCGATGGACAACTTAGTGATGTTACCGTTAAATAATGTTTGTCGATAAAGTGTTGGTCAATCTGGCCCTGATTCTGCGTCAAATTAATTTGCGAGATTTTTGCATGATTTGCTCTGCACTGGTGTGAGCGAGACAGATATCGCGAAATAAATGTCGAAATAGTAGATTATACAACAAGTGAATAAAAAGGGAATTTAGTTCGAGGGACTAACGGCCGTTTGCACTAAACTTAAGAATCGCCTAGTTTTTTCCAAAGTACAACTCGAGCAAGATAATTAGGCGCATGATAGCTGCATGACAGCTAAGTTCATGACACCGTTTTAATTTGGTCGAGTTATAGTTAGGAAAGACTTATGCGATTCTTAAGTTTAGTGCAAATAGCCGTAAGTATTATACAAAGAACCGAGATGAGTTTTTTTTCACGAGTTGTGTACTCTACTTTTTACCATTGAAATCATATCTCTTTCAATATACCACCTCGAATGAGGTACCTATCACATTATGATAAATCAGGCCATTTTTGAGACATTGAATGTACAGTTTCTTAGAAAAATAATGATATATTTTACTATATTGACGACATTATCAAAATCAGTTTGCTATTTTTTTATTCAACGGTCGGTCAAAATTCAAATTGTTGGGTGGCAGTACTGTCATGGAGCGATGTTCAGTGTCAGCATCCTGAGCCCAACGTCCCTGGGTACACATTAGTCACAACCCAATCACCTACACTCTCGAGCTTTTTGTATAAAGCTCAAGCGTATAAAAATGACCTCTTTGTTGTTATTCACCCCATCGTAAAATGATTGAGTTTGTAACCTTTATTCCTTTTTCCGTATCGATATTACTGCATCGACAGTTGAGCCCAGCCCTTTATGTCAAAAACGTGTCATATTTTGATGTGTGACTCATCCGTACACAATTTTTTGCTGTTTTGTTTTATTTTTTATGTGTGAGTGTCGTCATTACAGTGTTGTTTTTGTATGTGGGTATGCGGAATTGCACTTGTGTGCATTTTCCCCCCCCGCAAAAAATGCCAGAATAATTTGAATAGAGTTTAATCGCTAAGGCTTCTCCCTTCGTGAAAAACGAAGCCTTTGTTGCTCGAAGTCTCAGCGCATAATGTCACGTTCGTATAATATCAGGTACCTATTGTTAACACGTTCTCAAACCCCAAACTACGAATCTTAAAAAAATGAGCATCAATGATTGAAAGCTCTTATTCGAAGTTGTCACAATTTTAGATCTCCATAACGTTTTGCGTTTTGAATGCGGCTCTCGCATACAAGAGTGCTTATAGCTGAAGCGTCGTCATCCGCTCGCTCAGTACAATGGGACGCAACGTTTAGAAATGGCAAGCCGCGAAATAGGTTACGAGGAAGGGCCCATATCCATGGCGTGATATTGCCTTTGAATTAAAAGCCGTATCATCTCGCGTGTTATAAAAGTTAACGTCACCTTATGGCATAGTTAGCATTATCAAGTTTCTTCATATTTTACGGGATTCCGTTCCGCCTGCGATTTCGTCTCCGTTCCACTTCCCGTGAATTTAGATATTTTTTCTCATAGCGCATGCCTACGTCAAATATGCATTCCAAGTGTCAGTTGGCTCCGTCAAGTCCAGTACTTTGAGCTGTGCGATGATCTAAATATAATTATATTATATATGTAGTAGCGGGTCATGAGCACGGACACTAAACGAAACGCAGGCGCGCCACCTGACAGCGCGGTTTTCGCGCCAATAAGTGACAGTGACAGCGTCTCGACAGAGTCGTAACGTTACCGGCGGGCCGGATCAAGCTCACTTTTGCTCGGGTCGCCGTGGAGTGAAGACGTCGTTACGGAACTGTCCCACGTTTCGCCTAGTGTCTTAGTTCACACTTTAGTCCATAGCTTAAGCTAGTACTAGTTGCCTTTCATTGCTTGTGATTGTGATTAAATCAAACACTGTAAAATCAACGCGCGTTCTCATTGCACGATACCCATATCTGCCCACTGATGTCTGATGGTTCGAGTCTAAATCCTGACGATCCTACATCAGAAGTTGGGATACAATCCAAACGTCCCACGTGGTGAGAAAAGTGAATCAAGTGCAACGGAAAATCAATGTGATCGATGAAAAGTGGCGTCTATTGACCAAATCGCAATATTATTGCTTTGTTACAAGCGATGCTTGTGCATACTTCGAGTCCCAATGTTTGTTCCTGATTTTGACCCCGAGAGAAAAGATGTTGACGTGCGTGCCTGGATCATAACGACGTAATGAAGCTATGGTGATGGATGACATGGGATGATTTCAAGCAGCTGTTAATGCAAAGGTGTAGCATTCCAAGGATAACAGGTGCTTCACAAAGCAACAGTGGTGCAGCTACAGCGGCAACAGTTGTGGAGCTGAGCAAAGCAACTGGCAGCGCAAGCGGTGATGCAATGGTGGCAGCGATGCAATGGCGATGGCGACGCTGTGGCGTGTGCGAGTGCAGTATTACAAGCTGAGAGCATCCTATTACACGGCGCAGCCAACATGGCGAATCTTGTCACTTTATAAAGGTCAGTCGTAACGATTTTATTTTTAAACGAAAGTCACTAAGTATTTCTATTGGTTGTGATTATAAAAACGGTAAAGATTGAATTCTCATTATGTTTCAAAATTATTCAAGGGAGTGAATTTAACTAAAATTAAAAGGGCTTAGTAATTTTTGTTGGTGAATTCATTCAACAGAGATTGTTGTTGACATTTAGTGCAAAAATAAGGAAAACAGAATGAAATCTTTCTTAGTAATGTCATATTCTGTGGTAATGTAATAGCACTGTTCTGTTGTAATTGTAATGTAACCACTTTTCTGTTCGAATTCACTGCTAACAGTTGGTAGATGCATCAATGTTTCTGAATATGTTTACTGTTGGTGCAGTGTTACTGCAGTGTTGGTACAGTGTTGGTACAGTGTTGGTACAGTGTTGGTACAGTGTTGGTACAGTGTTGGTAGTGTTGGTAGTGTTGGTAGTGTTGGTACAGTGTTGGTAGTGTTGGTACAGTGTTGGTACAGTGTCGGTACAGTGATGGTACAGTGTCGGTACGGTGTCGGTACAGTGTCGGTACGGTGTCGGTACAGTGTTGGTACAGTGTCGGTACAGTGTTGGTACAGTGTTGGTACAGTGTTGGTACAGTGTCGGTACAGTGTTGGTACAGTGTTGGTACAGTGTTATTAGTACACTGTTAGTACACTGTTAGTACACTGTTAGTACACTGTTAGTACACTGTTAGTACACTGTTAGTACACTGTTAGTACACTGTTAGTACACTGTTAGTACACTGTTAGTACACTGTTAGTACACTGTTAGTACACTGTTAGTACACTGTTAGTACACTGTTAGTACACTGTTAGTACACTGTTAGTACACTGTTAGTACACTGTTAGTACACTGTTAGTACACTGTTAGTACACTGTTAGTACACTGTTAGTACACTGTTAGTACACTGTTAGTACACTGTTAGTACACTGTTAGTACACTGTTAGTACACTGTTAGTACACTGTTAGTACACTGTTAGTACACTGTTAGTACACTGTTAGTACACTGTTAGTACACTGTTAGTACACTGTTAGTACACTGTTAGTACACTGTTAGTACACTGTTAGTACACTGTTAGTACACTGTTAGTACACTGTTAGTACACTGTTAGTACACCGTTAGTACCTACACTTTTAGTCATAGTGTGGTGACTTTGAGTAAGCAGCTGTTACTATGTGTAGGAATATGAATTCAGTGTTCATAATCACGAAATTATTTAATTCCTGATTTAACAACGTTTATGTTTATCTGGAAAGTGATTGGATTTTCAAAAATGTGAGTGAACAAGGTTTTGGAGCGCGTACTGTGTGTTTTGTTCTCCGTTTCAGCGTACAAGCGGCAAAGAGTGCTGACAACGATGGTGGTATCAAAAGAAGTGACTTCATCACCAAGCGGCGTGAAGCGGTACATCTTTGCAACTCGTGTCTTCGACGGCGTGCGAGACGAGGAGGTGGGACGACGTCACTATGTTTCGAGGATCTATGCTTCCATCAGGTGATAAGATCATAGTTTTGTTTTTTCTGTTATTGTAAAGTTATGATTCAGTCACGGCTGAGTGGCAAGCATTTAGTCTAGACGTTCACCGGATATAGGTGATGATGATGATGGTGATGATGATGATGATGACGATAGTGAACGAAGGGCAGCTCAATGATGACGTTGCTAAAACTTATAAGGTAAGGTCTAACATACTTCATCGTAAAGTCCAGAGGAATGGCCGAACGAGATGCTTGCCCATCGTCCTCCGTACTATGCGATGGTCAGTCTTAAATAATGTCCATGAATCTCTTGTACACCTTGGATGAAAATAAACCTTAGAGAAGCTGTACAATCACTACTGGTTCGAGGGTTTGCGCCGGTATGTAAGAAAGTTCGTGGATAACTGCGTGACCTGTAAGATAGCCAAGTCTCATTCAGGTAAGGTACAGGCTGAGCTACACCCTATCCCGAAGACTGCGGTTCCATGGCACATAGTGCACATTGATGCTACTGGTAAGCTCGGTGGGAAGAGCGATAACAAAGAATACGTCTTCGTGATGATTGACGCATTCACTAAGTATGTTTTGCTCTTTTACACTTAACTACAAACTTAGACTCTAGGAGCAGCATCAAGGCAGTGAAAGACAGTGTGGCGTTGTTTGGTGCTCCAGCACGCATGATAGCCGATCAAGGTCGCTGTTTCGCGAGCAAGGAGCGTGATCTCTGTTCTCTGTGACAGTAAGAATATCCATCTTCATCTTATTGCTATAGGGTCATGTCGTGCGAACAGTCGGGTCAAGCGGATGATGAGCGTTCTTAAGTCTAACTGCGGTAGAGGCTGACAAAAATAAGTCATGGCAGGTTTCCCTAGGGGAGGGGCAACTCGCTTTAAATTGTACTGTCAATCGAGTTACAAAAGCTAGTATGATCGCTTGAAGAAGATGCCTGAGGGCCAGGTACCCATTGAGTTTGTAGATGAAAGTGAGATAGATTACGAAGTTGCGTCTAGTTGAATTTCATTGTGTGCACAGGTTATCAATTCGTCAGGTCGGAGACTGTACCAGAATGCTGTAGCCGTAGCCTAATAGAAATCGGCGTCTACTTTGAGTAGTCCGTGGGTAGGCGGTAGGCAGTAGTTCTGGGTGGTGCAGTCGGGTCTTGCCTAGTAGCAAAGATCATAGAGTCATGGTGGATTGACTCGTGCTTCCTGTGGGAAGAGTGTAATGGGAAAATATTTTCCAAAGCTATGTGATAGCTGTAAGACTGCGAATGTGATACCTGGTGCTCTTTGATTGTTTATTTTGTGATTGTGTGTGATTTGATCTTGAAATCGAAATAAGACTCAATGGTGCGTGGCCTCAGCTATCTTTGGTACTATAAAATCAAGTTGTTTGTTGATAGTCCCTAAGAGTACCAAGGTACCTAGTTTGTACGTTGTGCTTGTTGTTCTCGAACAGAAGGTGTGCTGTTCTGTTTCTATTGCAGATTAACACACGAGGACGTGCGTCACGCAGGACGGCCGTGTAGTAGCGGGTCATGAGCACGGACACTAAACGAAACGCAGGCGCGCCACCTGACAGCGCGGTTTTCGCGCCAATAAGTGACAGTGACAGCGTCTCGACAGAGTCGTAACGTTACCGGCGGGCCGGATCAAGCTCACTTTTGCTCGGGTCGCCGTGGAGTGAAGACGTCGTTACGGAACTGTCCCACGTTTCGCCTAGTGTCTTAGTTCACACTTTAGTCCATAGCTTAAGCTAGTACTAGTTGCCTTTCATTGCTTGTGATTGTGATTAAATCAAACACTGTAAAATCAACGCGCGTTCTCATTGCACGATACCCATATCTGCCCACTGATGTCTGATGGTTCGAGTCTAAATCCTGACGATCCTACATATAAGTATCAATCAACCAACCATGATAACTATATTATCATTTTATTTCTAAGAGAAATAAGGATACAGTTGGTTAATAAACAAAGCTAAAGGTTAACTGTAAATGTTTCCGTTTTTACCTGAAATATTCAAGCAAAGTACCTAATTAAAAATATAATAAGAACCCTTTCTCCTCTGTACACAGAGCATTGTGGACAAGATGCCTTCAAACATCTGCAGAGCCTCGGAAGCCACTCACGTTCAAGTAAATTAATTTAGGTAAACGATGTTCAATTTTCTCTTTGCGTTTAGAAAAGTGACGCTCCCTTAGGAAAACGCTGCTTAATTAATTAATGTAATTTACCTGAACATTAGGCTCGGGTTTACATGTTGTTGGTATGTGTTAAATCATGATGTTACCTATAGAAATACTGAAGAGTCTGTTTCATCTATCTTATGGTTTAATTCAAAATGTGCTTAACACATTATTCAGACTCTATTAAACTGCCTTTTAGTCGTGTTGAGTTGGGGCTTGTTTCACAGGTCGAAATATTACCACAGTATAGTTTTTCAGTATAGTATAGTTTTTTCAAAACAGTAGAGGAGCTAACGTCACTTAGGCCCTTTTGTCATTGCACTCCGTCGGATCGCTAGGGTTGTCATTCTCCGGCTGTCTCGTGGAATGCTACGCGCGAACGCTACGATGTCACAACACAACCCTGACCAAAGTCCTGCGAACTTTGCTTAAGTGACGTCAGCCGTCAAATTCAAACGTTTCCATGGAGCTTCTTTACTGTTTGAAAAAACATATATAATAAGTATTAATAGGATATATTCTGCCAAGCGCATTAAGTTTAACATCAGTTTTCAAAAGAGTGGACATCCAAATAGCACATTCACAACTATCCAAACTGTTGGGATATCACCAAACGATTTGTACAAGAATTTAAAAGTTTCCACCTGCGATAGTCCCGACCGAGCGAGGGGAATCAATAGGTTAATCTCGCGCATTTATCTGTCCATGGGGACTCCTGAACATCCATTAAGTAGTGACGTCGAGGTGATTATTCTTCGGTTCTTCTTATTGCAGATCAACCCTCTTAATTAACCCTCTAGGGTGTGACTGCACCTTTGGAAGTGCGTCAATGTACATTGTATAAATTATGTTTAGTTAAATTTTATTGAAGCCAATACGCAAGGTATATGATTTTTACCGACTTAAAAAAGGAGGAGGTTCTCTGGTCGTCTGTATTTTGTTTTTTTTGTGTATCTCCGCCGATTACTCAAAGACGGCTGGACCGATTTTTCAATCGGTCAATCATTTCTGATTCGTTATTATTACAGTAGGTTAACTCCCAAGTTGGTCCCATTGTTTAAAATTTGTTTTTTTACCCTTTTTGACCGCCTCTGTGGTCTAGTGGTTCGCCCACCCGTGTAAGACGCAGAGGTCCCGGGTTCGATTCCCAGGGGGGGGGGGGGGGTACAATTTGTACTCGGTGTGGTTAGTGGTAGGGTAGGGTTTATTTCAAGTCCGCCTGGCTAGCTACCACCATCTTACCTAAGTCTGACGCCATAACACAATTTAAAAATTGTTGTGTTCGGCAGTTAGTATACTTTACTTTTATGCCGGTTCAGTATACTTTTCAAGTACTTAATCCTGAAAAAACCACGAAATTACTATGATTTTGTGTGAACTACCTCGATGGTGTAGTCATATAACGTCTTTGTTTATGAACTGATTAAATGATTATTTTTTGTTGGAAAAGGGGTGTAGTAGTCCTTTTAATTTCATTGACATTGGACCTTGGACTTCATACACAAGACAAGATACACAAGGGAACTCCTCAAAATCAAATAGGTAGTATAATATGTATTAACGATTAAGACTTCAAAAGACATTTTTTAATATCAGACATGCGTAGGTACCTATAAGTAATTATGCAGATAAGATTATTATTTCTTGCTTTTTAGAGCTGCTATTTTGTATTTTTTTTAAGGTTGTTGAAGGAGGTTCTGTTTTTTTTAAAGCTTTTTTCAGTTCTGTACAGGAAAATGTTACTCATGTTGAATAATTGAATCTGTATTTTTTCCAGCACATGATTTTGTTATCGTCTTATATTATGTTTGAAGAAACTCTTTATGAACAAGAGATGTTTTTCATTAGCCAATTTTTTATCTTTATTTGAATATGTAAGATCAAAGATAATTTGCCTAGCAAGATCTGTTTCGTCGCATTTAGTTTAGTTAAGGCAAACGAAACTGTACCTGATTGCAAATATATGACACTGAACAAAATAATATCCTGATCAAAAGAACTCGAGCAGCAAACTAATGGATTCTTTATCGAAACTTCCAATCCTCGGTCTACAATAATAGATACATCCAGCAAAGATCATGCTCGTTACCATACCATTAAAAGTAAATTTCTTTAATCGGTTTTCGTATCATAACAATAAGGTTTAAATTCGATTGGAGAATTCAACCGGTAGAACTTATAGTGCTACTATCGGTACAGAATCCGTTAGCAGTATTCTGTTTATTCGCAGTTTGTATAAGATTAATGGTGGTACCAACTAAAGGAACAAATTTCAGTTTACATCCAACTCTAAAGTTTTAATAGAATTGTTTCTTGGCTTTTTCATGAGGTAAATAGGCGTCTTTTTCAGTTCACTTAGAAGGTAGTCTACCTATTTTGATCTTCGCACGAATCGTACCGCACTATTGTGGTTCGACCGATAAATAACACACTCAAAATCATTCTACTACTTTTATTTTTTGTATTTTTTTTTCACAAAAACGTGACTTTGTTTTTATTAATTTTATTCAGGTGGTATATTTGTTCCACAGTCAAAGAGAAGGCAGACATCACATCATGATTCTTATTTTTACAGGGTTTTGTAAGTTTATGTTAAAAAAAAAATTATAGAAACTTAAGTAAAATGGAAACATTTGAACTTCTTTTGATCTCCGGTTCATTTCAGAAAATTGTCTCCTATCAACTGTAATTCGAACTTCAGTTTAAACTTGAGTTTATTTAACCATTTTAAATGTGAAAACAGTTAGTAAAGATAATAACCAAAATAGTTTCATAGTATTCAAACATTGGATTGTTTTCACGCACTACCTAAACAGTAGGTATTATTGAAGCGATTGTTTAAATACTGTCAAAAATATACACCTTTGCTTTCTATATCTAAATTTAGAAAGCAAAGGTGACTGCATGATCCATCAACGCTCGGCTCAAACTACGGGACGGATCGAGCTGTTTAGAACACCAATAGTTATAAGGACGTAGACTTTTGTTAAGAAACGACTTTGGAAAATTAAACCTCTAAAGGGGTCAAAAAGGGGTTTGTAATTTGTATAAAAATCTGTAAGTTTTGAAGTTATATATAGGTAGTTATAATAGTTATTAGGACGTAGACTTTTGCTAAGAAAGGACTTTTGAAAATTCTACCCCTAAAGCGGTCATAAAGTGGTTTGATCTGTCGGTGTTTTTACAAAAGATTTATAAATACCTGTTTTTAGACACTGTTTAAATGTAATTCTGTCACTTTTTGATATATTGTTTGAAAGAGACAGCATCATATTTAAACAGTGTCTAATTTAAACCGGTGTTTAAAAATCTTTTGTAATAACACCGTGTATAAGTTTTGAAGTTATAATCTTGAATGATATTCATAAGTAGGAGACATCAGTCTGTACTAGAGATTGGGAACGGGAACGGGACTGCGACTGGGAACGGTAACGGGAACCAGACCGAGACCAGTAACGGGAACGGGATATGTAAAGACTTATAACTCTAGAATTAAAACATAGAATACTTTTTATCATGGTTAAAGGTTTCCTAAGGATTTTCTCTGATGTCCACGCAGAGAAAGTCAGGGGCGAAAGCTAATAACAGTATAAGACGACACGGCAAATAATTTTCGTAATTGTCATCTCTATGCGACTGTCATAGGCCAATTTAATTTCCACATTGATGTTAAATTAAGATTTAAAAAAATTACAGATTTCTTTTATTTCTCGTTTATTGAAACAAAAACAATCTTCAAAATTGAACTCTCTCCGAGATCAATTTTGAAGATTGTTTTTGAAAAAAAATTGTTCACCTTTAAATAATAAATTTATAAATAATTATAACATATAACTATAAATTTAATAAATATACGCTTTACTCTATAATACTGAGACCTTACGACAGCGTATGTGCTGAACAACTTTTAATATGGGACCAACTCTGAAATCGCGAAAAAAATCAGATGTTTCATACATTTTAATATTCTCGATATTAATTTTTGCATGAAACAGCTGTTTTTTCGCGATTTCAAAATTGGTCCCATAGTAAAAGTTGTTCAGTTTGATAGTCCCTATCTACTATTTTCGGCATTAGGGGCATTTTTGTAACACGTTGTAAAGACTGTATCGACGCGGCCGAACTACAAACCACTCCCACCTTTGGGAACCTCCGCACCCCACATCTGTCGTCCAATCATCTACTCAGTAAGCTTATTTTGTGGCCCAATTCAATCTTCAGATGCGTTATTTTCCGAATTTCAATTAAGTTCCTCAAAAAAAAGTTATTCTAATTTCTGTCCGGCAAGAAGGAAACATTTTTTTTTTCGGAATTTCTCAAAACCTACCTGACCGATTTTTAAAATTCAAGCACCATACTATAGATCTCCATGCTTTGCACATTTTGATAATTTTCTCATAGAGATATCTCCAGATTTGACTGACCTACGGCCATGCCGCAATTTTGGCTGTACGCCGCCAGATTTTGGCTGAACGCATTGGTGATCACATAAACATTTTCAATGTTAAAAGCGTACACGACAGCAAAATATACTCATCAAATAATGCACAACGTTTCGTTGCAATATTAAATTGAGAATCCAATTTACACAAGTAATTTGGGTAACAGGTGCTACGCGTTGATTGATCGGCCGCCGACGTCGCCCAAACTAATGAATTATAAAATTTGCGCAGATTAAAACATTTCCAGGGACCATTTTGTTATGAAATAATACTTTCCATCGAATATTTGTTGCTTAGGTAAAATGTTTTAAAATATATTTTTTATCATTATCATCAGCAGAAAGACTAAGGTCTGCTAGACTGCTTGACATACTCGTAGACTCAATTCAAACTTCCTGACATTCCCTATTTGGACTACATTTTTTTATTAACGTAAAAAATAGTGATCTAAAAATTTTGAAAAAAAAATAGACACTAAAATCTCGAAATGGTTTTCTAATTTTAGTACTTTCTCAAAATGAAATGTTGTCCATTGCTTGCAATTATCCTTACTAATATTATAAATGCGAAAGGCCGCTTGTTTGTTTGTTTGTTACGCCTTCACGTCTTAACTACAGAACCTATCATCATGAAATTTTGCATACACGTTGTCAGGGGTACCGAAAAGGACATAGGGTACCTTTCACCCCAAAAAAAGGATTGTTGTCGAGGGATAGGAAAAAGCTTTCCACGCAGATGAAGTCGCGGGAGGCCGCTAGTTAACTATATATTTAGGTACATATTTTAATATAAAAGCTATTGAAAAACCTTATTAAAATTAATATTTTACCCATTATCTTATATACCAACTCGAGTGAGTGAGATAGACCGTAATTAAAATAGAACTCAAAGCTTTGTCCGCTTTCCTACCAATTAAACGGTAGATAATTATGATAATCATGAAATTGTAAAATAAATTGAGCAATTACAACTCCAAAGAGTTACAGGAAATTATATGGGAGCAATTGAGCGAGAATTAATTTCCTATTTTCCCAGTGTTGGATGCTAGAAACAATTTTCCAGGAAAATTAATATCCTAAAGCCGGGTGGCGGCTTTTAGAAATCTTGCGCTAGTTAAATGAGCGTGCATTTTGCATAGTAAATCATGATACCTGATACCAGCTAGTCGGCGTCTCTTATAAAACGTACTGCGTTTCATTAAATTAAGGAAAGCAGATTATTTGTCTTATTTGAAGACTTTTCAAATTGAAGTTTCAGGTAAGCGAACACGACCTCACTAAAATTGGGTATTCCACTAATGGATTCTACTTCTACTTATAGTAGAGCAAAAAGGTAAGCAAAATTAACCCCTACGCGAAATTTTGGCTCAATTTGACGAAATTTACTATGATTTCTAAGACTCCAAAGTTGGAAAAACATAATTATAAAAAATCAAAAAGTGATAAAATAGTGTTGATTATTAGAATCCATAATTAAAAAAAATTGATACGGTAACATTAATGAAAAATCATTTTTTGCTTAGATAATAACAAAATTCTTTTACGCGCCATACATTAAGGGCCGCGCGGTGTGGAATGTGACGTCATTATTCTGATATTTTTGAATGGGGTGTTTTCATGCGGCCGCCATGATGTCAACATTCAAAGCATCATAATCTCCATTAATATAGATCGCCGAAAAATTTTTTTTTCATTGATAAGTAATTCATTTACGATGCAATAATTTTATAATATCAGAGATGCCCGACTAGTGCTGGAATTTGGAGAAGTTTGACACTTGAATAGATAACTTTTATCTCAACGTTTAAAATAAGACCTGATATGTTTAAATTACCCGAACTTTACTTAGATAGTAAAAACTGTAAAAGCATTTTCTATTTAAAAGGCAAAGCTTTCACTATCCTTGGACCCGGGCACACAAAATGTTTGTAGTTTGACCTCCGAAAACACACAAATTCTTTACTCTATACTCTAGCAATTATATAATACCTGCCTACGTAAGCCAGAGGATTATGTAAAGGCTACCTTCAAATATTTTAGAAAATTAGAATTTAACACCTTTACGAGTAACTGTAACCCATTAATAAACTACTTTTATTAAAAAAACAGATTCTCTTTCAACAACGAATACGTACATAGTACTATTGCAAGGAGATGAATGTCAAATAAATTATTTTAAACATTTCCTTAAGTCGTTGATATAAATAATTCAAATAACAACAACATAAGATTCATCTTCCTTCGCGGCGATTACACGAGAAACAGAAGATTATCCTGAATATTCATAAATTCATATTAATCCGTCGCCTTATAAAGTCTTCATTTTTTTTGTCCATGGCAAATTGTTTTCTTAGACAATGGCATGTTGTTTGCTTAATAAGCTCAGGTCAGGACCTTATGAAATCCTCGCACCGTTATACCTGGAAAATGTTTACTTATTTTTTTATAAAAGAGAATATACAGGGTGTCCCAAAACTTTGCCACATGGAGGGAAAGTACCTTAAATATTGAAGATAGGAAATTTTACTGAAGGAGACTTCGTTTTGTTTTAAAAAATAATGCGAACTGCATTTAAAGATTTTTTTTTAACCGTATTTATTCCTATGCAAATTGATGCAATACGTAATAATTAAAATGTTAAATTTCATGATGTTGCTTTTGTTTTAAATGCTGTATTACTTAGCAAAAAATAATCCTAATGAGTAACCCTTTCGATCGGTATCGTAAAAATAAAATATTGTTTTTTTTCCTAATTTGGTGGGTTCGATTTCTGGTTAAGGTATGACATTTTTGAAAATCTTTGAATGCAGTTACAATTATTTTAAAAATCAAAATGAAGTCTTCTTTCACTAAAATTTCCCATATTCAATATTTAAAGTACTTTCCCTCCGTGTGGCAAAGTTTTGGGACACCCTGTATAATATAACTTTTGAGATTATCAAGACTGTGAGCTTAAATCGTCTAAGTGCTACGAATTGTTAGCTGTTTTCAAATCACACATACAGTGGCGTGGCAGTCACTTAAAGACAACAGTAGATTTTCATACAAACGAGGTAAATTTGAAGCCTCGCTTCTCCGCCAAGGATTGACCTAGCTGTGATCTGATGATGGCCATCCAGGGGTTGAATGGAGGAGATTTAGATCGCTGTACATTTTTTTTTTACTTAATTAATTTTGAAATTTTAAATTTAATGCAATTTTAATATAATTTCAATTTATATTTATTTGATTTTTTTTTAAATTTTGCGAATTATTATTTTTACACATTTTTTTCAATGTATCCTAATTTAATTCTGGTGATTTTTAATTTGATTGATTTTTAACCTTTTTAAAATGAATACAATTTTATTAAAATTTAAATTTATTTGTAATGAATTTATAATTATTAGTAATTTTAATATGTATTCTTGTAATATGGGTGTAATTTGCCTGAATAAATAAAAATTCTAAAGAAAAATCTATAAACATAACTGATCTAATCAGCAGAGATGTAAGGATCAGAGTTTTCAGAATCAGGATTTCCATAAATTTTTCCTTATTTCCTTATATCTCTTAGAATGTTGATTAGTACCCTTAGCACGAACAGCTATCGAGAAATCTTACGCGCGTAAGAAAATACTACTCGAAAACGTACTCAATTCGAAAGCTAGCAAAATCGGCAGCACGAATTTTACAGAGCTGGCTAACGTCAACTCGATAGTAGTGATAAATAAAGCTAACGTGACACAATCCAATTATCAATCCAATTGAAGCAAGGTGCGTTCCAAGACCATGATATATATCTATGTAAATCATAAATATGAAAATTAAAATTGAATCAAGTTGTTCATCATCATAATTTTACATTAATTATTCTTATTATTAATAATAAATTAATTAACAATATTTATTTCATTTAATAACGTTAATTAATTTGCAAACTATTATAATAATTTTTAATTGTGCATGATTTTGCCCATGGTTTTGAACGGTCATTGCGCCTTGCCCTAGATTGGTTTGAAAAAGAAGAGTTTCTCTATTCTTTGTCTCTTTCTTTCTCATCCTGTGATTTAATGAAAAATATAACCTAAAATAAAAAGCCGTAAACCTATTTCATTATTTTGTTTTTGTCTAAAATTATTTATCTGTGTCGGCTACAATCGCGAGGAAATAATATTATGACTTATGGCCTCTAGGAGTAAACTACAATGTGTCGTAATTTCATCAAATTGTTTTAATTGAAGATTTTTTATGAACTTGAATATCAATGGATTATCGTCAATGAATAAGAAAATTTCATCAGAATTAGTGCCTATAGTGTTTGAAGATTCGACAAATTAAAGACTTTATTAAGTTTGCTTTGTTATAATATTTAGTTAGTGTTTTCGTCATAGTTTTAAGGTCTTATTTTATTAATAGGTACCTAAATGAAACATAATTAACTGCATGCAAAGTGTGTGATGTTGTGGCTGAAAATTAATATTATACGTATAACACTCTATCCTCTAGTTTTATTTGAGTTTTGTAGGTAAGTTATAAAATATTGCTAAAATATGGGTGGGGGTTATGTGGGGGACACCGTCGATAGCGTCAATTGACGAGATTTTTATTTTACAAATTTCTTTGTTTTATGAGAACAATATTAGTAATATTGCCTGTGGATAATTAAGTGGACATGTCATAGTCCTCAAATAAAATTTTTGTTACTACATACATTCTTTTAAAATTTAATAATAAATAATACAAAGTCGCTCGAAAAGTCTCTCACTGAAAAAATGTCAGTGAGTAAGTTGTCGATAGCCAGCTTGCGAGTGTCTCGATATCGTATGTCAAAAATGGGTTCGTGCTACCGATTTCCATACAAGTTATAACTTTACTATTCGATCTCGATTCGTAGGCTGCTCGATACCTTATGTCAAAATGTTTCGTGCTTCCAAATCTTAGTTCCGTTTACGGACGTAGTGGCGCTGTATTAATTTCCATACAAAATTGTGAGATTCGAGTAATTTTACGCGCGTTATTTTTCTCGATAGCTGTTCGTGCTAAGGGTACAGTACCCTTAGCACGAACAGCCATCGAGAAATCTTACGCGCGTAAGAAAATACTACTCGAAAACGTACTCGATTCGTAAGCTAGCAAAATCGGCAGCACGAATTTTACAGAGCTGGCTAACGTCAACTCGATAGTAGCGATAAATAAAGCTAACCTGACACAATCCAATTATCAATCCAATTGAAGCAAGGTGCGTTAAAAAACCATGTTATATATCTATGTAAATCATAAATATGTAAATTAAAATTCAATCAAGTTGTTTATCATCATAATTTTACATTTATTATTCTTATTATTAATAATAAAACTGTTAACAATATTAATTTCATTTAATAACTTAAATTAATTTGCAAATATTATAATAATTTTTAAAATTTGCATGATTTTGCCCATGCTTTTGAACGGTCATTGCACCTTGCCCGTGATTGGTTTGAAAAAGAAGAGTGTCGCTATTCTTTCTCTCTTTCTTTCTCATCCTGTGATTTAATGAAAAATATAACCTAAAATAATAAAAAGCCGTGAAGCCATTTCTTTATTTTGTTTTTGTCTAAAATGATTTATCTGTGTCGGCTAATAAATACCTAATACAATTGCGAGGAAATGATATTATGATGACCGAGGAATAAACTACAATGTTTCATAGTTTCATCAAATTGTTCTAATTGAAGATGTTTTATGAACTTGAAGAATAACAATGGAATATCGTCAATGAATAATAAATTGTTTACACATAAACAATAAAACCTTTGGACGTGCTATGAAAATATGTGAATTTCATCGGAATTAGTGCCTATAGTGTTTGAAGATTCGACAAATTAGAGACTTTGTTAAGTTTGCATTGTTATACCTAGTTAGTTTTCGTCATAGTTTTATGATCTTATTTTTTTAATATCTACTTAATGAAACATAATTAATTAACTGTATCCAAACTGTGTGATTTGTTGTCTGAAAACAAATATTATACGTATAACACCGTATTCTATAGTTTTATTTGAGTTTTGTAGGTAAGTTCTAAAATATTGCTAAAATAAAGGTATGGTGAGTGTGGGGGACACCGTGGATAGCGTAAAATGACGAGATTTTTATTTTACAAATTTCTATGTCTAATGAGAACAATTTAAGTAATATTGCCTGTGGATAATTCAGTAGACATGTCATAGTTCTCAAATTAAATTTTTGTTACTACATACATGCTTTTAAAATTTAATAATAAATAACACAAAGTCGCTCGGAAAGTCTCTCACTGAAAAAATGTCAGTGAGTAAGTTGTCGATAGCCAGCTTGCGAGTGTCTCGATACCGTATGTCAAAAGTGGGTTCGTGCTACCGATTTCCATACAAGTTGTAACTTTACTATTCGAACTCGATTCGAAGGCTGCTCGATACCGTAAGTCAAAATGTTTCGTGCTTCCAAATCTTAGTTCCGTTTACGGACTTAGTGGCGCTGTACTAATTTCCATACAAAATTGTGAGATTCGAGTAATTTTACGCGCGTTATTTTTCTCGATAGCTGTTCGTGCTAAGGGTACAGTACCCTTAGCACGAACAGCCATCGAGAAATCTTACGCGCGTAAGAAAATACTACTCGAAAACGGACTCGATTCGAAAGCTAGCAAAATCGGCAGCACGAATTTTACAGAGCTGGCTAACGTCAACTCGATAGTAGCGATAAATAAAGCTAACCTGACACAATCCAATTATCAATCCAATTGAAGCAAGGTGCGTTCAAAAACCATGTTACATATCTATGTAAATCATAAATATGTAAATTAAAATTCAATCAAGTTGTTTTTCATCATAATTTTACATTTATTATTCTTATTATTAATAATAAAACTGTTAACAATATTAATTTCATTTAATAACTTAAATTAATTTGCAAATATTATAATAATTTTTAAAATTTTCATGATTTTGCCCATGCTTTTGAACGGTCATTGCACCTTCCCGTGATTGGTTGAAAAGAAGAGTGTCTCTTTTCTTTCTCTCTTTCTTTCTCATCCTGTGATTTAATGAAAAATATAACCTAAAATAATAAAAAGCCGTGAAGCCATTTCTTTATTTTGTTTTTGTCTAAAATGATTTATCTGTGTCGGCTAATAAATAATACAATTGCAAGGAAATTATATTATGACCTAGGAGTACACTACAATGTTTCATAGTTTCATCAAATTGTTCTAATTGAAGATTTTTTATGAACTTGAAGAATAACAATGGAATATCGTCAATGAATAATAAATTGTTTACACATAAACAATAAAACCTTTGGACGTGCTATGAAAATATGTGAATTTCATCGGAATTAGTGCCTAGTGTTTGAAGATTCGACAAATTAGAGACTTTGTTAAGTTTGCATTGTTATACCTAGTTAGTTTTCATCATAGTTTTATGGTCTTATTTTTTTAATATCTACTTAAATGAAACAATAATTAATTAACTGTATCCAAACTGTGTGATGTGTTGTCTGAAAACAAATATTATACGTATAACACCGTATTCTATAGTTTTATTTGAGTTTTGTAGGTAAGTTCTAAAATATTGCTAAAATAAAGGTATGGAGGGTGTGGGGGACACCGTGGATAGCGTAAAATGACGAGATTTTTATTTTACAAATTTCTATGTTTAATGAGAACAATTTAAGTAATATTGCCTGTGGATAATTCAGTGGACATTTCATAGTTCTCAAATTTAATTTTTGTTACGACATAAATGCTTTTAAAATTTAATAATAAATAATACAAAGTCACTCGAAAAGTCTCTCACTGAAAAAATGTCAGTGAGTAAGTTGTCGATAGCCAGCTTGCGAGTGTCTCGATACCGTATGCCAAAAGTGGGTTCGTGCTACCGATTCCCATACAAGTTGTAACTTTACTATTCGAACTCGATTCGAAGGCTGCTCGATACCTTATGTCAACATGTTTCGTGCTTCCAAATCTTAGTTCCGTTTACGGACGTAGTGGCGCTGTACAAATTTCCATACAAAATTGTAGGATTCGAGTAGTTTTACGCGCGTTATTTTTCTCGATAGCTGTTCGTGCTAAGGCTACAGATCAGTTGGGTGTCTATAGCGATCTGAATCTCCTCCTTTCAGTCCCTGGAAGGTCATCATCAGGTCATTCATTTTCAAGCACCTATAATTGTCTCCAACTTAAATAAAATAAAAATAAGGAATATAAAACTCAATTTGTGGCTGCGCTTTTTGATTAAACTCATTGAAAGTTAGTTCAGTTCCAATTTGATTTCGATTAAACTTGCGCCAAAGTAAAATGTTCAGCTTTGCGAAGTGTCAAAATCCTAAGTTCTATTGCTCCTCCTTTCAAGTCAAAGTAATCATTGAAAAGTTAGCGCGAGCTTTTCTCAGTCGTAAAATGATAAATATTTTTTTTTGAAAATATACCTACGATTCCTTATCTACGCATATATGATTATTTGATATGAAACGTAGCTATTTGGGATTCCACTAGAACCAGACCAGACTAGAAGGTAATAAAAATTTACTAGTGCAAGTTAAGACCTGTTAAGAAAGGTATATTTTATGTTCGCATAATTTACAAATCATGAAAAACTTTACGCCGTATGTGCCATATAATCGTTCTATTATCCTATTTTTATAAAATGACATTTACGCGGTGAACTAAAATCTATGGAAGTGTGATAATTGCACACAAATATTGCCTAAAAAAGCACCACGGGGCTAAAAAAAATTGCGTCCTGTGTAGTCAAATTGTGTAAAAGACGCAAAGAAGGCAGTAAAAAGATGCAGAATGCAGATATAACATAAGCATCATAAGTATAAAAAAAAATTACTGAAAAATAACTTTTTTTAAAACACGTTTTTAAAACGGACTAAATTATTACAAAAAAAATCGGACTAAAAACATTAAAACGGACTAGTAAAAACAGACTAAAAAGTAAAAAATAGAGACGTACTGGTAATGTTGCTCCCACACCTAGCGTTCGTACGGCCTTTGCCAGGCGTCAA
This sequence comes from Agriphila tristella, assembly GCA_928269145.1. Classification (NCBI taxonomy): domain Eukaryota; kingdom Metazoa; phylum Arthropoda; class Insecta; order Lepidoptera; family Crambidae; genus Agriphila; species Agriphila tristella. The sequence goes on from OV743439.1 coordinate 22,546,112, forward strand.
TATTTCACGCAATCACCTTTCATTTATAATAAGGCAAATTCTAAATTAGAAATACATCCTAAACTTAATCATGAATGTAAAAGAGTGGTTACTAATTGGCTAAAATCTTTAACGTATGAGGATGTCGAGGCTTTTCTGGAGCGAATTACTTGAAGAATCAGACACGGACACACTACACATACACACACACATACACACACACACACACACAAGCACACACACACAAACACATACACCATACAAACATATACACACGGATAGACTCACACTCACCCAAAAAACACTATGTACATTGGTGCATTGAGTAAATATTTAAAAATTTTGTAAAGTACATTATAATTGACGATTTCATGTATAACTAGCTTCCAATTTTCATCATGTTCTTTTTAGTATTATTTTCCTTTGTATAAAAGAGTAGGTAAGAGCGAGTCGTCTCCAACACAAGTATTTTATTACTTTCTGGGGATGCCTCACAAACATAATTGTAAAGTGATTTTTTGGAAAATAAAAACTTTATTATTAAAAAATATTTTTTTCTGTAAATATTTATAACCCTACATGCCTACAGAAATTTTAAATCTAAAAAACCGCCTTCAAAAAACCTGAAAACAAAAACAGCTTAAAAATTAAATACCTCTAAAAAGCAAGAAATAATATTCGAATCATTCGTTACACATATCAATATTAATAAAACACGTCTAATGAAGTCGGGTGGGGCTTTTAGAAAAAAATGAAGTTGTCCTCCAGCCCCACCCGACTTCAATAGACGTGTTTTATTAATATTGATATGTGTAACGAATGATTCGAATATTATTTCTTGCTTTTTAGAGGTATTTAATTTTTAAGCTGTTTTTGTTTTCAGGTTTTTTGAAGGCGGTTTTTCTTTTTTTTTAAAAAGCTTTTTTATTTTCAACTTTTTAGTGGTAGGTATGTAAGCGCAGCGTGTAAATATTTTTTAACTTTATATTATAACATTTTCAATGGTAAAATGCCCAGAACTCAATTTCCAAATTCACGCTGTTTGTTTTTGAGGAGTTCCGTTGTGTTTTCGTAGTCCAAATCTAGTCCAGAACGTTGCATCATAAACCATGATTTGGTTTGTTTTGGATTGCCATAAAATTACCAAAACCTAAATCACTTTACATATACTATTTGCCTTTGAGGAGTTCCCTTGTGTATCTTCGAAGTTCGAAGTCCAATAACGATGAAATTAAATTGTGACAACTCTTGAAGTATACCCTTTCAAATAAAAAAGAATCATCTAAATCGGTTCATAAACAAAGATGTTATGTCCGAAATTCCATAAAAACTCGTACGATGGTGAGCTAAATAATTGATATTTTTCAGGATTATGAGAAAACTACTGGCCAGATCTCTGAAAAAAATTTATGGGACCACACACGAACTATGTTCTTTGAGATAAAAAAAGAATTGTACAAATCGGGTAACAACTGACGAAGCTATGTTAAAACATACATAAAAAAAAAAAAAAAAAATACCGTCGACTTGAGAACCTCCTCCTATTTTTGAAGTCGGTTAAAAACGTGGGGCACATTGTGTAAAATTTATCATCCATATTGTCTTTAGCATGCGCCCCACGTTTTTAGATTTAAAATTTCTGTAGGTATGTAGGGTTATAAATATTTACAGAAAAAAATCTTTTTTACTTTTTAGTCTGTTTTTACTAGTCCGTTTTAATGTTTTTAGTCCGTTTTTTTTTTGTAATAATTTAGTCCGTTTTAAAAACGTGTTTTAAAAAAAAGTTTTTTTTTCAGTAAATTTTTATTTTCTGCTTTTTAGTTAACGAGCTAAGACTAAAAATATACCATCTCCTATCGGAGCATTCGTCAAGACGATTCAAACGAGCCCAGACTCTCATAATGTAACTCGTCGGGTGGATCTTGTGGTTACTAATGACACTGGTAGTTATAATGTAGGCACTAAGCTAACTTTTTCAGAACCGTTTACAGAGAATTTAAAGCATGGGTGTAAATAAACTACTTTAACGATTTTCTGCCCATAACCTACACTTTCTTTACCCTGAGTTATGACGTATTTCGGAGAGGTCATAAAAAGGCTTGGATAAAAGGTCTTTAAAAATATATAGAACCTTTGTGATATTCAAAATGGTTTGATAAAACTCTTTCCTAGCACATTAGGTTAAAAAAACAGCATTTTATCTTAAAAGAAAAAACAAAATGGTAAATTGTCTAATGAATCAAAAGACAAAGCTTTTCTGAAAAAACCGCGGAATACGACGTGATCAATAAAAGTTACTGAATATAACTCGGCGACAATGTAATATGAGAGTGGGATATTTTTAGGTGTTCAAATGAGTTTGTAAAAATAATAATAGAAATTAAATAAAGTTCATACTCGACTTAAAACTCCACAACTAGTAAAATATAATAGGAGATACAATGATTTTCATCGAGTTGGCATAGAAAAAATAATATATTATACAGAAAAGTAGTTAGGTAAGAACTAGATTCAAAGAAATAATGGACAAAGTAACAAGATAAAATCGTATTGTATCTCGTTGCTGTAATAACATTTTCCTGATGAGATTGGCCGGTCGAAGTACGAGAGTATACAAATACATTTTTTGGTAAGTAGCTAGCTATTCACTAATGATCGCAACGCCACCGTAGCGTAGAAAATTCAACAGGCCTTGCCATCATAAATATATAAGAACCTACTTAAGATTATGTTCTTATAAGTATAGCATATCAAAAGTATGATCTCAAGATAGCTGTCCACGTTGACAGCAGTTTATATACGAGCCTAATCATCTTAGGCTAGTATTTCGTGGGGTGACAGGTAAAACTCACTAAATAACAATAATAAACAATGGAGTAATTAGCATTTTAATAGTTTTGTTGACGTCAAAAAAATTCATTTAAAAAAAAAAGATTAATTTTTATTATTATAATGCTTAATATTCTACATTATATAACTTTAAACCAGTTTTATAGAAATATCGTTTTCATTTAAAAGTACTTAGTGAGTGAATACACTAAGCAACAAAAGTTATTTTTTCCTGTCGAGTGGCAGGAAAAATTAACTAAGTATATAATGGAGTAAGGCAAAGTGAACTTTACCTGCCGAGTACAACAAATAGTTTTGAATTTAGTGATTTTTGCTTCTTAGAAATTCGTAAAGTAATGCACCTATGGATATGATGACCTTTTCCTGGGAAATTTGATATTTGAATGCACTTAGTGTATAAATAACAGTTTAATTTTTTTTGTACTTAGTGAGTTTTACTTGTTACCCCACGATTTATAAACCGTTCACAATGTTGAGAGCTATATTGAGATCATACTTGAGAAGTTGATTCTTATAAGAACAGCATCATACTTAAGATGCTGTTCTTATAAGAATCAACTTCTCAAGTATGATCTCAACGTTGAGAGCGGTTTATAAATACGGACCTTGGTCTGCCAACACTGGTACTAACGCTGACAAATCAGAAAGTGACTTGATTAAACAGTCTCACTAGGTGATTGGTCAAAGTCAGTGGACAATTTACTTCCTATTTCCTTACCACAAATAGGTAGGCATCAAACGCACCACACACACACAGGTAGGTACAGCGTGACGTAACCACTAAGGATATAATAGAAGTGGTGAGCCGTATACAAACTTGCTGGCTTTAGACTGAATTAACGAAGTACATCACTTTGTCAAAGATCCTGACGATGTGATCTATTCATGATGGTGAACTCACGTAAATGCCGCGAAATAAGGTCTATGGAACAAGCATTCCGCTTAAAAAATAGAACCACTCAAAATAACAACCATGTTAGCGGGGCTAAAAAATACTGGCATTAGCGACCATAATCTGTACTCTTAAATATTTTCTAAACTTAATATAAAAATATTTTAACACGTTTTTATTAGGTTGCTTTCGCGTTTGTTTGATTGTTTGTGTGTTTCTCCACAAAGTTTGCGAACGATTTTATCCTAGCTTCCCGATGAGCTAGAGACTTGAAACTTTGAACATAGGTCAAAACTGGAAGGCAATGCAATATTATGGTGTCATTGAGCTGATCTGATGATGAAGCCGGAAGAAGGTCACAGGAACTCTATGATGAAACCATACAACCCCATCGTGTTTGGGCTCGTTAGCATCGTCTTGACGAGTACTCTAATGGGAGACGAGGTCCAGGGTCTGATGATGAAGCTGAAAGTCCATGCCATAGGAACTCAGTATTGAAACCATGCAACCCCATCGAGTTTAGGCTCGTTTGAATCGTATTGACGAGTACTTAGTTAGGAAATAGTTTCCAATGCATGCAATGCATGGTTTTATTACATAGTCCCAGTGGCGTTCTTCCGGCTCCATCATCAGACCCTGGAAACTATTTCCTAACAAAGTACTCGTCAATACGATTCAAACGAGCCTAAACTTGATGGGGTTGCAATGCCATAGGAACTCAATATTGAAAGCATGCAGCTGTTATTTATACACTAAGTGCATTCAAATATCAAATTTCCCAGGAAAAGGTCATCATATCCATAGGTGCATTACTTTACGAATTTCTAAGAAGCAAAAATCACTAAATTCAAAACTATTTGTTGTACTCGGCAGGTAAAGTTCACTTTGCCTTACTCCATTATATACTTAGTTAATTTTTCCTGCCACTCGACAGGAAAAAATAACTTTTGTTGCTTAGTGTATTCACTCACTAAGTACTTTTAAATGAAAACGATATTTCTATAAAACTGGTTTAAAGTTATATAATGTAGAATATTAAGCATTATAATAATAAAAATTAATCTTTTTTTTTTAAATGAATTTTTTTGACGTCAACAAAACTATTAAAATGCTAATTACTCCATTGTTTATTATTGTTATTTAGTGAGTTTTACCTGTCACCCCACGAAATACTAGCCTAAGATGATTAGGCTCGTATATAAACTGCTGTCAACGTGGACAGCTATCTTGAGATCATACTTTTGATATGCTATACTTATAAGAACATAATCTTAAGTAGGTTCTTATATATTTATGATGGCAAGGCCTGTTGAATTTTCTACGCTACGGTGGCGTTGCGATCATTAGTGAATAGCTAGCTACTTACCAAAAAATGTATTTGTATACTCTCGTACTTCGACCGGCCAATCTCATCAGGAAAATGTTATTACAGCAACGAGATACAATACGATTTTATCTTGTTACTTTGTCCATTATTTCTTTGAATCTAGTTCTTACCTAACTACTTTTCTGTATAATATATTATTTTTTCTATGCAAACTCGATGAAGATCATTGTATCTCCTATTATATTTTACTAGTTGTGGAGTTTAAGTTGAGTATGAATTTTATTTAATTTCTATTATTATTTTTACAAACTCATTCGAACACCTAAAAATATCCCACTCTCATATTGTCGCCGAGTTATATTCAGTAACTTTTATTGATCACGTCGTACTCCGCGGTTGATTCAGAAAAGCTTTGTCTTTTGATTCATTAGACAATTTACCATTTTGTTTTTTCTTTTAAGATAAAATGCTGTTTTTAACCTAATGTGCTAGGAAAGAGTTTTATCAAACCATTTTGAATATCACAAAGGTTCTATATATTTTTAAAGACCTTTTTACGAAGCCTTTTAATGACCTCTCCGAAATACGTCATAACTCAGGGTAAAGAAAAGTGTAGGTTATGTGCAGAAAATCGTTAAAGTAGTTTATTTACACCCATGCTTTAAATTCTCTGTAAAGGGTTCTGAAATAGTTAGCTTAGTGCCTACATTATAACTACCAGTGTCATTAGTAACCACAAGATCCACCCGACGAGTTACATTATGAAATTCAGTACAAATCTTGCTGATGATATAATGATGAGGAGGGGTAGGAATGTTAAAGTCATAGTCAAAGTAAAGTCAACTTCAAGGTCAACCTCAAGTTCAAGGTCAAGGTCAAAGCAAACGCCTTCAAAGAGGATACATTATATCATGGGTGTTTTAATCCAAATGTATAAATATTGTTTGTCTCCCTATTAAAAAAAAAATAGATAAAGTCTTGTGTGCAACTGTACATTATTAGGTATTATAGCACAGTTGCATAAATAACTATTATGATACAAGGTTGGTTAGTACCGTGTAACAACCGGTATCATACAACGTTTTTCAATACGTTTGCGAGAAAACATTAGGTACCTACTAAAATTGTAATAGAAATAAAAAAACCGTAAACAAAAACGTATGACGTGCGGTAAAATCAACTTTCTGCACACTGTACTAAACCGTAAACTAAAACGTACGGCGTGAGGTAAAATAAACTTTCCGCATGCTTTACTATATCATCGAAAGCACACATTGTCGAGCAACTGTATTGAAAATATTTAAAAAAAATCTAACGTAAGAACATTTTATTTATTTGTTCTTCTGCATTACAGTTTAGGTCTTGTAAAAGTTACGTTTTTTTAACTTTTGAAATACCTCTCTAAATCCCTTGAATAATAAATGGAGTTTATTAAACTCGGGTTAATGTTTCAAAGAGAACAAACACTTGAGACTGAGACCTGTACATATTAAAGATGAATTTTTAACAGGCTTTTTTATTTTTATTTACATTTTTGATAAAATGATTTAAATGCATTTTTGATAAAAAGTACCTAATACAAGAGCAACGCCAGCTTATAACAATTATTATATGAAATTTCTAAATATTACTTTAGTACTTTGGAACGAGTAAATAGTATTTTCTTTCTTTCTTTATTTTTTTATTATTTACTAGCTTTTGCCCGCGATTTCGTTCGCGTGATTAATAAAGTTGTGCATTTATTTTGAAAGTCACGGATTACCAATATACCCAGGTCGACCTCATTTAATACAATTAAATTTTTCCATAACAAAATCATGTACAAACAGGAACACTCAATTTTCCACCACCCTTTCTTAGTGCTCACCTACACCATGAAAGGTATCTTTCCTCCAAAAATGGTGTCTCTACCTTCAGCCGTTAGGGCTCTACGCCTATCCCACCAATGAATCAATCAGTCAATCAATTTAGAGTTTTATATGTATAGTTTATGTAGATGAGCTGACTTTAGCTCACTAGACTAGCTACATAAGGCCCGTGTTTACAAACCGCTCCCAACGTTAAAAGCTATCTATTGAGATGCCGTTCTTATAGGGCAGCTAGCATCTCAGGTATGGGTAAGGGAGCTCTCAATGTTGAGGGCTGCTTATAAATACGAGCCTAAGATAATGGTAATGACTCATTCATTTGCTTGAGCTTGTATGCGGCAGAGGATGTAAGGAAATAAAAATAATCATATTTTAATGACAAGAATTTGTGTTTTGGAATCCATATTAAGGCGCGGTGGTAGTGAATGTGGCGCCCCCACTACATTTATTTTTATTACTCGTAAACCAAGTCAATATTTGAAAAAAGCACAAGTATAAATCTCTTAAATTGTGTCTAGTATTTTTTTAATTACTCTTCAACAGTTTTCATTCTTTCTGTAAGTTTTAAAATCCATTTTAGCTCAAAGTGGCCACTTTTGGCAATTATGGATTTTAAAACTTACAGAATGAATGATAACTGTTGAAGAGTTATTCAAAAATTATTAGACACAATTTTAGAGATTATTACTTGTGCTTTTTTTTAATATTGACTTGGTTTACGAGTAATAAAAATAAATGTAGTGGGGGCGCCACATTCACTACCTACAGCGCCTTAATATATTATAAATCCGAAAATAAAGTAATTTTTTTTGTTCTGCTTACCGATCATTATGATTTTTTGCATACACGTTGTCAGGGGTACAGAGAAGGACATAAAGTACCTTTCATTAGGAAAAACATATTGTTTCCAAAGGGATAGCAATAAACTTTCCTCGCAAACGAAGTCGCGGGTGATCGCTGGTAAAATATGAATTCAATAGTTTATAAAGGCGTAATACCCTTTCCTATGACAAAGTATACAATCCAGCTTAATAGTTTTCCCCTTCAGAAAATCGCAATTTACTGAGTCGCTGTAAGCTGTGGCGGAAGCTTGGCGTACGGTCGATGCGGCGGGAGGGGACGTCAGTGCACCCAGGACCGGCCGCGCGCACCCGCGTCCGTCGCGGCATGTGAAAAACCACAATCTACAGGTGCTAGCCCGGCGCGTGATAAATGACGACTCACGGTAGGAAATTGCCCGTACAAGTAAACAAGTTTTCTTTTTTTTTTCCGGCGTCAGCCGTCTTTTGTTTCGCTTGTTGCGTGTTTTGGTTCTTCTAAGCTTTTGATTATGGAAACTTTTTGGCGTCACATCGATTTAAACCTCTTTTTGTTACGCTGATTTTTATTCAAAATTAGAACACCTTTTTTCTGACATCATTTGATTGCGATGTTATTTTAAAAATAAATTCCAAAAAGTTTGCTTATGTAAAAACTTTACAACGTTTATTGAAAAACAGTTTTCTTAATACAAGTTTGAAGTTCATAATTAATGGTGTTAAGGTTCAAAATGGCGTGCAGTTTTGTGCGCATGACCTGCGCAAGAGGTACCTAAGTACATAATGAAACTGTTCACCTGTATACATAATAGGTTATAGAAAACTTTCCTGTGACCTACATTTTATTCGCGAGGCTGGAGAACTATAAAGGAAGTCATCTATCAAAGATACCGAGACCTTTAAACCTTAACTACCTTTAGTATTTAAGCTTAAAAGAAGTCTGTAATATTAAATTTTCAGAGATACCTACCTAAACGGCGGCGACTGAAATGAATTTATTACGCTTTGGATAAACTTTTCAGTTGTAAAAACAATATTTTTTGTGAGCTCCAAATAAAATGTGCATTTGCAATGTAGGTACCTACGCTACGTAATTTAAAAACTTTACTCAATAATATCATTAAAATCGTCGGGGAAATAATAGCAAATGATGACCTTCATAATTAAACTAATTATCACAAAACATAGTCAGAAACACTAAAGGTGTGTCTTCATACAATCGCTTTCCCGTTCCCTTTTACTTTTATCTGACGCATACCTCAAGGCATTCAATAGCACACGCTGATCGTGCGCTTCCAACAGAGACATACCGTAGGGCATGCAATATCGCAGACAGTAGCAGATGCCCTAGGTTCTAAAAAAAACGTCTTTATAATATAGCAGAAAGTTGAACATGAAAGCGCACGGTTTGGAGGCAATTTTGCATGCGTCTGACGCAAGTTGACTTGAAAGTTGAAGCGAGTCGGTGAAGACAGACCATAAGAGTACTACTTAATAATTAATATGAACCTACTTCATCTTCGTAAATATCTTTAAAGGCATTTTCATTTTCAACATAAACTCCTCGAAAAAGTCAACGTTAATATTACAATAACCTTTCCGAAATTTTAATAATGCAAACAAAGAATATATTACAAATCCATTATTCCCCAAAAAAGCTGAAAGAAACATTAATTTTAATCCAAAGCCCCTTTTGTAATGGAAACGAAGAACAGAAATTAAGACCAAAACAGAAAAACAAATTTGAATCTTACAAAAAGGGGATAGGTATTATTTTTGTGGTGTTATCCTTTGCGACCTTGTCTTGATGGAAAGTACCTCGATGACCAAACAAGCTCGAATGAAAGCCTTTCAATTAGACAGATAGTAATCAGAGTTAAGCTTACTTAATTATTCGTGGTATCCATTGTTTAAGAGGTTTAAGTTCTTTTGTTTTGTTTTTAAAAGTCTTTAACTTTTGCCATTCTATAAATATAATCGCATCTGAGTTTTATCAATTCTCGCTCAGTTTCAATTTGCACTTTGCTGATTTTTCATTTCTGTTCTAAATTATGTTCATTATCTAAGATTTAGTGCGTACTTTTTTATGCTTAACGAGATATTACTTGGCTGAGGAACTGCCTATTTTAACTCTAACTGACGGAACATAACGATTTTTAAATTGTTGTTATAGCGTCAGACTTATGTAAGATGGTGGAAGCTAGGACTTGAAATAAGTCCTCCCACCAACCAAAATTTCATTGAAAATTGCAGCTTCCGTGGTTACTTATGTCGGTCACCCGTGACCATCCTTTACGTTTGGAAATAAAAAAATCTAATAAAAAAAACCAATCAAAAGACTTCTGACAAAACTGCGTTACTATTCGTCCGTCAAAGTGTATTATTAAGGAAGCGCCTTCACATGTTTTTTAGGGTTCCGTAGCTTAAATGGCAAAAAACGGAACCCTTATAGATTCGCCATGTCTGTCTGTCTGTCTGTCTGTCCGTCCGTATGTCACAGCCACTTTATTCCGAAAGTATTAAGATTACACAGTTGAAACTTGGTAGGTAGATGTATTCTGTTAACCGCTTAAGGAATTAAACACAAAAATAAAAAAAAATATAAGATTAAGGGGGGGCTCCCCATACATGGAACTGAAACTGAAAAAAAAAAATTTGTTCAAACCAATACGTGTGGGGTATCTATAGATAGGTCTTTTAAAATCACACTAAGGTTTCTAAGACGATTTTTTTTCAAAGTCAACCGTTTGAAAGATAAACACCGCCAAAGTGGTAAAATGTGTGTCCCCCCCCTCTAACTTTTGAAATAAGAAAGTGAAAAATCTAAAAAAAATATATGCTGTAGATCTTAATAAACACTTTCAAAGAAAATTGGTTTGAACGAGATATAGTAATTAGTTTCCGAGATATATCATATTTTCCAAAACCGCAAATATAACTTTGTCATTCATTCCAACACTGTGAAAAACAAAGTTATTTTTGCAGACGGAAAATAATAGTGGTATTAAATATCGTATGGTATAAGGTAACTACGGAACCCTACTGCGCGTGGCCCGACACGCACTTGGCCGGTTTTTTTTTTATTTTGACCCAAATAATAGGTAAGTACTACTTACTTAAATTTATAATACTGGAACGGGTGGTAAGGAAAATATAGACGCTTCAAAGTGCTTAATTATTAAGTTTATTTGAATAAAGACATTTTGACTTTGACTTAGATTTTGAAATAAGGAACTTAGTAGCAACAATTTATGTCAAAAAACATGGCATAAAACTAAATAAACGTCGTCAGTATAGTAACTGAAACAGTATATAAGATACAATGGCGGAAAAATCAAAACATTAAAGTATTCCGTCATATTTAATCAACAATATTCTGTTGAATTTATCATCTTTATAATTAATTATAAAGATGTAAAACGTCTCCTCCATCTTAACTAGGCAGTCTTATTAATTACTAAGTATTTTTTCTCAAGTTGCTTCAGGCTTAACTTATAATTAAGCCCTGGCAGTGATTATAAACTTATCCGCTTAAAAGTTTTATAACTTCATTTGATATCCATGTTCGTGTTAGCTTAATAACGATAAGACGTGTTTGTAACATTATGTCACTTATTGTTAAGTTAATTTGTTAAACATCAATGAAATATTTCTTGTTTGAAAAGTTATTCCTACACATGACTTAATTATAAGGTAAAATAAAACTATGTTGGTACTGCGACCATGCTGATGTACGTTTTGGCGAAGTAATTATAAATATTATTTCATTTCTATCCAAGCTAGGGTACAGTTAAATTATAATAGAGAAACAATTTTTACAGTTCACCAACTTTATTTGCTACGTTATGCAAGTCAAATGTCAAAAGCCTAGCAAAATTTAAGTATAACATAGTAAACAAGTTAATAGCTAATATTATACTAGCAAAAAACGAATCTATGGTGTGAGTCGATTTTTCTAGTTTTTTTTTCTAGTTTATTTTTTAATTCATCATATCAGCCACACGACACCCACTGCTGGGTATAGGCCTCCCCTAAGGATCTCCACGACGATCGGTCCTGCGCTGCCTGCATCCACTGGCTTTCCGCGACCTTCACCAGATCGTCGGTCCACCTTGTCGGGGGCCTACCCACGGAGCGTCGTCCGGTGCGCGGTCGCCATTCCAGAACCTTTCTGCCCCAACGGCCATCGGTTCTTCTCGCTATGTGTCCCGCCCATTGCCACTTCAGCAGATTTTTTAATTATCTCAATATAAAAAAATAGCATTGTGAATGCCTATAAACTAAAAATTCAATAATTATAAATAGCTCTTAGGACAATTTGCGTTGGCAAGATGATAAGAATTGATATATATTTTTTTCTTTTAGCTATATCAGACTTTTCTATTATCGATAGTTAGAAAATATCAACATAAAAATTCAGTCTGATTATAATCAGTTTCACAATAAAAAGGTGACAATTACATGAATTGCATGAGATTAATTAATTTATTTATATATTATAATATTGCAGTACCAAATCGTTTAATGGTTTAATTTTTAATACAATCAAAGCTTTTAGCAGAAAATTCATTAAACATTGACGATAAGTTTTAAACTAAAGGAGTAAAACTTAATGTACTGTTTACCGGCAACTTTCAGTGATGGTTCTGCTCTGGTATAAATCTGTTTTAATATTTTCTCTTCAGAAATAAATTGTTGCCTTAGCTAATACTATTTTGTATTATCATTTTAATAACCACCGCACAAATGCTGCACCTGATCCAAGCCAGAAAAATACAGATTTATGAAAAAGGACCTTATGTTGTGAAGCATTTTTGTTAAAATGTTTTTACTTTGGAGATCGCGTTGATGTAACTTAAAATTTTTCATCAAAACTGGATGACAAAAATACAAGTTGTATATTATTTATTAATAATCTTAATTATGTTTAAAAGCTCAACCTACCTATCTTTCAGTTTTCATAGATTGAATCGAGTTATGATTTTTGGTGACAACAAAATTTACTTACGAATTTTAGTATACTTGTTGTCAAATAAACAAGATGAACATTAAATAAACAAATATTGCTTTATGAAACGGAACCCGAATCATCCTGATATGTCACAAACGCAAACGCGATGTCACGTCTGCCCTATTTGGAATAACTCGTTATTTATTGTCAAAACCAGACGCTGATTTTGATCAATGTAGTTAAAGATAGGGGGGAGCTGGGCACATTGTGCAATACGTATATTACAGTTACAATAGGAATTGTGATGTTTCTATCGAACATAGGGGGAACTGTTATACGTCCCTTTCTTCCATTTTGTGAAGTTTGTGGGTTTCTGTTGGCTCAATAAAATACTCTTTTAGGTCTAGAAAAAAAAATGTTTCGATTTTTCATTTGACTTTTATTTTATTTTTTGATTTTTCGGCTCATTTGCAGATTGCTTATTCCCAAAACTTAAGGACATATCTTTCATTTAGTTTTTGGTTTACCGTTCAAAGTGAGTACGATCGGGCTCCTCGGAAAACCGGTCCATATATCTGTACCGACAGCACAAACGTCTTTCCTAATCTTATCTGAAGGGTAAGGCCAACAAATCGTCTGAGTGTTTTGTTACGACAATAGGAAAGAGAAGCCTTAGGTAACACATGTTATTTGATGGAGGCTTATTTGACTTTGGTTAGTACCGTCATTGTCAAGCCGATTAATTGAGCTTAGTTTACGATTAAAGAGAAAATTGCTTTTTCCCTTCGTCTTCTTTAGGCTGTTTGTACAATTTGGGTGCTGCGGACAGCACCACTGGCTGTGGTTTGGGCGGTGGTGATGGTACCAATAGGGAATATGCATAAATTTTTTTTTAAATCTTAATCAAAAGTATAATGCGTGAGAAAATTAACTGTAATATTAAAACTTTTCTCTTGCGTTTTTTTCTCGTGATATAGTCACTTGAAGTTAGCACGCAGCAGCACCCGCCGAAAACGCTCCATACAAAACGGTGACGTCACACATCACGTTTCAGGTGTGTTTCGGCGCTCTTTAATATGGAGTTAGCCAATAATCTTCAATTATCTCCCTAAATTTTGCGTTTAAGTACATATGTGTCATACAAAATATTGTTTCTTATTCGATATTCTATCTGACTGTAAAATTCATTATATCCGAAAATGAAAAAAAATATCGTTATTTTCCCCTGATTTCATCGTGTGATAAAACTAAAACAATATTATTATTTTTTCCTGTTCCATCATGTTTTTATAAGTGTCCGCAGCGATCAAGCTCAAATTCATCAAAATCGGTGACTTATGCATATTCCCTATTGCGGGCCTGGGAGCCCTGTGGCCCTACCATGAGTTGATGCAAACTGTTTACGTTACCGTTAACTATCGGATATACTGCTCACAGTCAATGCGAGTGAAAGAGAGAAAATGATAGTTTGCGGTAACGTAAACAGTTTGCATCAACTCATGGTAGGGCCACAGGTCTGGGAAAGGGCCCGCGAAGCAACCTGGCATTCCATGTCGAAGTCTTTGTACGTACAGTCGAGTTCATTAAGTTGGCACTTTTGAAAGTTCATCAACCTTTATGGCTTTGTAATAAAGGTCACCAGCCTGCAACAACAAAAGTGCCAACATTATAATGAATTCGACTGTACCTGGGATACGTCACACACAATATTTGTATACTGTAAAAAATATCGAGTTGTAAAAGATTGTAAAATATTAGAGAAAACATAATAATTAGTCTTTACCTATGAAATTGCCGATTTGTATGGAGAATTTTAGAAAAAAAGAGTCACTTTAAAGATATTTTTTAATGTTAATAAACGTAAGATAAGGACTCTTAACTATAGTTGACTATCATGGTCATAATTCAATACATCGGCAATTTTATAGGTAGGCAAATACCTAATAAATATCTGTATGCCAAGTTTTAGAGGAGCTCGGTGGCGCAGTGGTTTAGTGCCTGGCCCAGCGATTGCGTAGGTTAAGTAACGTTCGCAAGGGTCAGTCATGGGATGGGTGACCAAAAATGTATTATCTCGAGCTCCTCCGTGCTTCAGAAGGTACGTTAAGCTGTTGGTCCCGGCTGCATTCGCAGTCGTTAACAGCCACCAATTGGACCCGCGTGGTGGGTTATAAGGACATGGCCCATCCTCCTTACCACCCATAAGGAAGGCCTGTGCCCTGGCAGTGGGGACATTAAAAATGGCTGAAGGACACACAAGTTTTAGCTCGATCAGTCCAGCGGTTTATAAGTATTATAAGAAACAGAATTCAGTAACACAAATAATTAGCAAAAGTATTCTCAAATAGGTTTTTGACAAGTACATCAACAAACAAAAAAGTTTATCGTATCTCGTTACAAATTAATTAGGGTTTCTTTTCTGAAAAATCTACTTCCATCTTTTTCTCACGAGCACACCAAAGTCACAGCGGCTTGCAAATTAATCACTGTCGTTCACATTGTCTTTTGATTTATGCAAACTCATTCAAACATGAAACAATCTGTAACGAGTTGAAAAAAAACCCGACCGGAAGCTTGTTTGTAAATTTAACGTCTGTAGCGAAAATAAAACGAGGTCTTGAATTTTATATTTCTGTTGAGCTTTCAGCCTCGCTATATTACTTGGATTCATTCAATTTTATTCATTCATTCATACGCATGTCCCCGGTTCTTGTTGGATTGTGATGAATTCTGATGACTTTTTGGAATGAGATTATTTTTATTCATTAATATTGTTATTATACAATAAGACACATGTTTCAAAGTAAAGTGGACCAAAAGAACGCTGATTGACGAGATCTATCAGATGGTGAAGGAATTAAAAAAAAAATGAAATCCAAAAAAGTTATGGTTCAAAAACCGTTTTTTTTTGGTCGAAAATTTTTGAATTTTTGACTTTCAAATGACGTCAAAATAAAAATAAAAATAAAAAAACGGTCCTAGGGTTGCGTATTTAGTTGGCTGTCGAAATGAGAACAAAATTTTTAAAATAAAAAAAAATCGGGCTGTAAGTGCGCCCTCAAAAAAATACCTCGGCTAGTGAGTTGTAGCGCATCATGTTTATACAGTACTGTGATAAGGAAGTTGGGTATGTATGAGAGTTTAAATTGTTGTATGTGGTGAATGGAAGATTTTTAGAATATTTTGAACTTTTGTCGAAAAATTGTTAAAATTATTGGATATTGTATTTTTTTTTTATTTTAATTTGTGTCTTCATTTCGTTTATTTCCTTATGCCTGAATTTCATTTTCAATGTCCTAGTCGTTCGTGCTATGCGGGGAATGTGTGCATTTTTTTATGCAGAACGGGATAGACACATCACCTCACCTGATGTTAAGTGACGATAAGGCCAAAGATGGAAGCGCACTACGCCCGGAATCCTCATCACTGAGGAACTGGCTGTCATACCTCTAACTTCTGGAACACAACAATTTTTAAATTGTTGTTATGGCATCCGATTGATAAGATGGTGGTAGCTACTAGCTAGCCAGGCGGACTTGAAATAAGCTTACCACCAACCAAATCGAGTACAACTTGTATCCCCCTGGGAATCGATCCAGGGATCCCTAATATTGACACCACCTTCTTATTTTACACTACAAAGTTTTATAAAATACGTACAAACACCTTGATCACATCTATTATCAAAACCGTACTTACGGTGTTTATTACTAAAGTATTAAAGTTAGAATATGGGTCGAATAAAAAAAACCTTGTGAATTGTGAAATGTCAGCGGTAAATATAAGGTAGCTTTTTCTAAAGCGATCGAAGCTTGATACAACATCTATATTTAGTCCAGTAGGTGTTTAAATTAAAACATGAGAACATGAGCCATAGTGTAATTACACAGTGCCTGAGCGATATAATAAAATTTGAGCTTCATGAACACTTACAGCTAAAATGAGGTCATTTACGCTGTTGTTTTTCCTAAATTACTCAAATGGCCAATCTTCTAGTCGTTCGCTAATAAGCAATTAGTTAGACGATCAAGTCACACGTCGCAAATTTATGTAAATCACAGACACATCCTATTATCATGTGCATACATAGTTGTTGTTTTTTCAACCCAAAACTATTATTATGAAATTTTAAAGCCCTTCAACTTTTGTTTCTACCAACTAATTGATTAACTTTCGAATCCCTTCGTTCCCGTAGCGTTAGAAATAACTTTAACCAATTTTTAAAATTCCTTAATAGGTATTTCTTCTTGTCTCGTTCAGAGAAAACCTTAAAATAGTCGGTGAAGATTCTCTTAAGCAATAAGTAAAATCAGACCGCCATTTCGCGTGGGCAAACGTGAAGCTCTTGTCACGTAAGTAATGGCTAAGTTACGGTTAAGCACGTGCACTGTTCTTGCTGTTACTTCGCGAGAACTTTAGTGGGGGAGTTTATTAAATTACGGGGAAAACTAAAGTCTTGTTCAAGCATCAAATTATTTATGTAACTTACTAACTAAAAAGAGAGTTTGAAACACGTTGTGTTTGCAAAGTTTTTGTGAAATGTAAAGTTGCAGCACTGTTGTGTTTTCATATTTATGGTTTCAATGTTAACTTTATTTAATACTTTTGTATTGACATATTATTTATTACAAACAAGATAATTATTATTAGAAAAAAACTTTCTTTTTACGCATTTTTATATTATTCTGTAAACATCTTTAACATAAGAACGTTTTATGTTTATGGTATATCCTAAGTACTTAATGTATATGACCCATGTATTAGAAATCGTAGTCTCCCAACAAGCAAAAACGTCATATAAGCTCTGTCTTTTACGACTTTAAGTTGGATAGCAGTCTTATAATAGTAATGAGATGACTTCTAGGTCGTATAGACGTCTTAAATTTAACTTTTTAGTCGTGCGACGAGTATGTCATAATAAACTGGTCATAGCAACGTCGGTAAGACTAAACTATACGACGTTACATTAACGTTTTAGCTAAAACGTCTATACGACAACGCAATAGTCGTACTATGGTCGTACTAACGTTACAGTCCGTTAGACGTTTTCAACTGACCAAATTAGGTGTTTGAAAAACCTATATACGACCTTTATATAATGTGGCAGTTGTATACACGTTTTTACAGTGACGTTTTTAAAACTATCACTATTTTGTTATACAGCAGTCAATTTGAGACATTTATATGACTTGGTGGTTTTTTTTCGACTCAAATATAACCTTTGTATTACGTGATGTCCATTTAATGCCATGCCCTGACTTTAATAAACCTTGTAGTCGCATTTGAGTCAAGTTTTGACTTTAAAACGACTTGGCCGCCATATTTACGGAACATATGATAAATCAAATACGAAAATTGGAAGCAAAAAATTCGTGGAGAAAACAAAAAAACGTAGTGGAGCTTTCAAAAGGAAAGTAAAACGAAATTTCCTGTTATTAAAAAGTACAGCAACAACAACTGTGGCATTAGTCACAAATGTTGAAGAAGAAAAGTGTACAACACATGAACAACAAGAAGGTTCAGTATTAATATTTATTTTATTTACTACCTATAAAAAAATATTGTTTATGATTTTTTCCGATATTGAATTTTTTTATCAGTAGGTAGGTAACTACCTAAATGTTGAAATGATTTATGTTCTTAAATGAAAGTGAATTTAATTTGGATTACAGTAGACGTTGTTTAAAGTGTTCCTGGTGGATCCGCTGTGGTAACATAATTATGGTAAGCTTTTTTCGTAACGTATTACCTACTAGTAGGTACTAGCTTCCGCCCGCGACTTCGCTAGCGTGGACATTCGAGAAAATCCTTAGAGATCCTTTAATCTTTTAATCATGTTTCAGATAAATTTAGATAAGTACTTGAATATAATCTGCACTGAACTTATACAATGACCAGTTTTTGCCTGAAAAAAAATTTTAAAATAATTATTTTGGTTAATATTGACATAATCAAAAAAGGGTTTTTAATTGTTTAAAGAACCCTAATAGTTAGCGGCAATGGCGTATTGTATGTCTTTACTTGGTCATCAAATAACCTCAGAACGACTTTTTGTCTTTATAACGTCATAAAGAGATCAGTGTGCGACAAAATTAACATGGCTGACATTTTTAGAATCAAACATAATTTTATGAATTAAAATATTATGTGTTAAACGCAAAACTACGAAGGGGCATGAAAATATGAATAGTATTTACATAGGTATATTATCATAAAACTTTTATTCCCAGTCGAACTAAACGGTATGAGAGACATTCAGTAAGATAATATGAAAGTTAAATAGTACTCACCTTTTATATCCTTGTACTTATTGATTTATTTTGCACTCAGATCTCGAAACATAACCACAAACACGAGCCACTAACGAACATTAAAAATCAGTCGTACAGGTGTTGTGACTTGACTCAAATAAAACGTTTTCGTCATTCAAAAACATCTGTATGACCACAATATAACGAAAGAGTCGTTGTAACGTTTTGATGCGACTACTGTACGATGAGAGAGTCGTTGTAAAGTTTTGATGCGACAACTGTACGATGAGCGGTAATTCCATAACGTTCATACGACTTTTGAATGACGTTAACAAAGTTATCTTGTGACTTTTGTACGACCATTAAACAACAATGTTGGTCGTATAAGTGGGGCCCTTTTCGCGTTGAGCAAACGTTATTATAACGTTAGTGCGACCTAGCTTTTGCGACCAGTGGTAATAAGATAACGTTTGTACGACGATTGTACGACGATAAATTGTTAGTTGGGCTTGGCTGCGGTCCGCATAGCGATAATTTCGATAATGGCGTTTATAACGCTCTCGCGCGGTCCACATTCGATATCGCGCTCAAATTGACAATTATTATTGACAGTTGGTGAATGCGGACCGCTCGTACCGCGCTCACATTTTATTCTAACCTCAAATACAAGATGAAATGATTGCTAGAAACTATTTATGCTTTCTAAAGCGATGATAGGGATGAAGAACGTTTGATTATTGAGTCGTGTGCATCCAACTTCTTTTTTTTTTTACTTTTTTCATCAGCCACCTTTTTCGATAAGCTCAAAATTAATATTACCAAAATAATTACCAATATAATGCCCTATAATATAAAGCTCCTTCAGTGACGAAATCCATAACGTTTTAGTTTTTTATTACGTAATAAAATTCTGACACTCGATTCTTTTGACAGTCACTTGAAACTTTTGACAGGACGTTCACAGTGATTACGCTTCGAGGCATGGTCGCTGTAACCCCAAGATGGCGCTGGTAATGACGTCATGAGTGACGTCACGCTAGATATTGTAAACGCGCTGACATGCATGCGGACCGGCTGTAATCGATATCGTATATCGATAATCGATAATATCGATATTATTGCTATGCGGACCGCAGCCTTGGTTATTTCAGCTATGTAGATCTTGATACTCACAAAGACATTCTCTTAGTACGTACTAGTTAGATACGTTTCTAGCTTCGATGTCACCAAAACTAGCAACATATCGACCACACCCACAGTAATTGATAGTCAATTATTCTAATCTACTATATCCAACTACATCAATTAACATTCCTTTGAATATTTTACAGCAACAATTATTTTCACTATTTCAAAATATCTCATGGCGACAATTTATTACTTAGTGTATGTATAATATCTATGAGGCTATAAAGTATCTTTTTTTAACGAGAATAATAAGTCTTTTCCAACGCGATTGCCTTATTATTCTAGTCTAGGGCCAGGGGCCGTACCGGCTAACGAATCGATTTTCATAAAAGTCTGCTGGGTTTCAACTTAAAACAGAGAAATCAAAGTAAGCAATTTCGTTTTGTACTTTTTGTTGACGTGATTCGGAAGATATCGATGTTCGTGTGACATCATGAATTTGGGTTCGTCATTTTGGCCCAATTGGGGCTCGATTTATCTGTTTTAATTTGAAACCCAGCAGACTTTTATGAAAATCGATTCGTTAGCCGGTACGGCCCCAGGTGCACAGTCGCGCTATTTTTCAACGATAAAATCAAAACGAATCATTACCGTTTCAGTTTCGTTTCTAGAAAAATACTCTGTTTAGTTTTGTTAAAATTATGGAAAGCTGCAAGCTTAGGATGCCAATCTTGGACAATTTAAATGAGAATACTAGCTAAAGCTAAACCAAATCCTACTAATATTATAAATGTGAAAGTTTGTGGGTTTGGATGTTTGTTCCTCAATCACGCAAAAACTACTAAACGGATTTTGTTAAAATTTGGCACACAGATAGTAGATAGCTTGGTTTAAAACATAGAATACTTTTTATCCCGATATTGCCACGGAAACGGGAACCACGTGGGTGAAACCGCGGGTGGCCGCTAGTATAAAATAAAATTTAATCAATTAACGTAACTGTTTGGGTTTTATGTTCAGAATTAGCGTTGTTGGGCAACAGGGGGCCTATTGCCCAAGTGTCGTCGACTTCGCCGTCGGCTTCATTTGACAGATGGATGAAATACATTGCTACTTTTTTTTGGTACAAATAAAAACTTACCAAAGAAAAGTACCAATGTATTACAACAATCTGTCAAATGAAGCCGACGGCGAAGTCGACGACACTTGGGCAATAGGCCCACAGTTTCTTCCGGATAACGTCTCTAAGGTTGCGGGCTCGAACCTCAGCTGAGACAATTTAGAAAACGGACTTTTCTATATTGGCTCTGGTCTGGGTGTTTGTGTGCCTACCACCGTTGTATCTGATTTCCATTACACAAGTGTCTTAGCTAGTTTGTAATCGTGTCCAATATTTATTATTAATTATTAAAAATTAAAAGGCTTAATAAATATTTCACAGACATTATTATCCATTCTTAAAATTTAAAAGGTGATAGTGCTGTTAAGCTAGGGTTCCCTAGGATAACGGGGCCGTCATATTACGACTGTAATTTAGCGGCTTAGAACATTGTCTATATAAACAATACGGCGCGGTTTCTATGTTACAGTGTCGCCATATTGTTTACATAGACAACATTCAACGCCGCTATATTACGGCTGTAATATGACGGTACCGCTATCCTAGGAAACCCTAGCTTTAGCGCTACTTACTATCTAAAGCCGGGCTCGTATTATTAATTAACTAGCGACCCGCCCTCGCTTCGCTTTGGTGTAGTGTGGAATTTGACACCATGTATTATACATTTATACCTTCCTCTTGAATCACACTATCTATTAAAAAAACCGAATTAAAATCCGTTTTGTAGTTTTAAAGATTTAAGCATACATAGGGATACGAGGGCTGCTATTTATGTATCCGGAAAATTAAAAAAATAATTAAGATCTATCATCTATTTGGGTTTTATTTCTTTTAAAAATATTCGCCATGATGATCAATGCACTTTTGGAAACAATCAAACCAATTCTCATAGCACTTTTTCTATTTTGATTGAGGTATCTCCAAAACATGCATTTTGAATGCATCATCGGGTTTCGGCTCATCTTGGAACACCCACACCGTTAAGTGTTGTTTAGTTTCGGGGTCCTACGCATAGATCCAGGATTCATCACCTGTATAGATGCTGTAAACAGCAGTAGCCGCACCACGATCGTATTTTTTTATATTTTTTTTTGCACCAATCGACACGAGCCTGTTTTTGATCAATTTTAAAATTGTGCGGAATCCAACGCAAACATTTTTTTTTTGCAACTAAATGTTTAGGTAATATCTAATGAATGCTCGTCATACTTATGCCCAGAGACGCCTCTATCTCATAATATGTAACATAACGATCTTGCATTATTAGTTCTCGCACAGCATCGCTGTTTTGTGAAACAACCACCGATTTAGGACGACCTTCTTTAGATTCGTCCGTGAGCATAGACCGTCTACGACTAAACTCACTGAACGAGTGATTTACAGTGGTTATCGATGGTGCTTCGTCCCCAATAATCGAAGTCAGTTGTTAGATGCACTGTTTTTGAGTTAGTCCACGCCAAAAATCGTAATAAATCATCGCATAAAAATTTTCACGGTGTAAATGCATGGTGATTAAGACAAGCAATTTTCAAAATGGCGCCACAATGGAAAAACAAATGACATTTACATGGAACAAACATAAACTTAATATCCACTGGAATAGACGAACACAGTTCACTTGGCTGCGAAACCAAAAGTGAGATGAGCCAGTGTTTGTAAATATGTAAACGTGTGCGTGAATTTAGAGATGCACTGAAGTCCATTTTAGGTTGTCGATAACCATAATGTATTATTGCTCTAATAAATAAAACACAAACAAGATTTTGAACAATTTTATTTAAATAATTTCTTAAGGTCTCCTTTGAGGCTCCCTGCTTATTTATTTATGGCATTTATCCAGTTTAATTTAATCACTGGATTTACAGAAATCCTGGAAATAATTGTTAAATTTGTACTTAAGTTGGTATAATTTACCATTTGAAAACTGTCGGTTACGAGCAGCTTTAAATAAAACTATCAGTGTTCACAAAGACAAACAAAGTTATATTGGAAATCATCGACATGAGTATCGATATCGATAATTTTTGATCAAAATCTACGGCTTATTTTCTCAAGTTCACGGACATAATATCTTTTTATCTAACACATAATGTTTAGAAATCAGCCTTTATTTAGGAAATAGGCGTTTAATAGCATCATATAAGTATATAACTTAGTGTGTTTGGGAATATATTCAACTAAAATATGAATTATGAAAATGGTAATAGTACAATCATATTTACCTGTGAAATGAGTGTTTATTTGGGTTATTGTCGTAACTAACATTACAATCCAGTACTGAACACGACATCATTATTGATTTATATAGCTTTGAGAGCCAAACCGAACTGATCGCGATCAAAATTACAAAATAATCTTGTTGACGCTTTTCACCAAGGTGATAAACGATGATAAATGAAGTCAAACCAGGTTCAGCTGTCAGTTTTTTTTTACTCTTTCTCGCACATCGCATAAGCCGTAAGAATCGGTTTTTTACTCGCACCTTTGTCCGTCTACTTGAGCATAGCGAAAAATTTTCTAAGTCTATGGGAACAAACTATATTTTACACTTTTTAAATATTGTTTTGTAAGTGGCCAGTTCCGGATACATAAATAGCAGCCCTCGTATAGAGACAGAGAAAGCGACTTTGTTTTATACTATGTAGTGATTCTTCCAGGTAGCCAATGCTATATTAAATTTTGAAAGGGTTAGTATTAATAATTACTTACCTTTCTACACCGAATGATGGACACTCGCACATTAGACGTACCCCAAAAGTCTGTCACAGCCAGTTTGTTTTTCAAAGCCTCTGCTTAAAATTGGAACGACTGCGAATGTAAAAACAGAGCAGGGGTTGTTGTTCTCAGTTTTTGTAAACAAAAACACACTTTCTCATTACATGAGTTTTCATTAGAATAGCTTTTTTACTGGACCGCGTGAGGGAAATTCATATTCATAATTATATTAATTACAGTCTCAGAAAAACAAGCGAAAATTAAAACAGTACAGCAATGGATTATTGTGTTTTACCACGGTAATGTTTTACTATACACGATTTAATGCCTGTGAAGTTGTGTAGTAAAAAAAATAAGTACAGTATAATTAAGTTCTTAAAGCAAAAAATACCTACGTACAGTACAAAATTAAATTTTGTCATTATACAAATAAAGTTTAAGTAAACGATTACATTGCAATTAATATGTTCAACTTTATTTCTGCCTAAACAAAAAGATGATATGCTTTTAGATCGGCTTCGTAAACATGTCACTAGACATTAAACTACTTGAGCCATTTGCAAGGAAATACATTTTGAAATATGCACCGTTTAAAGGAAATATAGAATTGAGACTTTATTTTTTCCCTGAAAATTCAAAACATTTATACAATTTCATCCTATCATTGAAAGGCCTACGACAGGCGCCTTTTACACAGCTCGTTGAGCCAAATACTACACATCGCAAGTGTAAGCGAAAAGGAATCTTATACCAATGGCTTAAGGTCTTCAGTGTTACGTCGGCGATTACGATATTCCTTCCAGATGCAACAGCTGCTGCCATGTATGCATTTAAAATTTATGCTCAACCATTATTTCCGCCACCTGTGAAGCCTTTGGAAATTTTAATGTCAAGAATCTTTATTCCGTAAACTTTATCGTTTTACGGATTTTAAACGTTAAAAGTTTTCATGCATATTCTATATAAGTTAGGGCTGGCTATTAATTGGCTATGGGATGCACAAGATTTATTGAGACCAGGTGCCACTTGAGCAAATGATGAACTAATGGCGGGCCACGACCACAAATTACTGAAAAACATAAAAATAGCCAAAACTTTAATTTATCCTTCAAACGTACGAGGGATTTTTTTGCTGGTGGGCCACCTGGCATATTGCTGGAGGGTCCATGGGGCCTGGCTATAATAATATAAAAAATTAAATATTTTGGCGTTTGCATTTTCATTTTGAACTTTCACAAAAAGGGATACCTATACTTTACTTCTTGATAGCCTATGCTAGCAAAAACCAATTAAGTAATTTATCACCAACAAACGCAAAATTTAATTTTCCAATAATAAAAATTACTGCTGTGCGTTTAATATCGGCACTCGATTGAAAAGCGACAAGCATTGAATGGGATGGAGCCATTCGCCACCATTCGTGATTTATCGACCGTGTTTGATGATTGCACCCCCATTCAACTGGCATTTCACACTTCGACACCCCTGGAATACTTCTGTCAAGTGTTTTTCATTACGGCTCACTTTTCCTCTAAGAACTCATATTTAATTTGTTTTAAAATATTAATAAGTATATATATTTTTAGTTCATTATTATGACCAACTTTTTGTATGAAAACAACCCTGAAATCACAAACAAGAAATCAACTGTTTGTACAGAATTTTAAGTATTTGAAAATGTGCCTATTAGGCGCTATAGAAAAAAGTGTTTTGAGATTTCAGGTTTGTCTCCATAATGTACAAAAAAAAATAAAAAAAAATACGACTGCCCTGCCAAAAACGAACTTAAGAGATAAATAACAAGGTGTCATTGCAGTCGGGGGATAGTTTTGTGGAACAATTTTTAAGTAAAAAGGTCCCCCGACTGCAATGACACCTTGTTATTTATCTTTTTAGTTCATTTTTGGCAGGGCAGTCATGTTTTTAATATTTTTTTAAATTTATTTATTTTTATTTCACACATTTTAGTGACAAATTATATAGTTTTGAAATGTGCTCATTGTGGCCTTTCATTTGATGTCCATATTGTAATAATTGAAGAAAAAAAAATTTTTTTTTTACATTTCAAAATGGCGTCCTACTATCGCTTATCAAAAAAAGTATAGCCAGTGTCACTCGGAATTCTGTACTAACGATACCCCATTTATCTAAATCAGTTCAGGCATTTAGATGTTATGGTGGAATAAAGAAACTCACATACCCACAAACATACATGAACCCTGAACATACATATAGGTATACACTCTTTTTGCTTTGGGCAGTCATGTAAAAAAGTTGCTCAAAATGATTTAGGTACTTTTGATTTTCAGGTTTTATGTGAACAAAATCTAATGATAAATTTAAAATCACATTAAAGATAGTTAAGTAGTTACAAAATGTTATGACATTAGCCAAAAACGAATTGCTGAAAAAAATCGCGCATCGCTTCGTTAAAAAAGTGGTAATTGTATTATTTTCTGAACAGAGCAATATCCGATGTTTGCATACGGTCGTACACACATTTTGAATTACCTACAGCCTAAAAAGGATAACCATCTAATTTGCATTAACGACTATCACAGAGCAATAAAAAACCACCCCACTGTTTGATACTTACTTTACAAATCATTACGTTACGACGTGTTATGGCGTCAATGATCCGCTATTCAAAAATGGTTCGTTTAATTTATTGTATAACCTCTTTAAATAAAAAAGAAATGCTTCCTTGTGTTCCAGAGTCTTAGTAGCTCAGTAGACTGAGCAGTCGCCAGAATAGCGGGTAGGCAGAGAAGACGTGGGCGGGTGTGATTCCCCCGAGCAAACAAACGTATTTTTTTTTTAATTATAACGCAATGGGGAAAACCATCTAATTTGCATTAACGACTATCACAAAGCGATATACAACCAACCACAATGTTTGGTACTTTACGATTCATTAGCAATACAACGGGCGGAGCGTCATTCAGCGAGCGTGTTTGACGATAGCGCCGCGCAATTAGCGTAGGTATACCTAAAAGCTTTTGTGGTAAAGTTCATTTTTTAATGAAAACATTTCTATTCCGTATTCAACCATTATTGGACACAAAGAGTGACCACAATACCATTGGTTTGCAGAGCTTATGGTAAATAAATTGTTAAAGCTCTCGTTGAAAATCCTATACTAATATTATAAATGTGAAAGTTTGTGGGTTTGGATGTTTGTTCCTCAATCATGCAAAAACTACAGAACGGATTTGGTTGAAATTTGTCACACAGATAGTAGATAGCCTAGATTTAAACATAAAATACTTTTTATCCCGATATTCCCATGGGAACGGGAACCACGCGGGTGAAACCGCGGGCGGCCGCTAGTTCTATATAAAGATAGAGGTACCTTATGGATACAATATATTATTTTCCGTACTGGTGAATCACAGGTAAGATAATTGAATAATAAGTACTATGCTTAATGTCGATTACTGGTTACTTAAAGTTGGGTAAGTAATACCTACCGCTTTTTATTTTCATTTTCACCTACTTCACGGGCGGCACTAAGCGCCACGCGCTATTTTTTAACAGTATTTTTATAGTAGGTTATGTTGGTGTTTCTTCTTTTCTTTTCCAGAATTAGCGTTGTATAAAATCAGTCGCCGACTTCCAGATTCATTCAAAAATTGACTGTTTTGTTAAATTTTAGTACATTGATTTAGTGCCTTAGAAAAAAAAATATGTAGGTACGAGATGTTATTTTGTAAAATGTTTCCTGCTAAGTTTCTAAGACTTATTTCTTTGGATAGTAAATAGTGTTTATAAACATTTATATGTTTTTTCTTTTAATCTGAATTGATGCTTAAGTCATTTTAAAAAATATTCAAAATACATGCATAACATTTGCGGGGATACTTCCTGGACTCGCGTTACTAAACGTTACCATAGTACCATACACGTAACAATATAATTTGTGTTATTCATAACACTTACCCTCGTATCTATAAAAAAGTCATTACTTGTTACTTAGCCATTACTTCATTAAGCCATTACTTGAGAACATTCTCATTGAGAAAAAATATATATTTAATAGTCAAGTAAAAGGCATTACTTACTTGAGAAAAGTAACAAGTAATACTTTTGACTTACAATCATATTAGGTTGGCAGCAATGCCATTCTACATTCCGTGTGATTCCGTGTTCAATTTGAAGTTGTAACATTTAAAACTAATTTGAAGTGAAAACTTGGTATTATATGCTATTAAATAATATTAAAATACAAAACATTTATCGTTAATGCTTTTTGTATAGTGTGACTGGTCAGATGTTTGGAAATAAAAGAAACGAAGAGTTTATTTCATTATAAGTTTGCGTAGAAAGAAACGAAACTGTCATGGTCATGTCAATGGCTGCATTCTTACAGACTAACCGCTGAGTCATCGATCGCCATAGAGTACATTTTACTATCCCCGCCAATTGCTAATGCGCAGGAACCTAGTCACATTAACATGTACGTTGACGTCATCATCCGTAACTAAAAATGTCATGAAACAAGATTATTCTAAAAGTTAAAATATTATCATTAATTATTAAATTATAATTTTCAGTAAGATAGGGTTTTCGTCTTTATCACGAAAATAAATTTTGGATACTCTGGATTCAATTATAGAAATATGATTTTCTACTTCTTCCAATGGATCGGTAGTGATATTATCCAAACCGGCAATTAAGGTATCTAATCTATATCTTCCATTATTCTAATACGAAAACTGATTAATTTCACTCAAAAATAATATCATAGGCCGACAGACAGTTGACGAAATAACCTATAAATGAACTGAAAATACTGATAGCTGAGCATTCTACGTTTCTCAAGTAATGCAATTGGCGACTAATTCTTAGCCAAGTATTCTTACTTTTGACAGTTCTTAATTTATTCAAATTCTTGTTTATTGTATAAAAACGGCGACTTAAGTAATGACTTATACTCAAGTAATGGCTTATACTCGTCTATAGATACGAGGGTTAGTAAGTTAGTAAAGCAAAATTCATAAATCAAGTGCAGTATCAAACTTCAATACCAAGATCCTCTCTACAATTAATTGCATTCAAAATACAGTAGTAGCAAGATCCTGCAAAACGTAGCAGGTTGTGCCTTTGCTTGATACAGGGAACTGCGTCTAAACCTAATGGACTCGGGAGAAATCAAGGGATTTGTTTGTTAAACGCCTTCCTCAATGGAAATTGCAGCAGTCAGAACATAGTAAATGTATATCTGCTTCTCAGTGGTTATGAAATGTCAGTCATCCTCATTATAACATCTATATTTTTATGTTAAAATAACGATATGTGACAATCATATTTGCAACGTAATCTCAAAAGTAAACTACAGAATGTAGAGGTTTGGTTGCAAAGTGGTAAAGTTTAGTATCTAAACCCCAACTTTTACATACTATATTAAAATTATAGAGGGTGATTCCAGAGCACAGAGACCGGTTATAACATCAAGTTATCCAGACTTGGATCGTCCGTATCGCTGAACTTAACAAGCCACGACTTCCTCCGCTCTGTCATTAGTTTAATGAAAATTGACTGCTGAGCACTTTGCTCCAAGTAATGGAGCGCCATAAAAACTAGTGGTTTACCTTATTAGGTGCTAATAAACCTTTGCGACGGTGAAATGAAAATGCTAATGTGGAACTTTTTGGGCTTTTGATGAATGTAACAAAACTTAAATAACTCGTAAGCCATATTTTGACTAAGGTGTAGAGTTTGTGAAGTTAGGGCGTGTAGAGTTAAAAGCTTGGCCCTACATGAGGTCTGATAAGTTTTTGACGATGCCAGCATCAGATGGAAAAAAATAAAAAATATTACATTGAAAATATTTTTAAAAGTTAAAGTTAACCTTATCTAGATTTAACTATGTGACCCTGGTACTTTTTACATAATTGTAACCCAATCCTTGTTAGTTATTCTATTCGAAATAGTATTTTTTTAAATCATTGTCATTTAAAATTGGCAAAAATAAAATAATATTTCATGTGTCACCCATTCTTTAATGGATTTTCAGACACACGTTAGTTCTAATAAAGCCACTTTGCAAAAAATCAGAATCAATGACAAGATAAAAGTGGACATAAAAGTGCAAAAAGATCCATCAATGGATCTTGTTACATCGTTTTCTCTCTCTTATTGCCTTTTAGCTTATGAAACAGTAAGTAATAAATAAACTCATGCGAATGACTCACCTTAATGACAACTCAAGGGAAAATAAATAAACACTTAATGTACAGTCAACAGCAAACTATAGTTTTATTTAAATATGGTTGATTCTATACAATAATAAACATCAAACGTTGTAATCGCAGATCTGCAAATTTACACGGTGATTTGACACGAAGAAAACGAAGCTATAAATCTAATATTTTTCCCAAGGGGTTATTTTAAAAGGTTAAACTTAAAACTACTCGCAGAGCGTTACGTGGGTAAGGATTGCCTGCCCTAGGATATCAGAATGTGGTAATTATCTAACATAAATCTAGCTCGTAGGTTGTACTCGGAGGCCTAAGGCCGAAGTTCACCAATACCAAAACCGGCGATCAAGTCCCAAACGCCTGTTTTTGACGTTTTTATGTATGGAGAAAATGTCAAAATCAGACGGTTAAAAATTAATCGGCCGTTCAAGTTGTTGGTGAAATCGGGTCTTAGTATGGATTCTTATACTTCGGTTAGTTTAGGGGTTAAAAAGATTTGAGAGTTAACTGGTACCTATTAGAATATCTCGCAGCGAGTCTGTTTAGTAGAGAAACGCTTCGATGGCTGCTTTCTATTAATTATGCCTCGGAGCCGTGGGTGAGAAACCAAGGTCTTCTTTATTTCGGCCTTTTCTCCGCTCACTTTGGGCATGAATGGCCGACAGAGCAGTGGTTGGACTCGTGACGTACGTTCTCTTCACCTGGAATGGTGTGCATAAAAACCATAATTTAACAACGTCGTCCTTAAATTTTTACTACTCAATTCCTCGGACCCAATCCCGAGTGATATTCCATGACGGGGGGACCCTGCAGCGTATGGTAGAACTGAGGAAGATCTATTCTTGTATGTTCATTCTGACAAAAAATATTACTGATCCCTGACTTTTCTGTTAAACTATCCCGTTCACAGCAGACTAATGTACAGAATTGAGATGTAGAAACATACCGTAGCTCTCAACTTACAAAGTCTCTTTTCGCATGAAAAGAACTGAAATTGAAAGTAATACATATAGAGACACCCCTTGAAGTAAATACTAGATATGACATTGCTTTCGTTTTGGCAACATTTTAAATGAAATTCTTTTTGGTGGGATTGTGTTTTACTTGGTACTTACATATTATGTGGCGAGTAAGAGTTCTATACTCTCAGTGTCATGATTGAACAATTTGATTGGCCGTTTGTTTCATAGCTCATGGTTAACTTTCAACAAAATCAGAGTTCTATGAACATAGTTTGAAGAGCAGTTGCCTAAATTGCGAAAAGTTTCTGGGCTAAAACCTAAAAGGCTGTTCTTATGTTTCCCACAATTATATAATAAATTATTATTGTTGTATCTTGTTGTGGCATACGTGAAAGGGTTCATCACAAGTTGAATAATTCAGCTGTGTTCAGGAAAGTTTTTGTTAGATAGGATTTACGAAACATCTTTTTAAAATGTTTAGAGCAAAGACAACCTGAAAACAGTCCAAGCTTAAAATGAGCTCGCTTTCTAAATGACAACCTCGATACCTACGTCTGGTTAATAGCAGCCAAGTAGTCAAGTTAATTTATGTTCTCATATTGTCGGTCCCGGGACGCTGCACGTATTGTTACTTACGTACCTACAGCTCTGCGCATTCTGTTACATGTATATAAACCTTGTCTATTGTTTGACGACCACCATCTGTCGCAATTATACTTTGCTCAATGCTATTCTGTACATGTTAATTTCCAAATGAAAATGATTGTGTTTTCATCGTTTATTTTGTTTTTGTGACATGTTAATTTCCAAATGAAGATGATTGTATTTTCATCTTTTGTTTTGTTCTTGTTTTTGTGAAACATTTCGCAGTTTAACCCCTTGCAAGCGTTTCCTTCTGTAATAGCTGTCTTCACATTTTCCACTTAAGATCAGTTGAAGAGAGTTCTTCTGCCGAGCTTCAATAAAAAAGACTTTTGTAGTTACTCCAGAAATATTTTACTTGGTAGTAAAATGTTACAATTGAGAGGACGCGTATTTTAAAAGAGATTGTTTAATGTGTTTTTAAAGAAATAGCTTGACTTTTTAGATTGATTTTTTTTATAAATTAAGTTAAAATTTATTATAAACAAAATGTGTGATGGATACTTATGAGAATAATGGTAGACCATTATATTCTAAGCTTACAATCACCGAATTTCAAATTATTACAACTCGAAATTCGGTGATTGTAAGGTTAGAATTTTAACTCACAGTATAGAAACTTATTGTGTATCAAGTTTAAAAGAAAATTATTATCAGATGGAACTTTGCAACAATTTAGTTACCTTGAAAACAGGTATTCCTTAAAGTTACTGGTCCAGGGGCCGTACCGGCTAACAAATCGATTATCGAAAAGTCTGCCGAGTTTCAACTTAAAACAGAAAAATCAAAGTAAGTAATTTCATCTTGTACTTTCTGTTGACGTAATTTGGAAGACATCGATGTTCGTGTGACATCATGAATTGGGGTATGCCATTATTATGGCCCAATTGGGGCTTGATTTATCTGTTTTAATTTGAAACCTGGCAGACTTTTCGATAATCGATTCGTTAGCCGGTACGGCCCCAGATAACAGTTTGAATGTGTGGCAATGTTGTCAATTATAATATAACCACAGATTTGCATTTATTTAGAACATGTTTGTCAAATCTGTAAAGAAATTGCTTTATAGTATTTGTTAACGTAAGCGTATAGCTATAATATGATACCGCCACTTCTATACATACAATCACTAAAATAATGTCTTTATTGAAAACTTTCATTTCTATTCTTGCTTGCAGTGCAATTTTGTGATAGCAACTTGTACAATTTTAAATCTAGTGAAGCTGTCTTTTAATTTTAAGTATCTTTGTATTTTTTTCTTGTCTGCTTGTTGCCAAAAGAGTAAATAAATAAACAAATACGCAATTGTATTTATTTGCTTTTTTACTTTAACTTTTCTATGTAAAATAAATTATCAAATTCTTCGCTCCACATATAACGAACACCTTCATTTTATTAATTTGTACTTACAAATCATACGAATTATTTGCTATTTTCCCCATTCACACTATTCGAACAAGTCACTATTAGTTGAAACTCTGTACAACAATGTTGTGAGTTACCAAATAGTTTTGCTCCAGGTTCATACTTCCCGAAGTTCCTGTACCCGGCACTGTGCATACTAATTGCTTTTTTGCATATTACCTTATTGCCACAATGATGCAGTTCCTAATAAAACACATTTATCTACACCCATGCTTTAAATCCTCTGTAAAAGGTTCTGTAATGGTTAGCTTACTGCCACCATTACAGTATCCGAGCGGGAGAAGGTCCTGCTGCGCTGCGCGCCCACGCGCGTATCGTTGCATTATGAAATTCAGTACAACATTATAACACCCTCGCGGAAGACATAATGACGAGGAGGGGGAGGAAAGTCAAAATCAAAGACAAAGTCAAAGTCAAAACCTTTATAAAGGATACCTACATATCATGGATGGATGTAGATAAATATCATGGGTGTTTTTAATCCATATGTATTAAAATATTGTTTGTTTCCCAAATAAAAATAAAAAAAATAAAAAATGGATGTAGATAAAGTCTTGTATGCAACTGTACATAATTAGGTATTAAAACACTCATGTGATAAACCCACATTCGTGTTTTAATACCCCTCATTATAGTACAGTTGCATAAATAACTATTAAGTGATTGGTTTCGTAAAATGTTAATGAAAATGAATGTGTGTGAATACTTACGTTCAGAGTAAATATACGAAGATTCGATACCTGTCACGTACGTTCCGTGATGTACGGCCGGTGGTTTACGGTCCGGAATGCGTCCTTTCCGTTTCCTTCGCTGCTTTTATTGGTATTGAAAAACTAAACGAACAGATGTAGTTTGTCTTGGGTCTACTATTGGGCACTTTATCACGAAATTCTACATCATCTTTATTGTTGTTCTCCTTTTAACATTGAACATGTTTTTTCGATCACTTCGGTAAGGTACCCAATTTCAGCAAAAGTGAGACATTGCCCTGGTCCCGTGAGTTTTGGGTCTACGTGTATGTACTAAATGTCAAAAGATGCGTCTTAGCAAGGGCTACAATATGGTGAAAAAAAAATTTGAAAAAGTCAAAAACTTTTTTCGAAAATCGCATAAATGTAGAAAAATGACACACTTTTTCGGGGTCTTTTCTCACTAAATCGACAATTTCTCAAAAACGAAAAGCGATATCGAAAAAATGAAAAAACCCCTACAGATATTGAGTTAGGCTACCTACTGAAATTAGTATATGTCCCTGACTCTTACGGTCTAGGCTGTAGCTTATCCTTTATGAAGCGAAATGTTGGGACACCGCGGGCGACGTGCGCGGCGCGGGATATGGTAATAGTACTGGATGGATAGGTACGATTGAAGTTTTTAAATAATTGTATATTTCAAAGCTTGTAATAATAAAATAAAATAAAATAAAATAAAATTTATTTCTCCTCACAAAACAATATTTTGGTACAATTTAAAGACATTTAAGCAAATAGTATGTGAGGAGCTGGTATCTGAAATGGGAATAACCTGTATTACAGATCACCAGGTCCCCACCCCACGGATACAATCATAAAACATAATATCTTTAATCTATAGATAGATAATGTAAGCTGGAAAACTAGAAGGTGTTTGGTTGTGTGTGTGTGTGTATGTGTATGTATGTGTATGTGTGTGTATGTGAATGTGAGGTGTGTGCGTGAGAGATTTTTAATTCAATCAAAAGAATCGTTTGTTTATAGTTACATTTTAATTCATTTAATTAATTTAATTCAGGCAGGAAGCCCTCTAACATTCAGAGGAAGTCTTCTGTTACTGAGTAGGTCAATTTTTGCAGCCAATTTTTTATTAAGGTCTTACATTGACTTTTAGGCAACGAGTAGATTGACAGAATTCTGTTGACTTTGTTGTATAGACTGGCACCCTGATAGCAGAAAAAACGATGTGAGAATTTGGTATTAAACTTATTCCCGACACAAACTAAGTCCTTTCGCCTTTTTATTGACCTTTTGTGGTTCGTACTCCATGACAGAATGTTGTTTTAGCAGAATTTGCAAAACAAATAGTTGCCGTACTGTCAAGACCCCACTTCTTTGATACAAGTCAGAGGTCGGATGTCGGAATGGCAAAAACATACTAATTTTTCTCTGCTTTGCTCATGCTCAAACATACTAATTGCTCTCTGAGCCCTTTCGAGTTTTAAGAGAGTTGATTTTCCTGCACCACCCCACGCTATTATGCAATAAGAAAGGACAGACTGACAAAGCGCATAATAGACAGACCTTATCAAATTCACATCTGCAACATGCCTTAGGTTTTTAAATATAACCATTAATTTGCGAACCCTAGATGTAACCATATCGACATGCAACTGGAAATTAAGTCTGTCATCTATCATAACTCCCAGGTACTTGACGCTCGAGGATTTCTTTAATTTTGGACAAGAACTGTAGCGTGGTTTTTTTGCTGTTTTGTCGATTTCCCTTAAAGGGGAAGTTTTGTTGGTAGTTTGTTTCCATTAATGATAAAATTTATTTTTTGGCAGTATGCCTCATGTCCTTTTCCTTATTTCCGTAAAAAGTCCGTTCAAAATTCGCGGCATCGACTTATAAAAAAAAAAAAAAAAAAAAAGAAAGATTAAGATCGTATTTCTTATGGTCGTCCTTCGCCCACTTCAGGGGCCTTTGCGATGAGCCCTTATCGCAAGGATTTCTATTCAATTGTTTACCTTTCATACTAGATCCCAAAGGTTAGTGTGAAAGCAGGCCTTAAGCAGTCCTGTTTAAGGCCTGCTTTTGAACTGAAATGGTATTTTTTTTTGTCCGTAATGTCGTAGGTTGTTTGACCGTGTTTTCGGGAAGTCCGATCCGATTGAAGTCGCTTTCGGCGGCGCGATGTCAGTCCAGTCCACGCGCATCGATGAGTGATCAAGTGTAGGAAGTCGGAATGCGTCGTGATGGCGCGAGACTTGGAACGCAGCGAATATCAGCTGTGATTCATTCATATGATACAAAAATTTTCGGTTGGAAGGAATTTGATTTTATAACGCTGTTAAAGTTATTGGATTCGTAATTGTTCCTGATTTAAATAATATCTTGCAGCTATTCATTGTAATTTTCGTCGGCACAATAGAATTTCGCCAAGGTACCTATTTGTGAATTCCTAGACATTCAGCTGTTGGCAGTGTGAGAATTTAAAATTTATTTTTATCATCATATTCGTTATTTACAGAGGGTTTTGGCTAATAAAAGCCGCCGAGAAGAGTTCTAATTCGTGTCGTGATATCCGATCGAAGGAGGAATACTGATTGACCGGATTCTAAACCATATAAAATATATTGTTATCAAGGAGCCGCAGGTAACGAAGCTATGAATCTAATCCTTTTCCCAAGGGGTTATTTTAAAAGGTTAAACTTAAAACTACTCGCAGAGCGTTATGTGGGTAAGGGTTGCCTGCCCTAGGATATCAGAGATGTGGTAATTATCTAACATAAATCTAGCTCGTGTAGGTCGTACTCGAAGGCCTAAGTACGGATAGCTGGATTCTTATACTTCGGTTAGTTTACGGGTTAAAAAGATTTGAGAGTTAACTGGTACCTATTAAAATATCTCGCAGCGAGTCTGTTCAGTAGAGAAACGCTTCGATGGCTGCTTTCTATTAATTATGCCTCGGAGCCGTGGGTGAGAAACCAAAGTCCGGTTTATTTCAACTTTTCCCGCTTAACTGGGTTTGAATGGACGACAGAGCAGTGGTTGTCTCGTGGCTGGATACGTACGCCACTCTTCACCTGGAATGGTGTGCACAAAAACCATAATTTAACAACGTCGGCCTTAAATGGACTACAACTATTCCATGACGGGGGGACCCTGCAGCGAATAGCCGAACTGAGGGAAATCTATTCTTGTATGTTCATTCTGACAATAAATATTACTGATCTCTGACTTTTCTGTTAAACTATCCCCTTCACAGCAGACTAATCTACTCGAATCGAATTGAGACATAGGAACATACCGTAGCTCTCAACTTACAAAGTCTCTTTTCACATGAAAAGAACTGAAATTGAAAGTAATAAATAGATAGAGACCCCTTGCAGTAAATACTAGATAATGGATAGCAATAAATTTTGATATACCTGCGGCTCCTTGATAACAATATATTTTATATGGTTTAGAATCCGGTCAATCAGTATTCCTCCTTCGATCGGATATCACGACACGAATTAGAACTCTTCTCGGCGGCTTTTATTAGCCAAAACCCTCTGTAAATAACGAATATGATGATAAAAATAAATTTCAAATTCTCACACTGCCAACAGCTGAATGTCTAGGAATTCACAAATAGGTACCTTGGCGAAATTCTATTGTGCCGACGAAAATTACAATGAATAGCTGCAAGATATTATTTAAATCAGGAACAATTACGAATCCAATAACTTTAACAGCGTTATAAAATCAAATTCCTTCCAACCGAAAAATTTTGTATCATATGAATGAATCACAGCTGATATTCGCTGCGTTCCAAGTCTCGCGCCATCACGACGCATTCCGACTTCCTACACTTGATCACTCATCGATGCGCGTGGACTGGACTGACATCGCGCCGCCGAAAGCGACTTCAATCGGATCGGACTTCCCGAAAACACGGTCAAACAACCTACGACATTACGGACAAAAAAAAATACCATTTCAGTTCAAAAGCAGGCCTTAAACAGGACTGCTTAAGGCCTGCTTTCACACTAACCTTTGGGATCTAGTATGAAAGGTAAACAATTGAATAGAAATCCTTGCGATAAGGGCTCATCGCAAAGGCCCCTGAAGTGGGCGAAGGACGACCATAAGAAATACGATCTTAATCTTTCTTTTTTTTTTTTTTTTTTTTTATAAGTCGATGCCGCGAATTTTGAACGGACTTTTTACGGAAATAAGGAAAAGGACATGAGGCATACTGCCAAAAAATAAATTTTATCATTAATGGAAACAAACTACCAACAAAACTTCCCCTTTAAGGGAAATCGACAAAACAGCAAAAAAACCACGCTACAGAACATGCTGTATCATTGTCATTTTTGCAGCTGTGAGATACGATGCAATAGTTAGGGTTGTCAGGACATTTGTATCTCAAAGAAAAGGTCATAAAGTTAGTCTTATCTACGTTAAGATTTAGAATATTAGCTCTCAACCATTGCGTCACTTGATTAAAACCCCTTTGTGCATGTGAAAAAACTTCCTCCCATGGCCATGAGTTCCCACTAAAGAGTAGAGCTGTGTCATCGGCAAAGGTAAGTAACTATTTTAGCATTGGGGATAGTTTGTTGGCACAGTTCATTAATATAAACTAGTAATAGAGTTTTATATTTTTTATTTTTTATTTATTTCCACATTTTTTATAAATAAAAAAGTATTTAGATATATATTAAAATTGATATTGATATTGATTAGCTCTAGCAGGTCAACAGATGGTGTGACGTGAATAGAGCGTGAAGCGAGAGCTGATTCCAGATCTAGTCAAAGATTTAAAAATCGTTAGATACGGCGGCGCGGGGCGGTACCATAGTGTGACTGCACTGAAATGTCTCCATAAGTCCATATTCAAGTAAGTGACGTCGCTTACTATGTGAAAACGAAAGAGAAAGTAGTGTTAGCAATAACTATAGGAGCAAAAGAGATGACGCTATTAACTCCAGTACACGTGCTTAGCGTCGTAGTGAGTACACGTGCTTTTGTGTGAAGAGAAACGGATAAACTAATCTTGAGCGAAAGTTGAACAGAAGAGAGGTTTTAGTTTGAGGCCCGAGGCGAAGCCGAGGGCCTCTACTAGATCCAAAATATTATATATCGTGGGTTGCTGTTATTTCAATTTCGAGATTTGAAATTAGTCGATCAGTCACGTCTTTCTTAGTGACTCTGCGATTCCAAATTTTGCAACGATCTCTGAGAATGAAAGTGTGATGATGATGCCTAGGTAAACATGAGGGTTGTTTTCGCATATTCGAGTGATGATGAAGTCGGCGCGAGAGTCTCGCATGCTGCATTTGATTTTGTTTTTTTTTTATTAGGGTTGATTTATTTAGAAATTCAGATGTTTTAGTTATACATAGTACTTAGGTTACCTTTCAATAAAATATTAATGTCTATAAGAAAAGAATAATAAAATATTTTGTTATATTCATTAAATTCATTTTCAATGTACCAGAAGGTCGTGAAAGGCACGAGATCTGTGAATTTTTTTTTCTGGATCACTTTCGTACTTATAGTTTAGTTTTTTTTGTGGAGGTATAATGTTGGTAATAATATTCTAGGTGATATTACATGTTTATGATCAGCTGTAGAGCTTCCTGAAATCTTAACTAAATAATGTAAACTTCTCTTTTCATCCGAATGTTTTTTTTTTTATTATAGATTCTTCACACACTATCTATAGGCACAGCAGCACGCTGGGTAGGTACCACTCTCAGCAACTTTAAACAAATGTCATACATATAGCTTTAAAATCAATTGTACTGTGACAGTTCTGGCTAACTGATGTACCTACTCTTGACTGTACAAATGGCCCTATTTAACCTAAATTATTCCTTTGCTAACATTTTATAGGCTAACCTAATTTACTTACTGATTTATTCCTTGGGAATAGTAACCTAACACCCACGCAATAGATTCACAAAACCTGAATTCTTACTAAGACCTAAGTTCAAAGTTTTAATTCAGAATCTAGACTTCTGTCCTTTATAAAACTTAAGTCAAACGTTAAACTACTCCATAATTTAGATCTAAGGGCTCCCAAATCTTCACATTAGGTATACGTAAATCAGCCGCTGTCATTTCTATACTGCAGGTTCCATAAAAAAATCTTACCCTGCTTCATACAGCAGTGAATATGTAGTAAAAAGCCTTAATCTGACGCGACGGCCTTGTTCCGCTCATATTTTATTTAAGGCAGAAAGGGACTGGGCTGTTACACCGCCATACACCCCAATACCCTAAATAACATTATGTCATCATGTGATGTTTGCGTCATACAGAGTAGATTTGTAAGGGCTATTTTGGACGATAATGTTAGAACAGAACAGAATATATTTTTTAAAACACCATACGAGGAAGCGCTTTGCCTTTTATCCGTACTGAGTCCTGAGAACCAGTTTAAAATTACATTACTGTGAATGTCTAATTTAGGTACATGCATTTTTTGTGTACCCACAGCACACTCATTAATGTGTGTCTAAAGATAATCATCAGCAATGCGTGAAAATCCTTAGCTAGTATGTAGAAGACTTGAGGAAAATTTGCTTAGATTAATGACAATCATAATAATAGATTAACTGCGCAACAATTGAATAGGTAAGTACCTATTAAAAAGCATGAATGAAACCATTTACTTACCAAAACTTTTATGTGACCAATGATCATGACAGAAAAGAGCCACGCGAAGTAGCGAACGGCGGTGCGGCAAGCGAATACATATTTCTATGTATTACGTCAACCCCCCTAGCATGACCGACGAAACACGATATATATCGCGTGATATGGCATTTTATCGACACTCAACTGTCAAAATCCATTGTCTTTTGACAGTTGAACGTGATAAAACGCTATATATCCCGCGATATAATTTTGTGTTTTAATGGTCATGCTAACGGGGCAGTATGGTGAGCGTCAGTCAAACATCCCAGAAACAAAGACACATTTGCAAATCTTCACTATCGTCACAAGGTATCGCTTCGCTTACGAAAGATTTGACGTTTTAAAAAATATTTAGCAAAAAATCTTATATCAGTCAAAGAATTTAAACTTCTAGGTCAATCCCATACATTTTACGACAGCCAAAATTTGCAAATGAAGAAGAAGAAGAAGAAGAAGAAGAAGAAGAAGAAAAACATTTATTGGTCTCTGCACCTTAAAACTTAACAAACATTAAACGATTAAACAACAAACACGTAAAGGAAAAAAAAAGAAAGGAAACAATAATTACAAAGAGATAGGTGCGAGGGCCAACGGGTAGCTGCCTCAGCTGTGCTTCTGCGACATTGCGTAGAATGCCACAGAAACGCTGATTTTCAGACAGCTCCCTAGGTAAGGTGGTGACTTTTAGGGAATAATAATATAAATAAACAAATAAATACATATGCCAACATTTAAAAGAAAGGAGTCCGTGATTTTAGGAAGGAGAAAAGGAAAAAGAGAAAAAAGAAAAATTTTGATTAGTCTGTGGTTTTTGTAATCTGTCTAGTCTGTTCCGTCTGTCAGTCGTACCGTGTCGTGTCAGTGTCATTGTCATAGTCAAGAGTATGTTTTGTCATTTTCAGTCGAAGTACCCTGAATATAAATTAATAAAAATGCTTGCCACGTCGACGAAGTGAAAAACGTGGCTTGCCACGCGGACATTTGTGACGTGGTAATGGAGATTAGAGCTGCTACCACAAACATACAGGTCTTTGGCTGCTACGGATACTCAGTAGGTAACCCGTGGAAACAACAACTTCCCCATGCCATGGCCGTCGTGATGGAATAACGTTGCGCTGTACCACGGCGTGTCCAGTGCTATTGGGTGAGAAATATGGCAGCTGCCCAAACTCTTGCGCAAACTTCAAACTACGCGAAAAAGACATGGAGCTGGACCCTAAACCCATCAAGCACATCGTGAAAAAACCGAGAGTAAGTGCCAGAGTGCAACGTTCATTGTCTATCAACATGGTGATTTTTGCAGTGTTAGTAGATGCTTTTTAAGTTCCTTTTTAAGACTGTATTTTGCTCACGTATCGGAGGTGGAAGGGCGTTCCAACATTTTGAGGCAGCGAATTTAAAGGAACCTCTAAAGGCCACAGTGCGATGTAAAGGAGTATCAAAGATGTGAGTGCATGCCCTTTTCTGGTATCTGCGACGATCTTGAGCCCAAACTAGTTTCTCATAAAGATAATGTGGCCTCCCAGAGCTGATGATGCCGAATAACAGAGTTGAGAGGTGGAGCTTTCTGCGTGCTGCCATTTTAAGTGAATCGGCTGTGTTAAGATAAGGTGTGATGTGTGACCGAGGCGGGACATGATAAGAAAAACGGGCACAAGCGTTTTGCACGCGTTGAATTAGTTTTTCAGACCTAGCCAGGAGGCATGGACCGAAGACAACATCACAATAATTGAGTTTGGACAAAATGAGGGACTCGCACAACTTTGTTCTAAGTTCTACCCTAATGTAAGGTCTTATTTTATAGAGTAGTTTTAGTCTGTAAAAACAGTTGCGGGCACATTCTATCACATGACTTTCAAAATTTAGGTGACTGTCAAATGTGAGTCCCAGATTTCGGGCTTTGTCTACACGTTCAATGAGTTTTCCCCCTATGTTAACATTGAATGGTGCGTTGGTATTATTGAATTTTTTTAGCTTGTTTCTAGTGCCTAGGAGCATAAGTTTAGATTTAGTGGGGTTCAGAACAAGACAATTTGATTCGCACCAGCGAGATAGACTTTGCAGGTCGTC
The DNA here is from genome assembly GCA_928269145.1 of Agriphila tristella. Lineage (NCBI taxonomy): Eukaryota > Metazoa > Arthropoda > Insecta > Lepidoptera > Crambidae > Agriphila > Agriphila tristella. Next base: position 22,588,701 of record OV743439.1, read on the forward strand.
GTTGATCTTGGCCGCAGCAACAACATCGTCTGTTGGGTCAAATGACAGATACAGCTGCAGATCATCAGCATATAAATGGTAATTACAATGAGAGATACTGTGTACTATGTCTGCGCTGTATAATATGTACAGGATCGGACCAAGGATCGATCCCTGCGGAACGCCCCGTGAAACTGACAATGGGGGGGACTTCAGTTTCGAACCATCTGCCGTGGTGAGCTCCACGAATTGGGATCTATGCGAAAGATAACTATCAAACCACCTCACCGCTCTGGCATCAGCACCATAATATGATAATTTAGATAATAGCAGATTTGTATTTATAGAGTCAAAAGCGCGGGAGAAGTCGAGAAGCAGCAGAGCTGATAGTTTACCCTGGTCTTGAGCTGTGAGGAGGTTATCCACAACATCAGCGAGAGCAGTTGCAGTACTGAAGCCCTTGCGAAATCCAGACTGGAGATGAGGAAGTAAGTTGTGATTTTCAAGGTATCTAGTGAGTTGATCACAAACTATCCGTTCTAAAACCTTTGAGATGCATGATAGCAAACTAATGGGTCGAAGGTCAGTTTCTGAAGAAGGTTGGCTATTTTTTGGAAGCGGCTTCACAACCGCAGTCTTCCAAATCTGTGGGAATGTGCATTCCTCAATCGACCTATTGATGATTGTGGTAATAGTTTTTAGGGATTGTGGTAAAGTAAGCAGCAGCATGTCCAAAGATACACCGTCATAACCCTGCGCATTGGACTTGAGCCCTTTGATGGTTTTCAGTACCAGATCCTCGCCTACAGGATGCAGTGATAAAGTGGCTGAACAGCCCCTGTGGTGTTCAAAGTAAGTCAGCTGAGATATGGATACTTTATTCTCACCCGGGACCTTCATGAAGTTTCTAATTATAACCTCGGGGTTGTCAAAGCATGGTGGTAGGTCACACGACACTTTTTTGTCTGGTAATATACTATTTTTAAGGTTACGCCAGAGTTGTTTAGAGTTTGTCAGCTGCGAATTGATCTGTTGTTGAAAGAAACAGGCTTTTTCAGTCTCAATGGCTGAAATCACAGTGTGTTTCATAGTTTTATAACTTACTTTAAGGCTTGGATTATTTTGTGACTTGTGTCTCTTGTGATAGTCATCTCTAATTCGCATCATTGATCTTACGGTATCAGTAATCCATGGGTGAGGAGGATGCCTAGATTTACGTTTTCTGATGGGTGCATGTAAGTCGAAAAGTGTGTTGATGCAGGTGGTGAAAGCCTCCGCCAAAAAGTTTACATCGTCGACTTTGCATAGATTGTCCCAGTCAATCATATCGAGGTCTTTGTGAAACTGCTCTAAGACAATGTCCCTTAGGGGTCTGTAGGTGACCCAACGTGGTTGTGGCTTTACCACCTTCACCTTGAATTCGGCCATCACCATAGCATGCTTACCAATGTCTGGTGAGTACTTTACCTCCACGTGGAGAGCTCGAATGTCAGCACAAATCACATCTATGAGAGTACTACTGTGGTCCGTAAAGTGAGTGGGTTCTGTTACAAACTGGGTCAAACTAATACTTTGCAGGAGTTGTGTTAGGAGTTTAAACTTACTGCTGCTGCAATCAAGACAGTCGATGTTGAAGTCACCCACCAAAACCACCCCGTCCTGATCGGTGAAGGAAGTGATAGTATCCATGAGTGCGTTCAGAAATATGTTTACATCGAGACGTGGTGGTCTGTCTGTAGGCCGTCCCAACCATTATGACCTGATTCTGTAGACGGACAGTTAGCCACATTTGTTCTACTGTCGCTGTACTGGGGTGCTGGTATGTACGAGCGTTTACACCCTTCCGTATGTAGAACCCAACTCCTCCTCCCCTACCGTCACGAATGTGGTCTGGTCTTGGAGTATGACGTAGGTGGTAACCTGAAAGTCTAGGTGCTTTGTCCTCATGTCCAGTTCGGAGCCATGTTTCATTAATTGCTAGTATGTCTGGAGATAACTCCTCCGCAGCCGCAATGAAATTGTCATGACCCGTATTTAAAGAACCTGCATTAAAGATCCCAACTTTAAGGTTTTTGAGATTATTCATCAGTAAATATATTTAATATGAATTTTATCAACTTTTTAGACACAAAAATTGTGTAATTATATAAAAAGATAAGTTTATTTAGTACATAACTATTAGGAATTAGCATAAGATTATTGATTAAGGATTTTGTCAAGGTATAATGTAAGGGAAGAATATTAAATAGATGTGTATAGTTTCTAATGTAGAAAAATGTGTTTGGCATGATAATGTAATATAAATAGTTATAGTATTTAAAGAGGATAGTATTATTTTCGATTGGCCCCGCATAAAAACATTTACAAAATGACAGACAATGTACAAGAAATTGATACATTTGAAAATATAAGAAATAATTATGTGATAAGAGAATACTTATTGACTTGTGATTATGGCAAGCCGAATACATAGCGAAGTATAGGATCAATAGTACGGACAGCAAATATGAGTATGAAGGTTTATCAAAAAAGTTTCTACTAAAATTTAAACTTAGAGAATTAATGCATAATTTGTGTCGCAGGTCACTGTGGGGCCGCTGAAGGATTGGGCGAGGTCTGATGGCCAAACGCCTGAGCAAGGTCCCCTTCCGAGCGAAACTGAAAGGCAGGCTTGCCGTCCCCCTGCCGAGCGAATATGCGGCCGCGACAAATGTAACGCCTGTAGCACACCCCCGCCGCAAAACCGTACCAGAGACACCGCGGTAGTTCCGCTATAGTTCCGGTGTGAGTTATCTTCTATCGACGACGAATTATGAGGATCACAATCTACGTAGCGGTTTAGCATCATTGCTTTCGCGTGTGTCAACGGTCGGAGCCGATCGAGTGGAATAACACGTAAAAAATCTATGCATTAAGTATAACAGGCGTTCGCACAAAATGTTCGCATTTGTTTCGCTTGTCGAACTCATGGCGTAACCTACTGCGGTGTTCCGCGGGCAGAGGTGTGGTACAGGCGTGATTGGCTACAGGGCCAGAGAGAATTCGCTCACCGCGTCGCAGTTCGCCTTTTCGCGTTGCCTGGCTCTCAGGTTGATAAGATGTCATCTAATATCGCCGTAACAGTTATAATCCCGGTCAGAGCTCGGTTACGTCATGCTACCGTGAACCTGTCATGTCTACACCAGAACGTTTTTGTGCTTAAGTACTATTAGCTTTAAAGTAGTTACGAGGGTTTTAATAATAATAATAATATAATAATAATAATAATATCTTTATTTCAGGCAATAAACCCATACATTAAATTAATATTTAAAATTTACCCATATACAAAACTAAACTACACTAAAATTATTTGCTTCACGTCAAGCTGTCATTCGCGACTCTGTGAATTTTAGACCAGTGTCTAAAAAACACATTATCGACATCACTATTGATGTTCTTAAGAATAGAATTGTCGCTTTCACGGACTCTTTCCCAAAACGATGCTGATCGCGATCGGAGAATGGTAAAGAAGTCGGCAACACCTGCCTCGGTAAACATTCCCTTGGCGCTGCAATGTCTCGGCAGCTTCATCAGAATGCGGAAGGCGTCATTATATTGGACTCTAATTATGTTAAAAAATCGCTTTGTGTACTTCAACCACAGTTGGCAAGTATAAAACGTTTGGCAATAGGCCCTTTAATTGTAGGTAATTTAATAATAAGGTACTCGTGTTTTTTTTAAGATTTAAAAGGAAATTACTTTTAATATTTAAAGTATCTATAATTAACGTAAGTACCCGTATGCCGCACAGTTCCGGTTAAGAATAGGACTGTCCCATCTCATCCCGTGGGTATCGTAGAAAGCGATAGAGGGAAGTTTTAGGGACCCGGTGCAGACCATCGCACAAAGGGTCACTCGAATGGCAGCGAGGAAACTGTCAACAACAGCATTCCCAAGGAGGGTTGGTGTCAGGCAGGCGGCCGATCGTAAAACTGCCAAAACCTAATGCAGTATGTAATGTATTACATGCTGCGCCGACCCCAATAGTGGTCGTTCTACGAGCGCAAAATTTTATTTTGTGTTGACATAGCACTACAAATAAATTGGGATAAGGACAGGAGGATGATGATGATGAATTAACGTAAGGACCTACCTAAGTAAGTATATTTTAAAATAAAATAAATTAAAAACGATTCATTGATATTTTTATAAAACAAACTTTTGTGTTTGTTTTTTTATTTAAAGAGCTTACAATTTTCAGATCAGACAAGAACAACGCTACTTTATTTAAATATCATTATTGAAAACTGCTTATTATTCCTGAGCAACTGAGCAAATTATTCCCGAGTCTCATTTATGAATCAAATGGAATAAATGTAAGCCCCGAGACATTTTGTGACAAGTGATCACGGCAGAATGCCTAATGTCATCTTAAACCATTGCTACAGTTGTAATCCCGGCCACGTCATGCCATCGCCACCGTGAATTTGTCTTCACCGAAACACGGTTGAATTTACTTAAGACTTTTAGCTGTAAAGAACCTATTTAACTTTACGGATGAATTGATTACAACAAAATGCTCAATGTACAGCGACAGATATGTACAAGGTGTTTGGTAAAAGCCTTATAAAGCCGAATATGTAGGTTGAGACCATCAAACTGAACAACTTTTACTATGGGACCATTTTTGTATGAATAGCTGATTTTTTTTCGCGATTTCAAGGTTGGTCCCATAGTAAAAGTTGTTCAATTTGATGGTCCCTATCTACCATATTCGGCTTTATAAGGCTTTTACCAAACACCTTGTATATTCCCATTGGAGCCCGTGGCTCCATCGTGCCACCATTGATCGGGTGTTGTGACATCCATCACACACAACACCAACGCGAGTGCAGGCCTCCATCACTCGCTCAAGGTCGCGCGATAAGCACCTACCACTAGCCGTTCCGCCGGCGGAACAAGTGAGCAAAGGGCTGCCACACGCCCGCCTGTGTAGTCGCGCGGCATCTTACTGCCTGCATAAATATTGCCTCTTTATAATAGTAACAATGTCGAATCGACATTACTGTGCCGTGTACGGATGTCAATATCAAAAAACCAATAAACAATTGTCGTTTTTCACATTATGATGTATGCTAACGTAGTTCATTTAAAAGAAGACAACCCTAACGTTGCGTCGTCAGAAAAGGTAAGAGCACGCGATAGAAAGACAGGCAACTACTAGGTGAATATAAACTGTACTGCAGGCCATTGCGCGACCTGAATTGCACTTTATTGTGTCGGAGCAAAGGTCGCTATTTATTTAAATGACTTTGCCGAATGCTGCTTCTGTACCTTGTACTATTATTTATTCTGTGGCGAGGGTGCTGGCAGCGGCGATCGCTACATCAGCGCCTCCTACAATATTTGATACCCGAAGGATATTGTTTATTACCTTTCCAAGGCTCGATTCGATGCGCTCGCCATATTTTTGTTTAATTTTTCATTTTAATTGTGAGAGAATTTTGGTGTCATTAAACCAGCTATACAACGTGTTAATGAATAAACGCAAAACCTCTTAGGTGGTGATTGTGCTCATGAATATAAACAACATTTACTATGGGGCCAACTCTTGCTGAATTTTGCTCAACAAAACAGCTGTTTCATACAATTTGTCAATACCTAGGGTGCTTAAATGAAACTAGACCCTTGGTGTAAACAACAAATTTATTTGGGCGTCGTGGTCCGAAATGCCCGGTACAAAAAAATATGCTTTCCCGGCCAGGGTTGGTACTCTCCTGGTTCCACCGAAGAGAGGTCGGGGCCCAGAGAAGATGGGGTTCGTGTGGGGTGATGTTCCCGCTGCGGTGCTAGGGTCGACAGTGAAGTCCCAAAATGTGGAAGTCGTCGCCCTTATGACGGCGGCAGGTACGATGGACGGTGGACGTCAAACGATGGAGTATGGTGTACGCCACACGATGGACCCTGTAATTAGGTCGCATTAGGAACCAAACTCCGTTGTCTCCTCTGATTGTGGCTATGACAGGAACTGGAGTAGAAAAGTTCCCGGGCCGTATGAGTGATTTGTTTTGCCACAATCAGATCGGAGTTACAAATTGGAGGGTAAATGATAAAAAATTAAATTAAGTTGTATCAAACAGCAGATTTTTTTGTCGAGTTGCAGAGTTGGCCCCATAGTAAAAGTTGTTCATATTCATGAGCACAATCACCACCTAAGAGGTTTTGCGTTTATTCATTAACACGTTGTATGATCTTTTACTAGACGCTTTTAACTAGCTATGCATTAAAAATTTTAGTTAGGTAGTGGAACCGTATTTAAGTTTTTAAGAGTCCTTAGATAAACTTAGAAAACGATAATAAGTAGGTATCTAAAAGTATTCTGAAGATGTTACTAAGGATCTGTATGTTGTCACTATTTTTGTTAAAATAATATTAGTAATAGTAGGTACCTAATAACAATAAGTCTCTTCCAAGCACAAACATGCCTTACTTTAATAAAACCTGCCCATAAATAATTAAAGCGAGGTGGTGTTACACCCACATTCATTTAAGTAAGGCATGACAAAGTAAAGGGTTCTCTTCACTCACCATTTTAAACCCGTTCACGATTAAGCATCGCACTCACTGAAAATGTGGTTTTAATTTTAATAACACGCAGTAAAAAGCTAGCCGCGTCGGACTAAAGTATGCAATCTAAAACATGCCTTTCTCTCCTGTTTGTTCTCTTTATTTCTTTTGCTATTATATAAATTGCGGTTCTCGGTTTAACGTAGTTTTGGTTTTAATATTCTTATTAACATTACACTGGCCGGTCTTGGCATTAAATAAATTCTCAATATAAGCTGACTACGAAATGGGCTCGTTAATATAAAAATGATAAATAATGCAAAGTGGTATTTATTTTCTGGTAAAATTTGCATGTATCAGCAAAACATCGTAAAAGGTATATCTTCACATTATCATTAAGATCGGGTAATGCGAGAGGAACTTAAAATTTTATGATATTTTTAATTGTCTTATATTTGAAAGTAATTAGTCAATCGTTTGAATAAATTGTCATCAGACGATTTATTTATTATCAATGAAAACATACGCTAGAATGCTAAACGATTTAATCCCTGATAAGCTCGGTTCGCCCTTTGTGCTTTTTCTGAATTAAGGATAGGATTCCATTTTGTTTTGTGTTTTGTAAAAAGCACGTAAAAGACATGAAATAAAACACTTTTAATGGATACTAGCGCGTTTTTATTGAAAATCTTTGAAAATCGTTGATATTTGGTTTAATTTTTGATTTCGTCGTTTCCATTAATTACCAAAGTACTTTCAATAAAACCGCGCTTTCGTATCTGGTGAGCGTGTAAGCTTGAGAGATGAATATGTAAATGAAAAGCGTAGAAAATTAGAAAAAGGCCACCTTAACTTTTGAAACCATTAAGTGCTATGCTTAGTTCTCAAGCTTACGCATTCTATAGACATGAAATAAAACACTTTCCTCTCCAAGTTTTCTTTCGCCATTTCTTTCTTGGAGGGTCCTCCCAATTTTATGAAATGGTGTTAGTTTCAGTAGATTCTCTCTTTTTAGCTTTAATTAATTCACAAAATTAAATTATAAATTACCTTAAACCAATTTAATTTTTTTGTTAAATATTAGTTTTTGAACGTTTTAAAAAAATTATCGCTTGAGGGTAGGCTCACGAGTAGCTTCAGTCCCCCGTGACCACGGCAGCTGCAAAGATGCCGAAACGTCGGGAAAATCAAAAATCAAACCAAATACTAACTAGTTACCAAAGTACTTTCAATAAAACCGCCCTAGTATCCGTTAAAAAGTGTTTTATTTCATGCCATGCTTAGGTTATCCATATTTTAATTATAATCTAACTAAGCCATGGTTGTTAAAATAAACATGAAGATGACATTTAAACAAATTAAAACATTCAAGCTATAGTTAAATTACAGTTGAAACCGAATAGTGTAACACTAAATGCGAAACTGTATTACTTCGATTCACATAGAAACTGAAACACGCGCCGACATTTCCAATTTTCAGCGTTCCGACGTCATCGATTTTGTGTCAAACAAGTATTCCATTGGCTGCAAAACTTCACTGAAAATAAATTTCGCACTTTCAACTTTCTGAGAACTTACATTAACGTACTTTGGAGTGCAGTGTTGTGTGACGTGAAGTGAATAATTATGGGCTTATTTCATAGAATCCGAATAATGAATCTGATGTTTATTTATTTTAGTAATTTATTTAGTAAGTAAATAAATCCCTTTTTCTCTCTATCTCTAAAACCCTTTATCTATCTATTTTTAGATTTTACTTATCTGCCAGCTGTGAGTGCAACAGATCTGGAATCTCTGAAACTTCGTCAGTTTTAGTTGTTCCACATTATGTTCCATTAGTAATGTTTTTTTTACATATTAATTATTATTTAAATGGGAAAAACTATATACTAACTGTGTGTCGTATTAAAAAAACCGAGGTTAACTATAAAAACAGACTTGTTAAAAATAAAATACTAATAAGTAAATAGTTTATTTTAGATGATAAGACAACACAGCCCCCCTACTTCTTTCTTTATTAGTTTCTCTATCTTATTACCTACTTCGCTATCTTATTTGATTCAAAAAATAATTACGGGATGCCCGAGCCAGAAAGCTTGGCACAAGTTAATAACTTCAGGCAACAGGTGCAACTAGGTTTAAGTGTCTGTTGCCATTTTAATGCAACGTTGGACGTAGAACAGCCAGCCATTTTCAATGATCTTATATTTTAAAGAAAGTAGATAATGGTAGAATATGTAGTCTGTCTTATTATTTTCCTACACTTTGCTTCATCTTTAATCAAAATTATCGAATTCAATAATAATAGTACTTTCTGTGACACTCTTGACAGTTCAGCAGCTCTGCTATATACCTACCAGTGGCGAAGGGTCCATACATGCCGATTCCTATCGGCTTCCCTTTTAGAAATCCCACCCTTGCATTGCACCATACAGTTAGGAGAATTTTTAGAGAAATTATTGGTCCGGGTTACCTTTGCCATAATTCGACTCCTCGGCACTGATACCTACCACTTCGTTATTAAAGGTCATATATTGTATTTAACATGTTATTGTTTCACTTGACTGTACAAGGGCGTTGATATAATTAGTGTTAATTGCTTTTAGCATATCTATTCTGTTATTAGTAACTACCATACCACTAATTTAATTAGGTACAGTAATTATGGTTGTCAAGTAACTATTAGATTTGGAACACAGGTTTTAACGCGATTTTAACTAAAACATAGGTGTTGAGCACCTACCTTTTCCCGACGTTTCGACCGAGTTGCATCATCGGCCGTGGTCAACGAATTAGTTCGTTGGCCGTGGTCACGGGCTGACCGGAGCTGCGGTGTTACGCCTCCTCCTCTGCATCGGTGGAATCTTCATCCACCGTCGAACAGTTTTTCCAACTACCGCACCGCCACACACAATACTAACGGTGTCCCTATTCTGTATCATAGCCGTATTCTGATAGTTAGCCGACCGCGAACAAAGAGGTAGTGCGTTTGTAATGACTGGATTCCACACTGCAGATAATTTGTGTCCATCTTCCCGATTGAAGTTGTTAGGATGTTTTTTAATTTCAATCGCTTCACGTACGACTCGTGAATAAAAATGACGATCAGTGGAAAGAACCTGCGTGCGATGAAATTCAATCCAGTGGTTTGTCAAGTAACTGTCTTTGTAGGTACAAAGACAGTTATCATCGCTGTAAAATAAGTATCACCGATCTGCTGACGGATTTCACATCCTATTATCTATTGCTGCAAAACGTTCCTTTGTGCTTACGACTCTACCATCAGAAACTAGTTTATTTTCAGTGGAATTTCACATTCAAAGGTTCATGTTTGTATTCACTCTACCAGTGTTTACGTGACACGCTCCGTGAATAAACAGTCTATATTTGTCTGTCTGTCATCAATATGCTTTATACTTTAAAACTACCTATTGGTTGGTGTCGCGCCCTTGCAGTCGTATTTCGTAACGTAAAATGCTATGGGAAATGGGAGTAATTCCATTAAAAGGGGGTAGTGTCGGCTTTCTTGTCTACTTTAATACCTACCGGTATATCGGTAAAATGGTGAAATAATATGTTACTATGTTTTATTATTCTAATTCTAAGGTCACTATTAAAGAGTAATGGACGAAAAACGAGAATAATTTTATTATAGACATGTGTGTGTGATGTAAAATGATTGATAGTATTAACGCACATATTTAACAAAATTTGAATGTACAGGTAATAAAAAGTCTAAATTATGTTTTAACAACATTGCGTATTTTATTGTAAAAAAAAAGTAGATAAGTACCTATGTTTACGCTTCTCAGAAAAATAAAAACAAAATAAAGATACATCGAAGTTTGGTACATTAAATAGGGCTGACCGCTTAACCTTTATTCTATGTCGGGACGGGACAGAGGAGTTGCAATAACGTCCCAACGAGTTACACAAACATTATTCTAATCTAATGAATTGAATGATGAGAGAGACAGTTGTGTTCTAACTACAGCCAAGCGGAGCGAGCTGTTACATATTACAAATTATAATAACCGGAATGTTTTTTGTGTAACTATTTCTAGTCACCAATGCATAAACAGCTAATTAAGTTTTAACCGTCTGTTTTTGACATTTTTGTGTATGGAAAAAATGTCAAAAACAGATGGTTAGAAATTAATCAGCTGTTTAGGTAGTTGGTGAACTCGGGTCTTAGTCATTTTTCCTGAGTCCTGGCACAGTGGGCGTGGTCATACATCTTCTGATCTGCTAGGTTGGTTGCGTCTTTTGCGAGACTTCTCTATCTCTTTCAACTACTGCGTGTACATTCAGAAGTAACTCTTCGTAGACGATCCAATGAGGTCTGTCCATCTTACACAGTAAAGAAGGATTTCTTTAAATAAGAAAGACCAATTTCTTGAAATATCTGGTTATTCTAAAAATATATTTACTTAGGCCAATGCAATATTTTTAAAACAAAAATAGTGCCCATCTTTCACTCAGACAATATTTTTCTTAATGATTAAGATAAATATTTTTGTTTCAAGGCTTATTTAAACTTATATCAATTAAATTGACTTAATTTAAATCAAGAAATGTCCATCTTCTTGCATCAAATTAAAATCATCTTAAATCAACTACAAGTTACTTGGATTTAGATATACCTTTTTCAAAAAATCATTTTCTTCGATTAAGAGAAAGTTTTTGGAAAGTTTATTGTTTATGAAGTACAAAATATTTAATTTAAGATAAAATGTGTGCTCATTATAATTTTTTTTCGTTTTAGGTCTAGTATAAGAAATTATACAATTGAGTAAAGATTTACTTCAATCAAAACATTCGGTCTAACTTTCAGACATGCAATTTTGGCCCAAAATAATTTAATAATAAGTTCGAGTACGAATTTAATTTAACAAAAACAAAATTGTATTTCTTGTTCTGAGAAATGTGTAACGGTTCAAAACTGAACATGCTATTTTATCTCAAATATTTTTCGAATTTTGTTTCATATTGAGCATAATATTATTTAACTATCGAACAAGTTATTATAATAAAGAGTAGTTCAGGTTTTGAGTTAGCAATAATGTCGGAAGTTCTTTTAATCTTTCACGGCGCTAAAATTCAAATATTAGTCTCTGCGTAGGTAACGACGCTAATAGGCTTAAAATTTATTTATATTTATTATTGTTTATTTATCAAATTTTATTAGAGCCTCTCGAATATCATTATAATAGTTTATTTTAGAAGATTACTTAAAAAAGGATTGAATTCGGTGTTAATTATTTCTGTAAGTTGTCAGTAGTGTCACACCACGTGATGTGTTTTAGCTAAAGAACGAAATTAAATATAGTAGGTCATTCCAGTGGATCAATCGATGAGAAGTCGATTGCCAGATGGTAACTGAGGGTCGCAAAGGCAAGTCCCATACCTTTGCCAAATCATAGTTGTAAATTTAAATTTTGTTTTAGGAAATATTAGACATTAGTTAGATTTGGGGGATAAATGCAAGTTTAGTTGGTTTGGAGAATTTTGTAGCGGATTTAGTACATTTTGTTAATCGTAGGCGGTATTTGTTTAAATTAGGGTATTTTGTTATACCATGTCTTTGCTTCATGACACAGTTGAATTGGAGATTTTAAATTAAAATTGAAGTTTAATTTGATTTTATAATATGGTTTGATGTTCAGAGGTAATACAGAGAGAAAGAAAAGAAATGGAACAATGTTTTATTCTGGGCGGAGTTTAGTTGACAGTTTAGTGGTAAATTGAAGACTCGAATTGTAAAATAAAAGGGGAGATAATTAATTAATAGAAATATTGTAAGGATAAATCTAGAAATATTATTAAAAAACATAAACAATAGTTATTGAAGGTGTAATAAGAAAATATTTCATGGGAAAATGTGGATGGAGCCTAATAAAGTTTGTCTTGTCGTTGGGTGTTGTACGAAGAAAGATTGATATGAAGTTTCTTCGAAAGCGGGATTTTATGCTGCAGGTTTATAACTCAAATGAGGGTAGGCATTTAGAAAATGTAAAAGTAGTCGGATGAGTGTTGCCAGTTAGGGTTTTTAAAGTACCAACATTGTGATGCTAAATTGATCGGAAATTTTAGGTTTAATTGGACCGAATACTTAATGGAAAATGTTGTAATACGTATTTTAGCAAATTGATTCTAGAGGTTATGATATTTTGGGGAAGGCGAGATAAAAAGATTGAAAAGTTGGATTCTAATTGTAGCATATGGGAGGTTCGATTTGTTGTGAATATAAAATTCGTATTAATCAGAGTTTTATGATTATAGTACAATAATTTCATATGATTCTGGATAAATATTCTGAATATTATTCAAAGTTGTTAGTTTTGTTAGAAATGATGTAAGGGGGAAAACTTGTTGATTTATTTATGATTGAAACGTTGTTTCATACAATTGTATGAATTGTTTAAATCAAATGTAGATGAAATGTCAGTATAAAGAAATATTTAGGTAACAGATTAATTTTAATTTGGTTACAAATGGAGCATCATTGTGCGCTTGAGTATAAAGAATCTTGAAGATAGAAGGTTATTAGTTAGTTGAATTGTACGTTGGAATTATTGATTAGTATAGGGGTTCATTTTGTAAGATTAGCAACTTAAATATTATATTTACAAGTTGAGTAAAACAAAACTGAATTCTCCCCATTTTTGAAGGAGAAGGGAAAATTTTAGGAATAATTTATGTAAAGTAGGGAAATGAAGGTAGGTAAAAAAGATGCTTAGGTCGTGTGGGGTGAGGTTCCTGGAGTGAGTGAATGATTTTGGGGGGCTATAAAAGACGTGGCTCGAGGGAAATCGCTCTCTTTACTTTTCCCCGTCGTCGACGTAGCATCAAGTGGAACCTCAGTAGAAGCCGTCAATACCCTCTTTGTAAGATAGCTTCGAACAAGTAGTATTTTTATAACGCAAGAAAACAGCAAGAAGTCAGGAAGAAAGTGTTTAATTGAGGTTTTGACGTATAGGTCCGCAACCGGGTGCGAGTCTTTTGCATATACGCTTTAATTAGGGCTTATATGGTATAAGTAAGCTTGAAATTAAAGTAGGTAGATTTTGTTTGCGAATTTTCATAAAGTAAAGTAAATTTCCCAATAAATCTAAGAATTTTCCGAATCAAATTTGTTTGAAATTTATATAAGCAGTTGGGAAACGATAAAGGGGGGTTTGATTTTGAATAAATATCATTAGTGTTGTGTCTCTAAGGGGCGTTCGGTCAATCCTCAAGGGGTTAGGTAAAATAGTCTGGTATGTGGCGTATCAGACGGGCATCAAAATTTCTAGATTGCCTAGCTAGTCACATAAGTGTACCGAATGTGTCCCATCTCTAGCAATCCGACGGTCCGAAAGGAGTTGAGAATCTAATTCCGTGCTAGCGTTGGTGTCCCGAGGATTCGGTATACTTATTCCGCTGTAGGTGCCTATTTGTTCCCTCCCAATCAAATTTGGCCACGTACAAGCTGCTAGGAGAGAGATAGGCGAGTCATTCTTGCTCACGCTGTACAGATTCAGGGCTTCGGTGATGGGGTAAGCATCACAAATATTGCATAGGAAATCTAAATTTAGTCGCTGGTAGGCAGGTAAACTCATTAGGTTTATAAATTCATTGTTAGGCGCGTAGGAACAGTAGGTTAGGTTTGCATCTCAAGGCGGGAGGGAAACTTGGATGCTGGTAAAAGATTGGACGTTCTCAAGAAGGTCGAGCTGTCAGCAAGGTAACAGCAGTAACGTTAGATAAGCTAGGAACTCTTATATAGGCAAAGGAGAGGTAGGTCAATTCGCAGTGTATCAGATTTAGGTAGGCCGCAATTAGGTTGGTGTACGACAAAATGGCTGTCGAAGCGAAACATAGGCAGGTGGTGTCGAGAATGGTATCAACAAGATGGCTGCCGCAGGTCATTCAGTGGTACATAGGAACTTGACTAGGGTGTGATGAGGTAGGATGATTTAGGAACGGAATCTAGGAAGCGCAGAAGTGTTAAATATAGTGAACGAAAGGTTATGTGAAACTACTGGGTAGGATCCGAAGGAAAAGTATCAATCTTCTATAGTAGGCGCCTTAACAGAGATCTATTAATGCTATGACTCAGTGTTGTGAATAATTACTGCGATGTGCTCAATTGAGTAGACTTTGCAAGCTTCAGTAAGTACCCACAAGTTGACCGATCCGAAGGAAAAGTATCAATCTTCCATGGTAGGCGCCTTAACAAAGATCTATTAATGCTTTGATTCAGTGTTGTGAATAATTATTATAATGTGCTCAATTGAGTAGACTTTGCAAGCTTCAGTAGTACCTACAGTTTGATTTACTATTAATTAGAGCTAGACAAATTCTTCTGTTAATATTGGATAATGATTTAATAGTGAAAGTTGAATCATAAATAAAGAATGATTATTCATCCTTGATTTGGATTGGTAAAATTGAGCCTGTTTTCAATTGGTCGTTTACAGTTGAGATAATCCGTTTTGGTGATTGTGGGAGGAATACTAAAACAAGATCTGGGCGTATGGAATAATCCCGTGTTACCATTAGACTAATGTTGAATCACAGTTTATGGAACACTAGATCATAGTTTGAGTAAACCTTTCAAGTTAACAGAATGAAGGATATGACTAACAGTGAGATAATACTTTGAAAAGTATCTACCTACTATGAAAATATTATATTATTTAGTGAATACATTAAAGTCACAAATAATAAGTTCAACATATTATCTGAGTTCAAATAATACAACTAGGTTCAACCAACTCAATTTGAGGATGAAAGAAATAGAATTTTATTGATATCAAATATTGCCTAGTCTACTCAACATTTAATTGAAATATCGCCTTTAACTTTAAATGAAATGAACTGAAGTCAATTCGGTTTATGGTTGTATATTTATAATTTAGCCGAGATTAAAGTATGAAGAATCCGTCATAGAACTTTATTACCTTGTTTAGAATTGTCTTTCCTTCAGAATATGAGAACTATCAGTGTCCCAAGTAAATGGATAGTAATGTTGTGTCCATCTGTTATAATGTTAAACATTCATACTAGAATTATTTATTAAAGAAAAAAAAATTGTAATTCAGCCATCACAATTGAAGGAGAATTCTTCATTGTGAAAACTGATAGTTCGCTTGGAAGCATTTTGCTCCGTCCTCTTTTGTAGAAACAGACTGACAAAGACCAAATATCTTAATATAATAAACTTACTAAATAAATTTATCATGAAAAAAAATATGGCTGGCCAGAAGGGAGTTGCCCACGTCCGGTGTCGAAACTCATTGTATAGAGCGGGGAGGAGCTTTGTACCTTAGCTGGCAAAACCACAATTGCATATCCACTACTTGTACAATAACTTAAGAAAGTAAAAGAATCCTTATTTAAAAGCGTTGAGGGTTTTATTATACTTTGATCTCAGGCGACTATAACTTCTTAACTTATCTCAAATTATCTCTCTTATCTTAATGAATTAAGTTGACAATAGATAATTTACATTATTTAGAATAACGTCATACATGACCTATAATTTGACACTTGGCAGCGGAAGAGAATTATCCAAATTTAACTTTTCTCTATAACCCGACTTACCTATTTTTACCTTACAGTCTATTATGGTTGAACATACCCTCTTTTACCTTATAACAATACTCCATTTAACTCATAAATTCACTTTGATCATTTCCTATCAACATAGGTTTATTTCACTCATACTTACTTCATCAATGGAACGTAGTTGGGAACGTTTTCCCCTCTATTTATAGTATTCCCATTTATTGACACTAAAGAGCTATGGGGTTTCCCTTGGCAGTATGACAAATATTAAGAATTAATATGAAATTAAAGTAGGCTCACTTAGGAAAAACACAGACTTAATTTCTATTTCTCTGGTTGTATCAATAGAGCAATAACTTTCCTTTAGTGGTATTTTCATTTAGAAATAAATGTAATAGCAGGAATAATTAAAATCTAGTAATAAAAGCGAATACTTCTATTGGAAAATGAAAATCAATACTAATCACACTTTTAAAAGAATTTGGGTTCACTACTTATCACATCCAGGGTTCCTCCATTAGACATTCACAGGTCCTCTCAGATCACACAAAGCTTGTTAGTAAGGTTCTTTGTAGGTTAGTTAAGGTTGAATAAAGTAAACTTAGTAAATTGCGTTTTGGAGGTTATTTAATCCAGTAAAATTAGGTTCCAGTAGTTTAGTTATAATCAACGGTAAATAGTAAGCGGATTTTGATTGTCCTTCTGTCCTGTAGGTTATTAGGTTTCCACTTAGGTTTTAGTCTTCTTTCATAGGCCGTGATCATCTAGATTTATTCCATTCTTGTTAGGGCAACGGTTACAAATGATTTTGTTCGGCTTATGGAAATTTTGTTTTAAACAGAGAAATACTAAAATTTTGGAACAACGTAATCATAGTTTTCGATAAACACGATAACATTTTTACTTTGAGAAATTTATCCTTCAACAAAGATCTTATCAAACAAAGATATTATCCTGAAGTCGAGAGTATTTTTTCTTTTCTTCTTAAAAAAATAATAATGCAGTAAGAAAGCAATGTATTTAACTTAAGATGACTTATGTTAGAGTTAAGTTAGTGGGTTTGTTGACATCATGGTCTGATCCGCGGTGTTAAGATTTTTATCTAGTTCTTTAAGTAGTCGGAATTAATTTTGTTATGTCAATCTCAATCGGGTTTGTTGCCTGCCTCTGGGTGTCGCGTCCTACTTGGAACGGCTTCCCGGACTCCACTCCTCTTTCGAGCATTTTACCTTGATTTTTGTCAAGAAGTCAAGGAAAAGGAAGTCATCGGTGTTCTCCAATTATCTCCACTTAATATACAACAACAACAAAATATACATCTTCGTTCAATACACAAAATCTTCATTTATTTTTTTCATCAAAAATCAGTAATTACTTAGGTCAACTAAACATTTACTTATTATGAGTAAAATTATAATTTACTCTAAGTAAGGTTAGTCTATAAGAGATAATATAACATTTTTCGTATCAAGAATACATTTACTTGACTGTACAAAATAACGGTGTCTTGAATGAAACAACACGTGTCTGGGAATAAATTTATTATTCTTGTAACAACTAAATATTTTTAAGAATATTATTTACTATTACGAAGAAATTATTGTCTAGCGTCTATAGGGAGAGGATCATTTTCTTGATTTAATAAATATGTCTTCAGCCAAAGCAATTTGTCTTTTTATAAGAAATCTGTTTTTACCGTGTAGGGTTGCCAACCCTACCATATAATATAGTATCCTACTATATTGAGGGCTCGCCTACTATATTTTTAGGCAAAACTAATATATTTTTACTATTGAAAAAATTAAAACAAAAGTAATAAAAAATATTACTTATATGCACATAAGTAATAGCATAATAATTTTGTGATTAAACAATTGTCTTTATGGTTGTTGAATAAATTATGAAAATGTTAGTAAGTACTAAAGGTTGAAATATGCAAAAAATTTAAAACCCTCCATACAAAACGGCAACCTACTATATTTTTTTGCACTTTTTCGCCTTCTACTATATTTTTACACTAAAAATCTTGAAACTACTTACTTGATGCGAAAAAAGTTGGCAACCCTAGTCCATCTTGTGATTGTGAGATTTGTGAGTGATGACCGCGAGAACGTTATGACCTTTTGCTCTTCTATGTACCTACTATGTTTTTATATACTTTCGTAATTATACTTTTTTATTATACTTAATATCTACGTCTACATCTACGCTGTGTAATAATATATATTTTTCTATTATTCCAGGTACAATGGATCTATCATAAAAAAGTGTACTCAACCAATTAATTAAATGTGATATGAAGTGCTAATGACTAAGTGTAAAGAGTGATGGTGCGATGAATTAAGTAAACTCGGGCGATGGTGCGGTACCGGTTAGCAGTATGGAGTTTCGGGATAGCCTTACTATTCTGTGTTTTAAGACGAGGTAAGAATTTAATTAAGAAGATTTATGTGGTAATTCATATCTTTGTCGCGAGCCCTCGATGAACAATGAACATTGTTGCTAAATTTTAACATGATGAAACAACAAACTATAAAACAGATCTCTCTCCAAACTTGTTCACAGTTTTTGCGGATTAGATTTTTTTACAAGTTTTCGCCTTTTTCCCAATAATGAGTTTGACCGTCAACCATTTTTGATTTCCCCACTGCTGGGGCACTGGCCTTCCTTATGGGGTGCCTTCCGAAGCACGGAGAAGCTCGAGATAATAAATTTTTGGTCACCCATCCCATGACCGACCCTTGCGAAACTTGCTTTACCTCCGCAATCGCTGGGCCAGGCACTAAACCACTGCGCCATCGAGCTCCTCAGATGAGTTTAGTAATCACTTATATGAAAAGAAACGAAAATGAATTTGATCAAACATTGGACTAAGTAGGTAGGTAGTTAGGTACTGATTACTTTCATTATTATAATAGGCTGAGACTGGGAAATTGGGATTGGGACTACGATCATGGCTCACCTACTAATTATAACCGTACAACGTTCTTTTGTACTGTAGAAAAATTATTAACCAAGTTTCTTCCGAACTCGGTAATAAGTACCTACCTACTTCCTTTCTTTCCCTAGACTAGAATATATTATTATCTTTCAGTTGGTACCTACCTACTAAGACACTTGTACTATTATGTATTCTGTGCTAAGACCACTAATTTCACACAAAATTTACACCAAATGCTTCGACCGAGATCGGCCAATGACAGCCGCTCGCAAATCGTCTAACTGACGATTTATAGCGTACGTCAAACGCAGAGCTGCCATACAAACTGCCTACTGTAGTGTATGGTATATGTAACCTTGCACACACATAATTTTATTACAGCTATTATGAATGTATGTATATCCGAATAAGGTACATTTGAGGAAACTGCTTTAGTTGATTCGTTTTTTTATTGTTACCAAAAAAGATACCTACAAAGAAAAACAATTCAAAAATCACTCGCCAAACTTTAAAGTGTGAAGGCGAGATGCGCTCTTTCTTAAATTATCTTAACCTACCCTTCTCCACAGTTCTTTTACAAGGAATTTGTAACAATACCTAATTAATAATGTTAATCTAATCTATCGAGATACACACCCTTCAATCTTGTCTTTAACAAATTTTTACTTAATTTATGATCCTGTCTCAGTAAATCTATCTTATTAAATAATTTTGGTACCTACCTACTAAAAATTTTGACAATATTTTTCCATAATAGTTATTAACCCTAGGAATAACGAATTTCTGCTGTCGTACACTTCTTGTATTATATTTATTTTCAACATTGACTTTATATTGGTCACAGTAGTAGTGTTCTAATCCTATAAAAAATTCAACCTTTTTATCTATAGGTACCTAATATTTTACACAATTTAAATAACTTGCGATATTCTTTATTACACTTTTTTACGTTTTTACTTACTAAGAACTTAAGCAGTCTTATTTGTAAATTCCTATAGTGTTAAACTCAGTAGACCAAGGATCCGTAAATATTTGTAGCCAGATTAGTTTCATGGTAAGCTTGTTCAACCTCTTTCTGTTTTGCTTAGCTAGCTTAGCTCTATCTTAAGTTTGTACGTATAGGTAGTTGTTCTATCTCACGAAGTTTGTTCAGCTATGAATGTTGTTAGGTGTGCATGTGCACGCACATTGTGTGCGTCTGCACGCTCTCGTATTACGCACACTAAAATAACGTGCATGTTCACGCCTAACATCATTCATAGCCAACCGGACTTCGTGCGAGAAAACAACTATAAAAGGTAAAATAACCAGGAGCCCTATTTTTGAATCGCTCGACACAAATGATTCAGATTGAGTCAAATGTCGAACGAAACTCAGTAGAAAAGAGCACTTGACACCAACCGAAGGATTAAAAAATTGGGCCCCTTATCTTCAGTGGCTCATGATTCCGAGTAAAATTTTCTTCCATCACCTTCCAAAAGCCTTATCATGTCCTTAGCCTTCAGGTTATTATTACCTTGATTATTAAACAAAAATGTATTTTCTCTCATGTATCTCAAATTTACAGATTCTGAATTTGTGCCCTCCCATGGGATGTTGATGGAACTTTGCTAATTAATTAATCTTTGTGAATATTTAAGCGTGTCTGCGCTAATGACGGTTCGCGTGGTTTTACGTGCCACTTGTGATAAAATGACTTGTCTAAAACAGAATTTATAGGTACTTGAAGACATTTTCGAAGTTGTAAATTAGGACTGGTGATTATAATCATACATAGAATAAGGGTTATTCCACGCTATTAATTAGTTATGTTTTTTCTTCTATTAAAAAACCAATAACATTATTTTTTTAGGATCACACGGAATTTTATTTATATTAAGTTTTAGACACATTTAAAACAATTACTTCCTTTTTTCAACTGTATAAATATAGATTTCCATTAGAAGCTCAGTTGCACGGGCCATATCGCTCGACCCCAATCGAATCGAATGCGACGGACAGAAAAAATATATTGCCTTTGAGTTGTCCCAGCTACGACGCAGCTCTACGATTGAAATTGAGTGAATTTCGAACTTATTATAATGTTATATTATGAAAACGAGTCAAAATGTACAAAAAAAAGGTCCTTCTTTTATAGTTTAGTATACTTTTGAATTGTCCTAGCTACGACGACGCAGTGCTTTACAATTGAAAAAAAAAATGTGAACGTGTTACAAAATAACTCCGAGACCAACTCTGAAATCGGGAAAAAAATCTGCTGTTTCATAAAAAATAATAACGAAAAGTTTTTTTCGCGATTTCTGATTTGGTCCCATAGTAAAATTTGTTCAGTTTGATGTCCCTTATCCACCATATTCGGCATTAGGGGTTATTTTGTAAGACGTTGTATATTAGCCGATCTCATTGGCGACTTGGTATTAACATAAATTGGCCAGTGCATTGGGCCGGAATCCCAAGGGTGTAGGTTCGAGTCCCGTTTGAGATGCTACGTGTGGTGTGAGTCGATTTTTTCTAGTATCTACCTATTATTGATTATCAAGTCCGGTCGAATACTCAAAAGCTTCTTAGCTAAAATCTTAAGTTAAGAAGCTGTCAGTTTCATAGAGATTCTGTCAAATGTGACAACTTTTTAGAATTTAAGGTGGCCTTAACTTTAAGAATCGTTTGAGTATTTGGCCGTTGTGTTTTACTTTCATAACACAAGTGATTTAGCTACTTTGGAATTGGAGAATTTTATGTTGTTCAATATTTTATTCACTCTTTATTCATTAATTCCACAGTCTACACCAGAAATAAACAATAATAATAATAGAATAAAACAGAAAATAATAAGAATAGAATAGAAGATTAGTTTATTGTACATATACATTAATCTGATATACAGGGTGGTCCAGATAGTGACGTCCAAGATTTTTTTTAGATTACTCACACCTGGGTGCATCTGAGAATACCCTATGTATGTTCCGCGATTTTTCGTAGTTTAGAAGTTATGATTTTTTTAATGTGTTTTTGCGAATTTTGTACCGGACAAACCAAAAAAATTCATAACTCATTTCATATTAAGATTTTTTAGGGTTTTCTTTATGCATCATAATTGTCTTGAAACACTCTTCCATACATAAAATAATCAACTCCACAACATCCAGATAAGTTCCTGAAAAAAGCGTCGAAAGTGAAAACTTTAGGTTTTACTTCAACGAAGTAACATTTTAACAATTCTTTTAAAAATACAAAATGGATATTTCATCAATTCAAACTGATTTTAAAAACTTAAGTGGCTTCTTAGCTTAGTAAATGAAACAAAAAAAATGACTCGTGATAGGGCATTTTATGCTGAAATCAGCTTTCAAAGTTTGTAAGGTGAAAAATCCGTTAACATAATAAAATTGTTTGAAAATTTATTTTAACAATTTTATTCATTCTTATCACTAAAATTAGTAAGATATCATTGAAAGCATTAAATTAAACTAAAATGGTCTATGAAAAACTATAAAATATCACAAAAAGATAGGTAAGGTTAGGTTGAAATTGTAAATATCGTTACTTATTCTATTCTACTTATTCAAAACCCTTTATAAAGGTTTTTGACTTTGATCTTAAATTTGACTTTGAATTAACTTTGATTTTGACTTTCCTCGCCCTCCTCGTCATTATATCATCCGAACGATGATGGTTATAACGTTGTACTGAATTTCATAATGTAACTCATCGGGCGTGGGCGCGGGTAGTGCGACATCCTCTTAGAGGATACATATCATGGGTGTAGATAAATATCGTGGGTGTTTTTAATCCATATGTATTAAAATATGGTTTGTTTTCCAAATAAAATAAAAAATGAGTGTACATAAATTCTTGTGTATACCAATAAATAGCTTACATTATTTTCTTACTATCTGTGTGAATTTTAGTTTGATTTAATGTTTTCGAAGATATTTTACTATTTTTAGCGCTAGGAATAGAAAAAATCTCTTACTGTTTGAAAACACCCCATATTGAATTGGGTGTTTTCAAACAGTAAGAGATTTTTCACCCTATAAACTTTGAAAGCCAATTTCAGCATAAAATGCCCTATCAAGAGTCACTTTTCTGTTTTATTTGTGAAGCTAAGAAGCCACTTAAGTTTTTAAAATCAGTTTGAATTGATGAAATATCCATTTTGTATTTTTAAAAGAATTGTTAAAATGTTACTTCGTCGAACCAAAACCAAAAATTTTCACTTTCGACCCTTTTTTTCAGGAACTTATCTGGATGTTGTGTAGTTAATTATTTTATGTATGGAAGAGTGTTTCAAGACAATTTTGTTGCAAAAAGAAAACCCAAAAATTCTTAATATGAAAGGAGTTATGAATTTTTTTGGTCCGTCCGGTACAAAATTCGCAAAAACAGATTAAAAAAATCATAACTTCTAAACTACGAAAAATCGCGGAACATACATAGGGTATTTTCAGATGCACCCAGGTGTGAGCAATCTAAAAAAAAACTTGTACGTCACTATCTGGACCACCCTGTATATAAATAAGTGAGCAACACTTATTTTAAGTTTAAGCACTAGATCCGAACCGACAGAGCGCCTTGGATTGTTCTGGAGCACCACAAATTCAGAACATGATTTCGCTTTTATACAAATTGAGTAAAATATTTAGGTCAACCGCAGTAGGTCCCGAAGTGGCAATGAATGTTATTTGTGATTAATAAACGACAAAACAAATTGAAATATATTGGTGCGATATAAGGTGTTACACAACACACATATCTACCTACTTACCTATCCCCTAATTCATAATATGCAGTTAAGACAAGTCACCAATAACAACTGTTCTGATCATGCCATTTGAATAAAATTTTGCTTTGGAGCATTGACTTCTATACACTAGACTGGCTGCTGTCAATCTGTTCTTGTGCCTATTTGATTTCCGCCATTTTGGCGCTGTAGGACGTAGCGTGAGCATAGCGTGAGGGGCATGGTACTAAAGTCTGGTGTCATCATGGCAACCATTTTCATTGTAGTTACATCAGATAGTTCCTTAGACAGACGCTAGAGGCGTTTCAAATAGGCACAAAAACTTTGCTGTCAAATCATACAGACAGCCAGTCCAGTTAAATAGAAAAAAAAATTTTCATGTCAGTGCTTTGGAGTGAAAGTGACAAAACTTATAAAAAAATGCTTATGCACTGTATTTGATTGAATCAGGCTACATACTTTTTATTGCTTTTAGTCAGTTTCATACCATCCATCTTGAGGTTTTTTACAAACAATAAACAAGTATGTAGAAAGAGGGTGCAGACATTACCAACATAAACAATGTTTTTGTTTCTCAAGATGGAAAGAAAATATTCGAGTATGAAGATGGGAAAGGTTTTTGGCAACCGCTTAGTGAACGCAAATAAAAAACAACGTAACTCATAAGAGGGTTCCGTCATACTATAACGAATATTTTTGTGCAAGGTATCTGACTGCTAGTTATAGTCTAATGTCAGTTGTATGTTGTACCTATGTATATCCAAAAACGGTTCTGGCGAATAGCCGTGTGTAAACTTACTCTTACTTTATTATTATTAGTCTACCCAAAATGAATGATATATAAATAAATATTTTCTGTTGTTTTTTAATTAATCACTTTAGTAAACTTGTAACTGACTGTAGGTACTTTTGATTTTGGGGGCAATGGAGCATAGGTACATTTAATATTTGGGGGCAGTGGGGAATTTCTTTAAAATATAAACTGACCCCCGGGGGCTATGGAGCATAAGTCGAATAAGACTTAATACCATGCAGGTGGTAATTATGTGCATTTTATTGTGTTTTAAGTAGTTTAAAATCAAAATATCAGTACAAAAAAATATAAATTTAAAAAATAAAAACCCGCCTGCATAAAAAGACAAGTCAACTGAAAAGATGGAAACAAGATTAAATATTAAAGGCAACATTATAACATTTTTTTTTTATTTTTTTTTTAATTTATTTCTTTTTAGTTATTATATAATTTACGGTCATGATATACCTTTTTGAAATCCTTATAATAAGCCCTTTAATTTGACACACATATTGCAGTATTAAAAAAAAATCCACTACGTATAATAGCACCGTACAGCCGCCATGTTGGTTTTTGTATAACGCCACCTTCTTAAAAACACTTGGGCTGACGAGACAAATCTAACGATATGTAAATATCATGGAAATCCGTTCAGCCGTTTGAAAGATATGAGGTAATAAAGAATATTACATACAAACAAGATACGCGCGAAAAACATAACCCTCTTGCAGTCGGGTAAAAACACCTTCCCATCGACATAGCAAGTGGAAATGTTTACAACCTCTGACTCGAGGCAAGATCGCCATATGACGTGCTTGCCTCATTTATTCTGCACGGAGTTCCCCAATTTATTACTTACTTCCTCGAAACTAAATTGGCTAAATAACTTCGTAATTTATAGAATTATCAATAATTCAATTAAATAACAAGCTTTAAGATATAGATTTACAACCCACTCACCTCTAACTCCCATTCAGATACTTTGAAACTTGGAGATGTTTAGATTTTTGTACGACACACCCACGTGGAGAGTGCAAAATTTATGCCGTTTATAAAATATTTACAGGCCCTCGTAGCGACATCTATTACAGAGATGTAGAACGATTCAAAAATATTATGGAAAGTCAAATGTCGAACGAAAATCAGTAGAAATCAAGCGCTCGATGTCAGTCGAAGGATTCAAAAATAGGGCCTCCACTCCACCCGCACGATATAACCTGGTAGTCCACGCGGGCGAGGAAAGCTAATAATACTACCTACTTACGTCGTCACCGATAACGATAAACCTACCTAATCGAAACGATAATTTGGCTGATCGACTTTCCAATAAGGAGGTAGGTACCTAACCTAGCATTATCAAGTCGTGTGACCCCAACGTGACCCAAGGGTTCTGCTACAATAATCTTTGAACTTCGATCGACCGGGCTCCAGACTCACCGCAAGTTTCCTTTTGAAACTAATCCGGGTATTCCGGACATTCCGGACGCCCATTGTCCGGATGAACTGACGCGTGCTGGACGCGGATAGAACCGGAACCCTTGCCTCATAGGTTGGTACGTAATGGCTACATACTGTAGCTACGCAATAATTGTAAGGTTTAAATATAAATAACATATATTACTACTGGATTTAGGATTGTAAATTAGAAGCTTTTAGAGAGAGCAAATGAACTGTTTGTACCTACTTACCACAATTAATTTACTCGTGCCAAAAAACCTAGAATGATGGGTATGAGAATTTCTTTATTCCACCATAACTTCTAATGTCTTAACAGGGTACGTATCAGAATGTCTAAAGTTAGAATGTCTAAGCTTAAAATGGCAAAGTTCAAAATGTCAAAAATTTGAATGTCTAACGATTAAAATGTCAAAAGTTCAAAATGTCAAAAACGGAAATGTCAAACGGTCAGACAGTCCTAAATAAAAATGTCTAAGTTTAAATGATCAAAACTTAAAATGTCTAATTGTCCAAATACTTATAATAACGTATAGAATTTACTTATGCCTTTCTTTCATTAAGGTACTTAATTAATTAGGTTAAATAATTGCGTATTAACCTCTGTGCTTCCGCCGCACATCACCATAGCCGCGCCGCTCCCTGATTCGGTAGCCACAGCCAGCCACTGATTCAGTAGCAGGCGAACAAAATCTACCAATTGAGTTTGAAATAGATTAGATTTTTCTGGCGCTTCGCCGGCCGCTGCCGCGAAGGTAGGTAAGTAGTCCATCAGCCATTTTTGATGTCCCCACTGCTGGGGCTCAGGCCTTCCTTATGGGTGGATAAGAAGGACGGGCCATAACCCACCACGCGGGCCCAATGCGGATTGGTGGGTGTTAACGACTGCAAATGCAGCCGGGACCAACGGCTTAACGTGCCTTCCGAAGCACGGAGGAGCTCGAGATAATAAATTTTTGGTCACCCATCCCATGACCGACCCTTGCGAACGTTGCTTAACTTCCGCAATCGCTGGGCCAGGCGCTAAACCACTGCGCCATCGAGCTCCTCAGGTAGCAGCAGGTAGGTAGGTAAGTAGGTACCTACTATTGATTTTATTAAAATATAATTTTGTATTTATCCATTTAAGTCATAAAATACACCACTTAAGAAAACTGTAGAAACTAATAAAAATCTCATAGGAATTGTCATTTCACGAGTTTGTTACATAACGAAGGATGGGTCAGAGTAATAAAATATTTCATAGGATGTGTCTTCCTGTATAGGTAGAAATGAATAGCCCATATTATTATTATTATGACCCCAATGCATTAGGTTAACAGTAGCGCACAACATTTGGTCATTTACAAGGCAGAGGTGCACAACTTTTCGTCACCTCCGGCACATGGCCCAGGAACCTCCGCATTATTCCGGATCTGAAAACCGAAGGGGTACTTATCTAACTTTGTTGCAATCAAGTCTGACAGAAATCGCAGTAGAACCAATGTGACAACTACCTTACTTAAAGCAGCAATGTAACTGCGCTTTCAATCGATTTCAACCGAAAATTGTTAGCAACAGCCTTATGTAATCAACGGGCTGGTATAGCTAGGGCTGCCATCCGTCCGGGTTTCCCCGGATTTGTCCTAGTTTGGAGGGCGTCCGGGGAGCGTCCGGGCGGGGTTCTGATTGTAGTCCGGGTAAAACACGGACTATAATTAAAGTCCGGGTTTTGGGTTAAACTCAGCTCAAAAAGTACTTTATTCAGTACATTTCGCTACCGGGTGACTCACTTCACTACGCGTGGCGCAGGCGCACCGCGCACCCCGCAAAAAATCGCACTGCGCCACCCATTTTTTTAAATATAAACAAGTACGAAGGGTTATTGAATGAAACAGACTAAAACTCGCGCTGCGTGACCCATTTTTTGAATATAGACAAGCAAGATTATATGGTTATTAAATGAAACTGAACAAAAATCGCGCTGCATGGCCCAATTTTTTTCAAATATAAACAAACAAGATAACAAGGTTATTGAATGAAACCGAATAAAAATCGCGCTACGCGGCCCATTTTTTTTTAATATAAACAAGCAAGATTACAAGGTTATTGAATGAAACCGACTAAAAATCGCGCTGCGCGGCCCATTTCTACTATAAATAAGCACCGCGCACCCCGCAAAAAAAATTACGGGCCACCCCTGGCTATTTGGCCATTTATTTTGGCCCGCTACGGTTGCAAAACTTCTAAACCTGGACCCTGGCCCTTCACAAAATTGTGTTGGACAATGGACACCCCGGCTCTACATCATTACTAGTAAAACTTACTATTTTATGCGAAAAAAGGCTTAAAATTCAATTTTTTTCAGTCCAGTATTGGGTAAAATGTATTTTTAACCAAGCTAAAAGTGAATATAAAAAAATCAAAATGTCCGGAGCCAAGGCTCCAAAGTCCGGGGTTTATACGCTTCCGGTCCTGGGCGGCAGATTTTAGAGATGGCAGCCCTATGTATAGCGATAACTCATTGTGTTTTACCATTTTGCAGAAAAATTGCGCCCCTGCACGAACTAAGCCTATGTTCGTGCAAGCGATTTTAACCTAAGGAGTGGTAAAACGGAAGTGTTTTCGATAGTACACCTCCATACTTCCTAATAACTAGGTTATTTTAACTGAATATTTTAGTGAAATCCCTCAAGTTTTGTTTGCAAGGCAGAGGTGCACAACCTAACGTCGCATTTTCTTCACCTTCAGCATATGACCCAGAAACCCTGCATTATTCCGGATCTGACACACATTTATTACGCGGGAGCGACACATGCCGGATCCTTTACCGGACGCAGCCTCTCAGATACCTCGCAATGCCCTCAAGAACTCGTCTTGTGAATACAGATATTAATAAACATATCTTTATAACTAAGTACTTATAGTACGGCGGCGTAATCTTAAGAAACTGTGGCGAATCTTAAGAACCGAAAACTGTGGTAAATAGTGAGATAGAGACCATGTTTTCATAAAAACATGAAAAAATATGAATGACGTAATTTCCTTATAAGTATTTCATAAATGATGGGTTACCTACCTACTTAATTTCCAGGCAATATGAGATAAAACGGTCACCGACAAAATAAAGGCACGCTATTTTACTTATAGATTTTTAGAAAGCAATAAATTTCGATCTGTCCAAATATACCTACCTGGGCGTGACAGAGCACCAATCTATAATTTCTTATATCGGGAAAATGTCAAAGACTTTTTTCATTAAAAAGTTGCGACAGTTGTGTAAAACTTCAAAATCCACCAAAGATAGGGAATATTATTTTTAAACTTTTGTGCAGCAGCTTGTATGCAGTCGAACTTTAATTGATTTTTTTTATCAAACTTTCTCAGTATCATTTCCAACTAGAAGGCAAAGCCTGCATAGTCTTTAAATTCACGTAAAAAGGCAGAAAATCCATTAAATGCAGACTTGCTACCAAGAGAATCCTTCTTTTAAGATAGCAAACAGCTTCAAGCGCGCTTGCCTCACGACTGAGGGTCTCATTATGTATACACATTGCATTTTCTGTGGGCTATTTGCACCTAAATCCACAGTGGCGCCCCCTAGCCTGAATTAAATAGACAAACAGTCCCATATCCTCCAGTCCGTTTATTCAAACTTTTGTGATGTTTTTGTTGTTTGTTGAATGAGAATTCGGGGTAATGGAACACACAAAGTAACCTGTTATTATGCGAATTGTGGGGAGCATTGTTTTCTCTTTTATCTTCCTAATAATAATAAAATTATGAACAATGATTTGTTATACTTAACTATGTAAGCATGTTGTACCTACTTTGCGAAAAAAAATTGCATGACATGCTTGTGACATGCTATTTAAAGTTTTAAACTGGTTTGGTAGCGACCAGTCATTGAATGATTTTTTTGTTGTATTCATGAATGTCAAGCAACTATCACATCGTTTTTAGGTGATATCTTAAAATGTGGTTTTAATTGCGCTTCGAGTTAACTTGAATGTCAAAACTACATAAAATGTCAATAATAATAA
This sequence comes from Agriphila tristella, assembly GCA_928269145.1. NCBI lineage: Eukaryota > Metazoa > Arthropoda > Insecta > Lepidoptera > Crambidae > Agriphila > Agriphila tristella. The sequence goes on from OV743439.1 coordinate 22,618,733, forward strand.
TAAGTATAAAAAAGTCAATAGCTAAAACAATCATTCTAGAAAAATAGTATAAGATAAATTATTAAAATGTCATCACTATTCATCAGCTTATTTCGCTACAAGGTACGGTCAGAAAAAAAAATACAATGTCAAGAACTTTTCTGATCTAAGTACTCTTTAATCGAGTAAAAACCCTGTTCTGAAAGCCAGGAAAATAAATATTTCTTAAAGATATTTTTCTCTACGCGTAGTTCTAGTAGGACAGAAATATGACATTATCATTTTGAAAACAGATTTGCCTGTAACGATGGCTGACACTAAAGTTCGTCTTTTACCTTCCTCCATTGTTTTTATAAACGTTGCTTTTGTTATCTCAATTTTATGGCTTTTAAGTAAATGAAAGACAATACAGACCACTCCATCTAGAAATGAACCCTAAGGTGTTCAGCCCATAACTTAGCTGACTGTATTAATCAGGACACATATATATAGAACTGACACCTCAAACCAGATTCAATTTAGATTCGAATAAAGGTATTAATAGAACTGGAGACACAAGAGCGTTTCTATTTGCGTTCCACAGCATATTAAGGCCTAAATATACTGAAATTTTGCTAAAATACCGGCGTTTCGTTTAGACGTCCGGCCTGCTTCCTTTCACACGTCTGCGCGTTCCATTTCACGGTTTGGCGAGCACAGATCCGCTGACGCCATGCTGTCAACACTGGCTTGATTGGATGGATCCACTACACCGACTGCTGTTATATATCTACCTAATAAACCTACGGTAGCATTTATGTAAGGTTCTGCAAATTTTACATTATGCTTGCTCCTTTTTTCATTATCATCATGATTCATGAAGTAAATTTTTGTCATGCTTATTAATTTTCATGTAGTGTGATTGATTTAGGTAACAGATTTCCATAACGCTTATAAAATTTAAATTAAAAAAAAACATTGTCATAACAACGTGATAGACGTCACAAAAGTTAGAAAAAGTGTTTAACCGAAGCGTATCTTTAATTAGATATCTTATACCTCTTCCTTTAGTCAACTTTAGTTATCATTGATTTGAACCAAAAAATACCGTAATATCGGTCGGTAGTTCTAGGTACTGTCATTAGGGTGACGGTTAATGTAGCGAAAAAAACAATTCTTGTTTTCATATTTTCAATTAATAAGTATCAGTGAACAAAAAACATGAACAATATAATATAGGGGACTAGATATGGCTTATGACATGTTTCACGGCAAAACGCTTCCTGAAGCGTTTACGTCGCGTAAAGTCAACGAAGCTAATTGGAGACACTCCACCGCACGCGGTGCCAGAAACGAAACGACACTATGTGCAGCTCTATAACGACGTGAAATTAAACTCTCATAACACTGGACCGAATTTTGAAAATTAAAAACGGAAATTGGACGTATTTCGATTATCTACTAACTTGTTGTTTAATCAAGGCAAAATACGCTTTATCGTTGATTAATTTATAACGATAGCTTATTTATTCCGTACCTAGTCTATTATGAAATCGACGATTTAAAAGTAGGTACTTAAGTACCTACCTACATAAATTTTAATAAACCCTTAATAACCCTGGACAAATCGAAGATCATTGAAACATAAAACACGGCAAAGCAACGGTGCTCGTTTTGCTGGCATATTGTTTACAGTACGAAGCATATTCTTGAATTTTTTCGACGGAGTGGGGATAATTTCACGCATGTGCTGCACTGAGAAAAAAATATTGCTATTGCAACAAAAAAACTTTGATGCTATGGAGCCGTCAAAGGTAAATAGTTACAAGAGCAACGTCATTATTGTCATTTTTTAAATTGCCAATGGAACTAAGTTGCCAATATTGATGTTATAGCAATTAAAAATTGTCATACTATCTAAGTGAAATTGATGCAGTCACAATGCTAAAATTGATCCTATCGCAATACTTGCTTTTGCCTTTGTTCTGATGACAAAGGATTTTGCTAAAATGACAAAAGCAAATTGTCCCTAGATCTACTTTTCTTTAGTTGTACTAGCAATCTTCCTTTGTTACTTTATCAACATCACTGTTGCTGCTCCAACAAAGTCACTTTTGTCGAATATATTTTGCTACCCCAGCAAAGTAACATTGCCGGTCTCGATCCCTGCACTTGTTAGCAGTACACCATGGAAAAATTGATACTCCTCGAAGCTTCTGCATATTATTCCAGGGGTATGCGTACCCTGAACGGAGTTCATTGTACATCACATATTTGCATTGCAGCATTTGCACTTACATGGTGCCAGAGAACTCCGGTCAGGATACGCAATATGCATACTCTGTAATAATAAAGGCAGAAGATACGAGGAGCATCAGTTTTTCCATGGTGTACCACTAACAAAGTATAGTGCAGGGATAAAGACAGGCAATGTTACTTTACTGTGATTGCAAAAGGCATAATGACAAATAAAAATGATTATGAGAAGGTCAAAATGAAAATATATGAATATTCCAATCATAAAACTATTTATTTATGTTTCCACTACAATTAAATAAACGAAAAACTAATATTGTGGGCTAAAAGGTATAAATCGCAACAATAGAATTAGGTGGTAAAAGTTTCAAAGTCCTCCATAGCTAGGCAACTTTTAATGCACTGTTCCAGGTTCTCCGTGGCTAAGCAACTTGTAATGCACTGTTCCAGCCTCCCTAGTTGGGCAACTTGTAACGCACTGTTCCAGCCTCCATAGTGGGGCAACTCGTAACGCACTGTTCCAGCCTCGATAGTTGAGCAACTTGTAACGCACTGTTCCAGCCTCCATAGTTGGGCAACTTGTAACGCACTGTTCCAGGTCCTGCATAACCAGGCAATTTGTATGTCCTCCATAGAAGTACGAGCGCGGGCCACTCCCTCAGCATGTGGCTCGAAGGCGTCCACTCGGACGCTCGGTTTGCGCCGAAAATACTCGTCCGCAGCTTGTGGTCTCTTAGTGGCCACGACTAGTGGCTCAATGTGCGGCAGCTCATAGTTTTTTTGATTATAAAGCACGACCGCACAACACGCATCTTACTCTGACCAACAACAAGAACAAACTAACTCGATTAATAAATAAATTGCCAGGTAGACAAAACAGGTTGCGATTGCGACAGTGTCATTATTGTAATCTTATATAGGCTATTTTGTGCAGATGACTAATTTGTATTTTGTTAGTTAAAAAGGTTGTTTTACTGACAACACTACCTAAACATAGTAACAACTGTTATTTTGATAGATTATACTTTGCTATAGCATCACATTACAACGTTGATAAATTAACAACGTTCCGTTGCTACCCCGTTTAAGGCCAGTATAGTCGAGCGTCGTAGGCATTTAGCGCTACCTCCCTCCCCGCGGAGCGAGCCGCGCGAACGCATTTTCAAATGAACTCTCTGTGTTCTCTGACCCCGCAGACCAAGCCACAGAATATAGATATTTACTACGTGCAGAAAGGACACTCCCCGCCCGCGATTTCATGTGCCGAATCTAGTGCTCTGTCAACTCTCATGCACTGCGTGAACGCGCAATATTTATTTTGATAATTCGAACTAAATAATTATGTTTTTTATGTTTATGTATTGTTATCAATAATGTTGTAAATCAATAAATAAGTATGATGGGTATGGGTACTTACTAGGTAAAAAATACATTTAACACACACAATAAAATTATAGGTAGCTAGGTAGTTAATTCGAAGTAAATAATTATTTTTGTTTATTCGAATATTATAGTTCGAATAGGTACTTGTTGTATGGTCTCTGAGTTTGAATTAACTACTTGAATGTGAATAAACAATGAATTCATTGAGTAAATTCGTTAGTGGAGTGTCAACTCAACTGCCAATATAATTATCTACAAATAAGTACCTAAACATATTTGAGCACTCACAACAAGCTTTTTTTGTGTAACCGATATTTTATTTTAACTTTTTTTTTAATAATTTGCCGATGAAAAGGGACCTCCAAAAACGAGTAATCAAATATTAGGGTCAATTCATGCTGCAACCGAATCGAAGCGCATCGAATTGTTTGATGCAAAGCAAATTCACTCTTATTGTGTTATACTTCCCAGCAACACCACCATGGCGTAGAGATTTTTAGATAACCTCAAATGAAAGACCATAAAATGTACCTAATTGTACCCTAACTCAAAAAATTGTACCTCTGATAGTTTCAGAGAAAAAATCACTTGATTGTGGCGTTTCCAGGAAGTATACTTCCTGGCAACGTGACACTGTACCAGATTCCAATTGATCTTATAGTAATGGCCAGAAATTGTACTTAATTTGTACCCCATTCAATAAATGAAACATGCAGAGTTTCGATAAAAAAACATTTTTAAATCTACTCTTATTTGACCTGCAATACATGCAACGGACGTTGGGAAGTATACTTCTTGGCGACGCCACGCTGTACCAGATTCCAATTGATCTCATAGTAATGGCCAGAAATTGTACTTAATTTGTACCTCATTCAATTATTAAAACAAGCAGAGTTTCGAAAAAAAAAATAAAAAAAATACTCTTACATGATTTGATCTGCAATACATGCAATGCACGTTGTTATTCATATAAATTGATGTTTGGCTAAGGAATTATTATGCATTATGCAGTAGTAAGACCATAGAGGCAACCGCCTCTGTAGTCTAGTGGTTTGCCCACCCGTGTAAGACGCAGGGGTCTCGGGTTCGATTCTCAGGGAGGTACAATTTGTACTCGGTTTGGTTGGTGGTAGGGCTTAAGTCAAGGCCGCCTGAATAGCTACCACCATCTTACCTACAATTACTTACAATTAATTTGGTACAAGTTAGTGACATTCATTTGGTACTATTAAGTACAATTTATTCGGTACCATATAGTACAATTTTATAGGTACAATTTGTACAATTTATTTGGAAATTAGTAGTACATTTTAGGTACTATTTGGTGCCATTCATTTGATACTAATAAGTATAATTAATTTTGTACCATATAGTACAATTTATTAGGTACTATATAGTACAATTTATTTTGTACAATATCGTACAATTAGTAGGTACTATTTAGTACAATTAATTTTTTATTAGGTACTATTTATTACTATTAATTTGGTATTGATAAGTACAATTTATTTGGTACCATATAGTACAATTTATTAGGTACTATTTATCTATTCATAATTGTTTTTGTACAAATACATAAAGTAAGGTAGAAATGACGGACTTAATGCTAAGAGCATTATCTATAAGTCAACTAACAGCAAACCAATAAACACGAATGTGGAACAAACAAAGAAAAATGATATTCACATGCATACAAAATACATTAATACATACCATTAAATACATCTAAATATTATAAAAGAAGATACTGATTGGTGACTGACATATCAACGCACAGCCCAAACCGCTGGGTTTAGAGACTCCAAATTTGGCACATTGATTCCTTATGAGGTCTAAGGGTGCACTAAGAAAGAGTTTTTCAAAACTCACCCTCTAAGGGTGTGAAACGGGGGTCCAAAGTTTGTATGAAAGTCCCTCAGTTTCGAAGCTAGGGTCTTCAAATTTTGTGGTTAGACTGACGATTGAAAATTAATATACACGTGTTTAAGCGTTTTTGAAAATTTTACCCCCGAAGAAGTGAAAAGGGAATTAATTTATGAATAGAAAATTCTTCATTTTCTATGTAAAAATCGCTAAATTTATAATTTAAGCTTATGGATGGAAATCTAACGCAACGTATATCGTTACTGTTAGTATTTCAATACTTATGGGGATGAAATGGCCCAATGGGTGTGAAATGGGGCAAATAAACCTAAAAATCGATATGGATGTCGTTATTGGGGTTTCCTAGGATGACGATTGCGAAAATAACATTTATTTTGAAGTTCAACACGGTGGACATGATGTAACCTCTAAAGGGGTGAAAATGGGGTTCAAATTTTGTATGGAAAATAGAATATAAAATTTAAACTTTAACTCTAAACTTCGCAGAAGCACGTCTAAAAATAAATAGGCACACACATGTTTTGTGATTTTGATAATCAACCCCTTAGAGGACAAATAGGGTAAGTAAACCTAAAAATCGATATGGATGTCGTTCTTGAGGTTTTATGGGATGGTGATTGCGAAAATGACATTTATTTTGAAGTCCAACACGGTGGACATGATGAAAAAGAAAATAAAATCGAAATTACAACAGCATTAAAAATTCGTCGGAGCACGTCTAAAAATAAAATCAAACACATAATTTGTTATTTTGAAAATCATCCCATAGGGGGTAAATGGGGTAAGTAAACATAAAAATCGTTATGGATGTCGTTCTTGGGCTTTTATGGGATGGTGATTGCGAAAATGACATTTATTTTGAAGACCAACACACACGGTGGACTTACTTCAGCCCCTAAAGAGGTGAAATAGGGGATCAAACTTTTGTTAAGGGGTCGGGGACGGAAAGGAGTATGGGAGAGGGAGAGGAAGAGGGAGAGGGGCAGAGAGAGGGAGAGGGTAAAGAAACGGGAACGGGATAATAATATTCTAGACCCAATTCTGATTATTGCAATAAACTAGCTTCCGCCCGCGACTTCGTCGCGTGCATATTAGAGAAAATCCTTAGGGAACTTTCAACCAGGATCCGACCAGCCGTTTTTACGCGATTAGGCGGGTCCTCACCAAGCGAGCAGCCTCGTGCGAGGCCCGCCACACGCGGCAAACGTCTTGCCTCGCGAGGCAGCGCGCTTGGTAGGGACCCGCCTAATCACCTCAACATGTGGGTGTTTTTGTCAATAAAATTAGATGTATTTCACGCCTTTAAATTATCGCTAGTTTAAGACCAAAGGCACTGTATAGAGTAAAATTTACTGAGAAAAGTATTTTTTTAAAACACGTTTTTAAAACGGACTAAATTATTCCAAAAATCGGACTAATAATATTAAAACGGACAATTAAAAACAAACTAAAAAGTAAAAAATAAATTCTTCTGTAAATATTTATAACCCTAATAACTTATACCTACAGAAATTTTAAACCAAAAAACGTGGGGCGCATGCTATAGACAATATAGATGAGAAACTTTACAAAACGCGCCCCACGTTTTTTGGTTTAAAATTTCTGTAGGTATAAGTTATTAGGGTTATAAATATTTACAGAAGAATTTATTTTTTACTTTTTAGTTTGTTTTTACTTGTCCGTTTTAATATTTTTAGTCCGATTTTTTGGAATTATTTAGTCCGTATAAAAAAGGTGTTTTTAAAAAATACTTTTTTTCAGTAAATTATTATTTTATGCTTTTTAGTTAACGAGCTAAGACTAAAAATATACCATCTCCTATCGGAGCACTCGTCAAAACGATTCAAACGAGCCCAAACTCGATGGGGTTGCATGGTTTTATTATTCATGGTCATTTGACCGGCAGCGGCGTCTGGCGTCTAAATTGTCGGCGGCGGCGGCGTCATCGGCGTAATCGGTGTGGATGGTCAAAATAAGTAGAATAAAAGACCTTTAGAAGCTTTTCAATTCCGTCATCGTTGAGGGCAGAACGCCGAAGACATGGAACATAAGTGAGGTCATTCTGTTCTTTAAAAAGGGTGACAAGGCCCTCTTGAAGAATACGAATCTTACGAATCGTTGCGCTCGCAAGTTCGACGACTTCCAATCTCCCGAACTAGCCGCGTTCTGAAAAGGCTTTGGCACCATATACCACATCCATACGCTGCGGCAGGTTATACAGAAGACCGAGGTGTATAAACTGCCACTTTGCTTGGCGTTCGTGGACTATGAGAAAGTTTTTGATTTGATTGAGACCTGGGCAGTGCTGCAGTCTGGTGCACCAATAGGACCAAGAGGAGGAAGGAAAGGAAGGAAGAGGTGTTGAGGCACTTATAGGAAAATGTCACCATTTCGGCTCGAGTACAGAATCAGAGCACAGATCCCATCCAACTACAGCGAGGTGTGAGACAGAGACAGAAGTTATTTCTCCGAAACTGTTCACAGCTGTGATGGAGGATGTCTTGAAGCTCTTGGACTGGAAAAGACTCGGTATCAACATTAATGGCCAGTACCTAACTAACACACCTTCGTTTTGCCGATGATATAGTTTTTATTCATGGAAGACTTGAACACAATCCTCGAAGTTATCCGTAGTGCCTCCCAGAAAGTGGCTCTTAGAATGAAGATGGATAAGACGAAAATCATGTCGAGTGCTCATGTTGTACCCACTCTAGCTCATGTTGGGAACACTACACACGAAGTTGTTGACCATTACGTATCCCTAGGACAGACAGTCCAGTTAGGTAAGTTCAACTTCGAAAAGAGATCTCTCGTCGAATCCAGCTCGGTTGGCCAGTATTCGACAAATCTTCGAGTCCAACTTACCTCGGTGTCTTATCTCAAGACTAAAGTCTAAGTTGTGTGTGTGTGTGTTGCCATTGTTGACTTATCGCAGTAAAACGTGGTCGCTAACTACAGGTCTCATAAGAAGGCTCTCACCCAGTGTGCAATGGAGAGCCATGGTCGGCATTTCCCTGCGTGATCGAACCAGAAATGAGTATATGCGTAGGAGAACTAAAGTAACCGATATCGCTCGAAAGATTGTTTAGCTGAAGTGGCAGTGGGCGGGACAAATTAGCGAGACGAACCAAAGGCAGTTGGGGCGGAAAGATTGGAATAGCGACCGCGTACCGGACGACGCTCCGAGGGTAGGCCCCCGACAAGGTGGACCGACGATCTGGTGAAGGTCGCGGTGCGCCGCTGGATGCGGGCCAAGCAGGACCGATCGTTATGAAGACCCATGAGGGAGGCCTATACCCAGCAGTGGGTGTGGTGCAACTGATATGATAATGATGACTAAATACTATTATAAAATCATAATAAGAAAAACCTCTATAGCAACAATCAAACTAATACAAAAAGAGAGGAAAATAATAAAATTTTATGAGATTTCAACGGGGAAGTACCAATCGCTCCTAACTGAGACTTTTTTGAGAAATTAACTTCCTTTAGGTGTTGAATTCAAAGGCATCATTGTTAGGACTAGGAGATATTGGCACTTCGCCGTCGATATGTAGATGCAAGTTAGTTTAGCTTTTGTACTTGTTTCTTACAATTGTACTCTATGGTACAAAATTAATAGTACTAAATAGTATCTAATTAATTGTACTAAATGGTATCTACTAATTGTACTATATGGTACCAAATAAATTGTAATAAATAGTACCTAATAAACTGTACTGTATAGTACCAAATGAATGGCACTAAGTAGTACTAAATTAATTGTATTATTATGGTACCAAATAAATTGTACTGTATAGTACATAATTAATTTTATTAAATAGTACCTAATAAATTGTACTAAATAATACTAAATTGATTGTACTAATTAGTTTGTAATTAGTACTTTATTAATTGTACTATAATATGTTACCAGATAATATGTACCAAATGAATGCTTTTATATAGTACCTATAAAATTGTACTATACGGTACCAAATAAAATGTGCCTAATAGTACCTAATAAATTGTACTATATGGTGCCAAATTTATTGTACAAAGTAGTACCTAATAAATTTTACTCTATGGTACAAAATTTATTGTACTAAATAGTACCTAAACTACCTTCTAATTGTACTATATGATACCAAATAAATTGTACTACATAGTACCTAATAAATTGTACTATATGGTACATAATTAATTGTACTTAATAGTACCAAATGAATGGCACCAAATTAAGCCCTACCATCAACCAAACCGAGTACAAATTGTACCCTCCTGAGAATTGAACCCGGGACGTCTGCATCTTACACGGGTGGGCGAACCACTAGAGCACAGAGGCGGTTGCCTCCTTGGTCCTACTACTGCATAATGCATAATAAACATCAGTTTATATCAATAACAACGTGCATTGCATGTATTGCAAATCAAGTAAGAGTTTTTTTTATATCGAAACTGCATATTTTAATTATTGAATGAGGTACAAATGAAGTACAATTTTTGGCCATTACTATGAGACCAATTGGAATCTGGTACAGCGTCGCGTTGCCAGGAAGTATACTTCCTGGCAATGCCACAATCAAGTGCGTTTTTCTCTGAAACTATCAGAGGTACAATTTTTTGAGTTAAGGTACAATTAGGTACATTTTGTGGTCTTTCATTTGAGGGTATTTAGAAATCTCTACTCCATGGTGGCGTTGCTGGGAAGTATCACACCGTCGACTCGTAGGTAAAGTCGTGATTGGTTGACACTTGATTTTGAGCCGTGCATCCTCACCGGCCAACGTACATAATTATTTTTCTCCCTTCAGCAGACTGATTCACCCAGGTGATTTATGTGTACCCTTAAGTAGATTAATGCACCCAGGCTAAAAGCAACCTCATTATCACCAGCCTATTCATGTTTCAACTGCTGGGGCATATTAGGCAATAGCCAGAAGAATAAATAATGTCGGGGAAAAAGTGAAGTTCGCTAAAATTTGTAGTGATTACTAGTAAAAAAAAAAACAGGTGCAAGTGATTTTCGACCATATTGACATTTATCAAAATAACTGTTTTTAATGAAACAACAAAGTTTGTGAACAAAAATATGGGAAAAAAACAACCGAATTTCAAAGTAAATAAGACGACTAACGCTTGCGCCGATCTCGGCAGCAAGCAGCAGTGCGCTCCAAGTTGAACCGTAATGTTATGACCAAAAGGCTCAATTTGAAGTGAACGGAAAATTGTCGCGACCGCATAGCTGTGCGGAAGCATACTTTTAGGCTGCGTTCAAACGATAACACACGACCCGACCTCAACCCGAACTCAACTCAAACTCAACTCAAACTCACCTCAACCACAGCCCACCATGAAATACATCGCTTACAATTTTGAGTCTTATGACACTTTAATAAGGTCCTGTGTAATGTCCAGGTGAGTTTGAAGTGAGTTCTGTTTGAGTTCGGTTTGAGTTTGATTAGAGTTTGGGTTGTGTACGGGTTGAGTTTGAGTTGAGTTCGGGTTGAGCGCGGGGAGGGTGCAGTTGCATCGACAAAATAAAAAAAGAGCTTATTAATGTGTCATAAGATTCAAAATTGTAAGTAATGTATTTCAAGGAGTAGGCTGCGGGTGAGTTGAGTTTGAGTTGAGTTTGAGCTGAGTTTGGGCTGAGTTTGGGTTGAGGTTGGGTCGTGCGTTATCGTCTGAACGCAGCCTTACGGTACAGTCAACGGCATGCTGGGCTTCCACAATGTGTCAAATTACTTCAATCATTTTTAAACTTTAAGTCGAACAGTTTATGGTTCAAAATTCATTATAGATTTTTGACAGTTTTGTACTTATGGCTTGATATGCTGCTGACTGTACTTAGTTTTCTTCTTCATCTTCCGATATAAGTAAAATCATTGCAAAGTCAACCATTTTATAAATTATACGATAGGTATATTTTTTATTTTATATTTTATTTATAGATAAGTATTTATTTCTTAAAAGTCATCAAAATTAATTACGCGTTAGCTTGTACTTGGTTGCTGTATCCAAATACCTACCTACCTACTCTATGCATTTACAAATTAAACTAAATTGGTAATTTACACTAAATAAAATTTACACTTAGATTACCTACTGCGTTTCCAAGTCTTATACTACTCTTCGAGTATCTAAAAGATTCTCAATCGACTAGACGCGAGAGGGGGAACACAGCGCGGCAGCAAAAACGACACAGGTCCTACGCCGACGACGCCTCGCAGGCTACTAAACCAAGATTCGTCGTGCGTTTTATTATATATTAATTTTTAAATAAACATAAAGTCACTTTTTGAAAAAGTAACCGTAAAATATTCTGCTATATGTCATTACCTTTTTTTCTATATATTATTTGTGCGTAAGAGATTTATAATCTTTAAGTATTATTCAAAAAACAATGAAAATATTCATTGTCTTTGCACATTTTTATAGTCGAGTGAAAATACGAAAATCGTGTTTTTAACCGTAAAATAATCAAGTTCGATTATGAAACTACAACATATATTTTTATCTGCTCAAAATAAATAATGCTTGATTGTTTAAAACTGAATCAAAAATAAGTTAATTTGCAATATACTGCCCTTAAGTACACATACTTAGTCATAGGATCAATGTTTCTTTTGCTGAAATGACAAAAATTTATTCAACAATAAAAAAGTTGTAATTGGCACAATGGCCACATAGCTGCAGCAACAATTCACTTACGTGGGGTGACAATAAAATTCTAACAAAGCGTTTATTGTCGCTTTGTTAGACGTTTTTTTTCTGAGTGTGAGTGCTCTTGTGAGAGACCAAATAGCGCGCGCCCCTCTCCCGCCGTCCGCCGCGTACCTCACCGGTACGTATGCACAATCCCCTCCCGATTTCAAGATGTTTGCCTCGTCGTACCTACTCGGAAATATTAAATTAAAATTATATGACGAAGTTTGTTGTTGAATATCTCATCATCATCATCATAATTATATTAGCCGCACGACACCCACTGCTGGGTATAGGCCTCCCCCAAGGATCTCCACGATGATCGGTCCTGCGCTGCCCGTATCCAGCTGCTTCCCGCGACCTTTACCAGATAGTCAGTCACCTTGTCGGGGGCCTACCCACGGAGCGTCGTCTGGTGCGCGGTCGCCATTTAAGAACCTTTCCGCCCCAACGGCCATCGGTTCTTCTCGCTATGTGTCCAGCCCACTGCCACTTCAGCTGAGCAATCCTTTGAGCGATGTCGGTTACTTTAGTTCGCCTGCGAATCTCCTCATTTCTGATTCGATCACGCAGGGAAACGCCGAGCATGGCTCTCATTGCACGCTGCGTTTCACTGCCGTAAGTCATCCATCACTGGCAACACACACTGGTCATAGACTATCGTCATGAGACACTGAGGTAAATCCATAAAGTTAATGGTAAATCGAACACGAAGATTTTTCGAATGCTGCCAATCCGAGTTGGATTCGACGAGAGATCTCTTTCTCGAAGTTGGGCTTCATACCTAACTGGACTGCCTGTACTAAATCAAATAAAAGAGAAAAGAATAAAATAAATGATGGCTAATAGGTGTTCTGCTATATCTAAGTACCTACCTATATCGTAATTAATACGCTAGGTACTACCTGCAACTGTAAATTAAAGACATTCGGTACACCTGCTGCTCGCAAAAGCAATGTTGATTATGTCGTGTTACGTGGAGCACATGCAGGAGATAGATAACTAACCGTGATCTAGAAACTACCATAGGTACTGGCAAGTTGTTAGATGTGGTTTCGCTTAATACTGGCGACGAGTTAGATGTTAATTCAGTCAGAACCAAGTGTTCATTTATTGCGCTTTCTGGAAATGCATTTTATGTCTTTATCTACTTACTATCCTCTATCCACCGAAACAAGTTAATAGTAAAAAAATTGACTGGCATGTGATTGGTAGAACAATAATGCTTAGGCTGTGTACACAGTGCGAGATTTTGTGACCACAGAGTATCACGTATGGCTCGTACTTTTCAGACATGCTTACTGTCATATACATCCTATTCGTAAAAGGTGGTTAACATTGTCTTAATTTTTTATGTAGCCTCATTTCTCCAAGTCTAAGTATACAAAATAAAAGTGGCGCAAAAACATAATTGGGTTGGTAAACTTTTTCAAAACTGTTGTGAATTATATATTTTCTGGTAGCTTTTGGCTTTGGAGTCAGGAATAACTATTTCTAATTGCGGAATTTTTATAATACTTCATTTTAATTTAAATAATTATTTAAAATTTAAATTTACAGCATAGTTACAATAAATCACTATTACGGCAGTATGCGTAATGCCTTTGCTCAAATAAAAAAAATGAAAAGTTTGGCATTGGCAATGTCAACTAGTTGTCATGTCAGTCACAGTCAGCTAAAATAAATAAAATAACTCTTTTGTGAGTAAGTTTGTAGATATATATATTTACGTCATCATCACAAACGTATACAGCTCTCTGAGGACAATTCCTGTTTAATCCTCTGCACTGCACCACGTCTCTTTCAAATTCAAAGGTAAGTATGGGAATTGTAAAAAAATTGTTCTGCGGATGGTCACATCTTGGTCACATCTATATTTCAAACAAAACGGAACAAAGCAGTAGGTACTATTATATATTCTGTGACAAAGCAGTAGCGTAGGTACTTCATCGGCGTAATAAGCTGGATAATGGATTTCTTCAAGGATTCATTTCCTCTTGTCACTTGTCTGTCAAATCTGTCCTGTCAATCAGTTTTTAATCAGTAAATGCAAGGAAACTTCGTGTTGAGCCGTTCGTTTGATATTTTATCGCGATAATAATATAAAAAATATATTTGGTTAACAAGGTAAAATAAAAAAAACATAATATTATTTTCTTTATTCTTTAAACTTGTGCTATCAAAAAAATATATAAAACCATTATCTTCGAAAAAGTTTACCAACCCAATTGTAAGTAGGTATATTAATTTGATATCTTTACTCTTTCTTGATGATGTAGGTAGGTAGGGGTACTAGGTATGTGTGTATTAACCATAGATGTAGCAAATCCCTTCGGTATAAACCAGATTGAGCTCTTCGCCCCAAAACGAGCCGACAGAGAGGTCAAGTAGATAATTGTGTCTCTTTCTTCGTTAGAGTGACCAAACTGTATGGTTGGTCGGAGACATACTTATTACTTTAAACTGTTTAATATAAAGCCTCGATTACATACGCTGATTTTAGGAACCAATTTCGGGTTGCCATTGCCACCTGTACTTGACAATAAAATATTGTAGAATAAGTTCGATTTTAAAATTGAATTTACAATATAACGGAAAAGTAAACATTGTTTAAGATTGGAGATGAGAATTGAAAATACAAAATCATAAAAAATGTTGACCTTTCTGTTATTTGTGCAAATTCACTGTTAAAATTTAACTTATTTATACGGATGGCAACTCTAAATTGGTTCCTAAAATCGGCGTATGTAATCGAGGCTTGAACATAAGTACTCAGGTAGTTCAATATTTACAATTAATACATTTGCCACGTTTTTATGAGGTTTCTTGCTTGTTTGTTTGTGTTTTCGTTTGTTTGTTTGAGCACAAACTTTGCAAACGATTTTATACTAATTTCCCGATGAAATAGAGACTTGAAACTTTGAACACAGATCAGAACTAGAAGGTAATGTAATATTATGGTATCCTTGAGCTGATCTGACGATGGAGCAGGAAGAACGCCACAGGAACACTATGATGAAACCATACAACCCCATCGTGATTGGGCTCGTTAGAATCATCTTGGCAAGTACTTCGTTGGGGAATAATATCCAAGGGGCTGATGAAGGAGCCGGAAGAAAGCTATTGGAACTTTGTAATAAAATCATGCAATCCTATCGAGTTTGAGCTCGATTGATTCGTCTTGACGAGTGCTCTGATAGGAGGTGGTATACTTTTAGTTTTAACTCGTTAACTGAAAAGCAGAAAATAATAATTTACTAAAAATAAATCTTCACGTTTTTTTATCACTTTTTATTAGGTTGCTTTCTTGTTGTTATTTATAAATATGGTTAATCAACCAATATCTACAAAAATCAAGTGTAAATAATGACATAACTATAAAGTTTATTCCAATTATGATAAAAATAAAATGTGCGTGTATTTCGGAAATCAAATGAATGTTGGAAAAACAAGTGAAGGTAGGAAAACATTGTCTAGTGATATGTGGTTAAAAAACAGGTGCAAACGATTTTCGACTTTATTGACGTTTAAAATTCAGTTGCTTTCTCCCATAATTATTCTCTTTCATTAAAAACTGTTATTTTGGTAAATATATCAATAAGGTCTAAAATATTTACCTTTTGACATTGTTTACATTGCATTATTATTTTCTTATCAAAATAGTACCAAAAACCGAGTTTTATCGAAATCGGCTGACAAACAAAAAAGTTGGCCGCCATCTTGAATTTTTTAATATTTTAATAATTGAGTTATTTTATTTTCATAATAGTACCTAAAACCGAATTTCATCGAAATCGGCCCACAAACAAAAAAGTTGGCCACCATCTTGAATTTTTTAATATTTAAAAAATTGCGTTGTTATTTTCTTATCAAAATAGTACCAAAGACCGAGTTTTATGGAAATCGGCACACAAACAAAAAAGTTGGCCGCCATCTTGAATTTTTTAATATTTAAAAAATTGCGTTGTTATTTTATTCTCATAATAGTACCAAAAACCAAGTTTCATCGAAATCGGCCTACAAACAAAAAAGTTGGCCGCCATCTTGGATTTTTTATACTTTAAAAATTGCTTTGTTATTTTCTTGTCAAAATTGTATTAAAAACCGCGTTTCATCTAAATCGGTCTACAAACTTAAAAGTTGGCCGCCATCTTGGATTTTTCATATTTTTAACATTGCGTTGTTATTGTCTTGTCAAAGTAGTACCAAAAACCGAGTTTCATCGAAATCAGCCTACAAACAAAAAGTTCGCCGCCATCTTGGATTTTTAATACTTTAATAATTGCTTTGTTATTTTCTTAGTTTCTATCATCTAAATCGGTCTACAAACTTAAAAGTTGGCCGCCATCTTGGATTTCTTATACTTTAAAAATTGCTTTGTTATTTTCTTGTCAAAATTGTACCAAAAACCGAGTTTCATCTAAATCGGCGCACAAACATGAATTTGATTATTAATATTAACTTTACTCCTCGCTTGCGACTTTCAGTTATTTCTTTCAATAGAACAATTTCGTTTTTTGAATATCTGAAATGGTGTAGTATTTATGATCACCCTAGTTTTGTAAAGGAATATTTCCTAAATATTGAAATTCTAAAATTGAAATTCGGCGCCAAAGTCAAAATCGGAGTTGCCAGGATTGACACTTGAATTTAACACCACCTCACCGATGATAGCTGATTAGCATTATTGTGAAAATCTTATTAAATCAAAAGAGTAAGTTCAGTTTTATTTCACAATAACTATGTGTTATTCTAAATTAATATTTAAGTAGTATATTTTCAATATTCCACTCCGAATCCTTAACTTTGATACACTACGTGATTGGTAACATATTTTTTTTTCTCTACCATCGTGGTATTATTGTTTAGTAATGGCAATTGTGCGAACGAGACATCCTCATCTACTTGGTGATGTTTCATTCACACAGTAGAGTCTTCAGTAAATGTCGTTGATAGAATTTCAACTCTATGACTAAAATAGAATAAAGTTGAATTTCTTTTAAACGCATAGTGAGAATTTTTGTAGAGTACTCACTCCTTATATGAACCTCCTTGGTATTAACATATTGGATTTGAAGGTCTTCCTTTATTTTTAGAGGAATATTTTGAAACTAGAGATTTGGTCAACGGCACCCTGGAATTCCACGACAGCGTAAAGATATTCAATCAATTTTATAGGTACCTACCTACTTAAAAGCAAAGCTACTATGGTTCACAATAAATTACAGATTTTTGACAGTTTTGTATAACCTCATGTGCTGCTGACTGTACCTACGGAATTATTCAGATGTTTTTTTCTTTTTCAACGTGCTATTTTATTTATGTACAGTCAGCAGCACATGACGTTATACAAAACTGACAAAAATCTGTAATCTATTTCGAACTACCTATAATAGCTTTGCATTTAAGTACCTATAAAATTTATTGAAAATCATTACGCTGTGGTGGAAGCCCAGCGTGCCATTGACAGTACCTTAGCCAAAATACACCGTAATTTTGTGTTCTTGTATTTAGTGTTGGTTCTACCAACGAAATTATGAAAATAAATATGTAAATGCCAAAGATAGGTAGGTAGGTAGGTACCTACATGGATCGAACGAAAAACGTTAAAAAAATTATTTCCCATAGGTACCTACTAATAGGTACAATGTTTAACCTGTCTAGGAAGTGTTTATGAGAAGACCAAAACTTTTTGTCGTTTTTCAACTCATGTTTCTTTTAATTCAATTCAATTCAATTCAATTCAGTTCATTTATTTCTTTGTCAGAAAGGTTAAGTTTCTTTGGTAGAAAACTCCATTACAAAATTACGGTGTATAAAATTATTTCTCCCATGATTTATTAGGCGTAGAGCTTCGTTTCCTGTGGAGTTTATTCTGCTTCAAAGGGTGAATACGCCGAATCAGGGCTTTATAACGTTATCATTTAACAGTAAAAATAACGTTACGTAACGTTATTTTCAATATGATACCTTAATAACGTTATTTTTTTTAACTATACCTAATAACATAACCTTAATATAACGTTAAATTGATGTCGATAACGTTAAAAATAACGTTATTTTTAACGGTAATTTTATAAATATTGCGTATTGTAGGTAGGTACCTCTACTACCTAGTACCTACCGCAGAGACTAATCACGTCACGGCGGGCGGCGTCAACGTCAATTACACATTGCTTTTAAATATTTTGATACAGTAACATAATAACGTTATCAAGGAACGAAAAAATAATGTTCAATTCTGTTTTACCGTTATTAATTTTACCGTTATTAATTTCCATTTTTAACGTTATTTTTTTAACGTTACTAATTTTTAACGGTATTTGAAGCCCTGCGCCGAATACCAGCCCCTCAAGGATTTTTCAACTTTGCATCTCTGTTGCTGCCACAATTATGCACTAAATTTTTTTTTTAATATAGATTTAGGTAGCTTGATCAATCTTTCTTACGAAAATAGTACTTAGTAACGTAGTTTAGTAGGGAAAAAATATAGAAGTGTTTAAATGCACGAAGGGCGAAAAGCCCTATTTCCAACCGTCTTTGCCCTAATATCAGCCAATTTGTTCCCTAATTCCAAAATAAAACAACCTCATTTTTATGAAGTTCCTTAGAATAGAATTTTATTATACTTAGAATGGTTACACCTAGAACGATGATTCCCTACAAAGTGCGCTGTCAAAAGTGAGGCAACAAAAACAGCCAAAAAGGCGCCATTTTCAGATTTTTATTGACCATTATTAAATAATCATACCTAATAAGTACAAAACAGTTTCAACCTTAAAGATATTAATTATTATATTATTGGATTTTAGTTACGATTAGGTAACGTATGAAGGATATAAATCTGAGAACTGAGCCATTTTGGCTCTCAGTATAAGTTGCCTCACTTTGCGTACGAGGACACGGCTTCTAGGTGTAATATTGTTATTACATAATAAATACAATACAGTAATAATTATTTATTACAAAATAGTAATAAATAATTTTTACTATTTTGGAATGATAATAAAACACTAAAGGCTTTAAGTGATGATTCCCATAACAAGATATTATAGCTTACAAAGGTTAGGTGGGATCCCTTGTTTTCGCATAATTGTATTATACCTAATTTGATTTGGCATAACGGATTTGGCATATTTTTTTGTCATAATAATACTTTAGCATAATTGTTTTTTGGCATACTATTTATGTAAGCATAATAATAATTTAGACTAATTTGCTTTCGCATAATGTTATTAGGCATATTGTCTATTCGCCTAATATTATTTAGACATAAAAATCAAAAACAATCAGAATAAATATTTTTACGTACTTATATATTTTCTTGCAAAAGGGGTATGTATTAAAATGCCGAAAATTCATAACACATACGACCGAAATATCGACGTATAAAACACCTACATATTTCCAAAAATATCGAAAATCCTAAATATCGATATCCGATAGACCGTAACATAACCTCTAAAGTGGCAGTCAGACATAATATGTTCGCTGTCAAAATAGTCCTGGGTGGCAAGCAGACATGTCTGCTTGCCACCCTACTTTTTTGTTTATGTTTCTAACCTCAATCTTATACCGTGTGTTGGGAGCCGGGCTAGAGAGAGTGTGACAAAACACTATAAGATAAACAAGGATAGAAATAAATCTGACAGTTGTTTGCATTCCATAGAAAAATATTACAGAATATCGTCCTAAGAGCGAGCGAACATAATATGTCTGCCTGCCACCTCGGGGCTGTTTCCGTATTTTGATCGTATTTTTATATGTTAGCAGCTCATATCAGCTTATTTTCTATTTAATATTGTTAGTAAATGTATTTTAAATAAAGAATAAACAAAAACTTTGCTAGAAAATAACATAAAATATATTTTACGAAAAAAAGTGCAAAATAACCAAAAAAAAAATATTTTTATTAATTAAAAATTTAATTAAACAAAATAGTCTCAATTGTAAATATTATATAACAATCATTTAGCTTATTTCATTACGAACCCGTAGACCTACGGTAATGCATATTTTCCTTCCTAACTTCTGAGAAATGACACATAATGTAACCGATTGTAACCCGACACCCAAAACTTGACCACCTGCGGGGGGCCTCACGCCATCCGGCGCCATATTGGATTCAAGTCGATGACACTTCAGAGGTTAAAAGATCGATTATAAAATGACCGATAGTTCGAAATCCCGAAAGTTAAAATGCCGATAATTCAAAATCCCGAAAGTCTGTTTAGGTCTGTTAGGTACGACGACGAGCAAGCGTAGCGAGCGAGGAGGAGGTTAAATTTCATTGCGACCTACACTGCACGAGCCGAGCGAGCGAAGCAAGCGTGCCGCGGCAGCGGCCGGCGAAGTGCCAGAACCGACCTGCTGGCATGTAACTCTTAATTAACCTTAAGTTTTTTAAGCTTTGGGATTTAGTATTTTAGTTAAAATGTCGTTTCGTGATTTTAAACGTACGGCCAAACAACCGTTCGACCATTTAATTTTCGGTGTTACGTCCATGGGTCTTGTAAAATTCGGTCTTTTCAACTTCGGCATTGTAAATACATACCCCTAGCCATTCATGAGATAAACAATATTTACATTTATTTCAAGTGTAAAATTTTAGCAATAGCTTTTAAATGTGCAAGTTTGGAAGTGTATTCATTTTTTTCTTTATAAAAAATCATTTTTTTGTTTATAAAAATATGCGTTAATAACATTATGCGTATTTAAATTTATGCTTAAACATGATTATGCCTAAATTAGTTATGCCTAAACAAATTATGCATAAGCTGTTATGACTAAGTAATATTATGCGTAAATATCATTCGGCGAAATCATATTATGCCATGACATATTATGCCTTAAAATTTTATGCAAATACATAGGGAACCGGGTTAGGTATGTGAAGTGAGTACCTAATAAATAAAATAGATAGTTAAGTATACCTATAACTTAGGTAAATAAAATGATGCATTTCAGTAAACGTTCCAAATTCTACACTTACCTACTGACTGCATAGCTGTCGAGAAACTTCCGCTATGCAAGAACCCATTAAGTTCGGTATTAATCGACGAACTTCAAGTTTCCCAGCAGGTGCTTATAAATAACTCGGTCTCAGTTTCGTGGAACATTACAATCGGTCGGTACTTCCGCCCAACAAAGTTATTGCATTAAAATCGTACTTTGCCACTTCCAAGTGTTTTGAATGTGGAGTTGGAAAAGGTGTTGGATAGGGTGAGTCGGTGTGACCACGGGTCGGTTGGTCTTTTTTCATTTATTTGTCACATAAATGTTTTATACAATAAGCTTCGACCATCTATACCTGAGGATGTAGCACATCATACAAAAACAAAGCTGAAATGTGGCACAAGCCGTTTGACAAATCACGCGACACTAAATGTCAAGTTCTATTAAAAGTCTTGGGGGACTTTCATAGTGGGCTGCGTTTTGGGGGAGTTAAAAGTGTCCCACAAATGCCATTGTCATGCAATATCCACAGTTATAGATGATCGAAGACAATAAGACTTATATTTTTTTATATTTTATTTAGATGGAGTTAGTTATGCTCAAATTGCAGATCATTTTGGTAAGTACTAGATAACGTTTGTATAAGAAGATTACCGTCCACCGAGCCGGTCTCCTTACACCTCAGACCAAATAAAAAAAGTAAGACGGAGTGTTCCGAACGAAGCGGTGAGGCCTGTAAAACTACGCCTTGGCTGTGTCCATACACAGTTTACGCACACACGTGTTACGAACTACGCCTTGGCTTTCCATATAAAACCCTGCCGCCCGGCCCCCACCCGCCCCCTTGCACGCACACATGTACCATCAAAAACCGGCCTCACTTCATTGTTCGCAACGCTCCATCTTTCTTTTTTATTTGATCTGAGCCTTACACTAGCGCCGCCAATGGAAAAAAAACATAGTGACGAAATTGTCAATTATCTCTCTGTAGTTTCGCGTTAGAGTATATATTCTGTGCTGTAGTGCAATCCGAAGAAGCTTTGTGGTATTTTTATCGCCTAAACAATATTTACCAGTCTATCGTTTAGTTTAAAAGTGTATTTTTACGAAAAGTGAATACTTTTAGCAATAACACTTTCACAATTTATAAACTGATATTTTGTTCTTTATTATAAAATTAGTTCGATTAGTTCAAATCAATATGTCGTAGTAATTCGATATGAACACTGTTCTATTGTTAAATTAAACCAGAAGTACTATAGTGCCTAATCAAAGATTTTTAAATAGTCTTTACCTACCTACTTAATTTATACTTAGATCTTAATTTGTTAATAAGAGGATGAATCCCAGTGCTTGGTAAAACCTAAATAGGTTTATATAGCACTGTTAAATGTAAGAAAACATTGTTGTAATCTGTGTTTTAATAATAATAAATAAAATAAATAAATAAAGGAGCCACATCCCTAATAGGGATGATGACTAATTAATAAAATAACGAAACACTAATAAAAATGCTAAAAATAATAAACTTTTAGAGTTGCTTGTATACCTCTTGGTTTTATATATTGCGTAAGTATTATTTGTTTTATGATCCTTCAAAGTTGGGCGGACAAGTCCATTTAAATAGTATAAAATTTATTATTAAATATAAAATTAATATAAAATAAATAATACCATTAATTAGTCCATAAAATTTATAGCAAATTTGTCTAAAAAACCATTTAGATACGTAAACACAATGTATTGCTGCCGAACAAATTTCAAACGCGTTGTATACAAACTACTCAAGCGTGACGTCATAAATGTCATAATAACTGAGTAGCCATATATCTGTTACAGTAAAAACGAGAAATTAAATTCATCTTAATTTGCTCGTCATAAGGTTAGAATTTTACAATGCTTTTAACAAGAATTACAAATCTTTCATCCAATGGCCTAAATACAGCCGAATGAATAATGTTCAGTTCCTAAGTTATTTGTTCTGAAAATTGAGGGCTTATATATATAAGAAACAAATTTGAACCTTAAGTACAACATCAACCGATCATCAAAACTTACGGCAATATACAGGTTGTTCTCAATTATGATTTTATTTATAATATTATGTTTTTTTGTATGTGAATATTGAATATTTTGGCTGGTATTTGGCATATTCACCCTACTAAAGCACATACAAGTCAACAAAATACTGTGATTGTATCTAGAAATCCTTACTAATATTATAAATGTGAAAGTCCGTTTGTTTGTTTGTTTGTTTGTTTGTTACGCCTTCACGTCTTAACTACTAAACCGATCATCATGAAATTTTGCATACACGTTGTCAGGGGTACAGAGAAGGACATAGGATACCTTTCATCCCGAAAAAAAGTTTTATTCCTGAGGGATAGCAAAAAAACCTTTCCACGCAGACGAAGTCGCGGGCGGCCGCTAGTCAAATAATATAAATTATAACAATAATGGTACCCATACCCAACTTCCTAAATAACCGTCTCAACAGCGCACATATTTTTGCTGACTCGCGCGACATACTTTCGTTGCGCGGACTTGCGCGTCATTGTCACAGAAAAATACTTAATTCATTGTTTAGGTACTAGGCTTAGAATAATTACACCTAGAGGCCGTGTCCTTGCATGCAAAGTGAGGCAACTAATACTGAGCCAAAATGGCTCAGTATTCAGATTTATATCCTTTAAACGTTCCAGAAATATAATAACTAATCTCATAAAGGTAGGGAAATTGAAACTGTTTTGTACTAAGTATGGTTATGTAATAATGGACAATAAAATCTGAAAACGGCGCCATTTTGGCTGTTTTAGTTGCCTCACTTTTGACAGCGCGCTTTGTAGATAATTATCGTTCTAGGTGTAATTATTCCAAGGTACTAGGTATATTATTTTAATTCTTGTTTGAGTAAGTACGTAATAGCTGGCGATTTTAGACGGCGAGCAAACAGTTACCAAACTACAACTTATATTAGGTTATATTCTAAATTTTAGGCAAATCACAATGCGATTTTTATATTAAGATAATTAAATAAAACAATTTTTAACGGATACTAGCGCGGTTTTATTGGAAGTACCTACTCTGGTAATTAGTTTGGTATTTGGTTTGATTTTTGGTTTTCCCGACGTTTCGGCACCTTCGCAGCTGCCATGGTCACGGGGGACTGAAGTCACTCGTGAGCCTACCCTCAAGCGATTATTTTTTTAAGACGTTCAGAAATTAATATTGAACAATAAAAATTATTGATTTTGGTTAATTTATAATTTAATTTTGTTATTTAATTAATGTTTGAAAGAGAGAATCTACTGAACTACCACCTACCACCATTTCACAAAATTGGGAGGCCCCTCCAAGAATAAATGGCGAAAGAAAACTTGGAGAGGAAGGCCGACCTCCGTCTTTAATATTTATTAATTTATTTGCAAAAGGAACTAACCGTATCATTAGATCTTGCAGTGTGTGTTTGGGGCTTTAGCTTGTGAATGATGGGGTCCCAAGCTGGTGGAATTTTTCAACCATCAATGGTTAACATACAATAAACAACTGTTTTAACTTTAAGTTCGATGACTCAACTAAACTAATCCAGCATTATTTAACCTACTTATAGGGTGTATGGGCGCGTTAGAGTATATATTCTGTGGTATGGGTCAAACTGGCACATACAAACTGTTGTTGTAAATGAAAAGGGATACAATTTTAATGTTCTACGTTAATAATTCACATTTAATTCTATTAATTTTACTATAAAAGTAATTGTACATATTACTTTAATGAACCTCGGCGGATACACTGTGCAAAGCACTCAAAACAAAACAATTAACTTTTAATGTGGTTTATAAAATGAAATTAAACTAAACTTCATTAAGTCCTATAATTAATTATTTATCATTTTTATACATAAGAAAGCTATGATTGCTTACTAATCAAGTACTTACATAAGATAAAAAGTTAAATGCGTAGAACTTGAAATCATCTAATTAATTAATTACATTAATAACAATAAAATCGTGAAGGTAACTTAAAAATGTTATTGAATCATCATAATTTAATTCAAATTTTAGTGACTACAACCGCTACTAGATGGCGTTAGCAGTTGTTAGCCGAGAACAGAACTTGGTAAGTTGGTAAGCTTGTTAATTAATTACTTAATTAAGTCTCTAAAATGATCAAATTAGAAATTATTAAAATTAAATACAGCTTGACCGTAAAGAGTTGACAAAAATTGAGGGCGCCACTTTCTATGTAAACAAGTCAAAATCACGAATAAATTGGCAACACTTACTAAAATTTGTACTGAAAAATTTTAGTTCCATTTTATTTAATTTCAACTCTTTATGGTCAAACTGTAACTGCGCCCATAAATTAAACCAAAATGAATATAGGTACTTAGGTAAGTACTATTACATTTATTTTTTTATTGCTTTCCTTTTTTATTAGTGATATCTGAATTTTACTAGATATTCATAAAAAAAAACTAATTCAGACTACCTGCCTACCTATCTAAATCGTAGTGATTATTTCCTCTGTGTATTAATAAGAACACTAAAATAATGGTGAATGAAAGAGAATGATGATAAAAGTGAACGTTCGTTCGCACATGGGCACGGGACAATTTACAGCGGTAGGTAGCGGGGCAAGGGGCGAGCGATGGAGCGAGCGAGACGCGAGACATTCAAGGCCAAACGCCCGCCCCGCCTTGCCCCTCGCCCTGCCCCGCGCCGCGCCCGAGCCGGCCGCGTCTCGTACGTACGTAACGTTTCTCGCACAGTCGCTCGGGCACTATCGATCGAACGATCACGTGTTATTTAGTTTGCAACAATACCTAACAACGACGCCAAAATGGTCAGGATGACGTGTGCAATGAAGAATTGTTTATCCACCTCAACCAGAAACAAGGAATTGATGTTTCATCAGTTCCCGTATTCAAACGAAAAAAGGTATGTAAAATTTTAATGTAAAAGTAGTTACCGACCAACTCAAAGATTGAGGTTATGTCAATTTGTCATTCAGAATATTTGTCGAATTGTTTTCTTTTTAATTTTTTGGTAAATACCTAGGTATGTTAGCAATAAGTACTTACTCGAAAAGTAGCCGATTGGTTAGGTCCTACCTATTTTAACACGTTTTTATTAGGTTACTTTCTCGTTTGTGTGTTTGTTTGTTTGTTTCTTCACAAAGTTTACAAACGATTTTATAAGTACTAGCTTCCCGATGAGCTAGAGACTTGAAACTTTGAACATAGGTCAGAACTGGAAGGCAATGCAATATTATGGTGTTATTGAGCTGATCTGATGATGAAGCCGGAAGAAGGCCACAAGAACTCTATGATAAAACTATACAACCCCATCGTGTTTGGGCTCGTTAGAATCGTCTTGACGAGAACTCTAATGGGAGATGAGGTCCAGGGTCTGATGATGAAGCAGAAAGGCCATGCCATAGGAACTGTATAATAAAACCATGCAACCCTATCGAGTTTGGGCTCGTTTGAATCGTCTTGAATGAGTTCTTTGTTGGGAAAAAGTTTTCAGGGTCTGATGATGGAGCCGGAAGAAGGACACAGGAACTCTTTAATAAAACCATGTTACCCCATCGAGTTTGGGCTCATTTGATTCGTCTTGACGAGTACTTTATTGGGAAATAGTTTCCAGGGTCTGATGATGAAGCCGGAAGAAGGCCACTGGGACTCTGTAATAAAACCACGCTACCCCATCGAGATTGGACTCGTTTGAATCGTCTTGACGAGTACTTTGTTAGGAAACAATGTCCAGGGTCTGATGATGGAGCCGGAAGAAGGCCACTGGAAATCTGTAATAAAATCATGCAACCCCATCAAGATTGGGCTCGTTTGAATCATCTTGACGAGTACTTTAATGGGAAATAGTGTCCGAGGATCTGATGATGGAGCCGGAGGAAGGCCATAGGAACTCTATAATAAAACCATGCAACCCTATCGAGTTTGAGCTCGTTTGAATCGTCTTGAATGAGTTCTTTGTTGGGAAATAGTTTCCAGGGTCTGATGATGGAGCCGGAAGAAGGCCACTGGGACTCTGTAATAAAACCATGCAACCTCATCTAGTTTGTGCTTGTTTGAATCATCTTGACGAGTGCTCCGATAGGAGATGGTTTATTTTAGTCTTAGCTCATTAACTAAAAAACAGAAAATAATAATTTACTAAAAAAAATCTCTTTAAAAAACATGTTTTCAAAACGGACTAAATTATAGAAAAAAACGGACTAAAATTATTAAAACGAACTTAAAAGTAAAAAATAAATTCTTCTGTAAATATTTATAACCCTACCTATAGAAATTTTAAACCTAAAAAAGCTTTTTAAAAAAAACACAACCTCCTTCAAAAACCTTAAAAAACAGCTCTATAAAATGCAAGAAATAATGTTCAAATCGATTAATTAAAACACGTCTATTGAAGTCGGGTGGACCTGGAAGTATTTTTTTTTTACTTTTTGTGTTGTTTATATTCTAAAAGTCCCACCCGACTTCAATAGACGTGTTTTAATTAATCGATTTGAACATATGTCCAATAACAATGAAATTAATATGGTATCATCCAGGTGTCTTCTTTCAAACAAAAAAAGAATCATCTAAATCGGTTCATAAGCAAAAAAGTAATGGTTGAAAATCCGCCTGAATTCATATAAAATGGTAACAAAAACGACAGTATTTTCAAGATTACTTGAAAACTACTGAACCGATTACAAAATTTCAAAAAATGGGACCAACTTGGGAACAAGCCTCATGTTATACCGTTTGAATAATTTCAATCGGTTCAGCCGTCTTCGAGTAGTCGGTGTACATACATATAAAAAAAAATATACGCGACGAATAGATAACCTCCTCCTTTTAACATTTTTGAAGTCGGTTAAAAACGTGGCGCATGCTAAAGACTTGTTTACTTTCATTTTTCGACTTGTTAGTGCCGCACATGCAGTCTTTTTAGGGTTCCGTACCCAAATGGTAAAAACGGGACCTTATTACAAAGACTCCACTGTCCGTCTGTCTGTCTGTCACCAGGCTGTATCTCATGAATCGTGATAGCTAGACAGTTGAAATTTTCACAGATGGTGTATTTCTGTTGCCGCCATAACAACAAATACTAAAACAGACTAAAATAAATATTTAAGTGGGGCTCCCATACAACAAACGAGTTTTTTTGGCGGTTTTTTGGTACGGAACCGTTAGTGCGCGAGTCCGACTCGCACTTGGCCGGTTTTTTTGTTCAGA
The DNA here is from genome assembly GCA_928269145.1 of Agriphila tristella. Classification (NCBI taxonomy): domain Eukaryota; kingdom Metazoa; phylum Arthropoda; class Insecta; order Lepidoptera; family Crambidae; genus Agriphila; species Agriphila tristella. Next base: position 22,647,099 of record OV743439.1, read on the forward strand.
GGTCACTAGAAACAGTAATAAATAAAAGCTGAGGGTCATTATGACCGCACCTCAACTTTATTCGTATGATTAATATAACTTTAAAATACCTACTTAACTCAGAATCAAAAATATGTAGGTAGGTAGGTAACTCTGCAGTGGATCCCACCCCACCCGCTCATATGGACATCGTAAGTAGGTAGAGGTAGACGAACATGCCGATCCGTTGGATGGAGATGCTAAGGTACTGTAATTTAATGACCTTTTGAAAAGGCTTTCGTAAGTAGGTAGTTGTAAAATTAGTTGGACTAAAGCATGGGCATTAAATTTTATGTAGATTGTAAATTTGCGTTAAGTCGCCAAAGACATTTTACAGTTGATACACAAATTTAAATATATAGCACAAATAAAAGATTTTTTATAATGTAAGTAAGTACCTATAATAATATATTTGTGATTTGTTTTTGCTAAGAAAGGACATGTCCCATCACGCCTATGTCATTTGCCCCACCATTCTCAAAAAATGAAAGTTTATCACGTCTTAATCAAAGTAGTATGTCAGAGTAGATATTTTAGTCTAGAATCAGATTGATAATTATTTTCTGCATTAAAAGTGGGATTTTTAAGTTAAAACGCTTTTAAATCATATTTTTTATCATTAGAGTACTATTTACTTACCTTTTTTTTTACAAATACTTTAGAAAACAACTTAATGTTTTTGTAATTGTTTCTCTAAATATAAAACAACTAGCTTCCGCCCGCGACTTCGTCTGCGTGGATAGTATTTTGTCTATCCCTCGGGAACAGTTCCTTTTTTCAGGATGAAAGGTACCCTATGTCCTTCTCTGTACCCCTAACAACGTGTGTGTACAATTTCATGATGATCGGTTAAGTAGTTAAGACGTGAAGGCGTAACAAACAAACAAACAAATAAACAAACAAACGGACTTTCGCATTTATAATATTAGTAAGGATTCTTGACTGATAGGTACTATACCTAAATAAAATGTAATTAGCATTTTTTTATTATGAAAGTAATTAAATAAAATGAAACTGGGGCAACGCTGCGACATCTCCTTTAGTGCTTAGTTTTTGTAATACTAAGGTAGGGTGAATATGCCTATTACCAGCCCCCCCAAGGATTTTTCAACTTTGAATCTCTGTTGTTGCCACAATTGCTATCTTAAAAATATTGTTGATACAGTTTTAGGTAGGTTGATTCATCTTTATTACGAAAATAGTACTTAGTTTTACGTAGTTTTGTGGGAAAAAAATAGAGAAGCGTTTAAATGTCCGAAGGGCGAAAAACCCTAACTCCAGCCGCCTTTGCCCTAATATCAGCCGCTTTGCTCCCTAATTCCAGCCGGGTACAGGGTGTTCTAAAATAATACAACCATGTAAGTATAAAATAAAAAAATATAATTTGGTAACTCTTAATAGTGATAATAAAACACTAAAGGCTATAAATTATGATTCCCATAGCAAGTCATTGAAACTTACACCTCTCCTGTAGATATTAATCAATTTAGAATATATGTTACCGTTAGAGTACGGAATCCGTTAATCTGCAGATTAACTAGTGAATCTGCAGATTAACTGGCCGAGCCAGTTAAAGTGCGGAATTTTTCTTAAAATAGACAATTTCCTCACTTTAACTAGTTAATCTGCAGATTAACGGATGCTACACCGTTAAAGTGCGGAATACAGTGAGTGAAATAGCCAAGGCTTTAGGAAATTGAAGTAAAAGACCTACATTGAAAGTTTATTTTACAAAAACTTCGTTTCTGACGCTTCACCGGGCATATTCGTTCAAACGTACCGCGTCAGTTATTATAATAAAAGAAAATATTTCTGTTGTCTGTTATAAAAAAATAACCTCGAAATTTAAGGCTCACGCTACGCTGCGCTTCGAGCTCGCCTTAAATTTCTAACCTAACCCGGGACCTACAGGAATAAAGCAGTTCGATACGATCGATCGTCGACACGTCAGGTCAAATACAATTATAAAGTTGCAGTTGCGCCCCTCCCTCCCCCCGTCCCCCCGCTTTTGTGTCTACCTTTTATGTTATTACTAATTTTCTTTAAATAACAAAACTTGTTTCCGTACTTTAACTGATCCTTGGTCGTTAATCTGCAGATTAACTAGTTAAAGTGCGGAAATCGTCAATTTTAAGAAAATTCCGCACTTTAACTGACTCGACCAGTTAATCTGCAGATTCACTAGTTGATCTGCAGATTAACGGATTTCCGCACATTAACGGTGACATATACATATATTAAAAATGGCGTAACAAAAAGTGAACTTTGGTTTAATAAACATATAATCAAAGAGTATGAAATCGTTTTAATTATTTGAAACTTTTTTAAGCGTTTTCCAAGAAGTGGAATTCAATATACATTTCTTTTTATATTGAATTTATTTTCTGTTTCTATGAGTGAAGAAAAGTATGATGTTAATTATTATTACTTTTTACATCTAATATAAAAAAAAAACAAAATAATTAAAATCGTATTTGAGAACATCCTGTATATTGCCGTAAAGTTAGATGACCGGCTGGAGTTAGGTCCTCATACATATCCTAATATCAGCCCCTAATTTGCAGAACAAATAACTTAGGAAATGAACATTATTCACCCGGCTGTAATTAGGTCATTGGGTGCAGGGTTAGTTATTCTAGTGATTAGCACTACAAATTCCAACCTTGAGACGAGCAAATTAAGATGAATTAGATTTCTTAAACGAAAGTTAAAAACCCAATACCAGCCCCGGCTGATAATAGAAAGTTATTGAAAATCACCCAGTCAAACTCCAGCCCCCCTATTTTTTTCGAAATTAGTAAATTTTATTACAAACTAGTAATGTCAAAACGTTATAAATCTAATCTATTACTAGTATCAAAGCTTAAAACCTAAAAAAAATGCATCTTGCCTTCGTAAACACACTTCCCAAAGTTCGCATCGATCGAGCTTTTATGCTGTTTTTCAAACATAGTCACCTCTACTAGGTCTCGGTGAACATTATTGCTCGTTGTGTGAGTTGTAGGTGACGTGACGGGGTAATAGTGATTTTCCAACTTAGAGGATTAACTAGCGGTGTGGCTCCATTAAACAGTTTCCGATTTTCACTGTTTTTTAATGAAAGCAAAGCAAAAGCTTTTGGGGGCTGGTATTAGGGGGGGGGCTGGAGTTAGGCATATCCACCCTATGCCATTTAAAAGTCACAGTGACCGCTCCCAATTTTTTGAATGAAACTTTACCATAAGAATAAATAAAACTTACTTATTCTTATGACTTTACGTGGAATTTTTAGGGCCCATGCATGATCTAGTATTTTTAGAAGGTATCATTTGTAGTAATTCGTAGAAGAAGACAGCAAATGTGTCAAAAACGGCCACTTTTAGCAGTTTTGCTATCTACTTCTATCAGTGACTATGAGGGAATGTAATATTAATACCGATACCGTTATACCGTTTAAAAATACTAACTAGACTATGGGCCCCAAAAATTCAACGAACGTTTTATAAAAATTGTGTATTAGAATTACTTACAATAGGTATTAAATAAAATTCACCGCAGCGCAACTTTCGGTTATATAACCGCCTTAAAATTATTTCTCCTAGCTAGACCGTAGGTAAAGATTTAAAATCCTGTACAGAAGATTACAAACGAAAAATGTGGGGCGCACGCAAAAGATAATACCTAATTATTGATGCATGAATAGTTTAAAACAATTTAATTTCCATGCAAATGACATGAACTGTTGTTTTGTGTTAGCTTTCTCTAGATATCAACGCTTCAATATTATCATCATCATCATCATCAGCCGCACGACACCCACTGATAAATCTTACAAAATACGCCCCACGCTAGGAAATTTTTTTAGTCCGTTCTTTTATTTACCATCTTTTGAAAAAAAACTTGATATTTAAAAAAATATTTTGTTATTATAATTATGAACATGACTTGGTTGTTATCCCGAATTTTGAGAAAAAACCGGGTCAAGTACGTGTCGTACTACGCGCCGCGCAGTAGGGTTCCGTATTTAGGTATATAATAATGGTAATTTCCTACCTTATTTAAACCACACCATATATATTTAATATAATAGGTAACGCTTTCATTTTTTGTCTGCAAAAATAATTTTGTTTTCATAGTGTTTGTGTATATTATGCGGTTTGGAAAAATGGGCTTATCTCTGAAACTGCTTACGAGTTTAGTTGAAAGCATATATTTTTTTTTTAAATTTTCACTCTCTTATTTTAGAAGTTGGAGGGGGTGGGGTAGGGACTCACATTTTACCAGTTTGGAAGTGTATATATTCAAAACAGTTGACTTTGAGAAAAAATAGATGAGTTTTAGGAACCTCAATGTCATTATTAAAGATTTATAGACACCTCGCACGTATAGGTTTGATGAATATTTTTTCAGTTTCAGTTCCATAATCGGGAACCCCGTTTTATCTTTTTTTGTCTAAAAATCGTAAAGCGGTATAAAGAATACATCTACATCTATCTACCAAAAGTCAACTGTGCAATCTTAACACATAGTTTCGTAATAAAGTGTCTGTGATATATGGACGGACGGACAGGCAGACAGGCATACAGACAAGACGAATCTATGGGTACCGTTTTTGCCATTAGGCTTCGGAACCCAAATAAATAGGAAGATAATTATTATATTGCAATATTAAAAGATAGTGGTGAAAAAGTAAACAAATCACAATCATACTTATTTTTTTTTCAGACTAGCCGAATGGATAGAAAAAAGTGGAAGGCCTGATTTATCTGGAAAAACTCAATATGAACTTAAGAACACTTATCTTTGTAGTTTACATTTTGATGATAATATGTACAATAAATTTTTATTTAGAGATGCAGTCCCAACTCTATTATTAGCAGATGGAATTCAACAAGAAGCAGTTAAGGAAGTTGAAACAAATATTGATAACAATAAGGTTCAAGATAACACCGACATAATCAAAGCAGGTATACGTAATAAAGAACCAATGTCAGATGAGCAGTTAGATGCTGTGAAACGCGGCATTCTTAAGGCAATCATAAATGATCCCGAAGACGAACCTGGTCCTAATTTTAAAGGATTTGCATTCAAGACCGGTTGGCTAGAAATCAACCTTAAAGATCAACGTAGCTGGGATTGGCTGTACCACAGAATAGAGAATATCAAACCATGGAGCGGCGCTGAGCTATCACTAATGAGTGAGACTGAACTACCAAAGCCAAATATCGGATTTTTATATGTGCCAAGAACTGAGGCAGCTAATCCTAAAGATGCTTTAAAACTCATAGGGAAACAAAATGGACTTAACACGAGCCTGTGGAAAGTACTCAGCGTTGATAATGACAAAAATGGTTTCACTACAGCACTCTTAGTCGACGAAGATTCTCTAGAGATCTTACACAAGTTGGATTTCAAGCCTGAGTTAGGCTTTTTTACGGCTGTTTTGCGTATGAAAGAAAAATATATATATAAGAATCGAAATGAGGAAAAAGGCACAAATAAAAAAATAGCCAAAGTTGGTATGGAGAATGATAAAGAGGTGGATGTAAATAAACGAGTAAATACACTAAACAAGATAGTACCCGGCACTGTAGATGCAGATAAAAGGCCCAGTACTGAATTTCCTAACACCAGCAATACAGGTTCTGAAGCTCAAATTAAAATCAAAGTTGAACCTAACTTAGATGATAGTACGACGGATATACCTGGCTCTGTAGATGGAGACAAAAGGTCCAACCCTGGATCTCCTAGCACCAGCGATATCGATTCTGAAGTTCAAACGCAAATCAAAGTTGAGCCTAATATAGAAGAAAGTACAACGGAGACCACATTTGGTATTGCATCATCAATCATAAGTGTGACTACTGATGGTGTCTGGAATGCAAAAAAACGATGTTTTGAACCAGTAGTACACCCAGATGAAAGTTTGATTCCCAAAACAAATAAAATTGCAAAGATAGTTCTTTACAGGGACCCTCGCATTGAATGATTTTATTTTATAAGATAACTTAAATTTGTTAAATGTGCTGATATCTCGTTTGTTTTATAATTTTGACGAAACAAGTAGGTACTTACCTACCGATATGGTTTATGTTTATTATTCTGCTTAAAATTAAAAATAAAGGCAAGGCAGTATTTGAAACTCTTTAAAAAACAATTTTTCTTCTTGCTGGTCTCACGTCTCGCAATAGGTGTACTAAACCAAGAAAAGCTTATAACATTAAGAAATTAGATAGTATGTAGGTACCTACCTATTAAAACTACATTCATAGATATGATTAACTAAAAAAAACAAAGCTTTGACATTTTCCAGTACTGACTTGCCTTTACAATTCAGAAAAACTGAAACCGATGTTAGGTAGGTAATTATAACATAACTGTAAGTAAGTAATAAATAATTATAAAAAAACTAACCATTTTTATTAACAATTTACTGATTGACTTTTCTTTTTATTTTCAACAATAACAATAAAAAATCCTTATTGCCAATATTGGACAATATATGTTACGGCTAGGGTTACCATCCGTCCGGATTAGTCCGGACATGTCCGGACTTTTAGACTATTGTCCGGACTTTGTCCGGCTTTGTAATTTGTCCGGCTTTTTTAAGATTGGGCGGTGTAATACTAGTTATAAACACACATAGCAGTAGTGTTCGAAAGAGAAGTCCCAAAAAGTATGGAGTCTGGATCTGTCTGAAAATGTCCGGACTTTTCTTGTCCTGTCCGGCTTTTTGTCAGGAATTTTCAAATTTCTCAATAGTAACCCTAGTTACGGCTAATACCCGAAGTGCGGCTAAACCTAGTTCTAGCCGGCTAAAACTAGGTGTAGCCGATAGCTGTTAGCTAAAACTAGGTGTAACCGATCTGCTTTACTCCTGTAGGTCCCGGGTTAGGTTAGAAATTTAAGGCGAGCGCGAAGCGCAGCGGAGCGTGAGCCTTAAATTTCGTGGTTATTTATTTTTAACAGACAACAGAAAAAACTTTCTTTATATCCCATGCTGCACCTAGGTTTAGCCGGCTACACCTAGTATTAGCCGCGAGCAAATCGGCTACACCTAGTTTTAGCCAACAGCTAGCGGCTACACCTAGTTTTAGCCGCACTTCGGGTAGTAGCCGTAACATATACATAGTTACTTACCTTCCTACAAATCGCTCTAATGATCTCAAAGTAGCGTGATAATGGATTTATACTCATTTCATTTTTACTTAAAAATTAACCGTGTACAGAACAAAGTCGCTTCCCGCCGCTGTCTGTCCCTGTGTATGCTTAAATCTTTAAAACTACGCAACTGATTTTGATGAGATAGATAGAGTGATGCAAAAGGAAGATTTAGGTAAGTATAAATGTATAATACATAGTGTCAAATTCCACACTTCACCGAAGCAAAGCGAGGGCGGGTCGCTAGTATCTATAATAATATAATAATGGTCTTGAGTCACAATCACAACACAATTCACAAATACCTACCCAGACTCGTCAACCGAGACAATCTTTTCTCATCAAATTATAAATGTGGAAGTCTGCATGTTTGGATGTTTATTAGGTAAGTACTAATAAGTAGGTAGGTACTGTAAGGATTATATGTTTATAGGCTATATTAGCTGGTAGTAAATGTTTACTCTGTATGTATGTAAGCCTTTTTAGAACGGTTGGTAATTTCAAATCATTGAAACGAAAAGTAAATTAATAAAAATGGAGGCTTGCGAGGGGATAGCTGGGGAGTCTGTTACGAACCGGCTAAGGGCCGAGATCAATAAAGATATAAAATTGTTTTAACCACAAGTTCTCTTAAATAAAATAATAGTTTGAAGTTAAAGCATTGCGTTTTTATTATACTTAGGGGCGCATAGAAGCGCCACAGTACCTACCTACTTATTAACGCAAATACGGCTGAACGGAGTTGGATACATCATCATCACCATCATCAACATATCAGCCGCACGACACCCACTGCTGGGTATAGGCCTCCCCCAAGGATTTCCACGACGATCGGTCCTGCGATTCTCACATCCAGTGGCTCACACGTGTGTCCAGTATTGTGTGTCCAGTTGGTGATTAACCCCTTCCGGCAACCTTCACCAGATCGTCGGTCCACCTTGTCGGGAGCCTACCCACGGAGCGTCGTCCGGTGCGCGGTTGCCATTCAAGAACCTTTCCGCCCCAACGGCCATCGGTTCTTCTCGCTGTGTCCAGCCCACTGCCACTTTAGCTGAGCAATCCTACGAGCGATGTCGGTTACTTTAGTTCGCCTGTGGATCTCCTCATTTCTGATTCGATCACGCAGGGAAACGCCGAGCATGGCTCTCTCCATTGCACGCTGGGTGACCTTGAGCCTCCTTATGAGACCCATAGTTAGCGACCACGTTTCACTGCCGTAAGTCATCACTGGCAACTGGCAACACACACTGGTCATAGACTTTCGTCTTGAGACACTGACAAGAAGCTTATGATACCTTGGACACTAAGGTAAATCGGACACAAGGATTTTTCGAAAAGCTCCGAAAACATTACAGTTAAATCTTGAAATCCATTAGGTTTACTTCCTATTTTTTTTTTCTTTTAAATGTACCTACTTAGGTTACTTACTAACGTAATTGCACCAATCATGGACACTTTAAGGATGAAAAGGTGGGTTTTTGCAGGTTTACTCTTAAAATATCAGTATTTTCTTTAAACATATATTTTGAGCTTAATGTCCGTCTTTTTCTCTTTATACTAACGCCGTAAAAGCTAGAAATTGCCGCATAAAAATGATAGATATGATTAAAATATAAACACGGTTTTTTAGACTAGTAATGGACAAGGAAAATCCCTTAATGGACATCCAGTGATGAACATGCACCAAATATGGACATCTAATAATGAACATCATCTAATAATGGACCCCCACTAATAGACTAAATAGTACTTACCTCGTTGAATTGAATAAGTAGAATTATTTTTGTAAATAAAACCATAAAAATTTTATAATCAACTAAACATTTATTATAGGCAACTTTTTATCACAAAGTTATAATTTCTACGTAAATGGCACTTGACAGTCTTATAAAGTTTGAATTAAACTTACAACTAGTTACTTATGTTTAGTAAAATACATAATCTAATGAGATCTTTTTGGACCAGTAAAATCAATAACAAAGATTCAGTAAATACTTATAAGTTTTTAAAGATAATGTGGCCAATCGCCAAACAGTAACACTTTAACAAAAAAAACAAACAATTTAATAGAAAAAATTTTTTTTTCAAACAGTGAAGGAAAGATATTTATTCATTTCCTTAACTAAGAAGAATCCTCTTTTATTGCAGAGGATAGGAGCATCAATAACTTCAATTATGTCCGTTCGTTGATACCATATTTTATCAGATTTTTCGGGCCACCTGAAGGTGTTGCCTGTTGAAAATGTCATAGTGCTTACTTCAAAAGCACTATTATGGACAGATTCGATGATTCCAGGGAAATACTCTCCTTCATATTTCACAATGACGTAAGCACCCTTTGACAGCTTTTTCTGAAAACATATTTTGCTTAGAGGTACATCTTCTGTCTCAGAATCATCAGAATCTTGCAAAGTATCCTGATTATATAAACCACTTTCATCATCACTAGCATCAGATTCAGCGTAATTAATCTCTGTATCCGTGTCATCTGAAGAGTCACTTTGTTTTGCCAATTTCTTTACTGCTTTCGGCTTTTTTCCTTTATTTTTTTTTCGGGCATTTTTTTCTTTTAACAACTTCTTTTCTTCCCTTTCCTTAGATTTTCTTTGTCTCTCTTCCTCTTTAAATTTTTTCTCGTTTTCCTTTTTTTTATGGTACTCCCTCCAAGCATCACTGGTTACAACAAATGGTATCTTCTCTCTTTTCCGTTTCTTTCCCTGCTTGCATTCTTCCTCTTCTGGCCAGAATAAATTCCTTTTAAACGGAGATGGTATTATTTGGTGTGAAGCATTGGTATTTTTTTGGCTTTGTGATGGCCCAGCTAATTCGTTAGTGCAAGTAAAAGATTTTTTTATGGGCGTATTTTCATTATAAATAGGATTTTGATCTGAGTTTTTGAGAGGTGTTTCTGTTTGAGTGACTTCAGATGCTATAACAATCGGGTGAGTCGAGCTACGGATTTGAGTCAAAGATACGGGAACTTTGTTAAAGCAACCAGATGAATTTTCAGAAACACGTTTTTCGGAATCAATGATGTCAGACCTCTGCGTTGATGTTTGGACACTGGTTATTTGATCGGCAACGTTTACTACGGTTGACTTGTTAACAGTATGGGTAGTTGTTAAAACGTCCGGTGTCAAATTATCTTGTACATCATCAACAGATGAATCGGGAATTTCGAGATTATTTGAGGAAATTTCCAAATTTTTTATTACTTCTATTCCTGAGCTTTCTTTTGTAAGGTTACCTTTATCACCAGTATGCGAGTTTTTAATAGCAGTAGAGATGCTGCCACTCTGTGTTTGAATCAATCCTACAGAAGTGGTAGATGTATCTCTAAGAACAGGGGCTTCGGGTATGTTTTCTTGTAAATTTTCAGAAGCAGCAGAGGTGCTGCCACTCTGCGTTCGAATAGATCCATCAGCGGTGTTAGAACATGTAGCAGTGTCTTGTATAGTATATCTTGTAGATGTTGAAGAGTGCTTAGCACTTGCCCATATTACGTAAAGGGCTAAATCTTCAGTAGGTAAACGATCATCAACTTGGCTTCTGCTTAAGTAGTATAACTCTTGAAATAACTGTAATTTTTCAGAGTTAAATTTGGTTTTTATTTCGTTTTCCAGGTGTTGGAGAAAACAGAGGTCGTAGGATTGTTTCGGCATAGCTTGCTTTGTTTTGAATTTTGAAAGGTCGATGTAACTTGAACCAAAGGGGCATATTCCACCGCAACGAAATCCATTTTTAATTGTTTCTGGACTAATTGCTTCAAGAGCAGGCTTTAGTACAGGTGCAAAGTTCTCTCTTTTTAGGTTATGTCCGGAATTTAATTTCCACTTTGCGACAGCCTTACGCCACAACACTTTTAATGGCCTGAACACTGCTATGTCCATCGGTTGTAAAATATGAGTACTATTCGGGTTGAGCGCTATTATTGTTATTTGATTCTCTACACAAAAATTTGACAAATGCATGGTCATGTGCGATTTATGTCCGTCTAAAAAGAACAAAATCGGTCTTTTGATGTTTTGTTGTAACAGCCAAGGATGGAATATATTAGCCATATATTCGTAGAATGTGGCTCCATACATCCATCCACTTGGAGATCTACCCAAGGCCCAATCAGATGGAAAACTCGAATTTATAGCTGCGGGGACCCTTTCATAAGGGTAGATAACCATGGTTGGTGCTAGTTGGCCAGCAGCATTTCCAGTTACTAAAACCGTCAAGTTTTCTTTATCATCACCTGAGGAGGAATATACGTGTTTTTCGCCTTTTTTTGCTAACACTTTTCCCGGTTTTGGTGATAAAAAAAAGGCGCTTTCGTCAGTATTGAACACCCTTTCCGGTTCTTCTAGCACTGACGTTAGATCATTGTCTTCTATAGTCTTCTACCTCCTTGAACCATTTTTCAATGTCGTCTTGCATTACATTATCACGAGCTCTGCATAAATTTTCAGCAGTACGTTCGGCAATAATGGGGTGCCGTCTTAAAAAAAGTTCGTACCATTTCTTTCCTGGTCTGTTATCTTTGAAGGGGGTCTCTTGTTTTTTGTCTACGATTATTTTCTGCACGCTATCTAATAACTCTTCCTTGGTTATTGGTATGTGTTTCTCATTCATCAACAATACCCAATGTACTAACACTTCTTCTTCCACTTTGCTCAAGAAGGTTGCGGGACCCATGGAGCATACTGCTGGACTTATACCTTTTATCTTATTACGTAAAGTTATTCTTGGCACACCAAACTTGTTTGCAGCAACAGATATCTTTTCGCCCTTATGTACAGCTTCCATGGCATTACCCATCTGTTCCGGGGTATAGTTCTTTTTTGGCGCCATTTCTGCAATAAAAATAAAGACTAAAATACCTCGCTGGCTAATGGGCTAATGATTTGCGCATGTAGGTAGAGGTATTTGTTTAATTGAGACATGAATTAATCAGGAGTATGGCACGCTGCCTGGAATACACTGATAAGGTAAAGTAGGATTAGGGCTTATCATTAAATTTCTTCTCATAATAATCTCCTGTCCAACACTTAGATGTATGGAAACCCAATAATAAACACTGGTGTCCATTAGTGGTTTTACTCAAATTATTTCAATAATGTTTACAAGTAGGTGCACAAAAAAATTAACTTAATTAATTGATAAAGACTTTAAAATACATACAAAAAAAACTATTTTGGACACTTTGTCCATTAATGGAGATAATCATCACTAAGCGAACCAGTAATGGACAGTGGCATAACTAAAAAATTGCATAATGTTGTCGAATTATGTCGATGGCAAATATCTCTCAAATCAATTAACAAAACTATAAAATAAAAGGAAATAACAAAACTTTAGCACAAATTCGAAAAAAAATCACAATTCTGAACTCACCTCCTTAAGGATTTGCTTAGTAAATATGGATTTTCATTTAGGCTGTCCTCACGACACGTTTCGGCTTACGCCCAGTCTGTCGCAACTTCCATACAAAAAATAATTCTATGAAACAAACACGAATTTTGATGGCGACTATATTTGTCTCACTCTTCCTCATTCTTTCTCGTTCTTTGATGATACGTCATTCATTTGTCAGTCAGAGCAACTATAGGCGGTACAAGGCGGTACATTTAAAAGCTCTTTGGGAAGACTTGATAAAATTATCAATTTGTGTTAATAGTACGCTAGTAATATAATAAGTCAGTGGTTAATGGTCAAGTCCTTGCGAATTTTAAGTGCCTACCTAATCAAATCATAATGAAGCATTTGTGAAATTTGTGGTTTGAAATCGGCGCTAAAGGAAGACACAAAATGTTTTTTATGGCCAAATTTTCTTTTGATGAGCTTCGGTGAGTAATCATTAATCAACTTAACATCCGTTTACACTTTTTGGTAGGTATTTGAATGTAAATAATAATTTTAGTCCAATAATAAGCTGATGGGAAATAGAGTACCTACTTACATAAATATCGATATCGATGTTTTTAATTTTAGTTGTAATGTAAGAAAAATGTACCATATAATATACACTTTATAATTTTCCCGTTGCATTGAACAGTCAGCAGCACATGAGGTTATACAAAACTGTCAAAATTCATTTTTAAACCTTAATATCTTTGAATTTATGTATGAAAATGTTTACAAATATTTTTTTATTTCAGGTCATTACCATCAGCCGTCGAAATAATTGAAGAAGTACAATGAAGATTTTTAAGAAATAAATACTTTTAATTTTTAATTTCTTTATTTCAAATATTAAACTGAACACATGTTCTGTTTTTTAAAGTACTGCCCAACAGTTAAATGCTTCATAATCAATTCTAACATACTTATGTGACTCAGTACTAGTTAAAAAACGGAGCATTGTGCCATGTTAGTGGAGATTTTTAAATTATTCTTTAAGTAAGCGCAGTTCAGTGCATTCATCGATATCGATAAAAATTTTGATACTAGGTCGCCCATCTCTATCTTTTTTCCTGTAGGTTGGCAAAATATTGTTTCACAGTCGTTAGGTTGGCAACGATGAGGTATGTTTGATTTGACATTTCATAGATTTTTTTGCTCTATGAAGTCCCGTCTCTTCTTACGTAGTTATTGCTTTCTCTGTGCTTACGCCATTTTCTAAACAAAATGGCCGAAATCGGCAAAAGTCAAAATATGACAGCCCAATGACCCAAAGTCTATGGTAAAGTGTTGCCAGTGCCAGGATTTAAATTCCTACTCTTATTTTTGACGTCAATTCACGTTTTGTGTCCATGAATGGGGAAATGTCCAAGACTGGTGTCTTTACGTTAATTACTTAACTATTACTAACCTTGCCACTGTAACCTACTTAATAGAAATTAATCCTAAAGGAAGGAACCTAAAATTGTAGGTACTTAAAAGAAATCCTATAAATACAAATGTAGGTTTTGAATATGTACTCGTACATATTCAAAACCTACATTTCTATTAAGTAGGTTACAGTGGCAATTAGTAAGTACCTAAGTAGGTACCTACCTATAAAAGAAAAAAAAATAGGAAGTAATCCTAATGGATTTCAAGATTGAACTGTAAAGTCAGGGATTAAAAAGGTGTTACAGAAATACAAAGTTGGTAGGTACAAAGGTACAATACAATTTTTAGAACTTAAACTTTAGCTAGGTAGGTACCTACTAGACAAGCTATTTACCAAAAATCTTTAAATTCAGTTTTACTATCCGCGTCAATTGGTAATGCGCCTGGCGGCCATGATTTTAACCTCAAAAACGAAAAACAATTGTAATTTTCTCATATACCTCGACCCTTTCTTATTGAAAATAAGAATTCAATAATTAATAAATTATATTACCTATTAGAATTTTACTGTTTTTTGTCATTTTTAGTTGCGGATGACGATGATGTGTATGTTAATTTGACAAGGTTCCAGCGTATTACCAATTGACGGGGATAGTACTTATGTAAAAAAACCAAAGGATTCGTTTTCCAATATTTGCCATGAATATTTAAGGTAGGTACTTACTTTCCCTCCCTACTACCGTCTTCCAACTACCGTTTTTTTTACCTTAAATACCTACAAGATGTTTGGAAATAATTAATACCTACCCATTTCCCGATTACGGTAGATAATAGGCTATGCATGCGCATACAATACAACCCCGGAAAAATATTACAATTATACTTTAGTAAGTATAATATTAAAAAAACCAATGGAATAAAAGCACAGAGCATAGCTTTTTGCAATCTATAGAGCAACGAAATCCCTCTAGGTAGCTCTTCAAGTTACCGCATTGTAACTACCTATGTGACCAATTTTTAGAAGGTATAGGTATAATTGAGATATTAAGTAATTCTTATAAGATATACCTATATGCTATCGCGGACTTTTTTGTCATTATTTTGATATTAAAAGGTACCTGGGTCAAATATGGCCTTAAGCCTTATCTAACCTCAAAACACTACAAAAAATCAATTAATCTGCACGAACATATCAGCTAGAGATCCCAAAGAATAATACACAGTAAGTAAATAACAGATAAATAATGGAATAAACCAAAATTAACGTACGTTGCGCGGCGGGTAGCGCGTGTTTCGTACTTTACACAAACATAGACCTTCTCACGCATACGGTGTACGCTGGGTTGCAATAGGTAGTGGCCATATTAATCGGCTGGCCATATTTGACCCAGGTACCTTAGCTAAAAAGGTTTATGCAATGTTTTTTGAAGCAAGCTCCCAGTTAGCTTAATTTTTACCGATATCTTCTAAAATTATCGTCATATTTCTGGCAATTTACCTTAACTTATTATACACCCAAACTTTCCTCAGGAATCACTGTATCATTTGGTGAAAACTGCATGAAAATCCGTTCGGTAGTTTTTGAGTTTATCGCGATCAGACAGACGTGGCGAGAGACTTTGTTTTTTAATACCCTTATAATACCGGCGTCAGAAAAATCACACCTTTTCAAAAATTTCAAAGTTAATTTTATCCTATCTAATTTTAAGTGTTGTTAGGTATACCTATACTTTCCCCTTCGGACATAGCCAACAGTCTCTAGAAACCATTGGAATACTCGTGAGTGCTCAACACCGCCTATTCCCGTTGTCCCCCTAGAAAAATACGGAAAAAGGAACCATTTTCCCGATATCCTTCCCTTATATTACCCCCACTGTGGGATACCGGGGACAAAAGGTTTATTTTTCCATTTTTTTCCCCGATTGTAAATTGTGTAAATAAATGAAAGACTTGTGGACTGTATAAAGATGTATGAAAGTAAATACAAGAAAGCCCGACAGTAAAATGTGCGTACGCGCGAAGTCCACAGCGGCGGTCGTGACTCGTGAAGCGAGTGATTTGCGTTGTATTGCAATGCAATACCTACAAACATTCATTCATGTTGAGCCCTCTCGGCTCCCCTCGGTGAATATCGCGCCGCGCCGTCTGCCGTCGGGATCCCTCCTTCACCTCATGCCCCCAGTTCGCCCGGGCTGGTGTTATCAGTGCATGAACACCGATATGCCGATATCTATTTTTTTTCTCGATATATTTACCTACCGATTTTTTACCCGTGAAGCTGCGGGCACATTTGTCTGACGCCACGCGTTAACACGTGTGAGATGACATCGGTTTTCTTAGTAAATGTATGTGTTACGGCTAATACCCGAAGTGCGGCTAAACCTAGTTTTAGCCGGCTAAATCTAGGTGTAGCCGCTAGCTGTTGGCTAAAACTAGGTGTAGCCGATTTGCTCGCGGCTAATACTAGGTGTAGCCGGCTAAAATTAGGTCCAGCATGGTATATAAAGAAAGTTTTTTCTGTTGTTTGTTAAAAAAAAACAACCTTGAAATTTAAATTTCTAACCTAACCCGGGACCTACAGGAGTAAAGCAGAGCGGTTACACCTAGTTTTAGCCGGCTAAAACTAGGTTTAGCCGCACTTCGGGTATTAGCCGTAACAAATGCACTAGGATCACACTTATAACACGTCCATATAAATACGGCGTGTTAACACGTGGCGTCAGACAAAATGTGCCCGCACCTTTAATAGTGGGGAACACGGTGTTCCCCATTATCCGAACACCGGAATAGGCTCTCAAACACAGAATATTAGTACAGTACTAAATGTCCTCAACTCGAGCTCGAATGGAAAAAGGAGCGAGGAAAGCGAAAAGGAACTCGATGGCACAGTGATTTAGCACCTGGCCCAGCGATTGCGGAGGTTAAGCAACTTTCGTAAGCGTCAGTCATGGTGACCAAAAACATATTATCTCGAACATGTACATTTCTATGATCTTGAACTCCTCCGTGCTTCGGAAGGCACGTCAGGGGTCCATGATAGGAAAACATGGTTTGCGGGGGTTATATTTTTTATAGAAAACGTAAAGTTGCAGCAGTAAAAAACATACGACAAGCTAAATAGATTCTCTAGTAGCTAAAAATATTAAATTGCGTATAAACCTCACAGAGGATTGTAGAAAATATCAGAATATCATCAAAAACGCTTGCGTAGGGGCATATTTTTGGCGTAAATAATAGGTAGCGGAAACGTATTGAATTCTAAATCCAAATACACTTTAACGTACTGTGAAGTAGCTCCAATAACTTTGTGATAAAAAACAACGAAAAACATCGAAAAAGTGCAGAAGTGAGGTTATTTTCCATACTCTTTAGAGTACCTATGGAAAATAACCTCACTTCTCACGTAAAGAAAAAGACAGAGACAAATGTTTCCGCACAACCGAGTCTTAAGCCGTTGGTCCCGGGTGCATTTGCAGTCGTTAACAGAATACGCATTGGGCCCGCGGATTATGGCCCATCTTCCTTATCCACCCTTAAGGAAGACCTGTGCCCCAGCAGTGGGGACATTAAAAATGGCGGTTGGTCATCAAACCTACTTAACACTGTGCGTGCATATCCACCGATATGCATTAGCTCATCAGCTAGCTTTAAAACTAACTTTGTTTTCAGGAAGCGGTCAGGCGACAGACGTGGACGTACGCCTGGTAGCCCCCAGTTGGGTGGCCCGTGGAGGATCCGCTACGCTACGCTGCTTGCACCAGGTTAATACAAAACTTCTGAGTTGTTTGCTGTCATGAGCACCCACCCACGACATTATTTATCTGTTGCTCACTGTTGCTCAGCTGTTGTTCCCGTGGAGGATCCGCTGCGCTACGCTGCTTGCACCAGGTTAATACAAAGCTTCTGAGTTGTTTGCTAGCATGAGCCCACCCACGACATATTTGTTTGTTGCTAATTGTTGCTCAGTTGTTGTTCCCGTGGAGGATCCGCTACGCTACGCTGCTTGCACCAGGTTAATACAAAGCTTCTGAGTTGTTTGCTAGCATGAACACCCACCCACGAAATTATTTGCCTGTTGCTCACTGTTGCTCAGTTGTTGTTCCCGTAGGGAATTCGCTACGCTACGCTGCTTGCACCAGGTTAATACAAAACTTCTGAGTTGTGTGCTAGCATGAGCACCCATCCGCGACATTATTTGTCTGTTGCTCAGTTGTTGTTCCCGTGAAGGATCCGCTACGCTACGTTGCTTTCACCAGGTTAATACAAAACTTCTGAGTTGTTTGCTAGCATGAGCACCCATCCGCGACATTATTTGTCTGTTGCTCAGTTGTTGTTCCCGTGATGGATCCGCTACGCTACGTTGCTTGCACCAGGTTAATACAAAACTTCTGAGTTTTTTGCTAGCATGAGCCACCACCACGACATTATTTGTCTGTTGCTCACTGTTGCTCAGCTGTTGTTCCCGTGGAGGATCCGCTACGCTACGCTGCTTGCACCAGGTTAATACAAAGCTTCTGAGTTGTTTGCTAGCATGAACACCCACCCACGAAATTATTTGCCTGTTGCTCACTGTTGCTCAGTTGTTGTTCCCGTAGGGAATTCGCTACGCTATGCTGCTTGCACCAAGTTAATACTAAGCTTCTGAGTTGTTTGATAGCGTGAGCACGCACCCAAGACCTTATTTGTTTGTTGCTCAGTTGTTGTTCCCGTGAAGGATCCGCTACGCTACGCTGCTTGCACCAGGTTAATAAAAAGCTTCTGAGTTGTTTGCTAGCATGAGCACCGCTCCCACGACATTATTTGTCTGTTGCTAATTGTTGGCGACCGCGCACCGGACGACGCTCCGTGGTTAGGCCCCCCACAAGGTGGACCGAGGATCTGGTGAAGGTCGCGGGAAGCCAGTGAATGCAGGCAGCGCAGGACCGATCGTCGTGGAGATCCTTAGGGGAGGCCTATACCCAGCAGTGGGTGTCGTGCGGCTAATATGATGATGATGAATTGTTGCTCCGTTGTTGTTCCCGTGGATTCCGCTACGCTACGGTGCTTGCACCAAGTTAATACAAAGCTTCTGAGTTGTTTGCTAACATGAGCACCCACCCACGACATTATTTGTCTGTTGCTAATTGTTGCTCCGTTGTTGTTACCGTGGAGGATCCGCTACGCTACGCTGCTTGCACCAGGTTAATACAAAGCTTCTGAGTTGTTTGCTAACATGAGCACCAGTTTTTGTTCAGTTGTTCAGTTTGATGGTCCGAAGAAACGGTTTTCTTCTTTTTGGTTCATTTATTAACACCCTGTCCTGTATAAAGGGTGTAAAAAGACCCTCAACGAAGCCGAAGTTCAAGCTTTCCGCCTATCATCCATCACACCCCCTAGCCAAAGTAATATTTGCTAATCTTTGTTGTAGCTTCGCTTTCGAAACATGTATGGGACTGACATAAGGTTTCGTTAACAATCGAATTTTATAACGTCAAATCCATACATTTTCGGAGCGAAGCCATGACGAAAATTTGTAAATGTTTAAAAAAACATTGGCTACAGGCTCATTTTTTTTCTCATAGTTTATACCTGGGAAATCAATAGCTATGGAGTTATTGAAGATCAAAGTCAAAATATTTTTATCATGTTTTTTATGAAAACTAATTTAATAGGTACGTTATTTTCCAATTTTTGTCCAAAAAAACATTATCAAAACTTTAAGTAGACAACGGTTTTAAACAAAATATCATTGGCTTCTAAACGTCGACACTCAATGTTGCGCACGCACAGTCGCATACACGTATAATAATGTACTCTATGATACACGCTGTCTTTCAACTCGGCCGCACGCGGCTGTGTAGATTCTCGCAGGCGCGGTCTGTTGAGTGCGTTACATTTACATTGCGTGCGTTACATTTACATTGCGTGCTAATGTATGCTATGTTTTCTTACCACCAAAAATTTTAATCGTTTCCCAGCAATAATTTTGAACTGAAATGGTCCTGAATAACGTAGACTTCGGCTTCGTTGAGAGTCTTTTTACACCCATCATGTGCTTTTACAGATTTATTTGATGTTATTTAGGTGCCACCTCAACTTCTTTACAAGGTGGAATTCTTGAGGTCCGAAGCGAAGCTACTCCAGTACGTAAGAGAGAGGGTTCCGCCTTTCACTAACTACACCTTCAATGGGGGCAGGCTGAATGTAAGTACATAATTTTAATCGTATATTTTAATGAATTCGTTTCAAATGGCTTCAGAAAAAAAAACTGGAATGATAATAGTTACGAGGTCGAATCAAAAAGTTCTTAGAAGTGTATATTTATAAAACTTTTCTGGGTGAAGTATGATATTCAAATTAAAGAGAGTCAATCACACAATATATAAGGTCCTTCCTTAATAGTGCACATAATTTTAAGGGGTCAATGTACTCATGCATACAAACAACTTTTACTATCGTAGGTACCAACATTGAAACTGCGAAAAGAAAAATCAGCTGTTCCATAGAAAATTTAAAATCGAATAGATCAAAATGTATGGAACAGCTGATTTTTTTTTCGCGATTTCAATGTTGGTACCATAGTAAAAATTGTTTGTATTCATGAGTACATTGACCCCTTAAAATTTTGTGCACTATTTAAGAAGGATTTTATATCTACAAACTCTCAATTATTTTTGTCAGTTCGTTCGTAAAATACGTACGTAATCAATTCTTTTGTGTATCGAGTTGCTAAAAACGCAAAACTATGGTTGAAAGTGAGTTACGTGCGGTGTGATAAAATATCTGAGCTTCAAAAAATGTCTACGACGGAATTTTTTTCGGACATTCAGCAGACATTAGGGGATGATGCTGTACCCTATTCTACAGTTGCGTAGGTACTGGGTGGCTGAATTTTAAAGAGGTATATCAAGCTGTAAAGATGACCCACTCAAAACTCCGAACTCCGTTATGGAAGAAAATGACAAAAAGGTTGAGAATCTGGTTTTGGAAGACAGATTAATAACTTTGAAACATATAGCTGAGATCCTAAAGATATCATTTGGTAGCGTTAAATCCATTTTAATTGATTCACTGGGGTTCAAAAAAGTGTCGGCAAGATGGGTGCCACGAATGTTTGCCGACGAAAACAAAAAGTGCTCAACGTAATCCGCTGTGCTGTGCTTCAATCTCCTTGACCACCCACCATATTCTCCGGACTTAACCCCAAATGATTTTCACTTATTCCCAAAATTAAAAAAGGAAATTCGTGGAATTAAAGGAGATGTCCCAGAGTTGAGAACTAAATAATAGCGAACTTACCTAAACTAAACCATGGCGCCTTCCCTTTTTCGCATACCAGAGAACACTAACGAATCAGGCAGTTTCGATCTGCGTGCGCCTATACCGTCGTGCTAGAAGAGTATTGAATTTAACTCATTCATTCGATAATGTTCGTCGCTCATAATGTGAAGTTTCGATATTATTCGATTCAAAACCTTACGAAATATTTTTCTAATAGTATCATATTTGCTCTATCCATATATAAAAATCGAGATTTTGCAGATTCGATACTGTTCGTTGCGGCAGTCGAGATGTCAGTTCCACTTAATAACTCTACCAAATTACTCACCAGAAATTGAGACTCTCATTATCTCATCGAAATAATTAATGATAGCGCGATCTACAAATTCATTCTTTAATATCTCGCTAATTACAAAGAACCCGTTAATAATTTTCACCCGAGATAACTTAATAATACAAATTTGTATTCGAGTTGTAATCACTGAGAAGCAAACCAGTTTATTGGCGAATCCCGTGGGATCTAAGTAATAGTATTAGGGGCAACCGAGTCAAATTAAGCATCACTTAGTTATGCTAATTTGTACAACCAGTCCGTTTTGGTTTGAAGATCATCACTTTGAAGATTGTAAGTACCTACTCAGTTTCAAATCACGGCATAGATTCTATGGGACTGTTTCTAGAACAAGTTTTACTAACTAAAACTACTAACTTGACTTGACTTGTCTAAAGATAACCAAAATACTGATATTTTACATTGAATCAAAAGCCCTTGAACACTTTAGTTACAGTTTAACCAATGGTTATAATGAGTTTAGGTCAATCACTGCTACATTTGTCGTTTAGCGTCAAACCATCAATCGAATTAATAGACACAGTAATTTGGCATTCATTCATTTGTGTTTAGCACGAAGCCTAGTTTGATACCGTTGATCAGTCAGATAAACCTGAATGATATATCTTTACCTTTACCATATTTACCATGACCAAGCTGAAGTGGCAGTGGGCCGTCCATATTAGCCGTAGAACCGATGACCGCTGGGGCAGACGAGTTCTTGAGTGGAGACCACGTATGGGCAAACGTAGTGTGGGACGCCCTCAGACAAGGTGGAGCGACGATCTTAGCAAGGTGGCTGGCATAAACTGGATGAGTATAGCCGCGGACCGTGCTCAGTGGCGTAGGTACAATCGGAGAGGCATATGTTCAGCAGTGGACGATGATAGGCTGATGATAATTAGTCAGAAAAAAACAATATGAAACAATAAAAAGACATAAAACATTACAGAAAGTGAAGTCAGCGAAATGCAAAAATCTTCACATCACCACAACTAAATTGTTAACGTAAAAATTATATCGCTAAGCATATTCGATATTCATATTTATAAAACTACAAACCCAATAAAATATGCTTAAAGTTCTGCCTATAAATCTACAATATTCAATATCAGAAGGCATACCTAACCTACCTACCCACATTGAATTGAAATCAAGCATATTGCATCCGCATTGTAGGTACCTATTCAATAACATCCTCCTGTAGACGTGAATTGCAAATGTCTCCAATATTCTTTTATTTTGGCTACTTACTTATTTATTCAGTGTTCCATATACCTATCTTTACAATATTTTGATTTCTTTTTTTATAATAAAGCATTCGTGATAATAAAAATACATTTATTATTCATCGGCCTCCTACGCAAAAACAAAGACAGTTGTTGTATTGCGTTTCCGTGGGAATTTCAGTTAAGTAAGTAAGTAAAAAAAAAATGCCGGTGTGTGTATCTATTGAACGAATACTTTGAGAAATCACCTTCGATAACCCGGTCGAGTTAACCTGAAGCGCGATAGACCCCTCACGTTTTCTCCTTGCCTCACGCCACTGTCGTGATGCCAAAGCGTAAGTAATTCGTTAGCGATAATTTATCGATAATCTATCGAAAACTTTCAAAAAATTGACGACGGTGGCGTGAGGAAAGAAGAAAACGAGAGGGGTCTATCGCGCTTCAGGTCCCGAGTTAAGTCGACCGGGTTGTACATGTACACATCCAAATGCCGAACCCCTGAACATTTTCAACTATTGCCAACAGATGTCACTGGCGACCGAAAATTCAATAACCATAGACAATTTGGACCCGTCCGCGACTGGCATGTACTGGTGCGAAGTATCCTTGGAGACGCCCATCTTCACAGCCGCCTCGCCCCCGCACCAACTGACAGTCGTATGTGAGTAAAATATGATTTACATTGTACCGAACACACACTGAATACCAAATGTATCCATTTAGATGAATAAGTCATTTCGCGCGCTGAGATAGCTCCATATAAATAAGGGAATAATCTTCGTGGCGTCACACTGAATAAGCTTAACCTAATTCCGAAGTTCGCGTGTAATGTAAGCGAACCTAACTTTCTGGGCAAGAGTTTTGGTTCTGAGTTACCTACGTGAGCTTGCTCGCATTTTATTAATAAAATTTTCATTTTTGTCACATAATGATAGGTAGGGTCTCATTTCTTATAACTTTATTACCTACGTCTCCTTTTTTGAGTTCCGTAGTCAAGTCAACAAGGAACCTATTAAAGTTTTTTTTTACTGATTTATGAAGAGTGTCATATCATAATTTAGACCTCGTACCATAAGAATAAGTCAGCGTGTCGACGTCGAGATCGTGAATATGAATGACATAAATTAGGTCACATTATTGTGTGAGTTGTGCTACCCAAGATTAAGAAAAATTACTTATACCTGTAGGTATTTATAAACTTAGCGAGGACGAAATCCTAGAAACTCCAATAAAACGTACTGATTATACATACAAATCGCACATGATATTCAACATTGTACTAACTCAAAAAACGTAGTTTCGAGATATAGCGTTTCAAAGATTTAAAAAATCATAGATCCTGACTGTGAGGTATTTATGGCCTGATTTTTATATCGTTAAAAAGCTACATTCTCCTATTTTGTATACTCCAAAAATAAAGTCTTTGGGACTAATATATAAGAATATACAAGCTATTTTCTAGAACCACCTAGAGTGCAAAGAGTATTAACTAAAAAACAGGAGTAAAAATAAACAAGCACAACAGTAATAACTCAAATTAACAATTAATTTTATATAAAAGTTGACAGGCAAGACAGTATCAAGTCACAGTTAATACGCTCACATTTGTAAATAATTTTCTGATTTGGTGTGTTAACTTGAGATGTAACACATGTTTCGGTAGCCTCGGTAACAGGCAAGACCGTCTTAAAATGCAATCCAAACGACTTAGAGTTATGACTGTTTTACCAGATTGTAGAGAAAAAAATGCTGATTCCGAATATATAAATAACTAAAAAAATCTATTTTTTTGAGTTAATACTATGTTGAATATCATGTGCGAAATATTCCCAATGTTTTAAAATGAAAAGCTACAATTATAAAGAGGTTATAGGTACAATCTCACCAGCCAAGAATACATCCTTCGTGGTAGTTAGACAAGTTTTCTTTTTTTAGACGCACAAAAGCACCCACCAATAATAACCTTCGGCAAGCCAGACGTGGTAGTGGGGGGGATGTTCCGCGCAAACTGCACCAGTGCGCCCGCCGCGCCCGCTCCGCGCCTCACCTGGTACATCGACAATGAAAAGGTAAAAAAATCTATAATAATATATATTTTATTGTAAATAAATCCTAGAAGAAAATTTAAATCAATAAGCATCCTTTTAAGGTAGTGTTCTGCCAATTAAACTATTTTTGTTTCCTTATAGAAACATGGTCAAATCATTCATAGAATATTTTAGCGTTTTATCCTTGAAATTATTATCTTGGTTAGGTATAAATAGGTACGATTTTTATAATCAAGGACTTGCCTTTCTATTGTCTAAATTTAAAATCTATCGCAATCGCTTTCAGGATTTATGCTTCTTTTTGGCACAAATAAAAACGTACCAAAGAAATGTAGCAATGTTTCACATCCACCTGTCAAAATATGAAAGCGATTGCAATGGTTTTTAAATTAGACAGTTAGCCCCCAGTTTTACAAGTCCCGCGGGCTGATTATCTAATTAAAAACCACCTAGCGACTGGTTGCAGTTCACAGATGATCGTGATCCATTGCTACTTCTTTTTGGGTCAAAAAAAAACATACCAAAGAAAAGTGGCAATGATGTCAAATGCAACCGGTCGCTAAATAGTTTATTTTTAGATAATCAGGGTGCCGGCTAATTAGCTTACCTATTAGATATACTCGCAACATAATTTCTATGGAATTATCTAACAGTTTATACGCCGTGCGTTAGGTTTTCAGTATTAGGGATATGAAGCTCTATAGAAGCCATCGAAATGTACTAACTAGTATTACTACGTAGTAACATTTTGATGATAGACGCCTGTCCACGTACGGCGGCGCTACCGTAGGGCCGTAGGCCGATTTTTACGACGAAAAATCGTGTCTGGACAATCGCTCTGATTCTTACAAAGATAAAGTAAAGAAATTTCCAGGTGCCTGAAGAGTCAGTGAAGTATTTCTCATACCGCGTATCATCCTCGACGAGAACAAAAGGAGGCGGAGGGTACAGACATAGGAAGCATCAGCACCGCTACTTAGCGCCCGAGTTCAACTACACCGCCAAATACTGGGCGCTGGTCAGCGAGACCACCACGCCTCCGCCCTTGAACAACAGCAAGCACAACAAGTGTACGTTGAAAGAAGCACAGAGCGAAGAAATGGCTAAGGTACGTAGTAGTCTGTGCAACCATTATAATTTCAGGAATTTCACAACCTAATTCTGCCATCTCCCTTCTTCCATCGGATAACCAGACGTACCAATCAGCACCGCACCGTTTTTAGTGAACATTCCAAAGACTCGCACTAAGCTTTTTGCTTCAAATTTTATCATCCGTAGGTACCGCTAGAGAGTGAAACTCCTTGCCTGAGTCTGTGTTTCCCGATAGGTACAATCTGGGGGTCTTCAAAAACAGGTATATTCTACGCAAGCGCGTTTCATCGTAAATCGCATCATCGTTTACCACCAGGCATGATAGCGGGCAAGCGCTTGCCTATCCATCATTAAAAAAATATTTTCATCGTCTATCTACGAGAACGAAAGGTGGAGGTAAGAGACATAGCACTTGAGTTCACGTGAGAAGTGAGGTTAAACGCCCGAAAAACTGTATGTCAAAATCGAATTAGCTATCCGCAACAGCAAACGTCAAACTCCGGTCTCGTTCCGTTGACGGGCCTGTAGTATTTTCGTGGTAAGAAACAGCCCGAAATTACGGAGTTCGTTCGGGTTTCGTGTGTTCATTGTAGACCCGCCCGAATTCAACTACACGGCTAATTTTATGATAATTTGTGTCACCGTATTTTGCATTTTTCTACTTTTGATTCTAAAATACAGAAAAGCATCAAACCCACATTGAACCTCACTCTTTTCATATAATTCGGATATATTATTTTTCTTCTGATGACTTTGATGAGTATAGAAAATTAATAGGTACAATTTTATGGTAAGAAGTGGATTTCTTTCTAAATGAATAATATTTGACATAAGCCAATATAGAAAATCAACGTTTCTAAAGTCCCAAACAACAGAAACAAAATGGTTCGAGTGTGTACTTTACTAATTGAGCTATTACGGCGTTTATTCGACGAGGGTTAAAAATAAAAGTGTATAGCGGTGACCTGAATTTTATTCAAACCAAATCAAACAAATCAGAGATGACATGAAACATCAAATATATCTAATATAAATAGGTAACTGTTTGTACGTACATAGCCTATTAAAGTACATTACTCATCATCATCCTCCTGTCCTTATCCCAATTTATTTGTAGTGCTATGTCTACACTAAATAAAATTTTGCGCTCGTAGAACGACCACTATTGGGGTCGGCGCAGCATCTAATACATACTGCATTAGGTTTTGGCAAAGTTTTACGATCGGCCGCCTGCCTGACACCAACCCTCCTTGGGAATGCTGTTGTTGACAGTTTCCTCGCTGCCATTCGAGTGACCCTTTGTGCGATGGTCTGCACCGGGTCCCTAAAAAAAAAGTACATTACTATGTTTTTTTATATATAAAATAGATAGAAGGTAGCTAAGTACGCAACGCGAATTGTCTCATTTTAAATTCACTTGATCAGATACAGGAAAAACCAAGAGTTCCTGCAGCCATCCCCATTTCCCTGTGGGTGTCGATAGCAGAGCTGCACGCACCTGCCCGTGGCCGCCAACAGCTGACCTGCACCGCCACCATCCCTGACGAAGTCGGCCCTGGGGAGAAGTTCGCCGATGTCAAGAAACAGACTGTTACTGGTAAGAAACACACCAAGCCAACTTACGGAAATTAAAGTCCTACCTACTTTTTATTGCGCGTTTTATAAATATATGAATATCATTGATAGCTTACCTATGTTGTCCATGTTGTATGTATGGTGTTTATTCACTTTTACGTACCTATTTGTGGAATAATTATGAAAAATGCGCAAAGTTTTGTTTACAAACATTATTTCCGTAAGATGGCTGGAGTATAGGTAGTTAGATATCTATGTGAACAGATAAAGAAAATGAACTAAAGTTTTCTCAATCAGCCCCGTTTCTTTGTGGATGTTGACAGTGGATCGCACCGACTCGTGGTCACTATAACTATCATACCAGAGGGCCTAGTATGAGTTGGTTTTTTGCTCTCACTTCACTTTGCGAATAGTAAACTATCGTTTTCTCTCTTTCACTCGTTCACTTACTCGCATGATTTCCTCTCTTTCACTCGATACTATTCGCAAAGTGAGGTGAGAAACACAACTCGTACTAGCCCCTCTGACAAGTCCGCTGGTCCAGTTATTACTGTTATTGGTAAAATCTACCTAAATTGATATTTTATCAATTCATCCATTTGAAAGGCCAAGAGTTCCCACATCCACCCATATTTCCCTGTAGGTGTCAGCAGTAGCGCAATCCAAGGTCGCCAACAGCTGATCTGCACAGCCAGTAAAGTATTTTCGCCAATAAGTGTTTCGGTTTACTAAAAATTATTTCCCAATTTCAAAGATAAGAAAATAAACTTTATCATGAAATCAGATTCTATAAAACTTTAACAAAATATATGAAGACACCGGTACCTAAATGCAAACAATTTCCAACTCATTCCCCAAAACGCAGGTAAATCCATTATTTCCGAAATTATCCGCACTTCCCCACGGAAACGTAATATAAAACAAACTTCTCAAATGTTACTGGAGGCACTTTTATTTACATTAATGCGACTACGCACCGAGCTCGACTCGAGTCGACGAACTTCCCAAAAGTAAATACAACTGAACTGAATTGCTAATACTTTCCCGACAGTTGCGGTTAACGAGTTCAGCATGAAAAAGCCCCATTCGGAGACCAGCCAAGCGGACGCGACTTCCACCTGTCTACAAAATTACCATCCGTTTTGGCTGTTCAGTTGCGGATTTCTTCTCCTCCGAGAAATCTCAACCAGATTGAATTAAAGTCTTGTACGTACATACAGCAACAGGCTAGGTTACTATTATGTCAAACTTCAATCAACTTTGTATTTTACGTCCAACACGTTAAGGTTTAAATCAAGCAGTTTGACAGTTTAACCTAAGCCGACGAACGATTCGAGTAAGACCTAGTTATGAGATAGCGATTTTTTAAGTTTGAACGATAATTTTATCCATTTCACTACGCTTTCTCGTCTCACTTTCAAGGTGTAATGGTTGTTTCCCATTGTTTTTGCTAATATTCTACACCTATTTGACCTGTTTCCATTTTGCTATGTCGATGTTTATGCGGTACCTACGAATATTGTAAGAACTCCAAATTGTACTCCATGTTTTATTAGAAAATAGTCAAGTTATTAGAAATATTTTACTGTGTTCATAAAATTTATGGTATACTTAATAAATAGACTCGTTCGTTACAGTATAACTACAAAGAATAACGGTATTGACGTGCATGAATCTCTATTTATTCCTGATCCTGAGCTTTTGAATGTCAATTGAATTTTTAATACTGGCCAGGGTAATTGGAAACAGTTTTTCTGAAAACCATTTTCAAACAATGTTTTATTTCTTCTGGCTTGCTTGCCTGGCTTGCAAGCGACCAGTCGACAGTGCGTATTGGGAAGAATGGCTCTGCCCCAAGCTGATAAGTTGACAGAAATAAATGTACAACGTTGAAAAAGGGTTAAAATGCAATTTACCTATGTGATATAGCCATATTTATACGCAAACTGTTTCCAATTGCTCTCGGTAATACAATTGAATAATCATACCGAACATTTTGAATCTAATTATTATATCTTCGTGATTATTTCAAATAATGCCATAATATTTTAAATATTAATTTAAAGACAAATGTTTAATGAAAATACTGTTAAATAATTAAACACGTCTTCAGTGTCAAATATTATAATTGTATATGTATAAAGAACTTACCTGAACTATGTAATTTATTTTTATCGGATTTAAATTAATATACTACCTATTGATGTTATTTCACTGAGAAAAGGCAGCTATTTTTGTACCTGAATGTTTTGTTAAAACAAACTTACGTATATCTCAATCAACCGTATATATTTTATTTATTTCCGAAATATATTAAATTAAATGATTAAACTAGTCTTATGACAATTAAGATATTATGTAACTTCTTAACTTATATGCTAAGTAGAAAGCTTCAGTTTTTTACTCAAAACTATTTGTACTCTTTTGTAAAAAAGTAAAAATGATTTTTCCCCATTTTATTCAACTTGGCGGAAAATTATGATTGAATCTTTTTAACCAATCTGTTCGCCCATAATTCAATTCATTGCATGTTGGTAGGCGATTAAAAGTGAGAAAATATTTTGAGAGCTCCATTATTGTCTATGTATTTCAGCAAAATATTTTCGATATAATTAGTGTTATGCTGTTAAAGCAAAATATAAATTTAAATATAATTGCCAAAGGGTGTTGTCTGGAAGAGAAGACTTAAAGTTAACGTGAGGCTTTTTGGGAGGAAAATCCTTTGAATAAACATCTCATGATGTAAAAGAGTTTATTATAACAAAACTTTAAAAAGATTTCGAAGTAAGTAACGTTTGTTTTAATTACCTACTTACATCATGAAAAGGGGTTGCGATAATTTAATAACTCTGACTTACTGGGGCCCTAGTCCTACAGGCTAACTTTTCGAACTTTAGTAAAACAGATAAAACGAAGAAAGGAATTTCGTATTCTACTATTTTCCGAAGGTATTTGGAAGATATCGATGTTCGTGTGACATCATGCATTGGTATTCGCCATTTTGGACTGATTGGGGCTCGAATTATCTGTTTTAATTTGAAGCCCGACAGAAGTTAGAAACGTTAGCCGGTACGGCCCCTGTAGGCGTCGACTTCCAGCGCAGACCAGGCGCCGATAGGCACTGGTAGTGGCAGATCGGCGCTGACTACAAGCTTCCTACATGAGTACGCCCTTAAGGTCTTCTTCGTGCGATCGCTTTTCCGTTCCCTTTCACTTTCACTTTCGCTGACCGCGCGCTTTCGCTTTCCTCTTGTACTTCATTTCTCAAGAAATTCAATAGCGCGTGCCCTATCTTCTAAAAAACTTCTGTATGGCAGAAAGTTGAAAGTGACAGCACACAGTTTGGAGGTCAATTTGCATGCGTTTGACGCAAGTGGACTTAAAGGTTGAAAGGGAAAGCGTACGGTTTAGAGGTAATTTTGCATGCGTATAATTATATAACAATTATTGTATAAGCGACTCCGCGAAGATAGACCATTAGAGTAGCAGCGCGCTGACCTGTCCATTTACGAGGGTGGTTTGATAAGTCCATGACTTTGAAAAGAAGAAATACTTTTATTCCATAATTTATTTTTGTGTCTTAAAAAGAAACTCCTTAAGGCATCTTTACACTTCATTTTTTTCAAATTGGGCAAAAGATTATTACTTTTGGAAACAAAAAGCTCAAGCGAGTTCTAACTTTTCTTAATGACCCTGTCGACCCTCTCGGCGGCACTCATGACATCAAAACTCATCGAATGAAGATGCGAATCCTTCTTATTCTCTAGATTCAACCCCAGTGAGATATTTTCTCCTACCAAACATGAATAAATGTCTTGATAAATGTCTTGGCGGGCAAAGATTTTCATCAAGCCAAAAGGTGATGTCTGAAATGGGCCCTCATTTCAGTTACCAGTTTTCAGGCGATGAAAGAAAAAAATAATGGGTTAAAGAGGTAGGAAATGTACAGAAATAAAACAAAATATTGCGAAAAAAAGTCTTTCTTCATTAAAAAGTCATGGACTTATCAATCCACCCTCGTAGTAAGGTACAGTCCAAAGCTATTCACGTAAATTTTATCATCTTTCTAACCAAAACAACGCCCTAATTTGGCGTTGAAAGTCTTCCTGCAGCTCTTTACACTGACTACCGTAGAAAAGTTAATTTGTTAGGCTAAAGGATGTGATAAGTTAAGAAAAATGTGTATATTGAAGCAGAATATATTTTAAAAATAGAATAACATTTTATGTGCTACTTGTATAGAGATTATATTGTATAGATTAAATAGGCGTATTAGATGAGATCTGTCAGTTAATAAATTATGGTCAACAATAACTTCTCGAGTATTTTTTTAATAATTTTATGGAAATAATTATGATATTTTTCATTTCTGGCAGACAATTAATAAATTACTTACATAATTGACTATTATATTATATTAATTCAATTTCGTTACTTTCGCAGACTTTTGTCGTCCGGTAATTGTTTTGAGTTGAACTGCGATAGTTAAAATTGATTAGAAATTTATACCGCTCCACAACTTTATTTATATACGATATAAAAAAAACAAAGTCTGCGAACGATTGTTAAATTATTAAGAAGCTGTTGTTGACATTAGCAAATTTTGTTAAAGTCCTGTTGCCATTTTGAATTATTAATTATTACGTACCCACCAACACAATTGTACAATGTGAATGATAAATAAAAATAAAAGCTTGTATAAGCCAGCAATATTTTATTTCTATCTCTTTAACACCGTTATAACCTCCAAACATTAGTAAGTAGGCCTACTATCCGCGTCAATTGGTAATGCGCCTGGCGGCCATGATTTTAACCTCAAAAACGAAAAACAATTGTAATTTTCTCATATGCCTAGACCCTTTCTTATTGAAAATAAGAATTCAATAATTAATATATTATATTACCTATTAGAATTTTACTGTTTTTTGTCATTTTTAGTTGCGGATGACGATGATGTGTATGTTAATTTGACAAGGTTCCAGCGCATTACCAATTGACGCGGATAGTACTACACATTATTTTACCTACCCTTTTAAGTTTATGCGAAAGAAAAATATCATCTAAATCGGTTCATAAACAAAGAAGTTAATGCTCAAACATCCGTAAAAATCATGTACCTAACGAAAATGTCAGTAGTGTCAGAATTTGAAATAAAACACTTTTTAATGGATAGGTACTGGGGAGGTTTTATTGAAGCACTTTGGTAATTTTGGTTTGATTTTTTATTTCCCGGGCGTTTCGGCACCTTTGCAGCTGCCATGGTCACGGGGAAACGTCGGAAAAATTAAAAATCTAACCATATGGGCACCAACTAATTACCAAAGTAATTTAAATAAAACCGCGCTAGTATCCGTTAAAAGAGTGTTTTGTTTCATGGTGCATAGCAAAACTGCTAAAAGTGACCGTTTTTGACACATTTGCTTATCTACTTCTACGAATGACTACGAGGGAAATTGTGATACTTTCTAAAAATACTAGACCATGGGCCCTAAAAATTCCACGTAAAGTTTTATTAAAATCTTTTTCTATTAACAACTTATTAAATAAAAACCTCTGAGGGCGCCACTTTGGGTCAGGGAATCGCTAAAAACAACAAATCACACGTACGTTAATTTGAAATAGCACAACCTTCTATGATACTATCACTGTTTTCCATAGCAGCACAAATTTTTGTAAAGTTTTTTCATTTTTGTAAAGTGAAAAAAAAAGTTTTTTTTTTTTTGTAAACTGAATACTTAAGGAATTTTTCCCGGAGCAGTGCTGAAACTACTGAAAGTGCGGCTGCTTCTTGATTTTTATGATTTCTTGACTCCAGAAATGCCAAGAAAAATCACAAAAAATATTCAGCATCAAACAAAACCAACGATTTCAGCAAGCCAACACACACATCAGCGTCTTATTCCTTTCCGTAATACAATTTCCCGATTGTACTCGTCGTCTCGTACCAAAATATTATTGGCGGGCTCGAATTATGACTGATAACAAGGCAGTGAGAACCATTTGAATTATTCATGTGGCGCGATCAATACTTACGATGGAAGTCGTGTCGTGTGTCCCTATGTTGCGCTACAGACACGTAAACAACTTACTTGTTGAGCGTGATCTTAATTTGTTTCTTTTTTGTTATATTTTCATCACAGGTTCATCGATGGTACTTCTGACAAATTTCTTCTTTCTTCCTCCGATATCCACTTGTACCGAAACATATACTACGAGAAGTCCTTTGCTTCTGATACAAAACCCGCCCCGCACGGCGAGTTACACAATGGGGAGGAAAAGCGCAATTTTATCCCGATAGGTGGCGTCTTGTCGTTGGTACCGAGCCGCCTCAAAGAAACTGTCAAAACATATGGGAATCTCTTGGAGTATTGCACTTTTTAATTTTATACTGAGAAAATGCCGCATTGTTATGGATGTAACTTGTAAAATATTGGAGTTCATCGATTTCCCAGTAACAAAAAAAAAGTGAGCAAAAAAATATTAAAAGAAATATGCTTTTTCCTCGATTTTCTCCTTTGCTGAGCCTGAGAAACATTATAAATCAAAAGGAATGTTTCATGAATTTGATGAAGCTTCGCCAAAATAAAACAACATTTGAATTATAACAGCTTTGTTCTTTAATATTTCAACCTCAGCAGTTTCTAACATATTTATAACTTGGATGAATTTGATAAGTATATCAAATATGGAATAAGCCCAATATTGGGGCCAAACAGAGAATTAATAGAATTTTATATGCCAGAGTCATTCAAGAAACTTAGAATAATAAAATAAATATGATAAAACAGTTCGTGTAATTTTGGATGGTACAGAAATTCCAGTACAGAAACCTGAAATTACTATTGCACAGAAGGCATCATCAGGCAACTATAAACACGGAAATTCACACTCAGTTGCTTTGTTAAAATTTAAATCATATGCTTCTAATCTGAAATAAAAAGATTACTTGTAAATCTTACACGAAATTTAAAGAAATGCTTGTTAGCAATTTTTTGTAAGTTGCTATAAACTTTCTTGCCTGTTGTTTTGGCTTTTCTTTTCCGTAATTCTTCTTTTATATGAGCTAAAGTTAGCATAGAATACATTGTTTGTCCGCAAAACCGAAAAAAATACAATCTAAGAAAGTAAAATCACGTAATACACAGTCAAGACAATATAAGCTCAAACTGACAATTGTTCCAAAGACTGAGCGCCATCTGTAATTCACTTTGCCTTCGCCTCCCCATTATACCGAATTAGACGCGAACACGCGCGACATTTGAATTTGTGGTCGGGATGCCGTTTTTAGATTAAACAAAACAAATTTTTAACAATCTAGCGTTATATTCCAAAGGGTAGTATTTAAACGCAAATCAAAAAATATCCTTTTTCTATGCAATAAGATTCCAAATTCCCATCAAAATTACTGATTGCACAGCATAATATTCAACTCAAAATATCACTAAACACACTACAATTTATTTTCGCAGCGAACAGCGATTTTTCCTAAAGCAAAAGCTTTTTCATCAATGCACAGCTAATAATCTTAATGCACATTATACCTGTTAACTCTTTTTCTTTTAAATATAGCTTCTATTTTTATATTATTTACAGCAGTTTTTCTAAATAAAACAGCGTTTCTGTCTAGGCCACAGTCGTCTTATTATTTATTAATTACCACATAATTGTTGTGCTTCGTCAAAAGTTACGAACTTTTTGACAAATATCCAGTCTAGGCCACCTTTTCTCGTTCGTTTGGTACATGGCTCCTCTTGTGACTCAGGTTCACTGTCCGAACAATACACAGGAACATCACTTTGTTGTTGTATATTACTTGATGATTCCATGGTATATCATCAGTAAATTAACATTAGATAAACTCAAAAGTCAAATGCACACTAATTACACACAAATATTGCAATTATTGTTTTTATAAGATTATCTTTCCGGGTCGCCGGCGCAACGTAACACCGAATGAATATAAACAAACAAATACACGCCGATTGTGTAAAACGACACCTACACTGACGAAATATTTCTATTTCGCTCTTACGCGCGAGATATACGGTTAACTCCCGACGACAGTCTGCACTCCAGTGACGAAAAAGCGCGCGAAGCCGCGAACCCTTTTTCAGTTAATTTGTTCTGCTTTTAGAAATAATGCAATGCAAAAGGATTTTTTTTGGTATAATAATCATTAAATTTGCCGAGCATGGCTACTTGAAAATTAAGACAAATATGATGAACAGGTTTTGTTGTACTTATTGGTTAATATGCGACTGGGATAGTTATTTTGCTATGAAATATGAAAAATTTGCTGTGCAGTCAGTATTTATGCTATGTATGTAGTATTTTTGTACAAAAATAAATTTAACTGTATTGCATTATGAGGAAAAAAGTAATGTCATATTGATGTAAAATTTCGAATTATCTGCAGTTTGAGTTTTGTTAAACATTTAGTTTATTTGTAGTGAAGTAAGTTATTTGATGTAAAAAAGAATATAAATGATGAGTATGTATTGATAGGCGATTATTTATTTGATATGCAATTTATAATATCCCTATTCCAAACACTGTCACCGTTAAAGTGCGGAATTCAGTGAATCTGCAGTGCAGATTCACTAATAGGTAGTTAATCTAATCTGCAGATTAACGGATTCCGTACTTTAAGGGTAACGAACAACCAGCAATTGTAAATTAATTTTTTGTCTGATTCGTTTTAACGTTTAACGTTGTTATTTTTAAATAACTGCATTAAACTTCATCTAACTAAGTAATAACTTATTTAGTTTTTCTTACGTACCTACCTAAGAGTAGTCAAATAGGCTGCTTGAAATAATTGAAATTCTTGGCCATAGGTACTGAATGCGGTACAAAAAAGCTGTCGCTGACCCTTCTTTCCAGTTAAACCCCTGGGGTTTTCCTGGGGTATCAACGAATACTTACTATTACATTTAAACTACATGGGGGTCCTACGGATACATAAGTACATACAGAGGCGGATCCAGGATTTTGGTTTGGGAGGGGCTTAACGTTGGTGAGAGCAGGCTTTACCAAGGTAATCAACAGATTTGTTGGGGTGGACCCAAATGTTTTTGGGGGGGGGGGGGGCTTGAGCCCCTTAGCATGGATCCGCTAGTGAGTACATACTTGAAGCGCTCATGGCGGAGCTTGACAGACTGATCGTACTGGTTCTAGTCAGGTCTCGAATGGGTGACCGTTAAGTGGCGTTACTTAACGGTCACCCATCCGACACCTGACTGAGCGCTTCCTTGCTTCAGAGGGCACGTTAAACCATCGGTTCCGGTTGTCATCTGACAACAATCGTTTAGCCAAGTGAGAGGCCTTACAGGTGGCTTAATAAACTCTAACAAGGGTGCGGGTTCGAATCCCGTCTGAGTTGCTACGGGTGAGTCGATTTTTTCTAATATTTTTCATTATTTATTCATCTTAATATAAAAATAGCATTGTGAATGCAAAAATCTAAAAAGATTAAAACTCTAACACCAGAGGTGGCCAATAATCCTCATACGATAAGTAAGTAAGTAGTTGAACCATTAAACTACACAGATTGCTGTTACCGCTGTCTGTTTGTCACAAAATGACCAGCTCCTCCCTCGCACTGAACGATGCAATCGTGAGAAACCGCATGGTGTAGATAGTTTGTCCGTACAATGGGGAGGAAAAGCGCAATTTTATCCCGATAGGTGGCGTCTGGTCTTTGGTACCCGGCCACCTCAAAGAAAGTGTCAAAACATATGGGAATCTCCTAGAGTATTGCACTTTTTAATTTTATACTGAGAAAATGCCGCATCGTTATGCATGTAACTTGTGGAATATTGGAGAAATTTGGATTTCCCAGTAACAAAAAAATAGTAGGCAAAAAAATATCAAAAAAAATATGCTTTTCCCTCGATTTTTTCCTTTGCTGAGCCTGAGAAACATTATAAATCAAAAGGAATGTTTCATGAATTTGATGAAGCTTCGCCAAAATAAAACAACATTTGAATTATAACAGCTTTGTTCTTTAATATTTCAACCTCAGCAGTTTCTAACATATTTATAACTTGGATGAATTTGATAGGTATATCAAATATGGAATAAGCCCAATATTGGGGCCAAACAGAGAATTAATTGAATTTTATATGCCAGAGTCATTCAAGAAACTTAGAATAATAAAATAAATATGATAAAACGGTTCGTGTAATTTTGGATGGTACAGAAATTCCAGTACAGAAACCTGAAATTACTATTGCACAGAAGGCATCATCAGGCAACTATAAACACGGAAATTCACACTCAGTTGCTTTGTTAAAATTTAAATCATATGCTTCTAATCTGAAATAAAAAGATTACTTGTAAATCTTACACGAAATTTAAAGAAATGCTTGTTAGCAATTTTTTGTAAGTTGCTATAAACTTTCTTGCCTGTTGTTTTGGCTTTTCTTTTCCGTAATTCTTCTTTTATATGAGCTAAAGTTAGTATAGAATACATTGTTTGTCCGCAAAACCGAAAAAAATACAATCTAAGAAAGTAAAATCACGTAATACACAGTCAAGACAATAAAAGCTCAAACTGACAATTGTTCCAAAGACTAAGCGCCATCTGTAATTTACTTTGCCTTCGCCTCCCCATTGTAAATTAATTTTTTGTCTGATTCGTTTTAACGTTTAACGTTGTTATTTTTAAATAAATGCATTAAACTTCATCTAACTAAGTAATAACTTTTTTAGTTTTTCTTACGTACCTACCTAAGAGTAGTCAAATAGGCTGCTTGAAATAATTGAAATTCTTGGCCATAGGTACTGAATGCGGTACAAAAAAGCTGTCGCTGACCCTTCTTTCCAGTTAAACCCCTGGGGTTTTCCTGGGGTATCAACGAATACTTACTATTACATTTAAACTACATGGGGGTCCTACGGATACATAAGTACATACAGTGGCGGATCCAGGATTTTGGTTTGGGAGGGGCTTAACGTAGGTGAGAGCAGGCTTTACCAAGGTAATCAACAGATTTATTGGGGTGGACCCAAATGTTTTTGGGGGGGGCTTGAGCCCCTTAGCATGGATCCGCTAGTGAGTACATACTTGAAGCGCTCATGGCGGAGCTTGACAGACTGATCGTACTGGTTCCGGTCAGGTCTCGAATGGGTGACCGTTAAGTGGCGTTACTTAACGGTCACCCATCCGACACCTGGCTGAGCGCTTCCTTGCTTCGGAGGGCACGTTAAACCATCGGTTCCGGTTGTCATCTGACAACAATCGTTTAGCCAAGTGAGAGGCCTTACAGGTGGCTTGATAAACTCTAACAAGGGTGCGGGTTCGAATCCCGTCTGAGTTGCTACGGGTGAGTCGATTTTTTCTAATATTTTTCATTATTTATTCATCTTAATATAAAAATAGCATTGTGAATGCAAAAATATAAAAAGTTTAAAACTCTAAC
This sequence comes from Agriphila tristella, assembly GCA_928269145.1. Classification (NCBI taxonomy): domain Eukaryota; kingdom Metazoa; phylum Arthropoda; class Insecta; order Lepidoptera; family Crambidae; genus Agriphila; species Agriphila tristella. The sequence continues at coordinate 22,685,977 of OV743439.1, forward strand.
ACCAGAGGTGGCCAATAATCCTCATACGATAATTAAGTAAGTAGTTGAACCATTAAACTACACAGATTGCTGTTACCGCTGTCTGTTTGTCACAAAATGACCAGGGGGGTAATTACGTAACTTTGTTGCAATCAACTCTGACAGAAATCGCAGTTACATCGCTGCTTTAGTAAGAACCAATGTGACAACTGTCTTAACTAAAGCAGCAATGCAACCGCGCTTTCAATCAATTTCAATCGAGAATTGTTAGCAACAGCTTTACGTAATCAAGGTACAGCTCCTCCCTCGCACTGAACGATGCAATCGTGAGAAACCGCATGGTGTAGATAGTTTGTCCGTACAATTGTCAGCTGCCGTGCGGTTAGCGGTTGATTTTAACCCGTTTACGATATCTCTCAATCATTGTGTCTGCTGCAGTTTAGGTGCCGTTTCTCGCAGTCCCTGTTCATGTGGCAACTGTCTTCAGTAAGTTTCACACTGTCAAACGCGCATTCGAAACGAGTGACACAACTGAAAAAAAACCGAAACTGATTGAATCATAAACTATCCATAATCATTTCATATAATTTCATAACTTTCTGCCACCCTATTGGGAATAGAGATCGATACTCATATAACATGGAAACAGCATATTCAAAAGTTAGCTAAGAAATTATCATCCTTAATTTACGCACTTAGTCAATTGAAACGAGCTACTAACCAAGATATTGCACTTGCAGCTTATTACGCTTATGCACACTCGATACTGTCCTACGGAATCATCCTATGGGGAAACTGCACAGATATCCAGGAAATCTTCGTCCTTTAAAAGAAGTGTATAAGAATAATATGCAATATAGACCAAATGCAGTCATGTAGACCTTATTTTTGCAAACTCAAGGTACTTACTCTCACTTGCTTATACATTTTTGAAGCTTGTAAATTTATAACTAAGCATTCTGATCTATATTCGCCTCGAAAAAAGATAAGAAGAAATAACAGATATCAGAACATACTAAAACTACCATTCTCAAATTTAAGATTGCACTCGTCCGCTCCCCATTCAATGTTAATAAAAATATATAACCACTTACCCAATGAACTGAAATGTATAAAAGAAACAAAAAAAATTGAAATGCAACTTAGGGGAAATTATTTCCCACCACGATGTTTTATTTTTAAAGTAAAATATTATCGACAAATTATTTGCAGTGAACGAATGAAAGGCACCACAAATTTTTTGGACCTTTGTTTTTCTTTTCCTGGCAACACTTTTTGCTTCATGGCAACCCTTGACTTATTTTTTTTATGTCAAAGTGACAGTGACAGAATTTCGAGTAAACGAGCGTTGATTTTTGTGACGATCCGAAGTAAAAACGAGTTTTTGTTCTACAAAAAATCCTGTAAATACAATTTGATTGCTATATCTGGTAAAAGGTCTATTCTGAAGCTGTTTTATGTGTTTTCCAATGATGAACATGGTGTGACATAATCAGACCAGAATGGCAAAATAATTGTGTAATTAATATGATTTATGATTATTTAATTCGAATAATATATTTAAGCTTAGTAAGTAATCAAAATGTGGTGTAAAAATGTAAAGTAATACATTACGAGTATGTAAATTAACGGAAGTGTATTTGGTTTTGCAACAAAGTTTATTTGTCAAATTTATACAGGTAATTAAGCTCATATATTGGCGTAATACTATTTCAATAATTCTTACTGTCCGTTTTAAAATGTGTTATGCATAGTTTCTTGAAAATTAATGATTTACAGTTGCTGTTTTAATAATTAAGATGTTATGTTGACTATAGGCAAGAATGGCGGGAAGCGGTTGCAATTCCCGCCATCAACGAATGAATAAAAGTGAAATCGAAATAGGGTAACAGCCCAGTCTGATATTGTACTTCGTCGAATTAAAAGATAAGTATTGTATAACTGTGCTAGTTATTTGGTTTATTGTAGAATAACGGTTTATAAATAAGGTCTAGGATGTTTTATCTTGTTTAGAATTGTGTGTTCATGTGATTAATATGTTTAAAATGTGTTGTTTTTGGCAATTCATGCAATGTCGGTAAGAATCATTGTTCAGCATGAACAATGAGATCTGATGTGCTGTTTTATTAGTGTTACAGTTTAAAAATGATTTAAGTCGCGTTTAATAATTTGTACATGATGATTAATGTGATGTTTTATTGGGAATTAATTAAATATCAGTATCATTGTACACTTTGAATAACAAGGTCTCATATGTTGTTTCATAATAATACAGTTTAAAGTGTTAGTTATTACAAAAGTTACATTAAAATATAGTGACTATCAAGGTTAATGATGTTGTTTCTTGTTTCATCTTCTAACTCATGCTTAGTGTTGGTTATCCAAATATATCCAGGTTTAAATAATGATGTAGTGTTTTTAATTATGTGAGCCTAACCCCTTTCTTTATCTTCAACAATTTTCAGGCGTGGGATGCTCTACGATGCCAAAACGTTCTCGCCGTCCTATCAGGAAGATGAAGACCTCTCGTGACACATCGATGGAGGTCGTGGTGATTTCAAGGTGCAGAAGCCGATGGGACTACTCAACCTGCTGAAGACGCAGTGGCGGTGGACGCTACGAACATCAACGCCAACGCCACCTAGATCAACTCTTCAGGGATGCAAAGTAAAAGTAAGATCCAACCATGCTTTGTTAACAATATGGCATTAGAAACGGAGATTAGTTTAGTAAAGAAACTAATCCTTTGTAAATTGTTATGGTGATAGAACTTCATTTACCGGGCAAGTTAGTTTAATCATTAGTTTCAGATTCATCCTCGATATTAATGTTGGGATTTTCATGTAGAAAAATGGAAATATCACCTTCCATTTATATAATAATATAATATAGTTCAGATCGAGCAATTTAAAAATAAAATATTATAATGAACAGAAAAATAGAACTTCTACAATAACACCTAGTTTATATTATATAATAGAATTAGACGGTTGTTGAAATTAAATAGATGATTTATTGGGTCTTTTACAGTAGTTACTTTTCACATTAATTATTAAATACTGTTTTCATTTGGCATATAGCGGTTCTTCTCGAAAAGGAGAGTGAGTTTTGTGATTGTTTCTGTTGTGTGAAAGTAAAATAAGGTGTTTTATTTTTATAAATCTGAACGATTACTGTTCACAAATAATTACCTATATTATTTATTACGTTTTAGTTCTAGATATTGCTAGCATTATAATATAATTAAGCTGCAGCGTCTGCAGCTAAGGCAGTCAAAGTTAAACCTTTTGTAAATTGTTAAAAAAAAAACAAAAGGAGTTGACTTTAGTTAGTCAACGCATAGGCATACATATGAGCATTATATTTATTATTATAGTAATCTTCTTTGGAAAAACTTGAACTTAATGTTGAGCAACCACAAGCAACTCCTGGCCCAAGTAACTGGTGAAAAAACTTTTCTAATAATGCGACTTGCATTCGAGTTTACTCAATTTCAATATAGAAAAATCGGCCAAGTGCGTGTCGGGCCACGCGCAGTAGAGTTCCGTAGTTACCATATGCCATGCCTTATTTAATACCACTATCATTTTTCATCTGAAAAAATAACTTGTTTTTCATAGTTTGTATAAATGACAAAGTTATGTTTGCGGTTTTGGAGAATATGTATATCTCTAAAACTACTAAATATATCTCGTTCAAACCAATTTTCGTTAAAAGTGTTTATTAAGATCCACAGCATACATGTTTTATTTTTCACTCTTTTATTTTAAAAGTTAGAGGGGACACTCATTTTACTACTTTGGCAGTGTATAACTTTCATACGATTGACTTTGGGAAAAATTGTCTTAAAACCTTAATGTCATTTTTAAAGACCTAACTATAGACACCGGGGAGCAGCCCCCTCCCTTAATCTATATTTATTTTTATTTTTGTGTAAAAATCGAAAAGCGGTTCACAGTCTACATATCATCTACCTCACATATCACATCTACCTATCAAGTTTCAACACTGTAATTCTAATAGTTTCGGAATAAAGTTGCTGTGACATACGGACGGACGGACAGACAGACAGACATGACGAATCTATAAAGGTTCCGTTTTTGCCTTTAGGCTACAGAATCCTAAAAACCGAAACTAGTGATCGTTATTGTAATCAGTGAATTGAACAATTTTGATTCAGAATCAATGAAAACATGAATTTGATGACATTAGTAGGAAATAGGGGTAATGTGACAGAAAACCAATTGATTATTTATTTTGATTCCGAACGTTCTTATGAAAACTAACTATAAGTATCATTTGAACTAACATTGAGCACAGTGCCAATTTAAAGTAACGAATCAAATGGTTATACATGTCATAATAAACATCATCAAATTATTCAATAGTTTTTACTTGACAAAAGACACTATTATTAGCCGCTAATTTAGCGTGTAAAATCACTGCTTCTTTTGAGCAGATAACTTTGATAATTATCTTGATTTAACTTTGGATTCTATTCCAAATAATAATAGTATCATTTTGCATAACAGAATTAATAATATTTATATGCATTTAAATTACCATTTAAGACAATAACAGAGGTGTCTTCTAGCCCTCACTTAACCATAGTAAAATCAAGGCAGAAGCCGAGAGAACTGACAAAGATTTAGAAATAGAATAGAATTCCGAAAATATTGGTGATTGATGTGTTATGTTATGTGTTACTGAGCATTGGTTGGAGAATTATGGATTTATTTTTAGTATGGATACCTATGGAGTTATAAGTTCGTTTAATAGAATATTTTGTTAAGAGAAGAGAATCAGTTCAATTCAAATATTTTTGTTCAAATAAGCTATTTTAATTAGTTTAGAAGGGGTTCACATATCATTTTACATGATAACTTACAAACCTCACAATGTAAGGAGCGCTAAAGTATAGTATTCTTCTCAATTGAACTAATCATTAAATTATCTTGTGTGTAATTTGATTAATAATATAATTATTAATAGAAAGAAATATAAATTAATAATTACAGTATGTATACGTAAAATACCAAATGCGAATTACTTTGAGTTTAAGCCCACTATGGAAGTAGTTTTAAAGAAAATGACGTAGAAACAATAAAAAGTTGAAGTTGTATGCGATGACATTCTAGATCCTAGAATGTCCCAACTTTCAAGTAGACCCATATACTTCTTAAATTATTTTGTTTGCATACTTACATAATAATTAGCATACTTTTAGTGAACTAATGACAATATCAAAAATGTCGCAACGCAAGTACGCAAGTTTACCTTTTTATTAGCTTAAAAAATCATTATTAATTTCTAATAATTCACGTAATGAAACTACCTATGTTATGTATACCTATGTAAACAGATAAGAAAGTCTTTTAGTTAAGATTCTTCTTGATTCATATGTTTCAATAGCAGTCATTTCTGTTTTTGTCTTATATAATTTTACTTAAAAGGTAAAATTATCATAAGTTAAAAAAAAAATACTCATGCTCGAAATTCTTGTAATTGAACTCCTCCGTCACAGTTAAAGCCGAAACGAATTTTATGGTGGTGTTTGTATGTTTTTTTCATATATAACATTGTGTCAATTTAAACAACAAATAAAAAAAAAAGTAAAATATAAACGTTACCAAAGCCTATTTCAAGGGCAGTTACTCATTTAATAGGTTGTTTAATGTGGTTTGATTTAATGTAGTGAAACTATTAAACAAAGTTAGGTATATTTCTCGAATACTAGTAGAAAGCACCCGTGTCTAGTCGTAGTAGTTCTAGTTCTTGACTCGAGAACGCTATTTCTTCTTACAGTCTAGTGTTAATAAGTGCAAGCAATCATTTTGTTTTGTGATAATATTAACATTAGTATAGATAGGTGGTCTTAGAGATTACATTTATAAAAGTAGCATTGTGGTAATTAATTATATTGCAGTATCGATTGACACACATTGTGAAACATCTGGAAAGATGTTTCTATTAGGTGTCAATGGTGAAATAACACCGACTTGCATCGAAAAAGTAAAATGTACTGGAAAATGTTTAGGCAATGACCAATGTTTTCGTCAGATGTTTAACTAACTCTTCTGAATAATATGTAAATAAATAGGTAGCACAGAGGAACACATTGATCTCTTGCAAGGATAAATAGAATACGTATAATATCGACTAGAATATATTTTACTACAGTGTTGCTCTGCTATACATTTATTTTGTTTAATCAATTCTGCTTAACCAATACAACTTGTTATAGACGACATCTTGATTTCTATTGCATGATGACACTAGTGGTGGTTCATATTTGAGTTATCAATCCCGTGTTAAATTATCTTCGGACCAAATAATGTATGAATGCATCAAGCATTGCAACGCCATCACTTCTGTGGCGATTGATCTATAAGCCTTCATTTCGGCTTCAATTAACTATTGAACATTGCAGTTGATAAGAGTAATAATAAAAATAAATGCTTGGACCAACTCCATCTAGTCCCAAACTAAGCAAAGCTTGTAATATGGGTGCAAGACAACTGATATACTTAAATATTTTTAAATATATGCTTATTATATGTAGAATACGAATTCATTTTATTTGCAAGCATACAGTAGGTACTAAAAGTTGGGAAAGATGGGTTGTGCTCACGTGATACACCAGATACGTAATGTATACGTTACGCATAGATATGACGCTATTTAACATGAAAATGGATAGTTTATTAGTGGGAAACAATTGATCAAGAGATTTTGTATAAACAGAGTCAATGAAGTTGTAACAAGTAAGGCATATCTAAAATATTTATTTTGTGACTTTTCTCTAGATATAAATTAGTAACGACTGATAAGTCTGGGCCGTTAATTGGGTGACGATTGTCTATTGGACACTGTAATTAATCAATTAATGAAAGAAATAAGTAACGGCTGATCTCTGGGCCGTCACTCACTTAACGATTGTTCTCTGGGCCGTCACCGATATGACGATTGATCTCTGGGCCGTTACTCATGAGGCAATTTATCTCTGGCTGGGCCGTTACTCACGTGGAAATTGATCTCTGGGCCGTCACTTTGGTGGGTGACGATTGACTTTTGGGCATGCACCCTTAAAGATTCATTAAATTGGCATTTCTATGATTCTTATTTAATTTCTATTATTCTCTTTTGATTTCTATAACTTTTATTTGACTATTATGATTCTCTTTTGACTTTTATATTTCTCATTTGACTTTTATGGTTCTTGTCTGACTTTTATGATCCTCATTTGACTTTTATGATTTTCATTTAACTTTTGTGGTTTTCACTTGACTTTTATGATTGTCATTTGACTTGATAAAAAAGTGAACTTACTTATCAAAACAATTCTCATTTGCAGGGACGCAAATAAATGTCAGGATGGACGAATTGATGAACATGGTGTGACATAATCAGACCAGAATGGCAAAATAATTGTGTAATTAATATGATTTATGATTATTTAATTCGAATAATATATTTAAGCTTAGTAAGTAATCAAAATGTGGTGTAAAAATGTAAAGTAATACATTACGAGTATGTAAATTAACGGAAGTGTATTTGGTTTTGCAACAAAGTTTATTTGTCAAATTTATACAGGTAATTAAGCTCATATATTGGCGTAATACTATTTCAATAATTCTTACTGTCCGTTTTAAAATGTGTTATGCATAGTTTCTTGAAAATTAATGATTTACAGTTGCTGTTTTAATAATTAAGATGTTATGTTGACTATAGGCAAGAATGGCGGGAAGCGGTTGCAATTCCCGCCATCAACGAATGAATAAAAGTGAAATCGAAATAGGGTAACAGCCCAGTCTGATATTGTACTTCGTCGAATTAAAAGATAAGTATTGTATAACTGTGCTAGTTATTTGGTTTATTGTAGAATAACGGTTTATAAATAAGGTCTAGGATGTTTTATCTTGTTTAGAATTGTGTGTTCATGTGATTAATATGTTTAAAATGTGTTGTTTTTGGCAATTCATGCAATGTCGGTAAGAATCATTGTTCAGCATGAACAATGAGATCTGATGTGCTGTTTTATTAGTGTTACAGTTTAAAAATGATTTAAGTCGCGTTTAATAATTTGTACATGATGATTAATGTGATGTTTTATTGGGAATTAATTAAATATCAGTATCATTGTACACTTTGAATAACAAGGTCTCATATGTTGTTTCATAATAATACAGTTTAAAGTGTTAGTTATTACAAAAGTTACATTAAAATATAGTGACTATCAAGGTTAATGATGTTGTTTCTTGTTTCATCTTCTAACTCATGCTTAGTGTTGGTTATCCAAATATATCCAGGTTTAAATAATGATGTAGTGTTTTTAATTATGTGAGCCTAACCCCTTTCTTTATCTTCAACATGCAATGTAACAAACCATAACCTCAAAAAATGCAAATTTATAGGTGGGAAATTATTTCCCCTTGGCCGATAAGGTCATGATTTTTTTTATGGCTAACTAGCTACTGCACCCGACTTCGTTTGAATTTATTTTGTTTTATGTTTTTGCGGATGGTTTTCAGAACAATATTATACACTATTATAAGTAATTCTAAATTGTTTTAATCTTCTAGTTTACAAATTTATTTCAGGGGTCTACATAAAATAAGGCAAAACAGAAAATTTTATATAAGTAACAATATGACAAGACTCTTTTTTTTTAGTTTACTTAATTTTTTTATAATTTTACAAAAAATACAAAAAAAATACAAACCAAGCCACGGGCTAGTGCTTGTATATGGAAATAATGAAACTGAGGCTAAAAGTACAAAACCTAATCGGGCAAAGGGATATTATTTCCCACCCAAAAACCTAATGCGTAAACCTAATCGGGCAAAGGGATATTATTTCCCACCCAAAAAAAAGGTACTCCCCCCATGAAAACCCCCCCTTTTTTTTAATTTTTCATATTCTAGAGTATCAACTTACCCTAAATCAATTTCAACTTCTTCTCTAACTAGCCTACTGGCTCGCGCCTTATTAAGGGTTAAGACCTATATTTAGTTAGTGAATGTTATTATTGTAGTTATGTCAGATTTTTTTAATGATAAATTTAATTAGAATCCATCGTATGTTATTATTATGAAATGAAATATCTAACAATAATGATGAATTAATATAATCCATATAATATAAACTACTAACTGTATAAATCTTTTTACAAGTAAAATAATGATAATTTTAAATAGGTAATTAAGTAAATAAATGTATGAAATACTAATATTAATAATATAATATTATATAATTTAAGTCACTCATTCTGCCAACACCCTTGCAGGGTGTCACATGTACTAATTAACTTAAATATTAACAACTTTATACCATGTGACTGTGCAATAAAGAAAATTATGAAATTAACTACAACCTGGCATGTTCGAAAATCAAAGTCACCCTTTACTAACTTCTATTATTATATTCACCGCTGTGCCTTTTTAAACTTCTATCTATTATCCCAACGGGAATGCCTTAGGATTGGCAAAGTTCTCCGACAGGTGTGCGATGTCGATAAGAGTTTTGCCGTTTAATATTCATACGTTGGTTGAACAGTAATACTTTAAGTAGGTTCTTACTTAATTTTCTTGCTCAGAATAAAAGAAACTTTCAGAGATAAACATTTTACTCGTTTTATGTCAAACTTTGAATTCAAAAAATAATACCTACCTAAGCACCACCGCACACGGGCAACTTTTGTCTTGGCAACTGTTTTGTCTCCCACATGGTTTGTATGAAAAGTTGCCGACGACCGCATCGCTTCGTATGTGCGCTTCCATATAAACCCGTGGACTTGATCTGAGAGACAAAACAGTTGCTGGGCGACAAGTTGCCCGTGTGCGATAGCGCTAAGTTTAGTAACGCCCACAGGGACCTGTTAAGAAAAAAAAAATGGTTAGATTAAAATTATTTTACTTTGGTATTGTCATACTTTTTCTATTTCAACAAGTGCAACTTCTAAAAATACGTACCTACCTTCATTGGTGTAGGCAGGTAGGTAATATTATTTTCGTAATATAATCTGGCTCACCAAAAGGGTAACAAATTGGATTCCCAAACAAAAATTGTTATTTATTCTATTACAGATTCAAATAGTCATCTCGGGGGAGGCATGTGAGCTGACTAAATAAATACGTCCTTTTCTAGGATAACGCTAACGTAAGTTACTTATACCTACTGAAATAAAAGTATTGTTAAAGGAAAATGAAATATACACTCGACGTCAGAAAAATCGCACCTCTTCGAAAGTAAGTTTAGACTTGACCACCTGCTATTGCTAGCTAACGTTCTATTGTGTAAATAAAGGTTGATATCTATTGAAAGTACATTTAATGAGCATTTATTAAATATTTTTTTTAATTTAATTAACATAACAGTTACCATAATTCATTCATTCTTGCTGTCGCCGCCATAAAAGGGAAATAAAAGGGGTCAATTCAGGAATGCGGGTAAATTCGCTATCGAGATGATGGAGAAAACACACTTCAACAGTTCAATTAAAAAAATGGAATACCCAAGATGGATACTATTGCCCATGAAGTTGCTCAAATATTGCAAAAAATGAGGCAATGTAATGTTGCTCGGAATCTTGGGTATTCCATTTTTTAATTGAACTGTTGAAGTGTGTTTACTCCATCATCTCGATAGCGAATTTACCCCTTATATTTCCCTTTTTTGCGGCGCAAGCATGGTAACTGTTATGTTAATTAAATCAAACAAATATCATTTCAAAGCTCATTAAATGTACTTTCAATAGATATATCAACATTTAGGTACACAATAGAACGTTAGCTAGCAATAGCATGTGGCCAAGTCTAAACTTACTTTCCAAGAGGTGCGATTTTTCTGACGTCGAGCTATACACACAATCCTATTTGTGAATCAAATTAGTTATAGAATTAAAATATACCTAGATCTTAGGATTATGAAGAGGAAAATAATCTGAGGGATAAAATAAACATATTTCATCGATATAAGTACATAGTAGACGGGTAGCTGTAGGTATCTACAATAGTTTAGAATAAGGAAACCTTTAACTTCCAATAACAATTACCGCATTCACAGTAGGTATTCAAACCCTTTTCAATTTTCAATGATCTGCCAAGAAGTTTCAAGAAAATTAGATACTCGTTTAAATAAAACCTTTGCCGTCACTAACTCAACAGAACTCTCCAAACTCTGGAAATTAACAAAGCAATTCAGTCGTTTCCTCTCGCGATGACATAATAAAGGCACGGCACGAGTTCTCTTGAGGTGTGTAAAGGAAATACAAAAGCACAACTCAGTAGTCCTAAGCCGGCGTGATAAGGTTCAGTTTTGAAAGGTAGTGTTGCTGTTTATGTTTCTCCTTGTGTACTTCTACATTCAGCCGAGTAATGGAAGCATTAGGCGAGTGACGACCAAATGTCTGGCAGATAGCGGCGAATGACGCTGTAAAACGCAACACGCCTATCTATCGGCCAATAAAAATATGATGTGAGGTTTCGAGTTTTCCAAATAAAGCTTTGATATAAGCACTTTTAAATGATGATTTTATTTCCAAAGGCAAGGTAGAACACGGGTGGTATTTATATAGGACTTGTACTATTATGTATTCTGTGATATAGGTAGAAGAATATGCTTAATGTAAGGAGATCGTCCATAGTTCATTCTATTTTGTGTCATAACTCGTGTTAAAAGCATTTTACAATAAAATATAAAATTGGAGCTTACAATTATGTCAAATAAGTATGCAGAAAAAGTATTAAGTTTATGTTTTAACATTGAATTTTTTTGTTTTTGTGATCGAGTACCTACACTACCTACCTACCTATAGTGCCCCCGATTTTTGTAATTGTGGAATTTTCCTGTAGTTTCGCAGATATGATAGGTAACGTGGTAAACGTGGATGAACCATTTATGTCAAAACTAGCGGCCGTCCGTGACTTCGTCTGCGTGGATAGTTTTTTTGCTATCCCTCGGAAACTATACGTTTTTTCTGGATGAAAGGTACCCTATGTCCTTTTCTGCACCCCTGACAACGTGTAGGATGCAAAATTTCATGATGATCGGTTCAGTAGTTACGACGTGAAGGCGTAACAAACAAACAAACGGACTTTCGCATTTATAATATTAGTAAGGATTACATATTCAATACCTTTGTTAGTTGTGCGTAGGTAGGAAGTGTGAGATCTGTAGATTTTTGTCATCATAAAAATATATAGAACCATTATTGTTTACTAACATAGGAAGGTTTAGTATACTGCATAAAATGATATAAGTACTTATTATTTCGATTCTGATAAGTACATCAAAACAAACAGTAAGTAGATATAGAATAAAAATTATTTTATCACGTTTTGGTAAAATCACAAAACTTAGTCCATCCACAGAGAACTTAGTGGAAAATTAAATTAAACTTCAAGTAATGGATTTGCGATTTCACCAGGAATTCTAAACCGTTGATCCGATTTTGAGTACTTTTTTTAACGGTTTGATCGTCAATCATTTTTATTTTGTTCTCCCCAGCTCAAGTGAGGATCAGCGATAAATAAAAAGCTGTTTTCACATAATAAAATGAGTAAACATTCAAGCCTATGAAAGAAGCAAACAAATCTTGCTCCGGAGAGGCGTCGCAATGATTAACGATCTCAAGACAGCTAACGCTCGGTTAGTGCTTCGAAAATTGATTTAATGTCGGACCGATTTATCTGTAATGATCAGGATTTTGGGACTGTGTAAACCAACTTGAAGACATTTTTTTTTCGTAGGTAATAATTTCTAGTAATGTACTATGGGCAACAGCGTCGCTTAACCAGTTTGCAACAAAATTCGTGTGCGCGCGTATCGCCCCTGCACGAACTAAACGTATGTGACTGCGGGCGCGGCGTGTGAGCGATTTTAACCTTAGCAGTGGTTAAGCGACGCTGTTGCCCATGGTACTTACTTAGAGGGTTTATGCGCTAAAAAAATCATAACGCTTAAATAAAGACAAAATTGTGAATTGGGTTCTTCTAGTCTGCCGCGCTAACAATAAGAGCAGTGAGTCGATTTTTTTCAAAAATGAGTTAAGTACATATCCTGGATCGCCACGTAATGCTCTATAAACTGGTCTTACTCCCATTTTTCTAGCTGAACTGGAACCTAAAAATACAATTAAGCATAACAGCAGTAAGTCAATGAAATGTTTTTTTTTCCTTAGCATAAAAGCAGGAAATATACTTACTTCCGGGTATTTAGTGTACCTCCGATATCTTTATTTTATTATGCTAATAATAAAAACAGTAAGTGAACATACTGCTGTGCAAATGAGCTTAATCAATAAGTTTCAACTATTGGATACTTAGAATGGCAGCAGTAATCAGACTTACTGCTTTTATGTCAACCAATACTTTGCAAGCTGATTTATTTATTTGTACTGATTGCTTAGAATAACCGCAGTAAGGACTCCAGTTACTGCTTTAATGCTAATTATGCACATTGTTTGTCCTGCCCTCTTATGATGAGGTTTCACTATTTGTAGTACCGCTTCTCGTACTTACTAGCGCCACATAAGTTAAAAGAATAATAAATGAAGCGTTTGGAAATGAATAAAATAACATTTCTGAACGCATCAAGTAACGAGAACGTATCCTTGTGCATCTGTCAATGTCATGGTCCCGCGCTGTCATTAGTTTCTTATGTCACTTCAAAGGCGCCACGAAATTCTCGCGTAATCCTAAAATAAGTGCAAAAAACCAGTTTTGATTAAGTTCAGAACATTCACAATGAATAAGAAAAGAAACTTAGAAGATAAAACATCCAAAATTGAAAGAAAATTACAGAAGTTACTCAAGCAAAAAATTGGTTTTCGACAAAGACTTCTATGTTTGTATTCTACACGATGGTATTCAGGGTATGTTTTACATGTTCCCTTGTTCTTTCAGCTATGAGTTTTGCTACTGATATAGGCCCGTCTTCTGGATGACGCTATATTGTAAAGTATCAAAACCACTGAGGTACTTAACCTACCTATAATGTTTATGCAATGTTCACACTATGAACAAAACGGATATAGGCCTGCCTTCGTGGTTTAGCTGTATCGTAACGTTCGTTTGCAATAATACAAAGATGTACCTATTAATGTGTTTATGCAAAGTTCACACTATGAACAAAACGGATATAGGCCTCCCTTAGTGGTTCAGCTGTATCGTAACGTTCATTTGCAATAATACAAAGATGTACCTATTAATGTTTATTAAACCTTAATGTCTAAAACATGAAACAAAGATTGTTGCTATACACAGTCAGTACATACCTACCCAATACCAAAGGTAAAGAGAAGGAAGCAGTACCTACCTATCTACATGAAACTCGACTTGTGTCTGAGATATGAAAGAGTTGGAATAGAAGTATAATTGGCAATACTTAAATTCAGACCTGACTGCGGGGTATGGAGGAGTCAGTGATGTAGTTACTAAACTACACACTAGATCCTGGATCTACAATACGTTATACCATGACTGCCATATGCCATAATATATGCCTGCATATCGATTCCATAAAAAGGAAACATTATAATCACACCAGATTGTGGGACGGATGATAAACAGTTCACCGCTGAAGCAGGCTCAGTTCTGAAAGATATATTATAGGTACCTATATTGTTTTTTCCTGAATAGAAAGATTTTTTGTGCCTTGAGTTAAGGTTGAAGAAAAAACGTAAACAGATGAAATTCAACAATTTTACCCACAATTAAGTCTGGAACTCTGAACTATTAAAGAGACATAATTACCTATATGTAAGTTTTTTGATATCATAATGTAACCAAAACTTAGTATCAAGCAGCAGTGTTAAAACAAGAACTTGCAACAGCTGTTTATTATTATGGAAGAAGTACAAAAATAATTGGGCACAACTTTAGCAGCAAATAAATTGGTGAGTATAAAATAAATTGTTAATATGGTGAATTTACACCTCTTCAACAAAGGAAATAAATTTGACATTGTGTGCGATTTCAACAATGCTGCTAGAAAAATGTGTGTTTTCACTACACCTGAATAATAAGATTATAAAAGCAGCATACCAAGCTTTTTTTGACACAATACAGATTTTGACTTATCAATTTTGTCAAAAGTTGTCAATATTATTTAATATTCAAACTATAAAGTATGAAAGTCTGTATAAAACCTTAATAATGATAGAAATTACTCGATCACTAAGGTTTCTAACTAACTGCAACCGGAGCTTTAAACTGAAGGGGTACTTGTCTTAAAGGTCCAGAGAGCAACAGTTGACAACGGGAAGAAGCTACATACAGATATCTAAGATACCTACTTAATTATTTTTTACCCAATGCCTATATGAGTTAAATTGGCCATTATAATCTCTTAATAATTAATGAGTACCTACATACAATAATTTAAATTGTATTTCAGATTTACCTTATTTTGCTTTTTTTTTTATAGATAGGTACTTAAATGCAATACTCGATAAAACTCAATGTTCATTTAATTCGGACAAGAAACTTAGATTTATTCGAACAGTACCTATCGTGTGAGTTAAAATATTTAAAGATGCATATTATATTATATGTGTAAAATTATTCCATACATATTAGCACATAATGTACCTATGTCTTACAATACATAGTGAGTACCTACTTAATAAAATCAAGAACTTAACTCCCTCTTATTTGGTCTTGTGTGTATGACAAAATGTCACATGTCTCAATGCTAATCATGTTAAAGTAAGTGACATTTTTTAAATTTATAATTATGTAATTGAAAAGAAATCATGTCATTTTGTTCCTTCTAAAATGAAAATTCCTTGGTTTGATATTCAATACATATAGATAAATACAATGACGATACATACCTACATACATACAGATTCATACAAACTAGTAATGAAACTAGATTTTTCTATAAGATTTCTTTGTCAGGACAACCTGCCTAGATCTACTCAAAATGAAAAAGGAATATACCTACTTCTCATTTTTATAAATTTAAAGATAATTTAGTTGCTTAACAACTTACCAGTCATGTTAATGTTGGTTAATTAAGTCAATCTATCAACAAATAATTTTAGCCTGAAAATAGACAGATTTAAGAGTGCATCACTCCATCTAGAGAAGAGAAATCACAGTTACCTAAAACATACCTACTGTTATTATTATAATTTTTATCTTATAGCTAAAATCATTTAGACTTTAATTCAGTCTTAAAACTTTAAGTTTTAGTCTTATAATTTTTTCACAATATGATAATTCTTGTAAAAAATAATAAAGCCAGTAGGTTATATTTACAGATGTTATAGAATACTTACAGTATATCATTACCTGCACATTAATAAGATAGCAAAAACCATTCAGCAGTACCTATTTTGAAGATTTACATCAGATTAACACCTTCACGTCAGGATACAAAAAACCAAATTAGTAGCTTGATTGCATACATTTCAATGCTTGATTGAAGATTTAGCTTCAAGAAATATATTAGATTACACTGAATATAGGTATATAATAATATAATTATATTATCTAGATTCTTAGTACCTGAGTATTGTAACGAATGTTTGTTCGCTTTAAGAAATTTACCTAAGAATTTTTTTTCTTATAACATTTTTTTATAAATACCCACCTACATGTTACTTTATGCATTTTTAATGCATCAAATTTATTGAAAATTGTATAGGTACCTGTTATAATCTTACTACCTATCACTACTTGAGGTTTCTTTTTTATAGTTACTCCACTCCACAGTTCCACACCTCTACAGAGAAACAATGCATTGGTTTGCAAATTCAATTTATTTATTGAAGGCTGCAATTGTTTATACTATATATTGTTTTTTTGTAATCTACATATGTAGTTTCAATACAACACAATAGTTAGTTATGCTGCATACGGAGTATATAATAATTCCCTTTGATGTTGCATGCATGCCTCTTAAGGTGCGTTCCCACGGTCTGTCTGTAGACGCACGAGAGGAGACCGACACGGCACCGCGGGGAACGACGCGTTCGCCGGTAACTTTAATGGATCGGTGCGTGCTCGCCCTCGTGCGGCTCAGTGCGGTGCGTGGTAGCGCCGATCGTGGGAACGCGGCTTTATTAGTGTTTTGATTATGGTGAATTACTTAGTTATATGTAAGTAAGTACAGTCACATAATACACATACCTAATACTACTTATTTAGTAAATAATATTTTACCATGCCCACCAAAATTAATATATAAATATAACTTTAAATGGGAAGTTTCTATTTGAATGTTGTTAACTATTTAATAGAATCAATTTCATTATCTGAAGTAACACTGTCTATATGACGATCTCCGTGGTCGAGTGGTTTACACACACCGATTTTCGTGGTGTTGCCATCTCTGAGTTCCCGGTTCGACCTCTGGCAAAGTCATTAAAAAAAAAAAAAAAAACTTTTCTAGATTGGCTTAGTTTTGACTGTTTGAATCACAACTGTTATCTCTAATTTACTTTACTCAAGTACTTCAGCTAGGTACTTTGAAATTGAGTTGGAGCAATATGTATGTGATGTTCAATATTTATATTTATCTATTTATTTATTAAAAACGGTTCATTTTATTAACACTACATTTTTTTTTTCTGGCTGTGAGCTGAATATACCTCATCAGTTTCTCCACTGACTAGTAGTGTTTACATGATGACATTTTACTCTGCTACCTACCTTTTGTTAGCGAAATTGGTACTCTCGCAGAATAACGAGCCAACTTGATTCCTCTCACATCAACATTGTTTGATTGACACCACACCCAATACCCATACTCAGTGGCGTGCACTCCATACATGCAAATAAGCACTGCATACCCTGTAGTCCCATAAATATATGACCCTAATTCCCTACCCTATTATTTGTAAACTACTTGTGAGTTTATGACCCATCATCGTGCACAGCACAGCACTTCGGCTTTCCGTGTTTATTAGATTAAGCGCCATCTATTTGTGGTTTTTGAAACTAACATCACTTCACTTTAACCAAAAATCACAAGAAAAGAACCACGATCGGCCGGGCGACAGAGGCGCCAATTATTTACCGCGTGTCCATAAGCAGTACTACGGGCTGCTTCTTTTTCATAGAACGAATCTCGTGTAGTACACATCAAAAGTGTGACTGTGTGCGTGAAAATGTATGCGCGTGTTTATGTTTTGGAGGCACTGCTTATTTGCAATCCGACCGCGTCATGATTGCATTGCAGAGAGTAGCTTTTTTAGTTTGCCCTTGCAGTTGCAGTTAGTTTTGCGTTGTTTTGATTTTTTTTCTTGGCGCAAGTAATTGACTATTTTAAATAAGTAATTATTTAAAAATTTAATAACTACATGCGAGACCTATGCTGGCAAAGTTTGTTTAAATAAATTAAAAATTGCTGCTTTAACGAGGTTATCTTTTGAGGATAAAGTTTAATTAAATTGATTGCAAAGGGAAGATGCGTTGGGTGGGGTTTAAAAAAAATGTTAGGTAGGTTATGGATGCCCCTCGTTATTTTCATAAAAAGTTTTATTATAATTAATTATAACTGGCTAACAGCTTGTGTACGTACACAGAAACCAATTGTATTGTTTTCTATGCATTTTGTTTTCCAATCAAGATGATAAAAATGTTTGGATTTCGTTCACTATAGGTTGGTAGATACCGAAACAGTGATAAAATTGGTATGTTTCTTATCCGTGCCTATGCCTACCCTGTCTAAAATCTCTGTGCACGCCACTGCCCATACTTAGTAATGGGAGTGAAGTATTTTTTGGAATTAATACTAACCAACATTATTACTTATTTATAGTATACCTTATTGTATAAATACAATTTTAACTATAAATTTTTCTAAGTTTTTTGGAAGAAACATTAATTTATTCAATACTAAGAGTTTAATTGGTAACCAAAATGTCAATAACTTATTGCATCGACACCAAATTTATTCTAAAAAATAAATTGAATTTACTTTTCATAAATTTCATTTAGCATATTTTTTTTTTAATCTTTATTGTACAATATAAAGGTACAAAAGACTGACTTGCTGTTAATGGCATTCTCTACCAGTTAACCTACGGAAAAACGATATCTATTTATTAACGTGGTTTAAAATAAGTACATAATATAATTATAAATCTCTATTTTAGATGCTTATTTACACTTAAATATTTATTTTTTAAAATGGTTGGATACCTACCTGTTCAAAAATCTGATTCTGCAACTGAACTTTAAACATCTACAAATAGTGAAACCTCATCATAAGAGGGCAGGACAAACAATGTGCATAATTGTACAATCAAACAAACTTACCAAGTGATGTTCGATTGAGATTATGCACTTGTTTGTCCTGCCCGAAGATGATGAGTCCCTCCCACCCTTACAGGTACATGTACCTATACCCTTTAGTTGCAGAATCAGCATCAGCTACCTACATCAGGGCGTACGTGACCTGAACTTTAAACTTAATGACAGCGCGGGACCATGACATTGACAGATGCACAAGGATACGTTCTCGTTACTTGATGCGTTCAGAAATGTTATTTTATTCATTTCCAAACGCTTCATTTATTATTCTTTTAACTTATGTGGCGCTAGTAAGTACGAGAAGCGGTACTACAAATAGTGAAACCTCATCATCTTCGGGCAGGACAAACAAGTGCATAATCTCAATCGAACATCACTTGGTAAGTTTGTTTGATTGTACAAGTATTCCATACATACGATATCTGTATTTTGAATGACATGACGTGTCACTTTGGGGTCAAAAAAACTAAGATGTTAGCTAATAAATAGTATTAATAATTATATATCATTTAAAAGATTACATAGTGAGAAATCTATATATACCTTGAAATTTAGTAAATAACGTATAGGTTTTTTTACAAGGCTCTGAAAGTATGTAATTAAAGTGAATACCATTTAATTCCTAAAGCATTTTTGTTTTGGTTTCTCACTATATTTCATACATAAAACTATTTATTTTTTATTTTTGTTTGATATGAAGACAAACATGAGTTGATGAGTGTTTGTACTTGTTGAAATGGTAACGGTAAGTAATAAATAAAAGAGTATAATGTTTAATTACAACAATCAAAACTATTGTTCAAAACTTCTTATCAAAATAACAGACACAATAAACTTAGAATATTTTAAACAATATTTAGAGCAAATAGGTACTTACCTACCTACTCCTGTACCTATTTCTGAAATATTATAATCAGTCTTCCTATCTTAGAATAAGTATACCTCTTTTGTGATTTTATAATAATGTGTCTTTGTTCTCAAATTGTGTTCATATGATTAAGGCTGGCCCCAGACCTACCGGTTCCGTTTCTTTGCTTTGCTGTGCTACCTTGCTTGAAAGACCGCCGGCCAACCAGGGTAATTTTCAATCTATCGCATTTTGGGACTAGACCAAATTGGCAAGATAGCCATTAGCTTGGTTTTATCAAATATCATCGCCTGGATTGCGAAGTAGGAAGCTTTTAGGAGATATGCCACCCTGAACATGGACTCCGATCGTTAAAAATAACTCGATCGCTTATTTATACAAGATGTTTGGTAAAGCCTTATAAAACTGAATATGGTAGATAGGGACCATAATAAAACTGAACAACTTTTACTATGGGACCAAATCTGAAATCGCGAAAAAAAATGAACTGTTTCATACATTTTGATAATTTCGTTATTAATTTTTGTATAAAACAGCAGTTTTTTTTTAAAACGAAAACGAAAACTTCTAATCGCACCCCAGACGACGATATTTGATAACACCAAACTAATGGCTATCTTGCCAATGTGGTCAGGTCAAAATATGCGATAGATTGAAAATGAGCCTCTTGGCCGGCGGTCCATGGTAGAACAGCAAAGCAAAGAAATGAAACCGGTAGGTCTGGGGCCAGCCTTAGTTTTAAAGTATTTTTTGATAAATAATTAATGCTAACTTTCTGAATTTAAAATAACACTAAAACTAGATAGCTTTGATACATTTTTGTTGAATTGTTAATATAAAACTCCATTGGATCATATTTTATTGTAAGACTGATTATAATATTTCAGAAATGGGTAGGTACAAGTGTAGGAACAAATTTACTCTAAGTATTGTTTAAAATATTCTAAGTTTATTGTATCTGTTATTTTGATAAGAAGTTATGAACAATTAAAGTTTTGATTGTTGTAATATTCATATACTCTTTTATTTATTACTCATCGCTACCATTTCGTAAAAACACTCATTAATTCATGTTTCACTTCATATCAGACAAAAATAATAAATAAATAGTTTTAGGTTTAAAATATAGTGACAAACCAAAACAAAAATGCTTTAGGAATTAAATGGTATTCACTTTAATTAAATGCTTTCAGAGACTTGTAGAAAAAAACATATACGTAATTTACTACATTTCAAGGTATATATAGATTTCTCACTATGTAATATTTTAAATGATATATAATTATTAATACTATTTAGCTAACATCATAGTTTTTTTGACCCCAAAGTGACACGTCATTTCATACAAAATACTGATATCGTTTGTATAGAATACTTAGCATTAAAGCAGTAACTGGAGTACCTACTTACTGCGGTTATTCTAAGCAATCAGTACAAATAAATTTAACTCGTACTAGACATAATAGGAGTTTTCGTCAATTAAATATATTATAATAAATAAATAGCTATTATTAAGTATGTATCATGAAAGTATGTACCATTTAAGCTACATATTGCAAAAATCAGATCTACTAAAACTTATAAGCTAAAGTAGTAGTAAGTAAAAATTTAATCGAAAACTTTACCCGCCATTTTCTCAGCTTTGACATTTTCGACTTACTGCTCTTATTGTTAGCACGGCAGCAATGTAATCCGAAGAAGTTTTGTGGTAGGTACTCTTTACATTAGAAGAACACAATTCATATTTTTTTCCATTGGCGGCGCTGTAGGTACAGCGCATAAACACTCTTAATGAAAGTTGAAACACACAAATTGACGGAGATAAAAACTTGATTTTATTTTTCAACTAAGTAGGTACCTACCTAACTTTAAAGAGAGGATTAAGTACCTAGTTATTTGATATTATACCAAACCCCTACCTTATTAAATTAAAGGTACGTAACGTTTTTTTTTCTTTTTGAAATTCTTACGGTTCTTGATGTAAGATAGGGGCTGATGTTATTATAACTTTTACTCTCTTAGAAGTTGTTTTAGCAGAATATTCTACTTATAAATATACAGTGAACTCACACGAAATGACCGGCCACTTTTTGTTTCCAAGGACTCTTCGCAGACTTTTGTAGGAAAAGATAAAAAAGGTTTGACGTTAAATAAAACTAAAGAAAGTTACACAGAAACGGAAAGAGTTTACAATTAAATTTCTAGCAAAACTTCGTTTTCCAAGTGGTTTGTTCGCTTCGGTTCGGTGGTCAAACTTTCACAGCTGCGCACACGTTAATTTTCTCCGCACTATTACTTAACTAATGAAAAAGCCGGTTTTTCATAAGTACCAGCTAAAAAAAGGATTCACAACCCTAGATTTCAGATAACTATGTAAATCAAATTTCCTTATCAGCTTTAGTTTTAGAAAACTCTGAGCATGAAAACGGTTGAATTTGCAAGCCAAAAAGCAATTTACAGTTGAATGTGGAAAATCAACATTCATATTTGTTTGTGAATGTGAAACATCTGGACATTCAGCGTTTCAGTTGAAACTTTTGATTCAACGGTAGAAGTGTTTTTGTTTTGCCATCGATTTTACGAGTCTCGAACCAATAATGTTTTGATGAAGTTTCAGACTACAGGTTTTATGGTTTCAGTTAGGCTGCGTTCAAACGATAACGCACGACCTGACCTCAACCCAATCTCAACTCAAACTCAACTCGAACTGAACTCAACCGGAGCCCACTCCTTACAATTTTGAGTACAATTTTGCGAGCCGTCTGCTTTGCGTGTGGAAGTGAAGGAGACAGCAGCTGACGCGCTGTCAATTGACACTTGACAGCCAATGCGCATGCAGCGGTCAATGTGTGTTCCATATAGTACCTTTACGCTGTTTTAAATACCAATGATGTTGGCGCATAACTTATCTTTACTTTTAATATCATTGGGAACAGCTGATTTTTTTTCGCGTTATCAGAGTTGGCAAGTTGCTTGTAATCATGAGTGAAACCACCCCACTCCGGGAACCAATTGATTAAAATTTCACGTTGTATGACTTAAAAACCTCCAGATCTCATCGGAAAAACATTCCCATCAAGTATTCACTGTGCGCATATGTCCTAATCCCTAGAGCGGCTAGCTGTAAAGCTCAGTCAAAGCTTTGATGTTAGTCCTGGGTACAGTCTTGAATGACAAACTTTCTCACTCACTGCCTAAAACTTAGTCAATAACTACACTATTTGAATAAACTATGTCGAGATTTCCACCATTTACCTGTTTATTTTTGAGACTCCGATATTTCGGTGCAGTTGCATGCGCCATGATCACGGATGACTGTGTCTGAGTCTGTTCTTCCGTGATCATGGCGCATGCAACTGCGCCGAAATATCGGACCTACTTGATGTAAATCCCGACATAGTCAGGCCTCCTTCACTTGCTCAAGGTCGCGCGATAAGCACCTACCGCTAGCCGTTCATGCGAACGAACAAGTGAGCAAAGGGCCGCCACACGCCCGCCGCCGTACAAGCGCGGCATCTTACTGCCTGCGTAGGTATTGCCTCTTTATAATAGTAACAATGTCAAATCGACATTACTGTGCCGTATACGGATGTCAAAAACAAAAAACCAATAAATTTTGTCGTTTTTCACATTATGATATACGCTACGCAGTTCATTTAAGAGAAGACAACCTTAACGTTGCGTCATTAGAAAAGGTAAGAGCACGCGATAGAAAGAGAGGCAACTACTAGGTGAATATAAACTGTACTGCAGGCCATTGCGCGACCTGAATTGCACTTTATTGTGTCGGAGCAAAAGTCGCTATTTATTTAAATTACTATGCGGCGTGCTGCTTCTGTACTTTGTACTATTATATTACTTATTCTGTGACATAGTTTATTCTAATAAGGTCAATAACCATGGAAATTTAAAAAAGCTACACTGTTTCCTTTAATTGCGTAAAATAAGAAGTTGACTTTAAGTGACTTTTTCCCGCGAAAATCAACAGGTACTTACCTATACCTACCTACCTACTTTAAATAAAATTTTCTATTGGTAAGTAAAGTTGAAAATGATTGGTAGGTAAGTAAACACTTATGAGCCAAACAGGTTTCATAGAGGTACTATACCTTAAAGTATAGGCATATAAATAATTTTGTCCTTTAAAGAAACGTTTATTCGTCATTTTTCCTAATTATTTAAAACAGACTACGTAGTTTTCATAGGTAGCTGATAACGAACTATTTTGGGACTACATCTCCTTGCCTATGTGATGTACCTATTTGTGAATTGTGAGTAGATTGTGAGTTAGCACTGTGGAACTCTGCGACTCTTTTCACAGAGTGGCGAGGACTTTCAAGTTGCATTTTCCTCCAGCGATAACGAAAAAAATAACCAATCGCTTCAATCGTGCAAACTATTTGAATGAAAACTGTTACTTAGATTTCAAAGGGTTTTCAGACCTCAATAGAACTTAAAATATTTTAAAGTTACTTTTGAATAAATATATTTTGAATGATGAAATATTGAGGGGCACTCATTGGCTTTTTTGAACTAAGTAAGACCCTACCTATTCGTCTAGAAAGTCCTCTGATTCCAGACATCTTTTACTTTGAGAAAAATATCCATAAGTAACAAATTTTTCAAATAACAAAAAAATAACACGACCCATGGGTTTCTTTTCATTGTTTGCCTACAAATCAAAAATATACCTACCTACAAGAAAAATAGTAAATGAGACAATGATATTCACAACTAAAATAAAAATTCCATTACAACCTTACATTTGAATACCGCAAGCTCAGATTAGAATATTGCAAATGTTTTGCATGAATATTTTATGTTCAGCGGAGCTAAGATATTCCAACGATTTCATATTGCAACGTATGATATCAAACAAGAGTAGAATGTTTTGCATCTGATGAATCGAAACTGCGATGCTAGCTTGCAGGAAAGCGATTCGATGAAAAGTTTCTCGTATTAACCAAAGAGAGAATAATTAATTGCAGCTTGTTAAATCTTATAAATCTGTCCTTTACTTATAAATCTGTCCTTTTCTTCAGGGACATTTCCTGATCTTCTCAAAATATCGATTG
This sequence comes from Agriphila tristella, assembly GCA_928269145.1. NCBI lineage: Eukaryota > Metazoa > Arthropoda > Insecta > Lepidoptera > Crambidae > Agriphila > Agriphila tristella. The sequence continues at coordinate 22,711,164 of OV743439.1, forward strand.
TCAAACCTCTTTATAAGAAAGGTAACAAGGAGGATGTAAATAATTACAGGCCCATAACACTTATTCCTGTGTAATCTAAGGTATTTGAGAAATGTATGTACAAAAGAATGGTTAGTTTTTGCGATAGATTCCATATCATTGAGCCCAGTCAATTCGGATTTCAAAAGAATAAATCAACAACACTGGCAACTTTTACGCTTTTACGTACTGTATTAACATCTCTGAATAGCAACGAGTACACTACTGGCTTATTCTTAGATTTATCAAAAGCGTTTGATCTAATTAACCATAAATTGTTACTTGCAAAACTTGAATCAAACGGTATAAGAGGTCTAGCTCAGCAATGGTTAACGTCCTACTTAACTGAACGCCGTCAATATGTTGTCATAAACAAAATCGTCAACAATGAAATGATACCTTTCACTTCACGTCTTAAAAACAATAAAAACGGTGTTCCACAAGGGAGCATTCTTGGGCCAATATTATTTATTATTTATATAAATGACATTTGTAATGTAATTAACCATAAATGCATTTTATATGCAGACGACATTTCAGTTATTGTGACATCAAATAAAATAAATTCAATTGACTATCATGAATCAGAAATTAATAATACTATTGACAAAATCATCGCATGGCTACAATCAAATCAACTAAAAATTAATTTGAACAAATCGTGTTTTATACAATTTAATCAATCTTATAACCCTAAGTACAAATTTAATATTAACATCAATAAAATAAAAGAAGAGACACATACTAAATTTCTCGGAATCCATATCGACAATCATTTTAATTGGAAAATACATGTTGATAACGTAAGCAACAGAATCAATAGATTCGTATATGCGTTGAAAAAATTAAAAAATGTCACGAATAGGAATACTGTTATTGCCACCTACCGCGCGTACGTAGAATCCATATTACGTTATGGGATCATTATATGGGGCAACGGTACAGATAGGGATCGAGCATTTAAAGCACAAAAAAGGTGTATCAGATCCATTTATGGTGTTGCACCGGATGAACCCTGTAGACCACTATTTGGAGGTCTTGGTTTATTAACGGTGCCATCTCTATACATCTACGAAATTTGTAATTTTGTAAATAAACATAAAGACTTGTTTACCAAAGCTGGCGACATAAACACCAGACTAAAAAGGGACCCCCACAGGCTTGATTTAAGAGATTTCCCAAAATCAGCCAAATATAGGAAAAGTTGTTTATTTATGTGCATTAACATTTATAATAAAATCCCTGCTGACATAAAAAAACTTAATACTAACCTATTTAAAAAAAAGTTATATAATTGGCTCTGTGACAACAATTTTTATTCTATTAACGAATTTTTGACAAAAAAGTTTATAAATATTAATTAATTAATTTAGTAGCATTTAAGTATTTGAACATTTTATATAAATAATTTGCATGCCACAACCTTGGCAAAACATGTGAGTCTTCAAAAATTTATCAACTTTTATACCATGTTTTGAGCAAATAAACGATTTTGATTTGATTTGAAAAAAAAATCCTTTCAATCATGGCGGTATGCTCCGGAAATAACAATCATCGAAAACCAATTAAATTAATTGAAGCATAATAATAGTTGGTAAAATATGGATTAGAAAGGATTAATGGAACCTCTTATCTGTGTTATTTTAACTCGTCATTTTAAATTCACAAAAATAGGAGCTCTCCGAAAAGAATCCACTACCAAAAGGAGCAAGTACTTGACCAACAGCCATTTTAATGTCCCCACTGCTGGGGCATAGGCCTTCCTTATGGATCGATAAGGAAAATGGGCCATAGCCCATCACGCGGGCCCAATGCGGTTTGGTGGGTGGACTAACGGCTTAACGTGCCTTCCAAACAGGGATTGAAATACCGTTAAAAAAATAACGTTAAAAATACCGTTAAAACATTTTATCGTTAAATTTACTGGTAAAAATAACGTTAAAAATAACTTACCGGTAAAATTAGCGTTAAACTTTACCGGTACAATATACCGGTAAAATTATCGCAAAAAAATAACGTTATTTATTGGAATAACGTTTATTTTAAAGTTTAACGGTAAAAAAACTAAGAAATAACGTTAATATTAACGTTATTTACTGAAATAACGTTAATTTCAATGTAACGTTATCTAATAATAATAATAATAAACACTTTATTGCAAACGACAAAAACATAGTACAGAGAGAAACAAAAGACAAAAAAAACATACAACAGGCGGCCTTATTGCTACATAGCAGTCTCTTCCAGGCAACCTTGGGTGAAATTATTAACGTTATTTATTGACATTTGTGTCAATAAATAACGTTAATATTGACATGGTGTCTAAATTAACGTTATTTATTGACATGGTGTCTAAATTAACGTTATTTATTGACATAACGTTAATTTTAAAATTAATGCAAATGATGTAAAAAATAACGTAATTTTAAAAATACCTGCTTCCAAAGCACGGAGGAGCTCGAGATAATAAATTTTGGGTCACCCATCCCATGACCGACCCTTGCGAAAGTTGCTTAACCTCCAAAATCGCAGGGCCAGGCGCTAAACCACTGCGCCACCGAGCTCCTCAAGTACTTACTTAGCTATTAATAAAAATAAATACACTTAACGAATAAAAAGAGCTCAGACATCCAAAACTGAAGTAAACATGCAATTCAAAATAGCAACGCCATGCCCTGAATTTAACCTCCACTTTAAAACGGACGATAAATCAAGATGGGCGCAAGACGGCCGTCCAATATCTAGACTGCACGAGCTGAAATTGTTATGCGAGGGCACGAGCGGAGCCGCACTCGACCGCGCTGTCCTAGATGCCGACTTCACCGTTCCAACTATGTTTAATATTACGTCACACTCTTGGGACACTTACTATGTGGCAGCGGAATACTATTTTCAGTGGGGAAAAGCTGCTTTGACATTCTGTCCTGTAATGTAGCACCACTACAGTTTTCAACATTGGCACCCTGATTATGATATTATTATGAAACACGTACCTTTAAGTCAATCTAAAAAATCTGAATAAGGTAACCTCCAAGTTACGCAATCATTTTGTTGTTCCAATCAACAGTGAAGTTTGTACAATACATTGACTATAATGAAGAGAAGCGCTCAAGTTAGAGGCCTTACAGGCGGCTTGATAAACTCTTACACCAGCCAGAGGTGGCCAATTATCCTCATTCGATAAGAAGAATTGACTATAATTTGGTAGCAAAAAAAAAAAAGCGGCAGTGAAAGCCACGGTGTTTTTATTTTGCCTTCTAGGTACTTTAGGATGTCAGATATCACCACATTGATGGATGGATAATTATCTTCTTGAATGAAGAGAGACAAATACTGTTGCTAATCATTGACACAATATTAGTTCAAATTTGGTAACGTAGTCCAGTTCGCGTGAGATCCAACGATTTCCTACTAAAAATGCTAAATTGTCAAACCTTCCCGATGCTTCATAAATACCTCCGAACAACATTAAAAATGCTCTAATAACACCTATTTTAGGTTATTATTTGGAGTGTAATTTATTCATGCCCGGTTTCTAGGTTACTTTATCGGTGGTTTATCGGAGATTTAGGTTCATATGATATGGTTTGAAATTAATTTTATTACTTTAAAAGTTTAAACCAGATAATGTAGACCCCTTCGATAAAGTTAAACCTCCGATAAAGTACATCTGTTTATATTTTATGCCTAAATAAAATTTCCTTAGAATGAATCATCAAAGCACTGTCATGTAGCTCGTAAATATTATAATAGGCTTCTTGAAGACGGCTGCCATTCAGAGCCGTGGCCCTTTTGGGAGGCACAACTTTATAGATTGAGGTTATATTATTTATATTGATGACCCTCGCATACCCTCCCACATTTTAATATTTCCTCAGGTAACAGGCTTTTTTGCCATTTATCAAAGCGTCAGCAGAGCCATTATTGTATTTGAATAACATTAACGTCGATTTTTCAGATTTTCAAGTCTAACTTTAATCTCTCTGTGCCTTTGTCTGTTAAACTTTAGACTGAAACTTAAACTTATATAACACAAAACAAAAGGTAAGTAGGTAATTCTTATATTTGGTTTTGTAAATTGCATCTAAATAAAAAAGAAATCGAACTTTTTGAGCACCTGTTACCCTTTCTACCTACTTACTTACCTAATATTATTTTCATTTTTTTATTACAATTACAAGGTCTTACCTAAGGAACATTAATTTTTGATGTTTGAAGGGCCATGATTTTTTTGGCCTAATCAGATACCTGCCTGCCTATTTTACATCCGGTATATTTACTTACCTACCATAAGTTGACGGTAAAACTTTTTCTCCGTTTCCCTACTTGATGGTGATTGATGGCCCTCATTCAATAGCATTCAAGTCGAACATCAACCAGGATAATGCCTTCGGAGATGTTTTCTGATAAATCTATTTCGGATAAGGTAAATTGTTTACGCACACTGGGTGGATTTATTTATGTTGCGCCTAATTTCCAAATACATTTCCTGAGAAAAATATCTTATGTCAATAGCGATAAATCATATTTTTCGTAATAAAACGTATTTCTACTTATAAGATAGTCATATTTGCTAAATCATCTAGTTCTAGACATTAAAGATAGGTAAGTTTTACAAGTTCCGGAAGTTCAAATAAATTAGGTACCTAAGTACTATCGACCACACTTCCGCTTTACCACTCCTAAAGGTTAAATTCGCTTGCACTCCGCGCCGTCACCATACCATCGTCCATGACCAATGACCATACCTACGTTTAGTTTGTGCAGGGGTATGGTTACCAGATGACAGGAATTTTCCTGACATGTCAGGAATTTAAGGCATCTGTCAGGAAAACAGGGAAAAACTGTAGTTGTCAGGGATTTTTGAAATCCCAAAAGTCCAAGTGCTTAATGAAAGCACATAATTTGTTTATCATTTTGAGGAGAAAAAAATATCAAACGTCAACTAAATCAAGAATGGAGAGGTAGGTGAACAAAATGTCAAAAAATTTCCTGAAAAGTCAGGGAAAATTTCAGGAAATATCTTTATCATATCTCCCCTATGCAGGGGCAATCGCGCTCACACGAATTTCTCTGCAAAGTTCAATTCCCAGGAGGGGGGTACAATCTGTACTTGGTTTGGTTGGTGGTAAGGCTTATTTCAAGTCCGCCTGGCTAGTTAACACCATCTTACCTCAGTCTGACGCCGCAATAATTTAAAAATTGTTGTGTTCCGGTAGTTAGAGGTAAGATAACCAGTTCCTCAGTGATGAGGATTCCGGGTGTAGTGCACTTCCACCTGGCCTTATCGTCACTTTAACATCAGATCAGGTGAAGTCAAGCATTATCCCGTTGTGCATAAAAAAAGCACGTAAGTTGCCGATCGTACCTAGGTAGGTACCTATTTATGTACCTAATAGTGAACACAGAAACTGTTCCATTTTTATTTAATTAAAGCAGAAGAAAGGCGCTATCGAGAACCTTTGTGACAGGCTCTATAAGATAGTTCAGTTCCGTCGTTCTCTTTTTAATAAAGGTAGATAATTTTTCACCAATGACTCCAACTTACTTGTTTGTATATGACCTTTATATCTTGAGCCTTCTTACGGACACGCATATTCAATGTCCGGCGATTATATCTGTGAAAAGGGTCCACCTGCGCCGATATCCGAGCTTCGCAAACCCCACTTTCGCACCGGAAAATTGTTAACACGCCTCAACGTGAGTAAGCAATCTTATTGACAAGGTAATTTATTTCAGGTTATCATGGCGAGCTCAGAGGAGATAGCGGGATTTTTGAGCTAATTGATTTTTGGGTGAATCTCTCGGCACAAAGTAGATACAGTCATGTCAATTGATAATGTAGACAGTGTATGACTCTGTCACTCTAAAAGCTATTACTTTTTGAACATATTTCAATGACAAATGGCAACTACTTACTTACAACCATAAACTTAATAAAAAAATTCTAAGTCTATGCTTACAACTAAGTGACAAAGTTCTAAACTGTACTTATACATATATATTTTGGACGTGACTGTACGGGTAGGTATATGCATTACAATGTCGAAAATTCATAATACATACGACCGAAATATCGACGTATAAAACACCTATTTTCAAAATACCGAACATCTTATATCCGATAGACCGAAACTTGAAAGATCGATTATCAAATGACCGAAAGTTCGAAATCCCGAAAGTTTAAAAGCCCGAAACTTAAAATGACAATACTTATAACTTACTCTACCTACACAAACACATACATTTATGAAAGTAGGTGTTGCGGTTAATTTGTTTTACTCAAAAATGCTTGTAAAATGGTCATTATTTTGACAAAATCCACCAATCGAGTTGGAAATAGTTTTTTTTTCTGGCGCTTTTCTACTTCGGCATTGTAATGCATACCCGACTGTACTTACTTTAATATAAATGTAATTGTGGCTTACCCTTCGATCATCTATTATATAACTACCTGTGGATATTGCATGACATGCCATCCGTGACACACTTCAAACTATGCCAAAAAGCAAGCTGTAGCAGACTTTGAGTGCGTGAATCTTCTAATACTAAAATCTTAGAACGATTAGATACCTACCCATGGATCTTACTTAAGTAATCGTTCTTAACTTTTTAGGCATAGTCATATCAATCAGCCGCATGACACCCACTGCTGGGTATAGGCCATAGTACCTAGCCCTAAAAAGGTGTAAAGAAAGGTTCAGCCGTATTGATATCGGCGAGACCCGCCTTAGGAAAGGATGTTAGGCACAGGCCATGTCATGATAGCTTCCTACCTACCTAGGTACTTGCTATCTGTTGACAAGGTAGTTTGAGGTCTTTGTGTAACCTTGATATTGACATGAAACATTTACTTATATATTACCGACATTATCTTCAAATAAAGATTTTTAAAATTTTTGGTTGAAAGGTAAGTGAAATATTTTGATTTTCTTATTATCTTACCTATAAGTACCTATTTTAAAAACCGACTTCAAAAACCTGCCTCTAAAAAGCAAGAAATAATATTCAAATCATTAGATACGCATTATCATTGTTATAATAACAACACGTCTATTGAAGTCGGGTGGGGCTGGAGTACAACTTCCTTTTTTATTCTAAAAGCCCCACCCGACTTCAATAGACGTGTTGTTATTATAACAATGATAATGCGTATCTAATGATTTGAATATTATTTCTTGCTTTTTAGAGGCAGGTTTTTGAAGTCGGTTTTTTGTTTTTTAAAACAATTTTTTATTTTTTTATTTTTAGTGTAAGTACCTTCTGTATTAGGTATTTATTATAGGTATATAATTGGGTAGAAAAATCGTCTCAGCCAAACGTGAGATATTCGCGGAGAAACATACATTCATACAGGTCAAACTGAGAGAGAACCTTTTTTTTTGAAGTCGGTTAAAAAGACTACATTAAAAGTACCCCTTTCCCAACAAAAAGAAACATCTAATTCGGTTCATAAATAACAAAGTCGTCATGTTAGTTGATGCAAATCATAGTATTTTCAGGATTTCTCAAAAACTACTGAACCGATTTGAAAAAAAATTAAATGGGACCATCTCGCAAGAAAACTCAATCGAACAAAAGAAGAATCATCAAAATCGGTTCACAAATGACGAAGATATGCGCGAACAACGATAAAAAAAAACATACAATCGAATTGAGAACCTCCTCCTTTTTGTGAAGTCGGTTAAAAATAAACAGTTGCACCTTTGTACATCACACACCAAATTGCTAGGCAATTAAACTAAAAAATCCAAGCAATCAAAACATTTAGGTAGGTACAGCTCGCGCAACATAACTTGAACCAAACCATAGACAATGAAGCTTGCGCAGTAGCAATTTTCAGTACAAAAATTGTAGTGCGCAGGTCACGTGGTACTAAAAATTGGGTCAACTTATGTTGCGCGAGCATTACCTATGTTGCAGCGATTTAACAATACAGCTGTGAAAATCCACTGATATGGAAAGACAAGTAGGTCTGTATCGATAAATCGCTATGACGGTGCTGCCATAGTAGAAACAAACTCTACTATAGTGCTGCGTCACGCTAGGGGGGCATGGACAAAGAGCAACTGCTACGGCGTAGCTGCTACAGCGTAGCTACTACGACGTAGCAGCTACGAAAAACAAAACTTACTAGTCTGTTCGGAAAGAGGTCTCGTGGGCTTTGTGCCGGATTACCGTTTTTGTCATGTTGACGGCACTGTAAGGTTTTAGTGCGACTGTAATATCTTGATATCTATCAAGTCAAGATAGTCGCACTACTTATACTATAGAAATAGAATGTCAAAGAACAACAATGTCAATAAACGGTGATCCGAAAACGAATGCATACATTTTATATGAGATACGTAAAATATGACTTAGATTCATAAAATATGACTTTATATGGCAAAGGACTACACTGGCCTGCAAAACTAAGTACTACAGAGGTCTATTTTCATACAACCGAGATAACTTTGAAGCATTGGTTCTCCGCCCAGGATTAAACGTGGTTTGATCTGATGATAGCCATCCAGGAGTGAATGAAGAAGATTCAGATTCCCATACACACCCAATTGATCTGATCAGCATTCTAAGAGCTGTTTCGATATGTTTAAAAAAAACCGGCCAAGTGCGAGTCGGACTCGCGCACGAAGGGTTCCGTACCAAAAAACGGCAAAAAAAAAATAACACGTTTGTTGTATGGGAGACCCCCTTAAATATTTATTTTATTCCGTTTTTCAACAAAAATACATAATCTGTGAAAATTTCAACTGTCTAGCTATCACGGTTCATGAGATACAGCCTGGTGACAGACAGACAGACAGACCGACAGACAGACAGACGGACAGCGGAGTCTTAAGAGCTTATTAGATCATCCTGAATCAAGGATACGGAATGAAGTCGCTCCTTAATTCAGAGAAGTGTAATTGCATTCAGGAAGGTAGGATCCTAGTTAGGATCCTAGTTAGGATAGAAAATGGTCTCCGGCGTTAAGGATGCTAAATCGGACGCAGTTAGGACAGTGTAATCGCATTCAGGACGCTCGGCTCCGACACAGTAGTACCACAGCCTAAAGAGTATACAGTCAATCAACGCTTTTTATGTTGGCAAAAAAAAAGCCGCCGTTCGTCTAGTTTTCATAGTGTTTGTAAACGACAAAGTTATATTTGCGGTTTTGGAAAATGTGCTAGGTACTCTAAAACTACTGATTATATCTCATTCAAACCAATTTTCGTTGATAGTGTTTATTAAGATCTACAACATATATTTCATCAGTTTTTAGAGGGGGGGGGGGGGGACACACATTTAACCACTTTGGAAGTGTATATTTTCCAAACGGTTGATTTTGAGAAAAAATACTTTTAGAAACCTCAATGTCATTTTTATAGACACCCCACACGGGCCACACGTATAGGTTTGATGAAATTTTTTTTCCGTTTCAGTTCTATGTATGGGGAGCCCCCCTTAATCTTTTATATTTTTTTTATTTTGTGTAAAAATCGTAAATTGGTTCACAGAATACATATACCTACCTAGTTTCAACTGTGTAATTCTAATAGTTTTGGAATAAAGTGGCTGTGACATACGGACGGATAGACGGACAGACAGACAGTCAGACATGACGAATCTATAAGGATTCCGTTTTTTACCATTAGGCTACGGAACCCTAAAAAATAAATCGCCTTAAATTTCTAACCTAACCCGGGACCTACAGGAGTAAAACAGGTTCGATTCCAAACTCAATGAGCCCCGCTCGAACCCCCTCTAGCCACCCTCGACCCCCCTTGACACCCCCTCGACCCCTTCTAGCCCCCTCGAGCCCCCCTCGAGCCTCCTCAAGCCCCCCTGGACACACCTCGACCCCCTCTCTAGCCCCCCTCGGGCCACCCACGACCCCCCTTCGACCCCCTCTAGCCCCCTTGACACCCCCTCGAGCTCCCTTCGAGCCACCCTCGAGCCCCCATCGGCCCCATCTCGACCCCTTAGAGCCTCTCTAGACCCCCTCCAGCCCCCCTTGGGCCCCCTCGACCCCAAGTTTGACAGCTGTCATCTGTTGGTATTTGCTTTTAAAATTGATTTTAGGTATGTTATTAGATGAGTTATTCGCAAATTCACGCAAATACTAGTACCTACATCAATAAACCTGGTTCAGATTAGCATTGAAAATGACATGTACCTACTACCAACCTAGCTACATACTTATACCTCTTACCTACATACCTATACCTCCTACCTACATGTATTTTTACGGTCACTGTATTTTCCCCCTCGTTGCTCTGCGTAAGTACATTCGTGTAACAACTGTATGATCGTTAAGCTGTGATATCGGATCCGTTATTCAGGACGGTCTAATTGGCGACTGAATTTCTCGTCCTAAATCGGACTCTGAATTCCGGATCCTTAATTCAGGATGATCTAATAAGCTCTTAAGTAATAGGGTCCCGTTTTTACCCTTTGGGTACGGAACCCTAAAAACCACAAAAATAGCATTAAAATGTATGATAATGCTATAACTGATAACTCTCCTTACAGCTCTTAGAATGCTGATCAGATCAATTGGGTGTGTATGGAGATCTGAATCTTCTCCATTCACTCCCTGGATGGCCATCATCAGATCACATCCCGCTTAATCCTGGGCGGAGAACCAATGCTTCAAAGTTACCTCGTTTGTATGAAAATAGACCTCTGTAGTACTTAGTTTTGCAGGCCAGTGTATGTTACATACTGTTTTCTTCGTCGATAAACGAATAAATGTAGCGAAAGGTTTTAGAGAAATGTGTGGCAAATTCTTATTTACCTGTGAAAAGTGTGATTACTTGGATTATTTCTTTTTGTCACATCACAATTACTTAGAGCACAAGACACCATGGCTCCACGATACCTTTATTTTAAATTCTTATTAAGATTATCAAATATTTTAAACAAACTGTGATTGCTCATTTGCTAGGCGGGACGCTAGGGGCTCTTACTGTAAAAAATGTTGGCACATGTCACTTGATCCTTTGTCTCTTTTTTACATAGACCGTGTCCGTATGATGTTAGCTTCTCTTTCCCACGCTTTGTTGGTCTTCTTGAGCGCAGCGAAAATTTTTCTATGTCTATGCGTATAACAGTGCCGTCAACATGTCAAAAACGTTAATCAAGCACAGAGCCCACGACGCTTCGGTTCTCTTTCCGAACAGACTCTACACTAGTATTACAATAATCCTTGTCAACTTTATTAATTATTTTCGTACACCAATGGTTTATAAATCCAATAACCTAAATATAGGTAATCTGATCCATAATCACCTATCCCTAAAGTGGGGGAAATCTCGCTCTAAAGGGAATGACCAACAATAGACAGTTATACTCGACGATTCCGGTAAGAAAACACCTCGGAGCCTGCAGAGAAACTTTAGCCGTTAGCATAGATTGAGTAATAAAATAAAATAGAGTTGTTTGTTTGGATTTTGCGTTGTTTTATATCACTTACACTGACTTTTCTGTAGGTAGGTACCTAACTATCTTTCATACAAAAAACAAGTAGGTAAACACCTACCTACTTATTTTTTAAATATGAACGCAAAGACAAACGTAATTGATAGAATTAAATAATAGATTTTTTTATACACAACTTGAATTTTAATAAAAATAAGCCTAAGTAACTACTTATATTTTCATCGTTGTCAGGGGGCTATTTTAGTATACCGTTGGGTGGGGCAAACAGGGTAAATGGTTGGTAACCCCTAACTTAGCAGCTCCAGTCGCTTGTTAAGCCTTGCCTCTGCTTCGAAGGTTTTTCACGCACACGCTTTGAATCAGCCAAATTAATATAAGAAGAATGAATAAACGACAAATTGGAAAGAAAGTTCGTAAAAGCCACTTTCAGTAGATCCAGTATTTCTAAAAGTACCTACGTATCTAGCACCCATTGAAAATTATTTGATGTGACGGTTAATATCGAACAAAGAAACTTCCTACGAAGGTAGGTAGTTACGATATCTTTCAAAGGAAACTTCGGAACGGAACATTCAATTTAAATCCAAGTAATTCCCTTAACCAACGAGCTAGCTAAACAGGTCAAATCTGATCCTGATGCCAACGATAGATAAGTTCAGATATGACGTTTAATCCAGTTATTTTAGGATCACTATAATTTATCAGGATTGTGCTTTGTGGACCGAATGTATAGTGCTAATAATAGAAGTTAAGGAGTGCTTATAACAGAACTTAGGGTACGAAGATGCTTAGCTGCGATGCCACGTAGTCACGGTCTAGATCGCTCTGTCTCGATGTCACCGCGATGTAAAACAAATGTATGGAAATACCTAGAGGGGCACGGGCACGCACATGTGTGCTCGTGCTCGAGAACACATGTCGTGCATGTGCTGCTTTACATGAATGCGCGATTGATATGAACAGACGTGTTCACACCGCCATATGTAGCAGAGCAGCGAGAATCGAGGTGCGACCGCAAGCGAGCAGCTTCGGCAATTCGGCATGTTCGTACCCTAACCTAGGTCTTGTCTTGTACCTAGTAATTGTAATAAACTTTTACTGTCAGATATTTGAAAACCACACAGGCAGTAATTATACACATTCAGGAAAACCCCTGCTTCATAAAAAGCATCTCAGGAGCCTTAAAACAGACCATCGTCGTACCACAAGAATTCCCCACACTTCCTGTCACGTTCCACTGTAGTATATCTATAAGTACTTAGTAGGTAGTAGTTAGGTAGGCACCTACCTATATCATTATATCTCGCTTCCCGTTACTTCCCCCAGTTTTATGCCACAAATTCCGTTTCTAAGAAAATCCCTAACCTTGCAAAGACGAAACTTCCTGAGGGATGGTAACAGGCAACGTTGTTACAAAAGTTCTGACACGAGTTCCCCGATAACTATCGAACGGTTATGCGTTATCCGTCGGGTATTTATTATTTTAGATGTTTTCCCTTCGCAAGCGGTATCGTTACATTGCAGGTTTATATATGTACCTGCGGAAACTTTCCTGATGATATTCTGGACACGATCCCGTGAAGCTTGCTAAGCATAAAAAGAGGTTTGTGTACCTATGTGCTAACAAGGTATGCTTACCTAGGCACAGAATTAATAATAGTACCTACTGACGTAACCTAGGTATACTTGTATTAAATTCATGTCCGCTTATTTGGAAGCTAGAAGCATAAGAGCGAACGAGCTCGGCGGTGGCTGCTTGTACTCTTTATGAAAAACATACTGCTCAATATTTATTCTGAAGTAAGAAAGATTCGTAGATAAGATAGACAGATACTTAGATAGTATATAGATAGGTAGTTGTACCTTTTACCTAGCTATTTAAAAAAATGAGATATGGGCACACTACTACCATGTAACGAGTGTCGGGCGGGTAAAAGGGAAAGCCCATTTTTACCCGACTGCAAGGAAAGGGTTATGTTTTTTATTTCAGTTACGTATATCGCTAATTCACATCTGTTCGATTTAATTGTTATAATCAGGGTGGACTCTTCCACTCGGTCGAAAGGATAATGAATGGTTCTTTGCAAAACTTACAAAAGGGCGGGTGATTTTAATGTCTCTTCTTAAAGTTGACGGTAGAAATTATTTTATCTTTATTAAAGTTTATCGCTTTAAACCTTGAGTTATAATATCTATCCCAATATGTTTATTACAGTTAGGTATTATCTGCAATGTTTACGGAGTTTTTTGAAATTTAAGTGCCTCAGACATCAAGTACCTACCTACCTACTACCATAGATATAGATTTGTAAAACACCCCGCAGGAGTACTATCCGCGTCAATTGGTAATGCGCCTGGCGGCCATGATTTTAACCTAAAAAACGAAAAACAATTGTAATTTTCTCATATACCTAGACCCTTTCTTATTGAAAATAAGAATTCGAAAATTAATATAAGTATTATATTTACCTATTAGAATTTTACTGTTTTTTGTAATTTTTAGTTGCGGATGACGATGATGTGTATGTTAATTTGACAAGGTTCCAGCGCATTACCAATTGACGGGGATAGTAGATTATAAGTATAACACTATAAACAACAAATTTTGTTTTACGACTTTTCTGTAAACAGACAAAATAAAATTCTTCTTTTCATACAAAACTCGATCAGCTGTTCAGACATTTGTATGGAAGGAATTATTTTTGTCTGTTTTCGGAAAAGACCTAGAACAAAATATTGTTATTTGTTAGTAATTTACTCCCGCGAGGTTGTTAAGTGTTTTACAAATAAGCTTGTATAAAAGTATGTTGGCTCTTTCAATCCCTTTATCTAGAAGTGTAAAAACTGCTTAATTTGATAATCGATAGCATTAAAACTTATCAATGTTAGAATGTCGCGGCGTCCAGCCTCCTTTGACTAATGACTGACAGACAGACGGAGGGTGACAGGGTTGACGTACGGGACGGACGGACAGATGACGATCGACGGAAAACGGAACTGGTAAAAGGACACTATCAGGGACGATAAAGACGACAAGGACCGACCCTTGACCCGCAGGACGACAACTGCGACCATACAAAGTGGCAGTTGTCGTCCTGCGGGTCAAGGGTCGGTCCCACCCCCAGTATCAGAAGGCTGATACTTAAGGTTGGGAGCCGACGTCCAGTCTGCATAGTTTAGTCGCAGGTCTCGTGTAACGTCCTTGTCCAGTCACTACGTCAGCTAGTCGTACCTGGCGGTCCTTCCCAGGGTAGACCCTCGCGATTCGACCCCGAGGCCACTGCCCCCTTGGCAGCTGGTCATCTGCGACAATGACAAGATCGCCTACAGTAAGCGGCTTACTGGTCTGTAGCCACTTATCGCGCCGCGTCAAGGAGGGTAGGTATTCTCGAACCCACCGCTTCCAGGTCAGGTCCGCCAGCCTCTGGGACTCCCGCCAGGAACGACGTAGTAAGTCACCGTCAGAGAACGTACCGAAGGGTCTGTCCATTGTCGAAGTGTCTGTAAAAAGAAAATCGTTAGGCGTCAGCGGTAAATCGTCGTCGCAGTCAATTGGTACGTAGGTTAATGGCCGGCTGTTTATGAAGTGTTCGGCCTCTGCCAGGAGCGTTCGGAGGGTCTGCTCACTTGGGACTCGCTCCTTTAACGTCACGCGCAGCGCTGTCTTGATGCTACGCACCAGTCTCTCCCAGCAGCCTCCCATGTGGGGAGAATTCGGAGGTATAAATCTCCATTCAATGTTGCGGGTACTGCCAAAACGTAGCAGTTCACTCTGGTCCATTGCAAGTACCGCCTGTTTCAGCTCGCGGTCGGCCCCACGGAACGTCGTCGCGTTGTCGCTATATATAACCGCTGGACAGCCTCGACGAGCTATAAAGCGGCGTAAGCTTAAAATTGCTGAGCTAGTGGTCAAGTCGTCGACTAAGTCTACGTGCACCGCACGTACCGTAAGGCATGTGTAGAGTGCTCCCCAACTAAAATCTATGGAACAAGTATTGCGCTCAAAAAATGGCACCACCCACACAAAAAGGTCAGTGGCACGAATCATGAAATCGGGTGGGGATTGCGCGGAATGCGTATTATGGGTATGCGTTGCGGTGAGAGGCGCGGGCAGCGGGAGAGGGGCGCGCGCTATTGGTCGCTCACAAGAGCACGTGCGCGAACTTATCCCCACTCTGTCGAAAAATTGTCATGATTCGTGCCACTGACTGTAAAACTAAGTGGATGGAGCTAAAAATATTAGCACAAAGCGTCTGAGCACTGGTTGCTTATTAGCGACCATAATTTGTATACTCATAGATATTTTCTATACTTAAACGAAAATAAACTTTCTCTTTCTTTTCTCTACAATACAACCTGCAATTATTGTACAGAACGTTAACGTCAATCACTGGGTGCGTGGCTGGCCCGACTTAGGCCCTCCGCTGCCTTGAGCGGGATCCCGGCGCGGGTACACGGTGCGGGAGCCCGTCGCGGGGGCCCGCGCCGTGCTCCGTCGCGGACAAACAGCCCGTCGCGGGAACCCGTGCCGTGCTCCGTCGCGGACAAATAGCCCGTCGCGGGAACCCGCGTCGTGCTCCCGCACCGTGATCCGTCGCGGACAAATAGCCCGTCGCGGGCGGCCGCGACGGGCTATTATGATGCCAGCGCCGCCAGTACAATCTTGGCCACGCGTGTGAGCAGCCGAATTTCCTGTGGCCTTCTTCCGCCTCAATCACATCATAATAAATTACACTGTCTTCCAGTCTCACCTACGTACGAGTATGTTCGAAGTTTCAACCTCACGAGGGCCTTGCGTTAAATTTACTGAAAAAAAAATTTTTTTAAAACCCC
This sequence comes from Agriphila tristella, assembly GCA_928269145.1. Lineage (NCBI taxonomy): Eukaryota > Metazoa > Arthropoda > Insecta > Lepidoptera > Crambidae > Agriphila > Agriphila tristella. The sequence goes on from OV743439.1 coordinate 22,727,439, forward strand.
TTTTTAAAACGGACTAAATTATTACAAAAAAAATCGGACTAAAAACATTAAAAAGAACTAAAAAGTAAAAAAATAAATTGTTTTGTAAATATTTATAACCCTATCTACGGAAATTTAAAACCTAAAAACGTGGGGCGCAGGCTAAAGACAATATGGATGACAAATTTTACAAAGTTCGCCCCTCGTTTTTAGGTTTAAAATTTCCGTAGGTAGGGTTATAAATATTTACAGAAGAATTTATTTTTTTACTTTTTAGTCCATTTTAATGTTTTCAATCTATTTTTTTTTTGTAATAATTTTGTTTTTAAAAAAGTTTTTTTTTTCAGTAAATTATTATTTTCGGCTTTTGAGTTAACGATCTAAGACAAAAAATATACCATCTCCTATCGGAGCACTCGTCAATACGATTCAAACGAGCCCAAACTCGATGGGGTTGCATGGTTTTATTACAGAGTTCCAGTGGCCTTCTTTCGGCTCCATCATCAGACCCTGAACACTATTTCCCAACAAAGTACTCGTCAAGACGATTCAAACGAGCCTAAGCTCAATGGGGTTGCACGGTTTCAATATTGACTTCCTATGGCATGGCCTTCCAGCTTCATCATCAGACCCTGGAGCTCAACTCCCATAAGAGTAATCGTCAAGACGATTCTAACGAGCCCAAACACGATGGGGTTGTATAGTTTCATCATAGAGTTCCTGTGGCCTTCTTCCGGATCCATCATCAAATCAGCTCAATGACACCATAATATTGCATTGCGTTCAAGTTCTGACCTATGTTTAAAGTTTCAAGTCTCTAGCTCATCGGGAAGCTAGTATAAAATCGTTCGCAAACTTTGCGGACAAACAAACAAACGAGAAAGCAACCTAATAAAAACGTCTTAAAAAATAGCTCAAATTGTATGTTGATTAAAAAAATATCTAATAGATGCAGCCAAGAAGATTTAAAACTCACACTACTGTTTGGTGCCTATATTATTTGGTGTAGGTATTCACAGATTTTCTACTTTTGAAAAAAAAATGTTTAATGTTATGGTGATTGTTTTAGACAAATTTCAAAAAACTGGCTCGTCAAAAAAAAAACTATTTAATTTTCGAACATGGTCACAAAATTTCACGAGAATCGGTTGAGAAATGCGACCTGTAGAGGAGAACAAACGGACAGCCAACGGACAGGCGGAAGGACCGGGCGCTCTCTTGTTTGTTTATTACTTTGTCTAGACAAAGAAATAAACAAGAGAGCGACCGTGGTAAAATAAACGTTTAACTAATTATTTCTTGCCTCACTAATCCCATTCCATATCAAATGGTGAGATTGCATTTTCTTCGTGACTGTACAGGCACGGCGCGGGCGATACGAATCACGTAGCGGCGCCGATTTTCAAAAACAGCCTTGCTCGCGTAACCCGTCGCGCGGTACACGCGAGCGTGCTCTCCTGCCCCGCGAGGCGGGCACGCCGCCCGCGCCGCGTGCGGCGGGCACTCCGCCACACGCAGTGCTGCTCTATGAATATACAAGAAACAGCCCCGCTCGCGTGACCCGTCGCGCGGGACCCGCGAGCGTGCTCTCCTACCCCGCGAGGCGGGCTCGCCGCCCGCACCGCGTGCGGCGGGCAATCCGCCACACGCAGCGCTGCTCTATGAATATGCAGGAAACAGCACCCGGAGCGGACGCCCGCGCCGGGATCCCGCTCAAGGCAGCGGAGGGCCTAAAGCGGAGCGGGTTGTACTTATTCGGCCCCGTGGTGCCATTTTTTAAGCAATATTTGTTTTCAATTACACTTCCATAGATTTTAGTTCGCTGCGACTAGGTATGTTGATACCGTCAACTGTGGCATCTTTACTTTCCTTGAGCAACTTTACCACAGCATACATTACGCTGCATACTATGGAATATTTTTTTATCTGTTACAGCCAGTGCAAATTTTGCCGCATTGGTAGATTTTGTGATAAATTGTGGTATCACAAAAAGTTTTTTAAGCTAGCAACATCGGTAACTGTCAAGTAGTGTGACTTCTAATTTCATGTGGTCAATTGTGCTCGCTGCGGCAACAAAGAAAAATTTGTGTTTATTACAGAAAATCGGCGTGTAGGTAAGTGATTTATGGCGAGTTGTATTGGGTATTTACTTTTTTAAGTATATTTCAATTGTATGATTCTTTAAAACTCCTTTTTTCTGAGTTACGGGAAGCGGTAATATTGCTACAGGTTAGGTCAAGTTGCCTCGCCTGGCTCGATGGCAACTTTACCTACGACTAGGGTTGTCAACTATGAAACAGTTCCCGCCTGTAAGCTACCTACTTGCAGGGCTCGTGGGTTTTTAACTTGTGCCATTCCAAAGAATTAAGTTACCTACATTATATAAGTTAGCAACTATCATGCCATACTAGGTGTTACTTTAATGTAAACATTTTTCGTAATTGTTAAACGCTTGAATTTTTACGTTTAGAAGCAATTTTTTGACAAATTTTTATATTTTTGCATTTACAATGCAAAATTTATTATTGAAAAATGTTATAATATTAGAAAAAGTCGACTCCTCTCACATCCCATCGGAGCACAGTTGTGAGAGGAGTCGACTTTTTCTAATACTATATTATTTTTCAGCAATTCTTTGTTTCAAATAGTTGATATGATTTTTGTTACTTAGATAACTATTTTGATTGATCTCTAATGAATAACATTGTACCTGCCTAATAAAAAATATCAATAAATTATATTTGTTTGAATTTATAACTTAATAAGTAAATTGACAACCCTGGCGACATCCGCTCGCTTCTATGAGAATTTCAAAAATCTAAGGTCAACTTTACCTAAGTGTTACTAGTGCTAAAATAAACAGTAGTAAAAAGCTTCTATGACAGCAATATCGATATTTTTGCTCAAAAAATAATGGTAACATTACGTTGCCTAACCTCTTCTATTGATTTTTCTAGGTAAACTGTTCATGAGGTAAAGTTGCCAAAAACGAGTCAATTTTACCTAGAGCTCAAAAATTGATATTGTAATGAACTTATGTCCGATTTAGATGAGTTCAATGGGTTAACATAAATAGACGGGTTTGCTTTACACATTGAATCAATAAAAATCAAAGTATCATGCTCTATGTATCTATAGTTTGCTAAAATGTCGAAAAATATGGTAATGTTGCCACAGTTGACGGTAGCTCTATCATTATCTTTCGACGGCTAACACGTGTTTGATTCACGCTTAACTCTATATAAGCTGTGGGACGGGACGACGACCCGTCAAGAGGCACTAATTCATTATGCTAACGAGTCGTTTGCCACCGACTTTGATGGATTAGTTAACGCGCGTAAAAAACCCGATGTCAAAATAGACTTGAATTAAAAACTTCGTGCATTGAAAATTGTGAGCGATGGAGGGTGAAGATATTTTGTTATTAACTTCTGAAGGTCTGAATCTGAATAGTTTAGATTTGGTTAGGAGAGTTAGGTCTATTATAACAGCCTTTTTTCGTCCGTCTTCGGATATGGGTAGGCCAAAGTCTTCCCTGATCTTTTATTTTATTTAGGTGATAAAAATACAAGGTGTTTGGATAAAAGCCTTATAAAGCCGAATATGGTAGATAGGGACTATCAAACTGATCATTTTTTACTATGGGACCAACTCTGAAATCGCGAAAAAAAAATCTGCTGCAGTCCTATTCGGTTCAACCCGATAAGCGGCCATTACACACGTCAATCTGGTGTGATCTGATCAAAACCGCAGATTGATGAAATTTGATGCGGTTGGTTTGCGACGTTACACGGTCAATCCAGCGAGATCTGGATCGCAGTAGATCTTGGTAGATTGACAATCTACCACGATCCACGGTGGGCTTTGGCAGGGTTGCCAACTTTTTGCATTAATTTTCGCGTGATATCGATCGATGACCTGAGTGGTGCAGTATTCAACATGCCAGTCTACCGCGCAAGAGATCCTGGGTTCGATTCCCGGACGTAATTGAAATGATGAATTTTAATTTCTGTGACGGTCTGCGTATAATAAGTACCTATCTATTTCGAAAAGTAAGTAAGTACCTAGTAAAATCTGTTGTCTAGCACCCATTTTTTGCCTTGATTAGTTAGGGTTAGATGAATATCGATATTTAATTTTACACGCACAGGTGTGTAAAATTTCATCAAAATCAGTTCAGCCTTCTGAAGCTGATCTGATTTGGATGAAATTTGGCACTCAGTTCATAGCTTGGTAATATCGTATTATAAATTTTAATACGATTTTTTATAAATTTTAATACGATATTACCAAGCTATGAACTGACTGCCAAATTTCATCTAAATCAGTTCAGCTTCAGAAGGTTGAACTGATTTTGATGAAATTTTACACACATCATATATAGTTTATAGCCTGGTATAGTATAAATATCGAGGTAAAATAGTATTTTTCAAAACATTGCAAAAAATGTAGTAGTTATGTTTATGGGAAATTTATGAAAAAATATAGTCCTCATTTATTTTTAACTAGCTTCCTTTAAAAATTAAAAATAGGGTACATACATAGGGTAGGTACTTCCTAGGGTACCAAACTAACTGTGTGCCAAATTTTATCATCTTTTACTGCAATCCAATATTTTTAACCGACTTAAAAAAGGAGGAGGTTCTCTTTTCATCTGTATATTTTTTAAGGGATTCTTCAAATGCCCACGCGCATGTAGTCACGGCCGGAAAGAAAGTTAAAATAAATATGGGTTTTATTTTTTATAAATTTCCCAAATGTACTACAAATTAGTTTCAATGTTTAAAATAATTAAAATTCCTAGGGAACCTTTGATCGAGATAAAAATATAAGTTTTAATCCAGACTATAAACTGTTTGCCAAATTTCATCCAAGTCAGTTCAGCAGTTGCATCGGATCGCGGTAGATCTTGGTAGATTGTCAATCTACCACAATCTACCGCGATCCGATGCAAGCATATTGTGGTAGATTGTCAATCTACCATGGTAGACTGACAATCTAGCACAATCTAATGCGATCCGATGTTTTTAACCGACTTCAAAAAAAGAGGAGGTTGTTTTTCTGTTCGTCTGTATGTTTTTTTTGTTTTTTTTCAAATGTCTATCCGGATGTAGTCGCAGGCGGAAGCTAGTTAAAAATAAATATGGGCTATATTTTTATAAATTTCCCAAAAGTACTACTAATTAGTTTCAATGTTTAAAATAATTAAAATGCCTAGGGTACCTTTGATCGAGATGAAAAATATAAGTTTTAATCCAGACTATAAACTGTTTGCCAAATTTCATCCAAATCAGTTCAGCTTTCATAAAAAACAAATATACAGACGAACAGAGAACCTCCTCTTCTTTTGAAGTCGGTTAAAAACATCGGATCGCAGGTAGATTGTGCTAGATTGTCAGTCTACCATGGTAGATTGTCAATCTACCATGGTAGACTGACAATCTCCCATAGTAGATTGTCAATCTACCATGGTAGACTGACAATCTAGCACAATCTACTGCGATCCGATGTTTTAACCGACTTCAAAAAAAGAGGAGGTTGTTTTTATGTTCGTCTGTATGTTTTTTTTTGGGTATTTTTCAAATGTCCATCCGGATGTAGTCGCGGGCGGAAGCTAGTTAAAAATAAATATGGGCTATATTTTTATAAATTTCCCTTTTAATTAATTTAAATGTTTAAAGAAATAAAAATGCCTAGGGTACCTTTGACCGAGATCAAAAATATCATAAGTTTTAATCCAGACTATAAACTGTTTGCAAAATTTCATCCAAATCAATGCAGCCTTCATAAAAAACAAATATACATACGAACAGAGAACCTCCTCCTTTTTTGAAGTCGGTTAAAAATATCGCATCGCAGCAGATTGTGCTAGATTGTTTTTTAATGATATTTCGAATGTCCACCCACGCGGATGTAGTCGCGGGCGGAAGCTAGTTAAAAATAAATGTGTACTACATTTTTATAAATATCCCAAAAGTAAGTACTATAATGTTTAAATGTTTTGAAAATAATACTTATACCTCGAAAAAAAGGTGCCAACCCTAAGCCAGACCAAGCCAGATTGACGTAGATTGACAATCCAGCACAATCTGATCACGCCAGATCGCGCCAGACCGCGCCAGATTGAAACAGATCGCGAACAACGTTACACAATCAATCTCTGTCAATCTTTGTCAGTCTGGCGCGGTCTGGCGTGATCAGATTGTGTGTGTAATGGGTGCCTAACGTTGTTCGCAATCTGTTTCAATCTGGCGCGGTCTGGCGCGATCTGGCGTGATCAGATTGTGCTGGATTGTCAATCTACGTCAATCTGGCTTGGTCTGGCTTAGGGTTGGCACCTTTTTTTCGAGGTATAAGTATTATTTTCAAAACATTTAAACATTATAGTACTTACTTTTGGGATATTTATAAAAATGTAGTACACATTTATTTTTAACTAGCTTCCGCCCGCGACTACATCCGCGTGGGTGGACATTCGAAATATCATTAAAAAACAATCTAGCACAATCTGCTGCGATGCGATATTTTTAACCGACTTCAAAAAAGGAGGAGGTTCTCTGTTCGTATGTATATTTGTTTTTTATGAAGGCTGCATTGATTTGGATGAAATTTTGCAAACAGTTTATAGTCTGGATTAAAACTTATGATATTTTTGATCTCGGTCAAAGGTACCCTAGGCATTTTTATTTCTTTAAACATTTAAATTAATTAAAAGGGAAATTTATAAAAATATAGCCCATATTTATTTTTAACTAGCTTCCGCCCGCGACTACATCCGGATGGACATTTGAAAAATACCCAAAAAAAAACATACAGACGAACATAAAAACAACCTCCTCTTTTTTTGAAGTCGGTTAAAACATCGGATCGCAGTAGATTGTGCTAGATTGTCAGTCTACCATGGTAGATTGACAATCTACTATGGGAGATTGTCAGTCTACCATGGTAGATTGACAATCTACCATGGTAGACTGACAATCTAGCACAATCTAATGCAATCCGATGTTTTTAACCGACTTCAAAAAAAGAGGAGGTTCTCTGTTCGTCTGTATATTTGTTTTTTATGAAAGCTGAACTGATTTGGATGAAATTTGGCAAACAGTTTATAGTCTGGATTAAAACTTATATTTTTCATCTCGATCAAAGGTACCCTAGGCATTTTAATTATTTTAAACATTGAAACTAATTAGTAGTACTTTTGGGAAATTTATAAAAATATAGCCCATATTTATTTTTAACTAGCTTCCGCCCGCGACTACATCCGGATGGACATTTGAAAAATACCCAAAAAAAAACATACAGACGAACATAAAAACAACCTCCTCTTTTTTTGAAGTCGGTTAAAACATCGGATCGCAGTAGATTGTGCTAGATTGTCAGTCTACCATGGTAGATTGACAATCTACTATGGGAGATTGTCAGTCTACCATGGTAGATTGACAATCTACCATGGTAGACTGACAATCTAGCACAATCTAATGCAATCCGATGTTTTTAACCGACTTCAAAAAAAGAGGAGGTTCTCTGTTCGTCTGTATATTTGTTTTTTATGAAAGCTGAACTGATTTGGATGAAATTTGGCAAACAGTTTATAGTCTGGATTAAAACTTATATTTTTCATCTCGATCAAAGGTACCCTAGGCATTTTAATTATTTTAAACATTGAAACTAATTAGTAGTACTTTTGGGAAATTTATAAAAATATAGCCCATATTTATTTTTAACTAGCTTCCGCCCGCGACTACATCCGGATGGACATTTGAAAAAAAACAAAAAAAAACATACAGACGAACAGAAAAACAACCTCCTCTTTTTTTGAAGTCGGTTAAAAACATCGGATCGCATTAGATTGTGCTAGATTGTCAGTCTACCATGGTAGATTGTCAATCTACCATGGTAGACTGTCAATCTCCCATAGTAGATTGTCAATCTACCATGGTAGACTGTCAATCTCCCATAGTAGATTGTCAATCTACCATGGTAGACTGACAATCTAGCACAATCTACTGCGATCCGATGTTTTTAACCGACTTCAAAAAAAGAGGAGGTTCTCTCTTCGTCTGTATATTTGTTTTTTATGAAAGCTGAACTGATTTGGATGAAATTTGGCAAACAGTTTATAGTCTGGATTAAAACTTATATTTTTTATCTCGATCAAAGGTACCCTAGGCATTTTTATTATTTTAAACATTGAAACTAATTTGTAGTACATTTGGGAAATTTATAAAAAATAAAACCCATATTTATTTTAACTTTCTTTCCGGCCGTGACTACATGCGCGTGGGCATTTGAAGAATCCCTTAAAAAATATACAGATGAAAAGAGAACCTCCTCCTTTTTTAAGTCGGTTAAAAATATTGGATTGCAGTAAAAGATGATAAAATTTGGCACACAGTTAGTTTGGTACCCTAGGAAGTACCTACCCTATGTATGTACCCTATTTTTAATTTTTAAAGGAAGCTAGTTAAAAATAAATGAGGACTATATTTTTTCATAAATTTCCCATAAACCTACCTACTATATTTTTTGCAATGTTTTGAAAAATACTATTTTACCTCGATATTTATACTATACCAGGCTATAAACTATACAGGGTGGCCCAAACGGTGACACTAAAAATTTTTTTTTTGATTCCTCACATCTAGTTGTACCCGGAAATACCCTATGTATGTTCAGCGATTTTTTGTAGTTTTCGAGCTATGATTTTTTTTTAAATTTTGAGATTTTTTTACTTGACAGACTAAAATATTTTTTTTACCGGAAATTATACATCTTTTTTTTATTTTTTTTTTGTTACATAGACCTCATGACTTGTTCTTTAACACATAAAATACCCAGCTTCCTATCATCAAAATAAGTTCCAAAAATATTGACCGACAATAAAAAATTGAGGTAAAAGCAAGTCATAGTTAAAATTTCAACTTTGAATTAAAAATTAAAAAAAAGGTTCCATGACTTTTTAGTAATTTTAAAAACTTAACAAGACCCTAAGCTTTAATTCTAATTAAAAAAAAGTGGTGCTTAATAGGCTTTTTTTAGCCGAAATCTGCCTTCAAATGTACAAAGGTAATTTATTTTAAAAGCACTCATTGTTATTATCTAAGGTTAATTAGGTTTGATATAACATAATAATTGACATTTAGTATAGTTTATAAATTTAGAGTTCTAAATTAGTTTAGTGGTAGTTAGTATGTTGTCACTTCAACAGCACAAGTTGGTCTTTGTACAAAGAAAATGGTCTTTACCTCCAACCGGTTTATCTTTAGCGACATCATAAATAACAATAGTTCTGGCAGACACTAGAATCACAAACAATAGACTTCCCGCGCGCCGAACAAAAGAAGGGGGACCAACACAGCGTCGTCTATAAGCACGTCCTCTCTTTCTCATCTAGGCCGTCTTGCTCTATCTATCTTGCTGTCTTGCTCTATCTATCTTGCTATCTTGCTCTATTCATCTCATGTCGGTCGCATTCCTCCCTCCTTCACCTCAGTTGTTCACAGCTTTCGCTCGTGTTACTACTACTCCTGGTTTTGTTTTCAATTCTGATACAACTACTCTCGCTTGCTAACTGGACTCTGATTCTTCCTGTGACTGATTTACCTGTGCTTGTGTTTCGGACTTTGATTACCTACCTTGTGATTTGGACCTTTGTGCTGCAACATGAGCTATTCTTTGCGTGAATACGCAGAGATGCACTATTTTTACGGTGTTGCCCAAGGAAATGCTAGTTTGGCAGCAAGGCTTTATCGAGAGCAATTGGAACGGCGAGGAGAACAACGGGAGCATTACCCGAATTACAGAGTATTTCAAAATACTCACCATACATTTATGGAGGGACGAATTCCTGGACGTTCATCTCAGGAAGGAATACCCAGAATGGATCCAGATATTATGGATCAAGTCGTGGAACAAGTGGAAAGGGATTCATCGACTAGCACCAGAGCAATCGCAAGAAGGACTGGTGTACCACGAACCTCAGTTATGAGGATACTGAAGTCAGGTGGGTTAATTTCATCTTGTCTTTAAACCTCATAATTACGCACCCATTAGCTCGCCCACTATGCCCACGTGCTATTTTTTTTAGCTGTAATTATTGTGACTTAAAAAAAATAGCACGCACGTGCTTTATGAGCGACTTTTTGTAGCACGTGGTCTTTTTAAGTATTGAACTCTGACTGAATGTGTATTTGGCAACAAAATAATCACTCGCTAGTGGGCGAGAAAGCGTGGTACATACCAGTGATTATCACTAGCCTACTATTTGGTGAAACTGAAAAAAGACTATCTTACCTATGCTTTGAATTTACAATTTCGGTGTTTTTTTTTTTCAGAGGGATACCACGCTTTTCATATCCAACGCGTGCAACAATTGCAACCTGCAGATTATCCAAGACGAGTGACTTTCTGTGAAACAATGCTTCAAAAAACTCAAGACGATCCTGATTTCTTCGACAAAATTTTGTGGACAGACGAATCACGCTTTGAAAGAACCGGAGTTTTCAATATTCATAATTATCACAGTTGGGCCATTGAAAACCCACACAAGGCAAGACCATCCAATTTTCAAACAAGGTTTAGTGTAAATTTGTGGTCAGGAATTGTCAATGGGGAATTTATAGGACCATTTGAATTGCCGGCTAGGTTGAACGGAGCGCAATATTTGGATTTTCTACGAAATAGCTTGAACGGTTTATTAGAGGATGTGAATCTACTAACAAGAAGAAGAATGATATTTCAAAACGATGGTGCTCCGTGCCACTATGCTAGAGAAGTACGAGAGCACCTTAACCAGACTTTTCCGAGACGGTGGATTGGGCGTGGCGGCCCGATTCCTTGGCCTGCGCGTTCACCAGACTTAAACCCCATAGATTTTTTTCTGTGGGGCTATTACAAAGAGATGGTTTACGCAAACGAAACAAACACTGAAGCAGAGCTGCGTCAAAAACTAAGAGAAGCAGAAATAAAAATCAAAGAAAATACTAATGCTTTCCGAAATTTAAAACAAAATTTTTTAAGGCGATGTAGGTTGTGCATTGAAGCGGGAGGGAGACATTTTGAAAACTTATTGTGAAATAAATTTAATTGTTGAATTTGTAGTAATTGTTTTATTTAATATGATTTATCCTTAAAATAACCAAAATAACTATAACTAAATGACATCGATGTTACCGCTTCGTAATAACATACTTTTAAAGGTTGTTTTTAATTCTTTATTCAATAAACAGTACCATTTTAAACTTTATTTTGGTAAGAATCATTTTGTGAATGACAAAATAGCCAATAAAAAATCTTAGAAAATTTCACCTTTGTGCATTTGAAGGCAGATTTCGGCTAAAAAAACCTTATTAAGCACATTTTTTTTTAAATTAGAATTAAAGCTTAGGGTCTTGTGAAGTTTTTAAAATTACTCAGAAGTCATGGAACCTTTTTTTTAATTTTTAATTCAAAGTTGAAAATTTAACTATGATTTGATTTTACGTCAATTTTTCACTGTCGGTCAATATTTTTGTAACTTATTTTGATGACAGGAAGCTGGGTATTTTATGTGTTAAAGTTCAAGTCATGAGGTCTATGTAACAAAAAAATAATTCAAAAAAAGATGTATAATTTCCGAAAGAAAAATATTTTAGTCTGTCAAGTCAAAAATTCTCAAAATTTAAAAAAATAATTCATAGCTCGAAAACTACAAAAAATCGCTGAACATACATAGGGTATTTCCGGGTACAACGAGATGTGAGGAAACAAAAAAAAAATTTTTAGCGTCACCGTTTGGGCCACCCTGTATATGATGTGTGTAAAATTTCATCAAAATCAGTTCAGCCTTCTGAAGCTGAACTGATTTAGATGAAATTTGGCAGTCAGTTCATAGCTTGGTAATATCGCATTAAAATTTATAAAAAATCGTATTAAAATTTATAATACGATATTACCAAGCTATGAACTGACTGCCAAATTTCATCCAAATCAGTTCAGCTTCAGAAGGCTGAACTGATTTTGATGAAATTTTACACACCTGTGCGTGTAAAATTAAATATCGATATTCATCTAACCCTAACTAATCAAGGCATAAAATGGGTGCTAGACAACAGATTTTACTAGGTACTTACTTACTTTTCGAAATAGATAGGTACTTATTATACGCAGACCGTCACAGAAATTAAAATTCATCATTTCAATTACGTCCGGGAATCGAACCCAGGATCTCTTGCGCGGTAGACTGGCATGTTGAATACTGCACCACTCAGGTCATCGATCGATATCACGCGAAAATTAATGCAAAAAGTTGGCAACCCTGCCAAAGCCCACCGTGGATCGTGGTAGATTGTCAATCTACCAAGATCTACTGCGATCCAGATCTCGCTGGATTGACCGTGTAACGTCGCAAACCAACCGCATCAAATTCCATCAATCTGTGGTTTTGATCAGATCACACCAGATTGACGTGTGTAATGGCCACCTTACACAATCAATCTCTGTCAATCTTTGTCAGTCTGGCGCGGTCTGGCGTGATCAGATTGTGTGTGTAATGGGTGCCATACTTTTTCCCTAAAAAATGAATCGATTTTACAATACAAAAGGTGACATTTTACAAAACTATTGAATCAAATAGTGACATGTACAAGATCAAAGGGTGTAATTTTCTGTTGAGTGTCGATTAAATGCTCTATCACGCCATATAAATCGGTCATGCTAGGCAGGCTGGTGTAAAAAAATAACCAATAATATTATAGGAAGTTATTCTACCAACGAGTCTGCAAAGTTTTGCAGTTTCATGGGTAGAATCACTTTCAATAATATTATCCTTCTTACTTATATTCTTAATTATATTATAATGTTACAGTGGGAATAAAAATAGAAGGTTAAATAAAAAAATAATAACCAAAAATCTATTTTTTTTTATTTTATCTCGCTACAATTTGCGATAAAAAATATTAAATAATAATCCACAACACTTAATAGATGAGTAGGTATAAGTGGGGGTGTGTGCCTAGATACTAATTTGCCAAATTCATATTGTGACATATGTATAATGCGACTACGAGATATTATGACCAATTCTGAAAGTGTCCTAAACCTAATGTTGCTATTTGATAAAGTAGCCAATATCTCATGTGACGAATCGAGAAAGTGTCTTACTGCGCACAAAGGTATTAGGTAGGTTTTTATAGTATTCAGCGTGAGCGTCCGATCAGGATCGGATCTGGGTCCCTCTCGTCCAGGGTAGTCAGAGGACATAGTAGGGACGTACGGAGTTTACTGGATATGGCTCCAATGCGACTTCTATAGTATTGACATGGCACAGACAGCACATAGGCACGTAGGTTAATTAATTAGGTGTCCGTAATCATCATATCACGCATTCACGCAGTCAGTACCTTATAGTTAAAGAGCTATTGAAAATTACTACAAGAGTTATCTCAAGGTCCTTCTCTCAATATGATAGAGTGTTTAGGGTGTACATGCGTCAGCACCTACTCCCAGCGCCAGGAAGTGGAACACCTGGCGTCAGCACGCTTCCAAACATGCAGCATTTCGAAGAGCTCTACAAGAGTTATCTCAAGGTTCAAATTTGGCAATATGGTAGAGAATAGCACAAAAAAAATAAGACGGCAGTCAGACCGCAGTGTCATGGAACATGCCGAGTCAGCACGCCACGGAAGTTGTATGAATTTCGAGGTCGGTACAAGAGTTATCTCAAGGCTGAAAATTTGTATACTGCTTAAACATTATGCATAATTTATGAAAATAACAGTCAGACCACAGTGTCATGGAACATAGGCAGTCAGCAGTCGCTCAAAGGGTGGAGTCCAAATAAGCTGTTTGGAGCTACAGCGTGTTACCAAACAGGATTAGACAGTTGAAACTTGGTAAGTAGATGTATTCTATAAACCGCTCTACGATTTTTACACAAAAAATAAAAAATTTAAGGGGGTTCCGCATACATGGAACTGAAACTGAAAAAAATTTTTTCATCACAACCATACGTGCGGGGCGTCTTTAGATAGCTCTTTAAAAATGAAATTGAGGTTCCTAAAACAATTTTTTCTCAAAGTCAAGCGTTTGAATGATATAACACTTCCAAAATGGTAAAATGTGTTTGATCCCCCCTCGAACTTTTAAAATAAGAAAGTAAAAAATCTTAAAAAAATATATGCTGTAGATCTTAAAAAACCCTTTCAACGAAAATTGGTTTGAACGAGATATAGCTAGTAGTTTTATAGATATAGCACATTTTCCAAATCCGCAAATATAACTTTGTCATTCATACTAACACTATGAAAAACAAAGTTATTTTGCAAACAAAAAATTATAGTGATTGATTTGGCTGGGTGAGGTGACGTGACTGACCGATTTTATGAATTCTTTCAAGACTTCGTGTTTCTAGGATTTTGTGTTAATTTTCATCAGGATTTACGGGTGTTTTGGATCATTATTATTGCATTGAAAGTTTCATTGGAATACCCGGGACATCACAAAATATTTCCCGACTCCGAGAACGATTCCCGTTTCCCTGGTGCTGGTAACGAAAATCTGGGCATCTGCTGTGTTAAGCGGGTTCCCGGCGCCGGCGCGGGTACACGGCGCGGAAGCCGGGAATATAGATTGCTGGTTTTCTGACGGACAGAAGCTTGCAGGGCACGAGTAAGCTCTAATCTATGTCGACTTAACGCAGCGGACGCCCTTATACATATACATATTTGGTAACTAAAAATCGACGAAGTGCGTGTCGGGCCTCGCGCAATAAGGTTCCGTAGTTACCTTATACCATACCATAGTGAATACAACTATACTTTTTTGTTTGCAAAAATAACTTTGTTTTTCATAGTGTTAGTATGAATGACAAAGTTATATTTGCGGTTTTGGAAAATGTGCTATATCTATAAAACTACTAGCTATATCTCGTTCAAACCAATTTTCGTTGAAAGTGTTTTTTTAAGATCTACAACATATATTTTTTTAAGATTTTTCACTTTCTTATTTTAAAAGTTCCGGGGGGGTAAACACATTTTACCATTTTGGAAGTGTTATATCATTCAAACGCTTGACTTTGAGAAAAAAAATTTTTAGGAACCTCAATTTCATTTTTAAAGAGCTACTTATCTAAAGATACCCCGCACGTATGGTTGTAATGAAAAAAATTTTTTTTCAGTTTCAGTTCCATGTATGGGGAACCCCCCTTAATTTTTTATTCTTTTATTTTTTGTTAAAAAATCGTAGAGCGGTTTACAGAATACATCTACTTACCAAGTTTCAACTGTGTAATCCTGTTTGGTAACACGTTGTAGCCAAACAGCTTATTTGGACTCCACCCTTTGAGCGACTGCTGACTGCCTATGTTCCATGACACTGTGGTCTGACTGTTATTTTCATAAATTATGCATAATAATTAAGCAGTATACAAATTTTCAGCCTTGAGATAACTCTTGTACCGACCTCGAAATTCATACAACTTCCGTGGAGTGCTGACTCGGCATGTTCCATGACACTGCGATCTGACTGCCGTCTTATTTTTTTTGTGCTATTCTCTACCATATTGCCAAATTTGAACCTTGAGATAACTCTTGTAGAGCCCTTCGAAATGCTACATGTTTGGAAGCGTGCAGTATGCCTAGTACGAGTTGTGTTTCTCACCTCACTTTGCGAATAGTATCGAGTGAAAGAGAAGAAATCATGCGAGTGAGTGAACGAGTGAAAGAGAGAAAACGATAGTTAACTATTCGCAAAGTGAAGTGAGAGCAAAAAACCAACTCGTACTAGGCCCTCTGACGCCAGGTGTTCCACTTCCTGGCGCTGGGAGTAGGTGCTGACGCATGTACATCCTAAACACTCTATCATATTGAGAGAAGGACCTTGAGATAACTCTTGCAGTAATTTTCAATAGCTCTCTAACTATTATTGGAAAAAAGTTTCTATATTTAAGTACTCCAGCCAACTTACGAAAATAATGTCCTCAAAAGTACTTACTTTTTTATTGCACTTTTATAAAGATATAATATCATTGAAATTAAGTTGTATTGATGGTGTTCACTGAAACTTAACGTATTTGTGGAATAATTAAGAAAAATGCGCAGTTTTGTTTACAAACATTGTAAGGGGCGGAGTATAAGCACAGAATACTTACATATGGTATAAGGTCAAAGTTTAATAGAATTGTCCACAAAATCAAAAAGTCTGTAAGCTTTCCGGAAGAAAATAAAAAGTGGACTAATATTAACACGGTATGCAAAACTCAGGCATCCCTCCCGTAAAGTATTAGGTTATTGAAATTTTCCAGCCCCTTGGAGCTTCGAGCCACACGACGTGAAAATTCCCTTTTAAAAATTATGCAAACCTACTTAGGCTACTTGTTTATTTAACGACAGCGACGTTACTTAAAGTTATTGCGAAAGCAAATTCTGTTATAATGGACTATTGTTTTGCCAGGAAGGGGCGAGACTTTTACATAGGCATTAGGCATGTAGGTAGGTATTTTCGTAGTTCAAGAAAAGCTAAACTGCTGCGATGCAATCTACAAAGGGTAGACAGAGGCTGAAAATCTGCAAATGATTTTACCTACCTACATAACATATTAAGATTTTTTCAATTTTTTCGTTCGATCGTTTTAAATAAGATTAAAATATTTGTCATCAAAATATTTATTTTTCAAATAATACTTACAACACAATGCTGAAATAAAACCTACAAAAAAAATTATGATTGGAAAAAATAAACAGAGAGAGAGAGAGAGATAAAATGGATTTTTATATTCACAGTATTCACTCACACACATTGAATCCTACACAATTTCGCAATTGATAATGTAATAGAAGAGATAAATTCTTCTTCTCAGTCCTAAATTCCTGGCTGAGTGGTCGTGGTCATGGATTGTCTTTGTCTGGTAGGTTTGTTGCGGCTCTTGTGATAACTCCAATCCATCTCTCTCTGTTCGTGGCGCTTTATGTACATTCAGTAAGGGAACACTTTGTAGATTGTGGGTGATCGACCGCGAGAACGTTGACCTTCTACTCTCTCTTGAACCCTCAATCGTTTCAATGAGCTTTCGTTGCGAAAGGTATGTTCAAACCAAACTTCTTTAGGATTCGTACGTACTTGCACAATCTTTCACATCATGTCTGTGCATCTTATGTGTGATCAGCCACGAGAACAGTTGGTGATTGACCTTCTACTCTCCCTCGTACCATCTATCCTTCCAATGAGTTTTCGTTGCGAAAGGTATGTCCAAACCAATCATCTTTAGGATTCGTACGTACCTACTTGCACAATCGACGAAAGTCTTTGGTTTGATACTAAGTTCTTTCAAGATGGATACGTGACGAGAGAGAAATTATCCGCAACTTACATTACATGTTCATATATCTCTGATTATCATCACAGGACTAGTTTATTTCTGGGCGTCTGCAAATTCGCAGTCACTGTGGCGTGTAGAACAATGCTTCACCATCAATTTCTTTTGGTGAAAGCTCTTTGGGCAGTGCACACACTTATATCGGCGTTCACCAGAATGGTTGCTCATATGCTCTCTCAACTGGTTCGAAGTAGGATAGCTCTTCGGGCACTGGTCGCACTTAAAAGGCATAACGCCCGTATGTTTCCGCATATGTATGTTCAGTTGGCTAGTAGACTTATAAGAGAGGCCGCACATGCTACACACGTAAGGTCGCTCGTCACCGTGCCACACCATGTGTCTCTTCAACATGTTGGGAGTGTCAAAGTATTTGGAACAAACTTCGCACTGAAAAGTCTTTTCTTTAGTTACCCTTTGCAAATGCGCTTTAAGGCTCTTTTGGTTCTTGAAAATGCCGTTGCAGTGGTCGCATGTCACTTTGTTGGAGTCGTGCGCAGTTTGTAGATGGAGCTACGAACAAATTATTATTATTACTGACTGTGAAATGGATGTTGAAAATTACACATAGCGAGAAGAACCGATGGCCGTTGGGGCGGAAAGGTTCTGGAATGGCGACCGCGCACCGGACGACGCTCCGTGGGTAGGCCCCCGACAAGGTGGACCGACGATCGGGTGAAGGATGCGGGCAGCGTAGGACCGATCGTCGTGGAGATCCTTGGGGGAGGCCTATGTCCAGCAGTGGGTGTCGTGCAGCTGATGTGATGAAGATCATATATTCCTATCTTCCAACCTGAGGTAGGGTGGAAGATGACACAAAAAAAAAACCAACATCCAACCTGGGGGCTTACCATCAGCAAATATGAAACAGTTCAGTTCAAAAAAGGGCCTTAAACAGGACTGCTTAAGGCCTGCTTTCATACTAACCTTTGAGGTCATAGTACGAAAAAGTATTGCTGGGGCCGAACCGGCTAACGCATCGATTATCAAAAAGTCTGACGGGTTTCAAATTAATACAGGTAAATCGATGGCGAACCCCAATAGGGAATATGCATCAATTTTTTTTTTAATCTTAATCAAAAGTATAATGCGTGAGAAAATTAACTGTAATATTAAAACTTTTCTCTTGCGTTTTTTTCTCGTGATATAGTTACTTGAAGTTAGCGCGCAGCAGCACCCGCCGAAAACGCTCCATACAAAATGGTGACGTCACAAATCACGTTTCAGGTGTGTTTCGGCGCATTTAATATGGAGTTAGCCAATAATCTTCAATTATTATCCTAAATTTTGCGTTTAAGTACATATGTGTCATACAAAATATTGTTTCTTATTCGATATTCTATCTGACTGTAAAGTGCATTATATCCGAAAATGAAAAAAAAAAATTGTTATTTTTCCCTGATTTCATCGTGTGATAAAACTAAAATAACACATTTTTTTTAATTTTTTTCCTGTTCCATCATGTTTTTATAAGTGTCCGCAGCGATCAAGCTCAAATTCATCAAAATCGGTGACTTATGCATATTCCCTATTCATGATGTCACACGAACATCGATATCTTCCAAATTACGTCAACAGAAAATACAAGACGAAATTCCTTACTTTGATTTTTAGGGTTCCGTACCCAAAGGGTAAAAACGGGACTCTATTACTAAGACTCCGCTGTCCGTCTGTGTGTCTGTCTGTCACTAGGCTGTATCTCAAGAACCGTGATAGCTAGACAGTTGAAATTTTCACAGATGATGTAAATGCTCCCATACAACAAACGTGATTCTTTGCCGTTTTTAGGTAAGAAACCCTTCGTGCGCGAGTCCGACTCGCACTTGGCCGGTTTTTCTGTTTTAAGTTGAAACTCGGCAGACTTTTCGATAATCGATGCGTTAGCCGGTACGGCCCCAGTTCAATATAAAAGGTATAAGGTATATAGGTTATAAATAGCTAGGTTAGAAGATGGGAATAAGTCACTTTTGCTGTGACTGCGTGCGTGCTGCACACGCACTGCTCACCAGCAGCGGCGCAATCACCAAATCTGGACGCACCCATGGATATTACATATCAAATAATACACAAAACATATAGTAAGAACTTCTATTAAATATAATGTTACCTTGAGATTGGAATTGCGCTTGAACCCTCTGCCGCAGATGTCACATACGTAACCTTTCACCTCGGAGTGATTTATCATATTGTGTGTTTTGAGAGCATGTTGATATAAAAACCTGGAACAGAACAATTTCTTGAAAATAAGGTTAATATTTTTTTTCTTACAGCCTTATTCACGCACTGACGAAACTTATTAATTTCGAAACGCCGCGTCGGTTAAGGTCTTAGAGCAGCTGTGAATTAGCCGCATAACCTTAATAATAAATAAAGTTTTATTTATTCTTATGTTATAACATCAACAACAGTGAACAGACCTCGTTTAGCTAAATACGTCCGCTTCACATTAATTGGCCCACTTGGTCCATTTCGCGAAACGTCCATTTCGCATTTGGTCAACTTTCACATAAGTATGGGAGAAGAGAATGTAAATATTTTTTGTTCTTTTTACATAAATATATGGAGAAGGTTAATTTGTAAGTATATTTTACACTTTTTGATAAGTATATTTTTTGTTTTGTTCCAAAAAGTGATTGAAAAATGGAAGTTTATCTTCTCCATATTTATGAAAACACTAAAAATAGGTATCGCGAGGGATACAAAGGACCGAGATGAAATTTTCTTTTCACGAGTTGTGTACTCTACTTTTTACCATTGACCGCGAGAAAACAAATAGGTACCTCTAGCAGTACTTTATACTTAGCATTTATAGTTGACCATCAGCAATTTTAAATGTCCCCACGGCTGGGGCACAAGCCTTCCTTATGGGTGGGAGGATGGGCCATAACCCACCACGCGGGCCCAATGCGGATTTATGGGTGTTAACTACTGCAAATGCAGCAGGGACCAACGGCTTATCGTGCCTTCCGAGGCACAGAGGCTTAGACCATTTAAAACGGAGGATCTCGAGATAATACGTTTTTGGTCACCCATCCCATGACCGACCCATGCGTGAAATTAGAAATTTTCCAATGACATAAAACAACCACGCCACGAGAAAGAGGTTACATCATCAGTCTGGCATCAGTCCATTTCATCAGTCTGTATAGACTTTGAATTTTTGCAGACTGAATATAAGTATCGTACCAGACTGATGGAATGGACTGATGCAAGACTGAACATTCAATCTCCCTCTAATAGATAGAAAAGAACCCAAAGATAAGACACTAAAAAGAACCTAATTAAATTAGGCGGGATATTTTTTTTCGTCTAATTTTATTGGGTAACTATGGCTCTATGGTATAGCTCCATAGCAGCCAGTACTATCCCCGTCAATTGGTAATGCGCTGGAACCTTGTCAAATTAACATACACATCAACGTCATCCGCAACTAAAAATTACAAAAAACAGGAAAATTCTAATAGGTAATACAATATATTAATTATTGAATACTTATTTTCAATAAGAAAGGGTCTATGTATATAAAAAAATTGCAATTGTTTTTCGTTTTTGAGGTTAAAATCATGGCCGCCAGGCGCATTACCAATTGACGGGGATAGTAGGTATAGGTACTTTTTTGTACTAATTCATGATGCGCGCTTGTTCCAAATACAAATTATTTTTATTCACTCGGTGAATAAAATCGCTTATTATTCACTCTTATCGTTGAACTAGCTTCCGCCCGCGACTTCGTCCGCGTGCATATTAGAGAAAATCCTCGTCCGCCATCGCGGCAAACGTGCCTCGCGAGGCAGCGCGCTTGGTGGGGACCCGCCAAATGACGTAAAAACGGCTGGTCGGATCCTGGTCGTAGGTCCCCTAAGGATTTTCTCTAATATGCACGCGGACGAAGTCGCGGGCGGAAGCTAGTTTATAACAATAATCAGAATTGGGTCTAGATATATGAGTCTCCCTCTCCCTCTCCCTCTCTCGTGTTGCACTTAAAATAAATGTCATATTCGCAATCACCATGCCATAAAACTCTAAGAACGACATCCATATCGATTTTTATTAATACTTACCCATATTACCCCCTAAGGGATGTCTTTCAAAATAACAAATTATGTGTTTGCCTATTTATTTTTAGACGTGCTCCTACGAATTTCAAAGTTGTAATTTCGATTTTAGATTATTTTTCAATACAAAATTTGAACCCCATTTTCTCCCCTTTTTGGGTTAAATCATGTCCACCGTGTTGGACATCAAAATAAATGTCATTTTCGCAATCACCATCCCATAAAACCTCAAGAATAACATCCATATCGATTTTTATGTTTACTTTTTTGATTTTTAAAATCAACCCATAAGGGGGTAAATGGGTTACCCCCTTATGGGTTGATTTTAAAAATCACAAAATAATTGTTTGCTTATTTATTTTTAGACGACATCCATATCGATTTTTGGGTTTTTTACCCCATTTCACCCCCATTTCATCCCCATAAGGTTCAAAATACTAACAATAACGATATAGGTTGCGTTAGATTTCTATCCATAAGCTTAAATAATAAATTTAGCTATTTTTACTTCGTAAATGACGGATTTTCTTTACACAACTTCATCCCCCTTTTCACCCCTTCGGGAGTAGAATTTTCAAAAACGCTGAGACACGTGTATATTAATATTCAATCGTTAGCCTAAACACAAAATTTGAAGATCCTAGCTTCGAAACTGAGGGACTTTCATACAAATTTTGGACCCCCGTTTCACCCCCTTGGAGGGTGAGTTTTGAAAAATCGGTTTGGGCCGTGCGTTGATATGCCAGTCACCAATCAGTATCTTCTTTTATATATTAAGAATAAACGCACTTTTAGAGTGGCGATGGTAGAAATATATTTTTAACAATTAGATAAAACGTTTTGAGCTCGCAAAGAGTAAATAGAAAGTGGACCAAATATGCGAAAAGGACTAAATTCTAAATGGACCAAATGCGAATAGGAACAACCGCGAAATAAGACGTTTTTTCGGAAAGTGGACCAAATGGGAAGTTGACGTATGCCACTAAAAACGAAAAAAATATGGGTACTAGCTACTTACTTTCTCCCACATAAATCGCATTTATAATTTTCTGTTACATGTGATTTTTCATGGTTTCTCCACACTTTATATGCGGTAAATTGTTTACCACATTGAGTGCAGATTCCTCCCTTTTTATTCAAATGAACTGATCTAAAGTGAAACTGTAAAGCCATTTTTGCCAAATATTTTTTGTCACAAATGTAACACTTCAGGTGTATTCTGTATTTCTTAGGATAATGGTCATATCTGCAGCAAAGAAAAGAGTATTATACGAACTGTACTTATTAAGTTATCACATTGAAATTAAGTTATTACAAGTACCTACCTAGCTACCTACGAGGGTGGTTTGATAAGTCCATGACTTTGAAAAGAAGAAATACTTTTTTTTCATAATTTATTTGTGTGTCTTAAAAAGAAACTCCTTAAGGCATCTTTACACTACATTTTTTTTTAATTCGGCAAAAGATTATTACTTTTGGAAACAAAAAGCTCAAGCGAGTTCTAACTTTTCTTATTGACCCTGTCGACCCTTCCGGCGGCACTCATGACATCAAAACTCATCGAATGAAGATGCGAGTCCTTCCTATTCTCTAGATTCAACCCCAGTGAGATATTTTCTCCTACCAAACATGAATAAATGTCTTGATAAATGTCTTGGCGGGCAAAGATTTTCATCAAGCCAAAAAGTGATGTCTGAAATGGGCCCTCATTTCAGTTACCAGTTTTCAGGCGATGAAAGAAAAAATAATGGGTTAAAGAGGTAGGAACTTCGTTGGACTGAATACGCAGAGCTACAATAAGATTATGTACAGAAATAAAACAAAATATTCCGAAAAAAGTCTTTCTTCATTAAAAAGTCATGGACTTATCAATCCACCCTCGTACAATCGGCCACTCACGTGATTTTGTTTACTACTTTTGATTGGGAGAAGTTAGCTGTTCCCTACAACTTTTTGACACGGATCTTGAGCCCTGAGTAAAATGAGAGTAACTCATATATTCAGGGTATGTGGCGCAAGCGCAGGGTTCCAATCCGACTATATTATATAGTTGGTGCTCCGCGGTGCGTGAGTGTATGATTAGTCGGTGCCGTTCGGTGGCTTTTTCAACGCGCGCGGGCGTATAGGACTAATTATTTTTCGGTCCTATAATCTCTATCTAATGGCTCCTACACAGCATGCCTGCAAAGCCTCCTCGGCGGTGGATGTCACAAAATTTATCCCGCTTGGTGGCGCTACAGCAGTAGCTGGAGACCTTTGTTCGGGCTCCCCGATTTTCTCATTTATTTTAAACTAGCGGCCACCCGCGGTTTCACCCGCGTGGTTCCAGTTCCCGTGGGAATATCGGGATAAAAAGTACCCGATGTTTTAATCTAGGCTATCTACTCTCTGTGTGCCAAATTTCAACCAAATCCGTTCAGAAGTTTTTGCGTGATTGAGGAACAAACATCCAAATCAAAGAAACAAACTTTACTTTTATAATATTAAGTAGGATTATTTCAAAAAAAAATGGCTGATACTAATAAATAATTATTATGAAAGTTATGAAAGTAAACGAATTTAAGATTGAAGAAAACCAAATTAATTGGAAGAAAAATCGATATTTAAAAATTCCGGCATCTAAAAATTGATAGCAAACACATAGCAAACAATAAACTGACAGGTATAGCGCCAAGTTAGCGGTAGTGCGCCGACTGGTGGACGATTTGTGAATTAGCCAAATTAATCTGCCATTGGCGGCCGGCATGTGTAGAAGCCATTATGAGCAGTGCTCTAGACCTCTGTGTGTCGAAAGAACCTTATGGACTAAGAGCTAGCCCCGGAAATAAGTGGACAATTTACAGAGCGACGAAATCCCTCTTGTTAGTTTGCCATACTATCATTATTAACAGATCCAGGCACCTTGTAGATTTTCAGTGGTGGGGGTGGGAGTGGTTGAGCAACAAAGGGGCTGAAAAGCGATTGAAGTAATACAATTTACAGAGCTCTGGATTTGGTGTGGTATAATAGCAAGCCAATAATATTTCTAAATCGAATATAACATTGCCAGGAATTTTTACTGGTGGAAAAGTAGTGCCAGGCGGCATCAAAATGCGCGAAATAGTGGTAAAGTTTGATGCCGCCGAATCCTTTTAAAATGCTTCTAGAAGAAGAGAGAGAACAAGAGACGAAATCATTGACTCTACACAAATAAGAAGAAATAACTATAAAATAATCACCTCACCTGTGCGTCACCATATCTGCAAAATCTCTACCAACAAACTTGCATATTCTACAATTTAAGTCATTGTTTAAATTGTGCTCAGTTAAATGTTGATTCATCTTATTTGTATCTAGTAAAACTAACTCACATATACCTGAAATAATTGTTTATTAAAAGCTAAATTATATTTAGACAGTATTACCTTTACTTGTCTTATTATCAAAGTGACGGGTGAATATTGTATTATTTAGTTATGCAAATTTTTCATTGAACTAAAAGTTCCATAGATACATTAGCTTCGCCCGCGACTTCGTCCACGTGGACAATCGCTAGGGAACCTTGAACCAGGATAAAAAATACCCTTAAAACATATGTTAGTTTTTTTTTTAATTTTATCCAAATCCGTTTAGCCGTTTTTGCATGATTAAATAACAAAACAAACTTAATAAGTATTACTTATCTAAATTGAGATTTTATCATTCACCACACTGAAAAGCTTTAGCCATATCGTAAGCTCAGATCAAATAAAAAAGAAAGATGGAGCGTTGCGAACAATGAAGTGAGGCCGGTTTTTGATGGTACATGTGTGCGTACAAGGGGGCGGGCGGGGGGCGGGCGGCAGGATTTTATATGGCAAGCCAAGGCGTAGTTTCGTTACACGTGTGTGCGAGAACTGTGTATGTACACAGCCAAGGCGTAGTTTTACAGGCCTCACCGCTTCGTTCGGAAGACTCCGTCTTACTTTTTATATTTTGTCTGAGATCGTAAGTTGCAATAAAAAAGCATTACAAAAATGTAATTTTCTCTTACTTCTTAAACTCACCACATGTTAAGTTAGGTGCTTCTGGTAAATGTTTGCTCAACCTAGCTGATATTTTCTTTTTTCTGTTCTGACATCGTTCCTTTACAGCTTTTCTAGACACTAGTTAACAAAACAATAACAATCCAGTTAAATAAAAGTTTCATGAGTAGGTACAATATGATTACTCTGAAAATGAACCCGAGGTGTGGCCATCTTCACTTCAGTGTGCTAGTGTTGTGATGTGATACAATGTGCAATTTCTGTGCAAAGTGCAATGCAAACCATACTTTTTCTACTGAAGTCGCCGAGAACCGAGAACACTGTCAGATTATAATCAGTAATCACATTGTATGTACGTACAGGAGTTCACAAATATGTAAGCACTTTTGACAGATGAAATGTCGTCTTTTATTACAAAGACATAAGGTTGATGAACTGTCAAAAGTGCATGTTCCCCAAAAAACCCGTTTTTAGTTAAAACCCGCGGGCTGATTATCTAATTAGAAACCGCCTAGCGACCGGTCGCAGTTCACAGATGAACGTAATACATTGCTACTTTTCTTTGGGGTAAAAAAAAACATACCAAAGAAAAGTAGCAATGGATGTCAAATGCAACTGGTCGCTAAATAGTTTCTTTTTAGATAATCAGGGTGCCGTTTTGACTAGTCAAAACTAGTTTGAACTAAGTGCCTTTGTAAGAACTCGTTTTACCCAGTCAAAACTAGAATTTACTACAAAGATTATTGCAATTTCAGTTAAAACTAGTTATTACTGAGCAGGGTTGCAAAAAATCATGATTTTTTTATTTTAATCAAAAAAATCAGATTTTTTTAAAAAAATCTTGATTTTTTTGATTTATATGATTATTTTGATTTTTATTAGGTTTTGCGACCATTACCCTAGTTTTTATTGTGGGCAACATTTTTATTTAGGTAGAATTGATGTATAGTGCTGGCAACACCGCCAAAAAGAGTAAAATGTCACATTGACCAGAAAAAATGACTTTAGTAAATTTGAGTTTCGATTGTTTATTTGTTGATATATCCGAAAATTTAATATCTGTATCTGTCTGTCTATGCTCCTTCATTGCATGTAATGAATGAAAGTTCCTAATCATTATTGTTATATTTTTACTGACACAAAAAAATCTAATATTTGATTGTTGGTTTTTATTGCAGTAAATAACTTAGCTTACACCTATCGTACTTTGTATATTGTTTTCAATCATAACTGATGCACTCCCAGAGGTTAATTAATTCCTTTCTCGGATTTTGATTTAAATCAGTGATTTTTATTAAAAAAATCATGCAATAAAAATCGTGATTTAAATCATGATTTAAATCAAGTTGATTTAAATCATGCAACCCTGTTACTGAGAGCTTTAGTTAAAAATAGTATTAGAGAATCTTGTTTGGAGAAATAACTCAATCACAAGCGAATCGAATCGAACCTGCTTTATTCCTGTAGGTCCTGGGTTAGGTTAGAAATTTAAGGCTCACGCTCCGCTGCGCTGCGCGCTCGCCTTAAATTTCGAGGTTATTTTTTATAACAGAACAGATTTTTTTTATAATAACTGACAGCAAACGTACCTACGTTTGACGGATGTACCTACGTTTGCTGTTTACAAAGCAAATGAAGTTTGACCTAGCTCGAAACAGTTCTTACTGAATCAGTTTGTTAAAACGCGTTTGACTAGTCAAAACTAGTTTTAACTGATAATATTTATTGAGCAGCAGTAAAGAGCTTATTAGATCATCCTGAATTAAGGATCCGGAATGAAGTCGCTCCTTAATTCAGAGAAGTGTAATTGCATTCAGGAAGCTAGAATCCTAGTTAGCATCCTAGTTAGGATAGGAAATGGTCTCCGGCGTTAAGGATGCTAAATCGGACGCAGTTAGGACAGTGTAATCGCATTCAGGACGCTAGGCTCCGACACAGTAGTATCACAGCCTAAAGAGTATACAGTCAGTCAACGCTTTTTATGTTGGCGAAAAAAAGTCGCCGTTCGTCTAGTTTTCATAGTGTTTGTAAACGACAAAGTTATTTTTGCGGTTTTGGAAAATGTGCTAGGTAATCTAAAACTACTAATTATATCTCATTCAAACCAATTTTCGTTGATAGTGTTTATTAAGATCTACAACATATATTTTATCAGATTTTTAGAGGGGGGGGGGGGGACACATTTTACCACTTTGGAAGTGTATATTTTCCAAACGGTTGATTTTGAGAAAAAATACTTTTAGAAACCTCAATGTCATTTTTAAAGACCTATCTATAGACACCCCACACGTATAGGTTTGATGATTTTTTTCCGTTTTTCCCCCTTAATCTTTTATATATTTTTTTATTTTGTGTGAAAATCGTAAAGCGGTTCGCAGAATACATCTCCTACCTAGTTTTAACTGTGTAATTTTAATAGTTTTGAAATAAAGTGGCTGTGACATACGGACGGACAGACGGACAGACAGACAAACAGACAGACATGACGAATCTATAAGGGTTCCGTTTTTTGCCATTAGGCTATGGAACCCTAAAAAATAAAGATAAATAACTGGGTACTTGAAAATTCAACCTTTTTCTAAACGGGGCGTTGCGCGTCGCGAAGTCAACCTAGAAGTTGCCTCTCTTTCTACCGCGTACTTTCATGCAAATATTAGTACCTACATCAATAAACCTAGTTCAGATTAGCATTGAAAATGACACGTACCTACTACCTACCTAGCTACATACCTATACCTCCTACCTACATACCTATTGGCCGAATACTCAAACGCTACTTAACTTTGAGCGGCTCTCAAACAGCATGCTGTCTTTGTCATATCTTTGACATTTAATGCGACAGGACGATGTTTGAGAGCCCCTCAAAGTTAATTAGCGTTTGAGTATTCGGCCATATACCTCCTACCTACATGTATTTTTACGGTCACTGTATTTTCCCCTCCGTTGCTCTGCGCAAGTACATTCGTGTAACGACTGTATGATCGTTAAGCTGTGATATCGGATCCGTTATTCAGGACGGTCTAATTGGCGACTGAATTTCTCGTCCTAAATCGGACTCTGAATTCCGGATCCTTAATTTAGGATGATCTAATAAGCTCTTAAATACTAGTTGCAACAACGGCCTTAAGTAAAAACTAGTTTTGACTAGTCAAAACCTGTTTTAACTAAAAACGGGTTTTTACTGTAACACATACATATCATTGAACTTGACTGTACCTACTTAGTGTTTGAAAAGAAAATAAAAATTACCTTTGCCATCACATTGTTCTTTGATTGTCTTATCTTTACGTTGGAAGTTTGTAGTTTCTGTAGCTTCCTCTTTTAAGTTTATATCATTTGATATATTATCATCATAGTCAAATATTACATTGTCATTTTGGATAAGTTCATTATGTTTATATTCAGTTGTGCTATCATCATAAAGTGGGATGTGGACAAAGTTTATTTCTTCATTAAATATTTCATGTTTTATGTCATTATTGGGTATCTGCATAACAGAAATATTTCAACTAACCTTTTATTCAAAATAGCATGTCCATGAAATCATTTACTATCCCCGTCAATTGGTAATGCGCTGGAACCTTGTCAAATTAACATACACATCATCGTCATCCGCAACTAAAAATGACAAAAAACAGTAAAATTCTAATGGGTAATATGAATATTAATTGTTGAATTCTTATTTTCAATAAGAAAGGGTCTAGGTATATGAGAAAATTACAATTCTTTTTCGTTTTTGAGGTTAAAATCATGGCCGTCAGGCGCATTACCAATTGACGGGGATAGTAAGTAGGTTCAGCTACCTATTTTAAAATATTTTTTAAACTTCAAGTGGTGTTTAAAACAACATAATTGTTACGCGAATAATGGATTACTTGTTAATTAAGCAATATTCCATAGGGGCGTCCATTAATTACGTGAGGTGATTTTGGCGATTTTTCGACCCCCCAACCCCAAATCAAATTCGACCAGCCAAATCTCGCGACATCTCACTCACCAAGGGGTGAAATGTCGTGAGATTTGGCTCGACCGACCCTCCCCTCGCCCTATAAATCTCACGTGAGATTTTTCAAAACGTGTATTTTTAGTGTGATAACGTTAATCTGTGCTTGCTTGCTTTGCATTTATTTAAATAAACATTATTGTTTAGGATTTAACCATATTTTGGTATGAAAAATGTTTAACTTTATTTAACCTAGTTTTTTCGCGATACTGTTCCTGTTGAAAAAAAAATACGTGATATTTGCCGAGACCCCCCCTCTCCCCCACGTGAGAGTGGGTGAGATTAGGCTCGACCCCCTCCCCCCCCCCCTAAATGTCTCACGTAATTAATGGACGCCCCCAGTACTTGTTGTATGGTCTGTGATATAGGTAGTCAATTTAATATTTTTGAACTATCTCCAGCTTAGTTCATCAATTACTATATATATAGGTAGTATTATGTAATCTGTGTTAATACTTACACAATGTAAACCACTAGACTTCCACAACTTGTCCGACATAAGTGCAAGATTTTTGAAATCTGTAAAATCCTGAATTTTTCTAGCACATTCGTTGCACATGTTTCTAGGAATATCATCAGATGTCACCTAAAAACAGTTTCTATTAGAATAAAATCGAAATTTAAGGTCGGGGGGCCGTGTAATTTTTTTTTGTTCTTAGCACAAGAGTATTAAGTACTTAATTAGTTTAGCTAAAATGTCGTCACGTTTATAAACCCATGAGGTTTGAGTGTATAACGCAGTTGCGACAGACAAAAGAGCGACAATCACTATAGCGACAGAACGATATTTCGACACACGTAGCGACAGTACGTAGCTGCGACGAACGTTACTGCGATAGCACGTTTTGGAGACGCAAACTTGTAAATACATGAATTTTATTTTATTTTAGTTATATATTTTTTTGTTAGGTAAGTATTTTAAATTATTTAGGTAATTATTTTATTTTAGATTTTTTTAGTTATGTACTTACCTATTTTTATTTTTATGATTATAACGACAGCACTTGATGTATTGTTGTAAAAAATCAAATAAAGTACTTACAATCTACATGCCCTTTTTTTTCTTAGTATTAAAATGTATAATACTTTTATTTGTGTTTTGTGTGAAACTAAAAAATAACTAAAATAAAATAAAATTCATGTATTTACAAGTTTGCATCTCCAAAACGTGCTCTCGCAGTAACGTTTGTCGCAGTAACGTTCATCGCAGCTACGTACTGTCGCTATAGTGATTGTCGCTCTTTTGTTTGTCACAACTGCGTTATACAGTCATGAGGTTTGGCCAAGCGTTGCACATTCAACTAAGACGCTAACACTGAAATAAAAACAATAACAATGCGGCAACATGCGTCGGCACACACACAATAACACAATACATATAAGTTGCATAATATAATGTGCATAAGATTGAATTAATTTCGTGGCTAAACTGAATATTATGGGCCGCTGGTCTGGAGATGCATAATTTTTTGACAGAAAGTACATGATGCAAGAAGTCTTTCAGTGAAGTCCTTTTTTAAAGCAACCTAGTAGTTTTTGAGAAATAAATTATTAAAGATCGCCATATTGCTACGGTTGCCTACGATTTTTCCAAAAAAAATTGTGACGGAATAAAATTAGTGACAGACCGGGAAGCGGGGGGGCACGAGGGGGCAGTGCCCCCCCACAAGGGGGTTCGGGGGGCGAAACCCCTCCCATGAAAAGAGGGTTGTACCCCTCTCACCCCGCCTGTTAGGTCAGGTTTACCACTGGTACAGTCCTTACCTCAAACTTCAAGCATGAGATCTCGGAAACCAAAGGGAAGACTGATTAAAATTAAGCTTAATTGTTGTTTATTTATGTAGTAGTATAGGTATAGTATAGGTGGGACTAGGCGTAGGTATCCTCAATATTTTTCAAGAAAACACTAGAACTAGAGATAGACCGTAGAGGTCCAACTGGGTCAAGTCATAATATTTATAGGTTATAAAAAGAAATCAGTCAGTTTCTTTCTAATTTCGAAATCCAATACTAAAGAAGTAAGTACCTAGGCACAGAATACATGACCTAGGTATAAAAAAAATGATACTTACAGTTATTTGAAAACAAAACTCGTACAATTGCAACCAATTATTACCAGAGTCAAACGATATTTCGTTCGTTATATTCACATCACGGCATACACGACAAGCACGAACCAAAGGTATTTCATTTCGGTTAGACATTACAAAATAAACTATTATAGGATGACCTCGATTGTAAGTTTTTTTTCTTTCGACCGACAATCAAACCAAAACAAACAAAATTACAAAACAAAAAGATTTGAGAGTGAAGTGACATGATTCCAGCAGACTAATCGCTCATCAATCACCACAGAATAAAATTTAACGATTTAGCAAAAAAAAAGAAGGGACCGAAGCGAAGCGAGGGCGGGTCGCTAGTATAATATAATGCTATCCATTTGTAACTATCCGCATATAAATCGGGCATCGGAATGTCTTTAAGTTTCGAATTTTGGAATTTTGTCATTGATGGTAGGTAATAATGAAATAAGTAAAATCCATTGACTTAGAAAATTTTTCGCTATGCTCGCGCAGTGGCAAGAATCTTATAGGTATTCATATTCTAGGTTCTTGCGCAGTGGAATATTAAGTTTATGGTAAAATCATAGCATCCAGAAACACGAGTTCTTTAACCGAAAATTTAAAAGAATTACTATAATAATAATACTTCATTGCATGCCAAATTTCATGGACGGGAGCAGCGTTGCCGTTTTGTGTGTAATTACACATTTCGTGTGTAATCAAGGCCTCTCGTGTGTAACCCGTGTGTAATAGGAATGTGTGTGTAATTGTGTACTATTTCAGTCTTGGTTTCAATGAGGGCTTTTCCAAAGGACTAAAAACTGTAGGATCGATAGATGGCGTTGATAAAGTAAGCACTGTCAACTGAGGCGCGTTCAGAATCTACGCTCCGAGTGCAACCAAAGTTGTGTCAACCGAACGTCACGCTCTAATGTTTGATACGCCATTAGAGTGATTGGTTGCACTCGGAACGTAGGTTCTGAACGCGCCTCAGTTGACAGTGCTTAATTTATCAACGCCATCCATCGATCCTATAGTTTTTAGTCCTTTGAAAAAGCCCTCATTTATAATGAATATATACATTTCTGCGTGGAAAGGAACGCACCTTTTGTTTGTCACTTTGTTTGTAGCGTTTTTCTACAAACCTCTAGCACCCCCCCCCCCCCCCCCCCCCCCCCCCACGAGAGACCTCAGATATGCTAATGTGTGTAAGCGTGTGTAATGAAGGAGTCATATGTGTGGGATTTGATCGAGAGGCTGTGGCAACACTGGACGGGAGAATTATTCGGGTTGCATAAGCCCCGTTGATTGGACTATACGGGCTCAGCGCTTGTATCGTGCGTGACGATAGTTACGTCTTCAGTTGTACATTGTGAATTTAATCGAATTGTAAGTAAATCCTCTAGTTCGCTACTTTGGGATCAGAGCTATGTAGGTAATGTTGTCCAATATTGGCAAGAAGCACTATTAATTGATTGTTGGAAACAAAAAGAAAATTCAGTTAGTCTACTAGGTACCTAAACAACCTGAATTGGTACCTCTAGGTACCAATTCAGGTTGTTTAAAAAGGGATGGTGTTTTATAAATATTTTATTAAAACTTAAATTAACAGTACAAAAATTATGATAAAATAAGTAACATCGGTTAAAATTCAATCAATTTAAATTCAATTATAAATTGTAAAGGCAAGTCTATAATGGAAAATATCGACACAAATTAGGTACTTATGATAATAATAGAAATAATGAGTTTTTTGTTTTAGTTAGAATTATGTAATTTTGTAAAAAATATTGTTATAAATAGGTAGGTAGTTTATACTTAATTTTATACCTACTCTTTTCTTGGTTTTGTACACCTATTGCGAGATGTGAGACCAGCAAGTCGAAAAATAGCCTTTTAACGTGTTTCAAATACTGCATTGCCTTAATTTTTTGTTTTAGGCAGAATAAATCATATAGGTAGGTAAGTACTCGTTTCGTCAAAATAATGAAATGAAGGAGATATCAGCACACTTAACAAATATTTAGTTTTCTTACAAAATAAAATCACTCAATACGAGGGTCCCTGTAAAGAATTATCTTTGGAATTTTATTTGTTTTGGGAATCAAAGTTTTATTTGGGTGTACTACTGGTTCAAAGCATCGCTTTTTTGCATTCCAAACACCTTCTCTAGTCACGCTTATGATTGATGATGCAAAATCAAAGGTAGTCTCCGTAGTACTTTCTTCTAAGTTAGGTTCAACTTTGATTTGCATTTGAGCTTCAGAACCTATATTGCTGGTGCTAGGAGATTCAGGACTGGGCCTTTTATCTGCATCTACAGTGCCAAGTATTTCCATAGTACTTTCATCTAAGTTACGTTCAACATTTATATGCATTTGAGCTTCAGAACCTATATTGCTGGTGCTAGACGACTCAAGACTGGGACTTTTATCTGCATCTACAGTGCCAGGTACTATCTTATTTAGTGTATTTACTTGTGAATTTACATCCACCTCTTTATCATTCTCCATACCAGCTTTGACTACTTTCTTACTTGTGCTTTTTTCCTCATTCCGATTTTTATTTTTAACAGTATATTTTTCTTTCATACGCAAAACAGCCGTAAAAAAGCCTAACTCAGGCTTGAAATCCAACTTATGTAAGATCTCTAGAGAATTTTCGTCGATTAAGAGTGCGGTAGTGAATCCATTTTTGTCATTATCAACGCTGAGTACTTTCCACAAGCTTGTGTTAAGTCCATTTTGTTTCCCTATGAGTTTTAAAGCATCTTTAGGATTAGCTGCCTCAGTTCTAGGCACATATAAAAATCCGATATTTGGCTTTGGTAATTCAGACTCACTCATTAGTGATAGCTCAGCGCCGCCCCATGGTTTGATATTCTCTATTCTGTGGTACAGCCAATCCCAGCTACGTTGATCCTTAAGATTGATTTCTAGCCAGCCGGTCTTGAATGCAAATCCTCTAAAATTAGGACCAGGTTCGTCTTCGGGATCATTTATGATTGCCTTAAGAATGCCGCGTTTCACAGCATCTAACTGCTCATCTGACATTGGTTCTTTATTACGTATAGCTGCTTTGATTATTTCAGTGTTATCTTGAAGCTTATCGTTACCACCATTTGTTTCAACTTCCTTAACTGAATCTGTTTGAATTCCATCTGCTAATAATAGATTTGGGACTGCATCTCTAAATAAAATTCTATTGTACATATTATCTTCAAAATGTAAACTACATAGATAAGTGTTCTTGAGTTCATATTGACTTTTCCCAGATAAATCAGGCCTTCCACTTTTTTCTATCCATTCAGCTAGTCTGAAAAAAAGATGAAGGTAAGTTAGTATTATTACCTATTATGTTTAGCACATTAGCGCTATATAAGTAGTTATTTATTGACTTTTTCAATGCACCGCCATTTTTCAATATCTCAATACAATAATTATTTTCCCTTTTTAACCAACCACAAAAAAAATCTTTGAAAAATTATTTTATTTTTGTTTGAAAGTTGATCCCATTATCATAAGGTCAGGATCTGATGATGAGATCCTGAATAAATCAAGGGAACTCTTCAAATATTATTGGCACACCTATACCGATTTTGGTATTTTCTTAAGTATCTTGTGCATTTGCTTTGGGGAAGTACCATTTGAACTATTCAATACTAAGTATTTCACTGGTGCGATACGATCAGGTACTTTAACATGGTACTTAATTGCGATATTTATGCTCGTCATAATGCATATGGTGAAGTGGAGCTGATAGTGAAGTACCAGAAGAACACCTCAACAATTAACGCCCCTGCGCTGGGAAAAGGTGATAGCCATTGACATAAGTCTACTGTAACTAAATCGACGTATCGTCGCTAAATATGGTACCTACCACAAATGTACCATATTTAGCGACGATAATAACGACTAAGTAGGAATGTTGAAAAATAGAATTAAAAAAAACTTAAAAATAAAATACCTCAATTTTTTTAAAGCAGACTAAAAAAGTAAAAAATAACGGACTAAAATAGTAGATTATTGCATCGAGCACAAAGTAATTATTATTGCACCGAGCTCTAATCTAACAGGCACGAGGGCAATATAAATTACTTTAAGGCGAGGTGCATAATCTGTTTTTCTTTCAACTATTACTTAGGTATAGGAATAGTAGATAAAAGAAACTCATATCAAACAGTTAAAATAGAAGTATAATAAAATTATTGAAATTAAAACATTGCTATAACATTCTCGGCTTCATTTAAAATGTTTTCCGGAGTTAATGTGTCGCTATAATAGATGATTACATTTTAATTCGAAGCCGAAGCACTCAAAATCAGATAGTATCACACTTTATCGTTTCCAAAAATATTGTCAAGCAAAATGAACAAAGTTCCCACCAAATCACTTTTTAAATTTCTTTCATTTTTAAGTCAGAGTTAGCAGCAATCATTTTTTAAATTTGGAACAAGTAGGATAGAAACGAATAATACGTACGTAAAAAAAAAGTATTGATATCGGCTGGCTGAATAGAGCTAAGTAATCCATTGATTGGCACCTTTTGGTGCGATAAAAAAAAACTGTGCAATAATGAGATTTCATACATTTTTATTGCTCTAGACTAGAGCATTAAAGACTCGCTTTGTACTGAGTTTTTAGTGTGATTGTGATGAAATT
Organism: Agriphila tristella; assembly: GCA_928269145.1. NCBI lineage: Eukaryota > Metazoa > Arthropoda > Insecta > Lepidoptera > Crambidae > Agriphila > Agriphila tristella. Next base: position 22,763,551 of record OV743439.1, read on the forward strand.
AAAGCATAGTTGGAAGAAAATATAATTTCTCATAGCTTTATAATTATTACCCTAGGTATACACGTAAATGAAAAACGTGGGGCGCATTTTGTAACATTTATAGCGTAGATAGATACGAGTAATCTACTCGTATATCTATCTATCTAGAGAAATCTTACATAAAACAACAGTTCATGTCATTTGCATGGAAATAAAATTGTTTTGAACTATTCATGCATCAATATATCTCTCACATTTTTCGTTTTAAATCTCCTGTAGGTACCTATAGGGTTAAAAATCTTTAAGGTCCAGCTAGGAACAATTTTCTTCCGGCTTCAATATCAGACCCTGGATTAAGTCTTCCGTCAGAGTACCTACTTGTCAAATCTACTTCAGGGGTGCGATTGCGTAAGGTAATCCATAGGTAATCGTATTCATTTGACAGTTTCGTATTCCAATGACATATATTATGATACATTAGGAACTGTCAAATGAATACGATTGACTTTACACAATCACCTAGCAGTATGGCATCAGCATCAGTCCATTCCATCAGGCTGTATTTGACTTTGAATTTTTTCCAGACTGATGATCCAATACCTGACGGAATGGACTGATGTCAGATTGAGCATGTAATCTCTCTGCCTCAAAGATAATGTAAAAAAAAATCACAGATTTTGCAGTCCCCGCAAGAATCGGAGCATTGAAAATGAATACAAAAATTTACGAAAAACCAAAATCAAATCAAATGCAATTGCAATGCAATCCTATTACATTTTTAAAGTTACCTAAGTAATATTATTTTTACGATTGTGACACTCGGCTCCGCCTCGTGTCACAAAAGCGCCCGCTGACTGCCTCGACGCAGCCGAAATATTATTAACCGATTTTCAAAATTCCAACGAATGCATTTCTCGTCTGCTTCTGCATCTTTTAACACTATTACCATGACGATCGGTCAATAATCATAGAAGCTACAAAACTTTTTATGTACGGAAACACCCGTTTTTCTAGAATTCCAAATCTAAAGGGACCACCTACAACACACAGGTCACAATTCTGCCCTGTGACGCGCATTCCGTGTAACTTTTTGCATCATGTTTTGAGAAAAACGCGTTTAAAGGTAAAAGTCGTTTTTTCGTTCTTATTCCTACACTATTTATACATTTAAGTAACAAAAAATTAAGCAAAGACTCTTAAACAAGGCCGTTGTGTTTTTTTTACAATATCTTAATTAAATAATTGCTAACAGCGATTTTAAATTATTGCTTAATTCAAATTCCATACAAATCGTGTTACGCGAGGGCGTGTATCTAAGTTACACGCGATCCGCGTAATAAGTTGTATGTCTACTGAAACAAATCTATCAGTTGTAATTAGAGTAACACGGTGTAGGCAAAATAGAAATACAATTAATAATCAACGAAATCTTAAAAAAAACACAATATTTAAGTAATAAAAAGGTACAACTTTTAATATTATAATAAATCTTCTAGTAAATCATAACAACCAGATGAGGTAAAGTGATAATAAAAACCTTATGTTAATATAAAATTTGGGAATGGTTTATTATATTTTTTATAAAACATAATAAATATAAATTTTAAATGGTAATATTAAAATAATAGTAACATTTTAAATGTATATTTATTATATTTTCTAAAAATATAGTTTAATAAAACAAAAACATATTATTGAGTTTTTTAATTTTCATAAAAGTTAGGTGGACTTTAGACTTTAGTGGAAGTTAGGTATTACTTTTTTACCCAGTAAAAAAGTAATACCTATAACTTTTTTATATTACTTCGGCCGCCCGCGACTTCGTCTACGTGGAATTTTTTTAGCAATCCCTCGGGAACCATAGTTTTTTTCAGAATAAAAGGTACCTTATGTTCTTTTTTGTATTCCTGGTAACGTGTATCTAAAATTTTCGGTTCAGTAGTTATGACGTTAAGGCTTTAAAAACAAACAAACAAACTGACTTTTGCATTTATAATACTAGTAAGGATATTTTCTAAAAATATACTTAAATAAAATAATCCTAACTTTTCTATATTTTATAAAAGCCCACCCAGCACACTAAAAAAATAAAAGTAAAGGCCCAGTATTTTTTTAAATATACAAGGTGTTTGGTAAAAGCCTTATAAAGCCGAATAGGGTAGATAGGGACCATCAAACTGAACAACTTTTACTATGGGACCAACTCTGAAATCGCGAAAAAAAAATCAGCTGTTTCATACATTTTGAAAGGACATGTCCTAATTTGGGCCACGTCTATGTACACCACTCTCAAAGATGGAGAAAAATACACTGATTCTGAGAAAAATACAAATAATTTTATTGAATGCATGGTTAAATGGTTATTAATAAAAACAGATCAATATTTTTTACTTGAAATAAAGTGTCAAATATGGCAACTCTCCGTTAAAAGCCGTCAGTGGGCGCATTCTGCCAGACAAATCTTTGAGTCATCGATTGCAATTTTTAACCATGGAAAGTATAGCGGTAGGTGCTTAGGGTGTTTCTACACGGTGCAAGTAGCCCGCGCAAGTTGAGCACTTGCGCAGGTTACATGCTCCATGGAAACACGTAAAGCGGGTCCAGCTCCATAGCATTGTACACTCGCGCAAGTAACCCGTGCCTCAACGTGCGCAAGATACATGCACCGTGTAGCACAAGGACGGATAGAGCATTACTATCGCTTTGAGATAAGCGGTCTAGCTGCCGGTATTGATCAATATTTTACTTTCCATGGTTAAAATGTACTCTCTATGGCGATCGATGACTCAAAGATTTGTCTGGCAGAATGCGCCCATTGTCACTGTCATTGAGTTCTACCTACTCTGTACTGTGGGTTGTTGTTAACACAGACGTATAAGAAGTTGTTAACATCTTCCGCCATGATGCTTTTTTTATGCGTTTTTGCATTTTGTTTAATGTTCCTTCCAGAAAACAAAGCGATTTTAAAGAAATTGAATAATTAGAAACTGTTTATCGTGTCTTTATCTATTTTTTGGTATACTGTACAAAGACGTGGCCCAGACCTCATACATTTTTGGACATCACCTTTCGTTATAAATTTTTGTATGAAACAGCTGATTTTTTTTTTCGCGATTTCAGAGTTGGTTCCATAGTAAAAGTTGTTCAGTTGGATGGTCCCTATCTACCCTATTCGGCTTTATAAGGCTTTTACCAAACACCTTGTATAAATAAAACCTCCCAAGTTTTATATTTTTTTATATTAACGAAAGTTGAACTAGGTATTACAGCGATTCTAGAAAATATAATACTTAAATATTTTTTTTTTTAATATTTAAAATTAATATTAATAACATTCAAAATCAATAATAATAAAGTAAAACAAACCTTAACAAAAGTATTTTTTATAAAAGAACATTACATACAGTACACCCAAAATTTTATAACAGTACACCAAGCCTAGTAAAAAAGTTATATTATTATTAAAAAATAATTTAATTACTTTTTTAAAAATAAAAAATAAATCAATCCTAAGTTTTTTTATTTTTAATAAAATCCACCCAGAAATTATTTAACTTTCACTTAAAAATGAAATTTAAATTGCTTTATTAAAAATGTATATTAATTATATTTCCTATAAATGAAAATAAAACAAATCCTCAGTTTTTCAGTCCGGTAAAAAAAATGCATAAAAATTTAGAAAAATAATCAGTCTTAAGTACTATATTTTAATAAATCTTCCTATGGCTACCTACATAACAAAAATTGTTTTTAATCCCAACAAAGATCAGACTATTTGGCTACAAAACAAAGAAAAATCTATAGTCTTCCATAGTTATTAAAACAGCCCATTTTAAACAAAAAATAAATAAAATAATATAATAGCTAATGACTTGGTTTGTTTCGCTTATAACGTGTATCTAAAATTACACTAGATAGAAATATTTAGCTGGCACCCGCATCTACTATGCCTATCTGTGGTAACTCAATTACACGGCGATCGCGTAACACGCGCTTAAAATTCCTGAGTTACACTAATGTGGCAGGCCTGTTCCTGAAAAATTTCAGGAACAAAGTCCCTTTTTTTAAAGTGCCCCATATAGAAGGGGGCTAGACGATCTCAATAAGACCTGTTAAGCTTAATTAGTGTATCTCAAGATACACTAATTGTGCCTCACAGGGCAGAATTATTTACCGATTTTAAAATAATTTCGCCATTTGGAAGCTAAACTAATACCCTAGGACCCTTTTTTTAATTTTTTCTTAAGTCAATTTTTTTTCCGAAATATTTACAATTTAGTAAACAAACACCCCCCAAAAAACTCGGAATTTTTGGAATTTTGCAAAATTTCAAAAAAAGTTACCAGTAGATTTTCAAAATTCAAACGTTCACACGTGTCTCGATAAATTCCTCAACTTTTGGTACTATTTTCATCTCGATCCTCTCAAAGTCCTCGGAGATATGGTCAAAAATACGTCTCAGGCGATTTGCATCTGATAACCATTTTCATTGGTAAAACTAAAGTCCAATCAGAACTGTCACTGTCAAACTGACTCTGATAGTTATATTTTCAGACATAAACCTTTGGTCACTTTTATACCTTTTTAATTTATTTCATACATTTTGAGTCATAACAAGTAGGTACATAACATATCTTTCAGGGTAATTTCAAAGTACCTAGAATAATAATTAGTTGTTGTTTTGTTGTTTTTCTTTATTGAGACATATCATAACCATTTTTGATATTAAAAGTTGACTCAATAACTTAAAACTCATACCTAACAATGAGCGGTTTTCAAAATGCAGTTTAAGAAAAAAAAAAAGTAGTACCCTCGCTGCGCTCGTGTGCCTAAATATCTCGGGCTGCAATTTGATGCCTTACAGCCCTTGGCTACTAATCTACTATAATAAGCGGATTTCAAAAGGCAGTTTAAAAAACAAAAGTAGTACCTAAAAGACGGCTAGATGTCGTTGTTCAACTAAGTAGGAAGGTTTTTAAGAACTCTATCGCTTTGACTCTGGCTTTGGTTTATGACGTCAGTGCACTCTCCGTCCTTGTCATCGTGTTATGATATGACAAGGACGGATAGAGCCTAGCTATTGCTTTGAGTTAGGCGGTGGGCCCCTGGGAGTAAAATTAAAATAAAACCTACGTAAGTAGTTGAATAGCGCCATCTATCAACATAAAAATAAACTAAAATTCTCAGCTGTCAGAAAACCGCTCATTAGGTTTGTGGTGGAAAAACACGTAGGTAATGTGTTTAATTCTTGAGTAAGCAATATATGTACTTCCTTTTGTGTTGTTTTGCTCTGGCAACACCTTTGGTTACATTTTTGCCGGGAAATGAGCGGTTTTCAAAAGGCAGTTTAAGAAAAAAAAAGTAGTACCTACATAAAAAAGAACTAGATGTCGTTGTTCAACTAAGTAGGAAGGTTTTTAAGAAAAAGGCAAAGGATGAAACGTGATTACTTTTTTATCATACGTTTGTTTCAAGAAGCTTATACCTCCCTCCAATGGAGGTTGCACGGCCATTACAATACGTGTTCGTTGTTCGTCGTTCGTTTGTTCGAGAGAAACGAAAACGTATTGTAAAACGAAAAGAAAGAGATAGCAATAAGCCGTAACGTCACTAAAGAGTCTTTTTCAATCTTCACTTACTTACTAGGCCTGCAACCTCCATTGTGGATATAAGCTTCTTGGTTTGTTTAGTAGTACCTACATAGTTTTTTTACATTCTCTTTGGAGTTTTACATTATCTTTGGAGTAGTTTGTGGTTTGTTGCGTTGGTTGACCTTTGGCGTATTCCCACTGATGTCCATAAAGCCTCGATTACATACGCCGATTTAGCTTCCTTACTGGGGATCCAATCTAGGAACCCAAATTGGATGTAGCGATCACACTATGCCCCAATTAGGACATGATTTCACTGATTAGGGTTGTCACCAGTACTTGACAATAACATTATTGTACATAGATTAAACAATGAGTTTTCACTATTAACGGAAATGTAAAGGTAGGTTTTGATGAGTACTCTGATAGGAAATGGTTTGATGATGAAGCCGGACGGAAAAAGGCCACTAGAACTCTGTAATAAAAAAGATGGCGGTCAACTTTATTGTTTGTGGGCCGCTTTCAATGAAACACGGTTTTGTTACTATTTTGACAAAAAATAACAACGAAAATGTTGAAAATATTAAAATCTAAGATGGCGGTCATCTTTTTTGTTTTTGGGCCGATTTCGATAAAACTCGGTTTTTGGTCCTATTCTGCCAAGAAAATAACAACGCAATATTGAAAATATTAAGAAATCCAAGATGGCGGCCAAAATTTTTTTTGTGGGCCGATTTCGATGAAACTCAGTTTTTGGTACTATTTTAACAAGAAAATAACAACACAATTTTTTAAATACTAAAAATCCAAGATGGCGGTCAACTTTTTTGTTTTTGGGCCGATTTTGATAAAACTCAGTTTTCGCTACTATGTTGACAAGAAAATGACAACACAATTTTTCAAATATAAAAATCCAAGATGGCGGCCTACTTTTTTGTTTATGGGCCGATTTCAAAGAAATGTATACGGGTGTATTATTACGTGCCCGTAATAATACACCCGCAGAAATGCAAACTAAAGAAAAAAATATGACTGAAGACTTGGCTGCATGATCAAAGTTTCATTTGCCTTACCTATATAGCCTTGGCTAGGGAGGCAACCCTTAAATTCCACAACTAGGATCCAATTCGGGGCATCGTTTCCAATCTGAAATTGGATCCCCAGTAAGGAAGCTAAATCGGCGTATGTAATTGAGGCTTTATACAAGTACGCTGGACAGGCGAACGTCATCAATCGTTTGTTCCGATTTGAAAATCGCCATATTGGCGCTGAGAGCAGTAGATTCTATCCTATGGCAGTAGTGAGTGTACTTGGAACTAATAATTAGTTCCAGTGTGTGTTCAAAACGGTACAAATAATTGCTGTCATTTCATGAAAATAGCCTGTCCAGCGTACTCAAGAAGCTTATACCAGCGTAGGTACTAGTATAATGCAGATATTAGACGGTCATCAAAAGTGCTTCATTTTCGATGACAAAGGCAGTGACTAGTGACCAGTGAACGCCTTTGACTAGTGACCAGTGAACGCCTTTTGGTATTTAGACACTTAATGCAAAATGAATGTAGTATTTCTCATTTCTCACAAAATTTCACGGCAACAGGTTGTGCGTGATAATTTTGATTAAAGAATTAATAGTTAATTAAAGAGAAAAAAAATGCTTGCATGCACTGCTTGTATGCATGTTTCATGATGCGGGTTGAAAAGAGTTTAAAAACGAAAAATAAATGCATTTTAAAATAAATATAAATAAGTTAGTGACTAATAGTGACGACATGCCGTTCACTGCAGTGAATGGCACTGTTTACACGCGCATTTATTGTTCATTTCCGATGCCGATGACTGATGAAAGGCCGATGCCCGATGAAACTGCACTGCCGTCTAGTGACTTTCATCGAAAAGGCGCATCGCGATGAAAGATGACTCTACATAAATTAGACACGTCATTTTCGATGCTTCACTGCGATCGAGCATCGAAAATGAACGAAAAAAGGCCCGTCTAATATCTGCATAATGGACGTCAGTGCGTACCTATTCCGAAGAACTTTTCTGACCCTTAGCGTGAATATTTTTTAAAAATCTACCTAGTTGAAGTAGTGCCATCTATCGACATAAAATTTTACTAAAATTATCAGCTGTCAGAAAACCGCTCATTAGTAGGTAATGGGATGGGACTTTAGCGTTAATCTCCCTCGTAGAATAAGAATAAGTAGGTAGGTAGGTAGGTACCTACCTATAAAATTCTTGACCTTACTAACCAATCGGTTACTTAACTATCTATCATACCTACCTTACCACAACACAATTAATAAAAACGTGTTACCTAGGTATAGGGCTGCCATCTCTAAAACCTGCCGCCCAGGACCGGAAGCGTAAAAACCCCGGACTTTGGAGGCTTGACCCCGGACATTTGATTTTTTTATATTCACTTTTAGCTTGGTTAAAAAATAAATTTTACCCTACTTGACTGAGAAAAAATGAATTTTAAGCCTTTTTTCGCATAAAATAGTGTGTTTTACTAGTTATGATGTAGAGCCGGGGTGTCCAACACAATTTTGTGGAGGGTCAGGGTCCAGGTTTAGTAGTTTTGCAATCGTAGCAGGCCAAAATAAATGCCCAAATAGCCACAGGCAGCCCGAAAAAAAAAGCCGCGCAGCGCGATTTTTAGTCACTTTTTCACTAACCTTGTAATCTTGCTTGTTTATAGATTTTTTTGTGGGGTGCGCGGTGCTTGTTTATAGTAAAAAACAATGGGCTGCGCAGCGTGATATTTGAGGAGTGCGCTGTGCTTGTTTTTAGTTAATAAATGAATGATATTTTGCGGGGTGCGCGGTGCTTGTTGATAGTAAAACAAGCGGCCACCCGCGACTTCACCTGCGTGGAAAGTTTTTTGCTATCCCTCGGGAACAACACTCTTTTTCGGGATGACAGGTACCTTATGTCCTTCTCTGTACCCCTGACAAGGTGTATGCATGATTATCGGTAGAGTGGTTAAGACGTGAAGGAGTAACAAACAAACAAATAAACAAACAAACAAACGGACTTTCGCATTTATAATATTAGTAAGGAAGTAAGGATATTAGTAAGGAAAAGAAATGGGCCGCGCAGCGCGTTTTTTTTGCGATTTGCGCGGTGCGCCACGCGTAGTGAAGTAAGTGTCCGGGCACGAAAACTGCGACGGCGGAGCGGCAGCGGGGCGGCGCGACAGCGGAGCGGCGGCGATGCATTCAACAGTATGGCACAGTATGGAGACGCGCACGAAACGGGCGGTGGCGGCCCGGGGCGACGAGCGATGCACGGGCGGGAGGAGAGCGACGAAAACAAATGAACAAACTAGTTGGATTTGGTAGCCCGCGATTACAGTAGTGTTGTGTTGAATAATATAATAGTGTCTGTTTGACTACTAGGTAGTACCTATTTATTCAGTATGGATGTCGGCATCTTGGACATCATTTAAAAAACACAAGATGAGCAAAGAATCCGGTTTTGAAACTAGTTAACGCCTATACTTAGACCATTTTTTCGAACTAAATAACATTTTTAGACATAGGATCATAGACTTATTATATCACTATATATTTCGTCCTTTGAATATTTTTCGGTATTGATTTAACAAGAAATTGTTTCCATAGCAACATCACATTTGACACATCAATAGAAATAAAAAAACTTTAAGAAGTTTCTTTAACATACAATTTAGGTTAGTCACTACGATATTCTAAAAAGCCCTAGTCCAGTGGGACCACGAGTACATAGTGGTATACCGTGGTCCTACCAGTAGGTCAAATCGGTAGGTCCACGGGACCTTAATGGTATTTAGCCCATCTGTCACAACACTACTAACGCGGCTGACCGACCGCTATGTTTCGTGCCCACGTTCTCATCGCCCCGCCCCGCCGCCGCTCCGCTGCCGCGCCGCCCCGCCACCGCTCGGCCGCCGCCACTTTCGTGCCCGGACACTAAGGCGCCCGGTAACGCGTGCGCTGAATGAATATAGTACTTTTTTGATCGGAGTTTGATCCAAAACCCGGACTTTAATTATAGTCCGGGTTTTACCCGGACTACAAAAAAAAAACAATATGCCTGATGACATAACCTCAATCTTTGATTGGTAGGTACTTTTACTTACTTTTTTTCATTTGAATGCGGGAACGGATGAAACATCAATTTCTTATTTCTGGTTGAGGTGGATAAACAATTCTTCATTGCACACGTCATCCTGACCATTTTTTGGGTTGTTGTAACTTGTAGGAACAGTTGCAAACTTAATAACACACGTACACGTGATCGTTCGATCGATAGTGCCCGAGCGACTGACAGAACAGAGTAAGAAAGAAACGAAGCCGGCTCGGGCGTCGCGCGGGGCAGGGCAGGGGCAAGGCGGGGCGGGCGTTTGGCCTTGAATGTCTCGCTCGCTCGCCCCTTGCACCGCTACCTACCGCACGTTAGTTCCACAAAACCATTACCTACTTACTACTTAAGTACTTTGTGTTAGTAGGTACTATTATCCTACTAATATTATAAATGTGAAAGTTTGTGGGTTTGGATGTTTGTTCCTCAATCACGCAAAAACTACTGAACGGATTTGGTTGAAATTTGGCACACAGATAGATGATAGCCTAGATTAAAACATAGGATACTTTTTATCCCGATATTCTCACGGGAACGGGAACCACGCGGGTGAAACCGCGGGCGGCCGCTAGTCACAGAATAAATATGCTATTATTCTGCTTGATTCTGTGGTTGTAAAATTGTCCCATGCCCGAAGTTCCGAACGTTCATTTCTAATCATCATTTATTTCATTCATCAATCATCATTAGGTAGGTAGGTATTTAAAAGTGTTTGTCGAAGGTATTACGTATTACGGCTTTATACCTACTATTAGTTATTCTGTGGCTGCACTACATCTTCGAGCAACGACGCGACGGCTTCGTCGGAGCCCGCAATGCTCTAAGCACTACATATAAGTATTCGCATATGTTCGGCACAATTCATCGTGGGTACCTAGGTACATTGATGCTTTTGAAAGAACCTGTTTGAAGCCATCAAAATGTATTATTTCGATATTTGAAGCATTTGTTACGAAACCGGCAACGTACGATGAATTGTGCCCATCGTGGCCCATGGGCCAATAATTATGTAGGTAGGTCATTCATAGACTAGACAGAAAAATTTTCGCTGCGCTCAGGTAGGAAGTGCCGGCATTATACCTAGCACTTAGGTATATTCTGTGATTAGGTACCTATAGTTTTTTCCGTCCTCAGCGGAATTGACTAGGTTAGGTAGGTACCTAGGTACTTACCTATAACTCTTTTTTTTATTTATGAATAAGTAAGTTATTAGGAGCTCAATGGCGCAGTGGTTTAGTGCCTGACCCAGCGATTGCGGAGGTTAAGCAAGTTTCGCAAGGGTCATGGGATGGGGACCTAATCTCGAGCTTCTCCGTGCTTCGGAAGGCACGTTAAAGCCGTTGGTCCCGCGTACTCCCGAGTGCAGTCGTTAACACCCACCAATCCGCATTTGGGGGCCCGCGTGGTGGATTATGGCCCACCCTTCTTATCCATAAGGAAGGCCTGTGCCCCAGCAGTGGAGACATCAAAATGGCTGATGGTCAAGTTATTAGGTACCTACCTACCTAAGTAGGTAGGTAGCTAGGTACCGAAGCACGGCAAAAACAGAGTCTCATTATTACTATTCATTTCCCTGACTCAAAATTCAGTGTTGTCGGCCACAGTAGCTGGCTTTTTTCCCGGGGCGGCGCGGCGGCCACTAAGCCACTAGCGGCTGCGATTGGTGGCTGCGGCTAGTGGCTTTACGGAGCCACTAGCGTTTGCGATTGCGACTAGTGGCTCAATGGCGGAGGCAAGGGCGGATCCAGGATTTAAATTTGGGGGAGACTCGGGTCTAGGGCAGGGTCTATGTTAGGGATCCCTGTCAAGAATGCACAAAATGCCTGATTTAGGAAAAATTACTGCCTGTTAAAAAACGGCCGCGCAGCGCGATTTTTAGCCACTAATTTTGAGGTGTTATCTATGGTAAAAAAACTGCCGCTAAAAAACTAATTTTGTAGTGTTGATAGTAGAAAAAGCACCGCACAGCGCAATTTTTTGTCAGTTTAGTCAATTGTATGTACTCTTACTACTTATAGGAAAAAAACGGCAGCGCAGCGCGATTTTTTGTCAGTTTCATTCACAAATCTTTTCCTCTTGTCTACAAGAAACGGCCGCGCAGCCCTATTTTAAGTCAGTTTTAGCCACTAATTTTGTAGTGTTGATAGTAGAAAAAGCACCGCACAGCGTAATTTTTTGTCAGTTTAGCCACATGTATGTACTCTTATGTACTTATAGGAAAAAAACGGCCGCGCAGCGCGATTTTTTGTCAGTTTCATTCACAAATCTTTTCGTCTTGTCTACAAGAAACGGCCGCGCAGCGCAATTTTAAGTCAGTTTTAGCCACTAATTTTGATGTGTTGTTTATAGTAGAAAAAGTGCCGTGCCGCGCGATTTTTTGTCAGTTTAACCACTTGTATGTACTCTTATTTATAGTAAAAAACGGCTGCGCAGCATGATTTTTTGTCAATTTCATCCACAAATCTTGTACTCTTGTCTAAAAGAAATGGCCGCGCAGCGCGATTTTTCGTCAGTTTAGCCACTTGTATGTACTCTTATCTATAGTCAAAAAACGGCCGCGCAGCGCGATTTTTAGTCATCCGCTAATATTGTAGGTTCTTTTGTCTACCTATAGTAAAAGAAATGGCCGCGCAACCAAAGGCGAATCCAGTCAGGATTTTAAATTGGTGGATTTTTTTAATCTTAAAACGATTTTTATAGAGGAAGAGTATTATAGGACGTAGTTAATTCCGCATTTTACACACAGCCTTTAATTAAGTAAACGGAAAATAATAATATTAATAATATCTCAATAAATAAATTTTAACGTAATAATAACTGTTCCGAATTCGAGCGATAGTCAGCAGGATAGCACGAGAGCTCCATTATTCAGCCTCAAAATTCAATGCAATCCGCAAAGGTAACCAACCTCGTGGGGAGGCCATGGCCCCCATGCCCCCCCCCCCCTCCCCCTGGATCCGCCAATGGGCGGAGGGTCTAAACAGAGACCATTTCATGGTCTTCCGAGGGGTTTCCTTTTGTGTTTAAGATGCTAGGTAGGAAAAAAAGTGAACGTCAGAACCGCGGGATCAAAGTCATAATTTTGAATAGGTACCTACCTACCTATTCTCTATGTACCTACCTATGTAGTTAATTCTCAATCAGTACCTACCTACCTTACAGTACCTTTCCCTGAAACGTTAGTACCTTTTAACTTATTTCTATTTTAAAGTGGGCCGTCATTCTGACGTCAGAACCGCGAAGACATTCCCGCAGGCTGATTATCTAAAAAAAGCGACCGAACTCGATTCCTGAATTATTTCGAAATCGTCGCGCGACCGAGTCACTGGTGTGATATTATGTATGCGATCGCTGATTTGATAAGTTTATGCTCATTAAAATCTCCATAGAAACTAGCGCCACTCACTGGTAACCGGTGGGAGCGACTGAAAAGTCGTTTTACCGAAAGTACTCTGTACTAGGAATAGATTTGGATACCTACACATTTAAATTGGAAACCCTATGTCCAGAGATTAGCAAAAAAACTGTCAACATTCATTTATGCCTTTCGTCAACTAAAAAGACTAACTAATCTAAAAACGACACTATTGGCTTATTATGCCTATGCTCATTCACTATTAACGTACGGTATCGTTCTGTGGGGAAATAGGGAATATGCATCAATTTTTTTTTAATCTTAATCAAAAGTATAATGCGTGAGAAAATTAACTGTAATATTAAAACTTTTCTCTTGCGTTTTTTTCTCGTGATATAGTTACTTGAAGTTAGCGCGCAGCAGCACCCGCCGAAAACGCTCCATACAAAACGGTGACGTCACACATCACGTTTCAGGTGTGTTTCGGCGCGTTTAATATGGAGTTAGCCAATAATTTTCAATTATCTCCCTCAATTTTGCGTTTAGGTAAGTACATATGTGTCATACAAAATATTGATTATTATTCGATATTCTATCTGTCTGTAAAGTGTATTATATCCGAAAATGAAAAAAAAATATCGTTATTTTCCCCTGATTTCATCGTGTGATAAAACTAGGATTATACATTTTTTTTATTTTTTTTCCTGTTCCATCATGTTTTTATAAGTGTCCGCAGCGATCAAGCTCAAATTCATCAAAATCGGTGACTTATGCATATTCCCTATTGCTCTAATATACAGGAAATCTTTGTACTACAAAAAAATGTATACGAATCTTATAATCTAAAGCAAACCGAAACTTGTCGCCCATTTTTTGTAGAACTCGGAATATTGTCACTTACGTCACTTTATATCTTCGAGGCCTGTAAGTTCGTGAGAAAGCACCAATATCTGTATTCCCCAATTAAATTGGTTAGACGTAATAATCGCTATCAAAATAAATTGAAACTGCCCGAAACAACTTTAAAATTGAACTCTGATGCCCCACATTCAATGATGATTAAAATCTATAACAAATTGCCTAATTCTCTCAAAAATATAGAAAACCCCACTGATTTCGAGAAACAACTAAAGCAATATCTCCTTTCCAAATGCTATTACAATATTAAAGAATTTTTTGAAGAGAAAAATGACATTTGACATGTGCGCTACAATTTAATTATTTAAATTAAACTACAATTTAAATATTTTTATTATAACATTATTATTTTTAGATTATTTAAATGTTGGCATTAGATTTCTCTTTTTAAATGTTTTTTTTTATTGAATTGAATTAATTTAAATAATTAAGTATTATGAATTCTACTAGATTTTTTAAAATATTATTTTATTTTGTAAAATCGATCGGTAAAATAAAAAATGGTTTTATTTATACAAAGTGTACTATAAATTTTATATAGTGTACTATCGTCGATTAATTTTGTATAATGAATTTTATTGTTAAATTTTAGTCCTACTATTTTATTGTAATGAGATTTTTAAGTATCAATTTCGTAATGTTATTCATCAAATTGGTTTATTTATGCACAAATTTGTTTTTTTTTGTTTTGTATGCATGTTGATTATTTTTAATTTTGCATTTAAATTGAATGTTTTTTTTAAGTGAGACTTGTCGTGCCTGCTACATTGATTTTATTTAATTTATGTATTTTGAAAATAATAAATAAGCTCTCTCTATTGCTGCGCCCTTCCAGGGTGTCACATGATCTGTATCTATCTACATGTAACATCATTATAAACTTTGTGACATGCAATAAATAAATGAAATAAATTGTGTATACGTTTAACCCATAGACTTAGAAAATTTTTCGCTATGCTCAAGGTTTAACCAGGGTTACCAGAGGGCCTAGTACGAGTTGGTTTTTTGCTCTCACTTCACTTTTCGAATAGTTAACTATCGTTTCCTCTCTTTCACTCGTTCACTCACTCGCATGATTTCCTCTCTTTCACTCGTTACTATTCGCAAAGTGAGGTGAGAAATACAACTCGTACTAGGCCCTCAGATCTAATAATTAGATTTCCTGTCATTTTGACGTTTGATAATTTTTTCTCACCAAAATGATTAACAAATTATGTGTTTTCTTTAAGAACTTACGACTTTTTGGGATTTCAAAAATCCCTGACAACTACAGTTTTTCCCTGTTTTCCTGACGGATGTCTTAAATTCCTGACATGTCATGAAAATTCCTGTCATCTGGTTACCCTATTAGGTATCACCTAAACATTATTTTTTGAGAAATGAAAGAAAGGAAAAATATGGGTCTCGTCTTTTTGTAAGAGCAATCTAAGCATCAAAAAATACCAATCACATAATAGACAATTTGACAACATTGAAAATATATTACAAATTGTGGTCATCCTAACAGATTATGGTGTAAATAAACATATTCGACTATTATATGGACTAAATTAAGTCTATTAATTGATTAATTTCACCTAGAAAAATGCAATTATTTTTGAATTTTATTCTGTGGCGAAAACACTCTAAGCTGACTGATGACGTCACATGCCTGTAAATAAATATGGCTTCAGGCGTTTAACACGACCATAGACTTAGGATCCGCGATTGATGACAATGTTTACAGGCTTGTGACGTCAACAAGTCACGTGTCCAGAGCCATAGCGTTTTTGGCGCGGTTTTAAAATTTTAAACTTTAACATAATTTTTTTAATTAAATACATTGATTTTTCCTGAAATATCAATGTAGTGCGCTTATTACGTAATAAGGAATGATTTAAAATGGTTTTACAAAATTAGTCAAATAGTCTATTATATTTTTGAAATGTAAATTCTTTTTTCAGTTTCAGTTTTTAATAAGTATCTTCAATATTTTAAGGTACACGGGACGATGGGTAAAAATAATAAAAATGCATAAAAAAAATATTAAGTATCTACGTATTTATTTATTTTAATCACAAATCCATTAATAGAAGAAATCACGGAAAACAAACGACGGCGACGTTCATACAATTCTGATGCGCTGCGTAGCGGTCGTTTTAAAGGAATCTAACCTACCTACTTAGCACAATCGTAGTCCATTGATTGACGATTAAAGGTAAACAATTATTTTTGTTACCCAAAAAAGGACCTAGACTTTCACAGGAACTAACGTGTCTTTCGATGGACTGTTCGATATATTGTGACATTTAACTAGATGCAGCAATAAATCTTTTCTTCCATTGAAACTCCTCGGGCAATGTGTACACTTGTGTCGCCGGACGCCTGTGTGTACGCTGCCATGAACTTTCAACTGACCCGATGTCGCAAAACACATTGTACACTGGTCGCATTTGTGCTGCTTGTCACCTGAATGTTTCAGCAAATGTACTTTTAAATACTGCTTCGATTTGTAAGCTTGCCCGCAGATCTTGCACTGGTAGTTTCGATCGTCCAAATGCCAAATCTTGTGATTGTTCAAATCACAAGAAAATCTATATCTTTTTGAGCAAAACTCACATTGGTAGGGTTTTTCAGAAGTCACATCCCTCATGTGACATCTATAAGTTAAATGATTCTTGAACATTTTGTTACAGTGCGTGCATTTAATAGCTTTATTTTTAGTATGTATGCACATGATATGATTCTGAAAGCAAAAACAAAGTATTCATACTGAGCTCTATTTCCTTTCGTGAAAAAACACCGTTAATCGTTTAGAGCTCTTACACACGGGCAGCACGTTGCCAACTGCAGCCGTCGACACTCGTCGGCGGCAGGCGTCGACTACAGTTGGCACTGTCGTGGACAACGTGCCATCCGTATATTACCAACGTGCCGCCCGCGTGTAAAGCAAGGGTTTCCTAGGATGATAGGTGCCCTCATATTTAGTTATTTATTAATTTAGCGGATTTGTTTACATAGACAACGTTCTAAGCCGCTAAATTACGGCCGTAATATAACGGCACCGTCATCCTAGGAAACCCTAGTTGCTCTTAGGCCAACCAAACCTCATCAGGATGATAGACTTTCTACTGTCCATAAAGTCACAATATCTGCGGACCAGTCGTCGATGACGATGATAAACGCTCATGGTGTAAAAAAACTTCACTAGAAATTGGTAGCAAAGTTGGGGGCAAAGTTGTTCGCGTCCGTAGGAGCTACCTAACCACAACCCTACACGTGCTCCTCGGGTGGTGCTAAAGAACAACAAACGCCGAGTCGTAGGCGGCGGTCAACTAACCTACTAGGCTGGCTTAGCGGCTAGCTTCCGTAGAAGTAGGAAATGACTTCTACAAACCGTAAACTTGCGGTCATTTTTCGTTAGAACGGTGGTTTTGGCTTAATCGCCTGGGCCAATAGGAAGACAACCTCCATAAAAAATAACCTCAGTCCCAAGGTGTGGACCGTGCCGAAGGAATGAATGGCTGGGGGGTATCCCAGTCACCAGCGCCAACCACGATGGACATGACAAACATCGTGAGTATCGCCTTCAGGTGAGAGTTGGCGTAACCTCACCTGCGACCTTATAAATCGACCCTTTTCGTGGGAACAAAATGAATGAAGAACAACCAAATACAACAACAAACAAACCTTTAACTTCCTCGGAAGAACAGTCCACTGGAGTGGAAAACCAAGCACCCGTAATAGAAAATTCTACAAGCCGGAAAGTTCTTGTACAGCAAGCATTCCATCCTGGCCTATTCCTACAAAGACCTAGATCTGCGTCAATTGGAAGTTGTCCGACACAACCACCTACTGAAGTCATGAAACCCAAAGATGCGCCATTGACACCTACAGATTCACCACGTCCTCCTCCGTGGCAGAGTGCCCTGTAATAGGAGTAAAAAAAGGAAATTATCCTCCAGCCCTCCTGTAGATAAGACGACCAAAACATCAAATCGCTATGATGGGCTACCTACTGATATATCTGATGAAACGGTTAAACCAACGAAACAAAATAAACCATCACCAATCATACTCTATGGAATAGAAGACGTAAAAGAATTAACAAATCTCTTAGAAACAGAATGTGAGAGAAGAAATCACTAATATTGATACTACATACAGGAAACAGCTAGAAGCCCACCCCAATACCCTTGCACGACAGCTCACAATATCAAGCTATGTTAAACGCCTTAAAAGGAAAGACATCCTATAGTGTAGAGAATTATGAGTAGATGTTCTCGCTGGGACACACACTCTGAATGAGAGAAACATGCAACACATCTGCTTAAAGTGAATGCACTGATTGCAGATCCAACGGAACGGAAAAAAAAGAAATTGGTAAGTAAAGAACAATAGCTCACTTTTCCAAGCAATGAAATACAATTTTATTTATCGGAGCAGCTTAGGGGAAGCGGGAGGGTATCACATTCCGGCGAGGTCCACAGGTTCTGTGATGATGTTATAGATAGTGTGTAATGTAGAAGTGTAACAGTCAAAAGTTATGATTGTGAAATATGAAAAGCTTTTCTCACCCTGAGACTGCTTTTCTTATGAAATCCTCGACCACATGATTCGCAGACCCAACTGAATACATTGTAATGATATCTCAGATGCTCGATGATTTCATGACGAAAGTAAAATCTGGTGACCAAATTTAATAATAAATTCTCATGTTATAGGTACTTAGGTGCCGGCACGATTCGTGAACGGTGAGAGAAATTGAAGGGGATTACTACATGATTGCAGTAGCCCTGCACCACGTCCCCCGCCAATGACCATTGTTCTTCGGAGATAACCATGGCTAGATAACTGGTTATCTGTGAGGAATTTTATTCCTCCCATATAACCAGTTTTTTCTATCTAACAGATATTATTTCTATCTAACAGATAACTAATTATTTTAACAGTTATCTGCGAGGAAAATGTATTCTTTGGACATAACCAGTTATCTCTTAGGAATAAATTTTCCACACAGATAACTAATTATTTTAACAGTTATCTGCGAGGGAAATATATTCCTAAGAGATAATTGGTTATATGGGAGGAAAAAATCTTCACAGATAACCAGTTATCTGGCCATGGTTATCTCCGAGGAACAAGGGGCCAATGAGACCTAAAAATGACTTCTGCGCATTAACGGTCACCGCTCAAGATCCGTACCAAGGCCTGTACCAACGTGTTACCCTTAATTTGATTTTGTGCACTGTGATGAACATAGTAAAGAAAAAAAATATATCTTCACAAATTAAAGTAATTTACAAATTCTTTTTATTCATTTGTAAAGTTAGATAATAGTTTTACTAAGGGGAAAATATTTTAGAGGACTGGCAAAACTCTAAGTGTCACTTTCAAGGCAAAATGTCAGCGGCTTTTATAATTTCGATTCTTCACCCGGTAAATAGAAATATTTTTTTTTGGGTTTAAGTAAGAATCTGAATAATTTATTGCTTTTACTAATTAAACAAAGTCCTGTTTGAACTTTTCCTGTGTGCATTATGCGTTTTTATATAATTTCCTTAGCTTTACATCTCGCAAAACTTGTATGTTCATCGTGATGAACATTGCCAAATACGCTAGAAAGTACATTTGTTCATCACAGTGAACAATGCCAAATAAGTATTACTGTTGAATCATAACTATTTTGTCTGTTTTTTTGTTATGTAGGTATGTGATTATGAGTTTTATTTTGCTTACATTAGTTTAGCCCAAAGTACTACCATTCCATACCCCAAAGGTATGAAGTGGTAGTACCTTTCCCTACATCAGAAATGGAATGTAGTGATCGCGGCTGTTCGAAGCAATCCCAGCTTGCCTGTTCGAAGTCACAAGATGATAATCAATTTCCGTTTTTATTATTTTTGTACTAATTTGGCAATGTTCATTGTGATGAACATTGGTTTCCTGAAAACCTGAATAAATGTGATTTTTTTTCTTATTTTTTTTATACCTTAGAGTACCCTAGTATCACATATATATATATAACTTTTTATGGAACTCAACATTCAAAACCTGTGCCAAATTAAGGGTTAAAAAGGTAGTAGGTAACTATCACAAAAATATTTAAAGCCTTACTTTTTATCACAGAAGTCACAAACAAAGCGGTAGCCTTCATGTAATTTCTCATGGATTTTCCACTTTTTGAAGCTAAAGTATGTCTTATCACACTTGCTACACCGACCTCCTTTCTGGTTCAGGTGGACTGACCTATAGTGAAACTGTAGTCGCAAAGGAACATGAAACCTCTTATCACATAAATGACATTTTATTATAATCTTGTGTTCCTTAGACATATGAATAAGCCTGGAAAAAATAAACACGTATCACATATTGACGTGCGTCGCGCTCCATATGAAGAGGCGAAACGAAGAGGGTCCCATTCGACAACTTTAAAATTAATTTAAATGATTTTTAAAATAAATTTTTTATTTTGTATTGTATTAGTTTTAAGAGTATGCAAAATTAAAATTAAAATAATACATGATTTTGTTTCATTTTTCAGATAAACAGTTTTTTTTGTCCCCCTGTAAAAACAGTTATTCTGAAAATGGGCCCCTCTTCGTTTCGCACACTGCACCGCGATCTCGATCTGTTTTATCTATCCCAATCCCAACCAGTTGGGATAAATGGACTTTTCCTGTATTGTATTGCAAAACAATCATTTTTCATTACTAACGCTTACACTCCGCGCTTTAGATATCTAGCTACCCGCGCACCACGACACAAGACGCTTCACCAGTGTGACAATCGCCTTAGGCACAAAATAGAGAGACTAACAGAAGATAAGCTTAGTACAGCTCGCGCAACATAACTTGAACCTGCGCGTCGTACGATTTTTAGGCGCAACTGGGTAGGGGGTATGAAGCGCGGGTGGCTGCTCCCCGCGTAACCATGGTAACGGATGTGCCGCGCGCTGCGCGCCCGCACACCACCCGCGAGTGTCCTTAAGGACAGTCGAGTGCTGAGTTTAATGTGTGGTTTTTCAAACGTTAAAATGCCGCCGCAAAGTCGTTTAAGCAATACAGTTCTGAAGCGACAAACGAGACAAAGGGTTTATAACGTATATTGTTTTATCAAAAAGGATTATAGTGGATTAACTGAAGGCCAGATTCAAACAAATAATTCGTGATTAACTAGTATGATCGTGCTCGCTGCATTTTGATTGTTCACATTCAAAGATTTAATAAATAAGTAAAACTAGGTATTTCTTTATTTAATTTTACTAACTAAACTTAATTCGCTCTTAAAAATTTTGTGAGCGTCTGTACCTGCGCAGATCGGCGCCATCTTGGGTCAAGTTATGTTGCGCGAGCTGTACTATGGGTGCTCGAGCATCGCATACACACAAAGACAGCTCTCACCGCTGCGTCACGTACTCAAACTGTTTTAAGAGAGGTTTGAGATTGCGGTTAGGAGAATATATAAATGCACTTTAAAAATAATACAGTAACACACTTTAAAATGTTTAGCTTCAAAATTTATTGAATGAACTATAAAAATAATGGTTTCCACTATAAATATGCTAAGCTTTAAAATTAATACTTTTTGCACTATACATTTTAATTGCTTAGCTTTAAAATTAATACTTTGCACCATACAAATTAATTTTATAACTTTAGTACTGGATGACTAGGTGCGACGACGAGCGGGCGCAGCGAGAGAGGAGGTGAGGAGGAGGTTAGGTTCCATTGCGACCAACAACGCCAGAACCGACCTGATGGCGTGTATGCATTATGCCACAAGTTGTTTTCATCTTGCCATCTCATTTTAACAGTGGTCAGTCTGACATGGTGTGACAGAAATTAAATGGTTTTGGAGTTGGGACACAGTTATAGTGCAAACCATTATTTTTGTAGTGATAATATTAATTATAGATCTATTATTATTTTAAAGTGCTGACAAATTGTTTTATAGGTCTATCATTATTTTAAAGTGCAGATATACAATTTTAAAGCTGTTTTTATCAAATTTAAAGTGCTATTAAATACATGCCTTGCGATTATACAGTGTCGGTGAGAGTTGCTCGAGCGCGCGAGTGCTAGCTTAACTACCTGTACTCTCTCTATATTAAGGGTGCACCGAGCATCCACTAGCGCCGCCAATCAAGAAAAAATCATTACAACGAAATAATTATGTTTAACAAAATTCTGAAACATATAAAAACTAGTATTAGTTATAAACTATTTTTGTATGCGTAAAATTCTAAGTTTAAATGCGTTCGTGTGGTTAAAACCTGGATTAACGCCTAAAGTGGCCACTTTAGGCGTTAATCCAGGTTTTAACTACACAAACACATTTAAACCAGGAAAAAAACGCATACAAAAATAGTTTATAACTATTACTAGTTTTTATATGTTTCAGAATTTTGTTAAACATAGTTATTTCGTTGTAATGATTTTTTCTTGATTGGCGGCGCTAGTGGACGCTCGGTGCACCCTTAAGTCTTAGGATTGTTCGTCTGTTAAAAAATATGACACCTTTATGTGGGATAACAGACTGATTATTACCTGTGTGAAGTCATGTCAGCAAAGTCACGACCATTGAAATCACATATCTTGCAACACAAATCATTGTTATTGCTATGTTCAGTCAAATGCTGGTGTAACGACGATTCGTTGTCAAATGTAATATCTTTACATAAACCTAAAGAAAAAACAGAAATGTTGCTTCAGTCAGGTAAGGAGTGCAGTGTAGGTATCTACCTTCTGCAATGTAACTGCACCTACACCTAGAAGTATATAGTACTGCCTCGAAGTAGACTATTTCTAGAAGTAGATAGCAAAACTGCTACAGTCAGTCTATAAAGTCATGACATTAAAAAGTAGCGACACTGTAGTGCCGTCTCGTTTCAACCATTATGTTGGTTTGAAAGGCACGACACTACTACAGTATTGCTACTTTTTAATGTAATGACTTTATAGACAAGACTGTAATAGTGGCTGCTTTTGACACATTTGCTATCTACTTCTACGTACAATTAACTACAAGGAAATGTATTGATTCCTTCTAAAAAAAACACATCTAGTTTTATTAAAATACTATTCTATTAACTACTAGGTAAATTAAAACCTCTGAGGGTGCTACTTTCGGTATGTTATGCACCTGCACCTTAAAATTGGAACACAACTAAAACACATAAAAAGATAACTATGAAAAAAACTCACCACAATCATACGACTTAAGCGGGACATCTGGCTTTTTTTGGAATGTTTTTTCGTCATCGGCATTGTTACGATGAATATTTGTCTTTATCTTAGGAGATTTTTTAAATTTTCTTTTAGGAGTCTTTTTCAACTTTCTTTTTAATTTACCTGAAATAAGCGTACTCTTTAAAAAAAAAACAAAGTAGCAACACAAAATAAATACTAATCAGCTTAAAGGTACGGGCACATCTGCCTGACGCCATGACGTGTTACGCCGTATTTAATTGTGGACGTGTTATAAGTGTGCTTCTAGTACATAATTTACTATAAAAACCGGTATCATCTGACGGCGTGTTAGCAGTTTAGCACATGGCGTCAGACAAATGTGCCCGACCTTAAATTAATTTGCGGAAAAGGTAACCTGTCAAAATAGGTTTTGGACAGGCTAGGTACCTTTCCCGTAAATTCGATCGATTCGAAATAGAACCCTTTTCTGTCTTGCAGATTTTTACCCGCGGCCACAGGCCTATAAAATTGAGGGAACGAACTTTTACTGCGATCAACAGCACTAGTGCACCTATATGTCTGCATCCTATCATTTTCAACCTACAACCAACCTGGGGCCCAAGTTTCTATTGTTAACGACATAATCGTGTTTCAATTGCGTTTCAGTTTTTCGTTTCAGAAACAACCATTACAATTCAAACACGATTGAAACACGATTATGACGTTAACAATAGCCATGGGCGTATTTAGAGCTATTTTCCAGGCCTCCAGTTCCAGGATCCCAGCATGTAGTACGTCATCTAAGCGCGTGCTAAATTTTGTAGATTCAGTAGGTAAGTACTCTTACATAAGTATAAATAATTTGTGATGATACTTACTGCCTCTAAACATACCATTTGTTTGAGGAACCATTGTTCTGGGGGAGTTTAAGGTAAGGTCTCCTTCCTTTTTAATACAATTATTATTCAGAAAATGTTCTTTACAACTTTCTTCCGAGTCTAAGGAAAAAATGCTTCTTTAATTTTTAACAAGATTAATTAAATTACGTACAATGACATCCAATAAATTAATATATAACTGTTTAAGTACTATAGGAGCAGTCATATAAAGCAGTTGTAAATTTTAACTAGATTATAAGATATGGATACACGACTGAGGGACCACCTTTTACCGATTGTAACTTTTGAGTGCCTACTTTTACAAATGAAAGGTTCGTACAAACTGAGGCGAGCGAATTCGCGTCAGTTTGTACGCAGCTTAAAGCTTGCATTTACAATAGTTTAAGAAATTCCAATGTGGTCCCTCAATGGGAACGCAAACCTTACACGTTACTTTTCGTTTACACAGTACCTATTGAGATTGACTCTGTCACAGTCCACTTGAAAAGTTGAGCGTTGTCCTAGCATAGTATAATAATGAGTGCCCTAGTCTAATAGGATTGCAAAAGATCGTCCGAGTGCACTCGGATACTCGGTTTCCACGATACTAGCACCACCGAGTGGCCGACAAAGGTCACTATGTCCGAATCAATTCTTATCGTCAAAAGGCGGCTTAAGAAGCACTTAAGTAAGAATTGGCGCACATTATTAACATTTTTAGTTTTAAAAAATATCTCACCGTTAGCTAGAATTTCTTGCAATGTTGAAAGACTAACTTCTTTTCAAAAAACACAACAAAAATGTGCATGTGCACACAAGTTTATTGTTAGGTAAGTACCTAAGTATGTTATTTATAACAAGAGGACTTACCAAATACACATCCACACGAATAACATATAAATTCATAAGCAATATTTTCAGTTGTTGCAATTTCATCTTTGACTTCAATCTTTGTGTTATCAATCAAATTAAAATCTTTAGTACTTCCACTTTTATTGTTAGTATCATCATCAATATAGAAATCATCATTACATGTAAAGTCATCATTTATTTCAATATCATCAGATTTTTCTATTTTTATTATATCTGTATTATTCTAAAATCACAAACATGAATGTAGCCAAAAACATATTTTTACTTTTATAGATTTGTAGCAATCAAAAGGAATACTTAACTAGGTACTCACTGTATTGATTACACTATTCCATAGCTGAACAGAGCGGAGAGCCATTTTCTTAAAAATTGAGAACTCTTCAAGTTTGGTTCTACAGCAACCACACATCTTTCTAGGAATCCCCTTTATGTCCATCTGAAAGAACTTTAAGCATTAATTCATTCAGCAAAAACTTAGTAAAAAGTGTACCTAGTCGTTAAATCAAAATGGTCTCTCGCCTTATAGGCAATCCATACTAATATTATAAATGCGAAAGTAATTCTGTCTGTCTGTTACGCCTTCACGCCTAAACTACTGAACCGATTTTAATGAAATTTGGTACAGAGATAGAGTAGAGCTTGAAAAAGGACATAGGCTACCTCTTATTGCGAAATAAGTGTTGGAGGGGTTGAAATAGGAGATGAAAGCTTGATTCTACCACAGAATAGAGAGAATGCAGAATTTTTAAATTTGAGATTTTTGCATACACAATGCTATTTTTAAACAATACTAAATAATATACTAGAAAAAATACGACTCGCACCAGATCAATACTCAGACGGGAATCGAACCTGCGACCTTTGGATATCCGGTCCAATGCTCTGACCGCTGAGCTACCGAGTCACTAGTGACATCGTCGAATTTCTTCTAGTATATCCTACTCTTACGCTGCAAGCCAGCGTTATTTCACCAATTTGAGTAGGGCATGGAATATCGGAATGATTTTCATACCGGTATTGAATTTTCAATTACCGGTATACGTAAATTTCGGTATTTTTTCAGTTTTTTTTTTTAAATACTGTTAGTTACTGTTTAAATGATTCCAAGAACGATTATTAAGTCTTATTAGCGGAAACTGATTAAAGCTATGTCAGAAACACTCAAACTATTTACCTACTCCCTAGAAACAACAAAATGAGTTATTAAAGTATAGGTATATTCACATTCACATTTTAGGGTGGTCTCGGGACTTCTCGGAATGAATCTGGATGAGGCATGAGAAAATAAGCATGTTGGGCATAAAACTGTCAAGTAAAGCATCAATAGACAATATCAAGAGAAGAATAAAAACTAAAGACACTCAGTAAAAGTACAAAAATGGGAGTAAATATCAGTGAGAGTTGTGTTGCCAACTCGTGAAAGAAACAACTTGGGAGGATTTTAACAAATTTGGGAGAACACCGCAAAGGTGCCAAAACGTCCGGAAAATAAAAAATCAAACCAAATACCAACTAATTACCAAAGTACTTTTAATAAAACCGTGCTAGTATCCGTTAAAAAGTCTTTTATTTCATGTCTAGTGAGCGTGTAAGCTTGAGAAGTGAATAGAACACCGTAATTCGAGATGAACTTTACTGTGGGTCTACCGCACAAGTGTTGTTGACTTCGCTGTAGGCTTCATTTGACAGATGTCACAGATGGATTTAATACATTGCTACTTTTCTTTGGTAAGTTTTTATTTGTGCCAAAATGAAGTACTCATCCATCTGTCAAATTAAGCCGACGGCAAATTAGACTCTTGCGAGGTAGGGCTCCTGGTTATCATCGTCAACCCTTAGCCCCAAGCCCTTAGGACATAGCGATATCAGCTTGGACCAGAAAGGCCATAGAACCAACCAACCAAGCGGGTTAAAATAAGGTTAAAAAAGATTAAACATTTAATGGAATCTAGTTACTATTTTAGTGCATACAAATACAGATTTTTGATCAAAGTAGATACCTAATTTAATACTTAGCTACCTATTATACTAAGTTTGTAGGAAACTTTGTACTTACTGATACACCAAAACAAAAATGATACGTTTGTAACAGAGCACTTTCACTGTTTATCGTATGTCCGTCTGAAGAGTTAGCAGTAAGACATATACAACAAGTCCTTATTTCAATATTATTTCTATTTTCAGACATTTTGTATCAAAACTAGCAGGTAACAGTGCATAAAGGTACAGTGCAGTACATAAAGGCCGCGTTCCGAATCACGCTCACAGCGCTGTGAGGGCGAATCCGAACAAATTAAAAAGTCACAAAATATTACACAAGTAGGGTATATGTGTACCTACCTAATTTAATGGATTATACGCTAACAGCGCTGTTGGCGTGATTTGGAACGCGGGGAAAATTAAAGTATTATAGGTACCCCGCGTTCCAAATCACGCCAACAGCACTGTTAGCGTATAATCCATTAAATTAAGTAGGTATACAAATACCCTATCTGTGTAATACTTTGTGACTATTTGATTTGGTCGGATTCGCGCTAACAGCGCTGTGAGCGTGATTCGGAACGCGGGGATAAACTCACGCACTTTTCCCCTGACACTCTACAATGGGTGAATTCCAGCAGACTAATCGCTAAATCATCGATCACCCTCAGTATACATTAACCAAGGAAATTGGTTTCAAGGTCAATGAGGGCTTTTCAAAACGACAACAAACTGTAAGCCCCAAGGCTTGAATCCGCGAATTTGCTACGTACTTACCCCCATTTTGTAATTGATACAAAATTTTACGGAATAAAATTATTTTTACTCGAAATTAAATCTCGCATTGTAATAGCGTGATTTCTTTTAGGGTATTCCCGCATTGAAATAGCGGGTGATTTATTTTAGTATAATTTCGCATTGTAATAGCGTAATTTGATTTAAGTATTTTATTTTCGCATTATAATAGCGTGTGATTTCCTTTAATTTATTTTCGCATTGAAATAGCGTAATTACTTATAATTTATTTTCGCATTTAAATAGCGTAATTTCTCTATAAAAATGTCGAAATCAAGTGATGATTCGGTTGATTCCGTCATTGAACTACCTGATAAACAGCTTACCTTATTAATAGCAAAAAAGGAACGTCTTTTTTCGCGGATGAATGATCTTTATAGATTTGCGAACAATGTATCGAATTTTGCGTCCCGAAATAACGAGACTTTCATGGCTCAGTCTGAAATAATCGATGAAATGCGAAGGCAATTTGAGTCTATAATTGATGACATAAATGACCGCAAGCTTACGTTGGATTCGAAATTTTTGCCTGACTATCAGCCTTTGACTGCTTTTGAAGATTTGTACTTTATTGTAAAGCGCGTCCGAAATAACATTATTCAGTCGTCGCAATCGATTTTGCCGTCGTCATCGAATAGTTCCGGCGATCATAATCCTAGATGCACCATTAAGCTTCCTTCGATTGAACTGCCGAGCTTCGACGGCAAAACGGAAAACTGGCCTAAATTTTACGAATCTTTTAAGTCCAACATTCACAATAACACACAGCTATCTGACTCGCAACGCGTGCAGTATTTAGTAGGGAAATTAACCCACGGCGCGCTTAAGGCTACCGCGGGTATTGTACCCTCGGGTGAAACCTATAATATTATTTGGGATAGCTTGGTGAATAAATATCAAGATGTGCGTGCATTAGGTACACTTTATCTTAACAATATTCTCGATGCGAAAAGTTGTTCGAATACGGCAGCTAGTCTTGATTATTTTATTGAAAAATATTCAGCGTCTGTGTTGGCCTTAAAACAACTGAATATTAGTGATGTGACCGATTTTATACTTTTGCATTGTGCTCTAAGGAAGATCGATGTTCAAACTGTTCAAGCGTTCGAATTATCTGTGCGTCATAAGGACATTCCTTCTTATAGCGAATTAATCTCTTTCGTGCAAGATCAAGTTAAAATTTTAGAACGGTCTAATGTTTCATACTCGTCACGGTCTTCGAGCGGTGGTGTTAATAAAGCGTCATCGTCTGTGGCGGCTGCGGCAGCCCGTCCTAATACTTACAACTTACAAGTCGTTTGTCGCGAGTAATGACACGTCGGGGAAGTCGTGTATTTTTTGCAATAAAAGTGATCATTCAATTAATGCTTGTTCACAGTTTAAAAGTTTGAGTTCACCCCAGGCCCGATTTGATTTTATTAAATCGAAACAGGGTTGCGTAAGTTGTCTTAGTGGGTCGCATACCGTAACGTCATGTAGGTCGACGGTTGCAAGAAACGTCACCATACCCTCTTACACTTCGATACTAACGTCACCATACCCTCTTACACTTCGATACTAAGAGTAATATAATGGTCGGAAAAATACTTACGCTCATACGTCGCAAGTACCTACCATTGAAGGGTCGTTGCCTTATTTACCGTCGTCGGTGCCGTCCGACGCCTCGCTGCCGACAGCGTCGCCTCTCTCCGCACCCGGCGTAGGATCGAACCCGTGTGTTTTGAATACCCCATCGAGTACCCCATCTATTATGGGGACCCCTCCGATTTTGGGTACTCCACCTAGTTTGGGTACCCCACCTAGTTCGGGTACCCCGACTATTTTAGGTACCCCGGCTGCCCCTTCCTTGTCTTTCAAGTGCGGAAGTAAGACCAAACGCTACGATTTTACTATCGAAAGCTCAAGTTTATGCTAAGATAAAAAATTGCAATAATAGGAGAATTATCCGCTGTTTGATA
This sequence comes from Agriphila tristella, assembly GCA_928269145.1. Taxonomy (NCBI): domain Eukaryota; kingdom Metazoa; phylum Arthropoda; class Insecta; order Lepidoptera; family Crambidae; genus Agriphila; species Agriphila tristella. The sequence continues at coordinate 22,793,176 of OV743439.1, forward strand.
GACAACGGTTCGCAAAATAATTTAATTACTATGGACTGTTGTAAATCGCTTAATTTACCAATAATTCCACTGAGTAACTCTTTTGTCAAAGGAATTGGTTTAGCGTCTCAGCCGATTTTAGGATACGTTTATTTGGATATTGAGTCCCGTGTTTATACGGATAATAAGTACACTATACATGCTTTAGTGATCGACTGTATCACCGATCAGCTGCCTGCTTATTATGTGGACACGGGTGATATGGATTATTTAAAAGGGATTCCCCTCGCCGATCTGACATGGAACGTTCCCGGGTCGGTGGATGTCGTTCTGGGTGCTCAGCTGTTTCCATACATTTATTTAGGGAATAGGGTCATATCTGGTACCAGTGCGCCTCCTGCTTTGCTGACCGCGTTCGGTTACGTGCTGATGGGTGATTTCCCAAGTAATGTTCTTGTTAATTCTTCTACGTCATTCTGCGCACTTTCGCTTAATGATATGGTGCAAAAGTTTTGGCAATTAGAAGAATTACCTAACATGAAGTTTTTGAGTCCGGAGGAGACGGAATGTGAAAATTTGTTTGTTTCGTCGGTCACCCGGGGGGAGGGTGGTAGGTACTCGGTTGCTTTACCATTCTGCAAGAACCCGAAGGAATTGGGTAACTCTCGCACTGCTGCCCAAAGGCGATTTATGGCTTTGGAGCGGAGATTTAAACAGTCACCAGATTTACGAGATAAATATAACAGTGTTATCGGTGAATATATTGAAAAGGGCTATTTGTCTGAGGTTCCTGAATCCGAGGTGACGGAGGAAGGATACTACATCCCGCATCACGCTGTCACCCATCCGGGTAAGCCCATGCCTCGGATCGTGCTCGATGCTAGTGCGAGAACGCATATAGGGTTGTCACTAAATGATGTCCTTCATATTGGCCCTAATTTGCAAGCCGATTTATTTCTGCTTTTGCTTGGCTTTCGTCTTTTCCCAGTCGCTATGACTGCTGATATTATACAGATGTATTTACAGATTTTGGTTCCGTATGAACACCGTAAATATATTAGGATTTTATTTCGTTTTTCGGAGAACGAAGTCATACGAACCTTTCAATTTAATCGGGTCCCCTTTGGTCTCAAATCAAGCCCATACTTAGCAATGCGAACTGTTCGTCAGCTGGCTGATGACATGAGATCACATTACCCAGAAGCTGCTGAGGTGGCAGAGTCTAGGTTGTACATGGATGATCTAGTTTATTCTATTGCGGATGAAGTCAGCGCCGTGCGTCTGTCTCGAGAATTAATCTCGCTGTTCAAGGCCGGTGCCTTTGACCTGGTCAAATGGACAAGTAATGCTCATGTAGTCCTGGAAAACCTTCCCGACTCCCACCGCAGTGCAGTGGATTTGAATGATGGTTCTAACCAAACCTTGAAGGTGTTAGGCCTTTCGTGGGAACCAGCCGATGACAACTTCTTCTTTACGACTTCTTACGTCCAAGAGAAATGTACAAAACGGAATATACTCTCTGTGGTTGCTCGTTTGTTTGATGTCCTTGGTTTGATGGCCCCTGTAATTTTGTACGCTAAGCTGCTTATTAAAGAGCTATGGTTATGCAACTTAGATTCGGATGATTCTCCCCCTGAGAGTGTTATACGAAAATTCTCGGCGCTTATGCAGGAATTTCCTCTCATCTCATCTTTGAAAATCCCACGTCATGTAGGTGTCTTTAACGATCGTACGGTACTTATTGTGGCGTTTTGTGATGCGAGTATGAACGGTTATGGTTGTGTCTTATATTTACACACCACTGACTCCGTGGGCAATATTACTGTCAGATTACTTTGTGCGAAGTCAAAGGTTTCACCCACTAAAGTGACCACACTCGCACGTTTGGAATTATGTGCTGCCGTCTTGATGTCCAAACTAATACGGACAGTTCAAGAGTCTTATCAAGCGCGTGTACCCATTGCGGGAACGTATGCTTTCTCTGATTCGACTATTGCGCTTTCGTGGATTCATTCTTCACCGCATCGTTGGTCGGTGTTTGTAAGTAACCGCGTCGCTCAATGTCAAGAGAATCTGCCTCCTGAACACTTTTATCATGTGGCAGGAAGTGAGAATCCAAGTGATTGTCTTTCCCGGGGGATGCTTCCCTCCCAACTCGCTTCACATGATTTATGGTGGAACGGCCCATCATGGATTCGTAGCCCTCCGTCAAATTGGCCTATGAAAGCCTTTTCATCTACCATAACTGCCGAGTTGCCTGAGCACAAAGTTACTGTGCTGACTGCAACGGTTCAGTGTGAACCCCCGGCTCTGGTGGAATTGGCTCAGCGTATATCCGGGTGGGATAAACTTTTACGGATTGTTGTTTACGTTCTCCGATTTATTAAAATAATCTCGCCTTCTTCTGGGGCAGTAAATAATATTATGACTGCCGAGAAATTTTTGATACGTTCAGGGGGCCAATTCTACTATTGTACATCGACTAACAAACTATCAACGTTTCGTTACGATTACGCTTCGATCAGGCTTCGATCGTTACTATAAAAGTTATTCTATTATTGGTATTCACCCAAACGAATCATAACTAAAACGTAACATGAACGTAAACGTGCACGCAATAGAAACCGAACTACAATAGGTCTATCTTGTGTTACCATTATAATAAATCACAAGCTACTTTAATAATAACCGATGATTGAGTGTATTTTACGCGTGATAAATATGTTTTAACTTCAAATTCTTAAACAGTACGGATAATTTACAAATTAATTAACTGATTATTATCAATTTTTAAAACTAAATGGACCAAATCAGTGGGATCCCGAGCGATTTAGTTACTAAAAAAACAAAAACAAACATGTCATGTATGCATATTATGTGTCAATAGGGAATATGCATCAAATTTTTTTTTAATCAAAATCAATAGTATAATGCGTGAGAAAATCAACTGTAATATTGAAACTTTTCTCTTGCGTTTTTTTCTTGTAATATAGTTACTTGAAGTTAGCACGCATCAGCTCCCGCTGAAAACGCTCTATACAAATATGTGACGTCACTTATCACGTTTCAGGGTGTTTCATGCGCGTTTAATATGGAGTTAGCCAAGAATCTTCAATTATCTCCTTAAATTTGCGTTTTAGTACATATGTGTCATACAAAATATTATTTCTTATTGGATATTCTATCTGACTGTTAAGTGCATTATATCCGAAAATGAAATTAAAATTTCGCTATTTTCCCCTGATTTCATCGTGTGATAAAACTAAAATAATTCATTTTTTTTAATTTTTTTTCTGTTCCATCATGTTTTTACAAGTGTCCGCAGCGATCAAGCTCAATTCTATGAAAATCGATGACTTATGCATATTCCCTATTGTCAAAGTTTAAAACTGCTAGGGGGGTATTATAAGTACGAATGGCTACCAATGCGTCTCCTTCTCGCTGTATAGTAAACAAAAGAGATGCATTGATAATCATTCAGAAAACTGATAAGTTTTGAGCTTGTAATAACCTCCCTAATCGCTGATCGTTGACATCGTTGTGATGAGATGATTTTAAAAAGATATTGAAGTACTTTTTATTATAATGAAGGTACTTCCCAAAATCATTTCAAATTGCACTATAAAGGCTGGGTACAGTGAAATTGGCGTGATTGTGCATGGAACCCAGGAACTGCGAACACATTGCAGACCCAGACAAAGCAAGCCATTGGATAAGATCCCAATAGGTACTCGTATTACGGTAAGTAATTAGTTACCTACTAGGTACCTATTCAAAAAATAAGTATTTAAATCTATCCCTATTTATTTCAGTCTTATAGATATATATTTTTTACTAGCTTATGCCCGAGACTTCGTGCGCGTGGACTTAATGACTCCGGCGTATGCATATAAATATGAACTAATGTAGTTACATAAGAAAATACTTGTAGCAGTGTTATAATGTTAAAAGTTAATAAATTGTTTTTTTTTATATTTAATATTGTAAACATGTAAACATAGTTTAAAAAAAATCTTTTTAAACTATGTTCAGAGCCTTTCCTTCGGGAGCCAATATGAAAAGACCTGAAGCGTTACTAACCCTGGAAAAGCCACATAAAGTTGGTCATGCGAAAAACAACCAGTCCTTAGATCGACACCAGCGGCTTTAAGCGTCTGATCCGTATTTAGGCAAGTCGTTATCAAAAATTAGTCCCAAACTTTTACCGCCTTCACCACGTGGTGTCATTTTTATTATATTTCTAATAGTTTAGCTGGACCATTATAGTTCTGCGTCAGGTGTTCCAAATCTTCGATTTTTATACCTCAACAAAAAATGCTCATCAAGCTGAACAACTTTTGCTAAGGTGTCGTTTTTATATTTCTAATAGTTTAGCTGGACCACTATGTTTCTGCATCAGGTGTGCCAGATCTTCCATTTTTATACCTCAACAAAAAATGCTCATCAGGCTAAACAGCTTTTATAAAGGCGTAATTTTTATATTACTTATAGTTTAGTTGGACCATTATGGTTCTGCATCAGGTGTTCCATTTTCCAAAATTAATTATACCCTTAACTGTGCCTAGGCTTAACAGCTATATAACAGAAAAAGTTTCATTTGAATCCGTTCAGTATTTCCAGAGATTAGCGTGTTCAATCAAACAGACAAACAAACAGACACACTTTTTTTTAATCCTTATTCTATAATATGTCTCCATCGCCCCAGATTTTTTTTTAAACATTATGTAATGTACAGACACACTTTTTTTAATGTTTTATTACATGTAAGGATTTAAGATGGAAAGATGGATGGATATGATGGATTTACCGTCATGAATGGACTAAGCGATGAAATAAGCTACTGGGCAAGATTTTTGGATAGTAGGTATGTAGGTTTTTACGAACTCACGATCAGTCAAATCAAACGCATTGTGGCTTAATCCAACACATTAATTTCTTTTTCGGACTCCTCCGAGGTCTACCTCATGAGTGATTTGAAGATATTCCATGTTGAACAACATTTTCAGAACGATCGATTCACAAAAAGCTGATGCGAAGGAACTTAACTTCGATCGAACTTCCATCGTAAATTTTGACAGATAAGACGCTTGCATTCAGTAGCGTTTCGTTCTATCCATAGGGGAAAAAAATAGTGGAATAGCAGTTAGCGAACCGCTCATGTTCGATTGAGTTAGCAGAATAGCATTTTCAGTTTGAATCGATTGATCGTGAGCTAAACTAAGATATAATTGTAACGGGATCGTTATTCATTTAGCAGAATAGAAAAACGACCAAAAGCTTCAGTTTCGTTTTGATTCGTTTCCGATTATGACAGTATTTGTTTAGTAGAATTGGCCCCCAGTGCAGAGTGTAATAGTTGAATAAAAACACCTTTAAACATAGACTTGTTTTATTTATAATTTGCAACAGCGTAGGTACAATAAAATCAATCACTGGCCATGTTCGTTCTGTCCACAGACTAGGTACACATACAGATGACACGGAGTCCCTACTGACAGATTACACAGATTAGCTTAATCTATTACATCTCCTTTCTCTTAGATAAAATATATTTATATTTTTATGATTAGACAATTCCTACTCACAATAGTCTGACAAGTATCTAGGTTTCCTTACATTTCTACCAGCTCTAGTTCTATGCAAAACTTCACTGTCATTAGTAGTTGCAGTTTCAGCCATGTCATTGTTACAGTTATTAGTTACAGTTGGTTCATTACTACAATCATCCTTGCTGACATTTATATTATCATTTACATCTAATTCTTTTTTAATAAAGAAGTTATCACTATTTTTACTATCTATTAAAAATCTTCTATTTCTTTCTAGCATCTGTCCCTTTTCTGAAAAAACTGTATAAGAATTTGGACGATTACTTTGTAACACTTTGGCATAAGTTAATGGCTTTTAACTGTTTCATCTCTTACCAATACCTTTTGATTAATTTTTAGGGGTTTTAATTGTTTAGTCCCTCTATTATCATAATATAATTTTTGTTTAAAAGCATTCTTATACAGTTTTTCTTGTAGGGGAAGCTGGGTACAATTGTTCCCTAGGGGACACTTGGTAACCTTGATTGATGAATCTACCAAGCGTGTTACAGTTCTTTAGGTTAGCAACAGTTATTCGTTTATGACAATGATCACTTTATGTCATGATTTCGTTTGACAGATATCAAAGGTTTACAAATGGTGGCCACCAAGTTGTGTTAAATTAAAATATTTAATTTATGGCAAGTTTTGACTTGATTAATTTAATATGATGCTTTTAAACTGCTTCCTGGAAATGTTTTTATCTTTTAAGATGTTTATTTTTCTGCTGATTAACATTACTTACCATGATATAAGTGATAAATTGGTTCGCAAAAAACATGTTTTCTAACCTCAATATGTATGGGTAGACTTGATCCTTTTCTTTGGGGGTGGAATGATCCCAGGGATCATGTGTCCCCTATAAGGGATCAAATCTACCCTATGTAGATTTTTGTCAGTAAAATAAAGACTTTTCACAGTTTTTATCTTTTTTTATACAAAAGAAGTCTTTTTATATTTACTCTTATTTTTTTTATCTACCTACTTTTCTGAATCTGAGATTGAGAAAATTGTGAGACATTTTAGTCAAGATTTTTAGAAGGTAAAGGTTTTTACTATCCCTTGGGAACAATAATTTTATTTTTCTGGATGAAAGATACCCTATGTCTTTTTCTGTACCCTGACAACATGTATGTAAAATTTAATGATGATCGGTTCAATAGTTAAGACGTGAAGGCGTAACAAACAAACAAATTATCAGTCAAACGGCATTTCGCATTCATAATTTTAGTAAGGATAAGAATAAAAAAAAGTAAAGATGATCACTAATTACGTTTTGGTTTGTTATGGATATTTGTTTCTAGACTGCTTTAATTTGTAGTCCGAATATTAATTACCTTGTTCTAAAGAGATTAAAACTATTTCATATTTGTTTCCCTTTTCAAAATTGAGCTGCATATGAGCATAAAGTTCAATTAAAAGAAGCTGATTTGATTACAGATTTAATTATTATTTCGTACCTAGCACTGTTCCTTTTTTATATTTAAAGATATATGAGGCTGAATCCAATATTGTTGATTTAATTATTATTTGGTACCTAGCACTGTTCCTTTTTTATATTTAAAGATATATGAGGCTGAATCCAATATTGTTACCTTGTGTCCCCTATGTGTGGTAGACTTGAACCCCAGGATCAAGTCTTCCAACTGGTGGGAAACAATTCTCCCCTATATAGGGGACACTTGGTAAAAAGTTACCATACGACATTAAATTAAATTATAATTCCAAATATAACCGAGCCTTACCCTCTTTCATATATTTAGTAAATAGATAAATTCTTAATATAATAACTCAAAAAAAAATCTCATACTGTGAATAGTAAAAAAGTTAGGGACCAAAATGAAAAGGGGGGATCAACCCTCCCCAGTCTCCCCTACATCATTATACTTTCTATTAAATTTATCTATGGTGGGCAATAAACCTTGTATATTTCTACCAAATAATAGCTCTGCAGGACTTTTATACTCTAACTCTTTAGAAATAGGTGTATTTCTGTATTCAAGTAGTGCTAAATATTTATCTTTTCCTTCATAGTCTGCTTTTTTAAATATATTTTTTATGGTTTGTACAAATCGTTCTGCAAGGCCATTTGACTGATGATGATATGGGCTACTAGTTCTATGTTCAAATTTCCATTCTTTTGCAAACTTTTTGAATTGATAGCTTGTATAATTAGTTCCATTATCTGTATATAACAGGTCAGGGATGCCAAATCGACCAAAAACTGATTTTATAGCTTTTATAGTGCAGTCAGCTGTTAAATTTTTTAATTTAATAACTTCAAAGTACTTACTGTAATAGTCAACAACTAATATGTAGGAGTTACCCTTGTAAAAAAAAACATCACTTCCTAATATAGCCCATGGTTTATTTGGCATTTCCCGTATCATCATCGGTTCTTTACTGTTATTTTTTCTAAACTTTTCACACGTTTGACATTTCTGAACTTTTTCCTCAATCTCTTTACTCATATTAGGCCAAAATATTCGTTCTCTTGCCCGTGACTTACACTTCTCTACACCTAAATGATTATAGTGTATTCTTTCAATCATGTCCTTCTGTAGTGATTTAGGAACAACTAAACAGTTATTTTTGAAGATTAAGTCATCATACACATAAAGCATTTCTTGATATTTGTAGTATGGTTTTAAGCTATCTTTGACATTTTCTATCTTATTGGGCCAACCCTTATTTATGTATTCTAATAATAAATTCAAATCTTTGTCTTTTCTTAATTCTTCCTTAAATAAATTGTATTTATAATCTGATATACTTAAATTACATTTTACCATGCTTACTTGACATTCATACAAATCCTCTATAAAAGTTTCCTTATCATCTGAATTATTAACATCCCTAGATAATGAGTCTGCTACAAGTAATTCTTTTCCTGGCTTATATTTTACTACTAGATCATATTTCTGTAATTGCATTCTCATTCTTTGCAGTCTTAAAGGTATTTCACACAATGGTTTTTTGAATATCGATTCTAATGGTCTATGGTCAGTTTGTACTTGTACGGTTTTACCATAAATAAATTGATGAAAGTGTGTGCATCCAAAGACAATAGCTAGAAGCTATTTTTCAATTTGAGCATATTTTTTTTGAGTATCATTCATGGCTTTAGATGCATACGCTACTGGCAAATTATCCTGTAACAACACAGCTCCTAATGCATCTTTGGAGGCATCAACTGAGACTACACATGGTCTATCCGGATTATAAAATTGTAAAACAGGCTCTGACGTTAATATTTTCTTTAATTCACAAAAAGCATCATCATGTTCTTTAGACCATACATAATCTGTGCCTTTTTTAATTAACATTCGTAATGGGTTACATACTTGGGACATTGCTGGAATAAACTTAGCAACATATGTAATCATTCCTAGTATTCTTTGTAATTCTTTTGCATTTTTAGGTTTCTCTAAGTTTAATATACTTTCAATTTTTTTTGGATCTGGTTTGATTCCCTCTGGACTAAGTATGTGACCCAGATATGTAATTTGAGGAACACCAAACTCACATTTATTAAGGTTCAACTGTATACCATTTTCTTTAGCTCGCTCTAACACTTTTCTTAATATTTCATCATGTGATTTCCTATCTTCAGCATACAAGACAATGTCGTCAATGAATACCTCACAGCCTTCTATAGAATCAAAAATTTGAGAGTATTGTCGATGGAAGATTTCTGGCGCTGATGCTAAACCATAAGGAAGTCTTTTAAAAGAATATCTCCCAAAGGGTGTTGTGAAAGTACAAAGCTTACAACTCTCTTTACTTAATTTGACATGAAAAAATGCAGTTGAAGCATCTAATTTACTAAAAATTTTGGCACCAGCCATCTTCGCGGACACTTCTTCAAATGTGGGTAGTTTAAAATGTTCGCGTTTTACAAACTCATTCAATGTGCTAGGATCTAAACAAAGACGGATTTTGCCATTAGGTTTTTTGACTAATACAATATTGCTAACAAATTCTGTAGGTTCGGTAACTTTTTCTATGATATCTTGCTGTTCCAATGTTTCTAATTCTTTTTTCAATGATTTATGCAAAGCTAATGGTACACTTCTAGGTGGACAAATTTTCCCTTTACTATTTTCTTTTAATTTTATATCATATTCTACTCCCTTTAAAATACCTATTCTATTTTCTTCAAACAGTTGCTCAAACTCTTTTATAATATTTTTATAGTTATTTTGTTGCTCTTTACCAATGACATTCAAATATTTTCTTTCTATTATGCCTAGATTCAATAATGTACTGTGACCCAACACTGGACTTGCACCCTGATTATTGACTACATAGAATAACAGTTTAACACTTTTGCCATTCACAAGTTTACATTGTAAATTGATAGTGCCTACACAATTAATTTTAGAGCCATCATAATTATAAAGATTTTTGGTATTTTTAACAATTTTTTCTTTTAAATTTAGTTTTTCTATGTAATGTAATGGCAAAACATCACAATCACTACCAGTATCAATTTTAAAGTCTATAATTTTATTATTAACCTGCAGTGCCTCGGTTAACTGCTTTCCAATTCTTACACTGCCTACTGTGATTGATCCTAACACGTGATCATCATCCGTTTCACTTTCACTGGATTTAACCATTTGCACTATTTTATTTTTACACATTTTTGCATAGTGGCCAAACTTGCTACACTTTTTGCACTTTTGGTTAAACGCAGGACACTTAAATCCATGTTCATATCCGCATCGATGACACTTAGGTACTAACTCTGTATTTTGCCTTGTAATTTGGCCATTGTTCTTGTTCTGAATTAAAATACTTGGATGTCGAAGGAGACGTTCTGACTTCATTTTTATCTTTAATCCTGTTTACATTTACTTTTTCTTCCGACTCTTCCACTTCAAATTCTTTAATTTGTCTTTCAGACAACTCATAGGATTTTACTATCGCTATGCATTTGCATAGGTCTAACTCAGGTTCTTTTAGTAGTCTTTCAATTATATTTTTTTTCTTTATTCATCTTATTATCTGGTCTCTAATTAGGCTGTCTCTCAAGGTACTAAAGTTGCAATTAGAACTTAGAGTTCTGAGAGCACAAACATACTCTTCAAATGTTTCGCATTCTCTTATTTGTCTACTGAAGAATACGTTTCGGTTAATAGTTTCGTTTTTCATCGGCATAAAATAACTGTTAAACCTTTCGATTACATTGGCGTATGTTTTATCCTTCTCGTTAGGAAATTCAAAGTTGTTGTAAATGTCAAGACATTCTTCCCCAATGCAATGCAAGAATAGTGCAATTTTAGCTTCTTCGGTTAATTTATCAGCTGCCCCACTGGCTATGTAATATATATCGTACCTTTGCTTCCATTTCTTGTAATTTTCGCCGGCGTCTCCTTGGAGAATCAATGGCGGCGGTGGCTTCAATGCTTCCATAATTTCTTGCTTAGACTTACTTTTTTCACTGTTATTTTACTCACTACTGCGCCATGTAATAGTTGAATAAAAACACCTTTAAACATAGACTTGTTTTATTTATAATTTGCAACAGCGTAGGTACAATAAAATCAATCACTGGCCATGTTCGTTCTGTCCACAGACTAGGTACACATACAGATGACACGGAGTCCCTACTGACAGATTACACAGATTAGCTTAATCTATTACACAGAGTATCCACTTCGCCGAGGATCTTACCGCGCTCAAGAAGGGTAAATTGCCTTCTAAGAAGCTTTTAAACTTGTCGGTGTTTCTTGACGAAGATGGTGTGCTGCGTGTTGGAGGACGGCTTTCTAAATCGGATTTACCCTTTGAGGCTAAACATCCGGCTGTACTCCCTAAACATGATCATATGGTGGATCTTATTATTCAACACTACCATATTATGAATTGTCATACTGGTCCAGGACTTTTGATGTCGATCTTGCGGCAACGTTTTTGGATATTGGATGCCAGGACGGTGATAAGAGCAAGGATTCGGAAATGCAATTGCTGCTTCCGTTTGAATCCGTCGCACCCCACGCCTAAGATGGCTGATTTACCTTCCTTCCGTGTCACAGAGGCAAAGGCTTTCGTTCACACCGGCGTTGATAACGCGGGTCCTCTTCGCATCACGTTTGCTCGTCGAAGAGGACAGCATTCGCAGAAGGCGTATATTTGCTTGTTCGTGTGCCTCGTGACCAAGGCTACTCATATTGAGTTGGTTTCGGACCTAACTACCAATGCCTTTCTAGCGGCTTTTAGTCGTTTTATTTCACGGCGTGGACCTGTGTCGTGCCTATATTCGGACAATGGCACCAATTTTGTCGGTGCAAAGGCACAGTTAGATGATCTTTATACCTTCCTTATTGGATCTGAATTTCATCCAACTTTAAAGCGCGAACTTACTAAGCGTCGCATTGATTGGAAAACGATTCCCCCTCGTTCACCGCATTTCGGTGGTATGTGGGAGTCGAATATTAAAAGTCTAAAGACTCACCTTTATCGAGTGATCGGGACCCAGCTTCTTACTTATGAGGAAATGCAAACCGTGCTGGTGCAGATAGAGTGCATTATGAACTCGCGCCCACTTACTGTTGTGTCTTCGGATCCCGATCCCGAAGTAATAACTCCTGCTCATTTTTTGATGTCATCACCATTGCAGTACTTACCTGCGCCACCCTTAACTGACGCGCGTATCAATCTTACCCGGCGGAAACAGTTATTAGACAGTATGGTGCAATCTTATTGGAAGAAGTGGCGTTCAGAGTATCTTCATACGTTGCAAATCAGACAGAAATGGACCACCACCGGCTATACTATTAATGTCGGAACTGTTGTCATTGTCGGTCAGGAGGATTCTCCTCCCTTGAATTGGCCATTAGGTGTAATTATAGAGATTCATCCCGGGTTGGACGGTATTATTCGAGTAGCGACGGTGAAAACTAGTTTCGGGATCTTTAAGCGTCCTATTGTAAAATTATATCCTATACCTACTCAATAATTTTCTGTATCTTATATTTAGATGTAATTTAGTTTGTTTAGGACTTAGCCATGAAGCTTGGCCATTCTGTTACCCTTAATATAAACTGCGTGCATGCTATGTTATGTTGCCATGATTATGTTTGTAATTTATTTTTGTTTTGAAACTTCTGCGAACTTCCAAGGCGGGGAGCATGGTTAGGCACATAAGGATTATTTTTATTCTGTGATTATTTTATGAATGAAATGTGTATGAGGTGTCATTGGGAACCTTTGCGCTCATTATTCTGTGGGATCATGCTATATATGCCCGCAAGATGTGCTGGCCATTTATTCTTTATCTATGGTCTTGCATTGGGTGAAGAAAGAACGCCCCTTGTCATTGTGTGACTTTTTCCCTGTGAACGGATTTCATTTGTGCTGTTTTTGAAAAAGTGAATAAAGGGAATCAGGAATATTTGGAGAGCGCCGTAATTGCGCGCCAAGCATCGCGATGCTGAACTGCTCTTCATGATCCTGGAGGTAAGTGGGCGTAGTTTAGGCGATCTTTGTTACCTCATACCCGACATCGGGTTCAAACATTATACCGGTGGAAGCCACCTCATGGTGGGCTATTTACACGCCACACCAGTCACTTTGTGAAGCCTTCATATTATTTATTTATTTATAAAAGGACACCAACAGCGCATGCATTAACACAATTAAAAAACACATATTAGATGCAGGTTCAGCGGGCCTACTGGCTAAAAAAACCGGCCAAGTGCGTGTCGAACTCGCGCACGAAGGGTTCCGTACCGAAAAACAACAAAAAAAATCACGTTTCTTGTATGGGAGCCCCCCTTAAATATTTACTTTATTCTGTTTTTAGTATTTGTTGTTATAGCGGCAACAGAAATACATAATTTGTGAAAATGTCAACTATCTAGCTATCACGGTTCATGAGATACAGCCTGGTGACAGACAGACAGACGGACAGCGGAGGCTTAGTAATAGGGTCCCGTTTTTACCCTTTGGGTACGGAACCCTAACAATGAAGTTAATGTTGATTGTAATTTGACAGATGTATGTGATACATTGCTGCTTCGTTTTGGAACAAATAAAAATCTACCAAAGAAAAGCAGCAATGTATTACATCCATCTGTCAAATTACAGTCATCATAAACTTCATTGTTTTTAGCCAGTAGCCCCGCTGATGCATACACCTTTACAGGTGACACGACATTGTTTTATTACTTTCTATGGTTAAAATGTAATCTACTATGGCGATCGGTGATTCAGCGCGGCTTACTGCCGCGGCTGATCTGAGGTGTGCAAACTATCGGATGTAGACGTAAGTCGCGGACGTATCCGATAGTTTGCACACCTCAGATCAGCCGCGGCAGTAAGCCGCGTCCGATAATTTGTTTGCACCTTCAGATGCATTCCAGTAGACTACTCATCAGTAGACTACCTCCTAGTCATCAGTCGATCACAATCACCTACATACATGGAATGGATCACCCAAGGACGTTCATATAAAAGAGATGTGCTACATCTATGGGATCACCTCACTACAATATTAACTGGGGGCTGATTACGTAATTCTGTTGCCAACAATTCTCGATTGGAACCGCAGTTACATTGCTGCTATAAGTAAGATAGTTGCATAGTAGAATTTGATTCTACTATTATAGTTGTCACATTGGTTCTTACTAAAGCAGCAAAGTAACTGCGATTTATGTCAGAGTTGATTCAACAAAGTTACAAAATCTGCTAGGTGATTGCGTTAAGTCAATCGTATTCATTTGATAGTTCATATTGTATCATAATAATATGTCATCCCATACTAATTGCAGCCGATGGAATACGATATGAACTGTCAAATGAATACGATTACCTTACGCAATCGCACCCCAGCCCGCGGAGGGTGAAAAGTAATGAGAGCTTTTCAAAATGCCAAAAAACTGGCTCGCTAAATGGCATTGATAAACAGGCAAGTGTCGATAGTAGAAAACGTAGGAAACTTTTTTAAGCGCCAGAGCACAGGGGGTCAAGTCTGCTAAATCTAATGTTATCGTCAAAATCGTGGTTCAATGGCGTTTGAATGGTAATGCTTTAGACAGTTCTTGTTTCTTAAATTCTCTAAGGTCTTGTTCTTGTTTCCTAAATCCTTTAAGTTCTTGTTCTTGTTAATTAAAGTAAAAAAGACTGTAAAAATTGCCGACATATTATGTCACTGACAAATATCAATTTGGACAAATAGGGGCAGGCCTAAAAAAAAGGAAGTTAACGTTAACGGCCCGGTCACAGCTAGCGCGGCGCGCGGCAAGGCAGGCGGCGCGGCAAGCGAATTCAGCATTCACTGCGCGCTATCTCGATGTCGGCATCTCAGCTCGTCGTTACGACCGCGCTGTGATTACCGAATTCGCTTGCCGCGCCGCCTGCCTTGCCGCGCGCGGTCGTAACGACGAGCTGAGATGCCGACATCGAGATAGCGCGCAGTGAATGCCGAATTCGCTTGCCGCGCCGCCTGCCTCGCCGCCTGCCGCGCTAGCTGTGACCGCCGTAACTGTAACTTTTACTTGACAGATGTGTGTAAGGCCCTCCGCTGCCTTGAGCGGGATCCCGGCGCGGCCGTCCGCTCCGGGTGCTGTTTCCTGTATATTCATAGAGCAGCGCTGCGTGTGGTGGATTGCCCGCCGCACGTGGCGCGGGCGGCAAGCCCGCCTCGCGGGGCAGGAGCGCACGCTCGCGGGTCCCACTCGACGGGTCACGCGAGCGCGGCTGTTTCTTGTTGTATATTCATAGAGCAGCGCTGCGTGTGGCGGAGTGCCCGCCGCATATTTGTCCGCAACGGAGCAGCGCGCGGGTCCCCGCGACGGGCTGTTTGTCCGCGACGGAGCACGGCGCGGGCCCCCGCGACGGGCTCCCGCACCGTGTACCCGCGCCGGGATCCCGCTCAACGCAGCGGAGGGCCTGATACATTGCTACTTCGTTTCGGCACAAATAAAAACTTACATACTAAAGAAAAGTAGCAATGTATCACATCCATCTGTCAAATTACAGTTGACAGTAACTTCATTATTTTTAAGTCGGTAGGAATTTTACGCATAATGACACATTTTGATTTCGCAAAATGACACACACGCGAAATGACACATACGCGAAATGACACATACGGGAAATGACTTACGCAAAATGACACATACGCGAAATGACACATACGCGAAATGACACATACGCGAAATGACACATACGCGAAATGACACATACGCGAAATGACACATACGCAAAATGACATGAATTAAAGATGTACAATTTTATTGTGTTGCGCGTAGATTTGTAATAAATACCTACGTATCAGTGTCATTGCAATGGTTCTGGGGCTTTATTTTTGAGTTCTCTTTTCTACTTATTTTCGTTCGACATTAGATTGAATCAAATGAATGAGATTGAATCAAATGTCGAACGAAAATCAGTAAAAAAGAGCGCTCAAAAATAGAGCCCCTCGTATGTGTGACATGAGATCCTTTTTAGGGTTCCGTACCCAAAGGGTAAAAACGGGACCCTATTAATAAGACTCCCCTGTCCGTCGTGTTTGTTTGTCACCAGGCTGTATCTCATGAACCTGATGAAAATTTCACAGATGATGTACTCCTGTTGCCGCTATAACAACAAATACTAAAAACAGAATAAAATAAATATTTGAGTGGGGCTTTCAAACAACAAACGTGTTTTTTTTTTTTTTGCTGTTTTTGGTACGGAACCCTTCATGCGCGAGCCCGACTCGTACTTGGCCGGTTTTTTTGCATAATTATTCCTGATTTGATTTGGCACATTTTGTCCATATTTTTTGTTATAATAATACTTTGGCATGCTATTTATATTTTGCGACGTGTTACATAAACAACATGTTACGTAGACAACGTGTTACAAAATCCGAACAAAAATGCGCGAGCCGAGTAAGAGCAAGCGTGCCGCGGCAACGGCCGGCAACGCACCGCAACGACGTTTTTGAAAAAAAATACTTTCGATAAAGTTTTTTATCCACTGACCTGAAAAAAAAATTCGTCCGCGTTGACATTCGGAAAATCCCTATGGAAGTTTAGACCGCTAAAAAAGTATTAATAATATTTTGTTTTAATCCAGGCTAATTAACTATTAGCCTGGCATTAACTATCGTGTGCAATTCCAAATCAGTCATTTTGCGTGACTGAGTAATAAACATCCAAACATCTAAACACCAGAGGGGTTATTAGTAAACACCAGAGGGGTTATTAGTAAACACCAGAGTAGATTACTAACATCATAAACAAAAAAAATATCTACAAATTTCCGAAAACAGACAAGAAAACAAAACGACTTTCTATACAAATGTCCGATTATCTGATCGAGTTTTGTATGAAAAGTCGATTTTATTTTTGTACGTTTTCGGAAAAGTTGTATAACAAATGTACAACCTTGTTGTTTATGATGTTAGTAATCTACTCCTGCGAGATTGTTGGTGTTTAACCAAACACCATTTGTAACCACAAATAACCCTGTAAAAGAGATAATGTGGTCACCAATATTTTATTTTGCGTCAGAGTCCAAGATGTCATTCTGCGTAGTCACAATATGTCATTTTGCGTCAGAGACATAGATATGTCATTATGCGTATGTCATTCTGCGTGTTCACAATATATCAAGTCCAAGATATGTCATTATGCGTATGTCATTCTGCGTAGTCACAATATGTCATTTTGCGTCAGAGACATAGATATGTCATTATGCGTGTATACTATGTTTTTAAATGTCTCTTTAAAAGCCCGCATTTATTTAAAGGATCGTTTATAAAAAAAAAAAAATACAAACAAGTTGTACACACGACAGCACATCAAGTTATAAAGTTAAACTGTAAAAACATCTTTTATTGCGTAGCGTAGGCCTTACGTAAGCATAAAGGCGGTCTCAAGGTCAACATGTAGGTAGAGTCTGAGGTGCCGTCGTGTACGTGTACTACACTGTTCAGATAGAGCAGTGGCAGTGGCGAAGGATGAAATTATTCGTTCTACAAAAATGTTATGATCCGCATAGTTAATCGGTGGGGAGAGGGATTTCTAAACAGTACCTAAGCTCGGCTTGTATGGTTTTATGGACCCTTCGCCACTGGTAGGTAGGTGGGTAGTTAACAATAACAAAAATGCATAAATAATAAAATTATTTATTATTCTTTATTTTCATCACAAATCCGTTAGGTATTAACAAAAATCTGAAAAAAACGACGTGCGACGCCACGACGTTCATACATAAGTATATTGTGTTGCGTAGCGGCCGGGTAACCGATCACATCTCCGAAATTTACTTGTCCTAATTTTATTTGACCGAAAACTGTTGACCGACGTCTTTGTTGCTATATGTTTTGTTTGCCATATTTTTATATCATCGAAATATCATTTGGCATATGTCTAATTTTTCCGAATTACGTTTCACCGATTTTCAAAATAACTTTTTGCTATTGGCCGAAGTCTCTTTTGATTTTTTTTCATTTGCCAGATAACTTATTTGCCATACTTTCACTTCACCAGAACAACATTTTACCGAATATCATTTGGCCGCAAGTTTATTTGAATAAAGATATTTTTTACTTTGACTTTACCTTTGACTTTGACATTGGTGGGTTAGGTTAGGTCAGTGTTTTGACCACTCGTAGCAGAGCGAGCGAAGCGGGTGGAACTTAATAATGCTTGCATGCATGCTGCATGCTTGCACCTTTGACTTTGACATTGGTGGGTTAGGTTAGGTCAGTGTTTTGACCACTCGTTGCAGAGCGAGCGAAGCGGGTGGAACTTAATAATGCTTGCATGCATGTTGCATGCTTGCTTGCATGCTGCATGCTTGCTTGCATGCTGCATGCTTGCTTGCATGCTACATGCTTGCTTGCATGCTGCATGCTTGCTTGCATGCTGCATGCTTGCTTGCATGTTGCATTCTTGTTTGCATGCTGCATGCCTGCTTGCATGTTGCATGCAAAATGCTTGCCGGGGGGTGCAGGGGGGCTGGCCCCCCTGCTTGGGGGGGTCGGGGGGCCTGAGGCCCCCCGCTATAAAGAAAAACTTTTAATGCACCTACCCGTAGGTTAGGTTAGGTTAGTGTTTTGACCACTCGCAGCGGAGCGAGCGAAGCGAGCGGAGCGAGCGAAGCGAGCGGAGCTTCAAAATGCTTGCATGCATGCTGCATGCTTGTTTGCATGCATGCTGCATGCTTGTTTGCATGCATGCTGCATGCTTGCTTGCATGCTGCATTCTTGCTGGCATGCTGCATGCCTGCTTGCATGATGCATGCCTGCTTGCATGCTGCATGCCTGCTTGCATGCTGCATACTTGCTTGCATGTTGCATGCTTGTAAAATTTTGGAAAATATTAGTTAACCTAGAACCGAGTGTTTGGTAGTTATTTTGCATGCATATTTATCGAATCAAACATAAAATAATTTAAATTAATAAATAATAATTTTCAGAACATCACGAAAATTTATCCGATTCCAGTTTAAAACGATTATGGAAATCAATTAATACAAACATAAACATAAACATAAGAATATACTAATATTATACTAGAAAAAATACGACTCGCTACGAAGATTAGGAATCGGAAAAAGTGTGCTACAAGTTTTGTAGGCGTTTGGTGAACTGAAATTATGGCAAATAAATCAGTGGTGTAATGAATGTTCGGGAATATAATACTTCGACGAAACGTTCTTTCGAGCGAGCAATAATTCGGTAAAAAGTATTTCGGTCAAATGAGACGTCGGAGTAACGAAAAAACTCGAATTAATATTAGGTCAACTGATACGGTGGGAAACGTGATTTCGACGAAGTAAAAAAAGGCGAAACGAAAATAGTCGAAAAGTTGTTGGTAAAATGAAATTCGACCAACACAAAATTCGATCTTAAGATAGGTAACCGTAAAAGGACCGTGACATAGAATATTATTATGTTGTACTTGTAGTGGGAGTAGGATCTAACGAGTCTTTCGATCGCAATGGACTGTTCGATATATTGTGACATTTAACTAGATGCAGCAATAAATCTTTTCTTCCATTGAAACTCCTCGGGCAATGTGTACACTTGTGTCGCCGGACGCCTGTGTGTACGCTGCCATGAACTTTCAACTGACCCGATGTCGCAAAACACATTGTGCACTGATCGCATTTGTATTGCTTGTCACCTGTATGTCTGAACAAATGTACTTTCAAACACTGCTTCGATTTGTAAGCTTGCCCGCATATCTTGCACAGGTAGTTCCGATCGTCCAAATGCCAAATCCTGTGATTATTCAAATCACTAGGAAGTCTAAATCTCTTTGAGCAAAACTCACATTGGTACCGTTTCTCAGAAGTCACCTCCCGCATATGAGTTCTTAAACCCAAATAATTCTTGAACATTTTATTACAATGCGTGCATTCAATAGCTTTATTTTGAGTATGTTGGCACAGTATATGATTCTGAAAACAAAGTACTTATTTTTAGTTGGCTCCATTTTATTACGCGTAACAACACATAGATACGCGAAATGACAAACGCAAAATGACACATACACGAAATGACACAAACGCGTAATGACACATACGCGAAATGACACATGCGAGAAATGACATACGCGAAATGACATGAATCGTTGTTCAGATCCGGTCAAACGATGAACATAGAAACAAAAAACTAAATAATTGTAAAATAACATCTGAATTACGAATTAACCAATATACGCGCTGTAATGTATTCCGTAAAAAGTTTTTATATCTGATGAAGATATACTTTTGTTGCTCATAGGATAATACTTATCTACGTACTTATTCGTGAAATATGACAATATGGAATGACCGCTGATGCACTTTGTGATGTAGCCAACTTTCAGCCGAAGTAACACTGCTTTGCAGAAGGTTAAGTTTACTCACCTTAAGATTATATCGCTTATGAAATCCACGACCACATGTTTCGCAGACCCATTTGTATACATTGGTATGATATCTTAGATGCTCGATGATAAGATGACGATTGTAAAACCTGGTGACCATATAATAACACTATGTTACCTACATTTTTACACGACTGCCCAAAGCAAAAAGAGTGTTATGTGTTCAGGATTCATGTATGTTTGTGGGTATGTGAGTTTCTTTATTCCACCATAACTTCTAAATGCCTGAACTGATTAGGATAAATGGGGTATCGTTAGAATCCTTACAACATTCCGAGTGACACTGGCTATATTTTTTTTTGAAAAAATCAATATGGCGACGGTACGACGCCATTTTCAAATATGAAAAAAAAAATATATTCTTTTATTACAATATGGGCATCAAATAAAAGGCCTTGATGAGCACATTCCAAAACTATATAATATGTCACTAAAATGTGTAAAATAAAAATAAATAAATTTAAAAAATATTAAAAACACGACTGCCCTGCCAAAACGAACTAAAAAGTTAAACAACAAGTGTCATTGCAGTCGGGGGACCTCTTTGATCAAAAATTGTTCCATGATAAGGTCCCCCGACTGCAATGACACTTGTTGTTTAACTTTTTAGTTCGTTTTGGCAGGGCAGTCGTGTTTTTAATATTTTTTTAATTTATTTATTTTTTTAAAAAGCTAGTACCTATCTGTAATAAAAATATTGTAAGCCTTACTTTCTTCCACAGTAGTCGCAAATAAAGCGGTAGCCTTCATGTAAATTCTCATGGTTTATCCACTGTTTTAGGTTTATGTATGTTTTATCACACTTGCTACACCGACCCCCCTTCTGGTTCAGGTGGACTGACCTATAGTGAAACTGTAGTCGCAAAGGAACTTGAAACCTCTTATTACATAAATGACATTTAGTTTTAATCTTGCCTTCCTTGAACGTATGAAGAAGCCTGTAAAAATAAACACGTATCACTCCTACTGCCATGCAACGCGGAATTTTTCACGAATCCGCATGAATCGCATGATGGAGATCATGCGGAGTCGTGAAATAGTCAGCGTTTAGGTGATCAGCACACTGCACTGCGATCTGTTGTTCGTAGTGTAGTGGGCGAAACCGCAGATTTTAGGATTGTTTGCAAGATCTCGGTTTCAGTCCGTGAGTTTGTATACTTGGGTAGTTTGTTCACAAGGGATGGAAAGAGTGAGGAAGACATAGAATAACGAGTGAAGAAAGGAAATTCGGTGAGTGGTGCTATACACTCGATTATGAGTAGCCAAATCGTTTCTGCAAAGGCGCGAATGACTATTCATAACGGAGTGCTGGTACCGACACTGATGTATGGAAGTGGATCTTGGGTATGGCAGAAGAATAATAAAAGCAGAATAAATGCGGAAGAGATGCGATCGTTGAGGAAAATATGCGGGGTAAAATTGAGTGATAGAGTGAGCAATGAGGTGATTCGTAAAAGGTGTGGTCTGATAGATGATCTAACGACAAGAATTAAGAAAGGAATGCTCCGGTGGTTTCGTCACTTAGAGAGGATGAATGAAAGGCGAATCACGAAAGAGATATATTTTGCGAATGTGGGAGGAACGATTGCACCAGGGCGTCGCAGAAAACCTACGCGAACCAAATAGAGGTTATTATAAAAAAGGCTGGTGTACGCAGTGACAAAAACCACAGGGCATGTATAAAAAGATTGAGGGATGTGAATGAAGCGAAAGAAGTGTGCAAGGATCGTAGCAGGTGGCGATCCATGGTCTCCCCCCATGGGAAACAGGCGTGCGAGTATGTAGGTATCTATGTATGTATTTTATTTGAATATAAATGTCATTGAACCATAAAATAAAGTATTTACTGGTTAGTTTTGAATTTTTAACCATTTTTGAAAATTAACGTTTAGTGCTTGTAAGCAAGCTTCAAATACCGTTAAAAATTAGTAATGTTAAAAAAACATTAAAACTGGACATTAATAACGGTAAAATTTATAACGGTAAAGCAGAATTTTAACGTTAATTTTTCGTTCCTTGATAACGTTATTATGTTACTGTATAAAAATATTTAAAAGCAATGTGTAATTGACGTTGATGCCGCCGTGACATGATCAGTCTGCGGTAGGTACTAATACTAGGTAGTAGAGGTACCTACCAACAATACGCAATACTTATAAAATTACCATTAAAAATAACGTTATTTTTTAACGTTATCAGGTAGATAACGTTAAAAAATAACGTTAAATTAATGTTATGCTACTAGGTATCGTTAAAAAAAATAACTTTATCAAGGCATCATATTATAAAAAAAGGTTACGTAACGTTATTTTTACTGTTAATTGATAACGTTTTATTTGGGATGACAGACTGATTATTACCTGTGTGAAGTCATGTCAGCAAAGTCTCGACCATTGAAATCACATATCTTGCAACACAGATCATTGTTATTGCTATGTTCAGTCAAATGCTGGTGTAGTGACGATTCACTGTCAAATGTAACCTCTTTACATAGACCTAAAGAAAAAACAGAAATGTTGCTTCAGTTAAATAAGGAAAAGTGAAAGTGAAATATCTTTTATTTAAATAAGCTCACATAATAAGCATTTTTAAATCGTCAATTCTTTTACCCTACCACCCATTATGATGTCATTTAGCTGACAAGAAAAATGGGCGCAAAGAACTTGTCAGCTTTATCAGATGGAACGATATTTACAAATATGTATATCGTTTCCAGACTTTATATTAACAAAGATTAACAAATAAATAACATTATTGAATTCGCTCATTCTAAATGAATTTCAAATTTCTTAATCAATTTACAGATTTTAAGCTAAATTCAAAGTTTGAACTTCTTTTTCAGTCTAGGCTGTTACAATAAATAAAAATAAAAGAAAAACATACAATTCAATATGCGTTAAGATAGTCAGAAGCAGACCCATTCCACTGGCAGCGACGAGCATGACGCATGAACCAGCCATCGCTTCGCTCAACCATATTTGAGGGAACGTAACGACCCGCCTCATACGACACCACCGCAGAAATGATTAAAGAGAGCATGACATACTAAGACTACCCTATGTTAAGGCATCGAATTGTAAATTTATATCCAAAAGCTTTTCATAGGTCTTTTACTAAACTACTGACTATAGAAAGTAAAAATATTGCAAATCAAAACAAGGTAAGCTATTAAGAATTATATTTTTTGAGTAAGTGCCATACATACAGACAATATAAAACAGATCTTTTATATACGAGTTATACGACGCCCTTAATACGCCCTTATAAGGCGTGCAGTGTAGCTAAACCTATATGCTGCAATGCAACTGCACCGTATCTATGTATTCTGTGACCGTATATAATTTTTTTTTTTAAATATGTACTCCGGAACTCAACGATATATCTATTTAGGTGATTCTTTTTTTTATCTATTTATATGGAAACTCAATAGCTTATTTATACAAAACATTACAGCTCACTGATTATTAACTTTACTAAGTTGCTAACAACTTTTGAATGAAACTGACAGTAATCGCAGTTAAATTGCTGCTTTATTAAGAATAAATGTGAAAACAGCTGTTATTTATAGTAGCAATGTAACTGCGATTTCTGTTAGTTTCAGTCAGAAGTCGATTGCAATAGAGTTACAGAATCAAGGGGCAGATCAGATAGCTAATTATTTTTATCCTTAATGAATGAAGAAATTAATTAAATTCAATTAATTATATTTTATTTACCTACCTATTTTCTAAATTAACGCTAAATAAGATACAGTGAAAAATACAATAATAAATATTTAAACAATACATAAAATACATAATGTACCTACCTACCACCTACTTTACAAATAAAATTTTACAAAACTCACCACAATCATAATTATCAGGCGGGCCATCTGGCTTTTTATGCATTTTTTTTTCGTCATCCGCATTGTTACGACGACGTCTCTTAATACTTTTTTTAGGAGATTTTTTCAATGTTCTCTTTACTTTTCCTGAAATAAGCTCACTATCTAAAAAGAAATCAAAAGTACCTAACCTATTTAAATAAATACTCATCAAGCTAAAATCGAATTTGCGGGAAAGGTAGCCTGACTAAATCCCTAGAACCCTTTATTGTCTTGCAGATTTTTACCCGCGGCCACGGGCCAATAAAATTGAGAGAACAAACTTTTACTGCGGTCAACAGCCTTATAGAACCTATCGGTGTGTATCCTTTTATTTTCAACCTAGTGCGTGTGGTCTGCCATTTGTTTTTGGAGGAAAAATAAACAAAACAATTTTAATTATTTTTTGAAGGAAAAAAGCAGTGAAAAAGAAAGAAAAAATATTTTCTTTTTAAGAAAAAGAGATAAAATTAAAAAACAAAGTAGATAAACGTTCTTCTTTTTCTTTTTTTTTAAGAAACAAATATTGACTATTTAAAACAAAACAATAAAATAAAGACATTTTTATTGGTTCGTGTGGACTTATCGCACTAGTACACTATGTGCCGTAAGTCCAAATTCGGGTGCTTTATTTCCTATTCACTTTTTCTCACTTCCATTGGCACAGTGTCTAGAGGACCCAAAAGTGTAGATTATTGTGATTTGACCCCGTGACCCCGCTGGTGACCTATGTAGGTGACCTCTAAGGTCAGCTGAAACTGAGAGCGGCATTCGACTCATTTTAACGAGAGTAGTATCTGGTTCAAGTTTCAAGTCGATCGATGCATAAATCACTGAGATATAAGCATCTAAAGTTCCGAAAAACCGTGAAAAGCC
Organism: Agriphila tristella; assembly: GCA_928269145.1. Classification (NCBI taxonomy): domain Eukaryota; kingdom Metazoa; phylum Arthropoda; class Insecta; order Lepidoptera; family Crambidae; genus Agriphila; species Agriphila tristella. Next base: position 22,818,360 of record OV743439.1, read on the forward strand.
AAAAACTCCTCAAAAGACACCCCTACTACAATCCGAACTTTGGGCAAATTGTTTTTCTTTTATTTTAAAGTATACATACTGAAGTTTTATTTCACCGAGTGCCAACCGGGAACTCGAACGGAAAGTACCAGAAAAAAATCAAAGCATTTTTTGCCCCAAGTTCGGATTGTAGGGGTGTCTTTTGAAGAGTTTTTGGCTGTTTGCACGGTTTTTCGGAACTTTAGATGCTTATATCTCAGTGATTTATGCATCGATCGACTTGAAACTTGAACCAGGGGTGGAATTGCGTAAGGGAATCGTATTCATTTGACAGTTTATATCGTATTCAATCGGCTGCAATTTGTATGGGATGACATATATTATGATACAATATGAACTGTCAAATGAATACGATTGACTTTACGCAATCGCCTAGCCGATACTAATATGTGGGTCTCCAGCTTCCTCATAGGCTATAGAGAAATTCTAAGCTTGCCATATTTTAAAGCATAATAGCAGCAATCAAAATTCCAGACAAAATAATAGCAGCCACCATAAGTTCGTTACCATGAGTTATTTTATGTGTGTGAGCTGGCGACACCTGTCTGCAGCTTACACATCCCGTTAAGGCAAACCAGTGAGGTTACGGTTTTAGACTATAGTCAAAAATTTAGAGCCTAATTGCAGCAATAAGATCCAAAAAAACTAACCATCACACGAAATAACACAATATAAGGTCGCGCGCGATATTATACTCATTAGGTAACCAGTTATATCAGACGGCTTCTATCTCCTAGACAAAAATTCTCAGTACAGAAATTAAAACGATCGAGAGCGTAAATTAAAATGAACCAAAATAATACTAGTTCTTAGGTTCAAATTCGATAGCAATAGTGTAGCGCACGGAACGGCAACGGCGCGATTAGGCGCTTCCGAGCCATTATTTTGAATTTTTTGGCGGGAAAACGGTTTTTGGCTTATAATTTTGAAACTAAGAGGCCCAGAGATTTGAAATTATGCCTCGTGTGTGCTGCAATTATAACGTATTATTTGATCTTTAAAACGAAACTCTAACATATACAGTTACAGCAATTCACCATGTGTCAGCCAGAGACACGTGTCACCAGCTTACACATAGATATCGGCTCGTAGCTCAAAAACTTTTCGAGTTAAAGCTTTGATAAATTTGGAGCCTAATGCTCCAATTCGGCTGAGAATTTTGAGGTATATAACATAATCGTAGCTTAAGTAATTACGAAAATACAGATGTGCAAGCCAGTGACACGTGTCTCCAGCTCGCACACAGTTTTATGCTCGTAGTTACAACAGTATTTGAGTGTGATGGTTAGTTTTTTTGGATCTTATTGCTGCAATTAGGCTCTAAATTTTTGACTATAGTCTAAAACCGTAACCTCACTGGTTTGCCTTAACGGGATGTGTAAGCTGCAGACACGTGTCGCCAGCTCACACACATAAAACAACTCATGGTAACGAACTTATGGTGGCTGCTATTATTTTGTCTGGAAGTTTGATTGCTGCTATTATGCTTTAAAATATGGCAAGCTCAGAATTTCTCTACATATAGCTAATGAGGAAGCTGGAGACCCACACATCCGATACTACTCTCGTTAAAAGGAGTCGAATGCCGCTCTCAGTTCAAGCTGACCCTAGAGGTCCCCTACTTAGGTCACCAGTGGGGTCACGGGGTCAAATCACAATAATCTACACTTTTGGGTCTTCTAGACACTGTCTGTGCCAATGGAAGTGAGAAAAAGTGAATAGGGAATAAAGTACCCAAATTTGGACTTACGGCACATAGTGTAGTACCGAAATTCATTACCGCACTGTTCACCAGACCGCCACATAAATGTGGAACTACCAGCATACTCTGCATGCAGGAACCCTGCCTGCAGGTATTTGTGTAGCACGCTTGCTTGACATTCTTTTGCTTGACGCCCGTTTCGCCCACCGCTAATCGAAGCCATTGAAATGTATGTATAGAATCGACCTCGCGGCCCCGATTTTTGCTCCACGCGTTGAGGTCAATTGACCTCAACTCATTTAGTCACTCGCCAACGCTCACCGCGAACGCACGGTGTAATTGTGCCGATAAAAATGCCGACCTGTGTGTTGAAGACGTGCAAAAATCGTGCCACTACGAAGCAAAAAAATAGTGGAGTGACTTATCATCGGTAAGTAAACAAAACATCAACATAAACCAACCAAAACTAATTTTTATACATTATTTCTACTGAGCCGACATTTTGTATGAAAATCATAGATTATGAAAAGTGAACTATACAGATTGTATACGTAGGTACTAAACTAGGATAGGTGAACTAATAGCACAGTTTTACAATATAAGTATATTATTATATTCCATTAAGAACTGCCTATGATGTAGGACAACACCGCCGCGCGCCGCCACAGTGTAGGTAGGTACTTAACTTACGCTGTCAGGCGAAAAATACGTCCAGGGGCATGTCAAAAAAGAAAAATTAATTAAAAGTGATTATTAATCTTAAATCCCTACTGTATTTTGTTGTCGAGGCACATCCGTGCACAGAACAACTGTGCTCCATTGCCGCAATTACTCATCCCGCTCGAGTGGCAAGGCAAATAGTGAGTTCAAATGTGTACCTACATTATCCCTAGCATGAATATCTATCTAGAAAAAAAAACGCGCGTAAAAGTGCTCAATAGAGTAATTGTCTATGAGAAAGGAGAGTGGGAAAATTTGTATAGGAAGTGGTCCATGAACCAATAGCGACACTGTAGGTGTTTTATTTAGGGATACCTCAACTACACCCTTATGCAAAGCGGCATCAAAATCTGACTCGGTAGTTTAGAGAAAAAAAAATCAACACAATATGTTTTTGTTACATTTTTTGTTTTGACTATTTTAGACTGTATTATACCTACATTAGTTTTGGCATCGTCGATGGTATAGTGGTTAATGTGTTTTCTCTTAACATATATTTTATATTTTTAATATATTTATGGGTCCAGCTGAAAACCAGCGTTGTGGAATAGACTTCACAACACAAGCTGAGCCTGGTCAGACCTTTCGGTCGTCTAATTCTAATTTTTAAGATCTGTATTGTATTGAAAACGCCAAATAAATGCTTACTTTACTTTACTAATGCCGTTGACTACCATTAGGATAGGCGCTGTGCCTGCCGGTTCGATCCCCAGTACGTTTCAATGTGTTTTTGAATTATAGAATTCATTAGTACGTTTATTCAACGCTTTAATTTTGAGGGCGCATTTTCTAGACGCTAGCTAGTGCCTTATCTTCCCTTTTTAATTTCAATTTTATAAGATTTAATTGCAATTATAGATTTTTATTTCAATTCGTTTATTTCTTTAATGCTATGACAGAGTAATTATTATAAGCAGCAGATAAAGCAGAGTATATGTAAAATCGTATTTGCAATTTTTTTATAATAATATCGTATATGAAATTATTATGATATCAACTAGAACTAGCACTTTGTGAGCTTTCCGCGGTTTCCGGACAAGGATCTGGGTTAGTAAATATTTTTCCATGTTGCCATAGAAATATTTTTAATAATAAAAAAATCTATTCGACGACATCAAATACGGGTACTAAATGCCCATCCTCCTTTTTCGAGTAAGTATTGTGTACCAATCACCTAATTAAATTGCGTTCTTACTATAATTTTATGCAATTTTATTAAACAAGTAGGTATATCCTAATCATTATTATTATTACTATGGATACATGGAAAAATATTTTTCCATGTTTCCTTCCATATAGTACCTTATATTTTCCTAATAAAAAATCTATTCGACGACACCAAATGATTGTTATGAGTGCGGATACTCAATGCCCATCCTCCTTTTTTATTTTTCGAGTAAGTATTAACATGTACCTATTACCTAATTAAATTGCGTTCTTACTATAATTTTATGCAATATTATTAAACAAGTAGGTATATCCTAATCATTATGAAGAATGTGTCGCATCTGTGTGCATGCTACTTTTTCTTTGACAACTCACGCTCGCACTGTCCATGCGTAGCCGCCATCTTTGCAATCGCTGCGACAATTTGTGCCGTATATCTGTCCATTCTAGTTTACATACATTTCAATGATCGAAGCATGGGTAATAATATAACGGGCTGTCACACAGCCTTCTCTATCGTTGTACACAAGCCATGCTATTAGGTTTGGCAACGTTGCGCGTGAACCTATAGGCTGTTGATTTAAGATGGTCAAAAAAGCACCATGACTTCTAGTAAACGGCGTCTTTTTAATTTGTCGTAGTTGCTATTTGTGTCATGTGATTTGTGTCAAATCGGTTCACGCCTAGTACCGAAATGCGACGTTGCCAAACCTAATAGCATGGCTTGTGTAAAACGATAGAGAAGGCTGTGGCTGTCAACTAAACTTGAGATCGAGATACTGATAGTATTTACCGTGGCCTTACTCAATATTTGGCTTAAAATATTAAAGCATTATTTTATTATGTATTAGAATTATATTACTTATATTATAACTATTAAAATTTTTCTGATGGTTGATAATAATAAAATGAATTATACAAGTAGATATTAGTTTTTTCTTATTTTTCTATCATATTGTATTTATGCATACCCATAGTTAGAAATAAGCCTACAAGTCTTGGAGCGCAAAATGCAAATCTTGGCTGGGGCGCTCATTGTCATAGAAATAAGGCGCAAGATTATTTTATTTATTTTTATTTTATTTTATATAAAATGGTACATCAACAGCAAGATAATGATTCTAGAATTATACTTTTAAGTCTTGGGCGCAAAATTCAAACCTTGCCAGGGGCGCTCATGCCATGACCCCAGCTACGTCGCTGATTGTATTGTAGGTATAGTAAATGACTATGATCGCAACACAAAAACTGAAGATACGAGTATAAGTACCTATGTATAACTAGGTACCTAAAAGTTACAAGTTTTCTTAAGTTTAATAATCTGTGTGATACTGGCTCTAAACTTACCGTTTGTTCTGGAGGAGTTTAAGGTTCGGCTTTTTTCTCTGTTTATACAATAAATAAAATGATCTTTACAACTGTCTTCCGAACCTAAGGAAAAAATGCTTGATTAGTTTAATAAAAAATGTTGCAGCAATCAACTTATTTCTTTAATATGGTACATGAAAGAGTAATTATGACAGCTCTTACATACAAACACAACAACTACTGTACCCTATTAAACTGTACCTGTTTATCATAATAATATATTAAAAATTTACTGTCATTTGAAAAAAGTAAAGAAAACCTTGAATATATGGGTAAGGCCGTAGATTTTGCCACTTAGTGACATAAAGTTTACATAACAATAATATGTAACGTTAACACAAAAGTGACATAAAACGTTACATACTTGTAAAGCGTTTTCACATAGTTCACATGGGTATACAAAAACTAAACTACCTTCATAAAGTAAAAACTCAGATATTTTCTCCCTTTTAATGTGAATTAACTAATAAAATCAGAATTACATTGTCACATAATCGATCTCTGAATCTGTGATCTGATCTAATGTGCATATAGCTTTATTTCTGTTTTACGTAACACTACATAAGTTATTTATAACGTGTTACTTATGTAACGCGTTATAAATATGGTAAATATGGTAAATTACCTGAAAAATCGATGAAAAACAAGCACAGAAAAAAATGACGAAACGTCTTCATGCACGAAAAAATCTCACCTGACGCAACAAGATGGCGGCAGAAGTTTGATAACAGCATGACAGTCGAAAAAAGTGTTGCCATAATAGGATTATGAATTCCCCGTGATCTTAGCTTTCAAAATATTGGTGTAATAACATTACATATGTTCGTTAGACAAAAAGTAAAATACGATCACAAAGTTAAAACTCAAAGTTTATCTCCCTTTTATTGTGAATAAACTAATGAAATCAGAACCAGGAGAAGCTAACTGAATGTATAACAATATGCTACAATCGTAAAGTCCGTAACTTCAAATAGAATTCCTCAGGTTACTCATAAAAAAATCGGACTAAAAAAATTAAAACGGACTTGTAAAAACAGACTAAAAAGTAAAAAATAAATTCTTCTGTAAATATTTATAACCCTATAATATTTATACCTACAGAAAATTTAAAACTAAAAACGTGGGGCGCATTTTATAAAATTTATCATCCAGATTGTCTTTAGCATGCGCCCCACGTTTTTAGATTTAAATTTTCTGTAGATATAAATATTATAGGTGTTTACGCAAGTAATGCGCCTGCGCAGAAAACCGGCTAGACAGCTTGGCGACGACCGCCGGCTGTACCCCCCCCTGGACTCACTCGTCTCTGCATACCACGCGCGACGTACGCACGCAGTCTTGCTTGTATTTTTTTCCTTTATTTCATATTTGCCAATATATTCATTACTTCTATACGTTGTTATTATTGCTGAAGAAGATTCCCAAACAAGTTGGTCCTTCGAGCCGGATTCATCAGCTGAGCGACCTATATTTGGGAAGGTTACTCGACGGCTTTCAACGTTCCAGAGCAAGAGGCGCAGACATAAAGTGCAAGTGCAACTAAGTGACAGTGCTATTTCGATATTTCTTTCCTTCTTTTCCACCTATCACCATTCCGCCATTTTGTGCTTAAATACCTTGGTCATTATTTTGCGCGATCCATAGTTTGTTGTTTACATTACCTGCAGCTGGCGCATAACGGTAAATCAGCCGACTGCACCGATAAGCTTTAAGCATTCGTCACAAAAACAATTAGGTCATTATTTGTGCATAACCTATATTAATAATTATTTTTATTTTTCTTTATTTCATCCAAGCTTTAAGCATTCATTGCAAAAACAATTAGGTCATTATTTGTGCATAACCTATATTGATAATTAATTTTATTTTTCTTTATTTCATCCAAGCTTTAAGCATTCATTGCAAAAAACAATTAGGTCATTATTTGTGCATAACCTATATTAATAATTAATTTTATTTCTCTTTATTTCATCCACTTTTAACCTTTCAATCATGACTAAGCTAGCCGAATTGAAGAGGAAGCGTAGTTCATATAAATCTAAGCTTACGCAATTTAAATCATACTTAGCAATTCTTTCATCATCAGAAAAACCTAGTGCAGTGCAGCTCAGTGATTTAAATTTAAGATTAACAAAAATTGAAGAGTGGTACGGTGAATTTGACGCGTTACAGATTGAAATTGAAAGTAGTTTGGAAATTTCAGAAGGGGAGTGCGAAAAAGAGTACCTTTATCGTGAGCAGTTTGAGAGCGATTATTTCGCATTAGTTGGAACCGCGCGTGAGTGGGCAAGCAGGTTCAAGTCTGCGCAGCACGACAAGGACAGCTACGCATCGGCACCATCCGTAACAGGTATTGTCCCTACAGCTAGTGCAACTTTGACGCTTCCCACTATTCAGTTACCTACCTTTTCTGGTCGTTTTGAGGAATGGCTACGATTTCACGATACATTCACGTCACTTATTCATTCCAATAATAGTATTCCCAACATTAACAAGTTCCACTATTTGCAATCGTCGTTAAAGGACAAAGCTGCGGACGTTATAAGCTCAATAGATTTTTCCGCTAATAATTACGATATCGCTTGGCAGTTATTGTGCGAACGGTATCATAATAACAAAGTGTTAATAAACAACCATATTCAAGCGTTATTTGACATAGAAACAATTCCAAGAGAGTCATCTGTCGCTTTGAGGAAACTAATTGATGATTTGAATAAAAACCTTAGAGCACTCGAAAGTCTCAATATTAGTACTCATAACTGGGATATGCTATTAATACATATGGCTTCGAGCAAACTGGACAACGTAACCAATAGAAAATGGAAAGAATATAGTAACAGTTCTGAAAAGTCCCCTGATTTAGAAAGGTTCATTAAATTTATTAAAGATCGTGCTGGTTTGCTTGAAACCATAAATTTGAGTCAGGTCAAATTCCCGAAAGGTCACTTCCGATTGCGAAAAAATGTACCGATGTGTACTAGTTGCAGAACATCAAAGGTGCTTGCAACAAATACTTTGGCGGTTTAACTCTAGTGACGAACTAAAAATATACAAACTCAACACGGTGACGTACGGTACAGCGTCAGCGCCGTACTTGGCTACTCGTTGCCTGATACAGTTGGGTCAAGAATGTACGGATCCATTAGTACGCGAAACCATAATCCAGGACTGTTATGTAGATGACTATATAAGTGGTCACGAATCAAAAACAACCCTCATACACATTATACAGGGTGTCATTAATCAACTGAAGCAGGGTCAGTTTCATTTGCGAAAGTGGCGTTCTAATTGTCCAGAGATACTAAGTAATATTGAAGAAGATGACGGCCATGATGGGTTGCTTAAGCTAGTGAATGATTGTGATGCGAAAACTTTAGGTTTAAGGTGGGCTTGTAACTCGGATACACTCCAATTTTCAGTTGATATTGAGTCATTGTCTCCAAACAGAATGACCAAGCGATCAATTTTATCCACAATAGGACAGGTGTTTGATCCTTTAGGCCTTGTAAACCCATGCATACTCCAGGGGAAAATAATCTTACAAAAACTCTGGGCTTCTAAAGCATCATGGGATGATCCTCTGCCGTCTGAAATTGAAAGGGCTTGGTCAGAATTTTTAATTACTTTACCTCAACTAAATAAAATCATAATTCCACGTCGTACACTGTGTGACTCACCTACTCTTATAGAAATTCATGCCTTCAGCGACGCGTCGTTACACGCATATAGTGCTTGCGTATACTTACGGTCTGTTTCGGCAACTGAAAGCACCACTGTTCAATTAGTGATGGCCAAGAGTAAGGTGGCCCCGTTGAAAGGTATGACTGTGCCTCGGTTGGAACTTTGTGGTGCACTGCTCTCAGTTAGATTAACGGAGAAGGTTCGAAACGCATTCAGATTACATGTTGATAACTGTTTTATGTGGTGTGATTCCACCATAGTGTTAGGATGGATTCGAACTCCTAAAGCCTCCCTTAAAACATTCGTACTTAATAGGGTCAATGAAATTACCGAACACAGTAACCCACAGGCTTGGAGGTATGTCCCTACTCACTTAAATCCCGCTGACCTAGGGTCTAGGGGGTGCAACGCAAATCAATTACGGAATTCTCTGTTATGGTTCTCTGGGCCATCCTTTTTAACGCAAACGGAATCTCAGTGGCCCATTCAACCCACAAACGTATCCATCTCCTTGCCCGAGATCAAGGTTGAATGCAAACTTGTTACTGAACAACCCAATTTTACTCACAAATTTTCCAATTTTGCTGAACTGACTAGGATCACGGCTTACATGTTGCGGTTCATTAACAACTGTCGCACAGCGAAAAATAAGTTCAGTGGTCATTTGAGGTTATCTGAGTTGAATTCTGCTACATACTCATTGTGCAAAATGGTGCAGTTGGATATTTTTTCACATGAATACGCTTCTTTATACAACAAAAAACAATTGTCAGTTCGATCAAAAATTTTAAACTTAAACCCTTTTATGTCGAATGAAAATTTGATTCGTGTGGGTGGCAGATTGTCCAATTCTAATTATGACTACGACACAAAACACCCAATCTTGCTTCATGCATCGCACCATGTTACAAAATTAATATTTAGACATTATCATACAATACTTATGCATGCAGGTCCTCAATTATTGTTGTCCATTTTAAGACATAAGTTTTGGATAATTGGAGGCCGCAATCTGGCTAGAAAAATAACACATGAGTGCCATGCATGTTGTAGATTTACGGGAAGATCTATTCAGCCTATAATGGCCAATCTGCCGAAGGAACGGCTTCATGGCCAGTTTCCATTTTCTAATACTGCAGTGGACTATGCTGGTCCCATTATGCTTGCGGACAGAAAAGGTAGAGGGTGCAGATTGTTAAAATCATATATTTGTGTATTTGTATGCCTAGCTGTACGGGCGGTTCATTTAGAATTGGTGACCGACTTAAGCACTGAGACATTCTTAGCCGCTTTGAACAGATTTGTTGCTCGCAGAGGTAAGCCTGACTTCATCTACTCTGATAATGGTACAAATTTCGTAGGAGCCGCAAATGAAATTTCAATTTTTTTAAAAACCAACTGTGATGATATTAGTTCGAAATCAGCGGAGCGGTCAGTCGTCTTTAAATTCTCTCCCGCATACAGCCCGCATTTCAACGGCTTGGCTGAGGGTTCTGTGAAATCGGTAAAGCATCATTTGAAGAGAGTCCTTTCTCTAGCAAACTTAACGTATGAGGAAATGACTACTGTACTAGTAAGCATAGAAGGCATATTAAATTCTCGTCCCCTAACCCCTCTCTCCTCAGATCCTAACGATCTCTTGGAAACGCACCAGTGGAGGTGAACTGCGCATCGGAGACCTGGTGGTGATAAAGGAGGATCGGCTGCCCCCAAACCGTTGGCAGCTTGGACGTATCAGCAGCCTGCATCCTGGCAATGACGGCATCACGCGTGTCGCAGACGTCAACACCGCAACAGGAGTGTTGAGAAGGGCTTATCATAGGCTCTGCTTGTTGCCTTCTGAAGACATCTTGGAACAGGACGTTCCAACCCGGGGAGCCTGTTTACGCAAGTAATGCGCCTGCGCAGAAAACCGGCTAGACAGCTTGGCGACGACCGCCGGCTGTACCCAGCCCTGTACCTTGATTACGTAAAGCTGTTGCTAACAATTCTCGATTGAAATCGATTGAAAGCGCGTTTGCATTGCTGCTTTAGTTAAGCTAGTTGTCACATTGGTTCTTACTAGAGCAGCGATGTAACTGCGATTTCTGTCAGAGTTGATTGCAACAAAGTTACATAATTACCCCCCTGGACTCACTCGTCTCTGCATACCACGCGCGACGTACGCACGCAGTCTTGCTTGTATTTTTTTCCTTTATTTCATATTTGCCAATATATTCATTACTTCTATACGTTGTTATTATTGCTGAAGAAGATTCCCAAACAATAGGGTTATAAATATTTACAGAAGAATTTATTTTTTACTTTTTAGTCTGTTTTTACTAGTCCGTTTTAATTTTTTTAGTCCGATTTTTTGTTGTAATAATTTAGTCAGTTTTAAAAACGTGTTTTTAAAAAAGGTTTTTTTTCAGTATATTTTTATTTTCTGCTTTTTAGTTAACGAGCTAAGACCAAAAATATACCATCTCCTATCGGAGCACTCGTCAAGACGATTCAAACGAGCCCAAACTCGATGGGGTTGCATGGTTTTATTACAGAGTCCCATTGGCCTTCTTCCGGCTTCATCATCAGACCATGGAAACTATTACCCAATAAAGTACTCGTCAAGACGATTCAAATGAGTCCAAACTCGATGGGGTAACATGGTTTTATTAAGGAGTTCCTGTGTCCTTCTTCGCGGCTCTATCATCAGACCCTGGAAACTATTTCCCAACAAAGAACTCGTCAAGACGATTCAAAAGAGCCCAAACACGATGGGGTTGTATGATTTCATCATAGAGTTCCTGTGGCCTTCTTCCGGCTTCATCATCAGATCAGCTCAATGACACCATAATATTGAATTGCCTTCTAGTTTTGACCTATGTTCAAAGTTTCAAGTCTCTAGCTCATCGGGAAGCTAATATAAAATCGTTCGCAAACTTTGTGGAGAAACAAACAAACACACAAACGAGAAAGCAACCTAATAAAAACGTGTTAAAAAAACACAAGCTAATTTTAGTACAAAAGTTAACATTTTTTTTTGCGTAAAACAACGCAACGTTGCGTTGCGTAACGTAACAGCAATTTTATTTATTTCTATCAAAACTTACATTGATAAAGTCTTGCAATGCCGTACCCTAGTGAGCTTAAATAGTTTTAATCAATATCTGGTAGAACACAAATCAGTATTAATGACATTAGATTGAAAAAAATGCAGGAGACAGGGGACAGTCGGAAACTTTGTCAAAAAGTGGCAAAATCTACTACCTTACCCATATGCTCCCTTATTGTAAGGTCATTTAAAACTTACTAAATATCCGGCCGCATGTATAACATATGAATTCATAAGCAATATCTTCAGTTGTTGCAGTTTCATTTCTGACTTCAATCTTTGTATCATCAATTAAATTAATATCTTTAGTATGTTCACTTTTATTGTGAGTATCATCATCAACATAGACATCATCATTACATGTAAAGTCATCATTTATTTCAATATCGTCGGATTTTTCTATTTTTATTATATCTGTATTATTCTAAAATCACAAATATGGATGTAGTAAAAACATATTTTTACTTTTATAGATTTGTAGCAATCAAAAGGTACTTAACTACTCACTGTATTGATTACACTATTCCATAGCTGAACAGAGCGGTGAGCCATTTTCTTGAAATTGTAGAACTCTTCAAGTTTGGTTCTACAGCAACCACACATCTTTCTAGGAATGCCCTTTAAGTCCATCTGAAAGCACTTAAAGTATTAATTCATTATCATCAAAACTTCGTAAAAAGTGTAAGTAGTGTAGGTCAAATCAGGTGCAGGTTTTAAATCAAAATGGTCTCTTGGCTTATTGCCTATAGGCAATAATATACAAGTGTCTTTGATCTTAACTAGCGATGATTTAAAATAATAATTTTATTGACAAAAACACCCACATATTTGGGTTCATCCACCCTCCTGTTGGAATGTCCATTATTTAAAAATTTACTTTTTATTTTAGATGACCCTACCGAAAAATATAAATTTCCTACAGTTATTTTTAAGTACTCTTATTTTATAAGCAGCTCTGCTTAAGTAAGCCTTAATACATTGAATCATATGAATTGACTGAAATTTTCGACAAAAAAAATTTTTTTTTCCTTTTTTTCTTGTGTTGAAAATATTTGCCTAGTGTTTCAGATTTTGGAGCTAAAAATGGCGATACTGTAAAACTAAATAATAATGTCATTGTTAAAGCTAAATATTGAGTAGTATATAGGTACATAGGTAAACTGCCTGGTAGATATAAAATTTTCAGTAAATCGGTAAGTTCTACTTTGTTTATAGTACTTCTTATAAGGGACATCGCTATGTTACACCCGTTACGAAAATAAGAGAAAAGTTTAATCTGTTGCTTACTTATTGCATTAACAGCTTCACAGTTTTGGGAAAGTAAGGGTATGTTTGCAAGCAAATGGTTAATGTCTTAGATTTTAAACTGAACCTTGTTACTAATTATGTTCACTTCTCAAGCTTACGCGCTTGCTACACATGAAATAAAACGTCGGGAAAAGCAAAAATCAAACCAAACACCAACTAATATTACCAAAGTACTTTCAATATAAAAAAAAACAAAACCTATTTCAGAAACTTTAAAAATAACATAACAAAAATAGCTTCAAAAATAAATGGCTCTAAAAAGCAAGAAATAAAATATTTGCATAATTACTAAGTCGAAAGTTGGGGTGTAGGGCGGCTGATGTGGGCTCAAGTGTGTGATGTTGAGCGAGGCACATCTAACCGCTAAGTGTTACTTCTGCGTCCTCGTCGCACACCCTGGTAATACTCGGATCCTTAACAGGCATCACACAATACCATTCACCCTGGGGTCCAAGTAGCTAAAGGAAGTGACGCTATCCCGCCAGTGCACTCCAACACGGTGGGAACTCCTGTCCCTTCCCCACCCATCCTATCCCATCCCACCCCATCCCATCTCAACCCATCCCAACCCACTTCTTCCACACCCAATCTAAGGTGTAAGACGGACCGTGCCGAAGGATGCGTGGCCAAGGGGGTGCTTGGTCTCAAACGGTGTCTCTCCAGTGAGATGGCAATCCTGGGGTAGTAAGCAGCCTTACCCGGGCATGCGGGGCTCTGCTCGGGTTGACCGTTTAGTTCCCTAGCTTTTCGTGGGATCAACATGGAACTTAACAAAGAAAAAAACAACACACCACTTAGACGCGCTGAAAGTGAGGAGTCACTTCCAAAAGCTTTCGACGCGTCTCTTAGATTATCTAGTAGCGAAAAGATAAGTGAAGATGCCTTGCTGGAGTCACCAACCCCGTCCCCTAAAAAGGATGAGGAAATAGGTTCCGGCAAAGGCAAAGAGTGGAACTTGGCAGTGTCCAAGAGTAGGTGGAGACGAGAGAAGCGCAAACTCATAAAGAGACTGAAGGAGGACCAAACAACTTCTGGATCGCAGGTCCCGCCAACAAACCCGGCGGGCTCTGGGACCGAGAAGCGACAACGGCCACCCAAGGTAAAAAGACAGGGGACGGATTCTGATGAAGGACCGTCGCAGCAGCGTCCTCCCAAGCAGCAGAACCGAGGCGGCGACTGGGTGGAGGGACCGCGGGGCTCCGCCAAGGAGCAGAGCGATCTCGCCGTCATCGTGTGCCGAGGGGATGGGGCCAGGGTGGACGAGGCTGCGGCGGCTCACATCAGGAAGAAGCTGGTGGGTCTCATCAAGGAGCGACTGCTAGCCCGGATCGAGGGGGACAAGGGACGATCCACTGCCTTCGCTACGTCCGGTCTGGTGTCGGAAGGATTTTTCCTTGTGACACCATACACGGTTGAGGCAAGGGAGTGGATCCTAACTTGCGACCTGGGTGAGTATGAAGGCACTAAGTTAGAGATTAAGCCCCTTAACAGAAGTCGAGTAGCCGTATGGCTGCCCGGTAGCGAAGAGGACCACGCCGACGCTCTAATGCTTCTGCAACTCGCCAACGAGCACCAGGAAGAGTTGAGGATGCACGAGTGGACCCTCCTCTACAAGGAGAAGTTGGCGACGGGGCTTCGGCTGGTTCTAGGAGTCCCAAACGGAGTATTTGGAGAGGATAGAGACCATGCCTGGCTCCACTACCAGCTCACGCGGGTACAGGCAAGGCTTCTACGAGTAGGTAAGAAAGCAGTCGATTCACAGACGGGGTGCTCTGCTTCACACACAGTGACACGTACAGAGCACCCAACCACAAGCGCCTACACACAAACAGAGACTCATACATGTGGGCCGCTTGGGGGTCAGGGCCGAGACTGCGGGGACAACTGTGAGGCGTCTAGATGCGTCTCTCAGCCCCTGCGGTCCAGTTCCCCGGCCGTCGGCGGATCCAACCCACATGACACAAGCACGAACCCGGACTCTGTGCCAGACACTTCGGTGGCGAAGCATTAGAGTTCAGGTGCAGACACACACACTAACACACATACACAAACAGTAACACTCAACATGCATAATAACACACACACAACACAAACACAAAAACAAAAAAATATAAAGATACTTCAGTTAAATTTGCACCACTGCCGCGAGGCCATGACCGAGCTTTGCAGATTTGTGGTCACAAATGACATAGACATTGCCCTGCTACAAGAGCCTTACGTTACCACTGAAGGCAGAGTGGCTGGCATTGGATGTCTGGGAGGGACGATCATCTATTGTCGCGATGGTGAGTCCAACCCAAGGACATGCATATACGTCAGCAAAAAGGCAAGGGCATTAGGACTAATAGAAGTTGAATGTTACAGAGATCTTACAGCAGCTATAGTCACAATATGTGGAGCAGATGGGCGCAGAAAAAGGATGGTCTTCATGTCGGTCTACATCCCGAGTGAGACGGACTACGAGCCACCAGGGACGCACCTAGAAGAAACAATAGCGAGATATAGAGGTATAGACATCCCTATTGTGGCGGGCTGTGACGCAAACTCACACCACACCGTGTGGGGCAGCACAGACTGCAACAATAAGGGTAACTTATTACTTGAATATATCCTTAGTACTAACCTAGAAATAATGAACATAGGCAACACACCGACGTTTGTCACAAGAATGAGGAAAGAAGTATTAGACATAACACTAATGTCCAAAGAAGAAAGTCATCTGATGAAGGACTGGAGGGTTGATACCTCACACTCCTTCTCGGATCATCGCAGAATTACCTACAACTTGACTTGTCAGGTCGAAACCATAAGCTATAGAAATAATAGGAAAACTAACTGGGAAAAATTCGATCAAGAAATGAATGAATGGAAACCTGGTAATAATAGGTTAATTAGTAACACAACAGAAATAGAAATAGAAGCAGATAGACTGGAAAAGGCCCTTAAGAAAGCCTATCTATCAGCCTGTCCGCTGAAACAAGTTAAGTCAGGGAAGGGACAACCCTGGTGGAATAAAGAACTCAAGAAATTAAGGAAAAGAACCAAAAAGGCACTCAGAATTGCCCTAGAAAAGGATGACGATGAGAGCTGGAACAAGTATAGAGAAGAACGAAACAACTTCAAGTACAAAAGCCGTAGAGAAAGCAGAAACGCATGGGGAGCCTTTTGTGAAGGCATCTCTGGACAACCTGAGTCGGCCAGGTTAATGAGGATGCTAACAAAAGACCACACCTGTAAACTAGGAAGCCTTAAAAAAGATGACACTATTATAGTGGACCCCAAAGAAATACTTTCGGAAATGATGGCCACTCACTTCCCGGACTGCATAGAGCACACAGAGGAGGAGATGAATACTCTGTCGGCAGAACTCTTCTCAGACGGGGAGGCAGAGGTCAGAAAAGTAATTACAGAAAACATGCTAGTGTGGAGTATTGCCTCCTTTCAACCATATAAGGCGGCGGGGCCAGATGGCATTTTCCCAAAGATGCTACAAGCTGCTTTAAGGTTTATAAAAGAGGATCTGTTAGTTCTATATCGAAGCAGCCTAGCAACAAACTATATACCTAGTGGCTGGAGAAAAGTCAGGGCCGTCTTCATACCGAAACCAGGGAAGGCCACATATCAAGAGGCGAAGTCCTTTAGATGCATCAGCCTCTCCTCGTTCCTACTGAAGACACTGGAAAAGATACTAGACAGACATATAAGAGAAACCATAGGCAAAAGTAAAAGACCACTACATGACAACCAACATGCTTATATGGAAGGGAAATCCATCGAAACAGCCCTTCACAACATGGCAGTCAGAGTAGAAAGATCAATTTCAAACAAAGAATACGCTTTAGCGTGCTTCTTCGATGTTGAAGGCGCCTTTGACAAAGCGTCTGCGCAATCTATAGTGGAAGCCCTAAACAGAGAAGGTGTAACAAAGCAAATATCAGGTTGGATCACCAATATGTTACAACACAGATCCATACAAGCAGAACTAGCAAATACCAAATACACCATCAAAGCTAGAAGAGACTTTCCCCAAGGAGGCTGTCTGTCTCCATTGTTATGGTGTATCTTAATAGATGAACTAGTAACAAAGATCACTGCTATGCACATATACATCCAAGCGTACTCGGATGACGGCCTGTTACTTGTAAGAGGCAAAGTTCTAAGCGTGTTCAGAGATATAATGAGAAGCGGAATCATGACAACATTGAGATGGTGTAGGGACAAGGGACTGAACCTTAACCCTACAAAAACCAAACTACCTAGTTGGTTACTAAGTTCTGTAACTATGGAAAACATGAATAATACTAAATTTACAAATAATGCTACAATGAATTATATACCAAATGAAAGCACAAATATTTAAGATTATCATGTATTAAAATTATTCGAAATGACCGCCTCTGGCATGAATACACGCCTTTAGACGACGAGGCCAGTCATCGATGGCAGCACGAACTACCACCATATCCAATTCTGCGACTGCCTTGAGAATAGCGCGCTTAAGAGAGTCGAGATTCATGTGGGGCTTAGCACATGCTTTCTCCTCAATAAGTTGCCATATGGCATAATCCAGAGGATTTAAGTCTGGGCTGGAGGATGGCCATTCTTCCTGCGCGATAAAATCAATTTTGTTAGCCCGAAACCATGCTTGTGTAGATTTTGCTTTGTGCGCAGGGGCAGAGTCCTGCTGGAAGACCCATGGCTGGTTTTGAAATAAAGTGTGGCTTAAGGGTTTGACAACAGGTTCCAGAACGGTATCTTGATAGACTCTAGCGCCAGTTTTCACACCTTTTTCACAGAAATGAACCTTACTTAGCCCTGAATAGGACACCCCCAGCCAAATCATCACTGATGAGGGGTGGTGACCTCGTTGGACCCTCGGAGCAATCATGCTGGCTTCTTTACTATTCTTAGCGTATACTCTATCATTTTGACGGTTAAAATTTTCTTCGACTGTGAAGATTTTTTCATCAGTAAACAAGATTTTTCGATGGCCGTTTTGTGCGTACTGCTTTAGTAGAGCGCGACTTCGTGCTAACCTCATAGCCTTCAATCGTGCGTTTTGCAGATGGCCCTTTCGTCTACGGTAAGCGTGAAGCCCAAGGTCATCATTGATAATTTTTTTAAGGGAACTTCTCTTCACAGTCATCTGTATTGCCAATAACTTTTGCTTCCGGACGGGATTTCTCGTGATTCTCGCCTTCACTGCCTTGATCACAGCTGGTGTCCGAACGGTGCGTGGTCTTCCTGATCTTTTTCGGTCATCGACGGTCAAGGTATTACTGTACCTATGGATAGTGCGATAAATAAATTGCTTGTTGATTTTCAACTTTTGTAGCAACTTGAAAATCATATTCGGTGGCTGCCCACATTTGTGCAGAGCAATTACAGCGACACGATTCTCCTTCAACCCCCATTCCATGGTGAAATAAACAAAATATGATATACGTGTGGTATGGAATTATAGCTTATAAAACTGTCAATAATATGTCATTTTTATTTTTTCTTTTCATTTGTTTTAATGGCCAGTAATCGATAAAGAAACTCAGTAACAGAACTTTTGACCAACCTGTGTAATGTTGTTCACAAATAAAAGAAAAATTTATAGTATGATCCCAATAAACATTGAGAATGTAGAACTTGAAATAGTAAAGGAGTTTAAATACCTAGGAATAGTCCTAGATAGCACCCTAAGTTATAGAACACACATAAAAGAAACTAGCAAAAAGGCAATGACAGCTCTCATGCAGTGCAGAAGAGCCGTTGGCAGGAATTGGGGCATGAAACCCGAAGTGGTCCAATGGATCTATAGGGCAATCATCCTACCGAGAATTCTCCACGGAGCACTAGTATGGTGGCATAAGGCACAACTAGAATACAACAGAAAAGAACTCACAAAGGTACAAAGACTAGCTAGCATCATGGTATCAGGAGCCATGAGAACAACTCCCACGGCCGCCTTAGAAATGATACTAGGCCTTAGTCCTATAGATCTTGAAATCGAAAAGAGAGCTACAGAACAATGGTTTAAGCTGAAAAGCACTAACCTATGGATAGGAAGACACACTGATAAAGGTCACGCAGAAATAGGGAAAAAGTACGAAGAAAACCTTTCAATGATACTGGTTAATAATGACCTAATAAAAAAGGAGAGGATATTCGACAAAAAGTACAGAATAAGCATCAGATCCAGAGACGACTGGAACCTAGAACAAGACAATCTGGATAGCACCGCAGTATGCTACACTGATGGGTCAAGAAAAGAATCAACTAAGCTATCGGGAGCTGGGATATACATAGCTAAACCCAACACTAAAAGAGCTACTTTCAATCTGGGCAGATACGCCAGCGTATTCCAGGCGGAAGTATTTGCGATATTGGAGTGCGCGCATATGATTAAAAGTGAGATAAGCGATCATAACGTAGGAAAAATAATAATATATAGCGACAGTCAAGCAGCCATCAAAGCCCTTGACAAAACGGAGACCACCTCAGCCTTGGTGAAGGAATGCAAACAAAGCATTCAGGAACTTGCAAACTTGGCTGAGGTGGAAATTGCCTGGGTACCTGGACACGAAGGTAATAAAGGCAATGAGGAAGCCGACGAATTGGCCAGAACAGGGGCTGATGAACCTTTCATTGGGCCCGAACCAAGATTGCCAATCGCACATAGAATTACTAAGAACATTATTGAAATTCGAACAATCAAAGAAACCAACCAGAGATGGATGAAAAAAAAGGACTGTAGACAGTCTAAGATCTTCATCAAATCTGTTGACAAGAAGAAAACTAGAGAGTTGCTGAAACGAAGCAGGAGAAATATAAGAACGATTGTAGGAATACTGACAGGACACTGTGCATTAAACAGACACTTGTCAGTGATCAAACGGACAGAGGATCCCATCTGTCCGCAATGCAAAGAAAAAGAAGAAACAAGCTACCACTTCATGGCAGAATGCCCGATGTACGCATCACTGCGCTGGGAGCTCTTTGGAGCGGACAAGCTTAAGGAAGAGGATTTAAAGCAGTTAACGATAAGTCAACTCTGCAGGTATTGTAAGCTTACAGGTAGGTTCGAGGGTCCGACGCCGGTGGGGTAAATGATAACCCGCCTCCCCCCTGTGGGGATTTGGGGAAATGGGTGAAATGGTTCCAATCAAGGTGACTGATCACCCGTCCGGCTTCGCTGGTGTCCCCCTTCTAAATAATAATAATAAATAATAAGTCGAAAGTTTGTACGCATAACTTATATTAAACAACGCCTTATGGAGTCGGGTGGGGTTTTGAGTCCATGATTAAAGTTAAGATAAAAAAAACCTTCGTCCCCCTCCACTGACTTCAAAAGGCGTTGTTTAATACTAGATGTTAGTTTTTTTGCATATTTGAATATTTTATTTCTTGCTTTTTAGAGCCGTTTATTTATAAAGCTGTTTTTTTGTTATTTTTGTTGTTATTCATCAGCAAAGACAGTAGTCTTGCGCGTGAGTGAAATATTTGTTTCCGAGTTGCAATGGCATGGACAAGCAATAAGATTTTACAATTTATAGAAATATACCGAAATGAACCAATAATATAGAATCCAAAGCATATACAACTTACAAACAAAACAAAATATGTTAGGTACTTAAGCTAGATAAATAAAACATATTTAACGTCAAAGATGTTTAGTAAAGTTAAAGCGTTTAATAACTTATAGAAGGTAATAATCAAAGGCACTGTATAAATAAATTGCCGCGGCTGCAAGAGATTCCACGTCCAAGGAGCCAATGCAGAATGATCAGTACACCAATGTGTAAAGCGACAGGGAAATGCGGACGTGTGCGCCAAACGCGCTCGGCCAGGCGTTGGCCCAATGTGTACTTCGGGCTTAAAAGGAATAGTATTAGTAAACTCGGTTTTAGGAACATTTCGTAGCATACTTTGGCCACAGAATAGAAACAAGTACTACCGTACAGAAAGGAAACTTTCCGCCCCGCCACACAATGCTGCACAATGTTGCAAAGGTTTTAATGCATACAAATACAGATTATTGAACAAAGTAGATACCTAATTTAATAACTAGCTACCTATTTTACTGAATAAGTTTGTAGGAAATTATGTACTTACTGATAAACCAAAACAAAAACGATACATTTGTAACAGAGCACTTTCACTGTTTATCGTATGTCCGTCTGAAGAGTTAGCAGTAAGACATATACAACAAGTCCTTATTTCAATATTGTTTTTATTTTCGGACATTTTGTATCAAAACTAGCAGAAAACAGTGCCAAGAAAAGGCAAGAAAACAAAAAAAATATTATTTCACTTTTTTACACGACCTGCCTGATGACAATGAGTGAATTCCAGCAGACCAATCGCTAAGTCAACGGTCACCCTCAGAATACATTTTTAACCAAGGAAACTTGAAAACTTGCCTGAAAACTTCAATGAAGGTCCGAACAAATTATCGGACGCGGCTTACTGCCGCGGCTGATCTGAGGTGTGCAAACTATCGGATGTAGTAGGTCGCGGACGTAACCATAGACTAATATGACGTCATCGGACGTCCGATAGCTATCTGGCACGCAGGATGTTATGAGAGCGTGCACACTTATCAGCCGCGGCAGTAAGCCGCGTCCATAAGCCGCGTCCGATAATTTGTTTGGACCTTGAGGGCTTATCAAAACGACAAAAACTGTAGGCTCGATATAGATCTATCTATCTATGGCGTTGATAAAAAGAGAAGTGTCAACTGTAGAACATTAGTTTTTTTTAAGCACAGGCCGTTTATTTTTCAGCGCAAATTTTAACATATCACTTGACTATCAACGCCATCTAGTGAGGCAAATAGTTATTATATTTGTTTATTGTCCAAGAAGCATAATATTATACCTCCTTCAAATGGAGATTGCACGGCCAGTCAAGTGGCATAGTGAAGATAGAAAAAATGACCTTGAGTGACGTGACGGCTTATTGCAACCTCTTTCTTTAGTGTTACAATACGTGTTCGTTGTTCGTCGTTCGTTTGTTCGTGAGAAACGAAAACGTATTGTAAAAAGAAAAGAAAGAGATAGCAATAAGCCGTGACGTCACTAAAGAGTCTTTTTCAATCTTCACTTACTTACTAGGCGTGCAATCTCCATTGTGGATTTCACTCTGCTGTCTTCAGCTTCATTTTATTTTATTACTTTTTAAGGTTAAAATGTAATCTATGGCGATCGATAATTCAGCCAATAACCGGCTGGAATGAACCGAGTGAGAAGAGGTAGACTAAACAAATTATCGGATGCGGCTGACGGACGCGGCTTACTGCCGCGACTGATAGGTACAGTCAGTGGCACGAATCATGAAAATTTTTCGACGGAGTGGGGATAAGTTCGCGCATGTGCTCTTGTGAGCGACCAATAGCGCGCGCCCCTCTCCCGCCACCCGCGCCCCTCACCGCAGCGCATACCCAAAATACGCGTTCCGCGCAATCCCCACCCGATTTCATTATTCGTGCCACTGACTGTATCTGGGACTATGAAAATACACTGAGGTGTGCAAACTATCGGACGTAACCATAGACTAATAATGACGTCATCGTACGTCCGATAGCTATCTGGCACGCAGGATGTTATTGGAGTGTGCACACTTATCAGCCGCGGCAGTAATGCAAGCCACACACCATCCAATCGATCGTCCAATCGGCATGAAACTACCGATTGGATCCAACCAAACTGACCGTGTGTGGCCGTGGATCGGTTGGACGATCGAACTGACGGAAAAATCAAAATGGCTGGATCATGCCGATTGGATCATGCCGATTGGACGGTGTGTGGCAGTGGGCAATCGATCGTATGATTTTCTTAACCGACTTCAAAAAAGGAGGTTTTTTATTCGATTGTATTTATTTGTTTTATCATTGTTCGCGCGTATCTTCGATATTTATAGACTGATTTTGATGATTATTTTTTCTTTTTTCTTTTAACCGATTTCAAAAAAGGTAGGTTCTCTGTTTGACCTGTATCCGCGATTATCTCACGTTTGGCTGAACCGATTTTAATGCGGTTTTCAGAAAAGTATTTGTTGAATTTAGGAGAAGGTTTTAGTATTTTAACCGACTTCAAAAAAAGGAAGTTCTCAGTTTGACCTGTATATGTATGTTTGTCCGCGATTATCTCAAGCTGAACCGATTTTGATGCGCTTACCAGAAAAACATTTGTTACATTTAGGAGAAAGTTTTGGTATTTTAACCGACTTCAAAAAAGAAGGAGGTTCTCTGTTGGATTGTATATATTTTTTATCATTGTTCGCGCGTATCTTCGATATGTATGGACCGATTTTGATGATAAATTTTTTTATTTCAAAGAATTTTCTTGCGACATTTTTTCTTTTTAAAATCGGTTCAGCAGTTCTCAATTCAAGTAATCCTGAAAATACTATGATTAACTACCTTGATGACTTTATTTATGAACCGAATTATATGATTTTTTGTTGGAAAATGGATAGACAGCGTGAATATGCAAATTGAGTTGAGTAAAGTCCATTCGCTCAGATAGTGTCGGTACACCCGCAAGCACTTGTGTCCAGAGATAGGAATACTGGTAACAAACACACCTTTCACTGCGGCATTTCTATGTAAACTACCAAAATCCAAATTTTGTTTATGCGGCGGCGTCCTTTGACAAGAAGCGGCACGTGCAAAGGCGGCGTGATAAAAGGGCGACACTATCTAACCGAACGGACTTTAATGACATTAGCATTTTGAAAATATATAGAGTTAAAAAATATTATACGCATAGCTACCACCAAAAAGCTGAAAATAAATAGGCTTTAAAAAAATAAAAATATCTTTCAAAAACCTAAAAATAAAAACAAAAACAACTTTCAAATTAAAATAACAATGATGAAACATTTATGATATACAATCGAATTATAAGAACCTCCTTCTTTTTTTGAAGTCGGTTAAGAAAATCATACGATCGATCGCCACTGCCGATTGGACAGTTAGAATTGATCGTGTGTGGTGTGTATGGACGAGCTGCAGATTGGATCCAATCGGTAGCTTCATGCCGATTGGACGATCGATTGGATGGTGTGTGGCCTGCATAAGCCGCGTCCGTCAGCCGCATCCGATAATTTGTTTCCACCTTGAAGGTGGAAACAAATTATCGGACGCGGCTTATGGACGCGGCTTACTGCCGCGGCTTATTAGTTAAGCAAATTTTCAAAAAAGCGAGGCCGCTATGAACTATTCCAATAGCTATTCTGCACCATTCAATAAGTCAAAAGTGTCAATTTGTTTTTGTTTCCGAGATCGATAACGCCAAAATTGGCCATTTTACGCAAAAATCACAGTCGAAATGTAATATGCCTCTTAAAAGCCCTCATTTGTTTAAGGCGTTGGTCTGCAACAAACGCCGGTAGTGACGCTGGAAGCCGCGTCCCGCTGGGATGGTCTCTCGGAACTGTTTTTAAGTTTCTCATACGCTTACGCTCAATGTAAACGGACGTGAGCGATTAAAATAAGGATGACCTGCATTACCTATTTTAGGTACTTAACTACCAAAGTGAAGATAGTCATGAATGTCAGGTCAGTACTTAAATATAAAGTAGATTTTTATCGCATAGTACCTACGCAAGGTAAATAAATACAAAACCTTAAAACAAAGTACCTAGGTACCTACACAATACAAACACAAAATAGGTAGGTAACTACGCAAGTGAATAAAACGGATTCTCACCTGGTTGACCAACAACCAAGCTTATTTTCTTCCCAACGTTTGTTTCAACACATTGTTTTTATTGCTTGCATCATAATAATACGAAACTATGTTTCATTTAACTAATTTTATTAGTACTCCGTCTTGTTCCTACCTAAATTTCACCATTTCCAGAGTGACCGACCGCGCAACAAAAACGCGGCGTCCGTGTACGCCAGAATGCTCCGAAATGACTGCGTAGGCGGCGTACGATCTACGGACGCGGCGCACGGCGTTCGTGCGCCGCGTCAGGCGTGTGAGAGAGACCACTGTACCCTGTAGTACATTTCCATAGTAAAGTAAGCATTCGTAGGCCGCGTACAGCGTTACGCCGGACGCGACCTGCGGCGTTTGTTGCAGACCACCACCTAAAGGATCGTTTAGGCCGTCCGCTGCCTTAAGCGGGATCCCGCCGCGGGTACACGGCGCGGGAATATAGATTGCTGGTTTTTGACGGACAGATGCTTGCGCAGCGCATGAGTAAGCTCTAATCTATGTCGCCCCGCGCGCGTGTCCCGCTCAAGGCAGCGGAGGGCCTTATACACTCCGTGACGTCGATGTTCAGTCACCGTCAACAAAAAATATAGTTGCATACAAGTTGTACACACGACAGTCACAGCACATCAAGTTATAAAGTTAAACTGTAAAAACAGCTTTTTCACTCCTCTTGCTCAAAAAGTCCGTCATTGTAAGGTACAAGAGTCAGGATAAAATAGCATAAATACCCCTAGGGGATAAAGTTTTTTCTTTTTTAATGTTTGTCTATTACCAATGAACCTACTAAAACGAAAAAGTCTTTATTCATAATTACGAATAAAAACTCGCTCGATTTTTGAAAATGGAACTAAAAGCAGCGATCTCTTCGGTGAAATCATAGACTTATTTATACTCTGTGACTTTTAGTTTAAAATGCGTGTATTGTGTTTCTTAGCTGCTACAGTAGAAATTAAAAAAGGCACTGGCGCGAAATCTTTAGAATTTTTCTCTAATTGCAAACTGATTGAATTGTGTGACTGCAAGTAAGTAATGGGATAGAAATAATTTTAATCTTTTGCCGTCAAGCACAAATCATTTATTTAAATACTGTATGAAAAGTTTATGAAGTGGAGGATAGAAAAACGAGTGGATTCGTTTACGGAAGTATAAACTATAGGTATTTAATATTGGATTTTATTTTTTCGCAATCGTAGTGAAAAGTAGAGTGTAACACACGACGCTAAAACCCATTGTAACTCGTTTCTATTTATTCCCTCGCTAAAGCTCGGGAATAAAACTACCTCGTATGCAATGGGTAATTTTAGCGTCTTGTATAACAATCTACTATTATTACGTAGGCCTTACGTAAGCATAAAGGCGGTCTCAAGGTCAACATGTAGGTACCTATAGTCTGAGGTGCCGTCGTGTGTACTACACTGTTTAGATAGATAACTACCTATAGTCCGTGCCAGATAAACCTTGCATAAACGGTCATTGCCCTCTTCTGTACCAAGAATTCTTAAGCGATAAATATAGTTCTTCATACTAAACTGTCGCTAACATTGCATCGTTCACGTTTCATAATCATATCATAATACACTGGGTATTACAACATAAAATTACGAGTCAGTAGTTACCTAGGACATCTGCAATAAAAATTATTCATCATTAATTTTTATTCATCATTTAAAATATAGTTATATTATTATTGTTAATAATAATAAAGCGAAATACTTTCTAATAAGTTAAAAACTAAATCTAAATAGTACCCCAACGCAAAAAGGAACATATACTTACTGCCGTTGTATTTTAGGCCGCGTTCCGAATCACGCTCACAGCGCTGTGAGCGCGAATCCGACCAAATTAAAAAGTCACAAAATATTACACAAATAGGGTATTTGTGTACCTACCTAATTTAATGGATTATACGCTAACAGCGCTGTTGGCGTGATTTGGAACGCGGGGTTAGTTGGTCGTGCGTGACGTCAGCGGTCATTCGATGCAGGAAAATAACGGCGGCAGTATGTTCCTTTTTGCAGGTAGGTAGGTTCTGTAGGTAGGTAACCTACTAAAAAACCAAAAATATATTGCATAGTAAGTAACAATCTGATAATAAACTATAATTTTTATTTCTACGGCAAATCAAACCTCAACAAATATCAACAAAAGTGCCTTTCAAAATATCTAAATGTTACCGTTAGAGTACGGAATCCGTTAATCTGCAGATTAACTAGTGAATCTGCAGATTAACTGGTCGAGTCAGTTAAAGTGCGGAATTTTTCTTAAAATAGACGATTTCCGCACTTTAACTAGTTAATCTGCAGATTAACGGATGCTACACCGTTAAAGCGTGAAATAGCCAAGGCTTTAATAACAAAACCTGTTTCCGTACTTTAACTGATCCTTGGTCGTTAATCTGCAGATTAACTAGTTGGAAGTGCGGAAATCGTCAATTTTAAGAAAAATTCCGTACTTTAACTGAGTCGACCAGTTAATCTGCAGATTCACTAGTTGATCTGCAGATTAACGGATTTCCGCACTTTAACGGTGACATTAACACCAACTTGCATTTTCTAGAAACAGCCCAACGATTCCATTCCGACCCACCGACTGACGATATGGTCACACTAGGTACACTTTAATTATTCATAGTAAATAAATTTGCTAATTTCTCTAAAACGAATGAAGATATCGTGGAAATACCTATGTTTTCCGGGCCGTTTATCGTGATAAAATGGTTAAGAAAATCTGTTTATTTTTAATCTTAATACAATTTTCACCAATATTTGCATTTCAAAAATCGTGTGGGCCGGAGGTTCGCAATTCGCATGCTTTTAAAACTTTAGATCGCAATATATTTCAAATATTTGGCCCGGTTGCGTTAGGTAGGTACTATGGGCAACAGCGTCGCTTAACCACTGCTAAGGTTAAAATAGCTTGCACGCCGCGCCCGCTGTCACATACGTTTAGTTCGTGCAGGAGCGATACGCGCGCACACGAATTTTGTTGCAAACTGGCTATGCGTCGCTGTTGCCCATAGTACCTACATAAGCAACGAATGTATTCGTAGCTGTCACAATGAATCGCTAAATTTCAAGAATTCTTGGTACAGAGAGGGCAATGACCGTTTATGCAAGTTTATCTGGCACGGACTCGGGACTAATAGTACCTAGATCAGTGGCAGTGGCGAAGGGTGAAATTATTTGCTCTACAAAAATGCTATGATCCGCATAGTGGATCGGTGGGGATGGATTTCTAAAGAGTAAGCCAATGGGGATCGGCTTATATGGTATGAACCATTCGCCACTGGTAGGTAGGTAGGTAACAATAACGAAAATGCATAAATAATAAAATTATTTATTTTCATCACAAATCCGAAATTAACAAAAGAAATCTGGAAAAAACAAAACGACGCCAAGACATATCGACGGCGAAGTGTAATGACCTCCTATCTAAAAAATAGGATTTTACAGGAAACGAAAAAAAACGTTTAACGCCGCCGCCGCAGTTTGATGTAAATATCTATATCAATATCTCCTATCTGCCAGTCATGCGTATAGTCCTACGCGTACGCAAAAAAAACCGCAAATCGATGTACTTCGTCGATACATTGTGTTGCGTAGCATTAGTTTTAAAGGTAATCGTGGTCCACTGATTGACGATTAATGGGCATTATTGTAACTAAAAAAAGTAAAAAGACCATGACCTACAATATTATGTTGTAGTGGGAGTATGAACTAACGAGTCATTCGATCGCGATGGACTGTTCGATATATTGTGACATTTAACCAGATGCAGCAATAAAGATTTTCTTCCATTGAAACTCCTCGGGCAATGTGTACATTTGTGTCGCCGGACGCCTGTGTGAACGCTGCCATGAATTTTCAACTGACCCGATGTCGCAAAACACATTGTACACTGATCGCATTTGTATTGTTTTTCACCTGTATGTTTCAACACATGTACTTTCAAATACTGCTTCGATTTGTAAGCTTGCCCGCAGATCTTGCACAGGTAGTTTCGATCGTCCAAATGCCAAATCCTGTGATTGTTCAAATCACTAGGAAGTCTAAATCTCTTTGAGCAAAACTCACATTGGTACCGTTTCTCAGAAGTCACATCCAGCATATGAGTTCTTAAACTCAAATAATTCTTGAACATTTTATTACAATGCGTGCATTCAATCGCTTTATTTTTAGTATGTTGGCACAGTATATGACTCTGAAAACAAAGTACTTATTTTTAGTTGGCTCAATTTCTTTTCGTAAAAAAAAACGCAATTTTACGCATTTGTAACACATTTTATTACACGTAAATAACACATAGATACGCGAAATGACACATACGCGAAATGACATACGCAAAATGACACATTCGAGAAATGACATACGCAAAATGACACATATGCGAAATGACACATTCGAGAAATGACATACGCAAAATGACACATATGCGAAATGACACATTCGAGAAATGACATACGCAAAATGACATATACGAAATGACACATTCGAGAAATGACATATGCGAAATGACATGAATCGTTGTTCAGATCAGGTCAAACGATGAAGATAGAAACAAAAATCTAATAATTCTAAAATAACATCTGTATTTAACCAATATACGCGCTGTAATCCGTAAAAAGCTTTTATTTACTTTTATTTCTGATGAAGATATACTTTTGTTGCCCATAAGATAATAGCTATCTACCTACTTAATTCATGAAATTATGACAATATGAAATGACCGCTGATGCACTTAGTGATGTAGCCAACTTTCAACCGCAGGTGGTAACACTGCTTTTTTACAGGAGGTTAACTTTACTCACCTTAAGATTATATCGCTTATGAAATCCACGACCACATGTTTCGCAGACCCATTTGTATACATCGGTATGATATTTTAGATGCTCGATGATTAGATGACGACTGTAAAACCTGGTGACCATATGTACATTATGTTACCTACGTCTTTAAAGAGGTAGTACCTAACTGTCATAAAAATATTGTAAGCCTTACTTTCTTCCACAGTAGTCGCAAATAAAGCGGTAGCCTTCATGTAAATTCTCATGGTTTATCCACTGTTTTAGGTCAATGTATGTTTTATCACACTTGCTACACCGACCTCCCTTCTGGTTCAGGTGGACTGACCTATAGTGAAACTGTAGTCGCAAAGGAATTTGAAACCTCTTATTACATAAATGACATTTAGTTTTAATGTTGCCTTCCTTGGACGTATGAAGAAGCCTGAAAAAAATAAACACGTATCACTCCTACTGCCATGCAACACGGACTTTTTCACGAATTCCCATGAACTGATCATGCGGATTCGTGAAAAAGTCCGCGTTTAGGACGCTGATTAGCACGCTGCACTGCGATCTGTCGTTCGTAGCGTAGCGTGCGAAACCGCAGATTTTAGGATTGTTTGCAAGATCTCGGTTTGTTTGTCTAGAAAATACCTACGCCTAGAACCTACATACCACATAAGTACTAAAACATACTAAGCTCTGCAGTAGGCGGGGAGATTTTATGCATGAAGTACCGCAGGTACTATAAACGGCGAACGACTGTGAAAATTGTGAAATAAACTGGCGCGAGAGCAGAACGGTCGAGCACTGCCTTCTTGCGCGAATTGACGGAGGAACAAGCAAACCACGCTAAGGCGTAGGCGCAGCGCAGACTTTTAACTTAGCAGTCTGTGCAACGCAGACAGAACATATACCCGTATTCACAAACATTACTAGGAGGCCTCACAGTGCCCGCGGACGCACAGTAGCTCCGCACCTTCCGTCGCTGAACATGATATTCGCCGAACACTTGCCAATTAAACACAAAAAATTACTTCTGCGCACAAAATGGCAGCGCTAAAGTTACATGCCGAGGCTTGTACCCTTGTTATTTCTATACAAACGTGCAATTTTAAATCTGCAGTCACTCTTTTTTTACTCTTTCTTGATGCATCGCGGCAGTGTCAGTTCCGTCTTATCGGTACTTGCAAACATCTCTTTTATTATGAATAATATATTTTATTTGGAATGACAGACTGACTATTACCTGTGTGAAGTCATGTCAGCAAAGTCACGACCATTGAAATCACATATCTTGCAACACAAATCATTGTTATTGCTATGTTCAGTCAAATGCTGGTGTAGTGACGATTCATTGTCAAATGTAACCTCTTTACATAGACCTAAAGAAAAACAGAAATGTTGCTTCAGTCACAGAATATATACTTTAACGCGACTTCAGTTAAATAAGGCGTGCAGTGTAGCTAAACCTATCTGCTGCAATGCAACTGCATCGCGTATAATAACATTTATTTCAAATTTTCAATATGTACCTACCTAATTAAGTTCTTTTCGTCTTTTCGAATCAGTTGAGAGAGAATTTTCCCAAATGAGACGCTTAAATGATCTAATGTCAGAAATCTAATGTAGATTAAATGAAAGCATAATTGCAAAAGACATGCTTTGTTCGGAATTCGTAAGATAATATAAAAAAAATAGGTCCGTAGCAATTCTAAATATGCATGGAAACATAGTAAAAATAAAAATAAAACATTAAATCCATTCAGCTAGGTAGTTCTCATTTTTATTTTCCTCTTACTTTGCCGACCCGCCCGTTTGCTTTCATTGATTTTGAGTAAGTATTTTAATTACAAACATCCACATACATTCAGCATGTCCTTCATTTACCAGTTACCAGTCTCTACAGTAGTTTTACTGCCAGTTTTAATGATTTCAAAGTAGGTATACATAAATTTAGAAAATAGACCAAAAATTTTTGCGGCTCGCACAATTGTCCCGATTTTTATGTTCCTAAAGGTGGCAACCCTGGTTACGGGTGAGTCGTTTTTTTCTAATATTTTTCAATTATATTAATAATCTTAATATAAAAATAGTATTGTGAATGCATAAAATCTAAAAAAGTTAAAAATTATATGGTTATTTCATCTTAATCGTTTTGTCTTTCATTTGTAAGGATGTTGCTTTCGAATGTTGAAGTTAATTCTCTTCACATTGGTGAGATGGCGCTGGCCTACAGCGGAAACGTGGAAAGTATTGGAAAATTTCGGCAATCCCGTTGGCGACTCGTAGCATAATTGGTTAGTGCATTGGGTCGGAATCCTAAGGGTTCGGGTCCCGTCTGAGCTGCTACGGGTGAGTCGATTTTTTCTGATATTTTTCAATTATATTAATAATCTTAGCAAATTATTTTTATCCTTAATAAAGGAATGAATGGAGTAATTAATTAAATTCTGTTTTATTTACCTACCTATTTGCTTAATGCTAAATAAGATACAGTTAAAAAAATACAATAATAGATATTTAAACAATACATATGCATAATATACCTATAGGCCGACCGGTTAACTGAGTCCCCGCCCGCGGGGCACAGGGGCGCGGAGGGGACGAGAACGGGGGCGATGCGGGCGACGGGCGGCGAACCCCTGCCGCCCGCACCTCTCGTAACCCCCGTTCTCGTCACCCCTTGCGCCCCTGTGCCCCGCGGGCGGGTACTCAGTTAACCGGTCGGCCTATAGGTACAGACGGGTGAAATTATGGAGAAGGTAAGCCGTTCTACAAAATGTTATGACCTAAAAAGCTAGTATGGACCCTTCGCCACTTTACAAATAATATAAAAAAAAAACTTACCACAATCATAAGTATCAGGCGGGCCATCTGGCTTTCTTTGCAATTTTTTTTCGTCATCCGCATTGTTACGACGACGTCTTTTAATCCTTTTTTTAGGAGATTTTTTCAATATTTTCTTTACTTTTCCTGAAATAAGCTCACAGTCTAAAAAGAAATCAAAAGTACCTAACCTACTCAAATAAATACTCATCAAGCTAAAATCGAATTTGCGGGAAAGGTAGCCTGACCAAATCCATAAGAATAAATAAGTCAGTTTTATTTATTCTTATGTCAAATCCTAGAACCCTTTTCTGTTTTCTGTCTTGCAGATTTTTACCCGCGGCCACAGGCCAATAAAATTGAGAGAACAAACTTTCAAACAACAGCCTTGTAGAACCTATCTGTCTGTATCCTATTATTTTCAACCTAGTGCGTGTGGTCTGCCATTTATTTTTAAAGGAAAAATATACAAACAATTTTAATTATTTTTTAAAAGAAAAAAGCAGTGAAAAAGAAAGAAAAATAAAAAAAAGGGAAAAATTAAAAAACAAAGTAAAAGTTTTTTTTTGAGAAAAAAGAAAAAGAGAAAAAAATAACTATTTTTTTAAGAAAAAAAGAATAAAATAAAAACATTTTTATTGGTTCGTGTGGACTTCTCGCACTGGTGCCGGAATAAGTTTTGAAATTCATTACGGCGTACACTGTAAGGAAATCACAATCTAGCGGGATTTAATTCTAGCTATCATGAAACCTAAAAATATGATTGAAATAAGTTATAACAAGTATTTATTAAGTTATAAAAATGGTTTTTGTTTATTTACAAGATTCAAAAATAAAAATAAAAATATTAATCAGATGTGGTTAGGGAAAGCAGTTACAACACTTCTTGCTCTATTTTATTCATATTTTTTTATTGGTATGCTCCAATGATACATGACAGATAACCAAATGACCAAATGATCAAATAAAAAAAAATGCAATTTCGTTATTTCAACAGCCATGCTGAAAATAAAAAAAAGTATAAGGGTGCCGCGAAAATGCGCAAAATCTGTGAATAACATGTGTTAGCTAAGACTGTAAGCTTTATAATGATGGTATTATACTGACAATATAATACTATATAACATGTTTTCGGGTCCAATTAATTAAAAAGTAAAAAAAAAACTCTTACTTTTGTGTTATGAGAAAGCGTTGATTATAACACACATTGACGGTTATAAATCGGATAAAAAGTATTTGTACATACGTAGTAAACTTAAACACTACAGTAAACAAAGTAAAACACAGTAATTACTTAATAATCACTTCGTAATCGTAGCCGCAACTCACAGAATTTACAATGAAAAAAGCACATTAAGATTGACTCAGTTTTGCTATTGATATAAACATTTCTAATATTTTTGTTAACCTACCCACAACAAAAAAATATGCCATCATATTAAGGAGTTCATAAGGAATAAATAGACACCAATAAATAATAGATGGGACAAGATCACATTTTGAATTAAATCCTGCTAGATTGCGGTTTTCTTACAGTGTGCGGCGCTGTTCACCAGACCGTGACGTAAATGTGGAACCGCCAGCATACTCCTGCATGCAGGGCCCCTGCCTGCGGGGATTTGTGTAGCAAGGCCCAATATCAAGACTTCAAATAACGTTAAATATAAATAACGTTAAAACTGGGAATTAATAACGGTAAAACAGAATTTATCGTTAATATTTCGTTCCTTGGTAACGTTATGTTACTGTATTGAAAATATTTAAAAGCAAATTGTGTAATTGACGTTGACGCCGGCGCCGCCGTGACGCGATCAGTCTCTGCGGTAGGTACTAGGTAGTAGAGGTACCTCTAGGTAGGTACCTACCTACAATACGCAATACTTATAAAATTACCATTAAAAATAACGTTATTTTTAACGATATCTAGTAACATAACCTTAATGTTGTTATTTTACTAGGTATCGTTAAAAAAATAACGTTCTCAAGGTATCATATTATTGAAATAAACGTTACATAACGTTATTTTTTTTGTTAATTGGTAACGTTAACAAGCCCTGCCTAATATTAGTCCCTTTAATTGCATAACATTAATAATCCAATTTGAAAATCCATAACAGACTTGCCATTACCTTAATTCGCATAACAATAAGAATGTATTATTTCAAAATACATAGTTACCATTATTTAGCATACTAATTAAAATCCATAATCATAAAAACTATAACTTTATAATTTATAACATGAAAAGCCATAATTATGAAAATCCATAATTTTAAAATACATATCGTTAAAAGATTTTAGTTTAATAGATATGAATCAATCTGAAATGATGATAAATTGTAAAATTGAGTGTTCAGCTTCAGACACAAAAGCAGGGAGACGGAGAAGATGGGTGATCGCCATGAAAAAAGTCTAAGGGTTGGTTGGAAGATACAGGGAAAAAAAATACCATCGCCTCGATGGAAACGCCACGTGCTGTCGCATTTTCGCTATCTTTCATGCTCTAGCAAATTTTGGTTCTGAGCTACAGAAAAGAATAAGGCGACGGAAAAAGGCGATACCGTGCTGACAGATGTGGTCCAACCCTTAAACAGTTCGTCAGGTTAGGTTAGAACTGCGACCAAAGCATGTGCAAGCCGAGCGAGCGGAGCCAGCGTGCTGCGGCAGATAAGTCTTGTAACAGAACTAATTTACGGTACAAAGCTGTATCCTTAGGGATATAACGATATCACAGTTTAACCATCTTACTGTGACATATCCATAGTTTCATCCATCCTTCCATAAAGAATTTTCCTACGGTTTTATTGCTTTTAAAATTTTGAGACAGAGTGACAAATATGACATTTTGGTTAACTGTTATGAGTAGTATTCATATTATAATAATAGAGTAATATTAAGATTATGGGTTGTAATTGTAACTTTTATAAGTATTCAAATTATAAGAGTTAATTTTATGTTTTTTAATCGTTATGCATATTGACATTATCCATATTAAAGAACTGCTTTCTTAATTAAACATTTTAAAATTATGGATTTTAATGATTATGTGTTTTAATTTGTAGGCGTTTTCATTATAGGCATTTTTAATCATGGATTCTAATATAGACCCGGCCCTGCATGCAGGTTTTTGAGTAGCACGCTTGCTTGACATTCTTTTGCTTGACGCCCGTTTTACCCACCGCCCATCGAAGCATGGGAAATAATACCAAGAAACGGTCTGTCAACTAAATTTGAGATCGAGATACTGCTTTTAGCTTTATAGTAAGTTGTTGCCTTACTCAATATTTGGCTAAAAACTATTAAAGCATTATTTTATTATGTATTAGAATTATACTATTTTAACTATTAAAATCGTTCTGATGGTTGACGATAATAAAATGAATTATACAAGTAGATATTAGTTTATTCCTATTTTTCTATCATATTGTATATTTGCCGTCGTAGCTAGGGGATGGCTAGGAGGTCGCACTTTGTTGATCTGACCCAGAGTTAGAAAAAAGTCTATAAGTCTTGACGCAAAATGCAAATCTTGCCTGGGGCGCTCATTGTCCTAGAAATATGGCGCAAAATTCAAATCTTGCCAGGGGCGCTAAGCTAATGATTCTAGATATACTTAAATCTTGAGCGCAAAATTCAAACCATGCCAGGGGCCCTCGTGTCATGACCCCAGCTACGTCGCTGATTGTATTGTAGGTATAGTAATTACTATGATCTCAACACAAAAACTGAAGTATAAGTATGTACTAAGTGCCTAAAAGTTACAAGTTTACATAGTAGGTATAATAATATGTGTGATACTGGCTCTAAACTTACCGTTTGTTCTGGAGGAGTTTAAGGTTCGGCTTTTTTCTCTGTTTATACAATAAATAAAATGATCTTTACAACTGTCTTCCGAACCTAAGGAAAAAATGCTTGATTAATTAAAAAAAATGTTGCAGCAATCAAGTTATTTCTTTAAGGTACGACTTTCCATTAGTTGACGTGGAATTTAAGGGTGGGAGGGGTGGGAGGGGGTCCTTTCTAACGCCTGCTTAAAATTTGGGAGTGAGGAAATGCACACTTTTTTTAAATGAATTTTCAATTTCGCGCAAAAAAGTAATTATAACAGCCAAATTACTGTTTTGTTTCGGCAATTAAAGGAAGGGCAGGGGGGGGGGGGGGGAGTTAAACAACTCCCTTCTCCGATCTCCATCTGCCGGTGATGCGTAGTTTTCGAGAATATTTTTTTTTGTGTAAACATAACCTCAAAACAAAAACTATGAAAATTAAGCAGGGGAGGCTAAAAAGTGGCGGGGAGAGGGGAGGGGACGTACGTACAGAATTTCGCACGTAAAAAAAGGCGTTCCTGGTTCATGTACACCTAAAGCCTTGTCCACACTTGTATCATTTTGGCGTATCAGATCACCGTATCTTTAGCATACATCGCTAGTTTGGTTGGTGGTACATTGGAGTAATACTGTATCAAAGAGACGATGTATGTCAAAGATACGGTGATACGGTCGCTACGCCCCTCGCACCTATCACATGACCTGCGGTCTTTGGTCACCATCGCAACAATTTAGCAGTGCTACCAACCTAGTGCGCCGACATTAAACGTCAAAAATAACGGCACTGGTCTAAAATTAGGCATTTTTAACCTAGAAAATCTAAATTTTTAGAAATTTATTTCTCGCTCTCTATTCGTTTCTGTAACATAATATTTCGTATTCGCGATCCAAATAATGAGTTCTTTACACAAAAAAACATATGAACTCAAAACTCCACGTCAACTAAAGGAAAGATGAGCCCAAAAACACCTACATTGACCTCCAATAAATATTATTCAAAAAATTACTTGAACCTATCAGTAAAAATCCCCGCAAACTGGTAATGAACCTGGCGGCAATGTTTTTAACCTCAAAAACGAAAAACAATTTGTAAAATTTTTATACACCTAGGACCCTATCTTATTGAAATAACAATTAATATATTAAATTACCTATTAGAATTTTATTGTTACACGTCATTTTTAGTTACAGATGACGTCATTGTGTATGTTAATGTAACAAAATTCCATCATACAGGGTCATTTTTGGACCCCTTTTCAAACTTTGTCAGGTAATTCTATAACAGCAGTACAATCAATTTATGAAGTAAAACAAAAATTTTTTTTTTACATTTTTACCCCAAAATTTTCCCTACACAAATTGAAATTGTTGTCACCGTTTGCGCGTCGCACGGTCGACCCGTGCGAGCCCCCCTCCCGCCACTCGCCTTCCCCCGCTCGCGTCCCGTTCGTGACGGTGAGCGTGCGCGCCTAGATTTTTTTAGGATATAAAAAGTGGTTGAAAACTGTGAATTTAAAAAGAAATAATTTATAATTATCTCACCTAATTTTTTTATTACTTCCTTGAACTATTATTTGATTTTGTAAAGGGGTCGCAAAATTACCCTGTATAACCAATTTGGGGGGATAGTACCAGAGTTAGCAAGACTAACTTCCTATGTAGAATCATCGAAAATGTGCTCCCTTATTGCAAGGTTATTTAAAACTTACCAAATATCCGGCCGCATGAAGAACATACAAATTCATAAGCAATATCTTCAGTTGTTGCAGTTTCATCTTTGACTTCCATCTTTGTGTCATCAATCAAATAAATATCTATAGTATTTTCACTTTTATTGTTAGTATCATCATCAATATAGACATCATCATTACACGCAAAGTCATCATTTATTTCAATATCATCGGATTTTTCTATTACTATTATATCAGTGTTATTCTAAAATCACAAACATGAATGTAGCCAAAAACATATTTTTAATTTTATAGATTTGTAGCAATCAAAAGTAATACTTAACTACTCACTGTATTGATTACACTATTCCATAGCTTATCAGAGCGGAGAGCCATTTTCTTAAAAATTGAGAACTCTTCAAGTTTAACTCTACAGCTACCACACATCTTTCTAGGAATCCCCTTTATGTCCATCTGGAAAAAAAATTGTTGACATCAAAACATGGCAAGAAGTTTGATGGCTTAAGGCCTGGGCACACCGGATGCGTAGACACGCGCGTGGTTACGCGTGCGTGTACACGCGCGTAGTTACGCACGTAACCCCCTGACACACCGGGTTACGCATACGTCTACGCGGCACGCAACGCAACCTGTCCCTTGCGTACCCAGCCGCTGCGGCAGCCATGTTTGCGACTCTAGTGCCAGATGTCAGACGAAGATTGAGTAAATGGACTAATTTTTTCGCACTAATTCAGTTAGTTTTTCTTTAATATCGTTATTCATTACTTAAAAACAAAATAAAACACCACTTACTACCGGTAGTACCGGTACTATTTGTAAACAAATATAACCGAATGCGTAGTCACTAGACGTGAGGCGTATTTATTGTAACAGTTAAAAATAACAGATAATTGAATGTAACTGTTTCGCCCTGTTACGAGCGCTATGAAATAACTGTTGTTCAAAGGAACAGGCGAAACAGACTGTTCTCGCCGTCTTCACTGTTCCCTGTACCGAGATGTTATCAAAGTAACAACCTGTTGCCATTGTTCCGCCTGTTACGTGGGAACAAGCGCTTTCTTACTCTTACATATGGAAAGAAAAGAGACAAAGCTTGTTATTATTACCTGTTATATAAACCGACCATATCAAAAATACATTCGACTTTGTAAATTAGTCGTGTTATCTGTTCCTGTGTTTGTTTATGGCCTTTTTGTTTTTTGTCGCAATGGAGTTTGACTGTTTTGCCAATGTTATGTTAAAAGGTAGGTAAACGGGGCGAATCAAATAAAAATTATTTTATTTTATTGAGATTCTAAGGCGAAGGCGACGGCGACGGATGGGACATCTAGTGCTGCCAGGGAGTAAAGGAAAAGTTCTGGCTTCCCATCAAGATCAGGGTTAATTTTTCACAATTTAGAATTTTCCTTCAGTAGACTTAAATCTCGAATTAAGGAGATCGATGGCGCAGTGGTTTAGCGCCTGACCAAGCGATTGCGGAGGTTAAGCAAGTTTCGCAAGGGTCGGTAATGGGATGGATGACCAAAAATGTATTATCTCGAGTTTCTCCGTGCTTCGGAAGGCACGTTAAGCCGTTGGTTCCGGGTGCATTTGGAGTCGTTAACACCCACCAATCCGCATTGGGCCCGCGTGGTGGGTTATGGCCCATCCTCCTTATCCACCCATAAGGAAGGCCAGTGCCCCAGCAATGGGGACACCAAAAAATGGCTGATGGTCAGACTTAAATCACCTCACCATCATCACCATTTATGTCTCCACTGCTGGGGCACAGGCAATGGCCGGAAGAATAAAATGATGTAGGAGAAAAAAAGGGAAGGTAGGGAAATATTTGACTAGTGATCATTGGTTAAAAAACATTATCAGAAATTTATCAAAATAACTATTTTTAATGAACCCTCAAAGTGAGTGAACGAGAATATGCGAAAAAAACAACCAAATTTCAAACGTCAATATGGTCGAAAATCGCTTGCACCTGTGTTTTTAACAACAATCTTTCTTTATCTTTATTATTTAATTTGTTTCGTAAATGTATGATAACTACTGCCATCTATCGCAATTTAAGTGAAATACTGAATGAAAGTAATGCTGTAAGCAACTTCATTAGGTGACATGATGGTTTACCCAGTAAAAACTAGATGTCGCATGTGTGCCGTCACTGCCGCAATAGAAAACAAATTTTATAATATTATATTTTACATAATTGTAATAAAAGTTAGTCTTGCTTAACAGAAAAAATATCAGTTTATGATCATAATAGATAAAAATAACAAGCTTTGTCTCTTTTCGTTTTGTAAGTAGTCCTTAGGTTAGAGTAAAGAAGCGCTTGTTCCACAGAACATGCGGAACAATGGAAGCAAATTGTTACGACATGGCTGTTATTTTTGTAACAGGATGTTGCAACTGTTATTTTAGTGTAACAGGAACAGTTGTAACATGTAGGCAATTTACCCTGTTACAACCCATGTCTAGTAGTCACGCGCGTGGTGACGCGCAGGAAAGATACGTGCGTGTTCGTATTTGTTCGGTGTGACGTCCAATAGGGAATGCCATTGAGAACAACGTCATCAATGCGTTCGGCTCTGCGTAAGTACGCAGCCTGGTTGTCTCATGAGAGCTGCAATGCGTAGGGTTACGCATCGGTCTACGTGCACGCGTACGTTACGCAAGCGGTGTGCCATGTCTCATAAGGTTTCAGAGATTACAACGTCATGGTACGTCTACGTGCACGCTTACGCATACGCTTACGCATCCGGTGTGCTGGAGCCTTAAATCAAAATGTTCATGAGTATGGCCGCCAAAAATTGTACAATAACAATCGTGAATTCATAACACACGGTAACATTCGTGAATGGAGGTAACACGTGTGAAAATTAAGCCTAGTGTACATTAGTAAACTATTCCTAATAATTACACGGAATAAAATAATAAAATGATTGTTATCACTTGGTAGTTTTTATTTTGGAATCTTTGGTAAGTATATTAAAATATAAACAATTTGTTCTTCGTAAAACACTTGATTCTTACAAAAAGGAAGGCCTTTTGATTTTAGATTCTTTAGTGTATACTACTCTTTAACAACCGATCACGAATGTTACGTAACACATTAGTAACACACGGTATCATTCGTGAATGAAAAAACTCGTGGATATGACCTAAAAATATTATTTATTATGTGACTTTTAGGTTTATGGACGCCGCGTAGTTTGATTTGTCAAAAGAATAGTCTTATCTACACACATGATCTAAAATAATATAGAAAATTTGCATTCTGACCGTGTTATTCTCACTTGAAAATATTAAAAACTCCCGAGACAAAACTACCGACTACCTTTAAGATGACTTTGACAGTAAACAAAACGGCGTTTTTTCCTAAACGTTTGGCCAACCTGGAGCTGGGTGTTGCCATGACTAAGAAATATTATCACAGACGGGGAATCTAGCTAGTTCCGTTGTTAATCGTGGTAACTTACGTGAAGTAACATTCGGGAAAAAAAGTAAGACACAGTTTCAAATTAGTTTTACGTATTGTTTTTTTGGGTTATATTATTAAAAGAATACATTAAAACTTAGCAAATTAACATAATAATTCAAAAGTGCTAACGTTTCAACGGATCACAAAAAATTTGTGCAATAATGAGACGTCATAAGTATGAGATGTCTTAGTGGGACACACAAAATTTGTATGGGAACCAAAATTAACTCTTTATCAAAAAACAAATTGCACTTGTAATAGGCAACCAAAATTAATTTAAATCATTCGCATGAATAAAATTTATACTGCGGAACAGAAAAAAATACAAGTTAAACTTTAACAATATAAAATATATAATTTATAATATTCAATATGTGATGGACACATATTTTTTCCCAAATGTACAATTTTTGGCGGCCATACTCTCATCATTGCCTTTCCAGCAAATTAGGGATTATTTTGAAAAATATTTTTTCAAATTTGTTCCATAAATAGTAAGTTTCAGTGAATAAATGTCATATATCAAGCATGGACATCATAGATAACATGCGCTCTTATTTATAAAACATACTTAAAAATACTTTTGACTCTTTTGAGTAGGTATGACCTATCAATGAGCAACTTTATATATTTTTAATTCATCATTAAAGACCGAATTATATGTAACATAAAAAGCCCAAAATATGCATGCAAATATGCAAGAAGAATGGCTAAAATATGCACGAAAATCCATAAAAAGGTCCAAAAATGCAACATAAAATAATATAACAAACATTTTTAAAGGTTTTTTATTTTAAAAAGGTAATATTACTCAACAATTACTATATTACATAATATCAGTTTCAAAATATTTGTCATTGAAATTTATCTTTAAAAAAGTACTGTTCCAAATGTTCTAATGACAAATTGTGTCTACAATCGCTTAATACATAATGTAAGCAGAAAGGACCATTCTACATTTACTGAGGTGACTGGGCGGACAGAATTAAAATTTGGGTGCCATGTTTGGACATGTTACAGACCTAAATGATGAATGAAATCGAGTGTAAATAAGCATGATTACAAATTTTTTGCTAAAATATGCAACTAGAACTGAAAAGGGGTTAAATATGCAAATATGCAATGCATATGCATATAATCCGGTCTATATTCATCATCATCATTATTATATTCCTAGTGTGGTAGCCTAAAGTGCTGTTGACTGTTCCTACACATTCAAACATCACCGGTTGATACGACATTGGGTTTTACAACTAGATATGAGTAGTCCCTTCGATGATGTTATAAAAGATTTTGACTGTATTTAAAAACATTGTTAGTCCCAAGAAAATCTGTTAATATACTTGTCAACCTCAATTTTTTTATTAACCGCAAAAGTACAGATTTCTGGTCAGCATAATTAAATAATATTGTCACCTCATAAATCTAAGGTTATCTGCGGGTGGGGCCTTGTAACCTGTATAGCTCACAGGTTTCTCTGAAACCTATTTCAGAGATTAGTCTCTTCCATCAAATTATAAAAGTTCGTCCTAAGGTGTAATTGTTTATTGTGAAAAGAGAAGAATAAATACTTTTTATTTATTATTATTGTAATAACTAACTAATAAGTTTGGTAACTATGTAGGTACTTACTGATACACCAAAACAAAAACTATACATTTGTAACAAAGGACTTTCACTGTTTATCGTAAGTCCATCTGGAGAATTAGCAGTAAGACATATACAACAGGTCCTTATTTCCATATTGTTTTTATTTTCAGACATTTTTGATCAAAACTAGACTAGCAAAATTGCCGCAAACAAGAAAACAAACAAATTATTTCTATCATTCACTTTACGTTTACGTTACGTTACGATAGCTGCTGACTGACATTGACAGTGACAGACAGTGACACTGACCCCGCGTTCCAAATCACGCCAACAGCGCTGTTAGCGTATAATCCATTAAATTAGGTAGGTACACAAATACCCTATTTGTGTAATATTTTGTGACTTTTTAATTTGGTCGGATTCGCGCTCACAGCGCTGTGAGCGTGATTCGGAACGCGGCCTGACAATCCAAGCCAACAACAACCAAGCCAAAAGGTGCATTCTAGCAGACTAATCGCTGAGTCATTGGTTGCCATAGGCTACATTTTAGCCATGGAAAGTAAGGCTGGGCGGTTAATTTTATAGAGAGAAAAACTAGATTCAATAAGACATGTTTATTGGTGACAGAACCTCATAAAGAAGAATAAAGTTTATGTTTGAGGTTCTGTCACCAATAAACATGTGTTTTGCCCATAGACTTAGAAAAAATTTAGCTACACTAAGGCGACGCCTACACACACAGTAAATACTGAAAACCATCAGTATTTAATCAGGGGCATATTTCACAAAAGATTAGTAAATTAACTACAATAATTTACCATTTATTGTTCCTGTCACATGTTACAATTTCAACTCTATGCTGTTAACATAAGGTGTATGTATGTACACTAAGCTAAGCCGCCATGTTTTGTTCCATTACAATGGAGAACAATGAAGTAGGTATGCACGCTTTTTTCGTAGGTATGCCTGCTCCCCTTACTTCCCTTCTCTAAGGGCTAATGTCATGATTTGACAGCTATTTTTTTAGCTGATTTGAAAATCGCCATATTGGCGCTGAGAGAACTTGAGAGAAGTAGATTCTACTATGTGAGCATGCGACTCTCCGTACCACATGAATAATTCCATTCTTAAACAACCTAGAAGTAATGTACCGACGATATACGTTCTTATTTCAGATATCAAATCGATTGTACCGGCTTACCAGCAGAATGATTGACAAAAGCATGTGGCACGGAGAGTCGCATGCTTTGAGGTTATGTTTTTTGTTAAATCGTCGAATTCTAGATCAATCGGAGCCTGTACCGGTGGGTTGATGTATTTGTAGCCGTTACATATTCATTGTAACAGCTACAAACACATTCGTTGCTCATGTAACTCAACAGAGACAAAGATATGGCGATCTATAGTTTAATAGCATGTGACTCTCCGGCCCACACGCTTAAGGCCGTCCGCTGCCTTAAGCGGGATCCCGCCGCGGGTACACGGCGCGGGCAGGCCCGCCGCAAGCGGGCGTGCAAGGCGTGCACCGCACGCGG
Organism: Agriphila tristella; assembly: GCA_928269145.1. Taxonomy (NCBI): domain Eukaryota; kingdom Metazoa; phylum Arthropoda; class Insecta; order Lepidoptera; family Crambidae; genus Agriphila; species Agriphila tristella. The sequence goes on from OV743439.1 coordinate 22,862,880, forward strand.
GCGGCACGTCTAGGGGGGCGGCAAATTGACCGATCCAAGTGTCGAAGCTAGGGTCGAAGAAGGGTCATGATATGTGCGACTCTTGAAAGATTTGAATTTTTCCCCCCAAAACAATTTTCTAGGATAATGAGCGCCCCTGGCAAGATTTGAATTTTGCATCCCAAGACTTATAGACTATTTTCTAGCTATGGGTCCGCAAATTGAGGGTTGCGCCCCTGGCTGACGCCTCCCTTGCCAGCCCCTAACGTAGCTACGTCGCCAGATCCATTACGTAATATTCAGGAAGCAGGAAGATGTGCGGCTCTGCCGAGAATGACCATAGCTAAATATTTTTTTAGAAATAAATAATTTATTTTTTTAGTCTATACCGCTTTGCATCGTATTCTGGCAACGGGGATAGATAGGGATCTAGACTGGATTTTAGAAGTTTAATCTGAACTCCGCCAGGATTTCATTCGAGACCTAGGGCCCTTTTTTGAATCCTTCGGCTTGCAAATTTAATTTAAAGATTATCCCTAAATTATCTACTATTATTATTATATTAATTCAACAATTAATTAATTTATATAATAAATTAAAAACTAGTGGCTCCGTGAGCTGTAGACCTCGCGAAAAAATTAAATAAAATGTCGCCATGAAGTTTTCAAAGGACACAGTGAGTATTCGCAGCTAGATGGTGCTTCTAATTTTGATAATTTTTCAAAATGGGTGAATATTATTTTTCTAAATTTGGAAAAATTGGCTCGACTAAACAGTTATATATGATTATCGAACCTACTCACAAAATTTCACCAGAATCTGTTGAGAAATGCGACTTGTAGAGGAGATCAAACAGCCGGAAAGCTAGAATGAAATATGTTTTTTTACATATCTCCGTCATTTTAACAAATTTCGAAAAACTGTCTCGACAAAAAATTCTATATATTTATCAAACCTGCTCACTAAATTTCACCGAGATCGGTTGAGAAATGCGACCTGTAGAGGAGAACAGACAGCGCCGGAAATACGGACTGAAATTTGAATTTTTTACATTATCTCCGCCATTTAAAAAAAATGAAACACTGGCTTGACATAAGAAATCTATACAATTTTCAAAACTGCTTACAAAATTTTACGAGAATCGGTTGAGAAATGCGACCTGTGGAGGAGAACATCCAGCGTCAGAAAGCCGGACTGAAATGCATTTTTCTTACATATCTCCGCCGTTACGAAAAATTCAAAAAAAATGTCTCAACTTGAAAAAATCTATATGATTTTCAAACCTGCCCACAAAATTTCACGAAATTTGGTTAAGAAATGCGACCTGTAGAGGAGAAAAGACGGAGCCGGAAAGCTGGACTGCAATATGTTTTTTTTACATATCTCCGCCATTTTGAAAAAAATCGAAAAAGTGGCGTGACAAAAAAAATCTATATCATTTTCAAACCGGCTCACAAAATTTCACGAGAATCGGTTGTGAAATGCGACCTGTAGAGGAGAACAGACAGCGCTGGAAAGCCGAAAAACCTGTTTTTTTAAAATATCTCCGCCATTTTGAAAAATTAAAAAAATCTGGCTCGAATAAAAAATTCCATATAATTTTCGAACCTGCTCACAATTTTTCACGAGAATCGGTTGAGAAATGCGACCTGTAGAAGAGAACATACAGACATACGAAAGAATTTTTGCCCAAGCTGAAGCAGCGACGCTTCGCTCGCACTTCGTGCTCGCTCGGTCAATTACATTTTTGGCGTCGAGCACTCTTTTCTAATAATTTTCGTTCGACATTTGACTCAAATGAATGAGATTAAGTCAAATGTCGAAAATTTGCCATGGATTCAAAAATAGGACCCCTGATTATTCATCGCGCTTGGACAAAATCATTGCACCATCCATTGATTGTAATGATTTCGTCCAAACATAATTGCCGCATGTCCTAGAGCGCCGACTAGACTTCTACATAAGGGGTAGGTACAAATATAAAGGCATCTTCCAATAAACTACCAACTTGTGTAGAATTTTGCAAAAACTAAGCGCGGGGAAAGTTAAATCGCCACACGTCCCGGAGCGCGCGGCGCGCTTCGCATGCCGCAACTAGACTTCTACATAAGAGGTGGGTACAAAGATAAAGGCATCTTTCAAGAAATCACCCACTTGTGTAGAATTTCACAATAAACTAAGCGCGGGGAAGAGTTAAAATTGAGTTTAGCTCTTGAAAGAAATCATTTCTTTCTGACAAGCAGGTAGTCGTAGCGTAGTAGGGGGCGGCATAATCGGTCTTGCACGCGGGCGCTCAAACAGCTGGCGGCGGGCCTGGGCGCGGGAATATATATTGCTGGTTTTTGACGGACAGGATGCTTGTGCAGTGCATGAGTAAGCTCTAATCTATGTCGCCCCGCGCGCGTGTCCCGCTCAAGGCAGCGGAGGGCCTTAGTCTAAAATATTGGTGAAAAATGCAATATTAATGGTGTCATTGAGCTGATCTGATGATGGATAAAAAGTACCTATCCTATGTTTTAATCCAGGCTATATAAACTTACACCGACTAAATATTAGACAGGTACTTTCTGAAAATTATTGAGATTAGATCTTATCTTATGAGAAAATACCCACTTTTATTTGGTCAACTTTGGATATTTTAATTACAACCTTTTTATTTGGTCAGAGTTTACAATACGTACAAATTACAAAATCCCTACCTAAGCAAAATAACTAGGTACAAAAAACAAAAAAAATGCATAGGGATAGGTACCTAGTCAGTCAGTAACAATCTGATAATAAACTTTAGTTTTTAACGATACGAGTACGTACCTCAGCATTATGTCTATAAAAGTTATGAGGTAACAAACATTTAAAAAAGTATCAAAAAAAATTGAAGTATTAGCCTTTCAAAATATCTATATACTTCAACTTGCATTTTCTAGAAACAGCCTAATAATTCCGACCGACCGACGATATGGTAACCCTACACACTGATTATTCATAGTAAATAAATTTGCAAATTTCTCTAAAACGAGTAAAGATATCCTGAAAATATGTTGCAGGCCGTTTATCGTGATCACACGGTTACAAAAACCTGTTTTTTTTCACCATTTCGCATGCTCACTTCTACTATGGCAGTAGTGAGTGTACTTTGAACTAATTAGCCATAGTAGAAAGCGCATAGATCAGCGCCAATATGGCGATTTTCAAATCGAATCAAACGATTGGTGACGTTTGCCTGTCCAGTGTACTTTGAATAAAGGCCTGGGCACACCGGATGCGTAGACACGCGCGTGGTCACGCGTGCGTGTACACGCGCGTAGTTACGCACGTAACCCCCTGACACACCGGGTTACGCATACGTCTACGCTTACGCATACGCATACGCAACGCAGCCTGTCCCTTGCGTACCCAGCGGGCACACCGGATGCGTAGACACGCGCATGTACACGCGCGTAGCTACGCACGTAACCCACTGACATACCCAGCCGCTGCGGCAGCCATACTTTTTATGTTTGCAATTCTTGTGCACGATGTCTGATGATGTGATTCAAGAGTCATTCAAGAGGAAGGTTTATAATTATGTCATCGTGTTAAATTCCACACTACACCGAAGCGAAGCGAGGGCGGGTCACAAGTCCTTTTTTTGCCAAATGCGACCTTTGATTTGATTTGATTTTTATCGGACATTCCCCATTCCATAATACATTATTTATTTTGTTAGAGCTGCAAATTTATGCAGTGCTTTCGATACTAGGCTTCCCAGGCGGCTTAATTTTTGCCGACATCTTCATATTTCTACATACATAAAACCTCAACTTATAATTCACCTATACCTTCCTCAGGAATCACTCTATCATTTGGTGAAAATCGCATGAATATACGATTAGTAGTTTTTGAGTTTATCGCGAAGCGCAGACAGACAGACAGACGTGGTGAGGGACTTTGTTTTATAATATTTATGTAGTGATATCAAGCAATTGATGACTAGTTTAAATTCATAGAAGTGACGAAGTTCTCTATTTGTAAGAAAAAAAGCAAATTTCATAGGTGGGGGTCCCGAACAAAACAACTGAATGCGTAGTCACGCGCGTGGGTACGCGCGTGGTCACGCGCGTGGTCACGCGCGTAGTGACGCGCAGGAAAGATACGTGCGTGTTCGTATTTGTTTGGTGTGACGTCCAATAGGGAATGCCATTGAGTACAACGTCATCAATGCGTTCCGCTCTGCGTAAGTACGCAGCCTGGTTGTCTCATGAGAGCTGCAATGCGTAGGGTTACGCATCGGTCTACGTGCACGCGTACGTTACGCAAGCGGTGTGCCATGTCTCATAAAGTTTCAGGCATTACAACGTCATGGTACGTCTACGTGCATGCTTACGCATACGCTTACGCATCCGGTGTGCTGGAGCCTTAATGGACGACAGTGACTTCAGGGCATCTCTAAAATTCAAGCATACGTTTACAAATTTTCAAGCAATTGCTCATTTCACTTTTGGTGTCGCAGCCAAGCGAACTCTGTTCGTCTATTCCAGTGGAATATTAAATTTATGGTTTGCCCTACACAACCAACAAAACATTGTTTCGCAAAACAAAATTTTCATAAGTACTTTTTTTTTGTTGAACGTTGAGATGTTTTTGTTGATTGTGTAGAGCAAAACGTGAAAAAAAAAATGGATGGACAATCCGTGGCGTCAGTCAGACAGATGTGCCCGCGCCCTTAGCGATTGGTCTGCGGAATGCATCCAAAGCAAAAGGGATGTGCTTCGAATCACGAAAGATGACCACAAATGGCGCCCATCTTCGCGTCATAACTCATGAAGAAAAGACTTTAGACAAAATAATATTTCATATTCTTATAGATATATCATGGATATATCGATATTATTTTCTACGGTTTGCATTTGAATGCGAATGTCGGTAGGATAGTGTAGGTACAGGTTCAAAGTCAAACTCAAAATATCTAGGCGTTACCATAAGAATAATTTATTTTTATGGCTTTACCCTTAGAATAATTACACCTAGAACGATAATTCCCTACAAAGCGCGCTGTAAAAAGTGAGGCAACTAAAACAGCCTAAATGGCGCCGTTTTCAGATTTTTATTGTCCATTATTACATAATCATACCTAATAAGTGCAAAACAGTTTCAATTTCCCTACCTTAAAGAGAAATTATTATATTATTGGATTTTAGTTACGATTAGGTAACGTATGAAGGATATAAATCTGAGAACGGAGCCATTTTGGCTCAGTATAAGTTGCCTCACTTTGCATACGCGGACACGGCTTCTAGGTGTAATTATTCTAAGGCTTTACCTTGCGAAAGTCCATTATAACGGATGCGAAAACAATATCTAGCAATAGCTTCCACACGCTCATGGTAAAATTTGTTAAAAATCTGTTGTCTGTGTGATTTTTTTAAATGATATGTTACACAGTCAGGGCCAGATTTAGAGGTATGAAGGCCATGTGGCAACAAGGAAGTAAAGGCCCCAGATTATTTTTCAAATAGTTTTTTTAATAACTACAATTTATGTGGAGGCCCCTCTCTTGTGGAGGATTCGGGCAGTTGCCCCGAGCAGTTTCCCCGGTTGCCCTTTAAATCCGGGCCTGGTTACAGTAGGTAACACATCTTGCCCATAACTTCTACCACACGGAGCATCATCCAAGCATCGAGTTGCTTGAGTTGCAGATTTCATGCACATTTTACTATTTATTGAGAGGAAGTTATTGCTAAATATTGTTTTCGAATCCACTTGACTTGTTGACTCTCACCATCATCCTATACAGTTAGCTACCGTAGGAAAATCTTTGTTTCAGAGAGCCCGCGGCATCTGTGACAAACAACACCTGACGGCTGAGCTTCAACACGTCAAACAAGTACTGCGTAAAAACAAGTTGCAAGTACCACGCCTTCGTCACAGAAAACGCGACAAACCAGCCACAGTAGAACGTCAACCTGCCATCCTACCTTATTTGAAGGGTGTCACTGACAAGATTGGAAACATTCTGAAGCGAGCGTCAATCAAAACTTACTTCAAGCCGCCGAAGAAGATCAACCAATTCTTACGACCTGTCAAGTGTAACATCCCCCTTCAAGCCGCAGGCGTCTACAAACTAGATTGTGACTGTGGGCTCTCCTACATCGGGCAAACAAAGAGAAGTATAGAGACCCGCGTTAAAGAGCATGTAGCTGACATGAAACATAGGCGCGATAACAGGTCTGCAGTGTGTGATCACGCCTTTGAGGGGCCCAACCATTACATTAGATTTGACAAACCCCAAATCCTTGCTAAGGAACGTAGATTTATTCCTAGAATGCTCCGCGAGGCTATCGAAATAAATAAATATCCTAATTTCAATAGAGATGATGGTTGGAAAATTCCACCAGCTTGGGACCCCATCATTCACAAGCTAAAGCCCCATACACACAGTGCAAGATCTAATGATACGGTTAGTTCCTTTTGCAAATAAATTAATAAATATAAAAGACGGAGGTCGGCTTTCCTCTCCAAGTTTTATTTCGCCATTTCTTTCTTGGAGAGGCCTCCCAATTTTGTGAAATGGTGGTAGTTTCAGTAGATTCTCTCTCTTTAGCATTAATTAAATCACAAAATCAACTTAAACCAATTAAAAAGATATTTTTTTTTTGTAAAATATTAATTTCTGAACGTCTCAAAAAATTCATCGCTTGAGGGTAGGCTCACGAGTAGCTTCAGTCCCCCGTGACCACGGCAGCTGCAAAGGTGCCGAAACGTCGGGAAAATCAAAAATCAAACCAAATACAAACTAATTACCAAAGTACTTTCAATAAAACCGCGCTAGTATCCGTTAAAAAGTCTTTTATTTCATGTCTAGTGAGCGCGTAAGCTTGAGAAGTGAATATTGCGTGGCTGTTTTCTTCTCAAAAAGTACCAAAAACCGAGTTTCATTCATCGACATCGGCCCACAAACAAAAAGGTGGCCGCCATATTGGATTTTTTTTATAAAGCTTACCCTACCTATTTAAGGTTTGTCACCCCTGACCATCGCAACTATGTTTCACTTCCCCCGGATTATGTTTTTTTGATAAATCTTTAAAACTGGACCCTATTTTATGAGAATTTGACACATTTTGGATATTAACGGTTAAACATGATCCTTTTGTCCTGTTTTTAATTAAATGGACACAATATTTAAAGCTATTTTGGCCACTGTTTCACTTACCCCTTGTCAGGGGTAAGTGAAACACTTCTTAGCCTTTATATTCTTTTCGTGATTTTGTTGCTTAATACAAGTCTTTAGATATTTATATTCATACCGTTAAAGGCTGATTTAATAAGGAGTACATTGCCTACACAGCTACTTTAATTGCGAGTTTTATAGCTTTACGAAACCTGGTTAAATAAAAATAAAAATAAAGTATGTTTCACTTACTCCACCTGACTATATATCAATTTATTTGTACACAATTTATATTAAAATAATTTTTTCTTCCTTTTTCCTTTTTATTTGAAACTGGCAACATTCTTTAAACGTTGTCAGTCACTCGGTGCGGAGTGGGGAGGAAGAGAATAAATACGGTGTCGGAGGGCGATGTTGTTAAGTGTTTCCCGTACCCTCGTTGCAACCGGTCGCGCGCGCTCCGATCCCGTGTAGCCCCGTCCGAGTTCCGAGTGTGTGCGTGAAGTGCTATCCGTACTAATTGCTGCGTCGAGTTGAGTAATCGCTCCGCAGTAATTAACATTCCGTTCTCCAGTGGAAACAAATTCATAGGCAGTGACTATTTTCGCGATATTGACGCTTTTTGTGTGTAGTGATCTTGTGCACTCCGTGGATTTTTTCCAACAACGGGATACACTTATAGCTTCGTGACCGAAACTCCCTAGTGTACCCCCTCCACCCTCCAATTACCCCCACTCCGATTTCCCCCCACTCCGACCACTACCCACAACTTCCCCCTCTCCTTTCTTTTTTCTTCACCTACCCCCCACATAAAGCAACTTTTTTCAAGTGCATTTTGTGAGTGTGAACTGTAAAGTGAAATCCAAATTGAACACTAATGCCGCAAAACACGCGCCCGCCGGACCGCGGGGGCGGTAACACCCCCGCGCCGATGTCCGACGACGCCGTGACCGCCCAACCGGCGCAACCGCGCCTGCCCTCCGAGGGACAAACGTCCGGGAGAGGGGTTGTTGACCAACCCACCCCCCCGCACGCACCCCCCGGTATGCACCCCCGAGACCCCCGTCGCCGCCCACAAGATGACATCGGTGGGGACGAGAAGCGCCCCCGCTTAGGGCCATCGCCCCCCAAACCGCCAACCGATATTGACGACTCCGCCTCATCCACCTCGTCTGCGTCCGAGTATGAGTCGGACAAGGGCTCCGAGGGCGGGAGAGAGGAGCTCTCCAGCGAGCTTCCGCTCGGCAACACCGACTCCACCAGTTACGCCGGATTGGAGGTAAGCGAGAGCGCGCCAGTGCGGTCCTATGCCCAGGCATTGGAGACCCCGGCGCAGCCCGCACCTCCCACCCCACCCCCCGCCGATGACCAACAGCCGCAGCCACAGCCGGAGCCGCGGCCTAGAGGATATCCTCTATCGCCGCCGATCGTGGTGGAGTTGCTACCAAACTGGACCGAACACTTTCGTGTTCTAACTGGTAAGCTCGGCCACGCCCCCAACGCGCGCCCCTTCGGGAGAGGGGTACGCTTTATAGCTAAATCACCAGAGGAGTACCGGTGCGTTCAAGCGTACCTGACCGAGGCGGCTGAGGCAGACCACACCATTTCGTGGTTCTGCTACTCGCCCCCCGAAGACCGCCCGACGAAAGTCGCTATAAGGGGGCTCCCCCCCAGCACCCCCCCGAACAGATCAAAGCCGCGCTGGAGGAGCTCGGCTTTGTTACCATCCACTGTCGGGCGATTACCGGCAGCCAAGGCCGACCGGGCTGTATCTTTCATGCGCAGCTCGAACACCTGGAGGAGCCCGAGCTTAACCGCCTCTATGCCGTCACCGAGCTTCTCTACATGCGCGGGGTGATCGTAGAGGCATGGCGCCCTCGGAGTGGACCTGCCCAGTGCCACAGGTGCCAAGCCTTCGGACATTCATCGGCGAACTGTCACCGCCCACAGAAGTGCGTCCGATGCGCGGGGGACCACCCCGGCGCACAATGCACGCGGGCGAGAACTGACCCGCCCACGTGCGCCAACTGCGCACAGCCACACGCCGCCAACGACAGGCGGTGCAGGGTGTTCCTGCGTGAGGCGAGGCGCTCAGGGGCCAGGGTCTCCCCCCCCATTCCAGGGGGGACCGAACGTGCCCCCAGCCGCCCCCGCCCGCAGGCGCCCCCCGCCGCGCCGCCCAGCGCAGACATGCGCGACACGCAGGCGGGCGCTACCCTAGCGCCGCCCGCGAACCCGCCCACCGAGCGCGGGGCGCCCGCCCCAGCTGGCCGCCGCAGGCGTCGCCGCGGCGGCCGCCGCCGCCATCAGCGCGCCACATCGCAGGCCCCCGGCGCAACCTCGACGCCGACCCCCGCCGAGCCGGTTTTTCCGAGGGGGGGGGGTCGCACGCACCCCCAACCGCTCCCAGAGCACCAACACCTGCCCCCCCCCCTGGACGCCTCGCGGCCACCAGTAGCCCTACCTACCCAGCCGCAACCAATTCCGCTCCCCAGGGGGCAACCACAGCCCCCACCTCCCGTCAGGGGGCATCAACAGCCCCCACCTCCCTTCAGGGGGTATCAACAGCCCCCCCCTCCCCCCCAAACGCACTTCCACCCCATGCCCCCATCCCAGTGCCCACCCCCCCAGCATCAGCAGCGGAGGGAAGCGCCCACGTACCAACAGCGGTGGGGCCCGCCACAAGGCCCACCGCCCCCCCCCCAACCCCACCAAACCCAGACGGTACAGATGCTCATCAGCATCCTCGGGTCCCTCCTCCAGAACATTCAACGGGGGATGGACCCAGTTCAAGCCATTATTCACGAGATGACCCAGCTGATAGCCGCCTCTCACCCAGCGCACTCAGGGTAATGTACTGGAACCCGGGCGGCGTCCGCAACAAAATGGACCAGCTCCGCCTCCTCACCCAGTCGCAGGACATACACATAGTCCTCCTGGGTGAGACTCTGTTGTCAGGTAAGGCAACCCTCCGCCTGCCCAACTACCACATCTACCGAAGGGACGAGATGTCGCCACAGGGCCGCCCATACAGGGGCACGGCGGTCCTGGTCAGGAGGGACATCGTCCACGACGAACTTCCATGGCCAGAATTCGAAAGCCTAAGGTCCATCGGCGTGAGGGTACGCGCGGGTGGAGCTGAACTGAAGGTCTTCGCTGCCTACAGACCCCCCCACTCGGGCATCCATCCGCCAGACTTAGAGGCCATCTTCGCGGACCAGACCCCCACCGTGCTGGCAGGGGATCTAAACGCGAAGCACCCAGCGTGGGGGTCCACCACCACTTCATCCGATGGCCGCCGCTTGCTAGAGGCCACCACGGAGAGAGACATAGAGGTGCTGGGTCCAGACTCGCCCACGCACTTCCCGATCATAGAAGGCCAGCAGCCCAGCACCATAGATGTGGTGCTCACCAAGGGCATCGCCAGCCCCACCAGTGTGGAGGTAATGTATGAGGTCGACACGCCACACCTGCCGCTGCTAATAACGATGGCCACCGCACCTGACGCCGTGGCCCCCCCACGAATCAAACGCAAGACAGACTGGGAGGCCTACAAGTCGTCCATGGCGGACGTCAGTCTGCCTGGCCCTCTCACCACTAGAGAGGAGATAGACGCCGCCATCATGAGCTATACCACCAAAATGCAGGAAGTAATGGCCTCCCACACCAGCCCTGTGCCTCCAACCCAACGCCGAGATGCCCTCCCCCGCCATTTACAGAGCATGCTGGAGGAGAAGAAGAGGCTCAAACGCCTGTGGACGCAATCCAGATGTCCACGAGTAAAGACGAGCCTCAACAAAGCCACCACAGACCTCCGGGAGGCGGTGAGTACGTGGCGCGGGTCGACTTGGGAGGCCACCATCGACCGCGCAGCCGATCATCCGCCCAGCCTCCACACCCTGAATAGGTGCCTGACGAGGACCCCGCAGCCCACGTACCCATTACTGGACGCCGACGGCCAGAGGAGGTACGCCGCCCTTGACAGGGCCCGTATCCTGGCCGAGCACCTGGCCGTCCAATTCTCTCCAAACCCAGCAGCTCCAGCGGCAGCCCAGCACCACAGGGCGGTGACACAAGAAGTGGCGGAGTACCTGGCCACCACCCCACCGCCACTTCCAGGCGACGCCTTCATATCACCAGCGGAGGTAAAGAAGGCGGCCATCCACTTAAACCCGAAGAAGGCTCCAGGGCCTGACAATCTGCCACCCACGGCCCTATCGGCGCTCCCCAGAAAGGGGTGGGCATCATTAGCCCGCATTTTCAACGCCGCACTTCGGGCCAACTACTTCCCGGCCGCCTGGAAGAAGGGCCGGGTCATAACCATCCCCAAACCGGGTAAGGATCGTCGCCAGGCCGCCAACCAAAGGCCCATCACCCTACTCGACCACGCGGCCAAGCTGTTCGAGCGCCTCCTGCTGCGTCGCCTCCGTCCCTCTATCACCTTGAGGGACGATCAGTTTGGCTTCCGCAGCGGGCACTCAACCACGCTCCAGCTGGCGCGCGTGCTGCACCACATGGCCGACAACCAAAACAAAGGTACCTGCACTGTGGCCGCCTTCCTCGACATAGAGAAGGCCTTCGACCGAGTTTGGCACACCGGCCTCATTTACAAATTGGCCAATAACACCGAGGTCCACCCGGCCCTTGTCCAACTGCTGGCCTCATTCCTGGAGGGCCGGCGCTTCACCGTGGCGGTGGAGGGAGCGGAGTCTGATCTGCGCCCCATCAAGGCGGGGGTCCCACAAGGCAGCTGCTTGAGCCCCACCCTCTACGCTGTTTACACCAACGACATTCCATCCCTAAATGACCATCTCAAGGAGTGGGAGCCACGGGTCGAGCTGGCGCTATTCGCAGACGACAGCGCCTTCTTCACGTCCTCCCCGTGGCCCAAAGCCGCCGCAATGCGGCTCCAAAAGCAGCTGGACCTCCTCCCGCCCTGGCTGGACAATTGGAGGATTGCGGTAAACGTGGGGAAGACCACCGCAATCCTCGTTGGGTCGCGGAAGAGAGTGCCAACCAAACTGGCACTGAGGGGCGAGGCCATTCAGTGGCAGCCGTCCGTAAAATATCTGGGCTGCCACATAGTCCGCGACCTAAGTATGGTCGCCCAAGTGGACCACGCGACGTCTTCGGCCCGCGCTGCCAGGGCCATTCTCCGTCCTGTCCTCAAATCCCGTCTTCCCCTCAAATCCAAGAGGGCAATTTATTATACCCACGTCCGGTCGCGGCTCACCTATGCCGCACCGGCGTGGTACTCGCTCTGTTCCCAGGCGCAGCGAACACGACTGCAGCAGCAGCAAAATGTAGCGCTCCGCATCATCACTCAGGCGGGGCGCTACGTCCGTAACGCGGTGATCGCACGGGACCTCAGGGTGGAGCCCGTGCAGGACTTCGTGGGCCGTCTGGCGCGTGGAATGTTCCACCGCGCCGACCATGGCCCTCACCAGCATCTGCGGGGCATAGCTCCCGTGCGACCGCCACCGCCACTACCACCATCACCTATATTACCATCATCATCACTACCACCACCACCATCGAGTACCACACCACCAGCGGGAAGAGCTCCTTCCCCCACCACCACTGACACATGGGCCAAGAGGAAGAGGAAGAAGGCGCTGCCCCGTCACATTGTGCCCCCGCCATCTCCCCAGCCCACCCCACCCAACCCCACCCTCCCACCCTGAACCCCTTTCACCTAACTATAACCCCTACCCTGTTGCCTAAGCCGTGGCCCGTTCGCAGGCGCTCGCTGGGCCTCCCCCATTATGGGGGTCTCACCCGGTGCGGCAGACCGCGCAGAGGGCCGCGCAGCAACCTCCGGCGGGGGTCACCCTACACGCCGAAAGGCGGCCGCGTATAGCGGCACACAACGCCGTGGGGCAGTCGCCCCATGAGATGAAGCCCGGGGAAGGAGCAAGGGCTCGAACCCGTACCCGCACCCAGAGGAAGACTACCACGAGATGTTGCTCATTCGGTGTTGGTTTACGCACGATCTAACTCCTGAGGATGCTCCGGCACCCTGATTATCTAAAAAGAAACTATTTAGCGACCGGTTGCATTTGACATACATTGATTTTATATTATTTATATTTATATTAATTTTATTATTAAAAAACCATTTCAAACAAAACAGATACTTATTGAATTTGTTTTAATTTTTATTTTGTAAGTAATAAAAGCTTTATTTATTGCCCTCAGACCCTTTTTATTTTTAAAATATCTTCATATTGTTTTTTATTATGAAATTCTTCAAATATTTATGTTTTATTATTAATAAATTATCATAATTCAATGTAAAAATCTTTATCCCGAAACAGGGGACATGAACTCACGAACTTAGAAGCAGAGCCAAATTTTTATCACGGGCCAAATTTTTATCATCAAATATAATCAGGGTTCAATCAAGAGGTCCACAAATAAATTAATATAAAATAAATTCAAGCTTAAACTACATAGTTTATGCATTGAATCACTGTCATAATACCAATATTCATGACGCAAAAGATTTCAAACTGATATCATGTTTAGTTAAATTTATAAAAAATCTCAAAGTCGTAAGAGCCTTAACATGCCGAAGTATGGGACATTTACCTTATAGGTATATCGAGGTGTTGAGGTACTTATACCAAAATGTCACCATGACGATCCGAGTACAGAACCAGAACACAAATCCTATCCAACTGCAGCGTGGTGTGAGACAGGGAGACGTTATTTCTCCGAAACTGTTCACAGCTGCGTTGGAGGACATCTTTGAGCTCTTGGACTGGAAAGGACTCGGCATCAACATTAATGGCCAGTACCTAACACACCTTCGTTTTGCCGATGATATAGTCCTTATGGCTGAGACCATGGAAGACCTGAATACAATGCTCGAAGATCTCCGTAGTGCTTCCCAAAGAGTGGGTCTTAGGATGAACATGGATAAGACGAAAATTATGTCAAATGCCCATGTTGTACCCTCTCCAGTTCATGTTGGGAATTGGGAACACTAAACTTGAAGTTGTTGACCATTACGTATACCTAGGACAGGTAGTCCAGTTAGGTAGGTCCAACTTTGAGAAAGAGATCTCTCGTCGAATCCAACTCGGGTGGGCAGCATTCGGGAAGCTTCGAAAAATCTTCGCGTCCGACTTACCTCAGTGTCTCAAGACGAAAGTCTATGAACAGTGTGTGTTGCCAGTGATGACTTACGGCAGTGAAACGTGGCCGCTAACTATGGGTCTCATAAGGAGGCTCAAGGTCACTCAGCGTGCAATGGAGAGAGCCATGCTCGGCGTTTCCCTACGTGATCAAATCAGAAACGAGGAGATCCGCAGGAGAACTAAAGTAACCGACATCGCTCGAAGGATTGCTCAGCTGAAGTGGCAATGGGCGGGACACATAGCGAGAAGAACCGATGGCCGTTGGGGCAGAAAGGTTCTGGAATGGCGACCACGCACCGGACGACGCTCCGTGGGTAGGCCCCCGACAAGGTGGACCGACGATCTGGTGAAGGTCGCGGAAAGCCAGTGGATGCAGGCAGCGCAGGACCGATCGTCGTGGAGATCCTTAGGGGAGGCGTGATCCTTTCTGGCCACGCCACAGCTCCAATCGCAGTCGAATTAGGCATAAAAATATGTACGTAATTTGTTCATTATTGTACTGAAGTAAAAATAATTGTACTATTAAGATTTACAAGTAAATGAACAAAGTTGGTGGCGTGGTTAAGAAGAATGCTTCCCAGCCACGCCACCTATAAATTTTGCTTGAAATGAAAAAAAAAACTAATACGTTAATGAACAACTTTTACTATCGGCCAACCACGAAATCGCGAAAAAAAAATCAGCTGTTCCATAGAAAAGTACCTACAACATCGACTCGACTATAATGTATGGAACAGCTGATTTTTTTTCGCGATTTCGTGGTCTGAATACCCTTTTTCATTTTTAGATATACCTACTTTAAAAATAACGGTGTATAATTATTTTGGTATTTAGGCACAGAATACATAATAGGTCCTACCTAACCTAACATAGGTAGGTAGCTAATAGGTATATCTAGAATTTCACTCAAATCTTGAAGCTAGTTAGTGAATAAACTTACGTCGGTATCGTGTAATATAAATACAGTAAAGTGTAGACGTGTTCAACCTGGAGCCGGCAGAAAATACAGGGTGTAGTAGCTAAGTATGTATAGGTACAACGGTTTTGCACGTAGCACAGTAAATAAACGAGACAAGTTATTAGATACCTCTAGGAACCCAAGTAGCTAACAATGCTTTGTTTGCATTTCATCTCGACTTGCCAATAAGACCAACCGATTGCTGCGAGAAACCTGCACATCTGTGCAGTCAATTTATGGAGTGCCAATACAGACTTCGTTGAATTTGAATAAAACTATGCAAAAACGGTGCCTTTACCTATATTTTTTTTCCAGCAAAATGTTTGTATATCCCGCTTGCTGACTGAGTGATATGATTAGACGCATTAAAGGGCATAAAAATTATTTTATTTTATTTATTTATTTCGGAGACAGTGTGCATTTTCCTTCCGTACTACAGTGCGAGGCATGTATCTTGAAATTTTTTCGACGGAGTAGGGATAAGTTCGCGCATGTGCTCTTATGAGCGACCAATAGCGCGCGCCCCTCTCCCGCCGCCCGCGCCCTTCACCGCAACGCATGCCCAAAATACGCGTTCCGCGCAATCCCCACCCGATTTCAAGTTATATGCCTCGTACTGTACCTAGTATCGTTTTTAGGGTTCCGTACCCAAAGGGTAAAAACGGGACCCTATTACTAAGACTCCGCTGTCCGTCTGTCTGTCTGTTACCAGGCTGTATCTCAAGAACCGTTATAGCTAGACAGCTGAAATCACAGATGATGTATTTCTGTAGCCGCTATAACAACAAATACTAAAAACAAAATAAAATAAATATTTAAGGGGGGCTCCCATACAACAAACATGTTTTTTTGCCGTTTTTTGCTCGATATTAATAACGACAACAGGTAGACAGTTAAAATTTTCACAGATGATATATTTCTGTTGCCTCTATAACAACAAATACTAAAAACAAAGTAAAATATTTTTTTTAAGGGGGGCTCTCATACAACAAACGTGTTTTTTTGCCGTTTTTTGGTGCGGAACCCTTTGTGCGTGAGTCCTACTCGCACTTGGCCGGTTTTTATTATAATATTGTACGCTTAGAGTTCTTAAGACCGGTCCTTTGAGGCTTGCGCGGGTTGGGTTATAGATCCAGCATGTAGGGGCCGATTATAATCCGAATACTACATGGCTAGGTATTCTTGTCAGTGCGATATTCAGGTAATGCGTTACCTATAAACATACCATAGAGATGGCCCTGATTTGGGTAAAGGTAAACTAACTCTCGCAGCTATGTGAATGGACAGTAGATTTACACAACAATGCAGTGCAAATCATTCGCGGTGCAATCGGCAGCCGGCTTCAATTGGAATCCGTCAGAATGGAACGTAAACAGAACGGCGTTGGAGTGTAATTCAGTTTATGTAGAATCTTCATTTTAAAGGAACGTAATTGTACATAATACCTACTATAAAATGCATGGATAATGTATTGAATGTAAAGATGAGAATGAAGAAGATGAATTCCATCCAGCATTTCAGCGCTGTAAGGGAAAACTACACAGCAAAAAATAAAAAAAAGTGCAAAGTCTCAAACTTACCCTTAGCACCCTTCAGAATGAAATCCCGCAAAGAGTTCCAAATGTTCCCATTTCAGTAAGACATTTACATAGAGGTGGTGGGAGCGAACGCAGGCAGCGAGCGTACGTGATTTAAATTTTTACCAGATTGTGTAGTTTAAATAAAGTTCATTGCATGCGAAATACTCTCACACGATAATACTATTACCGTGACTCTGATCTCAGTAGAATAGAGAATCCTCCTGATAGGAATTGCCGTGATTATGATCCGATTGCTGACTGTGAACGAGATTAGAATGTTGAATTGGGTTGTACTTACTGTCGCGGCGTCCAGCCTCCTTTGACTAATGACTGACAGACAGACGGAGGGTGACAGGGTTGACGTACGGGACGGACGGACAGATGACTATCGACAGAAAACGGAACTGGTAAAAAGACACTACCAGGGACGATAAAGACGACCAGGACCGACCCTTGACCCGCAGGACGACAACTGCGACCATACACCTACTTAATTAAATTGGCTGATAACTAGTAATATAATAGGTCTATGGCTGATAATGAAATTTTAAATATTTGCAACTTATACTACACTACAGATTACGTGCGTTTGGTATAAGATTCAGCAGTCATCAGGGATGTATCGCGTGGTCATGGCCATTGGGCGCGGGGGTCTATTAGTCCATATTTTCCCCGCATTCCCTACACATAAAATTGGTAAGTACACCTTAAAAATATGCAGGAAAGAAAACTTAAAAGCCGTATTCCAACCGACATTTCAAGGTTGTAGTCAGGTGTACCTTATTTATGTGCGTTCCTCCTTAAGCTCCTATTTATTGCCAGGAGGTATTTCTATCAGCTGGGATGGTAATGATAGTCCTTGCAGCCCCCGGATTCGAGTCACGTCCGCGCTCGTGCGTCGACTTGCGCGTACTTAAAGGTGCCGGGGCTTTGATGAATTTTAAGTACTTTTCGCAATAAAATCTTACATTTTATAATTATCTGGTTTCCAATGTAATACTTAAATATTTGGCACTCCGATTCCAAAGTAGGTATAGGTATGTAGATAAACAACTTGTGTTACAGAAATCAGGGACAAAGTTGGGCACAGAATAGATTATAAGTAGGTACTACCGTATAGAAAGCAAACTCTCCGCCCTGCTCCGCAATCAATCACCTCAACGCGGCCCGCGAGTTCGTAGGCCAGTTCGTAAGCCCTAGACTTCACGCACACAGCTGCGCGTGTGCAAAAACGTCACTGTGTAGTGTCTGTGGAATAGGTAGTTGAAACGCGGCGTTTGTATGGAGTGCCCGGGGTGTGCTTTGGGTTTTTAGATGCAACGGTAGGTGCATTGTAAGCGAAGGTTGTGAATGTTGTGATGGTAATTAAATAGTTGATAAGCGCTCATGGCGGAGCTTGACAGATTGATCGTGCTCGATTACGTTTGTTAAGCAACGCTCGGTTCGGTCAGGTGTCGGATGGGTGACCCTTAAGTGGCGTTACAACTGAGCGCTTCTGTGCTTCGGAAGGCACGTTCAACCGTTAGTCCCGGCTGTTGTCATCTGATAACAGTCGTTAAGCCAAAATAGAGGCCTTGTACAGGCGGCTTGGTAAACTATTACACCAGCCTGCCTAGCATGACCGATTTATATCGGGTGATATAGCATTTTATCGACACTCAACTGTCAAATTCCTTTGTCTTTTTGACAGTTAGACGTGATAAAACGCTATATCACGCGTTATAAATTGATCAAGCTAGGCAGGTAGAGGTGGCCACTAATCCTCATACTTACGATAAGAAAAAGAAGTAGTCTTCTTATAAATATTTTGCACATTTATAGTTATGCACATCAGCTTTATTATTTCTTTAATAACAAACTTCTCAAGCAGTTTTCTCGTATCAATAATAAATACATACGCTTCACCGCCGCCCGTAGCTACGGCAAAGCTCATTGATCTGTGCTACGAGCTACGATATTTACGCTACGAACTACGCAGAAATGATTTGTGCATTTTCTTTGTTTATAGTAGTGTTTGTTGACATTTTCTTTGTTGTGAATAATTTTGTTGATGCTTTACTACATTAATTAATTAACTAACATTTTAAGTTATGTACTACTATTAAACATTTGTAGAGATTAAAGGATATACTTATATGCAATAGGGAATATGCATCAATTTTTTTTAATCAAAATCAATAGTATAATGCGTGAGGAAATCAATTGTAATATTGAAACTTTTCTCTTGCGTTTTTTTTCTCGTAATATAGTTACTTGAAGTTAGCACGCATCAGCTCCCGCCGAAAACGCTATACTTATACAAATATGTGACGTCACTTATCAAGTTTCAGGTGTGTTTTAGGCGCGTTTAATATGGAGTTAGCCAAGAATCTTCAATTATCTCCTTAAATTTTGCGTTTTAGTACAAATGTGTCATACAAAATATTATTTCTTATTGGATAGGTATTCTATCTGACTGTTAAGTGCATTATATCCGAAAATGATTTCATCGTGTGATAAAACTAAAATAATTCATTTTTTTATATTTATTTCTGTTCCATAGTGTTTTTACAAGTGTCCGCAGCGATCAAGGCTAATCTCAATTTTATGATAATCAGTGACTTATGCATATTCCCTATTATTGCAAGAGAAACTAGGAAAAAATTTGTATGTTTTGCTTTTGTTAACATTCGAAGGATTACGTTTTAATTGATTTTTTTTCCTACTTAGGTACTTTTTCACTCTAATCTTAATTTAGCTCAAAAAGCCGTTGAAAGTACCTACCTACTTACAGAATGTTATGAGCTTAGAATAATTACACCTAGAACGATAATTCCCTACAAAGCGCGTTGTCAAAAGTGAGGCAACTAAAACAGTCAAAATGGCGCCGTTTTCGCAGATTTTTATTGTCCATTATTACATAATCATACCTAATAAGTACAAAACAGTTTCAATTTCCCTACCTTAAAGAGATTAATTATTATATTTTGGACTTTAGTTACGATTAGGTAACGTATGAAAGATATGAATCTGAAAACTCAGCCATTTTGGCTCAGTATAAGTTGCCTCACTTTGCATACGCGGACACGGCTTCTAGGTGTAATTATTCTAAGGTTATGAGTAAACTAAATGCCAAACGAAGCAAATAAAATGTGAAATAATTGTCGGACTAACCTATATCTATTAGTTTACGGTTCTTGTTCAGTTCAGTTTAGTTAAAAGTTTATTTATTTGCTATCGAATTTTTGTAGCGTTGACAAGCTCTATAGATACGGTATACGTGGACCATGTTATGATTGGATTAATAGTAGATTGTTATACAAGACGCTAAAATGACCCATTGCATACGAGGTAGTTTATTCCCGAGCTTTAGCGAGGGAATAAATAGAAACCGAGTTACAATGGGTTTTAGCGTCGTGTGTAACACTCTACTTTTCACTACGATTGCGAAAAAATAAAATCCAATATTAAATACCTATAGTTTATACTTCCGTAAACGAATCCACTCGTTTTTCTATCCTCCACTTCATAAACTTTTCATACAGTATTTAAATAAATGATTTGTGTTTAAAATAACGGCAAAAGATTAAAATTATTTCTATCCTATTACTTACACACAATATCCTATTAGTCACACAATTCAATCAGTTTGGAATTAGAGAAAAATTTTAAAGATTTCGCGCCAGTGCCTTTTTTAATTTCTACTGTAGCAGCTAAGAAACACAATGCACGCATTTTAAACTAAAAGTCACAGAGTATGAATCAGTCTATGATTTCACCGAAGAGATAGCTGCTTTTAGTTCCATTTTCAAAAATCGAGCGAGTTTTTATTCGTAATTATGAATAAAGACTTTTTCGTTTTAGTAGGTTCATTGGTAATAGACAAACATTAAAAAAGAAAAAACTTTATCCCCTAGGGGTATTTATGCTATTTTATCCTGACTCTTGTACCTTACAATGACGGACTTTTTGAGCAAGAGGAGTGAAAAAGTTATTTGTCACGGAGAGAACAATGTGTGGAAATTCAGAGGTGCTGTCCTGAAAGTAGATGCTTGGAAAAAGTTAGATCTAATTTCATTGTGAATAAATTTGGCGTTCCTCAGGGCAGTGTTTTAGGTCCACTATTGTTCCTCCTGTATATTAATGATCTACCTAGCTCTATATCTCAGGAATGTGTTTTGTTTGCTGATGATACCACGATCATATTTAAAGGTGTTAAAAATGAGGATGTAAAAGTATATGAAAACTGTATTAATATAACTTTAAATACAATTATTAAATGGCTTTATAGTAATAACTTGAAAATTAATGTTAATAAAACTAAATATATTCAATTTGGAACTTATAAACGTAAAAATCAAAAGCTCAATATAAATATTAATGGAGAATTAGTCGAATCAGCAAAATACATTAAATTTTTAGGTATAACTTTAGACAGTTTTTGTAATTGAAAACAACATATACATGAGATTTGTTCAAAATTAAATAGGTTTGTGTTTGCCCTAAGTCGGATTAGTCAGATTGTATCAATAGAGGCTGCTATAACTGCCTATAATGGCTATGTTAACTCAACACTACGCTATGGAGTTATGATCTGGGGTAACTCTGTTGATAGAGATAAGGCATTTGTAATGCAAAAGAAATGTGTTCGAGCTATATTCGGTATAAAACAAACTGATTCGTGTCGTCCATATTTTAGAGATTACAGATTACTTACATTACCTTGTTTGTATATTTTTGATATTTGTTTATTTGTACATCAAAATAAATACTTATTTGAAGAACGTAGTCAAGTATCTAGCCGAAACCTTCGATCAATGTATAAAAATAAACTATACAATCCTGGAGCAAAACTAACACTTGTATCTAATAATTCCTTTATGATGTGTATTAAAGTTTATAACAAATTACCAGAAGAGTTTAAGAACTTGAAATATTGCAAATTTAAATCCTCAGTTAAAAAATGGCTTGCGAACAAATGTTTTTATAGCGTTCAGGAATTTTTAAATTATAAGTAGCTGTAAGTTAATAATAATTATGTCAGTGTAAATTAAGTTTTGTGACAAGAAACTATGTATTTTTGTGTATATGTCTGAAAAGGCAGGATTAAGTGAAACTTTATTATAGACATGTATATCTGTTTATGTGACCTTCAATCCATACACAATAAAGATCTATTCTATTCTAAAATTATTATTTTCAATAAAATTTCAGTTTATTAGCACTTACCAATTAACTAAGGTATCGTTTTGTTACAATAAACAATAAGATTTATAAACAACAAGCAAAATTAAATGAAGTATCAATAAATTATTATTATGTGAAAAAATCCTTAATTGGCTATCTAATTGACCTTTATTGGACTTTAATTGGCTATCTACTGTTAAACTTGTTATTTATTATTGTTTGTTGCTGTTGGCCTTCTTAGAAATAAATAAATAAACATATAAATCATCGCATCGGTTAACTCAACATCATAGTACATAGGTATAGCTATATTAGAAAGGTCGTCCGCCATGCAACAGGTTCGAATCCAATCTATAGGGACAAAAAGGGATGTGTTAGGAATTAGGGTAGTGACAGCTATGCATTCAGGGACGTGACCAGATTCGAGGACTTAAACTGCATTCTGATGTAGTACCTATTGTGGTGTTGATTCTGATTTCCACATGCAAGCGCTTTGGCTAATCAATTTCCCCCCTACTCAAATGGCTCAACTCAAATGGCTACTCAAACGCTACGTTTACTATTAAAGCTTTAAAATAAGCAGTAAACTATAGAATCGACGTGCCGTAAGCTTGTCAATTCCATACAATACATCAAAGTGATTTACATTAGTTAGCGATATGTGATTTAATCGGCTATTGCTCACATTTAAGCTTTAAATTAAAGGTTTAGAATATTGGCTATTTGAATAGGGTAGGGAGGCTGAAGTGTACTTCTACGAAACCGGAACAGACAGGCCTTTCTTGTATAGGAAACTGAAGGCAGCTTGAGGCATATGCCTTTGCCTTGGGTTGGGCGAAACGCCTTTGTAAGCAATCAAACAAAAAAATCATTGGTTGAAAATAATAGTGATTTCTTTCATTATTAGTAAATATTTCAAATAATAAAATACTTAAATATAATTAGCAACTTCGGTAAATGTTTGATCTCTTAATCTTGTTTATTTTCAACATAACTGTCTATAAAGCTTGCACTTCTTTTGATTGTACTAAACGAAATTGGTGGCATTTTGTTCTGAATACTGGTTTTTCAATTAAGGAAGGAATTCTCTAAGATTGTTATTTAGTTTGTACTTAGGATTACTAATGAAAAATCTGTAGCTTCACATGATATTCTTTTATGTAAGTAATTTAGTAATCAAAACAAAATATTACTGTACAATCATTTAGTAAGTAAAATCTTGTTGCCCTATTTACAATCTAGGGAGCTCATAAATAGAAAACCTCAACATTTACCCTACACAACTGTTTCCCGAAACTTCTTTCAGATCCTACATAAAACGTAGCAACGCAAGTGTCGGCCTGACACGGACGCCGGAAGGCACATCCGCGCTCTATTATTCAGCATCGCGAACCTATCGCTATCCCGACAGGTAAACTTAATGTTTGACGTTTAAGATGCGATTTCTATGGACAGATAAGGCTTAGTTATGAGGGTGCGTGCGGCAGTGAGGGCCAGGTGTCCGTTGCTATTTACCGCCCTACTTATTCAAGAACCGTACGCTCTGGGGGCGGCTTCCCTTATAGATCGGGAGGCCAGTGAGTAGCGAAGTGTCGGCTCGCGCGGTCGCCTCGCGCCTCTCCCGACCGCGAAAACGAGACGTATATACGCTTACTCGGAAGTCAGAGCGAGACGCAACACCATCAACGTCCGATTTCAACAGGTCGTTACTGTAACTCCAACTAAATGGTGATTCCCCTGCAATAATTCTTACTTCTGTTGTACTTTTATTAAATCGCTCGCTTAAACTTTTATGAGTTTCGAGCGGAGTCATAAAACGTAATACTTTCTGAACAATTTTTATGATAATTTCGATTCTATGGAGGTTATTGCTGGAGAAACTTTCCGCTCTAGGGAATAAAGCGGGTTAAGTATGTTTTTCAAAGTTAATAATCAATTTGTTTATTAACGAGTTAACTTTGATAGCGTGATGCGCATCCACTTCATTATTGACCTCGCAATGAAACTTCGTCTTCGTCTCGAAGTTAATGGAAATTTCAAATAAGAATAAGAGACTGTAGTGTTTCCTTTAAATTTTTAGGAAATAAACATTTGGTTACTACGTTTTTGCGCTCGCTCCTGGTTTTTATGGGTTGTTAGTCTGTTAATCGATAAATGTGTTCACGTCTTTTATTTTCCAAACTCAAAGACAGTTAAGGAAATGTACCAATAAAGAAAAGTGGATTGAAGTGTCGTGATAAGAGATTCGATTGGAGAAGTTTCTAGTGATTGGAAAAACACTTGTGGTTGTCAGCCGATGTCGGGGTCAAAAGACTAATATAAGTCTCGACGAGGGACCTGTTGCGGCGGCTCATAGACGGCTACTCAGTGGGTAAACATTAATCAAATACAAAACATGCCTATTTTGTTCGTATTTAGGTGGAGCTAAATTATTTCACAATACTGAAACAGGTGATAGTGTTGCTTAAGGGCCATAATAGGAAAACATGGTTTGCGCGGGCCATATTTTTTTATAGAAAACGTAAAGTTGTAGCCACAAAAATAACATACGACAAGCTAAAGAGATTATCTAGTAGCTACAAATATTAAATTGCGTATAAACCTCACAGATGATTGTAAAAAAAAACCGGCCAAGTGCGAGTCGGACTCGCGCACGAAGGGTTCCGTACCAAAAGCAGCAAAAAAATCACGTTTGTTGTATGAGAGCCGCCCCTAAATATTTATTTTTTCTGTTTTTAGTATTTGTTGTTATAGCGGCAACAGAAATACATCATCTGTGAAAATTTCACCTGTCTAGCTATCACGGTTCATGAGATACAGCCTGGTGACAGACAGACAGACAGACGGACGGACAGCGGAGTCTTAGTAATAGGGTCCCGTTTTTACCCTTTGGGTACGGAACCCTAAAAACAGAATATCATCAAAAGCGCTTGTCGCGGGTCATATTTTTGGTGTAAATAATAGCGGAAACGTATTGAATTCTACATCAAAATACACTTTAACGTACTGTGCAGTTGCTACAAAAAATTTTTTTCAAGAAAGATAATTGTGCTATGAAAAAACAACGAAAAACATCAAAAAAGTGCAGAAGTGAGGTTATTGTCCATACTCTTTACACGTAAAGAAAAAGACAGAGACAAATGATTTCGCATAACGGAGCCTTAAACTGAACAACTTTCTCCAGAGAACATAGGTCGAAAAACTAAATTGTCCGCTGACCAATACATTTTGTGTGGGAGTATGATTTTTTTTTCGTTTTCGACCTAAATACGAGTTTGTTCCTTGGAAAAATTGTTCAGTTTAAGCAACAATATCACCTGTTTCAGTAATTGTTACTTAAGGTTCCACCTTATATTATTTGGGAAAAGAAAGGGGTTCGGCCACTTTGGTCATGACCAATAGACTGAATCGTACATCGATGGATAGGTCTTTTCAAGAAAAAAAAGTTATTATGGAGTTACATTTGGATTTGTTGTCCGATTCGAGATATCGGCTTATAAAGTGTTTTCAGTATCTCGGATAGTACAGTCAGCAATGAAAGTCGCCTTACGGCGGCGGGTCCATAAAATATCAGGATAACATTTCAGGACAAGCGCCATACCTATTCGTGCTCTATGAGAATATACCTTTCTAACGATATACTAAATATTTATATCTATTCGATCCAGGACCAGAGTTCATACATTTGTGCCCTTTGTGTTATTTTGTAGTAAAGGATTATTCATTCAGTTTTTTTAAACCACGTGGTACTGATTTTTTTCTGTATTTTACAGAAAAATACCATACGTATTGTGAAAATTAAAAAGTTCTAAATAGTGCACATAAAATGCCTGTCTGGACATTGGTACCTCTGGTAGGGTCTTTCGTCGATTCATCCCACGAGTGTTTCATCGCACGGTATGAAACGCACAAGGACGCTTTTTGAATTCGCTGTTTCATACCAAGCAACCTTTTTAATGTAATTTTGCCAGCATTTACTATGTTTTTTTTGGTAACATTGATTTTATTTTCATACCATGGTATGAAACAGCGAATTCAAAAAGCGTCCTTGTGTGATTCATACCGTGGGATGAAACATTCGTGAGATGAATCGACGAAAGACCCGTCAATAATTTTGCTGAAAAATGGTTACAAAAATAGTACTTACTCAAATGTTGTTTACCGACAAATAGAAAATGCCAATAAAGGCTTTCAAAGAAAACGCTTATATACGTTATTTCTTAACCTTAAGGTATCGACACAAGTTCTTCCTCGTTCCTCGTTTAAAGAAATATGGGGCAATATAAAAAGGCACCTGTATTTGAGTGGGTGGATGGACGTTTCCCTCCGTCGATGTGATGTTTTCTGAAGTTTCCGTGCTCCCCCATTGAGGTGACCTATTTTTTATGTCTTTCCATGACTTTTAACCCGGCGAGGATGTTGAGGGGTCAATTTGACCCCTATTTTGTTTTGGATATAGAGTTTGTTATCCCAAATTCGTACACTATTGAACTTTTCAGTAGCTGTAAAGTAAAAAAGAACTTATGATCATATGTGTTTTTTCTGGTAATATCCAATAATAAATAACTATTTCGTAAATATTTTTTTCAAAATTACTTATTTACTTACTTATTAATATAAAAAAAAAACACTTTAAATAACAAAAATAGAGGACAGGGTCATATTGACTCTCCACATCCCTGATGTAACTTTTTTCACCACATCCTCGTCGGGTTAACAGTTTTCCTCTTCTTTTACGAGTACCAATAATATTAAAAGCTTTGTGTACCCATAATGGACACGACTGTCATACATTTTGTATACGAAATAAAAACTCTCTGATTTTTTTTGGAAAATTAAGTTTATTACGTTTACGCAACAAAAGCTTTGCGCTGAGCATGACAACTTTTAGATTAATAACCAAGTATTGTACCTAATTTTTATCTAAAAATTTACCATTCAATGAGTTTTCTCGACGGTTAACTTTTAAGTCTATGGGTTTATGAATACAGAAACTCAAAGTTTAATAAGCCTTTACAACACTCGGTTTGTTACGATGCGGGTGCAGGGAACGTGATATGGGATTTATGACATTAACATATTTATTAAATTTTATACGACCACTTCCTTCTATGTGAAATCGTTAGAATTGAATAAACAGACACGACGGATATGCATAACAGAATAATTTTTGATTTAAGTTTGCTCCCCAACCTTAGATTTTAAATAAAATGTTTGATTGTTTAATTTACATGGCTAACAATTGAGTATCGATTTTATATTGTTTGCCATTGCCTCACAGCATACCTACTACTCAGCAACGTAAAGTTTATTATCCAAATGCCCTAAAGTTCTCAAATGATAAGACGATAAACAAATTAAAATAATTGTTCAATAACTTTTTAAGAAGACAAATACATTGATAGAGATCGTCCAGTCACAACACACTGTATACCATTTTCGTTTAGACCGATTTTTTTTATCTCCGAGCTAATCTCTGAAGCGGTTCACAGTGTACCGAAAGACATAAAAAATTCAGAACCAGGATACAGATGAGTGAAATTAATATTTTATCTTGTGTTTTCAACGTTTTATCTGAAAGGATCTCAAGCTCCAACTGCTATTTACACAATGTGATCAAAAAGCCCATACATATAGACATATTTGTTCCTTTTTCTTTCGACAAAACAATATTTAGCGCGAATTCACCTTTCAATGACTTCCAATATTTTTTAAGGGACAAAAGAGGGTAAATAAGAACCCCCTTTACGGACTTTCCAATACAAGATGACAAAAAACATCAATTTGTTTATCAGGGGTAAGAGACATACAGTGTTTTTCTATAGGGTTAGTATTATTTTCTAATGTTTCGTGTTGTTTCGATGTTCGTTCAAGAAATTCACTTATAAGTTATTAAAGAAGTAATTAAAGAATCTCGAAAGTAAACATGAGTTGAGAGATTTGTCAACCGACGCCCATTAGCTATTTGAATAGGAAAAGATATTTATGTGTATGGAAATCGGCTGTAAATTTTTCAACTCATACGCAAAACGCTATTACTTACAAGGTTTTAATACCTACCTAACCTAACTTTATACCTATTATAATATAAATGATTGGAAATCAGCTGAAAATGATTTTGATAACATAATTAGGTTATATAAATAGTTAGTTATTCTGATTTATAGTTATATTCATATGCTCGTGCTGTCCTTTTTGTAACATTTCAAAGTAGGTATTAATTTGACAATGATTAGTATACGAAGTATACAGGTTGACCCAAAAAATTGTGTCAAGCGGAGGTCCTGAGATAGAACACCCCTTATGGTACTCGAATCACCCCCATGTATGTTCCGCGGTTTTTCATAGTCATGATTGAGTTATGATTTTTTTCAGAATTATTGAGAACTAGCGGCCGCCCGTGACTTCGTCTGCGTGGAAAGTTTTTTTTGCTATCCCTCGGGAACGAATCATTTTTCCGGGATAAAAGGTAACCTATGTCCTTCTCTGTACCCCTGGCAACGTGTATGCAAAATTTCATGATGATCGGTAGAGTGGTTAAGACGTGAAGGCGTAACAAACAAAGAAACAAACGGACTTTCGCATTTATAATATTAGTAAGGATTTTCGTCCTGAATAACTTAAAAAAATCTGAAAAAAGTAGAAGACTTTTTGTGTTTTTTTGCAACGCAATCTTCATGAGTTGTACTTATATTAAAATAATCAGCTTCGTAACATTTATGAAAATCATGAAAATGTAGGTGTAAAGTGGAAAATTTTCATAAGGTGAATCATGACTTAAATTTTCAACTTTGAATTAAAAACCTAAACAGTATTTCATGATTCCTAAGTAAGTCTCAAAAATTCTCCAAACTATCAACTTGCATACCCTAATCATTAAAAAAAATCTTAATGAGCTACTTTGGCTAAAATCAGCCTTTAAATACAGAGAGGTGAAAAATTCTTAAAATTTGCAAGATAAATAAATGAAACAAAAAGTTTACATAAATGTCGACCTTCGTGCTCTCGATACAAATCCTATTTCACAGTCGTTTGAACGCTGTTCTATTGTTATTTATTGTTTCTTCTGCTTGTTTCAATTTTGTTCGTAATAGGGAATTCGCATCATTTTTTTTAATCAAAATCAATAGTATAATGCGTGAGAGAATCAACTGTAATATTAAAACGTTTTACTTACGTTTTTTTCTCGTGATATAGTTACTTGAAGTTAGCACGCAGCAGCAACCGCCGAAAACGCTCTAAGTTTACAAAACGGACATGATAATACATATTATGACGTCACATGTCACGTTTCAGGCGCGCGTTTACTATAGAGATAGCCAAGAATTTTCAATTATTTTCAATTATCTCCCTACATTTTGCGTTTAAGTACACGTATGTGTCATATAAAAAATGATTTCTTATTCAATATTCTATATGACTGTTAAGTGCATTATATCCGAAAGTGAAAAAAAATATCGTTATTTTTCCCTGATTTCATCGTGTGATAAAACGAAAATAATAGGTAAAATATTATTTTTTATTTTTCTGTTCCATCATGTTTTTATACGTGTCCGAAGCGATCAAGCTCAAATTTATCAAAATCGGTGACTTATGCATATTCCCTATTCTTTGGCGAAAACCTATTCTTTATAAAGTCCCCAGATGAAGAAATCGATTGGGTTTAAGTTGGGGGACCGTGGCGACCACGCAATGGGCCCTTCACGATCCACCTATCTCTAAATTGTTCATTTAAATATTGTCTGACTATTCTCGCAAAGTGGCATGGAGCGCCGTCGTTTTGTAAAATCATATTTCTACGCATTAATAGGTCGACATCTATTAGTAAGTCGTCGGTCAAATAACTTTCGAGATATTTGGGTAGCAGTCTTAAAAATCAGCTAAAAAGGCGTGTCGAAAAAAAATTGTTGTACATTAATAAATGAATTTAAAATTTAATACTACTAATCTTTCTTTGTTAAAGGGGTATTAAAAACTTATGTTTTTTGGAAGACGTAGGTAACTATTTCTACTTTTTAAGATACTTAAATAGCTCCTAATACAGCGAATTTATTTCATTCTGGCCCCTGTAATTCCCATAAGCCCCCTTTATGATAGAGAAAAGGCTAATCAAAACATCACGTCGTCGTCGAGTCAACAAACAGAAAAAAAACAAACCAACATCGAGCTGATTCGTTTAGTGACTCCTTTCAATCACCGAATAACATTTTCTTGGATAAAATATCAAACAAAAATCGCAGTTCATTTTCCTTTGGTGTTTTTATTACGTTTGCCATAAAAATCTTTTAATAACACCGTCCAAAGCTATGAAGTGTTTTTTATTTGACGTTTTGTTCTTTATTTCGGCGTTTTGGGGTAAATATCTTCTGAAAATAATAAATTAATTCATTGGACTCACAATAAGTTTATTTTTGTAATATCAGTCGGTACACAGACGAAAGAGGCTAGATGAAACACGAACTTTGGAGGGAGGTATAAGCTTCTTGCACGAACTGTTAATCTATTGCTTTCCTTCTAATTTTATTTTTTAGCTGCTAAATGTTACACGGAAAATGTTTAATACTGTGGTAATAAGTAGTTCTATTCCTTTATTGTAATAATAGAAGATCTTTTTATTTTTACCGACTTCAAAAGGAGGGAGGTACTCAATTCGACCAGTTTTTTTTTGTTTTTTGTATGTACACCGATTACTCGAAGACGGCTGAACCGATTGAAATGATTCAAACGGTATTAGATGAGGTTCGTTTCCAAGTTGGTCCCATTTTCATAAATTTTGAAATCGGTTCAGTACTTTTCAGGAAAACCTGAAAATACTGTCGTTTTCGTTACCATTTTATACAGATGATCGACCATATCTTCTTTTTTTATGTACCGATTTAGATGATTCTTTTTTTGTTTTAAAGAGAATAGAGATGATACCATTTTTATTCGTTTTCAAAGATACACAAGGAAACTCCTCAAAATCAAATAGGAACCGTATAGTGATTTCACTAAAAATAATGAAATAAAAAATTGTTTAAAAACAAAAAACCGACTTCAAAAAACTTGAAAATAAAAACAGCTTCAAAATTAAATACCTCTAAAAAGCAAGAAATAATTTTCAAATCACAGTCTGGCGCTTGTAATACTTACGTCGTTAGCTCAAGCAACGATTGCTTGAGCTAACGACGTAAGTATTACAGTCACGTCTAAAAATATGTACTTATACAGTTTAGATCTTTGTCACTTTCTTGTAGTTGTCATTGATTTCTCTAACGCTATTACTTTTTTGGAAAAGTAATACTTAGCGTTAGAGTGCCAAAGTTTTAAACTGTATAGGTACGCGTACCTACTGTATAAGTGACGCGTGCGCCACCAACGGCGAAAACGTTCAAAGGATTTTCTTTGCAAAAGCGACAGCGCGCAACCGCGCAATCCACCGTCATTTGGTTTTAACTAATTTTATTCACGTACCTACGTACACGAGCGCATGGTAAATGAGTTAGAGAAACGCAGTCTCCAAAGAAGACTCCATTTGAACACAGGCTAATTTTCAAAAGCATCTTGGCTTCGAATTAGTTTATGTGCATAGAGATGAGCGTGGCTAATATGATCTAGATGAAAACTTAAAGCTCGATAATCCCTCCCTCCATATTGTACGATACAACGATAAATCCAATAGGGAATATGCATCAATTTTTTTTATCTTAATCAAAAGTCTAATGCGTGAGAAAATTAACTGTAATATTAAAACTTTTCTCTTGCGTTTTTTTCTCGTGATATAGTTACTTGAAGTTAGCGCGCAGCAGCACCCGCCGAAAACGCTCCATACAAAACGGTAACGTCACACATCACGTTTCAGGTGTGTTTCGGCGCGTTTAATATGGAGTTAGCCAATAATCTCCCTAAATTTTGCGTTTAAGTACATATGAGTCTTACAAAATATTGTTTCTTATTCGATATTCTATCTGACTGTAAAGTGCATTATATCCGAAAATGAAAAAAAAAAAGTTATTTTCCCTGATTTCATCGTGTGATAAAACTAAAATAATACATTTTTTTTCCTGTTCCGTCATGTTTTTATAAGTGTCCGCAGCGATCAAGCTCAAATTCATCAAAATCGGTGACTACGAGGGTGGATTGATAAGTCCATGACTTTTTAATGAAGAAAGACTTTTTTCGGAATATTTTGTTTTATTTCTGTACATAATCTTATTGTAGCTCTGCGTATTCAGTCCAACGAAGTTCCTACCTCTTTAACCCATTATTTTTTTCTTTTATCGCCTGAAAACTGGTAACTGAAATGAGGGCCCATTTCAGACATCACCTTTTGGCTTGATGAAAATCTTTGCCCGCCAAGACATTTATCAAGACATTTATTCATGTTTGGTAGGAGAAAATATCTCACTGGGGTTTAATCTAGAGAATAGGAAGGATTCGCATCTTCATTCGATGAGTTTTGATGTCATGAGTGCCGCCGAGAGGGTCGACAGGGTCATTAAGAAAAGTTAGAACTCGCTTGAGCTTTTTGTTTCCAAAAGTAATAATCTATATTGCCGAATTTGAAAAAAAAATTAGTGTAAAGATGCCTTAAGAAGTTTCTTTTTAAGACAAAAATAAATTATGAAATAAAAGTATTTCTTCTTTTCAAAGTCATGGACTTATCAAACCACCCTCGTATGCATATTCCCTATTGAACTAATCCTTACTTAATATTATAAATGCGAAAGTCCATTTGTTTGTTTGTTACGCCTTCACGTCGTAACTACTGGACCGATCATCATGAAATTTTGGATACACGTTGTCAGGGGTGCAGAAAAGGACATATGATACCTTTCATCCAGAAAAAATGTACAGTTCCCGAGGGATAGCTGAAAAACTTTCCACGCAGACGAAGTCGCAGGCGGCCGCTAGTTAACGATAAAACCAAAACAATACGTTGTCATTTAAGTTACTTTTGCTTAAAAATCTTTGGTTTATCTATTGAATTCTTATTAAAATTTTCTGAGATTGGCATCCTAGCTAGACTCTCTAGGCTAGGCATAGTTTTCAACAAAAACAAAACTAAAGCGAGTATTTTGTGTAAAAGAAACTGAAATGGTAACGATTCAATTTCGGTTTTATCCTTGAATCTCCCGCGCTAATTATCCAGGATAAAACCGAAATGAATTTCTAATTATCTATAAATATTAGAGTTGTTTTATTTTTATTTTTAAAATAAAACTACTCTAATATTTATACAAGGTGTTTGGTAAAAGCTTTTTAAAGCCGAATATGGTAGATAGGGACCATCAAACTGAACAACTTTTACTATGGGACCAACTCAGAAATCGCAAAAAAAAGCTGTTTCATACATTTTGATATTTTCGTTATTAATTTTAGTATGAAACAGCAGTTTTTTTTCGCGATTTCAGAGTTGGTCCCATAGTAAAAGTTGTTCAGTTTGATGGTCCCTATCTTCCATATTCGGCTATATAAGGCTTTTACCAAACACCTTGTATTTAAAGCGTTATTTTGTAATTACCTACATGTGTGACTGTTTATGTGCAATAAAGACATTTGTAAAGTAATATGACTTACTCTATTTTAAGACTATCTTATGCAATAATAAACGATACTTATTCTACAGTGTATAAACGGCCCCGCTGGTTGCTATATTCACGACCGTACCTCAGTTTAACAAGCTTTAGTTAAGGCCGACCTCTTCATGAAAATTGGCCGAATTTGCAAGTGTTCCGTTACAGAGTGTATTCGTGTTTCACAATATTATGACTTAGATATTCTACGAAAATACATTTATTAGGCTGTCGGATAAGTTTGCTCGGTGCCGTTTAAATTAATTTGAAAGAGCTGCATAGAAGATGCAAAAAAAGAAGAAAAACAAGCGAGCCCAAACTCAATGGGGTTGTATAGTTTTATTAAAGAATTCCTGTGGCCTTCTTCCGGCTCCATCACCAGATCAGCTCTATGATGACACCATAATGTTGCATTGTCTTCTAGTTTTGACCTATATATTACGAAGTTTCAAGTCTCTACCTCATCGGGAAGCTAATATAAGTCGTTTGCAAATTTTGTGAACAAACATAAAAGGAATTAAAATAAAACGTCATGAGCAATTAAAAGTTCTAGTTTTAATTGTATCTCTGTATAATTATTTTTTGTATTTAACAAGAATTCCAAGCATACAATTACTCGATATCATGGGAAAGTACTAGTATTACCAGTTTAAACAGTATTCAATACAATAATACACTGATACCTGACCTTAAGCAGTGGTATCTCTCCAGCAGGAATAGCGTATCGCGACAAATTTATCAAAGTCATCTGGTATTATGACTTTATTTAACAGCTTTATTGAAAACACTTATTTCACCGTTCAACCTTTCACTGTGACGACTTGAGCACCACTGAGCGCGCCTCTACCCCGTCACCGCATATTTAAACGTTATGCGTGGCGTGGTAGGGGCGAGCGTGGCGTGACTGGCGTGGTAGGGGCGACTGCAGTCACCCGATTACTACAACTACCGTTTAAGTACTTTTAATGGAATAAACACACAAATTTAGTTGTACTACATGGTTCATCACGAATAATAATTAAAGTAATTTATACAGTAACCTTACAGTCGGCCATCCTGCTAGAGCGAGTCCCATCGCGTAAAACAATATCTTTTATAACTCTGAGTACATCCATTCAATTAGTCATAAAATATTCTTAAATAAAAACATCATTTTATTAGAAGAAAAATAGCAGCCTTCCAACAAAATATTTCGCATTTTTGCGAAAGTCATAATTATTATTTAATTACATTACAAATATTTATTGCATGACACAAAACGTAATTACGTTTTTATTTATACATAAGTAGGTATCCAGAAAACATCCCGTTAGAGAAAGGGTATGTATATAAAGTGACATTTATTTGTCTACAATTAACGTAATTAGATTACTTAATTTAATTAAACTTAAAATTTTACAATTCAATTCAACTCTGTTTACATCAATAAAAATATAGTCGTATGGCATTTCATCCGAGCACGTTATAAACACGAGCAATAGCTTGTTTAACGATAGATTATCAACATCAAAATTCATTAATATAATTACAAGATACTTTAGAAATTAAAAATGGATGTATACCTTAAATAAATTGCTAAGGGGTTAATATTTCATTGCACCGAATTATAAAGATTGCAAACTTAGAAATATTTTTTTATCATTAGCTATTGCAACTTATTTTATTTACTTAAGTCTTAGACTCATTAGTTACGTGTAGGCATTTCAATATTTGTCTCCAATACAAACTTAGTTTAGAAAAATACCTACTAACAACAATCAACAAAAAGTCATCAAAACGCTATAAAAGGCTCATCATTAAAATAGAAAATTGAAGTAATCGTTTCTGTAAATATGTATATATATATATATATATATATTACTAAATACTATATTGAATGTAATATCTTTCTCATACCATTTGTAATGCTTGAAATACTTTTATAATTTTTATACCATATTAATTAAAAAATCACGCGCGGCGGCGCTATGGCTATGGGCAGCATTAATTACATGGATTAGACGTTTCAATAAAAATTTGCCCTGAGATAACTTTGGGGTGCACCCAGTGCTTCAATTAGTGTAACACAGTGACAGAAAAAGCATATTTCAGTGACACATGTCATAAACTATTATGATATCCAATAATTTAATCATCAATTTGCAAAAAGTTTTCTTTCTTTTAAGTAGTTATTGTACCTACATAACACTTGTACTATTATGTATTTCGTGACACAACTCAGTAAGAGTAAAATTTGTTACTTCTTGAACTAATAAAAAATAGCATTCTACATTACAGCAAGGTAAAAAAAACTTTTTATTTTATTTACAAAGTATTCTGAAGGTCTTTTAAATTAGTAATGGTTTTAAATTTACCCTTACTAATTTAACCAGGTTAACCTTTTGTTTAGTTATATACATTAGCATACTTCCCTATATAATGGATATGTAAATGTAATATGTACTAAAGAGAAGTTTAGATATCGTAGAAGTGACTCCACTATACACACAGTACGTTATGTGGAGGTACCTTCCTTGAATATAACTGCACATTTTAAAAACTCGATCAGAATAAACACTAAGTAATAAATGATTTTAGAAATCAGTATTTTGGTAATCTTACTTCCCATAGCGGGCACACAGAGTCCAAATACAAATCACATTATGTATTATCAATCCATGTACAAAAGTAATTAGCTATAATCCCACACAAGCACCACCCTTACTATCTATCTGGTTTAAGTTTTTTTCCAGTACCTACGGTGCCCAATATAATGTGTTCTAAAAGCAGATTGAATTGTCCTACTAAGTAAGTAGTTACTTCATTCTATCGCGACCCTCAGTCATGAGGAACAAGAAAAATCATGATAAAAGGATTTTTTTTCTTTTTAATATTATTTCATTTTAATGAGGAGCACTGTCATCACCAGGACCGTGCGTTAGTCTACAGAATTACTTAATTGTTTTGTGAAAAGTTTTACCTAGTTTATGGATCGCCTTGAATTTCTCAAATAGAAAAGGCAGGGTAAATTACCCAATTATTGGTATTTAGAGTAATAAACCGAAACAATAAATTTTGCCTATTGATTTTAGTAGCTCTATTTGAAATAAACATAGTGGGTGCTACACGCAACGCAATACACAATACGGATTCTCTCTTTTTTTTGTATTTTGTATGTATGTCGTTTTAAGCTATTACCACCACACATACACCATCATATTATGTATAAATAAATAAACCCATAGTCCATTCATTAGTACC
Source organism: Agriphila tristella (assembly GCA_928269145.1). Classification (NCBI taxonomy): domain Eukaryota; kingdom Metazoa; phylum Arthropoda; class Insecta; order Lepidoptera; family Crambidae; genus Agriphila; species Agriphila tristella. Next base: position 22,899,647 of record OV743439.1, read on the forward strand.
CTTCAACCTATTATTGGCATGTACCGATCAAATTACTGGTACACCTTACGCCAATAATAATTTAATAGGCAACAGTTAATAAAATTATAGGTATTATTCTCAGTACCTTTATTAAAATATTGGCATGCTTTCACCAAGTACAGGTACAACTTAGAAGTTTTATTTTCGACTATTGGAATAGGGCCAATTTTTTGAAGCCTTATAGAAAACTTCATTATTATTTATGAATTATTTAATTTCAAATTTGTCCTGAATACTAACATAGGATTTAAGTTAATTGTTACTAACAAAATGGATTGTAATATCTGAATTATGAAATAAATTATTATTATTATTTCCATTATTTGATTAAAAAAAATACATTAAATGATCATTGAAAATAAGGTTCTAATTTCTCATTAGATATTAAGATAATATGCCAAAACATTATAATTGAGTTTTTTCCATAATTAGGTAACACAGTTTATCGAATAATATTCATGTTTTTTTATGTTAAGTTTAGAGTGCCAACAAATATAAGGGTGTAATAACAGGTTAAGTCACCCCTACATGATTGACGTGAGAAAATTATGTTAAAATTGTAATAATCCGGTATCGGAGATAAAATGCAATGAATACGAAAATAATTATTTTGTCTAGAAATTGTATCATTGATTACGAAATTTCATTTCATTTTTTTCATTTAAAAATTCTTTATTTCATATTATAAACAATATTGTAACAAGTACTAAGATAATACATGTACATTGATTAATTTAAAGATACTTCATTAGGCTTAACTTACCACCTACGAATGCTTTAGAAATATATGTTATTCCACTTTAGTTTTATTATCTTGAAATATTAACACACAGTATTTAAATGGCACTATTCGCAGACAAAAAAAATCTACAAAACAAAAGTGATTTGCTTATTGCATATCAGATTACGAAATAAAAAGCACAATAGTTTTGTTTTTCAATAACATTTGTAGGAATGTGAAGGAAGAATTAGAATTAATATTAAGTATAGTAAAATTACTGTTGCATTATTGTGTATTATGAATATAGTTTTATTTTAAGATTTATATGTAATTATTTCTTTTATTTATTGTTTGTTCAATTTTTTTTTCTTATCAAATTGGATCAATAATTGTTATCTGAAATAAATGAATTTTATTATTTTTCTTTTACTACCTGAAACCGCTTGGTTTCGTAGTTTGAGATTAATTTTCCTTGATTCCCTAACAAGTACCTACACCAGAGGTTAATGTGGTTAGGTAACAGGCTGAAGGAAAAGGACTTACAGGTAGCTGGCCACCGCTTCGCCAACGGCGGCAGTGACGACTCCAAATGAAGATGCTGGTGGTTGTTGACACTTGCACTACACTGGCACTCACGTCTGTTATGTTCCTTGATCGATCTTTGGAGCCGGCTCCGTCTTTCACACCGTTTTTCACAGTAATTTAAGGATTTTTCAGCGGGCGGTGACCCGGCGCGCACGCGGTGTTTTGATGAGAGCTTGAATGTCTTCTTTTTAGTGGCGCTAATGTCGCGCAGCCAGGTTTACGTATTGGCGCCAGAGATGGCGCTAGTTGTTTTGAAATGGAGGTGAAATAATAAGTAAAGGATAATAGGATGGGAAGCCTAAACATAATCCCCCCACTTGAAATCGTCTCGATTTCAAAAATACAAAAGGTAAGAAGCCAATGAAGAACCAATTGTTAAAGTTGCATTCATTCCTACCAATAATTTAAAATTTAATAATTAATTTGGTTTTACAATTAAGATTGAGAAATTATCAAATTAAGAACTTAAAACTAAGAAATTGTACCGATGAAAACCGATACAGTTAATGTTCTATAGGCAACGGACAAAGTTTAGTGACTGGTCTCCGAAGGAGGCCACGCGTAGTACGGAGTGTAACGACACGGACCACACCGTCAACGCCAGGGTGTAAGGCGGTCACTTGCCCTGAACGCCAATCTAATGGAGGCAAATTGTTATCAACGAGCAATACAATATCACCGCACTGTACGTTAGTTTGACCGCGAAACCACTTCGCACGCTGTTGTAACGTATGGAGGTAGTCACGCTGCCAGATACGCCAGAATGATTGGGTAAGTTTTTGCAGCATCTGCCAACGCTCTCGAGGCGGCACGTATTGATCTGTCAGTTCAGGTTCAGGTAACGCTACTAAAGGACTATTAACTAAGAAATGCCCCGGTGTTAGAATATCTACTTCGTCTGGATCCGAGGATATGTTGCACAACGGTCGCGAGTTCAGTACCGCTTCGACCTTAGCAAGTACAGTTATCAACTCTTCAAGAGTTAAAATCTGCGATCCAATTACCCGTTTTAAGTGGTATTTCATGGATTTAACTCCACTTTCGAAAATTCCACCGAAGTGACTACCGGTTGGAGGGTTAAATTGCCAGATGATTCCACGTTCTGCGAGATTAAATGATATGGGATCGCGATTTTCCCATATGAGTTTATATAATTCGTTAAGGTAACGTTTCGCGCCGATAAAATTGGTGCCGTTATCGGTAACTATAAAAGTACAAAGCCCACGACGGGAAACAAATCGGTCTAAAGCCGCAATAAACGCAGGAGTGGATAGCTCAGTGAGTACTTCGATGTGAATTGCCTTTACGGCAAGGCATACAAAAACGCATACGTAAGCCTTATAAGTTGGCGCCTTTCTTCTATGGCTTTCTTTCACTAAGAAAGGTCCAGCCAGGTCGATTCCAACTTTTTCGAAGCAACGCGTTTGTTGGACTCGGGAAGATGGAAGATCTCCCATTAGAGGTTGACACGGAATAGGTTTTGCTTTAAAGCATTTAACGCATTTTGAGAGTCTGGAACGAATCAAATTACGAATCCCAAGAATCCAAAATTGACGTTGAATAATCGATTGCAGGGTACGAGGACCACAATGCAAGTAAGTTATATGAAAATAATCTACTATCAGTAAGGATAGACGTGAACCTTTCGGTAATAAGACTGGATGTTTAGCAGATACAGGCAAGTTAGAATGTTTTAATCGTCCCCCCACTCGGAGGAGACCCGAGTCGTCTACAAATGGACGGAGTTTCTGGATAGCCTTAGAACTCTGCACGTCATCAGTAAAATACGACTGCTGTTCATGTTTAATCAAACACTGAAGCGAATAGTTCAATTCTTTAACGGTAAGCGTTTTACTGTGTTCGGAATGGCGTGAACACGCCGATATAAATCGCAAACACCAAGCAAGAATGCGCTGCACATGCGTTAAAGAAGAATAGCGTTCTAATAATGTGGATATGAGACTAGGCTCATCTGTTGTAGCCTGAGCTAGACACGCGTTGGGACGCATTTCCGGAATATCATCGAAGCAATCCAAATGAGGATTACCTGGCCAATAGGAAGTATCTTTCGCCACCCAGTCCGGACCTACCCACCAGGAGGAACATTCAGCGAGTTTTATTGAGCTTAAGCCTCGACTGCAGTGGTCCGCAGGGTTGTCATGAGTGGAGACGTGTTGCCAGTGCTCGAGGGGCATATCGTCTGTTATTTTAACAACTCGATGTGCAACGAACGTCTTCAGCTTATGGGGTTCGATGTGTAGCCAGGCAAGCACAGTGCTACTGTCAGTGAACGCAATGATTTGATTTATTGGGATTTTAGTTTTTAATAAATTATGCATATGTTTAAGGACGCGTGCAAGTAAAACAGCGCCACAGAGTTCAAGGCGGTTTACTGTTAATGGCTTTATAGGAGCCAGTTTAGACTTGGCAATCAATAGATGCACTTGACATTCATTAGGACCGACACTGCGCAAATAAACACAGCATCCATATGCTTTTGAGGACCCGTCACAGAATCCTATTAATTGATGTTGAACAGCATCATCAGCTGTAACTTTACGAGGTACAGTAATGTTTTTAACATATTCTAATTCAATGAGGAAGTTTCGCCACTTCTCAGCGATATCTGTGGGAACAGTGTCGTCCCAGCCTAAATTAAGACGCCAAAGATCTTGCAAGAGAAATTTTGCTATCAGAACAACGGGTGCAAGCCATCCAACGGGATCGTAAATTCGAGCGATGCATGACAGAATAGCACGCTTAGTGAAACTTGAATTCAATGCTGAAATTGAATAAGTAAAAAAGTCTTTAAGGGGGTCCCACTGGACGCCTAAGATTTTGATAATATGTTGGTGATTTTCATCACAAAATGATTTTGGAACCTGACAGTGTTCAACAGGAAGAGATGCATTAAATTCAGGTGAATTGCTACTCCACTTGCGGAGTTCAAACTGAGCACAAGCCAAAAGGTTTACAAGTTGGTCTTTTAACTGAAGTGCTTGGGCTACGGTAGGTGCCCCCGCCGTTATGTCGTTCATAAATGTGTCCTGGCGAACCACTTCAGCAGCTTTAGGATAGTCAGAGCCGTGATCGGCTGCGAGCTGATGCAATGTACGAATTGCTAGATATGGTGAACTAGTCACACCATAAGTAACCGTTCTTAGCTCGTACTCCGAGACAGGATCAGAAGGTGACGATCGCCAGAGTACGTGTTGCCACACCCTATCTTCAGGGCGCAAATCAATGTTGCGATACATTTTTGTTATATCGGCTGTGAACACTATAGGTTGCAAACGGAATTTGGTAAGTATGTCTACGATATCATTCTGGAGCTTAGGTCCAGTATAAACAATGTCGTTTAACGATTTTCCATTTGTTGTTTTTGAGCTGGCGTCAAAAACAACACGGAGCTTTGTGGTCGCACTATCAGGGCGGACTACACAATGATGTGGAATAACGAATTTACCTGAGCCCAAACTTGAAGGTTGCATATGACCTAAGTTCTGATACTCAGCCATAAAATCGCCATAATCTTTGTTTAACTCGGAATTCCGTTCGAGTCGTTTTTCGAGCTTACTTAAGCGCAACTTTGCGTTATTGAAAGAATCGCCTAAAGATTCGCATGAGTCTTTTAACAGTAACGGCACCACGTATCGCCCGTCAGGCTCGCGGGAAACTAGACTGGTAAACAGCTCCTCACACTTAACGTCCTCCGGATTCGCTAATTCCGTTTTTGGTGGTTCTTCGACCTCCCAGAAACGCTTGACCACGTCATCTAATGCACGAGTGGAAACCACGAGGGAAGAGATTGTGGATGGGGGACGGCTAACGGGATCGACCCTGCCCGTGAGAACCCACCCGAACACGCTGTGTAAAGCAACCGGTAGACCGTTGCCCAAATCGAGGCGTTGGCCGTCATAAATCGCGTGGAACTGCTCCGCGCCTAATAATAAGTCGATATCTGTCGGTTTGTCAAATTGCGTATCAGCAAGTACTAAATGTTTAAAGTGGTTACGTACAACCGGCGGTATTGGAACTGTCGGCATTTTACTAGTAATTGTGTCCATAACTATGACATTAATATTAAATTTAGGATTATCTGAATCGCGAGGCTGTACCGTACAGGATGTCTCCCCTTTTATCTGATGCACTACGCTTTTACCTAGACCCGCGACGGTTAGTTTGCAACGGCGCATAGGCAAGCGCATACGTTGCGCGAGCGATGACGTCATGAAGCAGTCCTGCGCACCGCTATCGATGAGTGCCCTAGCCAAAACAGGCTGAGCGGAGCCCGCCGGATCGCAAACGCGCACCGTACAAGTACCGAGTAAAACCAAAGCGCGGCTATGTCCTAGGTGTGTACTAGTAGTTACCGACGTTTCGTTTACGATAGGCGGTTCGATCACGCTAAACCCATCCGAACAGTCAGTCACTTCGGTTGAAATACCAGGTACCGCGACAGTGGTCCCGCCACCGTCATGCAACAAACTGTGATGACGCTTGTTACAAACCGAGCAAGAAGATTTAGAAAAACACTGATCAACATTATGATTCGGACGTAAACAATTTTTACATAACTTTTGTTTAAATACGACTTTATTCTTTTCAGGAATGTTAAGTGATTGAAACTTAGAACATTTGAAAATATTATGTTGTTCACCGCAGTACATACAGGTCACCGAATACTGATTAGGTATCGAAGCATTGACGGCGCCGGCACTGGACGGCAACGAATTAGATTTATAATTGTTTTTGTTTCGAACCTCTAAGGGGCGTTTAGTTATTTTATTTAATTGATTTAATTGAGTACCAGAACCCGATATCGTGCCGGATTGACTGACCTCCAATACTTTGACATAACTTTGTAAAAAGGTTAACAAATCAGAAAAAGTAGGTATTTGTTCCTTATTCTGAATTTCAAAACGTTTACGAGTATCGCTATCTAGAACGCGCGAAGCTAAATAAAAAAGTATAAACTCATCCAATTGTTTTATTTTCATAGCCCGAAGGGCATTAACTGTTTCGTTTAGAATGTTAGTTAAATTCCTAAGATCGGAAAAATTACTATTTTTTAAAGGTGAAAAGTTACTTATTTTTTCCAAATAATTATAAGCCAAAACGCGTTTATTTTCAAATCTATCAATAAGAGCATCGAAAACAATTGGATAATTTTCACTCGTAACCGGAATGCCCTTGGCAAGCGACAAAGCCTGACCAGAAAGACATGATAACAAATAATGGAATTTTTCAATCGAACTTATGCTATTATTGTTATGCACAAGTGACGAGAATGTGTCAAAGAATGTTTGCCAAAGTTCAATGTTACCATCAAATTTTTGCAATTCAAGATTAGGTAAACGCACTTGCGAGAATGGTTTCGCGGTATGACAATTACTATCACACGCGGCACACGCGCCGACTTTTGTCGAGACGCGAGCGGCGTGAGCCGTGTCGACACTACCTTCGCTTTCGCTCGGAAAAATAATATCCGCGACGGCTATCACACTATAGTATAATTCGTCAAATGCTTGGACAACTTTCAAATCAATTTTTTCACTTGGTTTTAAGATTAACTTTAATTCATTTATCTGAGTAGTGTACTCGAAGAATTCGCTACGTAATTTCTCAATCCGTTTGAACCTAGCTTTGAATTTAGTTAATGCTGATTGATCAGAGTGAATATTTTTAGATAAATCCATCAAAATTTGCATATCACGAAACGCATATTCTCGCTGCGTTTGAACCAGTTTTAATTGTCTTTCATTAATTAATGCACTATTTGCACTATCACTAGCGGCGGCCTGTTGGTCGTCAGGCATTTTCTATAAGTATGTACCTACCTAATACAAAATATAAAAAGACAAAAAATCGATATATGAACCAATTTTAACGATGAAATTCGCTAACAAACACGTAATTTTATCTAAAAATACGTAATTACGAATGAGATTTAATGTGATTTACTTTTATCGTAAATGATCGGTAAACCAAAAAAATGGCCGGCGCTCGGCGAACACACAGCGCTCTAGTTGAATAGATAGGTACTTATAATTTACGCTAGGAATGCAACGTTAACGATTGTTTTTATTAAAATTTAGCTTTATATGTTTTAAAATTGGACTGTAAATGGAATTTTAAGCTGGTTAAAAACCGGTAACCATAGGCATCTGTGCTCGTATGGACCAAAAAATGAAACCGCTTGGTTTCGTAGTTTGAGATTAATTTTCCTTGATTCCCTAACAAGTACCTACACCAGAGGTTAATGTGGTTAGGTAACAGGCTGAAGGAAAAGGACTTACAGGTAGCTGGCCACCGCTTCGCCAACGGCGGCAGTGACGACTCCAAATGAAGATGCTGGTGGTTGTTGACACTTGCACTACACTGGCACTCACGTCTGTTATGTTCCTTGATCGATCTTTGGAGCCGGCTCCGTCTTTCACACCGTTTTTCACAGTAATTTAAGGATTTTTCAGCGGGCGGTGACCCGGCGCGCACGCGGTGTTTTGATGAGAGCTTGAATGTCTTCTTTTTAGTGGCGCTAATGTCGCGCAGCCAGGTTTACGTATTGGCGCCAGAGATGGCGCTAGTTGTTTTGAAATGGAGGTGAAATAATAAGTAAAGGATAATAGGATGGGAAGCCTAAACACTACCGGTAAACTTCAGTAGAGTAGGTCATTGCTCACAATGGCCATTTAAAAATATATACGCTCAATACACCATTATAAATGGCATCACATTCTATGTTTTACTAATTACTCATTAAATGACTTGGCAACAGATGCACGAGCTGATCATAGTGTAGTAAAATTAATAAGAATAATATTTGAAATTGAATTACTAGTTTATTAAAAGAACGGTAGGTATAGCCATAATTGGCAATAATACATGGCTGGACTCATTGGACTCAATTAGTTGCATTGCAGTAAATACATTTAAAGAGGATTTACATTCAGCATACTTAATTATTTGCTCTTTATTGTACTCACAAAAGAGTTGCAGAGGAGTTATTAATTAAATCATTGTAAGGAGAACTGGATTTATCTTTCAGATAGCTTTCTTGCAGGTTCCAGCAAACCCAGGACATGTTAGGGATTTTTCAAGTAAGTATGGATAAGTTATGTACTGCAAATATCTAGAGTACTTATGTTTATATTGGTTTTAGTGTGCGTTCGTCGCATCTATATCTATCATTTTAACTAAGAAAAATAATATAAACAAAACAGTAAAATAATACTTATAACGATGATAAAACATTCTGATGATTTAGATTTAAAAGAAATGATTATAATAATTATAATCTAGAAAACTTGTTAAAAATTACCTTACGGATGTTCGCAATAATTTTACTTGCTTGTCAAACAATATGGCTAAGAACAGTTATTAAAAAATAAATTTAAGTGGAACAAAATTAAGAGAACTTGCATGAGTTGCATGTTCAAAAACCAAATACATAAACAGTTTTTTTTCACGCTACATACTTAATGTAGTAGTATGTAGCGTATAGTAGCGTGTAGTATTTAGACTATGTACATCTAACATAGCAAAACGTTTAAATAATATAAACAGGTGGGTTATTAATTAAGATAAAGATTGCTATCAGATTCAAGCCTCGTACGTACTAAAGTCAACCCTACTCTAGATGATTTTATTACTTAGGTATTTACTTCTTACAACAGACAATTATAATTGCATTCACTTGATAATGCTCTGATAAATTTTGAAAAATGAGATATTGAGAAGCAAGCTTCATGTCCAAGAAAAGTTATAGTCTACCTAAGACTTTCTTTATCTTCGAATTATTTATATTATTCTCTTTAAGCATTTGCGTAAATTATACACACTTTTTCTTTATTTAATAATCAATAAAACTAACTTAAATTAATGTTATCAACTCAATCTATTGCAATTCTTTTCAAATAAGTATATTCATCGATGAAGTCTGTCTTAAGCCTAAGTTATGACTCTTGATATCGTATAAACCAGCACGAATGCTTGCGACTGTAGCTGACTTTCAAGCGCCCGCTTCCTTACTCAAGATATTGCCGTCTGAATATTTTACTAGTTGTTACTACGGACGCCTTACGCTCTCACAGCTGCGTCTTAAATTGTACAATTTTGAACAAAGATTACACAGTATTACTTAATTTATCGATCGATATGATAACCAATAATAGACCTATAGTCTCGGAACATAATATAAAAAACGTAGCTAGCTTTCTAGTTATTCTTAATAACAGTTTTTTTTTTAATAAGAAATAGTTTATTTGTTATTAATTAAAAATGTGATAATGCCAATAATTTCGATAATTCTTACTATGAAAATTCCTTCTAGCGTTGTACGGCCTCTCAAGGATGATGCCTTACGTTCTCACAGCTGTATTTTAAAATATATAAACAGCTTATATACGACACACCGAGCGCTTGCGGCTTTGCCCGACTATGTCAGGCTCCCTTCCGCTCCCTCACTCGTGTCGCAAAATATTACGATTCGAAATTGCGTTTGACGCTTTACGCCCTCATAGCTGCGTCTTAATTATATAAACAGAGAAAGTAAATAAGACATACCGAGCGCTTGCGGCTTTGCCCGACTATGTCAGGCTCCCTTCCGCTCCCTCACTCGTATCACTATTACAATTTGAAATTTCGTGTAACCACGTAGTGGACGCTCAACAGCATCAGTTGGAGTCAAAATTGTTGCTATGAATCTTGCACTCAACTTCCAATTTGCGATATGCATTTTTCATTACTGAAACTTGCACAAAATTTTATGTAATTAATCACTATTTGTCACCCAATAAATTTAGAATGGTCTTATCATTTTTAATTAATTGGGCAACTGAATTGTTATATGATTGTAGGTACAGAATCCGTAATCTATGCTCAATATGTTACGTGACACGTGATCTTATTTGTATTCAATGTAAAAAGACAGCAGGGATGGGAAAATGCTAAATTGATCTTAAAAGAACAGTTATTTTCCAACTTTAACTGTAATATTGGTAATATTAGTATTATATCAGTATCAACAAAACGTTTCATGAAAACTAAACCTGTATTAGAGAAAACTATCTTAGAGAGAGAGAGTGAAAAAAAATGCTACGTAATCCGCCTCTGAGCACTAGAGTGAATAGTTATAGATGATTAGCACAAAAACAAAAAAAACTTAAGGGTTTTAATGATTTCTATAAATAATTTCTCCCTCTAGTTATCATCATAGTATGCTTACGTGGAATTCTCCATTTTATTTATTTTGTGCGGGCAGGATAAGCGAGAATTCTAAAGAAATCTCGTTTATCCCACTTCTGAAGTTAAAAGGAATTAAAATAAAACGTCATGAGCAATTAAAAGTTCTAGTTTTAATTGTATCTCTGTATAATTATTTTTGGTATTTAACAAGAATTCCAAGCATACAATTACTCGATATCATGGGAAAGTACTAGTATTACCAGTTTAAACAGTATTCAATACAATAATACACTGATACCTGACCTTAAGCAGTGGTATCTCTCCGGCAGGAATAGCGTATCGCGACAAATTTATCAAAGTCATCTGGTATTATGACTTTATTTAACAGCTTTATTGAAAACACTTATTTCACCGTTCAACCTTTCACTGTGACGACTTGAGCACCACTGAGCGCGCCTCTACCCCGTCACCGCATATTTAAACGTTATGCGTGGCGTGGTAGGGGCGAGCGTGGCGTGACTGGCGTGGTAGGGGCGACTGCAGTCACCCGATTACTACAACTACCGTTTAAGTACTTTTAATGGAATAAACACACAAATTTAGTTGTACTACATGGTTCATCACGAATAATAATTAAAGTAATTTATACAGTAACCTTACAAACATAAACAAATTTTCCTTTTTGAGGTACGGAACCCTAAAAAGATTGAAGATTAAAATAGAGGAATGTGCATCGTTGCAATAAGAACAAATTATGAAAGAATTGATTATTATATTTTTTTAAAGCGAGACACATTTTTAAAATCAGGATATGGCAAACAAAGTCGTTATGAACGATGTATTTCGAGCGCCAACAAATACAAACTAACCGAGTTTCTCGAATACAAAATGCTCTCTACCTACATATACAACACCTCCAAAAAATGCAGCTAACTGAGTAACGAGTGGCTAAAGTTCATTAATTAACTAACTAACACGCTTTAACTTAGTAACTAGTTTATCTGTTCTCTGTTACGTAGTTAAGGCAAAACTGAACAGAATAAACTCTAATTTTTCGTTTGGCTGCAGCTTAAATAATTTTCTCTTGATAATAAATCAAACTGCACAGTAAATCCTTACGTGAGTAGGAAGAAGGGTGTTTAAAGCCATGAGAACTCTTTTTAAAAAGGTAAGTAGTCGGTATTCCATAATATTCAAATAGGTAGATCTAGGACTTAGTTACATACTGAATTATGAATCTGTAAATAAAAAAAATGAAAATTAATATTCTTTAGTTAAACTAATGTCTCATTTGAAAGAATTTCCAAGATTCTCAGACATTTTTGAAGCCTACAGCCCTACTGTACATTTATTACTTTATGGATACATAAAGAAAGAAAGAAAATACATTTATTAGGAATCACATACATGTACAAAAAATACATTATTTATTATATAAGTACCCTGCCAATTTTATTACATTAATTTGGAAAATATAACAACCAACAAAATAAACGCTGCAAAAACATCTATATAAAAATCGGGTCTGTAATAAAATAAATATGAACAGACCTATTATTTAGGGCTCGTAGCCCACCCAACTGGCAACCATTATAGCCATACTTTATGGCAACCAACGTAATATACCACGTTGTCGCACACACGTACACAAAATTGTAGTGTAATTGAGTAGAATACTGTTATTTTATTGAAACGTAAATAATTGGTGTAGGTATTGGAAAAAAGTCATTGTAGACACGCTAGAAATATTTGGTGTTTATAATATAAAAGGCTTGGATGCTTGGATTGGTTAGACGACTGAAGCGTATTAATATGCATTGATTTTTTAAAATAAATAATATTCATTAATTCATTATAAATAAAACACTTTTTAAGGATTCTATAAAAACAGATAAAAAAATGAGCAGCCTTTTTTCTTAAGTCATCCCGTGACCACGGCACTACTGTCTATTCTGTGACTACGGCCATAGTAGAAATGCTACGGCTACGGCTCCTGCCTGCCTAGCAGGAGTGATTTATATCGCGTGATATAGCGTTTGTTGTCACATATTTTATTAACTGTCAAAAAGACAAAGGAGTTTGACAGTTAGTGTCGATAAAATGCTATATCACGCGATATAAATCGGTCATGCTAGGCAGGCTGGAAAGGTGTCAAAACGTCGAGAAATAAAAAAAAACAATAAATTCAATAAATTCAAACTAAATACTTCTAAAATACACCTTTTTTCAGACTTTAAACTTAAAAAAAACTCAGTTTCATACAATTTTAATTCAAAGGTTACAAGTATTTCGATAGGCTTTGAAGTGTCAATTAGTCTCAAGGACTTTTCACTTAAAAGTTCAAAGCGAAGACAATACAATATACAAAAATAACTTCCTTTGCAGTTTAGGAAGTCTCCAGAATTGAATCTCAATATAAAGAGCCGACTTAAATCACGTGCGACAGCTGACAGAGCGCTGTGGAAGTAGGTTGTTCACTACTTGTTGCTTTACACAAATAAATAACGAAGTATGGTGCCGAGTGGGTATAAGCTGCTAACTTGAACTGAGCAAGATTCGTAGTTTATATGGCAACGTTTATTAATGAATCAGGATCTTTGATCAAGAATAGGTACTCTAAATATCCGAGTCTGGGACCCAATAAAAACGGCACCGCAAATAACTGGGCTGTTATCTTGTAGAAAATATTTTCCTCTTTGTTTCTTACTATTTAAAGTTTAATTTGAAAACAATAGTAATTTACTCAAATAAAAATATTCATGTGAGGATACTAATAAAAAAAATCGATTCGCCTTTTTTTAACCCCAGATTTTTTGATCACCAGTGTATATGTGTGTATTCAGTCAAAATTGCGGCATGGCCGTAGATCGGTCAAAATTGGAGACTTCTCTATGAGAGAGGTGCCAAAATTTACAAGGAGCAAAGATCTATCGTATGGCACTTGAATTTTGAAAATCGGTCGGGTAGTTATTCAGAAATTTTGAAAAAAATTAAAATAAGTTTTCAATACTTCGTAGACATTTAACGTAAAACCTCACCATGTATCACCAAGGGGGAGGGGGGGTTATAAATTGGCCAAAAAAAACACGTGATTAATGGACGCCCCCTTAACTTGATTAAGTACTAATAATGTTCCACTCCAGATTAGTTTCGTCAGTATAGTATGAAAAATAATTATAAATTACACAGATATTACTCATTATTTACTGATTTTTCGCTCTCAATGTAGTAAATATAGAAATAGGTGCCCTTGGTATTAATTTTTGGTATCAGAACGGAATAGATCTTATAAATCTGCTAAAAATGCGATTTATTAAGTACATTAATAATTGAATTTAAAATTTAATATTATGAATCTTTCTTCGTAAAAGGTAAGTATCTCGATAACATTATTTTTTGGAAGACGTGGGTAATTAATATCTAATTTTTGAGATAAATAGCTCCTAATACAGCAATTTTGTCGACAAAATGTCAATTACGAGTTGAATTTACACAACAATACCACATGAGTAAAAAGAAATTACTCATGTGACAATTATAATATTCCTAGTTCCTGAACTCCTATTTTTTAATGAGTTAACGAAATATACTTAACTGGGAGCTAAGAACATTCCTGCGTGATTATCAACATTCCATTATAAATATTTTGTAGTTAAAAAATTATGAAGAACCAACTAGTTACCGCCTCTTTTACCTTCTGTAGGTACTCTAATACGTCTAATACCTATATCAAACATTATTTTACTAGTACCTTCATCCTTAAATTGTGTTATGTATTATTATTATGTAAACAGCAATACCTACGCATAGTAAATATGTGGTAGAATGTGTTTTCAATGAGTTTACTCGTGATGATAATTTACATATTAATAGCAATCTCGTTTAATTTACGAAACTGTAGCATGATGAGGAGTTATAAAACTTGAGTGTTTGTTTAATACTACCTCACAATAATTATAATAAATACAGTTTTTACTTAGTATTAGTCGGTATTTAGTCTCGTTTTGAAGTTTATTTGATCTGGTGCGACTCGTATTTTTTTAGTATTTGACCATCAGCCTTTTTGATGTTTTTTTTTCTTTTAAAAATTGGAATCGTTATCGTTATTAACCCTTTAAACTGTAGGGTTAATAAAGATAATTATTTCATTTAAAGTTTGAAGCAAGACGTCGTTATACAATAACGGTATTCATTACACGTTGCAAATGGGTGGCTCACTCGATTTGGGAGAAGTTTGCCACAGCGAAGAAATAAATTAAAAAAATATTAAAAACACGACTGCCCTGCCAAAAACGAACTAAAAAGTTAAACAACATTGCATTCGGGGGACCTTATTATGGAACAATTTTTGATCAAAGAGGTCCACCGACTGCAATGACACTTGTTGTTTAACTTTTTAGTTCGTTTTTGGCAGGGCAGTCGTGTTTTTAATATTTTTTTAATTTATTTATTTTTATTTTACACATTTTAGTGACATATTATATAGTTTTGGAATGTGATCATCAAGGCCTTTCATTTGATGCCCATACTGTAATAATAGAAGAAATTTTTTTTTTCACATTTGAAAATGGCGTCATACAGTCACCATATTGATTTTTTTCTAAAAAAATATATAGCCAGTGTCACTCGAGATGTTGTAAGAATTCTAACGATACCCCATTTATCCAAATCAGTTCAGGCATTTAGAAGTTATGGTGGAATAAAGAAACTCACATACCCACAAACATACATGAACCCTGAACACATATACGCACTCTTTTTGCTTTGGGCAGTCGTGTAAAAAGGCCTGTGTTCCCTTTACCAAATATAAAAAAGTGTTTTATTTCGTTACCAAATACTTCTATGTTCTACCTTGAGTACCTGTCCGTTAACTTCTTATGCGAATTAGGGTAGACTGGGGGCCAACGTAACACTTATTGTTTGACGGGCTCTAGTGTAAAATCTATTTGTTTTTTAGTTACTTTATCTGTGGAATTAGGACCTGAGGTTATTCATCTACAATAATCTCTGCCAATGTTGAACTTAATACATAAGGGAAACGTAAAAAATCAATTTAATCCGAACGAAGACGAGTGTTACAATTATACCCATTGTGTGGTCAATTGTAACAAAAGTTTAATATGAAATAAAACACCAGTAAGTTGATTAGAAATACTTGTACTATTTTATATTTGCAGTCTCATAGGTAAAGAATCAGTCTTAAATCAAATTAACAAGATACTTCCTAAATTTTTTAAACTGAACATAATAATATTTATACAAAATAATATAGCTTCTCTAGCTTCACAAAACCAACGGAAATGACTGCTTTGTTTGACAAGTGATAATTTTAAATGTTACCATAAATTTTAGCTTATTATGAGCATTATAGCTCGTATATATATAAAAGATCTGTTTTATATTGTCTGTATGTATGGCACTTCTTACTCAAAAAATATAATTCTTAATAGCTTACCTTGTTTTGATTTATTTAATTGCAATATTTTTACTTTCTATAGTCAGTAGTTTAGTGAAAGACCTATGAAAAGCTTTTGGATATAAATTTTCAATTCGATGCCTTAACATAGGTAGTCTTAGTATGTCATGCTCTCTTTAATCATTTCTGCGGTGGTGTCGTATGAGGCTCAAATATGGTTGAGCGAAGAGATGGCTGGTTCATGCGTCATGTTCGGGAACTGGTGCTGCCAGTGGGAATGGGTCTGCTTCTGACTACCTATCTTAATGCATATTGAATTGTATGTTTTTCTTTTATTTTTATCCTAGACTGAATAACAAGTTCAAACTTTGAATTTAGCTTAAAATCTGTAAATTGATTAAGAAATTTGAAACTCATTAAGAAATGAGCTAATTCAATAATGTTATTTATTTGTTAATCTTTGTTAATATAAAGTCTGGAAACGATATACATATTTGTAAATATCGTTCCATCTGATTGATAAAGCTGACAAGTTTTTTGCGCCCATTTTTCTTGTCAGTTAAAAGACGTCATAATGGGTGGCAGGGTAAAAGAATTGACGATTTAAAAATGCTTATTATGTGAGCTTATTTAAATAAAATATATTTCACTTTCACTTTCACTTTCATAAAATTCGAAATATTCAAAAATTTTTGTTTGTATGGTGTTACAATTGTCCACCGTTACAAATGTCCACAGCCACGTGACTCATATTATTTAGCATATACGCGTAATTAAACTATTCAACTTAAATAGATATAGAAAAAAACACTGCAACATTTCGTCTTTTTTACTCTGTTCCATGGCATCTGAAAGAAAACATATTAATATAAACAAAGTTTCATATGTTCAGTAAAACATGAAACCGACGTCGGAGATTAACACACAATATAGAACCTAACATACCTACTTACCAATGCAGGCCCCATTTGACCGACCATCATATAATTATAGAACAATTTTAAATTGATTGCCAACGGACACGGGGACAATTGTAACACGGGGACGATTGTAACGTTTCAATTGTCCCCATTGGTGGTGTTACAACTGTCCTTTACACACACTCTTTGGAAAAATATTAATATCTAATAAGTTACTGAATATTAATTGGCAAAAACTAGGCTATGCCAAGTGTGCTAACTCAGTAATTGACTAAATAAAAAACCTGGAGACAATATAGTGATTTAAAGCGAATATCAGACCGATAATAAGAACGAATAACTTACTTTGGCCCTGCAGAAAACGAAAATCCGTCGTTGACACGCCCGTTTTGCAGCTCGCGCGCCGCCAACTTTTGAGTAAGTCGGGACTCGTTCTGCGCGTATTCTAGCTAACGCACACCCGTATAAGTGGCTTTATAGTAGAAATATCGCCAATGTTACAATCGTCCACTGTTACTACTGCCCCCAGTCTACCCTACCTGATAAATAAATAGTTATGTGGATCTTATACAACATTTTCCTAAAAGTAGGTAACAGTGCCGTTGGCACTTTAAAGAAATTTATGTAATAAAAAAACCGACCAAGTGAGAGTCGTACTCGTGCACGAAGGGTTTCGTACCAATAAACGGCAAAAAAACACGTTTGTTGTATGGGCGTCCCACTAAAATATTTATTTTATTCTGTTTTCAGTATTTTGTTGTTATAGCGGCAACAGAAATACATCATCCGTGAAAATATCAACTACCTAGCTATCACAGTTCATGAGAAGCAGACTGGTGACAGACAGAAAGACGGTCAATGGAGTCTTAGTAATCGGGTCCCGTTTTTTACCCTTTGGGTACGGAAGTACTAAAAAACATAATTTATAAAATGGTATAACAAATAATCAATAACTTCAAAGGTTCAGAAGTCATTGCCTACCAAATTCCAATACAAACAAGCATCTTAAGATAATCCGCAGCTTAGCAATTCTGGAAGAACTTGTTGAGGGTGTCTCGAACAAAGTTGGCTAAGTTTATTCATGTCTTGGAGCCATTTCTAAGGATTTATTGCACTTTGAAATTCATACGTAAGTTTTAATCTGATTTATATTTTGCGTCGAAACTCAGGTAAGGGTAATTCTTTAGAAATATCTGATCCTTAAGTAATACTTACCATGGTTTTTAGGGTTCCGTACCCAAAGGGTAAAAACGGGACCCTATTACTAAGCCTCCGCTGTCCGTCTGTCTGTCTGTCTGTCTGTCGCCAGGCTGTATCTAATAAACCGTGATAGCTAGACTGTTGAAATTTTCACAGATGATGTATTTCTGTTGCCGCATAACAACAAATACTAAAAACCAAATAAAATAAATATTTAAGGGGGGCCCCCATACAACAAACGTGTTTTTTTTTTTTGCCGTTTTTTGTACGGAACCCTTCGTGCGCGAGTCCGACTCGCACTTGGCCGGTTTTTTTTAATAATTCTGATTTATGCTAAAGCTATAAGTTAGTATTCAGAAAAACAGACGTTTCATTTCATGGAATATGCAAATACAACAAGATTACAACGTCAAAATATAATTTTTTTAACGTATTTTAAAACCTATAATATAAAAAAACTTACCTAACTCTCTAGTTTTGTAAATAGAATGTTTACCAAAATAAGAAATTGTTTGTTTAATCAATAATTTCGATAATTTTTACAATGAAAATTTCTTCCAGCATTGTACATTATTTATGAAAAGTTTAACTGGTGAGAATAATAATTATACCTTTGTCTGCTGCGTTCTTGGGTCGGTCTTGGACTGTCTAGAACACAATTTAACTAATTTGATATTTGCCTAGACCTTAAACGGACTAATACTATTAGTTCAGTAAAACTACGGGATCTAGTATGACGAAATAGAAATAACTTGCAATAGCGGTCTTTCTTCTTTTGATCGTTTTTAGGGTTCCGTAGCCAAAATGGCAAAAAACGGAACCCTTATAGATTCGTCATGTCTGTCTGTCCGTCTGTCTGTCTGTCCGTCCGTATGTCACAGCCATTTTATTCCGAAAGTATTAGGATTACACAAATGAAACTTGGTAGGTAGATGTATTCTGTGAACCGCTTTATGATTTTGACATAAAAATAAAAAAAAATAAAAGATTAAGGGAGGGCTCCCCATACATGGAACTGAAACTGAATTTTTTTTTTCATCCAACCTATACGTGTGGGGTATTTATAGATAGGTCTTTAAAAATGACATTGAGGTTTCTCAAAGGCAACCGTTTGAAAGATAGAGACTTCCAAAGTGGTAAAATGTGTGTCCCCCCCTTTAACTTTTGAAATAAAAAAGTGAAAAATCTAAAAAAAATGTATGCTGTAGATCCTAATAAATACTTTCAACGACAATTGGTTTGAACGAGATATATTGATAACTTTTAGAGATATAGCACATTTTCCAAAACCGCAAATACAACTTTGTCATTCATACAAACACTATGAAAAACAAAGTTATTTTTGACGACGAAAAATGAATGTGGTATTCAATATGGTATGGTATAAGGTAACTACGGAACCCTACTGCGCGTGGCCCGACACGCACTTGGCCGGTTTTTTTACTTCACTGGCCAAAATATTAATTTATTTAGTTGCTTTAGCAAAATTGCTAATTACATACTTTCTCTACTTTTTGCTTGATTTGGAACTATAATTTGATTGTGAATGTAAATCCAACGAAAAAAAAGTACCAACTACGCTGTATTTTTTGCGTTCATAAATTTAGTTGAATTCGTAGATATTAGTGTTTTATAATCACATCAAAGTCAGATATGCAAAATTAGACCTTATTAGCATTTAATGTTTTGCGAATCCGTAATTTTACTGAACTATATGGATCGAGTACTCAATAGGGTCGTGCCAAAGATATAATACTGTATGGTAATAATGACCCTATTTTTCTTATCCTGAGTTTCTTTACAAAACTTAGGATTGCCAAGGCAAGGCAAGGCCGTTGCAGCAAAGAAAATAAATTGGAATTTCTTGACGGAAGGCTTTCCAGTCTTTCACGCGATATTACATTTTATATGATGTACGACCTTTAACATCAAAATGTAAGAGCTAAATCAATGTTTTTTTTTTTCATCCACATTATGTAATCTTCAAAATTTATAATCTTCAAAATGTATAATGTCTTATAAATATAACTCGCCACCATAATATATCCCATAAGTAATTTATCAAAATTATGACAAAGTGGCTATCTTTGTTATCTTTCATTATTTGCAACAAAAACAAACCACTATTAACAGGATTAACGTTAAAATAGAATATTACAAAGTTTAGCGGCCGCCCGCGACTTCGTCTGCGTGGAAAGTTTTTTTGCTTACCCTCGGGAACAGTACTTTTTTCGAAATGAAAGGTACTCTATGTCCTTCTCTGGACCCCTGACAACATGTATGCAAAATTTCATGATGATCGGTTCAGTACTTAAGACGTGAAGGCGTAACAAACAAACAAACGAGCAAAGAACTTTCGCATTAATAATATTAGTAGGGAATGTAGAGATAAAGTTTTGTCTATTTAGTCCACTTAATAAATGAGTTGTAGAGTGCGTGAGCAGGGACCTAAGAAGGATGGAAGGATGGACAGTGTTTACTCTTTAAGCACCCTGAACAAATTTCTTAGGTTCCTGCTCACGCACTCTACACCCCCTTTTTCATTATTCTTTGAGCGGACTAATTCTCATATGGAAGCTTCGTACGTAATTGCATGCAACGCATACACTGACCTGTTTTTTTTTCTATTTAACTGGACTGACTGTCTGTATGATTTGACAGCAAAGTTCTTGTGCCTATTATTTGACGTACAATGAAAATGGTAAATCTCCAGACTCCAGACTTTAGTACCATGTCCCTTACGCTATACTCACGCTACGCCCTACAACGCCAAAATGGCGGAAATCAAATAGGCACAACAAGAAGCTTATTGGAGGGAGGTATAAACTTCTTGAGGCACAAGAACAGTTTGACAGCAGCCAGTCCAGTGGAATATATAGAGGTCAATGAACGCATACCACAGTTTTTCATGAAACAAAAGATGCACGAAGTTTTGTTTACTAACATTCCTTTCGTAATATATCTCAACCGACTTGAGCTATCAGTAAGTATAAACTTTTATCGCGCTGTCGATTAAAAAAACTGATAAACTTGCTAACAGTCGGTGGCGGAAAAAAAGGGGTTGTTCCATCACATTTGGGGCGGTTTGCACTCATCAGCGGATACGATCGACGATTTGGTATAACCTTGTTCTGAAAAACTGCGCTGTGTTTTTGTACTTTCCTCTTTATTTTCAATGCTATTGTTGCTAATGTTTGTGTGTGTGCAGTGACGAAAACAATTCTACTTTAGCAATCATGTGAAAATAATTAAATTGACAACTTTTTTATGTCTTGTCACGAGAACAGATAAATGCTACTATCTATGATAAGGTATGTTTACAGAAAAAAAACACACTTTATGAAAATTACTCGACCAAATCAATATTCGAACGATCGAAATCGAGTAAGGGACTTGTACTACTATGTATTCTGTGATAAAATAATAGCTGTAAACACAGAATAAAAAAAACCGGGCAAGTGCGTGTCGGGCCACGCGCCGTAGGGTTCCGTAGTTACCTTATACCATACGATATTTAATACCACTATTATTTTTCGTCTGCAAAAATAAACAAAGTTATATTTGCGGTTTTGGAAAATGTGCTATATCTCAAAAACTAATTATTATATCTCGTTCAAACTAATTTTCGTTGAAAGTGTTTAGTAAGTGTTTAGTGTGTAAGATCTACAGCATATATTTTTTTTTGATTTTTCACTCTCTTGTTTCAAAAGTTAGAGGGGGGGGGGGACACACATTTTACCACTTTGGCAGTGTTTATCTTTCAAACGGTTAACTTTGAATAAAATTCGTCTTAGGAACCTCAATGTCATTTTAAAAGACCTATCTATAGATAACCCGCACGTATTGGTTTGAACAAAAAAAAAATTTCAGTTTCAGTTCCATGTATGGGGAGCCCCCCCTTAATCTTTTTTTTTTTTTATTTTTGTTGTCAATTCGTTAAGCGGCTAACAGAATACATCTACCTACCAAGTTTCAACTGTGTAATCCTAATACTTTCGGAGTAAAGTGGCTGTGACATACGGACGGACAGACAGACAGATAGACAGACAGACGTCAGACATGACGAATCTATAAGGGTTCCGTTTTTTGCCATTTAGGCTACGGAACCCTAAAAAGCTCTGAAGGTGGTGTTCTGAAGGTCAAGGCATGGGTGGAACCGTTAGACGCCCACGGTAAGACAGTAATGCAGCGGTTGTGATTAAGTGGCAATAATCATAATATCACCAAGTAATACAATTTCCGGATTTCAACATCAAATCCTTGAAGCAATCATTCATCACCTCTAGGGGCCCTATAACGTCAAGTACACATTTTTGAGCAACGATTTCATACAGTATATTTTTTTTTTATTTGTCGGCCCCAAAAAATAACATAGAAAGTAGATTTTTTCATGCACTACGGGGTTGTGCTTGGTCTTCACCTCACCTGATGATAAGTGATGATAAGGTCCGACGAAGCGCACTACACCCCACATCACTGAGAAACTGGCTATCGTCAATCCCATTCTTTATCCATCCCATTCTTTGTCAATCCCATAAGATCTGCGCGGGTGTTGTACATTGAGGAGCAGAAAACCCTATTACACAGGTGATGTTTTTGTATTTTTATATAAAATTAGTACCTTTGGAAAATATTTTTATGTAAAATTTGTCATTCATTATATACCGCGGCAGTAATGTACTATTTCTTTCTTTCTTTCTTATGTCATTTGACAACGCGCGCGGCGCGAATGTTTGTGTTTTTAAAACATTTGTCTGGCTGATTTTTGAACTTTCACATTTATAATACTAATAGAATAGTAGAATATAATGTTTATCAAAATAATATGACTTTCAGTTTCAATGAAATCATAAATATTACCTCCTGTCGTTAAACGATCGTTAAATGTTCAACTATTTTAACGTTAAGTTATCAGTGAAGTCGTAAAGATACCGTTTTACTAGGCACTGAAAATGAATCTCAACCACTTTGGAAAAATTGAAAGTATTTATGGCGGCCAATATCGGTGTTTATTTTCTAAAGGGAAGATAACGGAATATCAAAATTAACAACTTTCCAATGAAAGCGTTTTTAAAATGTAGTGTTAAATCCACAGAACAATGCAAAATTTGTAAAATCTATATAAATGTTTAAAATGTTCCATAACTATATTTATTTATAATAGTACATTATGATATAAGTGCGGTAAGTTGAAAATTACAGCTGAGGCGATATTGCTAGCCCGAGCCGTAGGCGAGGGCTACAAGAAAGCAGAGGCTGTAATTATCAAAGCGCACGTATGTCATACGACGTTTTATAACATATTTGCGAGGAAATAAATAAAACTCGGACTTTGCATTTTTGCTTGTTTTCCATATCGATGAAATTTTGATACACTTGTACTATCTATCGGTCGATTTTTCTGCCTTTCTCTTCGATTGTGAGGAAATCAAACAACAAGAAAGTAAAAAACAAAAATTGAAAAAAAAAAAATTTTTTTCTTAAATTTAGTGACAAATTATATTATTTTAGAATGTGCTCATCAAGGCCTTTCATTTGATACCCATATTCAAAAATCGAAAAAAATATTTTTTTTTCTTAAATTTTAGTGACAAATTATGTAATTTTGGAATGTGCTCATCAAGGCCTATCATTTGATACCCATATTCAAAAATTAAAAAAAAAAAAATTCTTAAATTTTAGTGACAAATTATGTAATTTTGGAATGTGCTAATCAAGGCCTTTAATTTGATACCCATACTCAAAAATCGAAAAAGAAAAATTTTTTTTTTCTTAAATTTAGTGACAAATTATGTAATTTTGGAATGTGCTCATCAAGGCCTTTCATTTGATACCCATATTCAAAAATCGAAAAAAAAAATTTTTTTCCTAAATTTTAGTGACAAATTATATAATTTTGGAATGTGCTCATCAAGGCCTTTCATTTGATACCCATATTCAAAAACTGAAAAAAAAAATTATTGAAAAAATAAATTATATAAAGTAAATTTTATTCATAAAATGTTGACCAAGAGGTCAATCGCACATGACGCATCAGAAAAGATTCTGATATAAAAACTCTTTGCTAAGATTTAAAAAAGTACCGTTCGTTTTAGACGAAGCATCTTGATAAACCGTGCGTTTTACTTTACATTACCGCACAAGTTCGTAATAAGATACAATACGATATTGAAATTGGCGTAATAAGAGACCCTTTACGAGCAAATATGTTATAAATTATAATTATATTATTTTCGAAAGTAATATTACATACCTACATTGTTTTTAATTATGACCTAAGTATCCTAATAACGAATCTGATAATATTGTGCCATTGCTTTTTGAACGTGATTACGTCGTCTCTTCGTTGTTTTTCTGCCCTTGATATAAGTAAAGTAGTCCTAATGAACTAAATTAAGTCAGAATTAAGTTAAAATGTCGCATTTATACCACCCAATTTATTTCGTACCTAGCAATTGTGTTCCTACAATTATTAGGCACCTCGAATTACGGACGAAAGTCTGATAATGGAGTTGGAAACCATCTGTCTGTGTCAAGATGCTAATGTAGATAGCAAATAAATGCTAGACACTACTTAAAAAAACTGTGAGAAATGTTTTTACATTTCATTTTGTTCACGAAACCTTAAGTTGCGTGTACTAAAATCGGAGTGAACGAAGTTAGATTAGTTGAAAATTTTAGTTTCTTTTTTAAATAAATGAAAGTCTGTTAATGAAAGTGTATCGTTTATTTAAAGATATTATTGATAAACTTTTCATTTTCTTTTGGATACTTATCTTTATAAATTTAAATATTGTTTTCCCTTATGAAGCTTGGCCTTGTAGTTCCTCCAATAATTTATTCAATTAAGTGTGAACAAAATAGTTATGAGCTCTGTTCCATGTTCCTATACGAACATCCATTCCCTATTTCACTCCCTTCTACATTAATTTTCACGACAAAATATGTTCTTCCTTATGGTCAAATATATGTCGTAACTAAAATTAATTAAAAATTGAAGTGGCTCAGACATGAAAAGGTAACAGACACAAAGTTGTTAATCTCCTATTTATTTATGTCAAAGTATGTAGAAACATTTCCCAGTGAAATGCGGTCGTAATTTATTTCGCTGCGACTGTAACAAGTGATGTTGGTGTAATTATGCCCGAGGGACAGCAATTGTACTGTGGTTTGTGTTAAATATGTCACATGAGAGGTAGTTATAAACAATGTTGTGTTATTATACCACTGGTTGAGAATTTTACTAATTTGAAAATCGCTGCACAGTGGAAGAGTCGCTAAATTTAAACTAACCTACTTTATAAACAAGGTTATTTTTAGTATATACTAAACCTCCCGTGGGGTTGATCAGACCATCAAACAACTTTCATTATGGGACCAACCTTGAAATCACGAAAAAAAATCAGCTGTTTCATACAAATGTACTATGCCTACATCATCGAAATGTATGAAACAGCTGTTTTTTTTTTCGCGATATCAAAGTTGGTCCCATAATGAAAGTTGTTCAGTTTGATGGTCTGATCAACCCCATGAGAGGTTTTGTATTTGTTACCGGCAATGTGTATTCTCCGGCATTGTATACAATGCCTAGGCATTGTATACAATGCCTGAAACGATCAGGCAATGTATGAAATGATATTCATTTTATACATTGCCTAGGCATTGTATACAATGCCTGGTGGTCCACCGGCAATGTGTAAAATAAGTTTATTTATGTTGTCTGTTATAAAAAAATAAGCTCGAAATTTAAGGCTCACGCTCCGCTGCGCTACGCGCTCGCCTTAAATTTCTAACCTAACCCGGGACCTACAGGAGTAAAGCAGATTCGGTTCCAAACTCAAGCCCCCCTCGAGCCCCCCTCGGCCCCCCCCCGAGCCCACCTCGGGCCCCCCTCCCAGCCCCCCTCGAGCCCCCCTCGAGCCTCCCTCGGCCCCCCCCGAGCGCCACCGAGCCCCTCTCGAGCCCCCCCGAGCCCCCTCGAGCCCCCCCCGAGCTCCCCTCGAGCCCCCTCGAGACCCCTCGAGCCTACCCCCGAGCCCCCTCGAGCCCCCTTGAACCACCCACCGAGCCCCCTCAAGCCCCCCCTCGAGCCCCCCTCGATCAAAATCTTTTTATTTTACACATTGCAGCAGGCATTGTATAGAATGCCTAGGTAATGTGTGAAATAGACAATAATATTCATTCTATTACCCGCTTAGGGTTTGCGAACCGATGGCGTAGCTTCTATGATATTCACAAGTGCTTGTAACAGCCTAGACTGAATAAATTATTTTTGAATTTTATTTTTGAATTAGATTTGGAACACAGGTTTTAACGCGATTTTAACTAAAACATAGGTGTTGAGCACCTGCCTTTTCCCGACGTTTCGACCGAGTTGCATCGGCCGTGGTCACGGGCTGACTGGAGCTGCGGTGTTACGCCTCCTCCTCTGCATCGGTGGAATCTTCATCCACCGTCGAACAGTTTTTCCAACTACCGCCACACACAATACTAACGGTGTCCCTATTCTGTATCATAGCCGTATTTTGATAGTTAGCCGACCGCGAACAAAGAGGTAGTGCGTTTGTAATGACTGGATTCCACACTGCAGATAATTTGTGTCCATCTTCCCGATTGAAGTTGTTAGGATGTTTTTTAATTTCAATCGCTTCATGTACGACTCGTGAATAAAAATGACGATCAGTGGAAAGAACCTGCGTGCGATGAAATTCAATCCAGTGGTTTGTGCCACTTTCCAGCAAATGTTCTGCAATCGAAGCGGGGCTACTCAAATGGCCACTTTTCTATTCGTTCGCTAACTTAAAAGTTAAAAATAAGCCATAAACACCAAAATAACGTGTCGTAGGCTTGTCAATTCTGTACAATACAACAATGTCTGTAATTTACATAAACTTGCGACGTCTGACTTGATCATTAATTGCTTATTTTTAAGATTTAAGTTAGCGAACGAATAGAAAAGTGGCCATTTGAGTAGCCCCCCTGGTCAGACGAAACGAACTATCACCGAAAGAGTCCGTGAACACATCACAGCTGTAAAAAACCGCCAAACTAATAAATCAGCGATTTGATAGTTAGCCGACCGCGAACAAAGGTTTAAAAGTGAATATTCATTCTATTTCATACATTGCCTAAAAGGGCCAGGCATTGTATACAATGCCTAGGCATTGTATACAATGCCTGCGTTTCATACATTGCCGGTGACATATATACTAAAAATAACCTTGTATAGTTGCCATAAATACTCTAATATACTTACATATAAAAGTACAAGTACGTTCAGCCTTAAATAAATAAATACTTATACAAAGTAAAAAATAAATACAAAAAAAATGTTTCGACGTAAATCACACTAAATTGTACCATGACTATTATTTTATTCATATTCCATATTCGATCTAGTCCAATTTGATGGAAACTAACGATGGTTATAATTTAGGCGTTTAGTTTAATTGCCTTACGTCCTTCGGTAAAAGTATTTCGGGGACATGTAGCATGTTTTAGTCGTTAGAGATTTCTTATTTACTTAAATACTTTTTTAATTATAAAATCTATTCCGTAAAGTATGCTGATAAGTTGCCTTTTCCTAGTAAAGCTTATAAAATCGCAATGTGAATGCAAAATGCAAATTTCAAAATAGAAACTTATAAAATTAGACCGAATTATAAAGTGTCTTATTTTTATTTGCATGAAAATTACAGAGCAAATCTTTATTATTAAACATTAAAAGGCAAATAGTCGTTTTTCTGCATTATTCTTAGAATATTTTGGGGATAGTCTATACTTTTACCCAGCAGTGGGCGTCATGACGCAGAACATGGATTAGGTTAGGGCGTATCTTTGATGGAAAAACAATGAGATGGCTTGACATTTAAAACTCATTAAATAGGTAATGAAAATTATTCATAATTAATAAATTCCTTACCATTGTTAAAATACGTTTTCCTCTATATTTTTAGAACGTTTTAACCCGTTAGGTACTGGAAAATGAGACAATATGTCTATTGTTGCCTCATGTGGCCGCAAGGGATTTAAGACTGTATATCCGCAATTCAAAGAAATTAGCGTTTTTCCAAAGAAGTTATCTAAAGAGTGAAAGCATTACTATTGATGTAAACTTTAGATTTAGAAAGCAAAGTTCTTAAATTAGTGCCGTATAGAAAGAAAAACATAATCAATTATCAGGTATTTTAAAACGAAGACAATCTGTTCAAGTGGAATTTCAAATTTGCTTGTCACAGGTATTTTTCACAAATGTTTCAGCTGTAACAAATAAGAATACGACTCATATTTATTTTTTCACTTATTGTTTGTATTGTCAAGCAGTGCCTTTTCGCCACCGAGGCCTATAATATACCTAGGCCTCGGCACGGATTTTGACCCATGAAAAATGCGCAGAAGCAAAGCCGCCTCTATTGCTACTACAAAAGAGTTTTTATTTTTATTTTTGAAATTTCTCCGTTCAAGATCCGTTTCGGGGCCTATACGTACTGAGGGTGAAAATGACGTGATCTTGTATGATAGGTATTATTTTAAAGATACTTGGCGAATTAAATAATGGTAACTGTTCATTCTGTGCCTTTGATTGTGTAACAAACTCCAAAACGTGATACGCCCCTTAGGCAGATTTGGGAAACAAAGCCGTGACTTGTACGAAAGGATAGATTTGGATAGTCTGTTGTCTCAAACCACACATACGCCTATGGAATAATGGATCAGTAATTGGTTTCTGTGTAGTTGGCAATAAATTGAACTAACAATACGTAACGAAGGTAGTCCGCGAGCGGACGAGACAAAAGCTCATTTCAACTGAAAATTCGGTTTAACCATACGGAAGCTGTGGAGTTGTTGTGATAAGACCCAGGGTTGATCGTAATCTTACCTACTATTTTTAGGTAGGTAGGCTATGAATATGATACATAATGAATTTTATGTTTTCAGATAAAACATATATATTTTAAATCTTACGTTTTGTTCGTTGACCAACATGTTTGAAAATAAATTATGTTCATCGACATAACATCAAGTTTTAATGTTGAGCTGCGAAAACAGCTTTTACGATTTAAGACATAAAGATGGTCTCGAGGTCAAAATAACTAATGATGGTGGTGGTATTAAAGATCAGGTAATAAAACTGCTTCCAGTGATTTAGTAACAAAGTCAATCTATCTCTTTATCTTTGATGAAACCTATGAATTCTGATACAAATAGTACCTACCAATATAAGATATATTTCCCTGCAACAAATTATAGCTACGGGATTTTCCTGTCCAAAGTTAAATGATTCAAGCTCACAGAAGGCACCTCTTGCTATGGGAGTGGAAAAAAATTAGGTCAATTAAATAGTCTGTTTACCTTACGATCCTGTTACGACCTCCTCTTGCTCAGAATGAATTGGTTGGACCTTTGATAAATGTAACTTTATGAACTGAACAAAATCTTTAAACTCCTAAAGTTTAAAGATTTTGTTCAGAAAATTATTTTATACTATTATTTTTCAACAAATTTTAATGTTATAATAGACACACAGGTAAATATGGTTTTAATTTCTTGGCTAAGAGAGGTTGTCGATCTTCTAAAGACTTTATTCATAAGCCTGTCTCTGCAACATTAGCCAGCAAGAAGACTCTATATTATTCGTAAAATAAATGCAGTATTTGAAAGTCACATTTCGAGGACGCTATTGAGAATTAAAGTTTCACGTAATCTAAACATCATTATTAATGAATGCTGAAAATAGGTAGATTAACTGTTTATTTCCATAGACTCAGTGGGCATCTTACGGCTGACAATGATGATGTGATGATGAGTAAGTATGATAAACTTTTAAGTAAATCATCATCATCTCAAAAATCCTGCATAAACCATAAGTACGTATTATATGGCTGATGTTTGAAAAGACTAATCATTACTTTATTCGTTTACTAGCTTCAGCCCGCGACATCGTCCGCGTGGTCATTCGGGAAATCCATATGGAAACATTGACCGGGATAAATATTTATAATAGATAATAGATATATAATATATATTATTATGTTTTAATCCAAGCTATAAAACTATTTGTGTGCGAATTTTCATCCAAATCTGTTCAGTCGTTTTTGTGTGATTGAGTAACAAACATCCAAACTATCACATTAATAATACATATTTTATTAGAAGATAAGTTTCCACAAGCCACTCGAGCCTCTAGCGTTTGTTACGGGTTAATGATCACAATAGCCGCTATAAGATAATCCGAGCATTGCACCCTAGTTATTTCATTACATACCCAAGCAATGTCTTAAAAGATACAACGATTTTATAGTCGATAATAGAAAAACTGTAGTACATGAACCTGCCTGTGTTTTGAGGCAAAATCTTCATAACATTTCAGTGAAAAGTGGTCCGGTTGAATAGACCGCGACGTCCGTAGTCTAATAAATGATTCAGATTTTTTAGTCAAGTCTATATGGAACTTTCATCGTCTCTTCAAAAACCGGTGGTAGTTTGGAATTTGTTTCTCATAAATTGTCTTTTTTTTTGTTTCAGATAGCACCATTTAGAAGAAAAATGTGCTACTTCAGCATAATAGTGATAATATTTGACTGCTACCTGTGAAGAGACGCTGCCGTCGCGATGTGGCTTCGGGTGTCAGACACCCAGCTAGTGTTGTTGATACATC
Source organism: Agriphila tristella (assembly GCA_928269145.1). Taxonomy (NCBI): domain Eukaryota; kingdom Metazoa; phylum Arthropoda; class Insecta; order Lepidoptera; family Crambidae; genus Agriphila; species Agriphila tristella. Next base: position 22,930,354 of record OV743439.1, read on the forward strand.
TCAGCGGGATAGTCTTTGGTAAGAATAGAATAGAAATAATATAATAGAAATTGTTTATTAACAACAACATTAATTACACAAACTAATGAAAACATATATATTTGAGAGTATTGAGACGAGTAACAAAGAAAAAATACAAGTATATATATATTAATTTTATTTACCTTTATGTTAGGCTTAAAGTCCGAAATCGCTCATAAAGCAAAAAAAAAAAACCGCTGCTATTAGGCCCTATTTCAGCAAAAAATAACTTCTTGGTCATTCGTTGATGGTCAGAATGACCCAGAAGCACTCGTATCCTGATAAGGGCTAAGGGGGGATTAGACAAAAACATAATATAAATAGAAATTATCAGTTTTAAACTTTTTGAAAACTAAAAAAAATACTATCCGACATTGCTCATTATAATGTAAGTGCCGCGTACACGAGACGAGATACAACAGAAATTATTCTGTTTCCATATTAACTAACTGATTTCTTTCTTTTTACAACCAATAAAGTTGTAAGCTCTTTATAAGTAAGTTTTTAAGTAGATTTATTGCTATACTTTTGTATCGGATACTTTACATAGGTACTTACATTATTTACTTTCCTACTCCTTATCTGTAAAAAATAAAGCCCTTTTCATCCTTATTACTGTCACAAAGTTTTTTCTTTACAAAATATGATCGAAAACCACTTTGCATAATTGCGGAAACAGGAACTTTTTAAAATACAGAAAAGTGATATATTTCAGTGCTGGCAACCAGCAGAAACAAACTTTTGAACATCTGTAAGTCCTCATGAACATTTAGTGAAACTTTTCAAGGCAAACCGTAGCGTTTAAGAATTATTACGACCAAACGAAAAACATATAAATACAGATTTTTTGTTGCATATATCGACTTGTACTTACTTGAACTTCATACTTACACACAACTTAGTAACAATTAGTTAGAGTGCTTAACCAAGTACTTTAGTGAGCGCAAACAAAAAGATCTTGTATTTATTTCTCTGCCAAGACTCTCCTAATAAGATTGTAGGTAGGTTAAGAAGATTATTTTTTCTTTTTCTTTACTGAGGCCATTACCACAGAATAAATAGAAGTTTCCATATTTACTCGATTAGTTAGTAAACTATCGAAAAAGAGGACGTTTATTTGACCGATTTTAAAGACTTAATAGTTAGGATTTTACCAAAGTAACAGTAGGTATATAGACTAGCTAGAGAATACAAGAAACCCATAGACTTCATTCAAAATTTTATAGTGCTTTAAACTCATTTGATAGAAGCTAAATAATCTCCATAATATAAGTTTAAAGAAACAAATTTGATTAAATTGTCGATAACTAATGTCTCAAGCTTTGTCAATAACAAACACTAATTATTGTATGAAAGTAAATACATTAAGTAAATACTTAAGCTAAAGCTATAACTAAGTATAGGTACTATCCTATGATAGTTAATTTCAGACAGGCGTTCTACGACAACGGCCAAACTACGTTAGCAACAAGGTCCAATCGCAAAACTTCCCTCTCACGTCCCGGTCTAAGTTAGGAGGAGGTCCTAACTTCATTTTGTACCTGTGAGAAAACTATTAGTGACTTTTTGCTCTAGCAAGACGGTTTTTAGATAGTCCAAGACAATTTGACAACGATAGGCTCACTTAGGTATGCGAAAACATTTGTCTCTGTCTTTTTCTTTACGTGTAAAATATATCGAAAAAGTGCGGAATATCCTCACTTCTGCACTTATCGATGTTTTTGTTATTTTTTCATCATCTTTAGCACAATTTTATTATCGTTCTTGAAAAAAGTTATTGGAGCAACAGTAACCTGCATAGTACATTAAAGTGTATTTTGATGTAGAATTCAATACGTTTCCGCTATTATTTACGCCATAAATATGACCCGAGACAAGCGCTTTTGATGATATTCAGATTTTTTTACAATCATCTGTGAGGTTTATACGCAATTTAATACTTGTACAGCTCGCGCAAAATAACTTGACCCAAACCATAGACAATGAAGCCTGCGCAGTAGCATTTTTCAGTACAAAAATTGTAGTGCGCAGGTCACGTGGTACATAAAATTGGGTCAAGTTATATTGCGCGAGCTGAGCTGTAGCTACTAGATAATCTCTTTAGCATGTCGTATGTTTTTTTTGTGGCTACAACTTTACGTTTTTAACCGATTTTATCAAAAGGTGGAGGTTCTCAGTTCGATTGTTTACTTTTTTATCATTGTTCGCGCGTATCTTCGTAATTTATGGACCGATTTTGATGATTCTTTTTTTGTTCGATTGAGTATTCTTGCGAGATGGTCCCATTTTTTTGAATAGGTTCAGTAGTTTTCAAGAAATCCTGAAAATACTATGATTTTGCATTAACTACCTTGACGACTTTGTTATTTATGAACCGAATTAGATGAAGTTTTTTGTGTTGGAAAAGGGATACCTTAAGTGTATTATTTTTAACCGACTTCAAAAAAAATAAGGTTCTCAGTTTGACCTGTATGTATGTGTCTCGGCAAATATCTCACTTTTGGTTGAGCCGATTTTTCTACCTAATAATATATCTACACTACCTAATACAAAAGGTGCTTACACTAAAAATAAAAATAAATGTTTAAAAAACAAAAACCGACTTCAAAAATCCTGCCTCTAAAATGCAAGAAATAATATTTAAGGGCTTTTAGAATAAAAAAGGAAGTTGTACTTCCCGTACGTACGTACCGTACGTTCGACTTTAATAGACGTTATTATAACGATGATAATGCGTATCTAATGATTTGAATATATTTCTTGATTTTTAGAGGCAGGTTTTTTGAAGTCTGTTTTTTGTTTTTTAAACAATTTTCTATAGTAAAAATATGGTCCGCGCAAACATAGATTATCCTATCATGGACCCTTAAGTTAATAAGTTATCATTAAGGTTATATTATAATGTTATATAACAAACATTATGCTATGCAATATTCTCTTACCTTTTTCTTATACATGTTGTAGCAAAATGTTACCAATGTTACAGAATGTTATCGTGTTACACAATGTTATACTATACATATAACTGCTGTGTGGGAGCACCTTAGAAATAAAACACATTTTACGGATTACAGAGTGGTGTTATTTTAGAATTATTTAGTTTGAATTTATTGGTTTATTTAAGCAACTATAGTTATCCATATACTTACTTACACTATCTTCGTGTGATTTTTGTTATTCAAATGACACGCATAGTTTATATTAGATATTGTTAAAATTATGTAAGTACTTACCTACTTCAAAACCTATGTTAGGCTAATTTTATAAGATTTTCAACCATGTCACAAGCTATCATAGAGTTTAGTTTTACATAGACAATACAGTCCCTTAGCATTAATATTGTAGTGGTAGGCTTCATGAATCTTCTTTCCTGTTTCTTTAGATGACAGGCTTTTGACGAGATCTTTATTAAATATGTAGGATGTGAATAAGGTAAGAAAATTGGCTATTATGTGGTTAAGATAGTAGCTAGCAAGAGTTTTTGGGCTTTTCGTGTACCAATAATTATAAAGTGCATAACGAAAATAGTTTGTTCATCTATTCTAAAATAAAGGGGTAACAGTCAGTTCTATTCTTAGTACCAACTTGTCGTCGTAGTTTTGTTGAATAGGGAATATGCATAATTCGCCGATTTTGATAAAACTGATCTTGAGCGCTGTGAAAAACATGATGGCACAGAAAAATAAAATAAAATAATGTACTATTTTAGTTTTATCACACGATAAAATCAAGGAAAAATACCGATATTCGACCGTTTTGTATAGAGCGTTTTCGGCAGGTGCTGATGCATGCAAACTTCATGTACTTAACTATATTACGAGAAAAAAACGCAAGAGAAAAGTTTTTGTAATACAGTTGATTTTCTCACGCATTATACTTTGATTTTGACACAAAAAAAAATTGATGAATATTCCCTTTTGTCGTTTTGTCCTACCGATAAATTATAAACTTGCGTATTTAAACAAAACATAATTATTCATATATAAATTATATTAATTTTACCTTTTTATTAATATTTGATGCCTATTTAAATGTCCATATTTTAATGTTAGGTACCGTGGATTGGGGGTACTTTGATCAGTTTTGAAATTTAAATGGCCATATTTTCTCAATAACAAACGTACCGAAAACGAAAAAAAATTGAGAATATCGGTTTTTTACATATTTTTAGATTATAGTGAGAAAACAAAACTTTGAAAACGTTCAAAAACCAAGAAAAATTAGTTTTTTTTTTAATTGGAAGTTGTTACCAATATAACCCCGTAATGTCAAAGTACCCCCAATCCACGGTACTCTTATACCGAACCGATAACTATTCTGACACCACTATATCAATCGAACCAAGTTTTATTACAACTGTATGTCTACAAAATCGGGAAAACTTTTTCTCAGATCCATTAATGATACGTATAGACTAAGTTAAGTACATAATACTTACAGAAGGCTTTAATACAAAAAGGACAAACATTAATAAAATGTTCACGTAGTAGGTATACGTACTTAACTAAGAACTTGTTACTTGTTCATACCAAGTTAGAGAAGCTCAAGATTAAGTTATTCTTACGTCATTACCATTAGAGCCGTTTCAACTTGACGGTTTTTCAGCGCACAAAAATGCATGCTGACATTTGTCACATGCTTTTAAGCTCCTATACGAGTAAAACGCGAGCCACGCACGCGAGACGCATGCTGACTGACCCAACAGTCCAAGCGAATACGCTAGATTTAGCGCGTGAACGCGGGTTGGGTTACGTTTGAATCAAACCTAGTGCACGTGTTAGCGAGCTTAGACATGCATATGAAAACGCTAGTCTGAAAGCACCTTTCTTTACTGCCGGGTGCCCGCATAAAGAAAGCAGGTACTGGTCGGTACAGGTCTGTAACGATCGGTACAGGTAAAGTCGCCCATACTTTTCTATCGGAGGCCGCATAAAGAAAACAGGTTGTCGGTACCGGTTTGCGCATACATCTGCCTGATACAAACCTGTACCGACCTGTAACCTGCTTTCTTTGCCCGCATAAAGAAAGCAGGTACTGGTCGGTACAGGTCTGTACCGATCCGTACTGGTAAAGTCACCCATACTTTTCTATCGGAGGCCGCATAAAGAAAACAGGTTGTCGGTACCGGTTTGCGCATACATCCGCCTGATACAAACCTGTAACGACTAGTACCGACCTGTAACCTGCTTTCGTTGCCCACATAAAGAAAGCAGGTACTGGTCGGTACAGGTCTATACCGATCGGTACTGGTAAAGTAGCCCATACTTTTCTATGGGAGGCCGCATAAAGAAAACAGGTTGTCGGTACCGGTTTGCGCATACATCCGCCTAATACAGACCTGTACCGACCAGTACCGACCTGTAACCTGATTTCTTTATGCGGGCACCCTAAATATGCAGACAATAAACAATGTAATCTAATCCAATAAAAACAAGCGCCCAAGAAGGGTTTAAAAGAAAGATAATGTTAACTTGTTGAATTATTTAATAAAATCCATTAGCCTGTTTGTTCTCTCGTATATTTGAAAAGTAAATCTCGAATATTTGATAATGCTTATGACGGATTTAATGGAGGTTGTGACTGAGATTGAATAAAAAAACAAATGAGAAAAAAGGGCGGTGATAAATCTACGAGTTAACAAAGGTTTGTTTTGGAGTGGGTAACGTTTACTTCTTTTATAAAACGCCACATTAAATGTTTTGCTTGGGTTTGTTATTTTTCACTTTATGTGTAACAGCACTTAATAAACACAATAAACTAACCACCTTCCTATGCATTTTTGAAACTTATGTAAAACATTTTAAAATCATTTGAGTTATAATATGGGTTTCATTGAAAGAAAATTCAAAGTGCTTTTGTGTACGATACGATCATCTATACAATAAATACTCGTACCATGTTTTAATTTGTTTTCTTCCAACTATGCTTTAATTTCATCACAATCACACTAAAAACTCAGTACAAAGCGAGTCTTTAATGCTCTAGAGAAATAAAAATTTATTTTATTCATTATTGCACAGTTCTTTTTAATCACACCAAAAGGTGCCAATCTCAATGGATTAGCTCAATTCAGCCAGCCGATATCAATACTTTTTTTACGTACGTATTATTCTTTTCTATCCTACTTGTTCCAAACTTAAAACTCTTAACCTTACGTTTAAAATTGTTCAAGCATAACTTTTAATTTCAATAATTAAACTTCTATTTTAACTGTTTGATATGAGTTTCTTTTATCTACTATTCCTATAGGTAATAGTTGAAAGAAAAGCAGATTATGCACCTCGCATTAAGTAATTTATATTGCACCGAGTGCCTGATTTAAAGCACGAGCGTTAGCGAGGGCTCTAATCTAACAGGCACGAGGGCGAGGAATTACTTTGTGCTCAATGCAATAATCTACTATTTTATCATGTCTTTGAGTACAACAATAAAAGTCGTTTGTCTTGTGAAGTGAATACTCAATAGAAGGAAAAAACAAAATGTCTTTCAAGTCATATCTAAAACTCTTTGCGATTCCTAATATCAATGTGCCTTTTCGATATCAGAAAAGAAAGCTATAAAATAGTTTCCACAACTTTCCCAATTTCAGTACACCTGTGATCGTCGTTCGTTTTAGAAATTGCAAAGATTACCCTTTTCCATTTCACATAGAGTCGTTTATTTGAAAAATTACCAGAGCATTACTCTTTTTTCTTGCCAAACAGAGTTCGCAATTGTAATTATTTTAAGAGTAAAGTTTTCTTTATCGAGTCCACTCGTAACTTTGGTGGGCGGAGTGATAAAATTACTCCCAATTTATCCCCAGGACTGGCCATTTGCAACACCCGCGCTCAGCCCTTCCCTACAGATTTCAGTGAATCTTGGTTGCGGTGAACATAAAGTATCTGGAAGGAATCTCAATAATTTGTTTGTGGGGTTTGAGTGTTGTTTACTTAAAATTTATTATGATTTTACCTAAATAGTATTGTGAATAATTTAAATTAATTGTGAATTTCGTTAACAACTTTGATGTCCCATAATAGGGAATATGCATAATTTTTTTTTAAATCTTAATCAAAAGTATAATGCGTGAGAAAATTCACTGTAATATTAAAACTTTTCTCTTGCGTTTTTTTCTCGTGATATAGTTACTTGAAGTTAGCGCGCAGTAGCACCCGCCGAAAACGCTCCATACAAAACGGTGACGTCACACATCACGTTTCAGGTGTGTTTCGGCGCGTTTAATATGGAGTTAGCCAATAATCTTCAATTATCTCCCTAAATTTTGCGTTTAAGTACATATGTGTCATACAAAATATTGTTTCTTATTCGATATTCTATGTGACTGTAAAGTGCATTATATCCGAAAATGAAAAAAAAAATATTGTTATTTTTCCCTGATTTCATCGTGTGATAAAAATAAAATAATATTTTTTTTTTATTTTTTTTCCTGTTCCATCATGTCTTTATAAGTGTCCGCAGCAATCAAGCTCAAATTCATCAAAATCGGTGACTTATGCATATTCCCTATTGTATTAGTATAAACTTTGCTTGTACACCAAATAAAAAAATGCAAAATGTAAATAGTGCATTTTGTTGAAAGATATTTACTACATACTTTTTTTTATATGCACAACGGGATGGTGCTTGGCCTTCACCTCACCATGTTAAGTGACGATAAGGCCGAAACGCACTATACCCGGAACCGGAATCTTCATCACTGAGGAACTGGCTATCTTACCTCTAACTGCTGGAACACAACAATCATACCTATAAAACATCAAACTTTATACGAAAGAAATATAAATTAATAGTTAAGGCTGTAAACGCGCATCACGTTCCATTTTTTAAATTTCCATACAAATGATCAAAACATCTCTGCGCGAACCGTAATGAGGGCGAACTTTGAAAATTCCTATTAAATTATATATTAGATATAAGTATATACAAAATACGCAATACAATAGACAAATACCTCATTATTCCTAAGAAATAAAAATAAAAAAATACTTTAATATCTGTAAATACCAGTAAAAAAACATGTCAAAGTGTACCTTTTTGGGCATTTTTTAATATTTTATTTCTCTGTGATTAAAATCATTTTTTTAAATTTTCTCTCTATAGGGCACTCCTTGACAATACAAACAATAAGTGAAAAAATAAATATGGGTCGTATTATTATTTGTTACAGCTGAAACGTGTTTAAAAAATACCTCTGACAAGCAAATTTGGGATTCCACTTGAACAGATTGTCTTTGTTTTAAAATACCTGATAATTTATTATGTTTTTCGCTCTATACGGCACTAATTTAAGAATTTTGCTTCCTAAAACTAAAGTATACATCAATAGTAATGCTATCATTCTTTAGATAACTTGTTTGGAAAAACGCTAATTTCTTTGAAATGCGTATATACAGTCTTAAGTATATTTACCAATACCAAAATTCATATCAATCATGAGCAGTCCAAACAAAAATCTATGTTCAGCCAATAGACCCAACTGAAAAAGGTTTTCCTTATAAAATATCCCTTCAAGTACCGTGATTCGGTAGCATCAAAGGTCCTAACACACTGAACAGATTTCACTCAGTGAGCTCGATTTATCAATGTGTCGGTACCAAATGTTTTTTAACCATTTACTCCTTAGAGTCCGGGTAGGGTAAGGGACATTTTCATAGTGATAAATGATATAACATCAATTTTGTCTGTCGGAAAAGGGTGACCAGTATTAGGAAATACCAATAACGTGCTAGATCGTCAATAAGACAAGTTGGAAAAGAAATTGGCCTTACGTAAACATGTTTTTCAAAGGAGTTTGGATGTTTTTGGTATAATCGGCCGTCCGCTCATCATCATCGGGCGTCATGTTTTAGAGATTTTTTGACAAGTTGAACAGTATTTCAAGTTGAACTCACTAAAACTACAATTTAGTGCAGTAAACTTTTAACACTTTCACTCTTATAAACTCGCAACGCGCTGACACTTTATAAATAATAATAAATAGCATAGTTTCGATCGATTTTAAGAGGTGTTCGAACCTAAATGATTAAAAAAGTCGTAATTATATTAAAACAATGGGGAGGCGAAGGCAAAGTGAATTACAGATGGCGCTTCATTCTTTGGAACAATTGTCAGTTTGAGCTTATATTGTCTTGACTATGTATTACGTGATTTTACTTTCTTAGATTGTATTTTTTTCGGTTTTGCGGACAAACAATGTATTCTATAGGTATATGCTAACTTTAGCTCATATAAAAGAAGAATTACGGAAAAGAAAAGCCAAAACAACAGGCAAGAAAGTTTATAGCAACTTACAAAAAATTGCTAACAAGCATTACCTTTCTTTAAATTTCGTGTATGATTTACAAGTAATCTTTTTATTTTAGATTAGAAGCATATGATTTAAATGTTAACAAAGCAACTGAGTGTGAATTTCCTTGTTTATAGTTGACTGATGATGCCTTCTGTGCAATAGTAATTTCAGGTTTCTGTACTGGAATTTCTGTACCATCCAAAATTACACGAACCGTTTTATTATATTTATTTTATTATTCTAAGTTTCTTGAATGAATCTGGCATATAAAATTCTATTAATTCTCTGTTTGGCCCCAATATTGGGCTTATTCCATATTTGATATACCTATCAAATTCATCCAAGTTATAAATATGTTAGAAACTGCTGAGGTTGAAATATTAAAGAACAAAGCTGTTATAATTCAAATGTTGTTTTATTTTGGCGAAGCTTCATCAAATTCATGAAACATTCCTTTTGATTTATAATGTTTCTCAGGCTCAGCAAAGGAGAAAATCGAGGGAAAAGCATCTTTTTTTATATTTTTTTGCCCAATATTTTTTTTGTTACTGGGAAATCGATGAACTCCAATATTTTACAAGTTACATGCATAACAATGCGGAATTTTCTCAGTATAAAATTAAAAAGTGCAATACTCCAAGAGATTCCCATATGTTTTGACACTTTCTTTGAGGCGGCCCGGTACCAAAGACCAGACGCCACCTATCGGGATAAAATTGCGCTTTTCCTCCCCATTGCAATCTTTTTGTCAAAATATTTCTAAAACGCGACGTTTTAGACCAATTATTTATTATCATGGTTTTTGTTTTCAGTTTTCAGAATCACCGTGAGACGCGATTATTAATAAAAAGCTTCAGCTTAGACAAAATTCTTTTGTAGATATTGTCTTTCCGAATTCCGAAGTGAACTTTTGTGAGCAGGTTCGAAAATTATATATTTTTTTTAGTCTGGCCAGATTAAATTTTTCAAAATGGCAATCTCTGCCATGTAAAAAAACATCTTTCAGCCATTTCTAAAATGATTAAAAATGTAACAAATTTGTTTGTCAGCGGTGCAAAGCAAATTTTGTTTTTTATTTTTAGAAGACTCAAAACTTCATCAATCAAAACATTTCCGGCCAATATTCGAAATTTGAAACACTTGTGTGACTTTGTGACAGATGTGATGTGACAAAGTGACAACCTTATTTATATATTCAAAGTCTTCGAGCAACAAAAGGCTTCGTAGAAGCCCGTCTTACTCTAAGTTCAAAGTCATTTATTTAGGATCTGACCGCAGCGAACATTTTTCTAAGTCTACGGTTCTGACCATGTTCTGACCAAGAATCTTGAATATTCTTGGTTCTGACCATAGCAGCGAAATTTTTTCTAAGTCTATGGTTCTGACCTAAGATTGCGAATATTATTTGCAGAGTATAGATACTTATTCTTATTATTCTTATTTTTTTTAAAAAACATACAATTTGAGCTCCTTTTTAACGCAAGGTCTACAGCTCACGGAGCCACTGTTATTAAGTTCTCATACTTTTAAGATTCCTTCGTTTAAAGCTGGCAATAAAAACATGAATGACCTTTCAAAATCCAAAGCTTAGAAATTTCTAAAGTTTAAGAGCTTTTGAAATACAAAATTAGATCAAATGAAGATGTGAAAAAAATCTGAGTATTTTTTTAACCATGAGTCGTAAAATTGCATAAAAGTTTGTTTAAATCCACTTTCTTATCTGATCCTCCACTTTGTTATGCAATCTTCGTGACTCTTCCACCCTGTCGAGATCCAGGTTGATCGGTTATTATCGAGTAACCCCCATCCGGGTTGCCGCGTCATATCAGGGACACAAGCGATTTCAGAGAACGTTACTACTCCGCCGCCTCAGCGCTGAACATCTTCGTTCGTGACCTAAAAATCTTCGATCGATATTATTTGAATATCAAATTACGGAAAAGATTTTTATTTAAAAAGTAGGTAGGCATCTATAATAATACATTTACTTATTTACTTAAAATCAATATTTTTACAGGATTTGAGTGAGAAATGTGATTGACCGAGCGCGAGCGAAACGTTCTGCTTAGGCTTGGGTAAAAATGCTTTCGTGTCTTTCCGACTATCTATCCGGATGTTCGCCTGTTCTCTAAGGTCGTATTTCGCAACAGATTCTTGTGAAATTTTGCGAGCAGGGTTAGTTAATATATAAATTTTTCGATATTTTTAAAACAGCGGAGATATTATGTAAAAACATCATATTTCAGCCGTTTTGAAAAATGTTAAACAATAACAGAAACCTTTTTTGTTAGAGGTGCAATAGTATTTGTTGCATGGGTGCAATGCATATTTTTATTTTTTTTTATTTTTAGAAGATTTAAAAGTTGTTCAAAATCAAAGCATTTCTGGACAATATTCGAAAGAATAATGCCCATTCTAGACCTAACTTTTTTTGAGAATGTATAGAAATAAATCCTATTGGGAAAAATAGCCCAAAAATAAATAAATCAAACCATGCTTTCTATGTTTCTCAACAATCCCAGGGAAAAATATAATATTGTGTTCTTTTCCTAAGTTAGAACCAAATTAAGGTGCTTGAACGCACCCTGCCGCTACGGTAGTAACCAAGTTACGGTTTTGAACGCACCCTGATGGCATCCGGCCGCTTAAAACGTTCCGTTACACCTTTTTATTGTTGTTTTATATGATATAATGTGATGCATGTGTACCTACATATTTTCTAATATTAGTTTTAAGAAGCGTTAAATACCTACCATTACCGCATAACTAACATAATAGGTAATTCATCATGATAAATTGACTATACAACCAACTCTACTAAAGATGATACCTAAAACGGAACGTGTAATTGTCCTGACAGGAGTCACTATCAGAGTGTCAACTCTTTCTTTGTCCGTTGTTTGTGGTTGTTGTTCGTTATGTTCAGTGCGTATTATAAGTTGTTGTTGTTTAGATTTTGTTTTTTTCTTTGACTTACGCTCGTAATCGCTTCATCAATGACTAATATGTGTGGTTGATGATTAATTCAATAAAAAATAGTAGCTAAACATGTTTAGCTATGACGTCGTAAAACACGAAAAACGTTGAAAAGATAATAATATTTCTAACCTCAAACCTTAAAGTATTATTTTTAGACTTCTGTGGGATTTAATAAAAAATCTGACTTCAGACCCTTAAACAGTTATAAATAACCATCACATTTTGCTATCAAGAGGATTTATACAAGCTAACTCATTAACAGGTTTTCAAATGTATGGACAGTGGGCATTGTTCTTTTGAAAACTTATAACTGCGTCGGAATATTATTTGTTTTTGAAAAACATATAAAATAAATAAAAAATAAATATTTGACAACATCACATACCTACATTGCTCCAATCCCAAAGTAAGTAGCTATAGCACTTGTGTTATGGAAATCAGAAACAACGGTGGTATGACACACACCCAGACCTGAGACAATATTGAAAAGTTCTTTTTCTACATTGACCCAGCAGGGAATCGAACCCAGGACCTCAAGAGATGGTGACGCCTTTAAAAACCGGCGTGCAAACCACTCGACCACGGAGGTCGTCGAATATAATTTGAGCTACTTTTTAACGCGAGATCTACAGCTCACGAATGACTTCGTGATTGATGGTTATATTTTATATAAGATTGTTTTTTATAATAACTGGTTATTAGTATAATAAAACGACCATATTACTAACTTACATAAGTCGCGACGACAGTGACATCAGCCATTTTAATGCCCCCATTGCTGAGGCACAGGCCTTCCTTCCCTCTGTCCAGTTGGATCCACCAGAGGATCGAACAGCACGTTGAAGTACACTGTGATTTATGGGTGGATAGGTTGGGCCATAACCCACCACGCAGGCTAATGCAGATTGAGGGGTGTTAACGACTGCAAATATAGCGGGGATCAACTCTAGATAATATTGGTCACCCATCCCATGACCGACTCTTGCGAAACTACAGCGCCACAGAGTTCTTCAAGTTACAAGTCTATCTTAAAACAAATAGAATAAAGAACTAATAGAAAATCATAAAACAATACGTCTTAACTTCAGAATTTATGATCAGCTATTTGATTTCAGCATCATAATGGCTTCACAAAGTTACATTTCATTCAATCAAATCAAAAGTATCAGAATAATCGCATAAATTCGTTAATTTCGTAAAAACCATTTATATCTAACGTCATTTCGTCGAGTTGCCGTCTTTCCGCCTCGCAATTTGCAATTACAATCAAAAACACTTTCTTTCAGTGTTCGGTAAAGCAATTAAAACTGAAGAGAAGTGACTTTCTCTCGGATTAAAACGAAGCTGAGGAAAGATTGCTCAGAAGCGACGAAAAAGTTAGATGATGGTTAACTTCTGAACAATTTTATTTATGAGACTTACCTACCCTGTGTTGCTTTGCGATCGGAAGCTACTTATAGGGAAAATGGTTTAGCGAGTTTTTGAGGTTTCTTATAATATGCGGACTTGCTTTGTGATAAGTGTTACCAGATGACAGGAATTTTCCTGACATGTCAGGAATTTAAGGCATCTGTCAGGATAATAGGGAAAAACTGTAGTTGTCAGGGATTTTTGAAATCTCTAAAAGTGTAAGTACTTAATAAAAACACATATTTTGTTAATAATTTTGATGAGAAAAAATATCAAACATCAACTAAATGAAAAATGTAGATGTAGGTGTACAAAGTGTCAGGAAATTTCATGAAAAGTCAGGAAGAAATGAGGAAATCTCATTATTCGATCTGGTAACCCTATCTAATCAGCGGGCTGATTATCTAATTAAAAACCACCTAGCGACTGGTTGCAGTTCACATATGATCGTGATCCATTGCTACTTCTTTTTGGGTTAAAAAAAACATACCAAAGAAAAGTGGCAATGTATGTCAAATGCAACCGGTCGCTAAATAGTTTCTTTTTAGATATCAAGGTCCTTGCACAATGTGTGTAACCAACTCGACATCACTTCATTCCAACTCGTATTCATGAACAATTTATTATTAGTTCATGTCGTTTGAATACTTATTTATTGGAGTAAGTAAATGTGGCTAAAATAGACATCTACACTTGCTTCGATCAAGAATACCCTAGCTGTCCGGTCAGTCTCAAAAATGATACCTCAAATAGCGTGCTACTTACAAACTGGGCGCTTATTTTGCACAAAGTAAGTGATAAAAGATGTGTTTTTGTACAAAATGAGCTTATTTTGTACAAAATAAGTGATATAAATGTGAGTTTGTACAAAATAAGAGGTGATTATGTACAAAATACTTTGTTATTTATTAACCGAATTTGATGTTTTTTTGTTGGGAAAGGGGTACTTTTAGTGTAGTCTTTTTAACCGACTTAAAAAAGAAGGTTCTCTCTGAGTTTGACCTGTATGAATGTATGTTTCTCCGCAAATATCTCACGTTTGACTGAGCCGATTTTTCTACCAAATAATATACCTACGCAACCTAACAGAGAAGGTTCTTACACTAAAAAATATATATTTTTTTTAAAACAAAAAACCGACTTTAAAAATCCTGCCTCTAAAATGCAAGAAATAATATTCAAATCATTAAGGTGCTCCCTCACCGGGAGCATTCGCGTGTAATGTAATAATTATAGATTCGACTTTCGCATTGATGTTACAAGTTGTATCAAGATATTACACATTGTATCATTACAAGGTGCGCATTGTAATGCTCGGTTCTCCTCCTTCACTGATCTGTAACGTTACATTACACGCGAATGCTCCCGGTGAGGGAGCACCTTTAGATACTTATAATAATGATTTGAATATTATTTCTTGATTTTTAGAGGCAGGTTTTTTGAAGTCGGTTTTTTTGATTTTTAAAATAATGAACTGTTTTATTTCGTGAAGTATTATCTAGGATATTTTTGATCGAAGCTTAATACGTTAGATTCACCCAAAATATACAAGTCACGTAAAACTTAAAATGGCACCAGCAGAATTTTAAAGTTACTCGAAGATCGCTCAGAATCATTAGGATTACAGACGTCTCAGCTCCAGGGTGGTTCTCGGAAGGCTTTACAAACTGTAATTAGATTTCAGAATCACCCGGGCTCACTCTTTGAAGTTTTTCCCAAACCGCCCCAGGTGAGGCCTTTGTGCCGCTGTTTTCAACCTGAGATTCTCCCGTGTACAAGTATCCCGATTTATTAACAAACGGTTATTACGGTATATAAACAGAACCGCAAAATTATATACCTTTTTGCGGTTTTGTTTCATGAAGGAATTGGTAACAAATACAATATTTGGACTTGCTTTGTTATTGAATACCTTATTTTTTGTCTCTTTTACTTGAATTCGTAATGAGTTATTAATATATTTCTAATTGTGTGTATAACAAAATTTATGAATTTTTTCCTGAGAAAACAACCAGAAAACTTTAACATCGAGTACAATAGTAATAGGATTGAGGACACTAATGATACCAAATTCTTGGGTGTAATTATTAACTTATCATGGAAAACGCAATCAGATGAATTGTGTAAAAAAATAAACAAATCTGCATAATATGCTCTTTTTCAATTATCGAAAACTGTAAACCGCTCCTCGGTGCTAGTAGCATGTCACGGTTTCGTCGCATCAATATTAAGATTTGGTGTTAAACGCATATTTAAGGCGCAAAAGCGTTGTCTTAGAGCAATAGCGGGTATAAGCAGTCGAGAAAGCTGTAAACCATTGTTTAAATCATATAAGCTGTTGACGTTTCCATGTATCTATATTTTGGAAATATCTTTATTCGTCAAATCAAATTTGCATCTTTATAAAAAAGTATCTGAAACACGTAAAAATCCTACAAGAGCTCAGTATTTATATGACCTAATAATACCGAAACACCGAACTGCATTTCTTCAGAATAGTTTCCTACTCATGGCACCTCGAATTTTTAATAAGATACCGAATAACATCAAGCTGTTAAATTATCAGTCCTTTAAAAAGAAATTTACTGAATTTTTGATTGAAAAATCCTATTATTCCGTAAAGGACTACTTAGATGATAAGACGATATTTTGATAATATTAATTGTATTTATTGACATTTTAATCTGAATTCCATTGTTATTTTGTATTTATTTCTTGCTTAGGTACATTAATGTTGCATGGCAGAAGACAGAATATGGCTGATCAAATTTACTAATTATGTTATCTCTTAATACCTGTATTCGCAATAAAATGATTTGATTTGATTTGATTTGATAGCTGATGTAAAATTTATTGCTTACACTTTACTTATTATATTATAAACAAGTTAATTATACTTTAAAAGATAAATGATCCGATTTAAAGGGTTATTGTGGGTAGGTCCCATTTTGTTCTATAGAACTGACGTCACCGTGTCAAAAAAAAGGAAAAATATTCCTAATTGTTCTATAGAACATTTAGTATCTAGCAGTGGCGAGGGGTGAAATTATGGCGAAGGTAAGCCGTTCTACAAAAATATTGTGATCTGCATAGTGGACAGTTGGGGTAGGCTTTCTAAAAAGTTAGCCGATGGGAATCGGCTAGTATGGACCCTTCGCCACGGTATCTAGTTTTCTCAAATTGTTCTATAGAACAAGATAACAGGACTCCTTGATGATTTATCAAACTTAGGAAAAAACTATTCCCAGTTATATAGTATATAGTTTATTTATATTATATATTTTATCGGGTAATTTTGAACTTACCATCCAAAGGAGATGTCCCAGCGAAGCCCCAGTTTCATTTTATTTAATTACTTTCATAATTAAAAAATGCTAATTACATTTTATTTAGGTATAGTATCAGTAAAGAATTGTTTTATATTTAGAAAATTAATTACAAAAACATTAAGTTGTTTTCTGAAGTATTTTGTGAAAACAAATTAAGTAAATAGTACTCTAATGATAATAAATTGTGATTTAAAAGCGTTTTAACTTAAAAACCCCACTTTTTAATGCAGAAAATAATTATCAATTTGATTCTAGAGTAAAATACCTACTCTGACATACTACTTTGATTAAGACGCGATAGACTTTCATTTTTTGCGAATGGTAGGGCAAATGACATGTCCTTTTAAGGATGAGTCCAGTTCATGAAACTAAACAACTTTCTCTAAAAAACATGTGTCAAATTTCACCACAAAATTTTGGTCATCCCATACTAAATTGATCACGTGATCTCTTTGAAAGTCGATTTTTATTTACCATATTTGGCCCTGTGTTCCTTAGAAAAAGTTGTTCAGTTTCATGGACTGAACACATCCTCAAAAAGGACATGTCCCATCGCGCCTATGTCATTTGCCCCACCATTCTCAAAAAATTAAAGTCCATCGCATCTTAATCAAAGTAGTATGTCAGAGTAGGTATTTTACTCTAGAATCAGATTGATAGTTATGTTCTGCATTAAAAAGTGGGATTATTAAGTTAAAACGCTTTTAAATCA
The DNA here is from genome assembly GCA_928269145.1 of Agriphila tristella. NCBI lineage: Eukaryota > Metazoa > Arthropoda > Insecta > Lepidoptera > Crambidae > Agriphila > Agriphila tristella. Next base: position 22,948,097 of record OV743439.1, read on the forward strand.
CAATTTTTTATCATTAGAGTACTATTTACTTACATTTTTTTCACTAAATACTTCAGAAAACAACTTAATGTTTTTGTATTTATTTTTCTAAATATAAAACAATTCTTGACTGATACTACACCTAAATAAAATGTAATTAGCATTTTTTAATTATGAAAGTAATTAAATAAAATGAAACTGGGGCAACGCTGGGACATCTCTTTTGGATGGTGAATACAAAATGACCTTGTACTAATGAGTAAATCGGGGTGGAAACGCAAGTATGCAGTTCTATGGAAAAAATAGGACAGAATAAACTTATTTTGTTCTGGTGACGTCAGTTCTATAGAACAAATGGAAACTACCGGTTCTTGCTTTTTTAATATTCGTTATTTAAATATACACTAACATAAAATGTTGAAGAAATAATAAGTAGGTACTTAATCTATTTTTACTCTCTAGCTCGAAGGTTGGCTTTTATTATCTTAACGACTTATAAAGCAATCAAAACAGTTAATACACCCATTACTACAATTATATCTAAATATTTCTTTTATTTGTTCGCCTATCAAACTAACAGCTTCGTGGAATTCCATATTATTCGAACGCCATGGGTTCAAAAATTATGGGTTAATTGTTAGTTAAGCTACTATTAAGTTCCAGCTTTGTTACCGATAAGATTTGGTGTGGCATTGGGTAGGCAAGTATGTAAATAATCGTGATAGGCCCTAACTGCTTTTACACACGCGAAACTTTAGGTTTAAACTGGCTGTGATAGGCATACTGATAACGAAACTTAGAACTCATATATAGGGTTAAATCGAAGTCGTTGGCAATCTTTTTAAACTAATAATCTAATCACGACATTGATAACTTTAGGATTAAAAATCTTAAATCAAAGTGATCAATATTCAAGGTTAAATAAACATAAAAATTACAAGAAAACATAAGTAAAAGATTACTCATGCTAAAAAATATGAAACTAACGAAACGTTTATAACTCCAATATAATTCAATTTAATGTGACGTGAAATAGCCTATAATCAGCGGACGATTAAGACACTTCTGAAGATACCTCATTTAGCAAATTATGATAAGTAGTTTAGAAGTTATGAGGGAACAGATGAAGAACATACATAGGTACATTATGCTGGTCAAAATCATAACCCTCTTTTTTGCTTCGCTACAAGTTGGCTCTGAGACAAAATATGTTGTCGTTTGATTTATCATGAGCTAGGCGAGTAATCTTTTAAGAATTTTGAAAGATACCTTAATTGAATTTTTAGTTTCCAAAACACTTGTTTTGATGGTGCTATAACGTAATGTATTGTAGCTCTGTTTAATTACAACATTACTTTAATATTGCTTTAACAGCTTGGAATATGATTATAATTTATGTTTATTGTGTAGTATTTGTATACTTACATAGTTTATCGCTACTTTATTGATAACTTGTCCCAAACTGAGTTAATAAGATACGGGAAACCTATCAAGGTGTATTTGAGCGTATCGGCGGTTACCAGATAGCGCCAACCGTGAAATAAGTTACCGTCTATCGAAAAATTCTGTTTCGCAGATTACAATTAACTTGAGTGCCACATGAAGCAGCATTAGACAAAAACAATCTCGATAAACTTGTACGCCATTATGGATAACATCATATTACGAAAGCTAGAAATAATTTGAATCAATATTTGTTGACTTATTAATATCACAACCTACAAAGATTCAGTACGTTTTGATGATAATAATTGAACAGTTGATGAACATTATGTTAAAATTAAAGTACGGAATACGTTGATGTGCGAATTAACTAGTTAATATGCAGATTAAATGATGGTCGAGTTCGTTTAAGTGCGAAATTTTTCTGAAAGTAGCAGATTTCGGTACTTTAGCTAGTTAATCTGCATGTCATTAAAGTGCAGAAGACTGAGTGAAATAGCCAAGGTTTCAGGAAATTTAAGTTTAATACCTCTATTAAAAAGTAAATTTTACAAAACGCACTTTATTGTGACATATATATTTATAACTGAATACCTTTTTATCAGTGCCGGTTTTAGCACTACCAGCGCCCCTGGGCGACATTTCTACGGGGCGCCCCCTATGTGCGATTCCAGGATTTTTAGTCAGTTTCACCTACTAATCTTATAATCTTGCTTGTTTATAGTTAAAACTAAAGGCCGCGCAGCGCGATTTTTTAGTCAATTTCATCTGCTACATCGCCTGTGGCGCCCCTCTATATCCGGCGCCCCGGGCGGTCGCCCGTGCTCACCCCCCCTTCCCCCCCTAATGCCGGTACTGCTTTTTATGAAAAGTCCACGTGATTAAATTGTCATGAGCATCCTTTGTTTATAATAATATTTTGTAATAACAATACAACTACGACGAGACTAACGAAACTACTAATAAAGCATTATATTGTACCCAAACTTAGCAGAAGCTTTAACTATGGTAGGCATATGGTAGGTAACTAAAGTGTAGTCAAATTAAAGCTGGTACAAACAGTCTTCAAAATTATGTAATACTATCGGCCGCCCGGGGTTTCACCCGCGTTGTTCCCGTTACCGTAGGAATATCGGGATAAAAAGTATCCTATGTTTTAATTTAGATTATCTACTATCTGTGTGCTAAATTTCAACCAAATCCGTTCAGTAGTTTTTGCGCGATTGAGGAACAAACATCCAAACCCACAAACTGTCACATTTATAAAATTAGTAGGATATCTAGAAAACTATTTTTCTTCAATATACCTTTAATTGGGATTGGAACGAATTCCATCTTCGAACAATAACAACTTTATTCAGATTAAAGAGAACTTATTTAGCTCAGTGGTCAGTGGTCAGAGCATTGGACCGGATATCCAAAGGTCGCGGGTTCGATTCCCGTCCGAGAATTGATCTGGTGCGAGTCGTATTTTTTCTAGTATATTATTTAGTATTGTATAAAAATAGCATTGTGAATGCAAAAATCTCAAATTTAAAAATTATAATTATGGCTATTTCATCTTTATCAATTTTGTCAAATATCTGGAAAGATATTTCAATTGAATGTCGAGGTAATTCCTCACATTGATGAAATAACGCTGGCTTACAGCGTAAGAGTTGGATATACTAGGGAAAATTCAACGATGTCACTAGTGACTCGGTAGCTCAGTGGTCAGAGCATTGGACCGGATATCCAAAGGTCGCGGGTTCGATTCCCGTCCGAGAATTGATCTGGTGCGAGTCGTATTTTTTCTAGTATATTATTTAGTATTAAAGAGAACTTGCATAAAAGGGATAAGTGTAGCTAAATAGCAGTTGTTCTCTCGGAGACAAATCTTTGAGTCTTGAATTTACATTAGCATTTCCTACGATTGTTCCGCAAATACAGCGGGAAGAATTTGAATAAAGAAAATAGTCGAACGCTTACTAAAAACGCAAACACTTCCTAGAAAATACTTTACGAAAGCAAATATTTGTCCGTAAACGAAACTCAAATCCGCGAGTCGAGTGAATATTTCAGTTGGTGCAAACAAAACTAAAATTCGACCTACGATTTGAATGAACGTCGAATCCCCAATGGGCGAATGACGCGTAAATTCTGCTATAACACTTTTCTCACTGGCAATATTGGATGCATTGAATTTTTTATTGCCGTGGCCAAATGGTTTCAAAAAATAACATTGCATTTCGTTGAAACTGACATGCATCATGCATGCTCAATATTTTGGTTGTACTTGAACAGTTCAAATAACAATTATTATTGGAAAACAACAAAAAACTAATGCTTTTTACACAAAAGTTTCAAATTAGAGATCTACTAGCTGGAGGACGCTAGTACTATTAGGTATCTATTCTGTGCTAGAGGTATACAGGGTGTTACAAGACAACCGCAAATGCCGAATATGATAAATAGGGACCATCAAACTAGAGAACTTTTTCTATGGGACTAACTCTGAAATCGCGAAAAAGAAGATCGCGTTATTAATTTTTGTATGAAACAGCTGATTTTTTTCTTCATCTAGAGTTGGTCCCATAGTAAAAGTTGTTCAGTTTTATGGTGCCTATCTACCATATTCGGCATTTGCTGTTGTTTTGTAACATCCTGTATAAGTAGGTACTCTTTATCATTCGAAAATTATAAAAAAGTGTAGCTTTCTATTCAAAGGTTTCAAATTATAGATCTATACCTATTCATAACATTCAGAAGCTTTACTATCACAAATAAACTATCACAAAGAACTTTCGAGATCGTAAATATTCGCAACAAACTAGCTAACGAAAAATGGTCCATCTGTAACTATACAGAAAGACCAAAGTAATAACCTTAACGCCATCATGAACTTTAAAGTTCAGTATATCAGCCCCTTAGCTAATCATTTTCCACGCCATATGTACCAGCACTTAATATCAAGCGATAAGCTGTAATTTCAGTCGTGTAATACAATTTACTACCGACTAGAACACGTAATTGAAATAGATCGGGCTGGTGTATCCATATTGATTTCGATTAAGTAGGTATTGCTCCAAGTTTGCGAAGGGCACGCCTATTCAAACAAACCGACTATACGCTAGGACGTAGGCACAGTTCAGAAAGAAACTGAACATTTTAATACCATGTCCTGCCAATAAAATTGATATGTATACACATTTCTTTATTCCAAAAATGCAAATGAATTTTTAGCGGCATAAAACCTCTTTGTTGTTACTAAAAAAATAACTGTATTACCCGGTTAAATTGAAAATGCTCTGTTTAGTCGCATATAACTTGCAGTATGGTACCTATTTAACTTTGTAGGGATAATTCTACAAGGTGTTTGGTAAAAGCCTTATAAAGCCGAATATGGTAGATAGGGACCATCAAACTGAACAACTTTTACTATGGGACCAACTCCGAAATCGCGAAAAAAAAACAGCTGTTTCATACATTTTGATATTTTCGTTGTTATTTTTTGTATGAAACAGCTGATTTTTTTTTCGCGATTTCTGAGTTGGTCCCATAGTAAAAGTTGTTCAGTTTGATGGTCCCTATCTGCCATATTCGGCTTTATAAGGCTTTTACCAACCACCTTGTATAACCAACTAGTGTTTTATACACCATCATTTTGTAGTTGTTTTAATTAACTTAAGGGTGTGTTGTACCAATGAAACTAAACATTTTTGCCCAAGAAACATGGGTCAAAAAACGACAAATAATTTTGGGTCTCCCATACTAAATGGACAGCTAAAACATTTTATTAGTATGGGAAAGTAATTTTTTTTTGTCGTTTTTCGACCCATGTTTCTTGGGCAAAAATGTTTAGTTCCATTAGTAGAACACTCCCTTAAGTTAATTAAAATGACTACAAAATGACGGTGTATATTATTGCACGCGTTTGTTATAGCTCGGTTTATGGCCCTAAAAGCTATGTATTAGGGCTCACTTTACGAGCAAGTGTGTTGAAAAATAATTATTCTATTAATATCGTATCAAACAGTCTTAATAAATATATAGTCCTATAATTTTCAGTTTGGTATATAAATATTATATGTTCAACCTCATCAAATGTATGCATACTACCTAAAAACGACATTATGAATTTTATTCGTGTTAGTTTATTTGATTTGGTCGATAGTCAAGATTTTGCTGTTTCTAAAAAGTAGAGGTAGGTATGTTATTATCAAAATAATATAAAAACATGTTTATCATTATAAAGGCCACCTCATGGCACGTGATACGCGTAATGACATACGTCATTAGACATATTTCAGACGCGCGATGCAAAATGAGATATTTCCTAACAAAATGCGGTATAACGTTAAGAAAATAGAAGAAAAGCCAAGCCCATTATCATGATTTACTTACTTTAGATATTGTTATAAATATCGGATTAAGGAATTTATTTTTCTTATGAACTTAAATATTTTTGTTAACATCTGTTCATAATCACATGTCTAGTTTGCAACCTCATAAATCGTAAACAGCAGAAATACGTTATAACTAACTGGTATCCACTCAGGGCTATTATTACATACGCATTAGGCGGGGAACGCAATTACTACTAATTGTTTGTGCTGGCTGTGAAATTAGCTATATTATATTTTGACGCTAGTTTGGGTTTGTGTCCCTAAATAATCAATCAGTAATTAAGTCTGTATGTATTGTAGGATATTCGAATAAATCGGATCTTTACAAAAATTCTACTATATGTTTGCAAAAAACCGAATCTGAGACAGATTTTTGCAATGGTCCGAATAATGTTTAGGATTTTTACAAAAATCCAGCGTTTTTTAGGTCAATCGCGAATGGCCATCACTTTGGGTGCGATGATTGGCTGACGTCATAACATGACGTCGTAACAGTATAATAACCAACGGCTGCCTGTAGTCCTATAAGGAAAGTCATGTTCTGATCAATCAGACTCAAGATGTTATAATTCGACTCTTCTAATTCTATCTAATCAGCATTCAAGTTTCATTCAGTGAATTCACTTGCCACGCCGCCCATCACAGCAAGGCTTGGGCCAATACAGCGTTGCTCTTCCAGTCGCTATTCCAGAACTTTACCGCCGCACGGCCATCGTTTCTTTACGGTGTTAGCATTTTGTTTTGTTAATAAGTCAAAAAGATTTTTTTTTTTGCTGTAAATGTTTAATCGTTTATTTTGGACTTTGAGAATCGTCGACAAGGTGGACCGACGATCTGGTGAAGGTCGCGGGAAGCCAGTGGATGCAGGCAGCGCAGGACCAATCGTCGTGGAGATCCTTAGGGGAGGCCTATACCCAGCAGTGGGTGTCGTGCGGCTGATATGATGATGATGATGATGAAAGCTGCACAATAACAGCACATTTTTATACCGTGTGAGTACTGCATATTATATACTGTGGTACTGTTCCATGTTAAAAACATAAAGTTAATATTACCTTTCCGACAGGTATATTAACTTTATGGTTAAAAAATCTCAATCTTAAAAGCTTACGCTTTGAATACGCGCTTTTTCAAGTTAATCTGATAACCGGTGTCAAAGTTATGGAGTTGCCAGATGCTAACACATTAAATGGGCCTCCTGTTAGTAGCATAAAACAATGTTGTCCGACAAAGTTGACGAATTGATGAAGCTTGGATGTAGACAGTGCAAGGGATCCATGGTGATTCTTATGGGGAGGCCTACGCCCAGCAGTGGGCGTCGTCGTAAGGTCGAGAATGATGAACGATTATTTAAAGTTATCATATCATTATGTTTGGTTTACCTTGGTAATCTTATCCACTATAAGTAAGGCCCCAGCAGTGGGGAAAAAATGCCTGATGATGGCCTTAGCTACACATTTTTGTAAAAAAAATAGTTAATAGTTTATACATACCTATTAGTGATAAGATTTATTATCATGAATTGCTTACAAAGTTATTTAGGTATTGTCGCTAACCAACTGAAGAAAACTATGCTTAAGTTTGTTAAGCTAAAAAGTAAGCAAGGTATAGTTAAAAGGAACTCGCATAAAGTTACACAAAATCATGCGTTGCAAGAACAAACTTTAGCTAGTGAACTAGATCAAGTTTTGAAGTTATTAAAATTTATTTTAAGTGCTATCCTTCAAAGTTCTTAAGCCGGAGAATGTTCGGAATTCTCCATACCGTAACTTAAGGAAACTAATGAGCAACTTCACTTCAACGAGAGATGAACTTAGTTTCGTTTTTCGTAAATTAATTAAAGTGTCTGCAATACGATTAAATTGACAATAGACAGTGATTCGCTGCAACTTCATTCGAGAATGTATGGCAAAGATAATTTTTCTTGGACTAAAATACGTCGTTTTGCACCAAAAGCGCTCTGAAGTTAGTTATTTCAGTTGTACATTTCAATCAAATTAATCGCATTGTACAGTATTTGTGAATATGTGGGGATTGTGGGGCGCCTGAAACTATCAGCTTTTAATTGTAATTTTATCAGTATTTTTTGAAATTAACCAGTCTTCCATTTCTGTTCCTCATGAATCAATTGTTCTCATTAAGCTCAAGGTAATGTTCAAACAACATTTACAAAGTATTTTAGTTAAAACTAAAAATTAAATAAAAAAGGGATGTTCTTTAATTAGGTGATTAACAATACATATCATAACAGTTTTTAGGGTTCCGTACCCAAAGGGTAAAAACGGGACCCTATTACTAAGGCTCCGCTGTCCGTTTGCCTGTCTGTCTGTCTGTCTGTCTGTCACCAGGCTGTATCTCATGAACCGTGATAGCTAGGAAGTTGAAATTTTCACAGATGATGTATTTCTGTTACCGCTATAACTAAAAACAGAATAAAATAAATATTTAAGGGAGGCTCCCATACAACAAACGTGTTTTTTTTGCAGTTTTTTGGTACGGAACCCTTCGTGCGCGAGTCTTTTTTTCGTTAAATGGCAGATTCTGGAAATGGCAGATTCTGTCAATACCAGATTCTGTGAATGGCAGAAGTACAGTCCCAAACAACATTCTAATTTAAGCTGTCCACAAAATCAACAAGTTTATTATTGTACTTTATAAAGCTTAGATTAAATGCAGTGGCAGTTATTAGGTACAACACTAACAATAGTGTACATAGTTGAATGCTCAGTTGTAATCCTGAGACCTATCTGAAACGCAAGGAACCGCATCAGATCTTCCTAGGATTTGCATAAGCAATCAGAACGTATTCACTGGCTGACCAAAATCTGTTCTGTTGCTTAACCCCTACTTCTGAACATCTCTCTCTCTTTGTGTTAGTGATTTGACGAGATAAAAGCTGTCGATAACTCTTACCCTCGTAAGTAATGACTTGAGTAAAACTTGCAATTTTCAAATGCTTCTAATAATATTCACTTGCGATATCCAGTATAATTAATCTTAATGCATTTTTAGTGCATTTTTGGTGCATTTAAGATTGCACATGTAAGTATAATTCAAATCAATGCAAATGTAAGTATAATTCAAATACGCATTATCATCGTTATAATAACGTCTATTGAAGTCGGGTGGGGTACGAACGTACCGTACGTACGTACGGGAAGTATAACTTCCTTTTTTATTCTAAAAGCCCCACCCGACTTCAATAGACGTTATTATAACGATGATAATGCGTATCTAATGATTTGAATATTATTTCTTGCTTTTTAGAGGCAGGTTTTTTGAAGTCGGTTTTTTTGTTTTAAAAAAAAATATTTTTTGTGTAAGTACCTTCTGTATTAGGTAGTGAAGGAATATTATTAGGTATAAAAATCGGCTAAGCCAAACGTGAGATAGTCGCGGAGAAACATACATACATACAGGTCAAACTGAGAACCTTATTTTTTTTAAGTCAGTTAAAAATACTACACTAAAGGTATCCCTTTTCCAACACAGAAAACTTCATCTAATTCGGTTCATAAATAACAAAGTCGTCAAGGTAGTTAATGAAAAATCATAGTATTTTCAGGATTACTTGAAAACTACTGAACCGATTTAAAAAAATGGGACCATCTTGCAAGAATACTCAATCGAACAAAAAGAATCATCAAAATCGATCCATTAACGACGAAGATACGCTCGAACAACGATAAAAAAGTATACAATCGAATTGAGAACCTCCTCCTTTTGATGAAGTCGGTTAAAAAGGGAAATAACTTATTTCGATTCCAGCCTGACTGGTAAGAAATGAATTGATTTTTTTAACATTTAAAAATTTCATTGAAAATTGAATGCAAAGTAAAAGAAAATGTTTTAACTCTAAATAAAGGACTAAGGCCACAAATCTATTTTGCTATCATCTCCCAAGCGAGACCACGTCTCTCATTCACGCATAGTGAACAGTCTTCATTGTGTAGTTTCCATTACTTGGAACTTATGGAACACTATTGTACACTTAAATGTGTTTATGAAGTGACAAAGGTATCCCAAGAGACTTCATCGCCATTATGCATTCGGCTTTCAACATAATTTGACTTAGGCTAGATCTTCAAAAACTTTCATAATCAAATTTTCTAGAATTCTCTCAAATATTTTCTTTGTAAAACAAAACTTTGGAACCTTTTATAACTCTAAGAGTCTCCCACTGCTGGCAGTAAAGTAAATTTATTTTAATATAAGCAAATGAAACAATCATAAAAATAGTATTTTCAGACCAAAGTCTGCCAAGATAATCTTACCTTGAGCTAGTAGAAGTAAAGGCAAATAAAAATGAATTCATCTGATTCTTCTCACTATAATAATAAATTGTAATGTTTAAAAAAATAGAAAAACCATCAAAGATAAAACATACCAACGGCGAAGTAATACCTCCTTACTGACACCTTTTCGAGAAATAAATTTTCTTAAAGTTATGAATTCCAATTAAAGGCAACATTCATTGTCGAAGATTAATTTCTCGAAAAAGTGTCAGTTAAGAGGGATTGGTACTTTGCCGTCGATACGCCATTGACACAACTCTTTCTTTTACACCTCAACCACCTTTTTGAACAAACGACTAGATTAGCCAGTTACTGTACAATAGCATTAGTGGCTGTGACATAACGCTCTTCGAGTTACTTCCAATCACTATTCTGAATTTAGTATTGCGGGTAGTATAAATAAAAGGTTTGTGGACAGGATTGTCCGCAGAAGCAATTTCCTTTTCCGTAAGACGAAGCGGAATTGGAGTCTCTATCTATCAACTAAGGGAAAAAGCTCGCCGGAACAGAATTTACATTCTATCGGTTTACGCAGCTCAGGACACTCGCCTTTGAGCAAACAGCTTCCGAGAAAAGTCAACGTTTTTATTAAGAGTTGTCTGAAAATGCTCTCCGCCTATTTAGCTAGCAAGAACAAAAGGTTTATTTATATAGTTACCTGAAGAATTTGTAAAGAAAATTCCGTTTGAATTGTTTCTTATACAAGACAAGTTAGATAACGCAAATTGTTAAATACTTAATGTCTAAAAATAAATAATATACCAAATACAAAAAAATTAATAAACTTTCTTCAGTTGAACAAAGTATTCACAATAAGGTTGTTTGTTGTATTTTTTATGTGGAATACGTTCTTAATAATACTTTTTATTTCTTCTAACGATACTCTTGTGCTTATACCGATAAGTTTATTTTACTGACTGTGAAGTTTGTCTATAACAAACCATAAGTTGCAGTTACTTACAAAACATTGTGGATTGACGATCTTAGTAAAGGTCCTACGGTATTCAATCTAAAACTTGATCAACAAATATATCCGAAACTAAAGTTCCACAGTACATTTGTGGAAAGGCAGATGGTTGAAACAACAATCTATGACAACACTTACTGCGAGATTACTTCATAAAGCAAGCAAAGTGACACCCCTGAGAATGAAGATAAATATTAACAGAAGCAACCCTGCTTAATAGCAGGCCCTTCGAAGTAACTAAGGTTGATGGAACTAAGCTATAAGTCGGAATTTACGTACTGGCTTAGTGTCTTAACCATGTTGTTGATGTTATGCAATTTTGAACCTTATTGAACGAGCAAGTGTTCTACAGAATTCTTTTGTGTAGAAAATGTATCGATAATAATAAAAACAGCCTTAGGCTAGGAACTCACGGAGCGATTTTCTCCCGCACCCGCCGCGGTTAAGGAACCGCGGTTTTATTTCAAAACTCACGAGACCGCAGGTCTGTGCGGTTACGCAGCCGCCGCGGTTGCGATTATCGCCCGCAAACTTGGCGGGCGGTTATTTACGATCAGATTGTTGAGTACCGTTGAGTTCTAGACCGTCATGGACACACACCAGAAACGAGCTGTTGCGTTATAATTACTTACCGAATTTTCAAAATCTTTATTTAAAATAGGTACCACAGATTTCTTCCCATGGTTTGAGGGAGCGTCAAGTTCTTGTACTTATATTCATCTATGCTCTTATCTCATAGAACTGGCCTTTCTTGCGTCAAAGTAATTAGTAGATCGTCTTCGAATCGAATCGAAACACATCACAACGCCACGAGTAATAAATAAGTCACTGCAAAATGTAGCTACCCTCCACCGGCCACCGCGATCGCCCGCCAACCGATCGCAGAGCGCGCGGGCGCAAACCGCCGAGGCGGCGGGAACCGCGGCCCGCGCGATTCTACAAGGTTCCCGCCGGTGCAGCGGGAGCCGCAAACAATCGTGCACTCTGCGGGCGTAAAACGCGTCGTGAAATTTGCTTTTTTACATACATATACGCATTCTACAGAAGCTGCGGGTGCGGGAGAAAATCGCTCCGTGAGTTCCTAGCCTTAGGGTTAAACATTAGCACGTGACTCGCTATTATAAGCACATAACGTGGTGGATTTTAACTTTTACACAATAAAAGCGTATTCCGACAACTAACGGCAATAATTGTTCATTATGAACTATGTTATCAAAGAAAAATTATCTCATTAAATGCATTATGTTTTTAGTATTTGCCGAATACAACTTTAGTGTGTACAAATAAGTGCATATGCAGTTAACAATTTGCCTTTAGTTGTCTACAATTGCGAGTTACTTGCTAATGTTTACCCTTAATAAAATAACACGTTGGCAACGAATTGCGTAATTCACGATTCTCTGATTGCCTTTTTGGTGTCAAACACCAATATTTTAAGATCAGAGCAATATAGGTACTTAATGAATATTATTTTAATTGAAACCAATTACACGTGTAGCTTTACACACGAAATATTGTAAGATTTGTTATTAAAAGAAACATTTTATCTTTTTATTTGGAACGCAGGCGTAATTTTTGGCCTCAAAGCCACAGCTAATTATTAATGACGTAGGCCAATTAAGAACCATGTCAGTTGTTGTCAACTAATCGACTAATTTTATTAATGTTAACATACTCTGGGAGTCAACAAGGCGACGTTTTCGGAATGGTAATTAGAACGCCATAAAGTCCCAGCGAGTCACGGCATCGTTAGTTTCACATAACGTCTTTACTACGTCAACTATGTGAATTAATCTCATGGGAATTGCTTCACGACAAATACCTATACGAAAATGGCTGATACGTACATGACTTTGCGTTGCAAAAAACTACTATTGGCTCTGTAGAGCTGTAGGCCTCGCCTTTGTAACATTTTTCGTAATGGCTGCAAGGAAAATAACGACTTTTTTCCATAACTCCACCATAGCCATTCTAAAAAAGGTCGAATAATGAAATAACAAAAAAAAAACATATAAAATTATAGAACCTGCTCATAAAATTTCACTAGATTCGGTTGAGAAAGGACCTATAGAGGAGAACAAACGGACAGCTGGACTGCCGGACGAAGAAATGAAAGCCTTTTTGGAGTCATTCGGTCAATGAGGTTTTATGGTTCAAAAGATTTCGATCATCGATGATCGAAGTTCAGAAATTAAAACTCCTTATGAAATAATATGACGATATACTTGCTGTCCCCAAAAAATAACTTTTTAAAAACACTCACTACCTATTCTTCTTGATCATATTAACTTACTCGGTTGCACCGCTGTGAATGTCCATCAGCAATTTTTTTTTATTAAAATGTGTGAATGTTTCCTTCCAAAAATGAAGAAATACAATTATTTTTATCAAACCAGACATTGCTAGCTGATGGATTCCATTTTAGCCACCACATTTTTCAGGCTTTGAAGAAAAAGGAAATCTTTGTTGTATATTTAATTGTAAAAATATTTTTTTATAAGAAAATCATATTTAATATTCAAATGGACTTCAACGATAGTTTGGAAGTTCATTGATACCGAGTAACCAATTTTTAAATTGAATAAAAATGATAGGTCATTAAGTTCAATTAACTTGAAACCGACTTTTATCGAACTTTTATAAAAAAATGGTTAAGGTTTATTGTATGTATAGGGCATTTACGTTAACTCTCATGGATATAATTATAGTTTGACAGTAAAATTATCAAAAGTTGAAAGTAAATTAAGTATGTAGGTATTTTTGTGTTTTTGAGTTAGCAATTTTTAACATTTCTTTATCAACAAACAAGCACTTGAAGCGAATATTACATTATAATATCTCCCCTCCTCTCACAATATCTCAGTTATGTGCTATCATAAGTAATTTAATATAATAGATTATATGTATACTTACATATAACTATATAATCCGACGACCTGCATATTGGCCTCGGAAAAAGTTGAACACCTTAAAGAACTTTGTAGTAACGACTACAACGCTTGTGTAGTAAGTTAAAACCTGACTGAATACGCTTACTAATTATCACGATATGGTTATAAGTGTTCAGTACTTCTGATGCCGACCGTACCACTGAACACGTAGTCAACGTAGCATCGTAGCGTCGTTCGTAGCATCGTAGTCTCGTAGTTTCGTAGCACGTTGCACCGCTCGCTCGGTACTCTGATGAACTACTGTTAGCACGTTTTTGCTTTCGTGTTCTTTGAAATGACTTTTAAAAATGGTCCCAAATGTTTTTTATGGCTAGACAACCTGATGGGGTAAAGGTCATTGGGCATATTTGACCTGCTTGATGAAAATTCGCGTACAGAATGGTTTCTGTTTTTTTAAATTTACCAATATTAAATTGAAGAATATAATCCCACTTTTCAAAATACGTATTATTTTTTATGTACCAACCGGCAGAAAAAAGTTATTTCACATTTTGTGTGTGAGTAAATGCTTAGTGTTATTAAATTTTTGTTAATAAAACAAAAAGTTTTTACTTTCAGCATTGTGAAAATGTGTGGTACAAGCATAATAAACGTTTGTATTGTCTTTATTAATTTATTTTATCTTATGATAAAAATGAAACATGTCATGCAATAACGTAACTGTACCAATAGCTGACAGTGTACCTAAACCTGACATCTTGATCCAATTTAAAAAGAAGGATAAAAAGCATGGTACATTTATTTTACCAGTAGCAACACTTTTCCTGATATATGACAACACTGGCCGCCATTAAAATAAAATTTATGTGAACTTTGTTTAATGCACAAAATTAGCAAATTAAAAAAAAAATTTGCTAATTTTCTTAGTAATTTTTATGACGTGTCCGGCTTAGGAACATATAAGGATGAATAAAAAATGATGTTGCACGAGCTGGTATTATTTATTTGTAGACTTCTAACATCAAAAGAGGTAGATTATGAGTTTCTTAATATGTTGATACGATTAAAGTAACTTTAATATGTCTATATTTCTATTAAGAGATTTTAAAGTTTATTGAATGTCTTATTGTGTCAGCTATTGGTACAGTTTCGTTAATGCGACCCATACCACTGCGTAGCAGATACATTTATCTAAATACCTAGCCCTATTTCGTTTGTGTACGCCGCAGGTCAAATGTCTGAACAAAATGCCCAATGACCTTTCGAAAACTATTTTTGATGTAGATGGATGCGATGTCGTAGCGTTGTTAGTCGGGGTCTCTAAACTACGGCCCGCGGGCCAGCTCCGGCCCGCGAGCACCAACAATCCGGCCCGCGAAAGCAAGCCGGATTGAAACCAATAATACTGTAATTTACAGTATATTGGTACGATGAGCTAGCTAGATCCGGGCCCTCGGGACTTCGTGGAGGAGTTAGTCTGGCCCTTATAGTAAAAAGTTTGGAGACCTATGTTTTAGACTGACACATACAATGTTTTTTTTTTTGCGCAAATTATTTTCCTTTGTGTATCAGTATACTGATATGGTTTTAAAATAAGAAGAAAGTGCATACAAATTGCAGCAGGTCAATGATTTCAAAAGGAAGGATGAGCCCATCCGAATATTTGCTTTATAATTCCTTCATACAAGCAAAATCAGCGACATCTTTTAGATCCCACTCGAACTACTGCCATATTAGAGGTGGGCAAAAAATATTCCTGAAGTGAACTATTCAGTTCAATTGGAGTTAAGGACAAGTTCACTCATCTGGCTCCTTTGGGTCGCTAGTACTTTTAACTTTTTTTATATTTTTATAATGGTAATTATATCAGTTTTTCGATGGTATTAAGACCATAAATAAAACGTAAGCATTACAAAATCTCAAACATGTTTATTTCAAATTAGATGTTTTTGTTCTTTTTCACAGCTGTACTAAACTAATATTATAAACTATTTAAATTATTAAATATAAAAAGGAAAGATTTGTTTGTTGGTTTGATTGTTTGTAATGCAAAAATTCAAAAACTAACTGAGCAGATTTTATAAAACTTTCACCTATTGAAATTATCAGCAAGTAACATTAGCAGTATTTTATCTAAAAAAAATTAGAGATCCCAATGAAAATAGGAATAATGAAAGGAACAGTATATATTTTTTTCTATAAAAGTAATTATTGATCGGTAGATGATGACATTCGTATCATGATATGCTTTCAGCTTCGATAGTCCAGCTTTTGACATCCGTGTCATAAAAAAGAGCAGAGCATATTCTTGCGTTTTTAGGAGGCTTATGAAATAGGACTGTTTTCGTTATTTTATCTACACCCATGCTTTAAATCCTCTATAAAAGGTTCTGCAACGGTTAGCTTACTGCCACCATTACAGTATCCGAGCGGGAGGAGGACCTGCTGTGCCGCACGACCACGCGCTCAGCGTTGCATAATGAAATTCAGTACAACATTATAACACTCTCGCGGAAGACATAATGACGAGGAGGGGGAGGAAGGTCAAAGTCAAAACCTTAATAGATGATATATATCATGGGTGTAGATAAATATCATGGGTGTTTTTAATCCATAATATGTATTAATATTGTTTATTCCCAAATAAAAAAAATGAAATAAAAAAAATGGGTGTAGATAAAGTCTTGTATGCAACTGTACATAATTAGGTATTAAAACACTCATGTGATACTATTATCACACTCGGCTTCGCCTCGTTCGATAAACCCACATTCGTGTTTTAATACCCCTCATTATAGTACAGTTGCATAAATAACTATTATTCAACTCCATATTTCTTTACGCACTAGATCATTAGGCAATCTGTAATTATTTTAATTGAAATGTAATGTAGATAATTATTTTTGCAGCAATTATATGTTTCATAGGAGACATTTCTGTACGCAGTATTCGTAATCTATCCTTTCCGTTTACTCTCGTTCTTTGAGTTAACTAGCTATGGAACTAAATGAACTAAGGATCTTTTTATGGACTCAAGTGAACTACATAGTTCATTTGAATCCATATAAAGATCTTCAAGTGAACGAGTTCATTTGAGTCATGATGACCCATCTCTATTGCCTCGAACAATAACAAGTAATAGTAAAATATTTTATAATTTATTAAAATTGTTAGACACGTAATAAAAATAATGTAAAGCTACTAACCGATGATATGATATTCCATTTAACTTTTTAACGTTTGCATTATAATTTTAGCAATCTACAAATGCGCCATTCGCCATTTTTATGTCACGTCAGTCACCGTCTGTCTACCATAGTCTTCCGCGGATGACTGAATCGCGTTGGCCCTAAAATTGTAATTTTAGGGCCAACCAACTGGCGTCACTTCGCAGCGACGTTGACCGTGTCCTTACGCTAGTAATATAATAAGTCTATGCAGCAGGTAATCAGCAGCCCTAAAGTAACGTCAAATCAAATCCAATCATTTTATTGCGAATACATGTGGTAATGGATAACATAGGTAGTAAATTCGTTCAGCCATATTCTGGCATTTAAGCAGAAAAATTAAAATTATCAGTGAAATTCAAATTAAAATATCATTTTATACAAATACTTATCAAAATACTGTCTCGTCATCTAAAGTCCTTTACAGAGTTACAGGATTTTTCAATATCTGTAAATATGTTGTTCGGTATCTTATTTGAAATTTGAGTTGCCATGTAGTAATAAACTGCAGTTCTGTGTTTTGGTATTATTAAGTCATATAAATACTGAACTCTTGTAGGATTTTTACGTGTTTCGGTCATTAAGTTTTATATTTCTATGAAAGATATTTTGAATTTCCATAAATAGATAACCGTTCCGTTTACCTACATAAGTAACATTACCTAAGGGTTGGAATTTAAGGATTAAACTCGGTGGGTTTAGCCTCTTGAGTTATGACTCACTCAGCCCGTACGGAAGTGTGATCATCGTAAAACAACGCTTAAATGAAGCCTTGTACGTGACGTAATTAAAGGAGACATACCTCTCTTGTTGTGTCTCAAATATGAGGCTTAAGAACTGCTTACTTTATACTTATTAGGCGCGTTTCTGTATAAGCACTTGTAGGTAAGATTTATTATGCGTACACAAAAATATACGTTAAATCAAATTTTAATTCACTGCATTATAAATTGTAATTGTCTCATACTATGTATTACATTTTATTGTGTATTTTCTTTCAAATACGATGTGTTTTCATAAGTTAAACATACTTTAATCGCTTCTTCGTCATGAGGTCGACATTAATAATATTCCTGTTTTTAAATTTTATTGCAGGTACTAGTTTTGAAAAAAGTCCAATATACGTCATCTTTACTTTTACCATTTTACTGTAAAAATGTTTTTTGCATAATACGCATTTTTACAGTAGTGATTTTAGAATTAAACTGTACAACTAAATCATAATTTAGGTATTTCTTAAAATTATTGAAAAATAGTTTTATTAAATATTATTCAATTAAGGTATTATTACATTTCCGTGCCGCAAAAATCTGCGAAGAGTTTTAGTTGTAACTTAAAACCAAGCTACGATAGAGCAAAAACAAAGAACATTCATACCTTTTAAGGAAAGCCTCCTAAATTCTTTTAATTACAGAGTTATTCAACATTAAAATTCCGACGTGCCAGAATGTACCAGCTTTAATAACTGCCAGCAACGACAAACTGAAATGGTTTGGAATGGTCGGCAACATTTGCTTTTAAAATTCACCACGTATAGTGCTATTATTGACTTTGTGAGTACGTCTGCGAGTAAAGTTGCTGACAACTTGACAAGTTATAAACTATTTACATTCAGAAATAAGTTTTAAAAATACTTATGAGGTTCTGTTATGAGTTTGCTGATTAAACTTGCAAAAGAACACGTCTAATTTTATCGAGGCTTTTTAGAATACATTTTTAAAATGCACTTTTTAAATTGTAATATTATCGCAATCGCTAAAGAGAAACAACTCAATTAGAATTTATTTCGGTTTGATTAGTCACGATTTGACACCTGAATTAAACCAATTTCACACGGTTAAAGAACCAAATGAAGCGACAAAATCTAGTCAATGAACTGTTAATACGACCCAATATCAAACAGTCATAAAAGCGTATTAAATTACCTGACTTGATTTAAGTTTTATAGATTACCTTTTTTAAAACCAGGTCAATTGGATTGTTATTTAATACTTTTTCCTTGAGAGCAATTCACTTTGACGCAGAGAAAAGATCAATGAGCTCGAAGCCATCGTTGCTTTAAGAATGAGTTAGTTTAATCGATTTCGCAAATGCGAGATTGTGTGTTTTACCACAGATAATATAATACTATACTAGTAGTTTTACTTATAGACATAGAAAAATTTTTGCTGCGCTCAAGAAGACCAACAAAGCGTGGAAAAGTTAACATCATACGGACACGGTCTATGTAAAAATGAGACAAAAAATCAAGTGACATGTGCCAACATTTTTTACAGTAAGAGCCCCTAGCGTCCCGCCTAGCAAATGAGCAATCACAGTTTGTTTAAAATATATAATTTAAAATAAAGGTATCGTGGAGCCATGGTGTCTTGTGCTCTAAGTAACTGTGGTGTCACAAAAAGAAACAATCCAAGTAATCACACTTTTCATAGGTAAATAAGATATTGCCACACATTTCTTTAAAACCAAATTTCGCTACATTTATTCGTTTATCGACAAAGAAAACAGTATGGAATATAGTTTATTAAATTCCTTTGCCATAATATAGTCATATTTAATGAATCTAAGTCATATTTTACGTATATCATATAAAATGTATTGATTCGTTTTCGGATCACCTGTTTATTGACTTTGTTGTTCTTTGACATTCTATTTCTATGGTTTTACTAGACCACACATTGGAGATTGCTTGATTGAATGTAAATACGTCTAGCATGTGTGGTTGTGAGTCCTAATGAAATAAAAGGCTTGACGAATATATTTCTACGTGGAGACAAAATCAAAAACTTGAGTAGGTACCTACATTTAAATAAAAAGTGTCATAGTTTTTCCTCTATGATATTTAAGGCCTGCAGGCCTATTACATAAAGACAATAGATAAGCGGACGATATTCGTCCCACTCCCTGACACTTTTAACTCGCGAATAAGGTTCAATATCAAGACGACAAATTGGGTCCAATTATCGCGATTATTTTTATGTAGAGTCTGTCTAAAAAGTCTGTTTACATGAGAAATTATTAAATTATTTATAAAAACTTATACTAGTAACCCTGTTGGTGCTGTCAAAATTCTAATTGTAAACATATTTATTTATTAAGATGGGTATTGGTGGGGTGGTTGGGGATTTAGGTGGGTCATAAAATTACCTTTGAAATTACCCGTGTAAACAGACTTTTTAGACACTTGCTCTTCTGGATAACACCATCAGATAAAAACATTACCTGTGAAACTTGTCCTTTTTTTTCGAACTAAAAAAGTCAACGTCGGAAAAACTTAGCTCTATTCTGTCTGCAAGGCTTCCTATTGATCAGATCTATCTGCACTTGCTAGTAGTACAACTATCCAATAATGTTTGGCAGTAGCGGGTGTGGTCGACGTGTGGGTGGAGTTGCGCGGCCCGCGGTTCGTCGTGCATCGCAACAGCGCCGTCCTGCGCTGCGAACACAACGTCGATCCGGAGTCTCTGTATAAGGTACGTTTCTTATTGTACGTATGCGTGAAAAGTTCGAAACTCATACTCTTTCGCAATAACGTATTTTCGGAAGTTTGTTGCCTCGTAGCTTAGAGCAACGAAACCAGCGTTGCTCTAAGCCTCGTAGCAATAAAATCTATAGTCTGTAAAGCTAGGATTTCCTAGGATGACGGTGCCGTCATATTACGGCCGTCATTTAGCGGCGTAGAACGTTGTCTATATAAACAATACGACGCGGTTTCTGACGTTACGGTGTCGCCATATTGTTTACATAGGCAACATTCAACGCCGCTATATTACGGCCGTAATATGACGGCACCGTCATCCTAGGAAACCCTAGATTTACTGGCAAGTCACATAAGATAGCACGTTTTAGTTTATTTTATTTCTATTTAAATTATATTTCTTTTATGTAAAATGAAATAATAAAAATATGCGAGAAACTGCACTAAATCATAAAAATATTTAAATAACTTGCGAGTAGTATTCAGTGTAAATTGTAACGTGAATAAAATCGCAAACATCAATAAATAGCTTGTGTAAACAATTGGGCCACAATAAAAATAATGAATATAATTCACATGTTATAATTTGTAATAATAATTATTAAAAATCTTTAGTAAGTATGTAAAATTGTAAGTGACCATTATCGAACCTTCAAAGACTTCGAAGCTTCGACTCTACCTATTTGTTGTGCCACACTGACATTTCAATTCCGCGCGAGTGTTCGCTATCCGTTTCGGGCGTAATAAAGTGTTCCATTTACTACCTTTGTTTCGATGTAGTTACATTACGGCAAAAGATCCAATGTATTACTGAATAGCTTGGCGTGAAGATCCACTGCATTACTGAATGTGAAAGATTACAAGTATTTGTATTGATACGTAAAATTATTTCCTTTTAATTTCAGTTATAAGTAATCACATAGTATAATTACATTATTTTACCTCATAACTGCTTATCTAAATTTATAAGAATGCAAATGCAATGTAACTTAATATGAAATGGACAATTCATTTAGAATGGACATCATTATTATTTTCATTAAAACAAAAAAAAAAACAAGTTCGTACGAATTTTTCACCGTTCAGTGAACTTACACCATATCGTATAAATTTATTTTTCATTAAAAAAACTATCTGAAATCACTTATAAACCCATTTCTTCACCTATCTTTAAATAGCTTTATGTCTTTGCACCATTTATGTTGAAGAAAAATAACCAACATCTTTTGTTTAGTTTTGTCCACAGGCCGTTGCTTACCTACACACAATAGGGTGACAAATGTGTGTGATAAATTTGTGTTATTTCGGGATAAACTACGTGTTTTTTGTTGCTTTCTGTCACCAAAGAGATTAATGCGATATATAAAGCACAATAAAAGTTTCAGGATTCCGTGTGAAGGGAAAAATCTGGTTTCTTACAAAAAATAGTAGTTTGTGAAGAAAAATACAAGAAAATAACGTATAGGACAAGATATACACAGTAATAATTATAATAAGGTAACCTACTTACCGTTAGGTTAAAACTTTTAATGGAAAATGACAGCTTTTTACATTTTTGGTTATTTGAGCATAATTAAGTATTTATAATTTAAACACATCTATCTTATTTAATCTTTATTTTTTGTGTCTGACAGCTTCTAAATTATTTATAAAGAAAACGATTTAAAAGTATTAGAATTTAATGGGAGCTGTCTCAAGTAGGTACGTATAAAATGTATGCTAAAGTATAAACAAGAAAATAGAAAGATTTAAATCAACGAATAGAACTAAATACCCAAAACAATGCAGTGTTCCCAGAGACCTCGGGATCGGACATTTTTTACTGACCCCGCAGATTGACGTAGTTAGTTATGCTGATCAATTTACTAGAAGTAACCCCAGGTCAAATATGGACAGTTGTCGAGAAAAAAAATCTTAAAGTTGGCTGTTTGGAAAGGGTCAAAAAACAGAAAAACTGAAATATGTCTTTTGTCATTGGTTCTTTTAAAATTATTTATTTATTGTATTTTGTACTACTAAATTATGGTTATTTTGGACTATTTATAAAATGTCAATTATCAATAACTTTAAAAATTTTTGGAAAAAAGCTGTTTTTAAATTATATTTATTTTTAAAAAAAGTGTTCAGTTTGCGCACGAAATTTTTACTGCAAGTAAACTTAAGCTTTATATCTACCTACTGAAAAAAAATCATCTCGGAATCTTACGTCTTATTTGAGATATTCGTGATTTTAATTTTGTGTAAGCGCTTGCATCATTTTTCATGGCAAATATTGCATGGAAGTTATTTGCTTTGTACAAAGTGACATTAAGTCAATCTGCGGGGTCAGTAAAAAATGTCCGATCCCGAGGTCTCTGGAAACACTGTGCAATGTTTTATTTTACGCGAACGCTTTTTCTCTTCCATGATTAATTTCTCGTACAAGCAGAATCTAACAATAGTCACGATTGTTTCTATAGACAATAAAAGTTTTCTCTCTAGTTAATTCAGTAAGCGGACACAGTCAGAAAGTGCAAAGTGCCACTCTCATAAACAAAAGCGGAACAGTGCATTGTTCAGCGAAACAAGTTACTTTTACGGCGCTTTTTTTGTACCGAAATAACACTTTTTTGTTTTTCGTCGTCGAAGGTACCTATTTAATTAATGCTGACTAGTGAAGTTTGAAAATATGGTATGAAGTAACACCATCTAAGAAAGTTTGGGTCATTTCATAAAGAATACGTTTTTTAACAATGATAGTTTTGGCATATTATTCATAAAAAAAATAACACTTTATACTTAACCTATTTCAACTCTAAAAAATACAATTAGCACTACTTGTATTTTTTTTTTCAAATTATAATGACAGGATGACAAAAAAAATATCCCGCTTGGTTGCTGTAGATGAAGATTTTTTGTACGCGCGCATAATAATATGAGTTATGTTCCCGGATATTTTTTTTTTATCTAAAAATAGTTGATGTTGTTTGTTCGTAATAGGATTGTCAACTGTTTCATACCTGCATGTAAAAGTCAACGAAGGAGGTCAATAATACCGTCTGCTACAAAGAGGGCTTTTCAAAGTGACATTTATAGTAAAAACGTAACTATACTATTCGCCTCACGATATGGCGTTAATGGTCAAGTGAAGTGTCAAAATTGGTTTGAAAAATAAACGGCCGTTTTCCTATGTATTCTACAGTTGACACTTTTTTATCAACGCCATCTATCGAGCCTACAGCTTTTTGTCATTTTGAAAAGCCCTCAATGAAAACCGAACATCTTCATCTCCGGTTCTTCTCATGAAAACCCCAAGCGATGTGAAAAAATGTTGAGATTTAAGTAGGTACTTAAAAACAAAATTACATATGTAGCGGCATCTACTGTACCGCCGCACATAACTACACATGGTTGCAACGAGATTCATCACCATGTGACTAGATGGCGCTAGTGTCGTATAAACACAAAGATTAGTAAGGAACAGCAACTCGTAGTATGCAGAATGTATGGAGAAACCTACACCTCGCTATCGGAGTTTTCTCAGCCACCAAACTATATATACAACTTCCAACCATCATCGGTTGGACCGCGGTCCCCGGGCAAATACCACCTAGCCCGGAGGAAGATCTTCCACTTTGGCCTTCCTACTAGTGGCATTCCCATACCATACTTCATTCCTACATTGGTGACCCCCGACGGAGCACATCAAGCACCTTCAGCAACGCAGCGCAGCCATCACTCCTCATACCTTATCCAGCATCCGCAGCAGTCACACCGCAAGCAGAAGCACAGCAGCCAAGCAGCCTTCAAGGTTCCATCGCAGCATCATTGACGACGCTTCCTGGACCTTCGGCAACTCTCGACGGCATTATCCCGACCTGGTCTTCGCAGCCCACGACTGGAGCATCACTGGGCCCTTACTCCGGCGTGGCAGCTCTGCGCACCCTACCAGCAGCTCGGACCTACCGTCACCTTCCACTGTCCCGACTCACCGTGGACACGGATCTACCTGCAGCACTGGCGGACGCGCCTTCCTTCACCCCGCATCGTCTCGACTCACCGTAGACTGTCTCGACTCACCGCAGACTGGGGCATCTCCTGCAGCACCCTACTCTGGCACTTGCATAGCTCTGACGCACTGACAGCTGAGCTTGGACTACCCTTGGACTATCGACCTCCGGTCTCAGGGGGGGAGTGATGTAGCGGCATTTACCGTACCGCCGCACATAACTACACATGGTTGCAACGAGATTCATCACCATGTGACTAGATGGCGCTAGTGTCGTATAAACACAAAGATTAGTAAGGAACAGCAACTCGTAGTATGCAGAATGTATGGAGAAACCTACACCTCGCTATCGGAGTTTTCTCAGCCACCAAACTATAATATATACAACTTCCAACCATCATCGGTTGGACCGCGGTCCCCGGGCTAATACCACCCAGCCCGGAGGAAGATCTTCCACTTTGGCCTTCCTACTAGTGGCTACCTCTCTCCATACCTTTCCACACTATCATTCCTACACATATCGTATTTTAAAACATTAACGTCACATAAATAGAAAGGAAACAATAAATCTACACTATACAAAATAGTTAAAAATGAGAGAGCCTTAAATGCCGCACATAAATATTCGGCAAGTGGTTCGCGAAAACCCCTGAACTTGTGTTTACCCAATTTGCGAGTTTCAGTGAATTTTTATAGAGTCGTATCGACGTCCCACAGGGAATGCCGAATGTGATTTAGTATTCTGAGACTTAAGGTCAGAAGGCCTGTTCTGAAAAGTAAACTAGTCTTCTCATTTTCAACATCTCTTAATAATAGGGTAAAAAAATATTTACTGAAATAAAATGTTTAATGTGTAATTTTAACAATAATTCTCTCAATAGTACTATAACTAGTTTAATTGAAACTTTTAAACTATTATATTTCAATTCAAAATTTTATCTTATCTAAGGTCGAAACAGTTAGTCGATACTTATAGTAATACATACATTTATTAGAACGAGAAACTGACTGAATCCAACGAATGCGTTGAACATAGCCTAAATTATTTGGATTGGATCTTGCACAAGGTTTTCTTCTATATACCTTTTATGGGCGAGCACTAGAAAAACGTTTTTCGAAATTAAAAACGGTAAAACGTACAAAGATTTTATTGAAAAAAAAAAACTTAGTAGAACGAAATCCACGAATGCAACTATCTCCAGCTTTTTTAAAAATTGATAAAAAAGTAAAACGGATTTATTGAAATCTCTACCTTCAAATAAATAACATAGCTTTTAGCAAATGGAAAATCAGTATTTATAAGGGTCGAGTTAGTCGAATGCGCTAAATCTCTGCAGAATATGAGAGCCTTAATCCGCTTTAGAGCTTTAGGTCGATTGGCCCAGATTCACGGTAGACTAGATTCAGCATCCTAGAATAGTGTCGTATTGTTTCTGTTAGTCGTATTTAGAAGTGGATCGCTTATTATACAGTTGATCGCTGAAGTAACGGAATCGTTATGACTAAAAATGTTGACACAATTGCACCACAAATGGAGTTGGTGCATGATCCATTAAAATAACGTGAAGCGAGCTCTTAAAACAATTAGACTGGACAATCTAAGATTATCCTACTATACTGAATGGGAAAGTTTGTTTGATAATATATTTGTTTGGAATACATATATAATGTAAAAAATATTTTAGTTGTCAAACCTGTCATAATATGTTTCCATGGGACCCATGAGACGACAAATATAGTCAAGATTATAAACAAGATTAACAAAACATAATCAAGATACTCATAGATTACCTTTACAAGTTCCAATCGAATCATGATGACACCAAGCAAGACCAATATCACAGCCAATATCTTAAGAGGTTTTAACTACTTAAGTATATTAAGTAGAACTAAGTAAAACAGGCTTAACCATCGGGTGGAAAGCAAACATATCTTCCAAGTTTCATATTAGCTCTGTAATGTACACCCCTGACTCTTGGGAATAGGGCTCTTTCAAGGTTATATTGTATGAAGTACTTGATGTTGGAATTGATTTTGCACGCAAAATGTGTTAGTGCTTTAGTTAGCAGGAAAGTATTTTACTAAGATAGAATATTCATAAACTAGTTAGAAATAAAAAAAATATAAAAGAGGAAACTAATTGACGACCTCCGTGGTCGAGTGGTTTGCACGCCGGTTTTCAAGGTGTCACCATCTCTTGAGGTCCCGGGTTCGATCCCCGGCTGGGTCAATGTAGAAAAACAACTTTTCAATATTGTCTCAGGTCTGGGTGTGTGTCATACCACCGTTGTTTCTGATTTCCATAACACAAGCAATGTATGTGATGTTGTCAAATATTTATTATTTATTTTATTTTATTTAATTAATAATGATGTCTACTTTTTTTCTATTTTCCTCTAGAGGTTTCGTCCGCGTGGACGGAAATGGCTCTGTTTGTTATCTTTTCACGCCTAAGCAGCTGAACTAATTTCGATGAAGTTTGGTATATAGACTTTGAGAAGAAGATAAGCTTCTTTTATTCCCGAAACTTGCCGCACGCGACAGCTATCGATAAATAAAAAATCAACAAAATCAGAATTACACATTTCTCATCCATAAGTCATCAAATCGATTGGAAGTAATTCCATAATGTTTTGTGCTGATAGGTACAATCTCTGAAATAAGTTCTGGCAATTCTACTAATGGAAGCGATGTGATTATTCTGATACGAAGGTATTCATGTCATCGCGAATGCAGATCAAAAAGCATAAAGCGAAATTTTCACTTAATAAACGAGTGTTTATTATATTTTTAATCCTCATTAAATGCTTAAAAAACAACAATTAATAATTTTCTAAAGCAACGCGGCTTCCGTCTAAACGTGTCAATATCTTAATCAAATAATTTTAAACGCTAAAGTATTTTAAATTGAAATGACTAAAATTTTATTTTGTTTCATTAGTCTCTTTGGGGCTGACACGAGCAAACTTTACCGCTAATACACTTCAGATTATAATATGCCAATTTCTCAGCTTTTATTAAACGCTTGGTATTTCACAGGTGGTGTTTTACAAGAATGGGCATCGTATAATGAAATTTGTGAGAGGGCGCGACCCTCCATATGAGCTTTACAACGTGACGGGGGCTGATATAAACGTAAGTTTTTAGGAGAATGGCTGAGACAGCAGATGCGACATGAATGTTTCGACCTGGCCACGCGAAGCAGCGACCGGCAACGTAACATGCGACTTCCTAATACACGTGTGATACTGCGAATTCTGAGTCATTCTACCACCGGCCGACCAAGATTCCAGGCTCACGGCGGGTTCCCTGTTTGGTTAAAATTCCATGCATATGCACGAAGTGATTCTCTTCCGCTTAATAATGCGCACAGACAAGAAGTAGAATTCCCTGCTTGCATCTAAAATACTACCCCCAGATATATTTAAAGCTCGAATGAATCTACTGGGCAAGCTCGCCTTTTTCTTAAGAGTAAGCCCATTATTTAAAAAAGCCACAGTAAGGTAAGTGAGTCAAGCACGCAATGAAGAGAGAATTCGCTCGTCGCTTTGCGGTTCGCCCCTTCTCGTGGCCAGGCTCTTCGGCAGAAATGTTGAAGGTTAGGTAGTAAACAAGGATTTTCGAATTTCTTCAGACATAGACAAAATGTTATAAAGATCTTAAACAAGAGCTAGAGAAGGTAAATTCAAGAGGTTTCACCCTACTGAAGTTCTCATGCATATAAATCGTAACAAGGATGCAGATTTTTTATTTATTAAACTGTGAATTTATAATTTAGTGAAAACAACGCAATTAATCAACAATGGCTTGTTATTTTTGCAGCCCAGTTTATTTAACGTAGAAATAATATTTAAATGAATAATTGGCAAAATAGAAATACAAACTGAAATTGAAATCAAATTAATTAGCTTCCCTTTACGAGCTGCCAAAATAATGTATCCATTACACGGGCTACATAAATCATAACGAACACTGATTAATGAAAATTGTGGAGTCGACGCAATCATTTGTATTGCGAATAAGTCATATCTCTTCATACTACCATTATCAAATCCGAAAGGAAAGGTTTTTGATATCAAGATCGTAAGCTTAGGTAAATTTTCAAATATACACTAAATCACGAATAATGCAAACTTATCTTAACAAACAAAATAAACACCTAATTTTCATTTTGAAATGAAATTATCAAGTTACCTAAAAATCACGCACTTCCATAGTTACAACTTTACAAGTGCACTATCACTTCTTGACGCCGACGCGGCCGCATGAGGCCAGTTAAAAATTATTTGAGCCATTCTGTCAACGCCGAGCCGGCCGCATGAGGCCAGCCATAGCCTTCTATATCTTCCAAGCCCTGAAGTTGAGCAGAACGGCAACATCGCATGTGGTCAAGCACATAGTATAAAGTTATTTTAAAAATTGTTTATTATTTTTCCTATATTATCTATGTTTAAACTAGTTGTAAATTGTGATGTAAGATTATTTCAATAAAGTTTTATATTTATTATTATTATTTATTTATTAGAACATAAGGTTTGAGTCAAATTATTTGAACTTTTTGGGGGTCCTTTAGTACGATGAGCATTTTGATCTAAGCCTCCTGTAGCAATAAATCTTACATCATTGGAAAGGTATTTAAATTTGAAACACTTTATTGTTTTACTATAATCGTCAACTATTAGTACTTTGAGAGTTATAACGCTCTAAACTTGACCAATTTTTTTAACATTAATGACCTGAAACTCCGAAAATACTAACAATTAATAGAAAGTATGTTTGCAGCAAATATTTGTCATACAAAAACCTTTCTTATGATATATCATTCATTTCTATAGGTGTGGTAGATCAACTCCCATAGACAATAAACCACTTTTATACTTTAATAACCTTTAACTCCAAAAGTATTAACAATTGATTTAAAGTATATTTACAGCAAATATTTGTCTTTAAAAGACCTTTCTAATGATATATCACTTATTGCTAGAGGGCGTGTTAATCAACTCCCTGCTGAAGAAAATCAACAAAAAAGATGATATCTTTGACAGCCATTTTTTCCTGGTTAACATTGATATTTTTCTTATTGTTTAATATACAAAGCATTTCAATAAAAGAACTAAATTATTTTCATTTTTTAAACCTCACACGATTACTAGGAATAAAAATATCGACCTCTTAAAATTGAAATACATTTAGTATGGAGACTGGCCGACGACATGACCACGAACTGACAGTAACAGACGTTGCCAAACTTATGTTCACGGCTTGCAATTAAAGAAGGCTATGGGCCAGCACTTTGTTTACGTTTTCTTCTATTGTTCTCTTATCTTCTCTGGTGATAATATTTTTTAGAATTTTTAGGCGGGTATACGGCCGGCGCAGATGGGTTAAAAAACTTATTTAGTTCACTTTTGTTGTCAATCCAGAATTCCGAGCTTCTTAGGTATTACTACAATGACAAGTATGCCAAAAGTTATGTTAAAATGAACATTAAAAAATTTGTGCTTCAATTTAGAAAAAGGAATAGAAAACGGGCTGCTTGAAAAAAATACAACGTGTAACAGAATTAATGACCAAACCAGATTATGATAGATAGAGAACATCAAACTAAACAACTTTTACTATTGGACCAACTCTGAAATCGCGAAAAAAATCTACTGTTATCATACAAAAATTAATAACGAAAATATGAAAATGTATGAAACAGCTGACATTTTTTTCGCGATTTCAGAGTTGGTCCCATAGTAAAAGTTGTTCAGTTTGATGGTCTCTATCAATCTACCTTATTCTGGTTTAGCCATTAATGTTGTAAAAAAAATATGAGAATGTCTTTGAAAGAAAGTGTTATTTGACGTTCATACTCATATTCTCTGGCTCTACTTAATTGTGGACCAAGAAGCTTATACCCACAATGGAGATTGCACGCCTAGTATCATAGTGAAGATTGAAAAAAGACTCTTTAGTGACGTCACGGCGTATTGCTATCTCTTTCTTTTCGCTTTACAATACGTTTTCGTTTCTCACGAACGAACGAACGACGAACAACGAACACGTATTGTAACACTAAAGAAAGAGGTTGCAATAAGCCGTCACGTCACTCAAGGACATTTTTTCTATCTCCACTATGACACTGGCCGTGCAATCTCCATTGGAGGGAGGTATAAGCTTCTTGTTGTGGACTATTATTGGATTTCTTTTTCACAGCTTATCCAGCTGTACCCAACCTCGATAACGCTGGAAAGGCTCGACTTTTCAGCGTCGGGTCCGTACGCTTGCGAGATTGCGCTTGAAACACCGCTCTACTCGAAAGTGTCAAAGATACATGAACTAAATGTCATTGGTAAGTTATTTTTCAAAATAAAATCATTTTTATTGATTTGGTATGTGCATTTCAAAATGTCAAAAAGCTGTAGGCTCGATAGATGGCGTTGATAAAAATGTATGTCGCAATGTATTTTTTTTAACTAATCTTTGAAGAGTACTCAGGTTGGCAGGCAGATGTAATCCTAAAATGTTTCTCTTTGGGCAGATGCTAGCCAGCGAAGCGAGCGCTTACTTTCCTCTTTGGTACAGGCCGTTAATTTTTAAAAGCCAATTTTGACTCATCTCTTTCCATCAACGCCACCTAGTGAGGCAAATAGGTAGTAACTATTTTTATTTTTTTAATGTCACTTCGAAAAGCCCTCATTAGTCGAAATCGATCGTGTAATGATTTAGCCTATTGGATAGTAATAAATACATCATAAAATAAAGTCAGTACCTAATGGTTTCTCAAATCATAAAATAAAGTTTACGTATAATGGATAAGCAGAAATTACATTTTTGTATTAATAATACGGAGCTCAGTAAATTGATCGTTTATTATTAGAAAGCTTCAAATATACGTATTTTTACAACGTTTAATTTCACTACAAAATTCTTTGTTAGCAAGAAATAACGTGCCTCGTTGACAGCAAAAATATTGTGTAAGTAGAATTACTTGCTACTTCAATCAAAACATTCAAAAGTTTTCTAAAGACATGAAAATGAATAATTATCTTGTTCTAAAAACAAAGAAAAGTAACAGATTTTAGAAAACAATTAAGTTTTGTTGTTTTGCGTGTTTCGCGCACCTGACAGATCCCACCATTATTAGCCCACGGGGAATTAGAAAAGCGTGCATTAATTAAGATAATTATGAGTGGCGTTTAATAACAAAAGGAACCGGAACGATATCATAAATATTTATTATGTATTTATCAAAAATTCTGTTAACATCTCACCTACCATTCACATTTTAGGTATTGGCCTAAAAATGATGGACTTTCAGTAGACAAAAATATTCAGAAAATGTTATATTATGGCTAAGTTGTTGTTAAAAATCCTACTTTTCTTTTAGAACTTGTAAAACTCTCTAAATGTTACCCTTACCCCCGGTTTCTGAGGTACTTATCGGTGGTTTATCGTAGGTTTAACTTTATCAGAGGGGTCAACATTATCTGGTTTTAAGTTGATTGTATTACTATAAACCAAATAATGTGGACCACTCCGATTAAGTAGGTACCTCAGAAACCGGAAGTTAGTCTTAGAGGAAATTGATTCCTTCTCAGCCAACGCCAACATATAGCTAAACTAACCACATGTTTAGCTACACGATTTAAAAATATGAAACTTGTAACATTGACACAAAATAGTTAAGGTTACTGGCTGTACGAAAACTACGAGCGACTTTTTGTAGCTGCGATAATCGCCCACTTATCGAGCGACAAGAAAAAGCCGCGATTATCGCAGCTACGAAAAGTCGCTTGTAGGCGTTTACGTACTGAACTCTGTTGGCCGATTGCACTAAACTTAAGAATCGCCTAAGTCTTTTGCTAACTACAACATGACCAAATTACAACCGTGTCATAAACTTAGCCGTCATGTAGCTGTCATTCGCTAAGTTAACTTGGTCGAGTTGTAGATAAGAAAAGACTTAGGCGGTTCTTAAGTTTAGTGCTTTCACGCGTGTATGTTCTATTCTCGGCGACAAAAAATCGCAGAGCGCTTATGGGCGGGAAACCATAAATAACGTAATTTCGAAATAACAGTGCCATTCTTTTTCAGTACGTCAAAAACACCGTCCGAAGATAAAAATAAAACACAAAAAATATTCAGCGTCAGATCACCTGGAAGCGACCTGCCAGAGTGCGGCGGCCCTCCCCGCCCCCCACCTCACCTGGTTCATAAATAACGTGAAGGTAGGTAACCTGAATTAATTATACATCTCGAAATAAAGCCACTAACTACTCCATTCCGAAATCCTAGAAAGCTGAAATTTGGTATGCAACTTGTTACGAAAAACCCCTAATGCCGAATGTGGTAGATAGATACCATCAAACTGAACAACTTTTACTATGGGCCTGAAATCGAGAAGAAAATCAGGGGGGTGATTTTGTAATTTTGTTGCAATCAACTCTGACAGAAATCGCAGTTACATTGCTGCTTTAGTTAGAACCAATGTGACAACTATCTTACTTAAAGCAGCAATGCAACCGCGCTTTCAATCGATTTCAATCGAGAATTGTTAGCAACAGCTTTCCGTAATCAAGGTACAGGTGTTTCATACAAAAATTAATAACGAAAACATCAAAATGTAGGTATATGTCCATCAGCTATTTTTAATGTCCCCACTGCTGGGCCACAGGCCTTCCTTATGGGTGATAAGGAGGACGGGCCATAACCCACCACGCGGGCCCAATGCGGAATGCGGATTGGTGGGCAAAATGTATAACAACTTATTTTTTTCGCGATTTTAGAGTTGGTCCCATGGTAAAAGTTATCGTTGGATAAGCTAGTACCTACTAGTTAAACAGCAAAAATATCTAAAACTTCGAACTTTTACCCCGCAACCCCTTAAACTAGGGTATTCAAGTTTGTATGAGACTTCCGTCAATTTTTATGCTAGAGGTCTGCAAATTGATATAGGGACTCCTTGTTAAGATAGAGAGTGGGCTATACAAAAATAATTGAAATCCCACCAAAATCATTTTTATGTATAATAAATGGTTCGCACTGTCAGAAAGTTATCAGACCTCATGTAGAGTCAAGCTTCTAAGCTTCTCTACACGCCCTAACTTCATAAAGTCTACAACTTAGTGAACTATTGTAAAACAGAAAAGTAATGAACAGTGAATATTTTTTTATACGCTCATGTGAATGTAGCGAAATGGCCAAGCCACAGATTTGACTTTTGTGAAGTTAGGGCTTGTAGAGTAAGGGCGCTTGGGACTACATGAGGTCTACTGATAACTTTTTGTCAGTGTGAGCCATATGGTCTCATCTTCGCAACATTTTACATGCAAAAGTTTTTCGTGGGATTAATTATA
The DNA here is from genome assembly GCA_928269145.1 of Agriphila tristella. Taxonomy (NCBI): domain Eukaryota; kingdom Metazoa; phylum Arthropoda; class Insecta; order Lepidoptera; family Crambidae; genus Agriphila; species Agriphila tristella. Next base: position 22,982,094 of record OV743439.1, read on the forward strand.
CATCTTAAAATAAAGCGAAATAAATGCTCCATTCCATTTTAGTCCAATTATCTCACTCCGTTAATTTTTGATGCGATTGGGTTGTTCTTTTTTGGGTTGATGGCACCCGTCCTAACTGGGCCTTGTTTTATTTTGCTAATCACAGATTTATTTTTATTTTTTTATTCAACCTGAATACTAAAAAAATATTTGGTATGTTACTTATTTTTTACATCCATTAAATACTTACTTAAAAGTTATCAAATTATGTTAAGTGAAAATAATGACAACACTTAAGTAGTACTTAAGTAATAAAAAGTATTTGGTTACAACGGTAACAAGTACTTAATAAAATAACAAAAAGTGGAACACTGTTTTTGGGTGAAAAGCTTAGTGGTTAGTTAATTCATGCACTGCTGAGTACTACTGTGTGGAGTAGACATTAAAAAGTAGTCACACAACTTTTCAGATATGAAAACTCTAATTTCGCTTCTCCGTGCCAGGTTTATCAAAAGGGGAACGGCAAGTCTAAAAGTGTAAAAAAAACTGGGTGATAACTCTTTTACCGCTTCCGTACTCAACCTTTTAGCTCTCACGTGTACATGTGGTAGCCATGATGATACAGAACAGGGGTGTCATAGATACGAAATTCGGATCTAGATAATATGGATACGGATATGAATAATACGAAACTTTTTTCAGTTACGGTTACGCAAATCAAAATGTTACGAATAATCAAGTAGTTTCAGTTACGGATATTCGAAAGACAAAGCCGTTCGAAAGTCATAAATAAAAATGATTATAAACTTTTTAATCTTATTCAATTACGGTTTGATTTACTTTAGTTTTTGGATATCTGATAGTTTTGGTTACAGTTGTCATGGATACGAAATTTTGGATTTAGATAGTATGGATACGGATATGAATAATACGAAACTTTATTCAGTTACGGTTACGGATGTAAAAATTGTCTTTTGAATATCCGTAACTAAAACTACTTGATTATTTCAAGTAGTTTCAGTTACGGATATTCGAAAGACAAAGCCGTTTGAAACTCTTAACTAAAATGATAAGAAACTTTTTTCAGTTACGGTGTTGTATATACATACTTTCGTTTCCTGATATCTGATAGTTTCGGTTACAGTTAAAAGCTGATGTAACAACCCTGATAAAGGCACATACGCACACATAACGTGAATATTTTATGCTAATGCAACCCACCTGAAGATTTTAGAAACGGCGCGTCTAGCTCTATGGAACGCCTTTCTGATTATCTTTCTTTAAATTATTTGACAGTGTTATAGCCTCGTGAGATAAATGGTTTTATGAACACTTTAACAAAGTAAACGTCATCTAGTAATTAATATTTAAGTAGGTAAACTAGAATTCAAAATTGCAAAGTTTCTAAGCATATATAAACGTAGGTATCTATATTTATTATAAAAACAATATTGTGTAAATTGAAAGCATCTCATAAAACATTAAAATATCAGAGAACTAGAAACTATGTAAAAAATGTATAGCCTAAACAATATATAAAACGAACAAACAAAAGTACAAAATTGATGCAGCATTCTTTTGTTTCTAAATTATAAAATTGAATATCACACGCGATTTGCTTTCATGATTGGTATTGGGCCCACAAAAATGCAATCGCATATTTTACTATCTGAGTTTATTGTGAGCAATGTCCATGAAAAAGCCGTACGCTACTGAAATATAGCCTCAGTTTCATTGGAATAAAATATTTATTCGGGTGAATCACTTTTTGCTGTTCTATTTAGTTCATTTCAGCGTATACTGGCGTATCGCTGCCATGAAGCTAAGTAAATAAAACTAAGTAAATATAAAAGTGTATTCAATATAAAAAATTAATACATAGTAATTACTGCTATTTTCACACAAAATAATAGTATATATATATATAGTTGGTATAGTTGGAGATCCTCTAAAAATCCAATAACTATAGCAAAATAATAATTGGCAACAAAGATTTTTTTTATTAATTTGTTTATTGCAAACATGTAGCGTACATACAAGATGAAATCTTATAATAACAAATGCATGCAGCCTGCAGACTTGCAGGCTAATATGGCAATATATTAATAAAGCTATTCATAGCATTTTTTATTATTATAAATAATTATGCTTTTTTAAATTACGTTCATTTTAAGAAATAAAATATGTTATTTTCATGAAAATCTTTTTCAGATAGTAACAAAAAGGAAGGAAACATTTACTTTATAATAATCTAGAAGTAGCAAACAAATGCAATGATATTTTACTATCAAGCTAACGGCCGAATACTCAAACGCTACTTAACTTTGAGCGGCTCTCAAACAGCATGCTGTCTTTGTCATATCTTTGACATTTAATGCGACATAACGACGTTTGAGAGCCCCTCAAATTTAATTAGCGTTTGAGTATTCGGCCATAAGTCTTCTATATCATAGGAAAATGAGGTTTACAATTTACAACATTCAAATGCATCAACTTTTTTAACAGGTAGATGAGAAGCTTACAATCCCCCATGGCACGGTCAACGTCCACCGTCACCACCATGGGATGCCGTTATCCATGACCAACTCCTCCCTGGATTACCCCTTAAGTACCCTAGAGCTGTACCCCAATCAAACCGTGGATGTCACCTGCCTGAGCACCATACCGAGCTACGCCAGTTTGGGGGAAGGGTTTGCTGATGTGCAAAACCATACTATCACGGGTAAGAAAACTTAATGACCTCGAACGATGTTCAAAACATGGTTCTTTAGGGTACATAATTATAGAAAAGCTGCTCGGAAAAACAAATCCTCCTATACTAAAGACAAAGAACGTTGTATGGGAAAGTAAAAAAAAATAAGTTTTTCCACTCATGTCTTCTTGACAAAAATGTTTAGTTTCAATGGTAGAACACTCACCTAAAGGTATTTAAACGATAAAAAAATAACGGTGTTTAACGGCGATTTTATTGAAATATTTTACTGCTTAACAAAGTTAAAAAATACAATATAAACTGATATTGATGAGTAAAAAGAGAATTAGGAACATGTTTGTGAGTTAATAGATTGCAAAGTGGCTCCGGCTTAATTGGACCATAATCCAAAATTGGCTTCCGATTTCAAACTCGTATACCTGGAAAACACGTTAAGCCATTCCCGGCTTTAGCCATAATTATAATGGCGGTCGTTAAGCCAGGCCAGAGGTCTGAAAGGCCGGGGTTGAACAACTCTCAGGGTGACACCAGTTCGGCCACTAATGACACTTTTCGTATGGCGGAAGTCATTTACGATCCGGTTTTGGGGCCCAAACAAAATTATACTTATCCTGACCAGGGTAGCTGTACTGATGGATAAATTTATTAATTATGGTGTTAATGACGTTCTTGATAAACTTGATAAGCTCTGTATCAGAGTGGCATTTAAGCTGAATATTTGCCGCCGAAGCATCTTATCAATTTCAACTAAACAAAAAAACTTTTAATGGCTCAGTCAGTATTGTTGTTGTTTCTAATTTCTGTTACAATGAAACTAGTCTAGCAACTTATTCTTTTGTCGATGTTACAATCAGGTAGTGGAAGTATTCCATCCAGGCACATCATATCAGAGAGACTAACGTAGGTATTTTACATGATTTCGTTATTAAGGCAGAATTTCGATCAAAAACAACATAACTATTAAACCAAAACCAAGACGCTCGTCCATAAAAGTAAATATTAATTTAAGATAGTTTAATTTAAGTTCTTCTTTCAGTGAGGGTGGTCAGAATCGAGCCGGCGCCCACCCAACTACCTGTGAAAATCGTTAGCACCGAAATGAACTTTTCGTGTCGAAACACAATCCATACCATCGTTCTAGTGGTAGTTTTTGTGTGCCATTACAGTATCTAATTATACGGGTTTGTCCATTAGTGTATTACAGGAACTGACACAATTGTGAACGTACTTCAGAACAATCAAATACCTTTTTCCGAATATGGTTCACTTTAAATGATGTGACCCAATTTCAAAGCCGATTTCTGAGGTTTCGATTGTAGTAAGCATCATCGTTTATTTGGTAATTATTTTTCGGTACCTAGTGTTTCCATAACATTTTTTTTATTTTAATAAATGAGCGAACACAGTTGTGTCATCATCTGTTTATTTGTACGATAATTGTGATATAAATTGAATTAAAAATTCAATTGTATCTATCTTGGTCGGGTGGTTTGTCAATCGCGTGACCAGAAGGTTATATGTATGAATGGTGGGTAAAAGAATAAATAGATACTTGAATTATTGCGACACAGTTAAAATGTCGCTACTTTTGAAACCAAACTGTGAACTTTTTAGTGGAGATGCTGTGTAGAGATAATTTTATTTAGATAATATTATGTGTGTGCCTGAGTCTGTTTATTTGAAAGCTTGATAATGGATGTAAATAATGATTATGTAAAGTGAAAAATATATCCGATCATACAAACATGATCATATTTTACAGCGTTATTTATAAAACACCAACAACCTCGCATCAGTAGATTATTAACATCCTAAACAACAACATTTGTTCAACAACTTTTCCGAAAACAGACAAAAATTCACAGATTTTACAGTCCCCGCAAGAATCGGAGCATTGAAAATGAACACCAAAATTTACGAAAAACCAAAATCAAATCAAATCCGAAGTCCTATTATATTTTTAAAGTTACCTAGGTAGTAGCTATTTATTTTTACGATTGTGACACTCGGCTCCGCCTCGTGTCACAAAAGCGCCCGCTGACTGCCTCGACGCAGCCGAAATATTATTAACCGATTTTCAAAATTCCAACGAATGCACTTCTCGTCAGCTTCTGCATCTTTTAACACTATTACCATGACGATCGGTCAATAATTATAAAAGCTACATCACTTTTTAAGTACGGAAACACCCGTTTTTCTACAATTCCAAATCTAAAGGGACCACCTACAGGTCACAATTATTAACTGATTTACAAAATTATTTCGCCATTAGGTAGCTAAACTAATACCCTAGGACCCTTTTTTTAATTTTTTCTTAAGTCGGTTTTTTTTCCGAAATATTTACAATTTTGTAAACAAACACCCTACAAAAAACCCGGAATTTTTGGAATTTTGCAAAATTCCCAAAAAAGTTACCAATAGATTTTCAAAATTTAAACGTTCACAGGTGTCTCGATAAATTCCTCAACTTTTAGTACTATTCCTATCTCGATCCTCTTAAAATCCTCGGAGATATGGTCAAAAATACGTCTCAGGCGATTTGCATCTAATAACCATTTTCAATGGTAATTAGTACTATTCCTATCTCGATCCTTTTAAAATCCTCGGAGATATGGTCAAAAATACGTCTCAGGCGATTTGCATCTAATAACCATTTTCAATGGTAAAAAAAAAGATTTTTCATACAACACTCGTTCAACTGTTCGGACATTTAATGGAAAGTAATTTTTTGGTCTGTTTTCGGAGAAGTCGTAGTTCAAATGTTATTTTTTATGATGTTAGTAGTCTACTCTTGCGAGGTTGTTGTTGTTTTAAGAGGGCTCCACACTCGCGCCGCGAAAGCCCGCGAAGGCCACGAACCGCGAGTGTGGAGGGTTTCGCGGCTTCGCGTATGGGCTTCGCGTTCGCGCTTCGCGGCGTTCCCCGTCCGGTGGGGGTTTTTTGGTCCGCGTCGAACTAATGTTGCCGTGATTCGCGGCCGCGGTTCACGCGCGAGTCTGGAGGGCTATATTTTTCGCACCGTTTTCATGCGCGAACCGCGCCCGTGATTCGCGGCCGCGGTTCGCGGCGTGAGTGTGGAGCCCTCTTTACAAATAACCCCGTATATTTCCGTTCGGTAGCCAAAAATATTTTCGGACGATAACTTGGAAAACTATCTAATTGTGTAAAGAATATCGTAATGGAATGATCAGATAAAATGTAGGCTATGTACAATTTGTACAAGTGTCTAATAATATTTCACTGTGATTTTATTTTTCTGATGTGATGTGTAGCTACTTATTTTATTCTAAAGTAAAATAAAAATTAAAAAACAAATCGATGGAGTTGTGAGAAAAACTGAAACATTAATTTGATCCTGACGAGCTTCTCGCTTATTCCATAAATCCTTTGTAAATTTACCTTTTACTTATGTATGCGCAATTATGAGACTGAATTAGTAAATTAGGTATTTAGAACGATCTATTTGACAGCCATTTCACCAAATGCTAGAAGACATTTGTCCATTGTAACGTTATTGTGGCCAAAGCCGATACTTTAAGGAGCAAAAGTATTTAATTTCAGTAAAAAAACTCAGTCTTTTAACGTTCATTTGCTGAATTTGTAACTTATATAGGTACGAGCTCAGATCAAATAAAAAAGAAAGATGGAGCGTTGCGAACAATGAAGTGAGGCCGGTTTTTGATGGTACATGTGTGCGTACAAGGGGGAGGCCGGGGGCCGGGCGGCAGGGTTTTATATGGAAAGCCACGGCGTAGTTTCGCTACACGTGTGTGCGTGAACTGTGTATGGACACAGCCATGGCGTAGTTTTACTGGCCTCACCGCTTCGTTCGGAATACTCCGTCTTACTTTTTTATTTGGTCTGAGGGTACAAGTAAGTGCCTAAATTATTTTCTTGAAAGCTAAAAACAAATAGAAAGTGATATCAAAATAAATGTACCTATCTGATTTTCGCTGATATAAAATATAGATTCGTAATGAAATGGTAATTACAATCTACATGGTAATGTAAACATTATAATGTAAATTGGCCTATTTACGGAAGGACTAAGCAACCTAGTATCTACGGAGCATAATTGTTACAATCATTTCGCACTCAATTTTAGGAGCAATTGTGTAACAAAAACATATCATAATTATGAGTGAGCCTTTACTAACTTTATAAATGTTGTGCGATGAAAGAGTTTCGTGACGGGAATGATGTTGGTTTTGTAAAATTAATGTTTTTATAAAGAAGTGGGTATATTTTGTGAGAATCATTTCCTGTCATTGCGTGTTGTTTTAGCCGGCCTTCGTAAAAGGTGAAAGGCTTAAAACAATGGATTAAATAATATTTCAAAGTATAGTGCCAATGAGAACATAATTACATTAATATTTTTTAACCATTTTTTTTTATCTAGTAAAGTGTTTTACGCTGTTTCCATCAATCAAAGGATAACCGCAAGTGCTAAAAACTTAAAGAATAACTGAATTTGACGAAAACATTTTCCTACAATTCTAGATGCAAGCTTAGGTACCTACTATTTTTCGTTAGACTCGGCTTTAAACTCAGTCACCTCGTAACTCAGTGTCACGAAACGTAATTTAAGTGTCATATTTCAGTCTCCCATTACAATGGCTATAGATAACATAGGCACTATATTCTGAAATATTACTATTATCACTCGCTCGTACGATGTAGGTAAGTGAAGGCTACTGTTTCAAAGCTTCGTTTAACTGTAATGGCTTAGAGAATAAGTAATGTAATTCAGTAAATGTATCGTAATTCAACTAATGATTTTTGAGAAAATTGCCCATAGGGTTTTGCTCTTGTCTGTACTACCTACGCAAAACTGAAGAGCTCAAACATTATAGATAGCATGGCATGGAAAATGAGGTTCCTTTGTAGATAGCTTCCTTTATTGAATTTATAACAGAAAATGTACAGCTTAGTTTTCAACAAAGTATAAGCAAGTCGAGTCACTCATGTCAGAATACTTTCTAGCTACAAAAGCCTCTTGATGTAACATAATTTGCTCTAATTTCTGGGATGCTGATAAAATAATTTATAAGCCTCAACTGGTATAGAACCTCATTATAACTTTGCCTTGCTCAAACTGTAACAGACGTCTTATTTCATTAGGTAATTATGATATTATCGGAAATTTATATGATTTGAAAAACTTTGTATCTTTTTTATTCGATATTTTAAGTGTATTTTACGTACCTTTATCTATAGGTATTAAGTTATAGCATCAAGTAAATGTTATTTTATTACCAATATCATTATTATTTATCTTCAAATGGTAGTTTGAAACATGATTTACAATTAATCTTTTATTAATTATGTAATTTGTTTTCATCTGAAAATTTAGAAAAGTTAGATAGGACATAGACCGTAGAGCGTCATTATGTATCTAAATTATCAAACTGCATAACATGAAGATAATTTTATTAAATAATGTATTTTCTATATTGACGAAGAAATTCAAGCAGGCTATCGATGTCTTCCTAATTGCTATACACTCTTTATATAAACTTTAAGTCTTATTGTAAGTTAGATTTTATATCGTAATAGTTATAAACATATCATGAAAGTTAACGACAGTGGCGGCGATATGCGACTTTCAGTAAAGATACATAGAGCCACAACTCAGTACCTGAATTTTTTAGTACCTTGTCGCAGTGACGGTTATATCAATACAATACGGTTGATTGTAGAACTATGCGTTACAGTTGATGCGACAAAGTACAGTGTTCAGAATATCTGAGGTTGACTCTTGAAATGCTTACTTATCAATCTGTCTTCGTAACATCTTCCTCTTATGAATTCAAACCTATGAGTCTCGAAGTTAACTTACGAAATAGAGGTAGGTACTTACTTAAATAATCCAGTCTGTGTAGATACTATATGACGTATACACTTTTACATACTTTTGCGAGAACTTTACTTATAAATTACAGGCTTATTTTTTTACGAACAACTAACAGGCATAGATCTGCTTATGCATTGTTAGTTCAATAATCATCATCATTATGTCAGCCTATACAGAAATTTTCTGCTAATCGTCGCCACTGAAAAATAGCAGCAAATGATTTATTTCGGTCCTAAAATTGTACGATTTCCATAATTGCTTTGTAGGTCTATGGTTAAGACTAGTCAATTATGTGTATTGATTAAATTAACCAACTTAAGTACATAGATGTGTTAAATATTAATATATTTATGTTTCAATGTACTAACTTTAATAATGTTGTTTTGGCCTATATCAGATTAAAAAAATATGTTTTTTATTACAATGTGTTGTTAAGTCCCAGTACAAATAAAATAATATTTAGAAGTTTTTAAGCTAAGAACTCTGTAACTGTTTCTCCAATGTCCCTGATCTTATAATTTTATATTATGAAGTGAATAATTTACAATTATTATTAAAAATGGTTGATTGATTTGTTATCAATATTAGCTTTTTAAAGTGTAAAAAAGCCTCGCTGCAAATGGTTTGCCTGATTAAATTTATAAATTATTTTATGTACAGTCACGTTTATAAAGAATAAAGTTAAAAACTTTGTCACTCTAAAAGATATCACTTTTTTGAACAGAAATCAAAGACAAATGAGTATGACAACAACAACAAAGTGACAAAGTTGTAAACTGTATACATTTTTAGACTTGACTGTCCTAATGCATTTCCAATTACTATTCTCAAACTTATTTTGACATAGTCGCGCCGAGTATAGTTATTATAAAATGAATGTTTATACTGTGTTTAACGTACGCAGCTATCGTGCTGATTTGTATGAAAATGTCTAATATTTACAAGATGTGAAATTTTATCTCTTTATAATATAAATGTATTACACGTTCGATTTACACCTGGACTTGGTTTGTTCTTTCCTTTCCCATGTTCTGGATTTTGGATAAACTTTTATGAAAAAAATCTCAAAAAAATGAAATATAAATAATACTTCATAGACAATAAATTAAATTATTCCTCATCGAAATTGGGAGGCCTATAACCAGTAATGGGAATGGTGGCAACTCACCCAGTAAAACTCACCCGATATCACAGTTCTAACATGACCATCAGCCATTTTTGATGTCCCCATTGCTGGGGCATAGGCCTTCCTTATCGATGGATAAAGAGGATGGGCCATAACCCACCACGCGGGCCCAATGGCCTAAAGTGCCTTTCGAACTACGGAGGAGCTCGAGATAATTTTTGGGTCACCCATCCCATGACCGACCCTTGCGAAAGTTGCCCAGCCCCTTTATTCCATCCAGTCCTACTATTAGTTCGATAGTCGAACTGCTTGGACAATTTTTTTCCAAATTGTTAGACTGGCGGAGATAATCGAACTATTTGGACATTTTTTTTCCAAATTGTTAGACTGGCGGAACTGTTTTGACAAATCTCAGATGTATGTGATCGCAAAGGTGTGATTCTGGTATTTTAGAGATGTTTTTATTACAAAGAAAAAAAACGAAATCAAAAATATATCCAAAAGTGTTTGAAAATATTATAAAAGAAAACAACAAATAAGTTTTCTTTTTCAATTATTATAAAAAATAACCTTCTCCATATTTATGTGTTCCTGGTACTTTGGAATGGAGACGTTTCTATTACGAAGGAAAAAAAAGCGATTGAAAAATACTGTTAATCAAAAATTCGATTATTTCCGCCAGTCTCAATTTGGAAAAAAATTTTGCAATTAGTTCGATCATCTCCGCCAGTCTAACAATTCGGAAAAAAATATCCAAGCAGTTCGACTATCGAACTAATAGTAGGACTGGATGGAATAAAGGGCCCAGCCGGGCCAGGCGTTAAACCACTGCGCCATCGAGCTCTTCAGTTCTAACATAAAATATATAATTAGACAACATCACACACATTGCTCCGATTCTAAAGTAGCACTTGTGTTATGGAAATAGAGACAAAAGTGTTAACACAAACACCCATACCTGAGCTAATATAGAAAAGTTCGTTTTCTGAATTAACCTATTCGAGGATCGAACCCAGGATCTCAGAGTTGGTGTTACTTTGAAAACCAGCGTCCAAACTAATTGACTACGGAAGTAGTACAACATAGTTAACTCAAACAATTTTGTTAGCAACGCACCCAGAGGTTATCAGGTTTGCTACCTACTGAAAAATAAACAACTCTTCGTTGCCAGGGGCTGGCAAAAGGGGCGGCTGCCAGGGGTGCAACCCTCAGGGGGCGTATTTTGCTTACCTATCGCTATAAAAAGTCCATAAATCTTGGGGTGCAAAATTCAAATCTTGCTAGGGGTGCTCATTATCCTAGAAATATGACTTGGGGCGCAAAATTTAAATATTGCCAGGGGCGCTCATGACCCTAGGCTACGACCGACGCTGACTCTAGGTAGAACTGTGTTTTGTGTCTAGCAACCGGCTGCCAATGATGAACCTGGATATAAGAGCAATGATTATCTACGGGACGGGTAATTATTCAAATTCAAGCATTTTTAACGTTCAATTCGTTGAAGATAACAAGCTTTTCACACAATACAACTATTTTAACTTAAATAACAGTAACTATTTATTTCTTTTAATGGCAGTAGATTAGTCAAAAGGCATCTCCAAGTTTGAATTATGTTATAAGTATATTATAACAAACCCAAAGCACTAGACCACTAACAGAGCTTAAAAAAGTACAATTAATTAGCCATAATTAAATGCGATTACAGAAGAGGACTAAATAATTTCTTATGATTTTAAAACTAAACTTTCGCCGAATAACGAGCTTAAGAAAGTATATTCTCATCAGAAAGGTACTTTACATAAAAACGATGTTGATTTATGATGTTCAAGATTTATACAATATTATTAACTTTATGAGTATTTTAGTATCCTCAACGGAAGTAGCAGAATTAAGTCGTTCGATTTTTATGGATCAAGCCACAAAATTGGAATATACTCGTAACATTCCGTTGTATTTTAGCCGTAAAAGTCTTATTTGAATATAAGCAAAATCTTTATATTATAACTAGCGGCCGCCCGCGGTTTCACCCACGTGGTTCCCGTTCCCGTGGGAATATCGGGATAAAAAGTATCCTATGTTTTAATCCAGGCTATCTTCTATCTGTGTGCCAAATTTCAACCAAATCCGTTCAGTAGTTTTTGCGTGATTGAGGAACAAACATCCAAACATCCAAACATCTAAACATCCAAACCCATAAACTTTCACATTTATAATATTAGTAGGATTAGTAGGATAGTTAGAGAGCTGGCAAGAAATACTGCAAGAGTTATCTTAAGGCCCATCTTTCAATATGGAATATAATGTTTAGGGTGTACATGATTCAGCACCTACTCCCAGCGCCAGGAAGTGGAACACCTGGCGTCGGAACGCTTTCAAGTAGAATTTCAACATGCTCTACAACAGTTATCTTAAGGTTCAAATTTGGCAGTATAGTAGAAAATAGTACAAAAAAAAAAGATGATAGTCAGACCGCAGTGACATGGAACATGGCGAGTCAGTACGCTACGTAAGTTGTATGAATTTCGAGGTCGGTACAAGGGCTTTCTTAAGGCTCAAATTTCGTATACTGCTTAATTATTATGCATAAATTTAAGAAAATAATAGACAGACCACAGTGTCGTGGAACATAGGCAGTCAGCAGTCGCTCAAAGGGTGGAATCCAAAAAATTTGTTTGGAGCTACAACTTGTTACAAAACAGGATTACATAGTTGAAACTTGGTAAGTAGATGTATCCTGTAAACCGCTCTACGATTTTTAAACAAAAATAAAAAAAAGGTATTACTGTATAAGCGTCTCTGCTTCAGCTTGGGTAAATTTCGTATGTCCTTCCGGCTTTCCATTTGTTCTCCTCTACAGGTTGCATTTCTTAACCAATCCTCGTGAAATTTTGTGAGCAGGTTCGGTAATTATATATTTTTTTTTAGTCAAGCCAGTTTTTCAAAATAAACAAAAAAATCATTCACCCATTTCGAAAAAATTACAAATTTAGAAGTGCATTCTAGCTGCGAATATATTAAACAGCACCGTGTTTTGAAAACCTCGTGGTGAGGGCGACAACTATTATTTTTTAAACAACTTACAATTTTAGTAACTTTTTAACGCGAGGTCTACAGCTCACGGAGCCACTAATATTTAAATGCTATAGGTAGTTACTTACCCAATATCTTATTACGTGATAAAAGTATGTAATTATATTTCAGAACCTACAATTTGTGAAGCTAGCTGTTTACAAATACAAATAAGTTCTGATACGGTGTTGTTAGCCATTTATCGGCCATGTGGATTTCGGGACCCCCAGAATTTCATAGCCTCTCTTAATAATACACTAACCCTATTGGACAGGTACAAGAATATAATTATCATGGGTGACATAAATATTAACATTATCCCCAATTTGCTAGATACTGACGCTGATGAATACCTTAACTTTTTAGCACATCATGGCCTCCTACCTGGTCATAGCCTACCAACCCAAAAAGAAGCCTGCCTCGATCATGTGATTATGAAATGTGTTCACCCTTCCCAAACCTTCGTCATCAATTCCTCTATAACTGATCACGATGCCGTACTGCTCGCTATTCATATGATCAAACAACACACACCTCCTAAAACAGTTAGAAAAATTAACTATGAAAACCTTTCGAAAACTATGGAGACACTTGACTTCGGTTCCATCCTAAAAATAACTGATCCTGAACTTGCCACTAACTTCTTTATAAGTATGTTACAGTCTGCTATCTCATTCAACTCTGCTTTTCTTACTCTCTCAAGAAGATGCAGAATCATAAAACCCTGGATAACCCCCGGTCTCTTAAGGTGCATCAGAAATAGGGACAATATGCACAAAAAGCTTAAAAACAATCCGCAAAACGACACTCTAAGGGTTACTTTTGTTCGATATCGTAATTTCTGTAATTCCATTATCAAAAGAAGGAAGAGGGAATATGACAAGGAGTGTCTGAATAGGGCTGGCAAGAATCCAAAAGCACTATGGAAAGCGATTAAGGAAGTAACAAATATAAATAAATCAAAGTCTGTACCTATTGACCTTCTTAACATCAAGCCCACTCCGAAAGAGTCCGTGGATGAGGTCAACTCTTTCTTCGCTAACATAGGCAAAACACTCGCTGTAAATGTCACTCAGTCTACATCTCCCATTTCTCTTCCTCCCTCGATGACGCCAACCTCTTCACGACGAGAGTCTTTCGTCCTTTTGGAAACAGATGAAGAGGAGGTGGAGTCTATCCTCTGTTCACTAAAACAGGATTGCGCTATGGGATGGGATGACATACCCACTACCATATTGAAACGATATAGGGTTGAGTTAGTGCCTGTAATTACCCACATATGCAACATTTGTATTCTAAATGGTGTCTTTCCTTCTGCCTTTAAAAGAGCAATTGTACATCCAATCTTCAAGTCTGGGGACCGAGCCAATGCAAATAACTACCGGCCCATTTCAATTCTACCAGCGTTATCCAAGGTCCTGGAACGAATTCTCAACTTACGCTTAAAAAGCTTCCTTGAAAAAACATCTGCGCTCTCGCCTAATCAGTTTGGTTTTCGTTCTGGAAGATCAACAGCTGATGCGGTCCACGAATTCACTGATACTATAGTAAAAGCCTTGGATTCTGGGCAAAAGTGCTTGGCTGTTCTTCTAGACCTAGCAAAGGCGTTCGATACGGTTTCGATCCCCCTGCTTTTGAAGAAATTGGAAAACATCGGAGTTACGGGAAATCAACTTCAGCTCTTTAAAAGTTTCCTCACAGGTCGTACACAGAGAATAATAATAGATGGAACAGCTAGTTCTGACCTTCCTGTTGATTACGGAGTTCCACAGGGCAGTATCCTAGGTCCCACTCTGTTTTTGGTATATATGGATCAACTCTGCTCGCTCAACATACCTAACTGCAAAATCATCTCATTTGCAGACGATACTGCCTTAATATTCACTGAAAAAAAGTGGGAGGATACCTTTAATCAAGCACAGATCGGGTTCGATCTTGTTTCTAGCTGGCTTCGTACAAACCTTCTAACCCTTAATGTTTAAAAGACCCAATTCATGACCTTCTCAATAAAACATTCCAATACTTCACCTTCTAACAACTTGTCAATTGTAGCACATTCTCATTCTAATTCATCTTCATCCCCTAATAATCCGTGCACTTGCCCTAGTCTGGTTAAAACTGATTCGGCCAAATACCTAGGCGTTCTTATAGATGATAAGCTGTCCTTCCACGCTCATATAAATCTCACTACGGGCAGACTACGAAAGCTAATGTATGTGTTTAAAAGCCTTCGACATGTAGCTGATCCTAGTATAGTTAAGTCAACATATATTGCACTATGCCAGTCCCTCATTATATATTGTATCACGTCTTGAGGAGGTGCTGCGAAAACCCATTTGATCAGATTAGAAAGAGCCCAAAGAGCTCTCCTCAAGGTTTGCACTTTCCTTCCGTATCGCTTCCCGACGCATGACCTTTTCCAATACTGTCAATTATTATCTGTCCGTCAACTCTTTATCTTGTACACCATTTTAAAGCAACATCAACATATTGACCAATCTCGCTATATTACTCACCCCCGTCGCAATAATTTAGTGGCACTATCGTCGTCCTTCAAAACCTCTTACTCACACAGATTTTTCTGCTACTTAGGGCCACTCCTATATAATCGTCTCCACAAAGAAATAAATATCGTCTCCCTTACGAGGTACCAATGTAAAATCTCTATAACGTCCTATTTGCAAAATCTTAATTATGACGATACTGAAAAACTCATACTTCCAATTATATAAATTTTTCATAGGCCTTTCCATACCTATCTTTTAAGTAGATTATTCCTATTATTTTTATCTAGTTTTTCATAACACTGCACACATGTAATTTTGGGCCACATCATTGTAAATTGTAAACACTTATAATAATAAAACGCTCGTCAGTTTTGAGTATCTTGCAGTGTATGCAAAATGTATTTCTCTTAGATTTGTGTAAACCCCTTATCACTGTAAATTCCGTGTAGCCACCTTGCGAGGAGGAGGGTACTGGTGACCTGAGATACAGGCTCCGGCTTAGTTTGGGCGCCAGTCTCTCTCAATCTTCATAATATGTTAATAATATTGTTTCTTAGTCTTAAGTTGTAAATGTAAGATTGTTATGAGAGAGAAATAAACATTTTTATTATATTATTATTATTATTATTCCTGTCGTTTCCACAGCTAAACTTGAACAACAAACACGATAGGCTGAGGGAACTCTCCAAAGTTTCCCATGTCCACGGCGTAATCATCTTAACGGCAACCTTCGGGCGAACAGAAACAAACTCGTTGAATTGCTACTTATCGAAGGATGCTGGGAAAATTACAAACAAAATTCAACTTTTCAATTCATAACAACCCCTCTTTTGTAGTACTTACTTACCTAAGTTACACCCCCGTTAGTTGCACTCTTTAGTACCGATTAGTTTTTGTGTTATTTCGTTAGTTAATACCTACTGTGGTTTTTTTCTAAGCAATGCGCTTTTAGGCTAGATTTATATGAACGCGCGATGCTGCGCGTCGTCGCGCGGTAGGAGCATTCACATGATAGCGTATGCACGCGCGGCAGTCTGGCATCAACATTGGAGGGGGCAATTTGTTCTGCGGCACCGCGCGTGCCATGAACTTAGCCTAATCTTGTACCGCGCGGTCATATAAAGAAAAGCTCCTACTTGCCAAATTAACACAATACCAAAGTTTTAGTTTAGGTTCAAGATATAAATGTTGTATTTTACATGATTATTTAGTTACTTTTAAGAAATAATTCAATACAATGTTAACTTAAAGGGTTAGGGCATCAACTCGGCCTATCAAAACTCGCCCTCAGTTTTAGTTTCTTTTGTGCTAATCATAGTTCTAACCTATCCAAACAATTATGTTTATTTAAGAACTTAGTTTAATGACTAACTCCTGGTTTCTGAGATACCTTATCTAAGTTTTAACTTAATCGGAGTAATCCTCATTATCTGGTTTAAAGTAATTAAATTAACTTTAAACCAGATTAAAGAGACTCTTCCGATAAAGTTACACCTTCGATAAACCACCGATAACTACCTCACCGGGCATAAATTGTCAACTTTCGGTTGAGCCTGTGATCAGAAAAAAAAATTATATTTGCAGATATTTTTTGGTTAAGTAGGCTGGTTAATATCTCACCAAACTAAAAATGCGCTGTTAACCTAAATTTATTCGTATACCTAACAGTCTAATCTAAAAGATGAAGTCTGTAAAATATCTGTTTGCGTTAAGCGCAGATCACACTGGGAGCGAAACATAGATTCGCTCTATCGTTTTACTCTTTTTCCTACCGCGGCTTTTCATTTGGTTAACCCGGCGAACGATAGAGTTCAGTTTCCTAGATAACAACATTTTATAAATGACAACAAAAATCGGAAAGCTTTCGAAAGGTTTACAATGACATTTTAAAAATCGATGCATGGTACTAAAACTTATGTCAATCCCGTACATCTTTTGTTAGCGAATCAATAGCGAAGATTTGCAAATGTGACCATAGCTACATGGCTTGTAGGTACAATCAACAGACAAAGCCACAGAACAAATATTTTTTCATAATAATAATCATAATCATAATCATTTATTTCCCAGAATATGGTAGTATACATTGATGGTATATAAAGATAAGATCTACATATTCTGCCTCTGTTAGGCGTGGAAATCTGTTAGTACGTAATTACAAAGAAATTAACTAAGAAATCAATTTTTAAAACATTAATCATTACAATAACAATTCATCACCCATCATTATAAATATCCAATGTCATTTAATATTTCAATAATTATGTCATAAATTATTTAAATTACTCAATTAAATAATTATACAAAAATGACAAACTTTAGTAAAGTCAAATGTAATAAAATGTCAAATCATAATTTCGCCTACATAGCGCGAAGCACTTTTAATGTGCACTACGCTTTATAGGCACACGGCAACGTTCGGCCGCGTCCCAATAGGTTTGAGCCGATGTAAACGGCCGCGTTATCAGATTTGTTTTACGCCGTTTCTTAATCTTTCACGCGCTCCCTTCGGCATTTTGAGGACAATTTCCCTTCGGATTTACACCTGAATTTTCATACCCTTTCGAAGAACATGTTAATGTCGACCCTTTACAAATTGAGTGTAAGTATTTGCTGGGTTTATGTTAATTCAATGGATGAAAAGAAAGGCATAGAGACTGATGACCTTTTTTATTGACTACATGATGCAATCGAAGTCATTGGCAATCTTAAACTTAACCGCGTTATTGATAACTTTATAGGACATTTTTTTTTAAACGAAATGATCAAAATTTTAAGCTACAAAGAACATAAAACAACAATCTGTAATATTTTACTAACTTCTTGTGATTATTTTTATTTAAAGTTTGATCACTTTGATTTAAGAGTTTTTTTCCTAAAGTTAGCATTATTGAGATTAGATTCTTAGTTAAGATTGCCAATGAATTCGATTTCACTTTGTATAAGTGAGCCTTTGTCCACAATCACACATGGTGTTAGTGATAATGCGGACTACGATGGGGCATGCTCACCTAGATAAAACGTATACTCTAGCCTTGAAAAGGTCCAAGTTATAACTATTGGGAAACCCATTAGCAGGCAGCCTGTTCCACTCCTTTGCTGTTCGCATTATAAAATACTCAGGCTGAGCAAGTTGTAAAAATCAGTAGAGAGGTTTTGTATATACGACCATGTACTTTGGAGAGAAGAAACACTTTTTTTTCATTATTTATTTTCTTTCTTAGAAAGAAACTTCTTACGAAGCTTTACACTAATATTTTTGGAAACAAGCTCAAGCGACTTCTAAATTTTCTTAATAACCCTGTCGACTCTCTCGACTGCACGCATGACATCAAAACTCATCAAACTATGATACGAATTATAGCTTACCCTTCCTATTCTCTAGATTTAGCCCGCTGAGTTTTTTTCTCCAACCAAACCGGAATAAATGTTCGACAGGCAAAGATTTTCATCAAACCGAAAAGTGGTGCCTGAAATGGGCCCTATTTTCAGTTACTTACAGAATGAATGATGAATGAATTGAATGGCAATGAAAGAAAAAAATAATGGGCTAAAGAGTAAATTATATATATTATTTTATACTATCTACACAGTTTTTGAAATGTTATCATAAAAAAAATATTTTTGCTATTGTAGACGATTTTTCTATACAAGCGATTTTTTGAGAATCTACATTTAGGTATTTCATTATCAGTTTAATATATTAGAAACTAACGGCAAATTTTTCAAACAGTTATTTTTTCTGATTTCAGTTTCAAGTAAAATCAATGATTCTTATTCAAACAACCCTTTGCCTAAGGGTCGTTTACGCGGCATGCATAAATTTTAAACAGGAAGGAGTCGGCAATAAAAGTTTGAGAATCACTGTTCTACGGGATAACTGTGTGGATCAGTCAAGCGTGCTGGAAGGGCAAATTGGGCCCTTTGTTTTATCCCTGAGCTGTTCCAGAGAAAATCTTGTTATGCCCAATAGTATCTGGTTGTTTTGTATTCAGCGCGGTTGCGCGTGTCGGTGTCGCATTATTATGTGGGAACATCAGAGTATATGTAATTGTATTTCGAAATGAAAACTCATTGTTGTGCTGTATGATTTTTGCTTTTGTTTGTAACAGGGTAAAAAGGTTTGCTTGTAAGCCCATAGAACAAAGAAAAAAGTGTGTACACCTTATGTTAAGTCTTTGAGTTTGTAGACTACTTTTTACACATTCAATACTATCTTTTTCTTGGTGCGTTGTCATCACTAACGTTAAAATATTTAATGAAATTTTTATATTTCACATAAGTTAGTTTGTATCTTTTTTTATAATAACGTTATAGCAACACATTGCTAAAATGGTAGTGTATCTTGTTTCTCGGTAAAAGTACAAAAGAACATAGTTACCCTTATCATAATAACGAAGTTCTAGCATTTTAATTTTTGTAAAAATACCAGAAAATTAGTGTTTCTAGCATTTTAACCAAAAACAGATGGGTGACCAAAAACTTATCTGTTTTGAGCTGGTCCCGGCTGCGTTTGCAGTCATTAACACCCACTAAACCGCATTAGGACCGCGTGGTGGGTTAATTGATTATTCATCAATGAGGAAAGGCCTGTGCCCCACTGGCCCCAGCAGTTGAGACATTGAAGTAGCGGTAGGAGATAAAGCGTGCCCGCAGACTACAGACATTCTATGGGCCGATAGTTGGCCCGATAGTTGGTTTTCTATGAAGAATCGACCGATACAAAATAAAAATAATTTACACATTTCGAAAAAAATTCAAATTTAGTAACGCATTCTAGCTGCGAATATACCAAACAGCACCATTAGAGATATATTCTGTGACAGCACCGTGACACAGAATATATTATACTTTAACGCGAAACCGTGATTTGAAAACCTCGTGGTGGGGGCGACATCTATTATTTTTTAAACAACTTACAATTTAAGCTACAGCTGTCGGAGCCACTAATATTTAAATGCTATAGGTACTTACCCAATATCTTATTACGTAATAAAAGTGTGTAATTATTATTCCTGTCGTTCCCACAGCTAAACTTGAACAACAAACACGATACGCAGGCTGAGGGAACTCTCCAAAGTTTCCCATGTCCACGGAGTAATCATCTTAACGGCAACCTTCGGGCGAACAGAAACAAACTCGTTGAATAGCTACTTATCGAAGGAGGAAGGATGCTGGGAAAATTACAAACAAAATTCAACTTTTCATTTCATAACAACCCCTCTTTTGTAGTACTTACTTACCTAAGTTACACCCCCGTTAGTTGCACTCTTTAGTACCGATTAGTTCTTTTGTTATTTCGTTAGTTAATACCTACGGTGTTTTTTTTCTAATACCAAATCATTGTAGTGTGCGCACTTGCATACTTCTTCTTCGTAATGATTCCAACTATCGGCCGATAGTTTGCTCTGTAGTTTGGGGGGACTCAAACTTCTTCCATTAGTTTTTTTAATTAATATCGAACGAATAGTACATGAGATTATAACTATTTTGTAACTGACATTTTGTCAGCTCCAATCAAAAATCTCTACCACTGTTCTTCCTAAGCGTAATCATTCTTAGCAATATTCACGTTATATCTTCTCCGAGTGAAAAGACTACATAAAAAGAAATTGCGAATTAAAGCCTTATTTTCTTTTCAACCAATGGAACGTCTCGTTCCAGTGGTGCCTGGACCGCCATTAAATTTTGAAACAAAGATGCTTACCCCCTAATGAGCAAGATGCCCAAGTCCGACCTCGTTAAAAGAACCGGGGAGCACAAAATATGAAAAAGACAGAAGAGTCACTCTGAATAAATGACCAGCCTGCTATCCGTGAACGCACACACACACATATTACGCACAGGTAATCTCAGAGAAAACCGGGATATAGCACAGAATACATGATATAGTCAGTACTGTAGCAGTACTTAACGCAACAAAACAAGTAAAAACAAAAGACGGAAACGGGTTAGGCGCATAATATCAGAAACGCAAAATAGCCGATTCGCATAATATGAGATTCTTATAATAACAGATTCTCAAAATAGCCAAAATTGTACATATACGGGCAAAAATGTTAGGAAATCAAAAACGCAAAATTAACTAAAAAAGTTTTTAGTTCCATAGAAATTTGCGATACCATATGGATCGCCTCGTGTTCTAACGAAGCTAAAACAAATATCATTTTTTTTCTTTGTAGGTATAGTTACCTATAATAAATAGGTGACTACCTATATTATCTGATGTTGAAATATATTGAAAATAATAAAATAAAGTCTAACTAGAAGTACCAGGACTACATAGTTACAAAGGAGGTACTTGATATCTTAGTTTAAATTCAGGTACATAAGTATGTTGAAAATATTTAATTTAATTTTTTAATTGGATAGTTAATTTAACATAAAAAAGACAAGAAAAAATCGATTAACCCGTAGCAGCTCAGACGGGATTGCTGCTACGGGTGAGTCGATTTTTTCTAGTATTTTTTCTATTAAATTAATTAACTTAAAACAATACAATACTAATAGCCTTATAAAGCCGAAGATGGTAGATAGGGACCATCAAACTGAACAACTTTTACATTAGTTATTCTGTGCTTTTACTATGGGACCAACTCTGAAATCGCGAAAAAAAATCTGCTGTTTCATACAAAAATTAATAACGAAAATATCAAAATATTTTCAACATACTTATGTACCTGATTTTAAATAAAAGAAGATATCAAGTACCTCCTTTGTAACTATGTAGTCCTGGTACTTCTAGTTAGACTTACTAATTACCAAACACCCACATATGACAAAATAAAATACTTATAAATGACCTATTAGTTTTCTTTGTCATCGACTGTACTTTGGCTATTTTGAGAATCTTTTATTATAAGAATCTCATATTTTGCGAATCGGCTATTTTGCGTTTCTGATATTATGCGCCTAACCCAATTAAACCTGTTTTAAAGGGAGTAGTTTTCAAATTATAAAGGGTTGAAAGATTTCCTTGAATATCAGTGAGCTTGGCATTTGCCAAGCGCACTAATGTTAGAGTCTGTCTAAAAAGTCGGTTTACATGGGTAATTTCAAAAATAATTTTATTACCCACCTAAATCCCC
Source organism: Agriphila tristella (assembly GCA_928269145.1). Classification (NCBI taxonomy): domain Eukaryota; kingdom Metazoa; phylum Arthropoda; class Insecta; order Lepidoptera; family Crambidae; genus Agriphila; species Agriphila tristella. Next base: position 23,004,430 of record OV743439.1, read on the forward strand.
AACCACCCCACCAATACCCATCTAAATAAATAAGTAAAAAATATGTTTACAATTAGAATTTTGACAGCACCAACCAGAATAAGTTTATATATATAAATAATTTATTAATTTCTCATGTAAACCGACTTTTTAGACAGACTCTATGTGCATTATTATCACGTTCGATATAAGGTTCACCACCCGCGTTATGACGTCATAACGCTAGTTAAAAAAACAGTTTTCCAGAATTTAGACTATAATCGTAACTTTTCTGTTGTATGAGATATCGCAAAAATCTCTTCATAGTTGTTCATGTGGTACCAGAAGCTATTGAATACGTCACTAAACTAAAATCGATGCCCAGACTCATAATAAACCCAGCCATGTCAAACTTGCGGCCAATTACAAGTTTGCCTGCGGCTCGATCCAATTTTAAGAACAGCCTCCTGATGCGACTCGCAAGCGTGTCTAAATAATAATTTCAATTCAAAAAGTAACGCTTTACTGGACTTCACTCATTCTACAGTCTATTATGCATTTGACCCATCTATGGTTTTCAGTTTGACATGGCTGAATAAGCCCCTGAGTGGGGCTTCTGTCTAGAATACATTTACTTTGTTGCTGCTGGCGTTTACACGGCACGGTTTTATCGCAGGGAAGACATGATTAATAGATAGTTATTTTGTTTTACAAGCGGTAAACTTGATGTGACTGGCCGGGTTAATTTATGGCATCTCTTTTTGGTTACTTTAGTAACCATTTTATGGGATATAAACTTAGTGATAAATAATTTCAAAGGTAGGATCCGACTCTTTTCGAATTGTCAGAAACAAAGTGGCATCATAAACACTTTTGATCTAACATCCTGACTTGGTTTTTGGGTAGCATTCTGTTCTGCCTCACTGCACCGACGCATCGGTTTGAATGACCTGATGTTAATGACGATAAGGCCGAAGGTGGAAGCGCACTACACCCGCAATCCTCATCACTGAGGAACTGGCTATCTTACCTCTAACTGCTGGAACACAACAATTTTTAAATTGTTGTTATGGCGTCAGACTTAGGTAAGATGGTGGTAGCTAGCCAGGCGGACTTGAAATAAACCCTACCACCAACCAAACCGAATACAAATTGTACTCCCCTGGGAATCGAACCCGGGACCCCTTCCTCTTACACGGGTGGGCAAACCACTTGACCACTGCGGCGGTTGGTATTATTTCCCTATCTGCACCCCAGTAAAAGTCTAAAGAATTTTCAGCAATATTCAGTTTACTTTAAGATTTTTGTATCTTGAACGTTGGATTCATCTTATCTTTTCCACTACAATCTCAGTTTCCACCGGGGAGGTAACTTTTACAGGCAGCCAGCCAAATAACAATATTGTTCTGGTAGTAAGAAAATTATACAGATCGGAGTTGGCAAATCCACTGGAGAATTCTAAATTTTCTTAGGTAGCGATGAAGATCGTATAAGATAACTTTTGAGATTATTCCCAGTTATCTTTGTACCTCAGATTCTTAAAACTCGGGCAACTGGTTCCAAATTCTAGATAGGTACCTACTATTTTTTTTTCTTCCATCGAATTAAAGTGAATTAATGTAACTATTTTGTAAGCTTCAGTATACAGTGTGTGGCCTAGAATCGGGGATAATAATAAAAACGGAGCCTCTATAGGTCACTAGTAATTGTATCGTTAAGGTCCCAACTAATTACAATAAAATCTTAACTTTTTGATTTTTTCTAACAAACTTAATCGTAAATTCAATGTAATGCAAACAAAAGTTCCGTGCAACAACAATATTTAATAATTAATTACTACAGATTTTAATTAATTTGAAACAAATTTTATGCTGTGAGAAGTGGAAGTAGTGGGGACCGGTTCTATTCAAGGAGTTAAAAGTAAATTCTCTAGTGGATAGTGATAATATCATGACGTTTTGCGGTTCGTTTTTTATTTTTCCCTGTACCACAATAAGTTCGAAACGTTAGCGATAATGTCGTTTTGGAAAAATACACTGATTATGAATTGCAACTTTAAATTTTTATTGTGTGTAACGTATGGGTTTAAATCAACTGGAAACTTTTCAGAATAAACACTAATACTCTAGAGAGTGTCTATTTTCTGTATTATCCCCGGTTCTAGGCCAGACACTGTATTTTCAAAGAACTGTCCTTTGTTTTATATTTTTTAGATTTGGTTATTTACTGATTTTAACACATTCCCATTGACAAGACAATAGTTGCCGTCTGTAGGTAGGTACTTAACACTTGGTAGGTACCTATGTAAGCGGAAATTTCGCCATATTGCCATTATTTGAATTGTAATTCAAAACTATTAATATAACAATAATAGTAACTTTACAGCACCCGCTAGTACACCCAATTAATGCACAGCCGAGCAGAAAATGGTGAATTTACATTTCCCTACACGGTGAACACGCTATTTGTTTTGATTATATTCGGTTTGCAGGCTACCCAGGGGTGTTTTTGTCCCGATGCCTAGGTGCACGCTACACGGACGTTTCCTGTTCAGCGGACGGAAAACCGCTGTAATAAAGTTTTATCTAAAAAAAAAATTGTTGTGGTTTTCTCCGCGCTATGATCCTGAACGGCTTATTCTCGTTGTCCTTAAATGTTTGTCCACCACTAGTTGATATCGGGAAGTCAAGTGTGGACGGTCCATTCCCGTTATCCACCACTGGGGAATATCGAGAAGAAAAGTATAATCCCAGTACATATAAAAAGTATACTCCCCAGTGACAAAGATTGGACAACGGATAGGCCTCCTGTATCGCGTCAATATTGAGAGGCATTTAAAGTTTTCATTATTTAGAAACAGCTATTCTATGATATCGTTATAACTAAAGAGTACTAATATTAATAACTTCTTTGAGAACATATTATTACATTATAACATGTTGTTGTCATTTATCTGAATACTATAATTTTTCAAGGATTATAGTCCTGCATTTTTTAATCTCTTTTGAGAGTTTTAGCTTATACACTGGCCTGCAAAACTAAGTACTACAATGGTCTATTTTCATACAAACGAGGTAACTTTGAAGCATTGGTTCTCCGCCCAGGATTAAACGTAGTGTGATCTGATGATGGCCATCCAGGGAGTGAATGGAGAAGATTCAGATCCCCATACACACCCAATTGATCTGATCAGCATTCTAAGTGCTGTAAAGATAAGAGTTATCAGTTACAGCATTTCCATACATTTTAATGCTATTTTCGTGGTTTTTTTAAACATATCCAAACAGATCTTAGAATGCTGATCAGATCTATTGGGTGTGTATGGGGATCTGAATCTTCTCCATTCACTCCCTGGATGGCCATCATCAGATCACACCACGTTTAATCCTGGGCGGAGAACCAATGCTTCAAAGTTACCTCGTTTGTATGAAAATAGACCTCTGTAGTACTTAGTTTTGCAGGCCAGTGTATATAAGGCAGTCTGTCCTATCAGTGATATAATTTCTATAATGAAGTCCGTAGCGGTGTAGTTCCGGTGACGGCGGAAGAACCGCCCGTCTAGCGTCCCCTTAGCACGGAGTAAACCTTGTTATGCCAAAGTTATGGACTTGTTTACATTCTGAATGGGTACGAAGATCGGACGGGCGGCGAGCCAAACGGAACCAACAGGTGGGTACGTAAAAGTGGATACAGTCCTTGATCACTGTAGCGATTTCAGCTTATTAATGACAATTTAACTGTTTTCGATTCTATTAGCCTCACGAGCAAGTGGCCAGAAGCATAAATATCAAGTACGAATAAGAAAGTACTCAAGTCCTCATGTATTTTTTTACATGATTGTAATTCATTGATTTTATTTGAACATTGCTTCATCCGTTTAAGCCCATGATCCCAACCAGTGGGGCGCGCCCCCCAAGGGGGCTTAGATTAGGGCTTTCCAAAGGGGGCGCCTATTGAGTCGCCTATTCCACAGAATCTAAAGACGAAAGTCTTCAACCAGTGCGTCCTGCCTGTCATGACATACGGAGCCGAAACGTGGACACTCACTGTAGGGCTGGTTAACAAATTTAAAGTCGCGCAGCGAGCTATGGAAATGGCTATGCTCGGAGTTTCTCTGAGAGATAGGGTCCGGAACGAGGTGATCCGACAGAGAACTAAAGTCATTGACATAGCTCACCGGATTAGCAAGCTGAAGTGGCAGTGGGCCGGCCATATCAGCCGTAGAACCAATGGCCGCTGGGGCAGACGAGTTCTTGAGTGGAGACCCCGAATGGGCAAACGTAGTGTAGGACGCCCTCATACAAGGTGGAGCGTCGATCTTCGCAAGGTGGCTGGCATAAACTGGATGAGTATAGCCGCGGATCGTGCTCAGTGGCGTGCACTCGGAGAGGCCTATGTTCAGCAGTGGACGATGATAGGCTGATGATGATAAGTAGCGCGACGAGCGGCTCCAGATAGTACTTATAAAAACCTTAAAAATCATGTTTTCTCACTGTGGGATCGGGAAATTAGTACTTTTTAATTTGATGACTTAAAAATCGGTTGTCAACAACAAAAAACTGTAATCTTGACTTGCAATAGTTGCGTTGTCTCTAGGAGTTTTGGTCGTGGTCAGAGTCGTGGTCGTGCAGTGCGAGGTCCGCATTCGGATAAAAGACAAAATGTAGTACCATTCGTAATATTCGTATGTTATGATGACCTCTTTGATAAAATAAGTTAATCATAGCCGAAATAAATTCTTCAAGATTTACCTTCGTGGAATAACGTTCGTGATCGGAATCCAAAATCGCCGAATTAGGCGGCTATCTAGCCAGAAATTATATCTTTCCAGAAGACATGCCCTGAATTTCATCATGGAGGTAATGTGAAAGTGGATATTTACTTGATTAGTTGTAATGAAATAGTAAAATATTGTATGCCAAAAAATCTAAGGTAAAGAATGAGTTTATTTAAATGTTAGTTAGTTGGATTTGTTCATTCAGTCAGGCCCATGTTCTTTGATATGAATAATGAATGTACTTGTGTAGTAATATAACCATGAGCAATTCAAAGATACGTAAATTTTCGTTGTAATAATTTCCCCTCGTGGGCCACCAATTTATGTCTCGTAGTGGACATAAAGGAGCCTCAAAATGAAACCCAAAATAGTTTTCAACTGAAGTTTATGCAAAATTTACAAAAACTTTACAGAGCAACGTAATCGGTATAGTCGAACAAAAAAAAGGTGAAGGTATGATACAAATATTAATTGTTAGCTTCTCCTTATGAAAATTGACAAGTCGCGATGTTGCGCGTGAATGTTTTGCTGTTATTTATCTGGCAGGCGTTGGTGGGCCTGAACAAGGCCTGAACAGTTAGTGACAATCACAACTTCTAAAAGACTTGGTATTAATAGTACCTTGACCTCTCTTAAAATGATCATAACAAAGTAAAGTTTTTCTTTTATCGTAAGTGATTTCTAATAAGTATATATTTCAATACCAACGGAATAATAATGGAGGCCGTCTCCATTAATAGCACGTCTGAAATAAATTCTAATAGTGTTAGTCACGAACAGGCTTGAATTAATAAAGGGGGAGATTAATTGTCGCATGACACCCCTGGCAGGGCTGCTCATTTAGCAAAAAATATGTTACAATAACCGGTGTAGACAATATAATACTACGGCATCTAAATTACTCTTCAATTTAGAAAAATATATAATTTCCACAATAATTCATTTCTGTAAAACAAAAGTTACTTAAATTCGGAAATCGGAAAAGCGGCTAAAAATATATCTCAGTGCATCTATTTTAATGAAAATATATATATTAATTCTTCTCATTCGAAAAGAGATTGCAGTTAAATACCTCAATGGTATTTGCTCGCTACGAATAAAAACTCTGATAAAACATATAAATAAACATTATATTAATTCGTTTGTGACAACCCTTAACCCGGTTAACAAAGTAGACTACAATGTTTATAATATTAGCCAATAACAAGTTTCCTTTTTAAATGAACATTGTGTGTTGAAATCTAGTACCACTTAAGTATTCCACGCAAACATTTTTCTTAGACATTTAAGTTATTTTCTTGAAATTCTTAGAAAAATGTTTAAAATTAATTAAAGTTAAAATTTTATAAGTTGTAAATTAGTTTATTGAAGTTGCTTAAGATATTTACGTACTAAAAATACGTTTTACGTTTACGATTTCAAAGATAATATAGATTGAAATACTTTAACTTAGAGTTTGAAGAAGAAATAAAAATGTTCTGTGGTTTTGATACCACCATAGTCTAAGGTCATAGTACTAGCGTACAGAAGTTGCACCCCACAAAATCGTTTAAATAAATTGTGACTCTTACTCCGACTCCGACACAATAAAGTGCAATTCAGGTCGCACAGCGCTCCCTTGGCTTCAAAACATTCACTTATAGTTGCCTCCCGCCAATAATAGTAGTAGGCCAATATTAAATAAAGTATACAGAAAAATCAAATGAACGATTTTTCTGTATACTTTACCAAAATAAAATAGCGTAATTGGGCCATTCATAATAAAAAAGTTTATTAGAAATAGACACTGATGCACATGATATGGAATACCGCAGGCAGCATTCAGTACAAAATCAATATAGTCCGTAAGCCCGCGACAGTATTGCCTACGTCAAATGACATCACGATGAAATGCATGGCACACGGTCGGTAAAGATGTGCTGAGCGAGAAACAGAAGATTACCGCAAATAAAATTGGCCGGAAAATTAAGAAAATCCTTCACTTCCGGTCTTAATTTTAAGGTTATATTTACGTCATGTGGCATCAGTACAAGACCCGTGGCTACATTTAGTTTTCAATCGTAGAGAGAGTAAACATAAGTCTGTCAGTTCTGAAATGACTAAAAAACTAAAGTTTTGAGTTTATGATATTCCGGCCATTTCAGAACTGACAGACTTATGTTGACCCTCTCTACGATTGAAAACTAAATGTAGCCACAGGTCTCGTACTGATGCGACATGACGTAAATATAACCTTAAAATTAAGACCGGAAGTGAAGGATTTTCTTAAACTTCCGGCTAATTTTATTTGCGATAATCTTCTAATCCTCGCTCAGCACATCTTTTCCGACCGTGTGCCATGCATTTCATTGTGATGTCATATCAAAAGTCAAAGTCAAGTCAAAGTCAAATAAGCTTTATTCAAATAAACTTAATTATTAAGTACTTTTGAATCGTCTATATTTTCCTACCACCCGTTCCAGACTTTTTTAGCTGACAAGAAGAACGGGCGCAAGAAACTTATCAGCTGTAACAGCCATAAGTAACGATATTTACAAACTTGAATATATCGTTACCAGAAAATTACAACAGGGTGACAGGATTATTGGCAACAACATAGACTTATTATATTACTTCAACAAAGTACTTATTAGCAAGTTATGTGTTACATCATTTCCACGCATTTAGATCTTTAAGATAATCATCTACTTTATAATGATAACCTTTACCCATGAGCGTTTTTTTAACATGGTTTTTAAATTCATGCAAAGGAAGATCAATCACTTGTTGTGGAACTTTATTAATAAAGGCTATGCCTTTCCCCATAAATGAACCTCTAGTTTTTGCAAGCCTAAATCTTGGAACGGCAAGTTTATCTTTATTTCTTGTATTGAACTGGTGAATATTGCTGTTCTTAGCAAATGAATCATAGTGTTTCCTTACATAAACTAAATTATCATAAATATATTGGCCTGCCAAAGTTAAAATATTTATTTCTTTGAACATTTCTCTCAAGGTATCTCTCCGCCGTAGATTGTATATGGCGCGAACAGCTCTTTTTTGGAGTACAAAAATATTTTCAATACTGGCAGCTGAGCCCCACAAGAGCAGTCCATACGACATTACGCTATGAAAATAACTAAAGTATACTAACCTTGCCGTTTCAATATCAGTTAAAAGCCTTATTTTCTTAACAGCGAATGCCGCTGAACTAAGTCTACTTGACAAGGCTTCAATATGTGGATCCCATTGCAGTCGAGAATCTAGTGTGATACCTAGAAATTTTGTGCTCTCGATAAACTCGACTTCATCGTCATTCAAATTAATATTTAATTTTGTCTGCTCAACATTAGGTAATGAGAATTTAACACATTTAGTTTTTTTGGGGTTAAGTGCTAAATTATTACTATTAAACCAGTATGACACTTTAGAGAGGGCACTATTTACTTCGTCCGAACAGTTATTACCTCTGTTTACTTTAAAAACTAAAGAAGTATCATCCGCAAATAGTACTGTTTCACATTAATTATTCGCGTAGTTGGGAAGGTCATTTATATAAATTAGAAACAGCAATGGGCCCAATATTGATCCCTGTGGCACACCCATATTGATGGGGGCTCCAGTAGATTCAGTTCTATTAATCACTACTTTCTGAGTTCTATTGTACAAATACGATTTCATAAGACTAACTGATTTATCAGAGACACCATAATGTTCTAGCTTCTTTAATAGTGTTTGATGATCAACGCAATCGAATGCCTTAGAAAGGTCACAGAAAATGCCAATTACATCTTGCTTTTCTTCCCAAGCATCAAGAATATGTTTGAGAAGTGCAATTCCAGCATCAGTAGTACTTTTACCCTTGGAAAAACCAAACTGATTTTTATGAAGTATATTATTGTATGTGAAGTAATCTAATAATTGGGAATATATAATTTTTTCAAATATTTTACTAAGTGCTGGTAGTATAGATATTGGCCTAAAGTTAGCTGGGTCACTTTTATCCCCAGATTTAAAAAGAGGAATCAATTTACTATTTTTCATTAGATCAGGAAAGACCCCTTCGTCAATACATTTGTTAAAAATAAAAGCCAAGTAAGGGGCTAGTATATCAATTATTGATTTAATTATGCTTGTTGACATGCCCCAAAGATCTTCTGTTTTTTTAACATTAATTGTTTTAAAAGCTTTAATGATATCTGCACTATTTATATATTTAAAGGAAAAACTTTCATTGCACTTATCAACACTTGACTCCAGAAGGGAGACAGCGATGTTGGGACAAGCACTAAGAGTACTGGTAGTTTCTACAGGTATTCTAGCAAAGAAATCTTCAAAAACTTTAGCGACCTCATTGTCAGATTCAAAAGTTTGATCACCAGTTTTTAAACAGAAGGAATTTATATTGGATTTTGATTTGCCCGTTTCTTTGTTAATAATATTCCAAGTAGCCTTAATTTTATTGTCTGCTAATTTAATTTTATTTGCAAAGTACTTGGACTTTGCTAAGATACAGACTTCTCTGAATGTTTGTGAATACTTCTTGACAAATTCAATGAAGTTAGGATCACTAGAAGTAGCTTTCTCTGCATAAAGTTCGTATAATTTCCTTCTGCTCTTATATATGCCAGGTGTGGCCCAGTCACTAAATTTCGTACTATCATTACATTTGATGACTTTTTGTTTAAAAGTTTTACTAAATTCAGTTTGAACTATGCTAAATAAATGATTATATAGGTTATTGGCTTCAAAATTTGGTTCTGGTAATGTTTCAATTTTACTTGTGACATTGGTTCTGAATTTTTCAATACAGTGTTTTTTTACTGGCCTACACATTATTTCCCGTTTAGGCGGAACATGATGGTGCTCAATGGAGGCTAATTGTCCACTATGGTCGGATTTAATACAATTTAAAATTTATTTTTCAATGACATTACAGTTACAGAAAATATTATCTAAGCAGGTTGCCGATGTGGGTGCTATACGCGTTGGTTCATTAAAAATATGTAGCAAATTAAATGATTTAAATAGGTTTATGAAACTTCTCGACAGTTTGGCTATTTTAGGGTCTAAGATGTCGACATTAAACGTATGACGTAGGCAATACTGTCGCGGGCTTACGGACTTATAGGAAAACGCAACATTTAATTGCAGTGTAACCAAAGCCCAAACAGAACTAACCGCAGCGATCCAGCGAGCGGTATTATTCAGTATTTATTCAAACAATGACATAAAATACAAATACTTATATTCAATGTGAAAGTAGCTCTATCTGTCTGTTACTTTTTCATGAGTTAACCAGTGAACCAATTTAGATGAATTTTAGTATAGAAATAGATTGACCTGGGGAAGACTGAAGAACATCGGCTACTTTTTGTAATATTGAATGAAGTCAAATAGGGGATGAAAGTTTGTATGGAAAAAAATTCATGTGGATGAAGTCGGCTGCCGTGGACGAATAAGTGATTAGCCAAGGTGGCTGCTGGTAGAGAAAAAAATTTTTTTCACAAATTTAAAAAGATGTTATGGTCATTACAAAAATCAACGTTAACTTATTGAAGTACAATTTGAGCATTGAAATCATGTTTAATTTGCGAACGCAAATCGAAGTTGCTCTACGTTCAATTTTCGTTCGGAAACTCGGAGTCCAATTTCACCTTCGAAAGGAGCGGACGCGGAGCATGGACGCGTGTCTCTCTTCTCTTATTCGATGGGCTGCGGTCACGAATATAGCGATAAGCGCACTTGTAGGTGGTGTAGATACACAATAGGTGTGTAATTAGATAATTACACGACATAACTAAGTAAAACTTAATGTAAAGGTAATACGTAATGAACGTTACGTATACGTACAGTACGAGGCAAATATCTTGACACTTTTTCGCGCATGTGCACTTGCGAGCGACCAATAGCGCGCGCCCCTCTCCCGCCGCCCGCGTACCTCACCCACAGAATATATACTCTAACGCCCTCCGCCACGCATACTCAAAATACGCATTCTGCGCAATCTCCACCCAATGGGGAATGTCCGCTAAAAATCAAATTGGATGAATATTTTTTTATAGGTAGGAATAAGCTCCCTTAGTAATAGAAAAATTAAAAAAAAAATTAAAGTCTTTTCGCCTATACAAATGTGTAAAAGTAACAGCAGAATGGAGATTATACCTTTGCCACCACCTGCCACAACAACATGAATAAAAAATAAAATGTTTTGACATTTGTCATTTTTGAAACTTTTTTTAATACCATTTTGTGGTTGTGGCAGGTTGTGTCAAAGGTATAATTTCCATTCTGCTGTTACTTTTGTATATTTGTGAAGTCGAAGAGACTTTAATTTTTTAAATCTTTTTCACGCAACCAAAAATTCTGAAACTTTTTTCTATTACTAAGGGGGCTTATTCCTACCTATAGAAAAATATTCAGCTAATTCGGACATTCCCCATTTCAAGATGTTTGCCTGGTACTATAACATAATGTTCTTTCGACAAGCCAACCTTTTATTATATTATCATAAGCAAGAGCTTATAAATGATAAAAGGTTGCCTTGATGACAAGGGTCATTAACGTATATTCCGTTAAAACCGCCCACCGCACAGCTTTCGCCGCCGCCCGCCCCGCCCCGCCCACAGCTGTCCTCGCAAACGCAAGGTTGCCTCGTCAACGGTACCCAGGGCTGCCGACAGCACCAGTCTCATTTCCTCCCTCCCTACACAACAGTTCCTGCGCGACATAACAAGTATATCTTGTCACCCGAGTATCGCGGATTTTGTGTTTTCGCTGCCATTTTAAAAATAACACGTATAAGGTGGCACCCTGACCGAAAGTGACGCCGCGGTGCATTTTATTTAATACTAGCGACCCGCCCTCGCTTCGCTTCGGTTCCTTATTTTTTTTTTGCCAAATGTGACCTTACAACAACATCCAAAAAGAAAACGTCACAACGTTACAGTCTCACCTCCATTTGCTCCAAAAGTCTTTTTCTCACTCGTTCGTTTTTCGTCCCGTCCCGTCATCGGTGTCATAAACGCCCTTTCTATTGTCTAATTTCAAAATCTATCGCAATCGCTTTCAGGGTGTAACTCATTGATGCTTCTCTTTGGCACAAATAAAAACTTACTAAAGAAATGCAGCAATGTCTTACATTCATCTGTCAAATGAAAGCGATTGCGATAGATTTTTAAATTAGACAATTAGCCCCGCGTTTGATTTATTTTCGTGCGTGTTATTTTTTTGCGACAACTCCTAAGATATTCATATGGTATGGTGGAATGTGTTAAAATAATGTGCATAAAATGCTTAAGGTAACTATTGTATTTAATTTGATAATGATTAATACTGTATCCTTCTAAATAGCTTTCAAAAAACCGCATTTACTGGACCATTTTTTTAGAAAATATAATGGGTATAGTAAGCTATTCTTAAAAGATAGATATATACCATCGCGGATTTTTTTGTAGATCTATAAAAGAAGAATAATCATCATACATTACCTTGTTATAGCTCAAAAGGTTTAAGCAGCGTTTTCAATGCAGGCTCCCAGTCGGCTTAATTTTTGCCGACCTCTTCAACAATTATCATCATATTTCTACGAATTTACATAAAACCTCAACCTATTATACACCTGAACCTTTCTCAGAAATCACTTTATCATTTAATGAAAATCGCATGAAAATCCGTTTAGTAGTTTTTGAATTTTTTAGCGAACAGACAGGCAGGACGACAGATAGACGCGGTGGAGGAATTTGTTTTATAATATGTAAGGATTGTAATTCTAATACACAATTGTAATAAAACTTTACGTCATTTAGGGACCTTTTTCTAGTATTTTTAGACGGTATTACTACATTCACTCATCGTAACTGCTAGAAGTAGATAGCAAAACTGCTAGAAGTGGCCGTTTTTGACACATTTGCTATCTACTTCTACGAATAACTACGAGGGAATGTAGTTATACCTTCCAAAAATACTAAAGTATATTATTAAAATCTTTTTCTATTGACAACTTGTTAAATAAAAACCTCGTGGGCACCACTTTCGGTGGTATAGCCTCCTTAAGACGTATTTTAATTATCAAAGTTGCAGTCTAAAAATTGTGTAATTTATTATTAACATCTGTTAATTATTTATGGTTATTGTATGGTTTTTGAAGTTTGAGTTTTGTTTTCCATACAAAAATGGCATCTTTTGACATACATAAGTAGTATTTATATAATATAAATAGCGGCCACTTATTATGTGTCATGTCACGTAGCATCATGCACGCATCGACTTATTACTTACATTTTTTTACCTTATGTATAATAGGATAGAATTTGCTAAAAGTGACGAAAAGCTTACGAAAAGGTCACGCATTCCTTCCAACTGAGAATACTTCTATTATATTCACTGACTATTATGATTTTTACAATAGCAATAATTTTGCTGAATCAGAAATCGTCCACCAGTCGGCGTACTACCACTAACTTGGCGCTAGTGTAGATGTAGACCTGTCATGTCGTTGTTGTTTATGTGTTTGCTTACAGTAAGACGGGCTTCTTCGGAACGAAGCCGCGATGCTCGAAGTGTGTTTGCTTATAAAGTTTCGGATGTTGGAAGCGATTATTCGTAAATATCAATGTTTCTTCCAACAGATTTTGGTTTTCTTCAATCTTTAATTCGTTTACTGTCCGACTACCATAATAATTATTTGTAGGTAGGTACCAGCCATTTTTAGATATTATTTAAAATAAATAGGAAAATCGGGGATAAATGCCCATACAAAGGTCTCCAGCAGAAGTAACGCCACAAAGCTTTCTTTCACTTTATCCACTTTCATTACCTTCCTCATATTATATTCTACCTGCCATGCCCTCAGCACCAATATCTATCGAACGAAAGTACAGTGTCATCTACCGCCGTAAAGCAAACTGAAATCACCCATACAAATTAATCTATCGATTTGTGCTAAATAGTCATCATTATCATCAACAGTTTTTTATGTCTCCATTGGGCACAGTAGGCCTTCTATGTAAGGATCGACAAGGAGCATAAACCATTGTCCATCACGCAGGTCCCATGTGGATTGGTAGGTGATAAAAATAGTATAATAACGGGGATAATTTGGATCACATAATATATGTATTATCGAAATAAAATTAAATGAAATGATATTGTTAATTTTGCCACATATAATGTGTATTGTGTTTACCTATATAAACTACGTCCATATAAACGCCATTTTTTAGTTTAATATTTTAACATTGAGTGGATATTGCCGCCTTTGATATTATCTATATGATTGATGACTTATAGGATTAACTAACTTTTGCGGCCGCCTGCGGTTTCACCCGCGTGGTTCCCGTTGGTTCCCGTGGGAATATCGGGATAAAAAGTATCCTATGTTTTGATCTAGGCTATCTACTATCTGTGTGCCAAATTTCAACCAAATCCGTTCAGTAGCTTTTGCGTGATTGAGGAACAAACATCCAAACATCCAAACCCACAAACTTTCACATTTAGAATATTAGTAGGATTTTTAGCAATTTCCGAAAACTTTTTCCGAAAATTTCCGAAAGCTTTCCGAAAACTGTAAGTTGATTTGACCGGGCGTAAGGTAGGTGCCCAATCTGTTACTGTCTTAACGCCTAATTAATTGAATCAGTTGCGAAGTCTGAGAGTAGCGAAAATTCAGAAATTGGGAGAAAAGCTAGTGTATCCAATTACCTACCTTTTCATCGCCTTGAGGGGCGAAGTATAAAGTAATAACTTTTAAAGTAACTAATCTAGTTTATGACGAGTATTTTATAAAATTCAGTAATCAATGAGATTATTATTAACTAACATAGAGATAGAAAAAATATATAATCTCATATAATTTACGTAAGTTAAGAAAGAAAAAAAAATGTAATAATCTATGCTAGAATATCATAGAGAGCGTGGTAGGTAATATATCTAAAGTGGCCCTAAAATGGCATCCGTTCAGCATTTATCAAGAAGCCATTATGACTCCTCGACGCTGGTCTTAATTTAGAAAAATTGCTATATGTCATAATTTGCTACAATAGTGTGTTAATAAAGTTTATCACATACATATATGTTGATTCGTACATATTAATGTACGAAACTTAAAAATTAAAATAATTGCGGTAAAGACATTCAAGCGTCAAAAAATGCGGTATGGAATGCGGATGTAAAATAATTGGAAGGAAGCGGGATTTCGGTAGGTTACGGACGTGGACGGCGGCTGGTCAAGGAAAGGCACTTACTTGGTCTAGCAGCAGGCTCATCAACACTTGAGAATGGCAAGCTGGCGTCGTCGCCTGCGCAGCACGCACGACCTGCGTGATCGGACGTGAACGGCCACAAAAGTCCACAAACACGTTGATTTACACCGTCCTTTAATCACGTATTTACTAATACACGTAACACTGAAGCTTATGGGCTACGCGGATGCGGTTAAATGAGTTGCGCGGGGTGATAAATTAATAGCGTGTTGATGTCACAGTAGTTCGCAATAGACTGTTTTTGCACTACGAATGCATTGGCCGCGTTCGGCCGGCGAGCGGAGCGATGTATGTGCCTTTTTGTTAGGATATTGGCGGGTAGGAAGGAAGTAAAACTATGACGATATGATCGCGGCGGCAACATTCCCCCCGCCCTTAAAGGGTCACCTTTAAAAAAAGTTATAAGCGCAAGGGAAACAAATACTGCGTACATCAATACATAATAAGGGGAAAAAAAAAATGCGGAACAAAAAGTCTATTTTGATTATATAATACTACATTTAATTAAGCGGAGAGTAATGCACTTATATACTAACTAAACTAAAGCGTATGCGTTTGACAAACAATTTATTATTGATTTGGTATCGGACATAAACGAACAACTGGGCGAAGGTAACTCCCCTTGGAGGTTTTAACGGTCACAACCCTAGTTGTTCCATCCTTGGAAGGATGAACCTTCTCTACTATAGCTAAAGGCCACGAAAAGGGAGGCACGTTTTCTGTAACGATTACTACCACTGTGCCTACAGCTATGGAAGCGGTCGGCGTGTTCCATTTGGCGCGCGATTGCAGCTTGTGTAAATATTCGGAGCGCCAGCGACGCCAGAACGACTGAACGATACTATCTAGCAGCGAGTGACGCTGATGAAGGTCACGGGGTTGCGCATCGGCTGCCGGTATGGAGGACAGAGGAACTGTGTTCAGAAAATGAGCCGGTGTTAAAGCAGATGGCTCTGCGGGGTCACTACTCATTGCAGTGAGCGGGCGCGAGTTTACTAATGCTTCGATTTGCGCGAGCACTGTTATAAGCTCTTCATAGGAGAGGATCTGCTCACCTATGACTTTAAATAAATGCGTTTTTACAATTTTTACGATACTTTCCCAACAACCACCGAAGTGTGGGGACGCGGGTGGAATAAATTTCCAGTCTATGCGGTTTTCAGAAAGTTCTACTTCCAAATGTGGGCGCAATTCATCTAAGAATTTATAGAGATCACGAAGGTATGAACTGGCTCCCACGAAGCAAGTGCCGTTGTCCGTGTACATGCACTTCACGGGACCTCGACGCGACAAGAAACGCTTCAGCGCAGCTAGAAAACTAACTGTACTTAAGTCAGTTGCGACCTCGATGTGAGTGGCGCGAGTTGTCAAGCATGTGAAGATGCAGAGCCAAGCCTTGCGGCTTTTGACTCCACGAGCACGCACAGGAGTATACTGTACAGGGCCAGCATAATCACATCCTGTCATTTGGAAGGCTTTATCAACTTGGTTGACGCGGTGGCTGGGCAAATCAGCCATGAGAGGAAACTGAGGCCGTGGTTTTGCTCTAAAGCAAGTGTTACATTTATTTATGCGGTATCGGATCAAGCCGCGAGCGGAAAGGATCCAGAACTTTTGGCGGAGCAAAGACATGAGAAGTTCTGGGCCTGCATGTAAATGCTTTTTATGATAAAAATCGACCAAAATGTCAACAAAATGATCACGACGCGGCAAGATCACAGGGTGTTTGCACGTGTAATCTTCGGCGGAGTTAGAAAGACGTCCACCAACGCGGATAAGGCCATCCTTATCTAAGAATGGTCTTAGCTTATTGAAAGCAGGCGAGCAAGGCTTGTCAGTCTGCAAACTAGCAAGCTCGCTTGAGAAATGTACTTGTTGTACAGCGCGGATGATATTAACTTCAGCAAACTCTAAATCTGAACTTGAAATGGAGCTGCTTTGCGGTAATTTCTTGATGAATTTAAACACATAAACAATCGAACGTAATAGCTTAGACAATGATGAAAAGCGGTGCATAAGCGAGTAAAGCGGAGAATCATTGTCGTTAGAGACGACCACGTGAACGTTAGTGCGTCGTTCCGGTGCGTCGTCGTTTGACTGCTCGCAGTCATCATTTAGTTGCCATCCGGATGGGTCACTTGCAGCCCATGGAGGTCCATTAAACCAAAGCGGGTGATTTATTATTTTACTTGGGGTTAAGCCCCGAGATAAACAGTCTGCGGGATTTTCAGAGCCTGCAACATGGTGGAAACAACTTGCAGGAACGTTTTCTACAATTTTGACGACGCGGTTGGCGACAAACGTCTGCCAGCGGTGAGGGGATGAGCGCACCCAACATAAAACGACTTTCGAATCGCTGAATGCGTATACTTTATTGACAGGATAACGCGGGGAAACGGTGTCTACAACCTTGCGGATGAGTTTGGACAGCAAAACGGCCGCACACAACTCCAGTCTCGCGACAGATAGAATCTTCACCGGCGAGACCTTCGATTTAGCACAGACCAGCTGTATAGAATAACGACCATCGACGCAGATTTGAAAGTAGACGACAGCTCCATATGCGCGCTCGCTGGCGTCAGCGAAGCCTAAAATATTCAATTGACAGTCTTTAACAAGACCAAGATGTCGTGGAATGCACAAATCATTAAGAGAAGGCAGCTCTAAGCAGAACTGCTTCCAAGCGGTGACAATATGAAGCGGTGGTTGGGCATCCCAATCGCACTTCAACAACCATAACTCCTTGATTAGGAGCTTGGCGTGTAAGAGGACAGGCGCCACGAACCCTAGCAAGTCCCACAGTCGGGCTACAGCGGAAAGAATGGTACGCTTTGTACACGTATCATCAGGAGCGACTACCTTGAATCTAAAAGAATCTCTAGACCTATCCCAAAATAGGCCTAGGATCTTGTGCGGAGTGGCATCGTCAAAGAGCTTGTCATTGGATTCTCTGTGAGACTCAGGTATGTGCGAGAGGACTTCATCTGAGTTACTCGTCCATTTTACGAGATCCAACTGTGCTCGTTTGAAGAGCGCGATAAGCTCGCTACTGAGATCGATAGCCTGGACGGTAGACATTGATGACAGGACTATGTCATCCATGTACAAGCCTGCTGAAACAGCAGCGGAAGCGGCGGGATATTTGTCTCCTTCATCGATAACTAACTGGCGGACAACGCGAAGAGCGTGAAAAGGGCTGGACTTGAGCCCAAAGCAAACACGGTTAAACTGATATACAGTAAGCGGATCAGAATGATTGAATCTAAATAAAATTCTCTGGAATCTGCGATCAGGTTCCCTAATCCCAATTTGAAGAAACATTTGGCGACAATCAGCGGAAAAACAAATTTCAAATAAGCGGAAGTTAATTAGTATTGAGAATAAATCGCCTTGAAGATTCTCGCCAGAATGTAGAATATCGTTTAGAGAGCGACCGGAAGTAGTATTGCAACTCGCGTCTAGGACTACTCGAAGTCGGGTACTACTTTTGTCTTCGCGAACCACACCATGATGTGGAATATAGTATGCGGGGCGAAGAGATTCATTATCGCGAGCCTCAACTGGGCTGAGATATCCCTTATCTAAATACTCGCGTATAACATTATTATAAGCGGTGCGAGTTTTGAGGCATGCCTCTAATTTCTTTTCTAGGCATAAAAATCGCCTGTGCGCGGTGGCGAACGAGTCACCCAAGGTGAACACGTCCTCACGAAAAGGTAAAGCGACTATGTACCTTCCACTCTCTTCTCGAGACGTGGTGGCAGTAAAATATTCTTCGCACTCAAGGTCATCAAGGCTTTGAGCGGGTGGCGCGGAAATCTCCTCAAGTTCCCAAAACTTTTTGAGAATCGAGTCTACAGGCTCATCAACTACCGTACAACACGTGGTTGAATAATTGCAAACTACGTGTGACGTAGGTACAGAACCCATAATCACATAACCTAAAACGGTTTGAATAGCGGGCGGTATATTGCTGAAGCGGCTATGAATGATGCCTGGCATCAGCAGGTGCGGGAACAGTGAACTACCTATCAAAAGGTCGACAGGACCTGGATTGGCAAAATTGCCATCGGCGAGAGGCAAAGAACTAAGGTGAGAGAAAGCGGATACGTCGACCGGAGCGGAAGGTAGCGTATCTGTGATACGATCGACAATGAGCGATGAAATATTATAGTTAATATTTAAATTAAAACGTGAATGAAAAATTAAGTCTACGGAACCCTGAGAGGTTTTAAGAGAACCACCTATACCCCTAATAACAGTTGAGGTACGTTGTAGTTTATTTAGTAAACCGAGACGCATGCAACATTCATATGTAATGAAGTTGCTTTGAGAAGCACTATCTAGTAAGCAACGTACAAGATGCGGTGCGCCATTGCTGTCATAGACAACAACCTGAGCAGTCGCCAATAAAACCGTCCTATCACTCAAAGAGCATAAAGCTAAATTTCCACTAGGAGGTGGTGCCGAAACGGAAGGCGCGGGTTGTGAAATATTCGGCTGCGGTGGCGATGAAGAAGGAGCTCTGACGTTACCACTAGGCGCATCATTTACGGGTGTATGCATTTCGAAATGTAAAAGAGTGTGGTGGCGCTGCTGGCAAGCACGACACGAAACCTTAGAAGTACAAGCTTTCGATCTATGTTTTGTGCTAAGGCAGTTGACACACGCACCGTTTTCTTTTATGAACTTAAATCTATCATGCGGTGTTATTTTTGCGAAAGCGTGACATTTAAACATATGATCATGTGTGTTATTATTACACAACAGGCATTTTTTATTTTCAGACGATACGTAAGTTTGCGGATTAGGAGCCACGCGGGTTTTATTTATTTTAGAGTAAGAATTAGTATTATTATTTGCGGGAGATACAGCATTAGTAGTTTGACAGATGCGGCACTGCATTTTAATAAATTCTATAAAGCTTTCGAATTTAGGCAGTTTTGAATCATGAGCGTATGTTTCATAGGCTCGAATCGTATTCGTATCGAACTTACGTATGGCGATATGCATCAAAATAAAATCTGTCACATTATCAATGCCTAAGTTTTTTAAAGAATTGACTGCGGTTACAAATTTATCCATAAATAACTGATAAGCGGCAGGTGAATTGGATAATTTCAAATTTAATATTTGTTCTAAATAATTAGAACCTAAAACGTCGTTATTTTGGAATCTGTCTAGTAATGCTTTGAAAATTATTTCATAGTTTTGAGCACTAGGCAAAGTACCAGAAAAAAGCGATTGTACCTTAGGCGAAAGTTTACCCATTAGGTAATATAATTTATCGGAATTCGATAGCGATGGATTGTCGTGAACAGTCTCTTTAAAGCTGGCATAAAATAATGGCCAGTTTTGAATATCACCGTCAAAAGTTAATAATTCAATAGGAGGTAGTTTGACGGAAGCCTTATTTTTAGAAGATGAACAGGGAGGTGACACTTGCGATAAAACATGTTTCACGTTACAATAAATGTCTTCAAAAGCGTTATAAGCTTGAAAATTAGGCTTAGCGGTCGGATTACGCTTAAGTAACTGCTCATTATATTCATCAATAATATCATGAAATTTGGATCGCATACTATCAATAGTAACACATGACGTAATAAAAGATTGACGTCTCTCCTCTGAAAGGTGAGCTATCTTCGCTTGGTCGTATATCGATTGCATACGTTGAAAAAGTGCATCACGCTTCGCTCTTATTAAAATTATTTTTGTGTCTTCAACTTCACTGGTATCTTTACCGGTAGGTCCGGCAGACTTATCGTCCTGTGGCATTATTGATAATCACAAAATATAATATATAAAGTAAAGTATATAGAAAATATATAGGTTAGTTATCGAAGTATATAAACACTATTTATTGTTCACACAAATGTATATAAAAGGCTGCGTAAATTTAATCAAAATTAATTAAATATAAAACTTAATCGAAAATAAAATAATTAATTTAAGTCGCTAGTGTGTGATGACCCTTATATCAATTTGTGAACGATCGAATTAATTATGAACAAAGGTTCTGAAAATAAGTAGCTAAATTAGTGCCTACTTAATTACGGTTGCGGAATAACCCAGAATGGTAAAATATACAATATTAAAATATATGAAAAGACCCCAAAAGTACCAAGGTGACCTTTTAGAGGGCGCGCGGAAAACACGTGAGTGGTTACAAAAACTAAACTAAATGCGGTATTTAACGGTTCAAAACTAAACATACGACTCGAAAAGGACCAGATGATTCGTACATATTAATGTACGAAACTTAAAAATTAAAATAATTGCGGTAAAGACATTCAAGCGTCAAAAAATGCGGTATGGAATGCGGATGTAAAATAATTGGAAGGAAGCGGGATTTCGGTAGGTTACGGACGTGGACGGCGGCTGGTCAAGGAAAGGCACTTACTTGGTCTAGCAGCAGGCTCATCAACACTTGAGAATGGCAAGCTGGCGTCGTCGCCTGCGCAGCACGCACGACCTGCGTGATCGGACGTGAACGGCCACAAAAGTCCACAAACACGTTGATTTACACCGTCCTTTAATCACGTATTTACTAATACACGTAACACTGAAGCTTATGGGCTACGCGGATGCGGTTAAATGAGTTGCGCGGGGTGATAAATTAATAGCGTGTTGATGTCACAGTAGTTCGCAATAGACTGTTTTTGCACTACGAATGCATTGGCCGCGTTCGGCCGGCGAGCGGAGCGATGTATGTGCCTTTTTGTTAGGATATTGGCGGGTAGGAAGGAAGTAAAACTATGACGATATGATCGCGGCGGCAACATATGTATATTTATTCCATACAACGTAATATATACCTAGGTATACTTCAATGCAAACAAGATTTTTTTTTATTCTTTTTTTATTTAGGGGCTTTTAACACTTAAAGGTCATGTCAGCCCCATCATAACTAATGCAAACAAGATAACGTCAAATATAATATAACGCCCTAAAAAGATATGAAATCATTCCATCGAAAATATTGAGACAAAAAGACGAACTATTTTATAAGTGTGCCATATATTGCGGCGGATGCTATGTGGATCCAATAGCAACGGAATACCAGCTTCATTTCCTTTGGCTGATGCATGCCAAGTTGTCTGCTCTACTGACATAGTATTTATTAGTCATAAGAAGTGTAAACGGGTAATATAAAATGTAGAATCAACACACGACGTGTTTTGTGTTGGAATTTGCTTTCTATTAGAGTGGAACCACAAAAATTGGTGCAATCTTAAATATACATTATTAAAGATAATGATATTTATTTCCATAAAATATGTTACATTGAGATCATAACAACTAAAATATAGCTCCACAATATATATTTTGGTAAAGCTAATGGCATGCAAAAATGTATGTTCCCATTTTTCTATAAAGATGATATATTAATAATTTAGTAATTAAGTTTTTCACAATAGGGAATATGCATCAATTTTTTTTTTAATCTTAATCAAAAGTATAATGCGTGAGAAAATTAACTGTAATATTAAAACTTTTCTCTTGCGTTTTTTTCTCGTGATATTGTTACTTGAAGTTAGCGCGCAGCAGCACCCGCCGAAAACGCTCCATACAAAATGGTGACGTCACACATCACGTTTCAGGTGTGTTTCGGCGCGTTTAATATGGAGTTAGCCAATAATCTTCAATTATCTCCCTAAATTTTGCGTTTAAGTACATATGTGTCATACAAAATATTATTTCTTATTCGATATTCTATCTGACTGTAAAGTGCATTATATCCGAAAATGAAAAAAAAAATCGTTATTTTCCCCTGATTTCATCGTGTGATAAAACTAAAATAATTTTTATTTTTATTTTTTTTCCTGTTCCATCATGTTTTTATAAGTGTCCGCAGCGATCAAGCTCAATTTCATCAAAATCGGTGACTTATGCATATTCCCTATTTAGAGAACAAGTTTAATTAGATTCCGTTTACTTGGACACTTTAATAATAGGTCACAAACGTTTTAGATTACTTAAGCTATATTTTAATTTATGCATTCACAGTTCTTT
Organism: Agriphila tristella; assembly: GCA_928269145.1. Classification (NCBI taxonomy): domain Eukaryota; kingdom Metazoa; phylum Arthropoda; class Insecta; order Lepidoptera; family Crambidae; genus Agriphila; species Agriphila tristella. The sequence continues at coordinate 23,027,422 of OV743439.1, forward strand.
GTTCCTGAATTTAATTAAAGGAGCAGCATGAAAGTAACACTCCTCTTTTTAACTCGTCCGACATAGTATTCTGGAGGTATAATCTTGATAGATAATAATGTGTCCGAAAGAAAATCTTTTTGCTTCTATCGTAAAGATGTTTCGCTACATACCTATTCAAGAAACAGCAACAAAGTCTTCAAAGTAAAAATCCATCGGGCCGCGAACAAAGGAGTCTTTATTGTTTATTTTTATTTGTTTCGGACCGAAAGTCCTCGTTCTAGAAATTAATTGGCGATTAGAGGTGCAGCGCTCCACCACGTTTCACGAGACAAATGAGCTTTCTTTGAAACAATGTGATTCTATCTGAACTCGCCAGGTGTCTGTGAAATGGTACGGGGACTTTCAACTAATAGATTTGTAACAGCATTTTGTGGGTCCGGTCCAACAGAACTGGGATTTCTAATATTTTAAGCGGTTTTTGTAGCTACTATATTCTCATAGCCCATGTCGATGATTTTTAATCAGGTTATCTAGGTATTTACTTATCTATTAAAACAAACTGATTAATATTTAAAAATAGAATTTACGAGCGATAAGCGAAAAAAGTGAAAAAGCCGCTTTTACGGACAATACAGTCTCTCTCCTTTAAAAAATAGAATTTCCGATAACAGTCATTTTGAGGAAACCATTTTGTAGCTTGCTTTTGAATGGTGAAAAACAACTTAATGCTTCTATACGGACAATGAAGTCTCTCTCCAATAAATAAGGTATTGAAATAAGTAAACTAGAGCGTGCTACGAAAGCGAGGAAACTATTAGAACCATGGACTTAAAAAAAATTCGCTTTCGAGATTAATCCAGTGGTAACTCCAACAGGATTTAGAAAAATTTTAAGAAAAGAGTAAGTACCCAGTACCTACCTATGAATCGTAATTTCTCGAGGGGACCGACTTGTGCGTTTTCTTCGATGGCTTAACAGAAAATATAAATGGAAATAGGACGACACTTATTTTTTACAACCAATCTGATTTCCTTGTGTTTTTTACCTAGACTGTTAGCGTATTATTTAGGGCGTTTTAGTCACTCGACACGACTTATCGAAATAGAAAAAAGGCGTGTTTTATTTCACCCCAAACTGTTCTAACCTAAAAGATTTTAAGTGAGCTTTTTGTTTTATTACTACTATTAAACCACTTAACATTAAAGTGAGAATATTTTACACCGCAGCCGTAAACTGATTTTACAGCTCCCGTGAAGCACAACTTATTACTTACGATTTGTGTTAAACTCTACACACTTACTTATAACTTAATCAGGGAAAGAGAATTTAAAAAATAATATGGAGCCAAATATGAAATTTCCGTTTTTATGTAGAATTATAAAGATTTTCCATACTAACATTGTCTTTATTTATTTAACAACCATGAACGCTAATATTTTGAAACTTTTATGCACAAATGTTTTAACAATCAGCTAACTAATGCCACATGTAGGTATTAAGTAAAATAAATTGTATCGACTAAGTTACAACGAATTAAGTGGTCATTTCTGCTAACGAAAAAAGAAGTAAGAAAAAAGGAGTCAATTTTAAGATAGGTACCTTTATAACGTTCAGGAAAAAAACAGAAGTGTTTTTATTGCTCAAAGTGGGCCGTTATTATGATCATATTAGGGAATATGCATAAGTCACCGATTTTGATAAATTTGAGCTTGATCGCTTTCGGACACGTATAAAAACATGATGGAACAGGAAAATAAAAAATAATAATGTATTATTTTAGTTTTATCACACGATGAAATCAGGGTAAAAAAACTTTTTTTTTTCACTTTCGAATATAATGAACTTAACAGTCAGATAGAATATCGAATAAGAATTATTTTTTTGTACGACACATATGTACTTAAACGGAAAATTTAGGGAGATAATTGAAAATTCTTGGCTAACTCCATAGTAAACGCGCGCCTGAAACGTGACATGTGACGTCAATTATATCATGTCCGTTTTGTATAGAGCGTTTTCGGCGGTTGCTGCTGCGTGCTAACTTCAAGTAACTATATCACGAGAAAAAAACGCAAGAAAAAAGTTTTAATATTAGAGGTGATTTTCTCACGCATACTTTTGATTGTGATAAAAAAAAATTGATGCATTTCCCTATTCGAAATAATAACAAGTAACCGAAGCATTTTTAACATTATAGAAGATAATATGAGAGTCTCTGTGTGTGAGAAAAAAATGGCAATTTCATACTTTAACCCCTATTATTTGATGAACGGTGGAGTCTCGAAACAACAGAATATCATTTTATTATCATCAATCTCATCGTCGTCATAATAATATTTCTCCTATTTTCCGCCACACGCACAAACATCGCATCGTTGCCTCATTAAAAAAACATGGTTTCCCGTTCCTTCAAGCCTGTCGTTTCACCTACCTCGCTACCGGTTAAATTAAAGCAGGCAACTGCCTCTCTCCAACTTAGATGAGTCTCGAGTTCGCTTCGCGTGTAATTAAGTATTCCTACCATGTGATTTAGCTAAAAGCATTAAGAATACTCCTTTTAGAATGCTGGAGAATTCATTTGTGTGTTGATTTTGCAGGCGGCAGTGGCGGCGGTGGCAAAGTTTCTACGAATAGAAATTATTAAACTACCAATTGTCAGTGTAAGTTTGTTTGTTTAAATTTTTGTTACTCACACTCAAAAGTTACTGAACGGATTTTAATGAAATTTGGAACACTGATTGTGTCGTGAGTGTCGCATGTTACAATCTGAAAAAATATCAGTCCTGAAATTTAATTGTATAAGTATCTGAAGAGAATCCAGTTTGCAGTCACTGTTTTCTTGCTTGAACTATTAATGGCATTAGTTAGAAAATAGCTTCTAGAAGCATTTCTAATTATTTCTTAGAAAAATAAGCTCAAGCATTTTTCATTCTCCACAGCTATTTTTAACGAAATTGCATGTGATTGTTTTTAATAGTCGTAGTTTGGTATGTGTGTGTATTTGTGTATCTGTTTGAGGCAATGTATGTAGCTCCCGAACCAATGAACCGATTTTGATGCGGTGTTTTTATTTGAAAGCTGGCGTAATCGAGTTAGCTATTTATGAAGATCATCAGCTAATTTCCTACTTGATGAGCTGATCTTCAAACGGCTGGACAAACTTCATAAAATATAGCTAAGAACTATCTAGATTAAACTAAATTTCAAATAAAAAACCGCATCATAATCGGTCCATTCGTTTGGGAGCTACCACCATGCCTCAAACAGACACAGTCACAACAGTCTTGTCAACTTTCACAGGAACGATAATGGCACCGTGCACGCTTTTAGCGCCACCTAGCTTTTTACAACATTGTTGGCTCTGACGTTTTGACATTTTGATATGTAATGGCGGCATTGTGACAAAATATTAAAAAATGTTATACATATTGTGTTATTCATGTAAATTTCAAAATTACTGTGATTTGGGTGGACAAAGAGTTGTGAAATCTTTTTTGGTCATTTAAATTAAATATGGCAAGTAAGATCTATTCAAAAAGAGTGTTTTATTTTGGTTAAATCAGGGTTTGTTTACTTCTTTTTTAGTTGTAAATTTTGTAAAACAAGAGGATAAAGCTACTTTAATAATTTTATTAAGTGATAATAAACATATATAATTGTTCCTGTATCGCTAGTTATGAATTAAATATCGTTTTCAAACAGATTACAGAGCCTTCATTATTTCTACTTTTTACCACCATGAGCGCTGCGATCGATTATTATACCTTTGCACCCAGCATTTTATTGAACTAGCCACAGCTCAAAAGGTTTAAGCAGCATTTTCGATGCAAGCTCCAAGTCGACTTTGTTTTTGCCAACATCTTCAACAATTATCGTCATATTTCTACCAATTTACATATAACCTCAGCTTATTCCTTTCTCAGGAATCATTCTCTCATTTGGTGTTAACCAAATAAAAATCCGTTCAGTAGTTTATCGCGAACAGACAGACAGACAGACGCGGCGACGGACTTTGTTTTATAATATGTACTGAAACGATAATAAGAATAATTCGTTTTCTTCAATTTTACGCATTATGACACCTTTTTCAACATCTCTTTGGTCAAAATACACTGCTAATGAATTCAAAATAGAATACAGGTCATTAATAAAGTAAACTACAATGTTAGTTTCAATGACTCATAGAACTTAAGTTAAATTGTAAATTCATATACCTACCTATGTACCCAAAATGACCCAACCCTTTCGTGTCTGTGGTCACAGGGAGGCTGAAGGGTTAAGAACTGTCATAATAACAATGAGTGATGGTTATGAGATGAAACAATGATTTTCATTTACAAAACATAAATCTGTGGTTTATCCTTATTTCCATGAATAATATAATATATATTTTTAAATTAATTAACAATTAATTATTTATGCTTTCATCTCAATAGTATAATATTACACAGAATCACGAAAACATCTTCTTAAATAGAGTGTAATTAAATAAAATTTATAAATTAACCGTTTATTTGTATAAGTTTCACAGTATTAGAAAATAAGAAGGAAATTCCATGTTATGTTGTGAATTTTTACATCTTTTGCAAATAGAACTACGTTTGACTAGGTAGTATTTCAAATCATGGAAGTCGCTAGGTAGAATATATCGTTTGGACCATTAAAATTACCTATTCATGCATTCGCAACTGACTTTTGACCTAATTTATGGGGTCGTTGGACACTAATATTTTAACAAGGGATGAACAGGTACATTAACGTCGAAAAGGGTCCAATTGGAGCTCATAGGATCGGACATTAAAACTTTGTCCTATATTTATAACGAACCTTTGGATGGAAATAAACAAACCCTTTTGTAATAAGCACAAAAGGAAATAAAAAAAAACAAAAATATTTCTTTCCAAAAACCAGAATACGTATACGGAAAGGAAGTTGAGCTCTGTGGCATATAAAAAGTTCGTTCAAATAGATATAGAACACTTTATTTTTTCCAAAAAAATACAGACTTAAGTAATGTTACTATAGGATACATTTACCTACTTACTTACGTTAAGACATAGATTAGACACATTACGTGTGTCTTAACTGAAAGACTGTTTCATGCTATTCAAATTAGAAATTTGAAACTGATTTTAAAAACAGGAAAGAAAAATATCAATAATTGACATCATGGAATCGCAAACCTAATTTCAATGAGGTGCCTCTAGCAACTCGCCCGGAAAATCGACCCGCCACGCCACGGTTCGGATCTTACGGGCAACAGATAACAATATCGTGGTTAGAGTGAGTCCCATCCACCCCGGTGGTTCTGTCCCGGTACCGGGACCGATGGGAAAAAAAGTTCCATTCGCCCCTGTGAATCGTATCTCGTTGTTTTATGATGTCCTAAAGTTAAACGCAATACCGGGGCGGTATGATAAAAGATCTGTGCCATCCGCCCTTTTAAATAAAATTCTGGGGTTGGTGATACTTTGCGAGCGCGATCCTCTCCGTTAAACATCTAGATACGATTTACCGGGGCGGATGGAACTTTTTTCCCATCAGTCCCGGTACCGGGACAGAGTCACCGGGGTGGATGGGACTCACCCAAATATTTCCAAATGACTTCTTTTTCACCCTATAGTTAAATCCCACATGTTCAGTTTTATACTACATTATAGGTATGTATAGTTTTATGATTTCCAAGTAAAAATGAAATATTATAAAACTTTTTTAACAAATATACCACCCAATATTTCTCACCACTACTGGAAACTTTTCAAAACACCTACACTTATTACGTTTGATGTATCTGAAATACCAAAAAGTTGAACAAAGGAGGCGCAACTTTACCTTTCTAATAAAAAAGGATTATCAGAAGTAACATAACTTCTTTCGTCGAAAGAAGAACGAAGGGTAGGGATATGAGCTCGCACTTCCAAGTAATATATTGGAAACCAGCCACGCAAGAGTCAAACTTAAACAAGCATTTTAGTGATGCTTTTTCTTAAAGATGGCAAAATAAATATAATAAGTACAGTCAACGAAATTGAATCATGACCCACCTTAAGGTAATTTTCTTACAGTCATTCAAATACAATTAGGTTGAAATTAGCTTGAACATTCATTACCTTGGTATAATAACAAACCTGTTATCATTTTATTAGACACTGACAGTGCTGACAGTCACTGGCTAGGCTATGGTGAATAGATCGGACTGACTCGACTATACTCGCTCGTGACAACAACAGAGAAATCCTACTACTGTCTCTGTCATTCATATTATTTTTTTCTCATGACTGACTACTATTTGACATCTGACACAATGTCATAATGTCTTCTTTTTCTTCTTAATTTTGGTTTGGCAATCTACTTTCCTCTTTAGGGAGTTATTTTTGCCAGTGTCAAGCGTTGAATAGTGTCATTTTATTTTTAAATTTATAATTTTTCTACAGTAAAACAAGGATTATGAACCATATCTTATTCGATATTCAAATAATGACTGCTTTATTTAAAAAACATAATCTAGTGCACTAATAATAAAGGTTAAAATTGCATCGATTTCTCACACGTGATGATACATTTTTATTCATATTCAAAACGTACTAAGTGCAACGTACGTGATAAAAAAGAAAACCTAGCAATTTTTATGGTTTCAAAGGAATTATCGGCAAAGTGGGTCATGATTCAGTTGGTTCGACTGTACATAATATGTAGCTGATCTGAGTTAAGGAGTGTGTTATTGATGATTTGACCTTAAAAGTTTTGGTACATATCAAAATGCCTTAGTTTCATTAATAAGGAGTAGATGCATATCAAAATACTGGCAATTGGGTTGGTAAACTTTTTCGAAGATAATTGTTTTATATTTTTTGTTGATAGCACAAGTTTGAAGAATAAAGAAAATAATATTATGATTTTTTATTTCACCTTGTTAATCAAATTTTTTTTTATTATTATCGCGATAAAATATCAAACGTACGGCTGAACACGAAGTTCCCTTGCATTTACTGATAAAAAACTGATTGACAGGACAGATTTGACAGAAAGTGACAAAGAGTAATCCAATTATTTTACTCTTTGGTAATCATTAATAACGACGTAATGTTGTTGTTTGTTTTTCAGCTTATTTATTATGATTTTCTAGTGTTTTTATTGTTTAGTTATGGGAAATGGATCAGCTTGAAGAAATCCATTATCCAGCTTATTACGCCGATGAAGTACCTACACTGCTTTGTTCCGTTTAGTTTGAAATATAGATGTGACCATCCGCAGAACAAATGTACAATTCCCATACCTTTGAAAGAGACGTGGGGTGCAGAGGATTAAACAGGAATTGCCTTCAGAAAGCTTTATACGTTTGTGATGATCACGTAAATATATGTATATCTACAAACTTACAAAAGAGTTATTTTATTTATTTTAGCCGACTGTGACTAACATGACAAATAGTTGACATTGCCAATGCTAATTTTTTTTTTTATTTGAGCAAAAGCACTACCTACGGCTGTATCCGTATAGCGATTTATTGTACCATGCTGTAAAGGATTATGCCGATTTTACTATACAAGCTAGGCCATGATGCGCTTTGATGAAATTACCAAAATACTATAGTAATTCTATAGTGATTGCGTGGGAAGAATATCATTAAAATATAATGTGGGAAAAAAGAGAAATCTCAATCTCAAGGAGGCGTTTGGGGTTATAATTGTTTGACATTTTCCTACTATATGACATTTTGTTATCTACCCCTTTTTGACATGACATGAGTCTGTCACAGATATGTATGGTTGATGCGCATCATGGCCCAGAATGCGGCATGATCCTTTAAATTTTAAATAATTATTTAAATTAAAATGACGTATTATAAAAATTCCGCAATTGGTTATTCCTGACTCCAAAGCCAAAAGTTACCAGAAAATATATAATTGACAACAATTTTGAAAAAGTTTAACAACCCAATTGGCATTGTAAACACGGTAGAAAACAAATTTATTGCGTGCTAATACATCAATTTAGCGAAAATGCTTCTATAGTTCATTTTGTTGTAATCAACGAATATAATCACGATAATTTCATATTTGTGACTGTTCGATCATCTTACATAGACAGTGTAATATCCATCTGGTTATAGAAATCTTTCAAGAAACCTTGTCAATATCAGTAATTCATACTGAAATCCCGATTTGTCATGTAATCAATATCCAACGTAAATCGAGTTTTCACATAACAGCATTTCAATAACGAAATCTTATCACTGGCCGAAATTAATACATCACGACCAGTATTGTGTAGGTTATTACATAAAAGAAAATACGATACGATATCGCGTACAATACCAGAAAACTTAATTCCAGGTAACTTCGTAGTAAAATATAAGGCGTAAGCTTTTGTCTTCTAGTAAATTTCCTAGAATCAAATCATGAAATACGTTTAGGTACAATATCCCCTTTTTCTATGGAAGGAAAGTATTCGGGAATTGATGTTACAGGCAATGCAAAAAAAATTAGGACTAAAGCTATATTTTTAAATACCGTTTATACAATATTGCGCTGTTTCAGCTGAAACGTTTCCTACAGCATAACTCTAAAGCAGGCCATACACGCTATGTTATGCATGACGGTTTTAACCGAGCTGCAAAACCTTCATGCAAAACCGAGTTCAATAGAGGACACACGCTAGGTTATGCATGACGGTTTTGACCACAGGCATAACCATCATGCATAACCTAGCGTGTATGGCCGGCTTAAGGCTAACCGCACACACGCAATATTATTGGCAATAATTTGCTTATTGACAATAATATAGTGTGTTTGCGGGTGGTATGGAGGATTATGTCAGTATAAAATCATATTGTTCAATATTATTGTTGCCAATATTGCATGTATGCGACGAGCCTAAATGGACTATAGTTTGGAACTATGGTGTATATGTATTGGTGACATGTAATGTAACTTCCATTTTACTCTGAAATATCTATATATCTTACATCAAGATTTAATTTTGAAGTCGATACAGCACTATTTTAACAAGTGAAGCAATGTCGCATGAAAAGCAAGGCACACCCAAATAGAAAAATATCGACGTTTAAATTGTATATTGATGTGCCTCCGGAAAACATACAGCATTGTTTATGAAGAAGCAGTGTGTACTTAGCTTTATGTTGATAGTCTGTGGCGCAAACCATAGACAGACTCGTACTTCCGGCTGCTGTCCGCTAGGTGTCGCCACTGTCACCGGCAAGGGCGGGGAGGTGCTCGCCGCCATGTTTATAGCTCATAGCGTTGTGTACTTTTGCCGCGAGCGGACGTAAATCCGTTGGTATCTACTCAATCTTATAAAACGAACGCGTTTTGAGCTCGGTTAATCGTATAAACGATTGTTCAAAATTTAAAAATAAGTTTATCTTTAACTTACACCTTTTTTATACGGTTTTTGTGAAAAATATGGCGTCATCGGCACATGACTGACGCACATCAAAGCCAGAGAAGGATACAGCGTACGAGATTGTAGCAGCAGCAACAGCGAGCAGCAGCAGCTAATCCACAGGTAACGGTCGATCCTCGGATCGACGCGTTAGTAATCAGGTCAGTCTACCCACAAACATTATTATTTTATTTTGGTGCAACGAATACTTATGGAGTTTTCCTAGCAAATCAATAATGCGAATACTGAGTTTCAATCTTTGTTTGCTTAAAACAAATGGTGTTTGTTGTTTAATAAGCGTTTAACGCTGTTCAATCAGCAAGAGACCGTCGACGGTCTTTTTGCTTACAAATTCCTTAAATTCTCTAGACCTGCTGACGTAAAAAGATAAGAGCGTTTAACTCGCCTACAATACAAGGAAAAATTGTTTGATTTGCGTGATACGATAGCCCGGTCGGGTTCTGCAATCTAAAATTGAACGATCCGTTATGTCGGCTCAATAAAAGTACGGCATTTTAGTATCCACAGAACAAATCATAGCTGCTCTTATGAATGCTTTTCCTGTTTAGAGAATTATTATAATCAGACTCACAATGCATTATTGATTTGGCTCACAAAACTTGATGGTACCAACAAAAATCTTGAAATTGATTTGCTCCGTTTTTAATTGGGATGATTTGTCTCGTGAAAATTTCTTTGCTCCTTATTTTTGTTTTGGAGATAAGGATTGTTTTCTTGATATTATCGTCGCTAAGATGCTTTGTAGTCAGTACGATAGTTTAGATTTTTCGAAAATAATTTATCGAAAGTTACCTACTATTTTCAAAGTCATAAAACAATGACAATGATAAATTATTGAGAATGATAAGGAACTAATAACGTTAAGATCTTTAACAGGCGCAGCGTTACAGACGTCCTTACGCCCGTTCTTCTTGTCAGTTAAAAAGGCTGGTAGGAAAATATGGTCGATTCGAAAGTGCTTAATTGTAAAGTTTATTTGAATAAAGCCATTTTAACTTTGACTTGATTTATTCGCAAGCTTTTTCTGCGGAAGAAAAGCGTAAGCGATCAACTTTTGACTTCCGAATCTGAACGGATTCATTAAAACCGAGTCGTTTTGAACAATTTCACATTCAGTTAAATTCCTCCAATCTTAGTATTGAATTGAATGACAAAGTTGGACACTTCTCAGTTATATTTTATAAAGTCAATTATAAAGGTCAATGATCAGGGTCAATTATCAAGGTCCATTATCAAGGTCAATTGTCAAGGTCAGTTATCAAGGCCAATTGTCGAGATCAGTTAACAAGGACAATATAGTCAAGGTCTGTTGTTAAGGTCAGTAGTCGAGGTCAGTTACTCTAAATGACATGCATCCCTTGGGTCATCAAAATTTCGCTTCTTTCCATCAGGAACATGCTAGGTCGCGGAGACCTTGCGTGCAAAAGGTTGTCGAGTGCTAGTCTGCCTAGACGACTTCCTTTTTGGTCATTCAGGACCTAACCAAGTCATGTCTCAGGCTGCGGAAGCCGTGAGGCACTTGGTCCAATATAATCTATGTCTTGAGGCTGCGGAAGCCGTGAGACATGCTGTCTTGAGACTGCGGAAGCTGTGAGACACTTTATTTACTGATTTATGCACCAAGTGAGATTCTTGAACCAAACATAGCTTAGCTCATGACTTCAGGCTGCGGAAGCCGGGAGACACCTAGATCAGTACAAGTAATTCGTTAAGGCTGCGGACATGTGTGATAAATATCTAAGTACCGATCTTAGAAGACTTAGAAAATACTATACACGTATTTACGATAGGAATAACAATGACCTTGCTAAGTCACACACAAACAAGTTAACCTAACAAGTTACAAGACCTCGACCTTGCAACAAAGATGTATCAAACCCTTTTACAGCTCCTAAATTGCTTGGGTAAACTGAACTTTTCCAACTTTGAGTTCGCCAACGCAGACCTGACTGCCGCTACTCGCATTACTACGCACTTAAGGTGGCTCGACATACAACGACCACGACATACACATCTATCGGTTGTCGTTGGTACTAAGTACCTACATCACGACATGGTATGGTGACGCGGAGCTTCATATCATTCCGTAAATATACTCTACCTTAACTACAGATTTGGGGAAATGGGTGAAATGGTTCCGACCAGGGTGACTGATCGCCCGTCCGGCTTCGCTGGCGTCCCCCCTTATAAATAATAATTATAACTACAGATGTTTTGAATTCAAGATGCTCTTATAGATAGAACGTTTATTCCAGGCATATGGACAATAAAGAACTATTTTTAGTAAACTGGACTCGTCGAATACTAGCTTTCTCCGACATGACATGAAGGCTACAGATACGAAAATAACATACCGCCTAGCACTTGTCAGCAGGACAAGTACCAGCGAAAAGGCATCTCTAGCTCGGAGCAACTACATAAATAAGTCTTCGGAAGACTTGTTTGCATAACGCGAGATTGCACAACCAAGGCAATTTTATTCAGAACCGTTTTCATAAATTGCAAAAAGCTATCAGCAAACTATATTCTCATACAATTTTATTATAACTATAAGCCTTCAGCTTCTTGGCAGATCTTGGAGATACCACTTGGCCTAAGTAGCTCCACCAACCAACATCTTTCTCATGATATTTTTAATGTTTAAATATTGATCTAACTATACCGGGTACGTACCCGTTAGTCGCACCAGATTATCCTGAATCACCTCGGGCCGTTGGGATTCAGGGGACCTAGTATCTGCATCGTCGGATGACCTCCACGACATATGTACAGGTGAAAGCATTCATCTTGAAATTCTCATTCTTGAAAATTGGGGGAGGGGGTAGTAAAATAAAATAAAGCTCAGAAGTCTCCTTCTTCTCTTGAAGGTGTCCGGTGAGTAAAAGTACGAGGAATTCGACACAAATACTCCCTAATAAATCACTTACCAGCGATCAGAAGACAACTTTGGTCGTACCCCCTGATTGACCACTTTTGCTACATTTGCCTTGAAACACCTCAACTTGACAATTTCGTAAACGTTTCTATTCTAATCTTTTTAGGAACAGTGTTTGAAAGGTGAACTAGCTTATAGTAGTAGTATAGAACTATTGTAGTACTTACAAAAAACAATCACAAGTTTTTTGTGAGCCTTGTTTATATTAAAACAACAATGATTTTAATTATTTTTTAATTAGTCACAATACAATATGTTCCTAGTATGGCTATTGGCCAATTTAGTCTAATTTAGTCAAAGAAACACTTTTAAACCTCGCTTGTAGAACAACAAAAAAAAAAAAATTACCGCTAGCGTCTGGGTGAAAAGTCCACAAGTCACTCTATTAAAGTTTCTAATAACGGTATTTATTGTGACCAAATATTCATTTTATATTTAGCTTTCAGTTTGAAAACTGACTCATTCCCAGATTCCCACAGACAGTCAACTTAGATGCTGTCGTCCAATATATAGGTAAATATTTCCTGGTAATTAATACTGCTTAAAAGGAACTTAATCATTTTGTTTTCTCTAGGAGACCTGCATTATTTTGATGTACGCGTGAAGATGTAAATTAATCAGGTTACTTAATAAATAATTGTATCACTGTATGTGAAGCCATAAAAGCTGCATCACCTGTCCTATCCTAATAGAGAATTAGGTATGTATCACCTATATAGATAGCAGAGTCAGAGCAACCCCGAAAATGCGGATGTGCTGTGGCTGTTTTTAGGCTGGTACGAGGACCAAGCTGTTGAAAAACATTATATATTTGTTTTCTTAGCAAACCAACAGCGTTTTTTCTATCATTACATTCCTTGAAATACATTAAAGCAAAGAATTATAAAAAAAAAAAAAAAAAAACTAATTCATTACAGTATAAGCAGTAAGTATAATGATTGGTCTCATATTAAGACTTTTGCATATTTTTTTTTTTCAAGGCTACATTTTACACTAGAGAAGAACATTCTTCTTCTACCTATGTACTCGGGTGGTAATTGATCAATCTACTTAGTGATAAGTGGAACTTATTCTTTAATTATATTAATCGAATTTTGCCTTTTTGTTACTTCATAATTAGATAGTACTAATCAGTACTATATTATGATAGATTTTTATAGAAAATACTATAAACAAAGTAAAATCAATACCCATTAAGTTATATTTTACATTATCAAAGTAATATATACAAATAATCATCATAGCGTTGTGTTAATCATTCTCACCAGCAGATAACAAACACGTCTTCATAAACAATGCTGTATGTTTTCCGGAGGCACATCAATATAACGGTTTTACATAACAATAAAACCGATATTATGTGCCGAGAAGGAAAACATACAGCATTGCAGGAAGTTCTTCCTGGTGAAGACTATGAGCTATAAACATGGCGGCGAGCACCTCCCCGCCCTTGCCGGTGACAGTGGCGACACCTAGCGGACAGCAGCCGGAAGTACGAGTCTGTCTATGGTTTGCGCCACAGACTATCAACATAAAGCTAAGTACACACTGCTTCTTCATAAACAATGCTGTATGTTTTCCTTCTCGGCACATAATATCGGTTTTATTGTTATGTAAAACCGTTATAATTTGAACCAAATTTTCGTTTATGAATTTTGTTGATTAATGATCACTATCGTTTAGTGAAAATTTAATATTATTAATTTGGCTGATTATAAACATTAAGTATAATGAGTTTACTTTCATAAATGATTACATGCATCTAATAAAATCGTTAAACCAGAACGAGACAAAAAGCGAGATGGCGCTCTACGAAACTTTTTGACACGTTTCTCTTAAACGGCACAATATTTCTCGGGAATTTGTGTGTAATTTGATTCCTTGATGCCGGGAATCGCGAAAAACCCAAGAAAATATGATATTGGGTGTTTAAATTTTGAATTATAAGCAATATACACGGAGAAAAAAATCTAGTTGACTTTAGCAGAATATTGTAAATTCGACTAGATTTTATTGTATTATATGTGACAACTATACTTTTTTTACACATTAATAGAAAATTCTACTTCTTTACAACATAATTTCTAGTTCCTATTACCCACTTACCTAGTATCGTAGAAAACAAATTTTGTGTAGTATACACAACCTATCTATAGCCATCATTATAGGAAAGGGTAGAGTTTATCAGATATTTCAGTAGTGTTCAATATCATTATTGCGGACTTGAAAAGCCCAAAAATCTCTGTTTACTATGTGTAGTTTTAAGACTACCAGATTTTTTGTAGTCTTAAATATCATTTTAGTGGACTGAAATAATCAGCAATTTCTGTTTACTATACGCGGTAGTGGAGGATACCAGATTAATTATTATTTTTGTTTCTGTTAAATATACAGTATTTTCTGTTTACTACACATATTGTAGAGTTTACCAGGTTTTATAGTTGTGTTAAATATCATTATTGCGGACTGAAACTATAATATACTGTCAACTTAACCAGAATTAGGTTAAACATCTTAGGTGAGTCTTCGCCGCAACGAAAGCATGTGCGTTTTATCATGCTTTTCTTGCGGCGAAGACTTACCTAAGGTGTTTAACATTATTCTGTTTAACTTGGCAGTATATTGGTTTAGACGTCCGCAATAATGGTGTTTGTGGTATAGGTGTGGTGACCTGAAACATAGACAGAAAATCTAAATCCTAAATGGAATGGAATGGATAAAAACAAACCTTTTTTAATTAATCGTTATATTTTTAAATTGGCACCCTTAATGTAACACAACATAAATTATCATTCGCACTTTTAGATTAGTGAGCGTATGGCAATAATTTTGGTAGCAAAACACATTAAAGTTCGTAACACTTTTTTTTTCAAAAACAGAACACTCCGATATGAACACTCATCACATCTTCTTTGCCTGGCCCTTTGCCATTTTATTTGGGGTCAGCAAGGGGTCAGTCCTTCGTATCATGCATCTCCAGGTAGCTCGGTCCTGGGTCGTCACTTTGCTGACTTGAGCTTCTTTGAGGTTCTTACTCTGGACAACTTTACTATGGACATCCATGTGATTCGGGGTCTTCCTCATCATCGGGGTTTAGTTTCGATATCTAGCACTTTTCTGGTCATGTGGTCCGATGGTCGCTTCATAACGTGTCTTTTCCACTGCAGACAGCTCTCCTGTAGTTTATCTGGGATAGGTCTCACTTTGAAGGTGCTTCTTATGTGTGTGTTTCTGACATGATCCAGCCTAGTTACACCACCTGCCCATCTGAGCATATTATGTATAAACACTCATCACATAACACACATAAGTAATCACATTGTCTGAGACAGTTTTTATGACCTAATTTAAGTTGTTCACTTTAAAAGTAATTGGGAAGGAAAACATGGTTCAGAGCTGCGTTTGATGCTTTACACTTTACATGAAATGAAAGACTGCGCGCTGGGCGCTGTGGGCGGCCGCGGAGGGACGCGGGGGGCCGCAGTTACAATTTTTCGCTACACGTGAATAATGTTTTGTTTAGTGTGCAATAATATTGTAATGCCAACATTTTTTATTGTTGCTGGTACTAATCTTTATTGTTATCATTAAAAAGAGTATGTTAGACAACAGCAAACGTATCTAGTTATGAGCAATTTATTCTTATGTTTTGAGCAAAATATTCATAGTAATCAAGAAATCTCGATTATAGTAATGGGTATTAAAAATCCGCTAATAGGTACAAGAAAAGAAAGTACCTGTAAATGAATAAGTTATGGTGGACCTTACACAAAGATTTTGTAAATACAACTTTATTATTGGCGTGTTAAACTAGATAATGGTGAACAAAATAAATCAATATTGTAAACATCGCAATTATCGAAAAGTGTTGTAAGCTAAATGCATATTTTACTCAATAACTATTAGATGGTTACCAAAACGATATCAGAGTTTTCCGTGTACTAGAATATTCTAACTAGAATATTCTAGTAATAACAAAAATATGACTTGTTGTTATAAAAAATAAATCTGTTAATCATAGCTAAAATCTGTTTTCCTACAACAGAATCATAACTACTATACAATCTGGTAATATTGTAAAATATTTTTTTCTCCGTGTAAAATCGCAAATTTTCGTAATAATATAAGTAATATTATTTTCGCAGGGTTGCTTAGTTACCACTGATGACTGACTTATAACCTGTTGATTTTCTCTGATTGTCATCACTCACAATTGTCATGTGATTGTCATTAGATATGAAATATGAGAGGGAAATTACGTTTTTATTTCGTCGATTAAATATTGCCATCAGTGTCAATTAAAATTTAATAATTTACGCGAGTTTCTGCGTCCAAATGGTTCGCTCAGAATTTATACCAAAGAAGCTGCAAGGAAGTCTGTGCTGTGCTACGCAGCAGCCGTATGGTATAGGTACATATGCTCCTCAGTTTTTATTGTAAAGAGAGCTTAGCTCAGTAGTCTCAGTACCCAGAGAATGGTGCTTATTTTATTGACGAAAGCTTATAGGACGTGTAGTTCCACAGCGTTACCTGTGCTTGCTAAAGTTTTCCTTGCTGAACTTGAGATTTTTCGGGCGGGACCATTTGCGGAGGAAGGGAGCCTCCTGGCTCCCAGGGAATACCAAGGACTAAGAAGAGTCATTAAAGAGGAAACCGTCGCTATTTGGCAGGAACGATGGGACTAGAGCGAAGGCGGATGCGAACTCTATAGATTCATTCTCGATATCGCAGTGAGCCTCTCCGGAGATTGAACTAGATTCCATCGTCTCTCAACTACTGACCGGACATGGGTGTATCAGGCAGCGACTTCGGAAGTGTGACACCGGAATAGTCAAGCTAGCCAAGATCACGCACTGTGAGATTGACCAATACCCAGAAACTGGAAACTGGAAACCCAGAACGTTAATAACCAGAACCCCATCTGTTGCCATGAAAACTGGAAAGCACTGCACGAGTTTGCGCGCATCTGGTACACCATCAGAATATGGTATCAATAGGTCTGAATGAATTTAGAGAGTAGCCCGAAGTACCGTTTTGTGGAGCCTAGATCCAGATGGGGGAGAGTTAAGAGATAGCCAAAAAGAAAGGACGGAAACAGAATTTGTAAGGAGTTATAAAAGTGCAAACGGGGAAAGCACTCCCAAGATTTAGTCCGTATACACCGAGAAGGTAGGAAGGACCAAGGCTTGGTGGAGAATTGCGTCTAAGGTAGAGGTCATATACTGTAGGTCCTAAACTGTTCATTTTCTGTTAATTAATTGTTACTTTACTATATTTGCAAATAATCTCTAAATACTATGTTACTATTCTGTAACTAACATGTACATTATTTATTATGTAAATAACAATTTATGCATTAAAATCTTTTCAGAGCATAAACAGTTTAACTATTTAGTGTTATCACTGTGGTTTTGAAAGAATAAATTGTTTGTCATAGTATAGTTTCGTCCACGCGGGCGGAGCCGCGGGCAGATTCTAGTAGTAAATAAACGCTAAAAGCCTAAACTAGCCATAAAGATAAGTAATACAGTACTTAATACATTATTCATTTGAGATTTATTGAACTAGCTGAGGACCGAAACAATTGGAAATAAGAGAAAATTGAACAAAAGAAAAGAAATCTTACTAAAATAATACAGAAAGGTAAATCTCAAGTAATATTCACAGAATAATTTAATATGACGTACTTTTAGAAAAACTAAACTAAGTATACACATTTACTTACTGAATAATTTAATACATTATTCCTTCAAAATGCTAACATGCCAGTGTGAATCTTACAAAAATTTTCTAACGACAAATAAACAAAGAAATTTTATTCGTTTCACATATTATTTACCAGGCGTTGGTTTCCAAGACAATGCTTGGGTTGGTTAATTCAGCCATATTGCTCATATTTCATGGTTATCTTGCGAACACCTGTGGCTTGCGGCGATACGGCCCGATGAATATTATTTAGACTTTCATAAAATTGTTTCAGATTAAATTGTTGTTTTGGCATCTTTTTTGTTATCCCGATGTAATTAATCCCATGTAAAACATCAAGTTTAACAAAATATCTTTGGATTTAGTATTATACAAATCAAGGGTCATAGTTTTATGGGATTATTTTATTATTATTTTGACAAGACAACCGCAGTAAATTATTACAATTACAAACTTGAATTTATCGGAGCCGCCTTAATTGGAAAATAATCATAATATAAAGTAAAATGTTTTCACAACTGTTATAATTATAATCTACATTTGCTTTATATATAACTCGCAATTTCAATCAAAACTAAACTAAAAAAGTCATTGCATTAATCCAAATACTATTTAACATACTATTAACACACTCTACAATTCTTGTTTTTATTTCCTCTTGATACGATCTAATTTTTTTCTATCAGGCGAGAAATCACAATTTTAATCAAAACTGAATGACCAAAAAAAATTGCTACATAACTCCTTTTTAATATAAGCAAAACACTGTTTAACATGGTATTAACACACCGTAAAATTCTTATTTTTATTTCCTCTTCCCGACATTACCACGCGTCGCTAATAAATATCGCAAATTCGCACCCTCGCAGATTGAGCCGCAAATTGAATTTGAATTAAAAACCGTGAACGTAAACGTAAAAAAGGCTCTAAACCGATCCGGTGCCGTTCGACGCCTCGTCCGATTCGTCATCGCGCCATTCTGAAACAATTCGCGGAATTCTACGTGGGACGAATACAGAACGAAATGTAACACATCAGTCACCGACCGACGTTACGTTATGTTATAGCATGTCGTATTGGTGTTTTTATTACTTGGAAAATATGCTCAGAAAAAGGTTACCTACTTGGTTCATGTTGAAATGACCCCCAACGAGATTGACGGTTTTTTTACATTATAAGGAAATTAATAACTAATCGCTGCGATATAAGTGCTCAGAGAAATCCAGCTACCGTAAAATTATTTTGGTATAAACAAATATATATTTATATATATATATATAATGTTTTTATTTTTTACTTTAATTACATTATCAGATATATCAGATATTTATATTATTTTAATTTCACTATATGAAATAAAAGACTTTTTAACGGATACTAGCGCGGTTTTATTGAAAGTACTTTTTCTTTCTTTTCTTTTTTTTCTTTTACTTTCTCTATATTTTTTGCAATGGTACCTAACGACTCTATTTATTTGGTGTGTTTGTTTTTCTTAGTTTTTAGTTTTTTTTGTACCTACCCCATACGTTCAGGGGACTACAAATCTCTTATAAATATTTCTAAGTAACAATTAATAAAGTAACAAGTTAACTGTGATCAAATCTTACAGATTTGGATAATCCAGCAACCCAAATATCACGAAGAGATCAATGACGTTGTTATATAAAAAATCATTCTAAACGCATTTCATCAAGCTTAAAAAGTGTGGTATTTTTTTTTTATTTTATTTATTAGGTTTGCCAACATTTGTGTACAACAATACATTTTAATAAAATAATACTTATTCTACTTATATTATAACTAATTGCCACAAATTTTTACAGGCAAACACAACATGCACCAATAGCTTAAAACTTAAATAAAATTAAAAATCAAATATAAGATAAATTCTTAGATATGTAGGTAGCACTTGCATCTATTCTGTGATATGGATACAGACAATGCAGTAAGTACGTAACTTAATTTTTTTTGTCTACATTAAGAAACATTCCACCTATATAATATAGTTTTTCGGATCTTGTTTGGCGAGTCGTAATGAATGTCAATAATGTCGCTGTATTCATTTACCACCTTACAGAACCTTGCGATTGGCGAATTAGAACCAGAAATAGTTCCACGAAGTGGAGCACTAAGGGGGGTGATTGCATACCTAGGGAGTCTGGCCGGGGCGCGTATTTTAATTCTTGACAGTAACTGTGGACAATCCACTTCGTGACGGAAAATCTTTAAAATGAAAGCTAAATCGGAAAGAATTCTTCGATTTGATAATGAGATCATCTTGAAATGCGCCAACCGTTTATTGTAGGATGATAGTTTCTTTTTAGAAAGACCACATGAATACATTAAATGCCAGACAAACCTTTTTTGAATCCGTTCCATTCGTAAAGAATGCGTTGCATAGTGCGGCCTCCAAATGATGTTACCGTACTCCAAAATACTTCGCACAAAATTATTAAAAACTAATATTTTTGTTTTATAACTCCTCAGGGCCTTGATATTTCTTAGGACAAATCCAAGTATTTTCGAGGCCCGTTTAGTGACATTTTCAATATGTGGAATAAATGTCATTTTCCTATCAAATACTACTCCCAAATCACGAACAACTTCTCGTTCTTCAATTAAGGTATTACCAATTGCGTAATTATGAGAAATTAAATTATGTATTCTACCAAACCTAATGTAAAAGCACTTATTAATGTTAAGCGCCATACCGTTGACTTTGCACCATTCATTTAAATTATTAAGATCTTTTTGAAGCAAACAGCAGTCCTCTGAAGTGTTTATTTCTCTACAAAACTTTAGGTCATCAGCATACATGTAAGGCTTAGAGAAAGACAAACAATCTGGTATATCATTCACAAAGATATTGAACAGAACCGGCCCCAAATGTGATCCTTGAGGCACACCTGAGGTAACACATTTTGTATCGGATTGGAACCCGTTGACCACTGTGAAAAATGTACGGCCATGTAAATAGGATTTTATCCACTTTAGCAAAGTGTCACCAAAACCGTATGCTGATAATTTCTGCATTAAGATGCTGTGAGGAACGCGATCAAAAGCTTTGCTAAAGTCGGTGTAAATTGCATCTATTTGCCTGCCAGAAAACACACGTCTATTCGCTGAATGTGCAAAAGAAACCTATTGCATGATTTATCAACGACGACGACGACCTCCGTGGTTGAGTGGTTTGTACACTGGTATTCAAGGGGTCGCCATCCTGAGGTCCCGGGTTCGATGCCCGGCTGGGTCAATCTAGAAAACGAACTTTTTTAAAATTGGTTCAGGTCTGGGTGTTTGTAGTTCCACCGTTGTCTCTGGTTTCCTAACACAAGTGCTTTAGCCACTTACCTAATTTGGAATCGGAGTAATGTTTTTGATGTTGTCAATAATAACTTATTTTCAATTACCAATGTGAAACGTCTGTAAATAAGAAAATAATTCAAAATAATCTTAAATTTTCTTTTTGCTGACGCCAATCTTGTAGATTAATATTATATAGATAAATCGCAAAATCTCAAATGTTTATTTTTAATAATACTACACTATTAATTTCAAATATTTGATTCGGAAAATGAAAACGTTAATGAAATCTAATTTGCCTCAGAAATTAGTGATTAAGATCTATTCATTTCAAAATATCGTTAATTTTTTCTATTTCTTTACATAAATGACATAAAGGACTTTGGATCAATGTTTAATCATGTTTTTTGTATTAATAAGTAGTTAACATCAAGTAAATACATTCGATTAATTTATAATTGTAACGTCATAAAGACATTCTCTTTACAGTCAACCTAGTGTCCTAATAAAGAATGACACAACATAATACATAAAATACACTGTGTAGTGCCATATTTGGCGAGTAAGTGTTGGGTTAATCCCAGTGAACAAGTAATTTCCGTGGAAATCTATATATCCTGGCAATATCAGGCACATCACGCGTGCAAATTCAAATAGCGTTCGCGCACATTAGAATTTATTTTGTACATGATAATCCTCATATGCGAGCACAATAAATTATACGAATAAATCAAATGCGGAACTCCTTTATGTCGTATTCTGTGTGATAAGTGAGATATTCCTTGAGAATATAACGGAATATTTTTATGGAAACATTGAAGAAGACATTGTGATTCTTTTGTGGCAACACTTTATTTATACTAATATTGCTTTAAGGGTTATCCTACTATCCTACAAATATTATAAATGTGAAAGTTTGTGGGTTTGGATGTTTAGATGTTTGGATGTTTGTTCCTCAATCACGCAAAAGCTACTCAACGGATTTGGATAAAATTTGGCACACAGATAGTAAATAGGCTAGATAAAAATATAGGATAGTTTTTATCCCGATATTCCCACGGGAACGGGAACCACGCGGGTGAAACCGCGGGTGGCCGCTAGTCCGAAATAACTTTGTTGATAAATTTGAAAATTAGGTAACTGGCCATGTCAGGACTTCAAGTTCAATATCCGAGTGAGTAATTTAAAAAAAAACCCTTGGTTTTGATACTTTTGATTTCGACGTTATTTCTGAAATGTCTTGGTATCAGAGTAATGACATTGATGTTATCCGTATTTATTTGAACAAAGAACGTTTTTTTCTACTTCTATGTCCTGTGGTATTTTAACTACATAATATTTTCTACATTAATGCTTATAATTAGTGCTAAAATTAATGATTTAATATTGTTTGTATCAGAAATATAGTAAGGAAAGATGACACAAAATTATTTGTTCCTTGTTCGCTTCAAAGGTTCGCCTCACATTCCAAAATTTTCCTGGTTCGCCCCACATCAATGTAAACTCCACAAAAAGTCCACAAAAATATAAATACCTACGACAACTTATTTTTATTGTAAATTATTCTTCATATTCCAAAGGTAAACCAAAAATGTCTATGACTGAAAGAGCTCAAAGGCCTAACTCACCTCTTTTAAGTGAGTTAGCACGTGCCTAGCTAACCTTCAAAAGTCCTACGTATTAAAACTCCTACATTTTCCGTCTCGCCACGTG
The DNA here is from genome assembly GCA_928269145.1 of Agriphila tristella. Lineage (NCBI taxonomy): Eukaryota > Metazoa > Arthropoda > Insecta > Lepidoptera > Crambidae > Agriphila > Agriphila tristella. The sequence goes on from OV743439.1 coordinate 23,050,487, forward strand.
AACCAGCGACCAGCGACGCTAAACGCGAATTTGTCCGCTAAGGGACCGTCTCCACGAGCGAGAGAATCGCCGACGATGTTATCGTCGTGCCACGTATTTCTACACACGGCGATGTTATCGCGGTAATAGTTGTATAAAAATACGTGGCATCATCGCGATTCACTGATTCGTGGAGACGGTCCTTAGGTAGTCAATTCACAATGAGGACTTTTCAAAGTGACATTTAAAAAAATAAAAATAGTTACTATTTGCCTCACTAGATGGCGTTGATGGAAAGAGAAGTATCAACATTGGCTTTAAAAAATAAACAGCCTGTATCAAAGAGTTAAGCGCTCGCTGGCTGACATCTAATCTGCCCAACGAGAAACATTTTAAGATTACATCTGCCTTTTGAGTAGATCTGCCTGCCTCTTCGAAGCTTAATAAAAGAAATCACATCGACACATACATTTTTATCTACGCCATTTATCGAGTCTAAAGTTTTTTATCATTGTGAAAAGCCGTCATTAGCGGCATCACACGAAATGTTTTACGAATTCGCGAGTCATGTCGCCGGTCGTCGCTCCGCATGGCCAGGCCATTTCTACTTACTTACGGTAAACCCGTCCAGAAAGTAAGTAGAGGTAATACAACAAAGGCACATAGACGCGGCCTCTCTTGTCAACAAACACATCAAAAGGACGGCGAAACGAAATGCGTAGCAACGGACGCCATATTTGGGTTACCGCGGGTCAGGGGTTGTAAATAATTCATATAATAATAGCAACCCTATCCTGCTTCTACTTTGCTTGAAAAACAGATAAATATTTTGACGGTTGAGGTTTCACAATTTATATTTTAGGGCTTAACTGTATTGTTTGTTAGTCTTTTATAAACTTATGACCTTGTAACGGTAAACGTTTTTCTTTAGGTTTTGATATAGATAATTGTTAGGTTAGATTTAAATAAATGTTAGTAACCTAGCATACTTACGTTGGAATTTTCGACAGCAAGATTAATTTCAATAAACTTTATGTAGTTACTAACGACCGCCCGCAAATTCATCTGCGTGGAAAGTTGTTGCTCTCTATCCCTCGGGAAAAGTATTTTTTTCGGGATGAATGAAAATAGGTACGTGAAATAATGCCTACAGATTTTAAGGAGAAAATTACTAAAATTACGAATTTAACCCTACACTCTTGTTTCGTTGTACTTTTATGTATTCTGTGGTTTCATTGAGTTTAGAATAGCTTTAGATAACAATATGCACGGACACAAGATTATGATGGTAGCAACATTTTGCAATTTGTACCTAAAAATGTGGCATTTAAACAATGTTGCGTTTATATCTGTAGCAGGAGGGCAATCACAGATGATAAATATAAAACATTAATTGGGCAAAATGAAACTTTGGATGTAATCGTGTACAATCATCAGAGTTAATGGCTCGGCAATCGTAATTTAATTTTGGACATTTAAACAGATTGCGGGAGAGTCCCGGCTTTAATAGTAAACGTTCTGGTGAAAATACTTTTCATTTGTTTACTGAGAATATTCGACTTTTAATTTGTACTGTGGAAGGTATTAAAAAACATATTTAATTCAAGATTATTTATCAGTACACAATTTCTTCTGCTCTTCTTCGTATAAGGTCAGACTGATTTTTATACATTTACATTGTGTCCGAAAACTTTGCCACATGGAGGGAAAGTACCTTAAATATTGAAGATAGGAAATTTTACTGAAAGAAGACTTCACTTTGTTTTAAGTAATAATGCGAACTCCATTCAAAGATTTTTTGAAAATCGCATTAATTCCCATACAAATTGACACAATACGTAATAATTAAAATTTTAAATGTTAAAGCATCATGCCGCATTCTGGGCCATGATGCGCATTAACCATACATATCTGTGACAGCCTCATGTCATGTCAAAAAGGGATAGATAAGAAAATGTCATTTAGTAGAAAATGTCAAACAATTATAATCCCAAACGGCTCATTGAGATTGAGATTTCTCTTTTTTCCCGCATTATATTTTAATGATATTCTTCCCACGCAATCACTATAAAATTACTATGGTATTTTGGTAATTTCATCAAAGCGCATCATGGCCTAGCTTGTATAGTAAAATCGGCATAATCCTTTTATGGTCTTCCTTTTGTTTAGGATGCTTTGTTACTTAACAAAAAATAATCCTAATGAGTCGCCCTTTCGATTAGTATCGTAAAAATAAAAGATTGTTATTTTTTCTAATTTGGTGGGTTCGATTCCTGGTTAAGGCATGTGATTTTTCGAAAAAATTTGAATGCAGTTCCAGTTATTTTAAAAATCAAAATGAATAGTAAAATTTCATATCTTCAATATTTAAGGTACTTTCCCGCCGTGTGGCAAAGTTTTGGGACACCCTGTATAAGGTATTGATTATTGTTTTTCGAATAATGAAAATATGGAAAATGCAATAAACATTCATCTTGCGATTGGCAGAATAAAGCCATTATATAATCGTTTACAAATGGCTACGAAAATAAAAAATTCTATTAAAATACACGGTGACCAAAAACGCATAAAACCGAATAAATTCCGGTATGACGCTATTTTAAGGCTTAATGTGCGTCCGGCCATGCATTTACCATGAAAAGCTCATGAATTGCAAAGCTTCTCTAAAACGAAATGCGACAGCATCAAATAATACGAGAGTTTGTTTGCGGTTTGCGGTCATTTAAAACAAAGGCCATCTACATTATTATCTACAAATGTATCATAATTGTAATTACACACACAATCAGAAAGCAATAGGTAGTTATTAAGGACTATTTACACATATTTTTACTATTTTAAATTTAGTTTTTGTATTTTTTATTAAAGTATTCAGTCACGTTATTTTCCAAAATTAATGATTTATTTCAAAAATTATATTAGTAAGTATACAATTACTTTATAGAATTGATATGATGATTTATAGATTGTAAACTGTGGCTTGGCGCAGGATAGAGAAAAGTTCTCGAAGCTAACGGCCAACCTCCAGTAATGGAGAGGTACCTAACTTTTTAGTTATTAGAGTACTATAAAAGATTTTGTGTTATTAGTCCATGCAAAAGCAGCATACCTTGTTTCCATAAAAACAATCATGTTATTTTTATACCACCAAATTGACTTGACGCCGAGCTATATTTACAATACAATTCATAATTTATTAAACTCTACGACGGCATGAAATTTTGTTACAAAGAGTTTTCAGAGAGTCGCCAACCGGGAGCCTTGTGCACTTTAGGGAATATTTAACATCAGAAGAGGAAAATTTCATCCTACTAAAATGATTTTATCTTCTTTCAAAGTAGAAAAAACATTCTGAAAAGCGCTAATGTAGGGCGGAGTAGATAAAAGTTTTATGTCTTTCTTATCGGGTGAAGTTTTAAGAATCTAGAATGTAACAAAAGGCAAAAGCTTGAAAGTATTATGAAATCTTTTATCAATTTATTAGTAGGTAATCCTACTAATATTATAAATGTGAAAGTTTATGGGTTTGGATGTTTGGATGTTTGTTCCTCAATCACGCAAAAACTACTGAACGGATTCGGTTGAAATTTGGCACACAGATAGTAGATAGCCTCGATTAAAACATAGGCTAATTTTCATCCCGATATTCCCACGGGAACGGGAACCACGCGGGTGAAACCGCGGGCGGCCGCTAGTTTAATAATAAATAAAACAAAACTATTTCTTCTTTTATTGAGTGCCATAAACTTGTAAGAGATTTTTTTCAGGTAGGTATACCTACCTATATCCATCCGCTTATAGAAGGCAGAAGTTATAGATTGGGTGAAGATGAGACACAGTGATTTTGAATTGTATGGTCAACTGTAAGGTAAACATATTTTCAGAAAATTTTGCGCTAAATTATAATTAATCTTGCACATAGCAGCACGCTATAAATAAAGTGAAGAACCAAGGAAATGGAGAAAACTGTGTTTCTTAATGCGGTAAAAGTAGCAATTAATATACTTCACATAAAACAATACTATTGTCCGATAAGATTAAATAGATTAGGTTAGATAACTCTTTACTGTAACACTACACAACAGGAATAAGAAAATAAAATAATACGCTGGAAGAATACACAACCAAGTCCATACATAGATAGGAAATAATTTAGTTAGTTACATTCAATAATTACCATAGTTTTAATAATCTTTGTAACAATGAACTTTGGAAAGCTAATAGAAAACTAAAATATTAAGATGAATAAATAATGAAAAATATTAGAAAAAATCGGCTCACCCGTAGCAACTTAGACGGGATACGGGTGAGCCGATTTTTTCTAATATTTTTCATTATTTATTCATCTTAATATGAAAATAGCATTGTGAATGCAAAAATCTAAAAGTTTAAAACTAAAATATCATCATCTTAATCATGAAAACAATTTAAATGTTGATGCTAGAACATACAAAAGAGATCACAAAGATATTACTTTTAATTTTGAGATTTTAGCAATTACATTGCTTTTTTTTATATAATACTAATTATTTAATACTAGAAAAAATCAACTCGTCACACAGTGACTTGGTAGCTCAGTTAGAAGAGCATAAGGACTGGACATCTAAAGGTCACGGGTTCGAATCCCGCCTGAGAAAATTATCTGGTGACGAGTCGATTTTTTTTGTAATATATTATTTAGTATTAAACCAACCAGGAACAGTAACTATTAGGTATCGTGTTTAAAAGCAATTTCCTGTTTGGATGTTCTGGGCAAAGTTGGCTTCGGTCGTATGCGCGCTATTGAGCCGGTGATTAAAACTCATAACAAATTAGCGAGTTTTGTACCCACATTTTAGGGTAAATAGAGATAAATGTATATAGATAGACACATATTGATGGATTAACTTTTCTACCTTTTAATATACGTCATGTTTAAAGGGTTAACATGGTGAATATTCATTAAAAGTGATTGGAAAATAAAAGATCTTCAATAATATAAAGTAACTTATTGAAAATGAAAAATGCTTTATTCAATTAGGCTCACTTAATAAGCATTTTTAAATCGTCAATTCTTTTACCGTACCACCCATTATAACGTCTTTTAGCTGACAAGAAAAATGGGCGCAAGAAAATTATCAGCTTTATCAAATGGAACGATATAAACAAATATGTATCGTTTCTAGACATTACATTAACATAGATTAACAAATAAATAACATTATTTAATTAGCTCATTAATTAATGAACCAATTTACAGGCTTCAGGCTAAATTCAAAATTTAAATCATCAAAAGTCATTATTCATTCATTTGTTAAAAAAACAATTCAATATTCGTTAAGATAGGTAGTCAATAGCAGACCCATTCCCACTGGCAGCACCCGTTCACGAGCATGACGTAAACCAGCCATCGCTTCGCTCAACTATATTTGAGGAAACGTAACGACCCTCCTCATACGACACCACTGCTGAAATTATTAAAGAGAGCATTACATATTTAGGCTACCCATGTTAAGGCACGAATTGAAAACTGATGCCCATAAGCTTTTTATAGGCCTTTAATAATAACAAAACTACTGACTATAGAAAGTAAAAAGATTGCAATTAAAGAAATCCAAACAAGGTATTCGTTTTTATGTTTTGAGTAAGAAGTGCCAAACATACAGACAATATTAAACTGAAAAAATATATACGATGCCCTTTATACAAGCAGACAGAAGCAGACCCATTCCCACTGGCAGCACCCGCTCACGAGCATGACGTATGAACCAGCCATCGTTTCGCTCAACCATATTTGAGGGAACGTAACGACCCATATTGCTTAACAAAAGAGTAGTTTCACATGTTCCGGATAAACTCCAGTTAAATTACTTGACAGAAAAATAGAAATTATGTTTCAATAAGATAATTGCTATCTGAAACCTATGAAAAAGGCCTTATCTGTAATAAAATTTCTCACAAATAAATACTAATATCAGATATTTTATTCCGAGTTACAATTTACATAATTTATTTTCTTCCGTAAATAGTCATGAATATTACATTTCTGACTCCACTCAATTCATTCTTAATACTTTTAACGAATCGTGGAGAGCAAAAAAATATCCGTTTGTTAAAACGGTATTTAATGAGGTATCTAATTGGATGAGTTATTTCAATTGTTTGCTTTAGAGATACGTCCCTTTATTAAAGTATCAGTTTTATCCCAAAATATTAATATTTTCGTACTTGTACTCACACGTGCAAAGTAATTTGACCCCGATATTTGCGCTGACTCACTGAGCTAGGTTGCTGTCACATAGAATCAAACTTAGTGACAACTATCTGAGTCACTCAACCAACAAGACAGATACCGCCCCTGAAATTCTAAAAAAGGCGAACCCTTGCAAAGGCTTTAAGATATTTTATGTCTCTGCGATAAAATATTACTTTTGGAATACAATTTGGTGTTTCCCTGGTGGTTTCTGTAACATTTTATTTTATTTAAGAAGAAACAATATGTTTACTTATTAGTTTTTTACAGCACATTTTGATGAGTGGAATACTCACGTCTGTGTATTTATAAAATATCATCATCATCATGAACATCCCAATAAAGTCCTACAGACATGCCAACTGTCCCAAGTTAATCGGGATGTCTCAATTTTAGGCCCCTATGTCCCGGGTCCCCACAGTACTGGCGGGACGCTAATTGTCCTTTTTTGAGTTTTTTTTTGTTGTTTTAGTTTCAACTACAATTTTTTAACTACATGTTTTTCATTTGACGGTTGCGTAATTAAAAATAAAAATCTTATGAAAATCCCAAAATATATATTCATTTAAAAATTAAATGTATTGTATCCTACCTATTTAGTAAGTACCTAGTTCAGTGACTGTCTGATTCTGTGTCTGACGACCTATTGTTTAAAATGCCAATAGGGATTTCTACCTTTTATATATAACTATGATTTTAAATTATATTTTTTGAGAAATCCTGATTTTATTTTGCCCGTCCCGATTTTTTTTCCATTAAATCACGAAAAATTCGTTGGGAGAGGTGGAAATCCTAACTGTACCATTCATAGGCTTGGACGGATTACAGCTACTTGATTTGCAAGTCGCCTCCGCGATAGTCGCGATACCATGCTGGTTGGCCCAGCTCCAGCTGTCGAACCGTAACCTCTGTAACTGCTTCTCTGTGTGTGAGTGATCTACGAAGAAATCCAGGTCTAAAGCCACATTCGTCCAAGTTCATAGACCTTGCTCGTGGGAGGTTGTTGTTATAATCTCCATGATCGAAGTCTCCATGTCTCCACGCTTAGCAAGCAGATTGGAGATCTATGTGTTGGGCCTTTTTCATCAGAAATTGCTGCACCCTATTTTCTGGACCACGACGGTGATAGATGTACTACTTCAAAGTCATTAGTTGCCCTTTCTGGCTATTCTTATCTGCCAGGTGCCACACCGCTTGGAAAAATTACCTGTGTCAAAAGAACTTCAATGCTATTTTGCTCTACGCTTACACAATGTTCGTTCACAACAGCCAATCACAATATCTCCAAAATGAGGATTCGAACACGAAATCGTGTGCGTAGTTTCGATTCATAAATTCTATTCTCGCGCTAACTACAGTTAGCGCGTATTGTAGCCAGACCGTTCATGTTGCATTCAGGTGGTCCCAAATGCATAGCTCGGAAAATGAAGCTGCAAATCAACGGAGATGCAAATATCCGTGCTATTTACAGTTCCTATTCCAAAATGAAAAACCTAGCTTAAGCATGACCTAACAGGTTATTAATATTATCATATAATATACAGGATGTCCTGCCTCGGGAAAGTATAACCTCAGATGTAGTAAATAGGAAATTTTACTGAAAAAAGACTTCATATTGTTTACGACCTCCGTGGTGAGTGGTTTGTACACCGGTTGACCATCAGGCATTTTTAATGTCCCCACTGCTGGGGCACAAGCCTTCCTTACGGGTGGATAAGGAGGACGGGCCATAGCCCACCACGCGGGCCCAATGTGGATTGGTGGGTGTTAACGACTGCAAATGCAGCTGGGATTATTTAGGGAATATATTTTAGTTAAGTCAAGCAGCTCTATACCTACCTACAATTGTTGCTGTTATTCATACAATTTTCAACATAAATGCAGTTTTAAGATCACAAATTACCCCAATATTAAGCAAGTCAGTAAAAAAAACAAAAAACACGTGAAAATAGTGTGAAATCTTCTCTAAACGGCCTTAACCCTTAACACGTCATAGAGAGCGTCGAGACAGCTATTGTAACAAAAAGTAACACAATAGCGAACATAATAATTTAAGGGATTAGGGCGCGAGGGGCTGCTTACACATAATTACATAGTGTTGGCCAAAACTCGTCGCGACATCGCGTGCGGAGTATTACACAAATTACATGAATTGCGTTACAAGTGTTACAAACATTGCTAATTGTTTTGTTTGCATCGGATGTTCTGTACTGTGATTTTATTTAGATACTGCTATGTCTTCAATAAATTTAATGAAATCTAATAGAACTATAACTAAGTACTTTAAATACAGCTTTTTGACAAACGTAGGCACTTCAACTTGAAGATTATATTTTTTATTGTTTGACATTAATCGTGTAAGTCTTTAAACTGTATTTCTCTAAGTAACTGTGTTAGTGTGTATAGTATCTAAATTAATTGTCTATATACAGAACAAAATCAGGATCTTTTCATCTTTATGGTTGAAGCTTGATTAACGTAATTGTAATCAGACATCCTAAAATCACTCAAGTTACCGATCGAGATTTAAAAATTCCCCTAATTAGTTAATTATGTCTAATGAAAATATCACACTAACATTAATTGTGATAAATAATCAAGTCAGAACTGCAAAGTCATAAAGTAGTGGTACCTATATTAAAAACCGGTGAAAGCTCGCGTCAGAAATTTAATTTTCAATAGAATTTTCTCGTGAACTCCAACGGAGAAGGGACATCAGAATTGAAATTTGACAAGTACAATCCAATTAAGGGTATTAAGTTAAAGAAGGTCGGAGCCCTCATTGTCATAAGACCCTGGACTAATTTGTCCCGCAGAGTTTTTGGGGAAATTCTTTTTAGCCTTTAATTTGCAATTAACGGCGGAGGGATGATAATTTATTTGATGATTATCTTAATTAGGGCAGACCTCGATTGATTTTCTATGGGTTAGGAATTTCTGAGACTAAGAGCATAATTAAGTTTGAGAAATTGGGTGCTTGAGCTTTTTACTTAAGGGCTCGATTGTAATTACAATTATTATTAAAATTAGTGAATGTAATGCTTTAGAATATACAGGGTTAATTGTAAAATACCAACAACCTCCCAGGAATAGATTACTATCATCATAAACAACAACAATTTTTCTGAAGACAGACAAAATAAATCTCTCCATACTAATGTCCAAACAGCTGATCTAGTTTTGTATGAAAAGTCGATTTTTTTGTCTGTTTTTGGAAAAGTTGTAGAACAAAATGTTGTTGTACCTACATGATGATACTAATATACTCGTGCGAGATTGTTGGTGTTTTACAAATAACCCTGTAGAATTCAAAACCCCTATCTTAGACTTACTTAGTATATACTCTAGTAATATAATAAGTCTTTCAAAGACAATTTACTAAACGAACCCATTTTTTTATGTTTACACTCTAAAATGTTAATATAAAATTACTCTATGAAAAAAGCTTCAGGTATTTAGAATAAGAACAATTTAAATTTGCCATGAAAACACGAACCAACCTCAGAAACTAACAATAGTACTATGAATACTAAATAACTAAGGTTACCATACATAACTTTCGAATGCAAACAATTGTTTTCATCAAACAAATTTGGTTTCGCAAGGTGGAGTTCACTGTTTGCCACCCAAAGTCAACATATTACGTTTTCCTGCGAGTGTTGACCTGCAATATTTTTACAAAAATAATTTATTGTAAAATGGCGTAAGATTTTAAATAATTTTATCTACACCCGTGCTTTAAATCCCCTGTAAAGGGTTGATTTTGAAAAAGTTAGCTTACTGCCAACATTGTAACTACCAGTGTCATAATAACCACAATATCCACCCGACGTCTTTGACCTTGACCTTGCGATTGACCTTGAAGTTGCCCTGATATTAAAGTTGACCTTGACCTTGAAGTTGACTTTACTTTGATTTTGACTTTAACTCTCCTCCTCCTCATCATTATATCATCCGCAAGAGTGTTATAATGTTGTACTGAATTTCATAATGTAACTCGTCGCGCCGAGTGCACCCTTCATAGAGGATAGATACATAAGTATCATGGGTGTAGTGTTGATAAATATCATGGGTGGTTTTAATCGATTTGTATTTATATTGTTTGTTTCCAAATAAAAATAAAAATGGTTGTAGGTAAAGTCTTGTATGCAACTGTACATAATTAGGTATTAAAACGCTCATGTTACCTATTATCATAAACCCACATTCGTGTTTTAATACCCCTCATTATAGTATAGTTGCATAAATAACTATTAGAATAATACAGTTAAAATAATTACACTATATAGAAAAAAAAATCAACCATGAACCCGGGAGCCAAACTCAGAACATTATAGATGGTGTCAACCATTCAACCCCACCACAGGTTTATTTGAGTTGGAAAGTTGTAGGCTATGCTCAGTGAAGTTGTTCGTAGATTTAATTTTATTAAAGCTGTTAAAACAAGTTTCTACATAAAAGCCACTTCAAGAAAACTAATTTGTCTTTCAGTTTGTTCGTGGAATCATAAGCAACCGATAGTTAGTACTTATTTGTTTCCTTTTTTTTATTTCCACTAACACTTGATTTATTAAAAAAAACTCTGATAACACTTTATAAGTCGCTACCAGCTACACATTAGTATGTACAACTATAGAGCAATGCGTACGCAAGATAAAAAGAGCCATGAAAATGTAGGTAGGTTACCTACTTAGTACTCAGTTATTATTCACTTTTAAGGCTCCGTTATACGAAATCATTTGTCTCTGTCTTTCTCTTTACGTGTAAAGAGTATGGAAAATAACCTCACTTCTGCACTTTTTCGATGTTTCGTTGTTTTTTCATCATTATCTTTAGCACAATTATTATCTTTCTTGAAAAAAAGTTATTGAAGCAACTGCACAGTACGTTAAAGTGTATTTTGATGTAAAATTCAATACGTTTCCGCTATTATTTACGCTAAAAATATGACCCGCGACAAGCGCTTTTGATGATATTATATTGTTTTTTTACTATCATCTGTGAGGTTTATACGCAATTTAATACTTGTAGCTACTAGATAATCTCTTTGGCTTGTCGTATTTCTTTGTGGCTACAACTTTCCGTTTTCTATAAAAAATATGGCCCAAGCAAACCATGTTTTCCTATTATGGCCCTTTAATGACATGTACAGTAAAAACAACTAGTAACAACGGTGAAATACTCGTAACTCCAAAACGTTAAAATCATCAAAACTTTCTCAATATTAAATAAAGGGAGTTAATCTTCTAATCATGGTTTTCTCATCGGGCTAATCTATTTTAATTTACTTAACGAATAGCTTAATTTCTGCCGCTGAAATCTATCCAGATTTGACGATTAGTTGGTCCCTTCCTCCATTTCCTTGCGAAATGGCTGTCCCGTTCCAAACTACAGAAATTTATCTTGTTTTGTTACTAAAGAAGGGGTACGTTTTAGTGATGTTACGTGGCATTGTCGATGTTTGTTTGTAACTATGTTTTAGGTACCTATTTTATATACCATGAGTTGACACAATGGCTTTATTCACGTGGGATAAAATGAAAACATACACTAATCATGTAATATTTCTTTCTTGAAAAACTTTGAGTCAATCAGTTTATGTATTTTAATAAAGAAAAAATCTGAAGAATAAATAATCTTCACGTCTAAATACTCAACCGATCATCATGAATTTTTGCACACACCTTGTCAGGGGTGCAGAAACGGACATAGGGTTCGTTTCATCCTGAACAAAAGGACTGTTCCCGAGGGATAGAGTAATAACTGTCTACTGTCTGTCTGTCGAAGGCGGTCACTACTTATTACTAATTTTATTGTTATTCTGGTAAAAACTGCAACTGATAAAGATTATTCTGCTTGGAATCCACCACTTCTGCTTCCCAGACTTAATTTGTCGCCTTCAATATGTTTTAATTATAATTTTAATTAGACATAGACAGAGTAATTAGCCATTTTCTGGCTCGTTCGCTCCAATGTAGATCGATACCCATTTCTCCACGGTCTTAGCTATCTGGCTACTTATACTCAGATCAAGAGCAAACATAAAAATAAAAATGTGTGTGAAAAATAAAAACGTGTGTGCGATGCGGATCGGTGCAGACGCATACTAAGACATTAGACAACGCGTAACGCGGCCAAGTGCCGCTGTTCGTTTACAACCATGAGTGACAAACTCGTGGCAAATGAACTCCTGGCGTTCCTACAACAAAAGCTGGACGTCATGGATGAGGTGAGCGCACTCCAAATCTGCAAGTCCAACTTCAGCGAGGACGATGTGGCCACGGCAAAGAAACTTTTGTACGAGTCTCTCGGCAAGAGCGACCAGATGGTGTCCCGGAGACGTGACGGGACACAGAAGAGCCTGCAGGAGATCATCACCCTGCTCAAGGAAACCGACCCCGATGACGTGCCGACGTTCGTGGCGAGGGACCTCAACAAGCTGCCTCCCGTCACCTTCGATCACGTCGATGTGACCCGCCTCCTTAAGGACATCGTGTCCCTTAAGGCGAGTTTGGCCGAAGTGATGCTGAAATTTCAGACATCCGAAAATACGGTGAGTGAATTGCGTAAAGAAGTTGACGATTTACGTGAATCACTCGCCGTAAGTAGGTCAAACGTCAACATTCGACGTGGGGCCTGCCTCGATACATCGATGACGTCGAGTTGCAAGTCAGCATTTTCGACGCCGTCTCCGCCACGACCCGATCAAGCCCGAGCGCTGCCGACGCTGCCGCCGACCGCGAGCGCCGACCCTGCGAGCTGCGCGCCCCCCGCCCGCGCCCCGCCGCCGCCACCTACCGCGGTGGCGCCGCGCGCGCCTGAGACGCGTGCGCCCGTCAGCTGTCAACGGAATTTTGCTGCTGTTGCTGCCGCCAACTCAAGGCCGCAGTCGCAGCAGCCTGCTCCCGTCGATGGAAAAGCTCCTCCGCAGCATGTCGTCCAACCGGACCAAGATGAAGATGGATTCCTCGAGGTTCGGAACAAAAAGCGACGTCGTCAGCGAGAGAGCAAGAACCACCATGGCACCGCACCGACAGGGCCCAACTTCCTGCTGCGAGCTGCCATACCGACCACGGCCGTGTACCTGTCCCGCCTGCACCATACCACCACAGCGCAGGACGTGATCGAGTACATAAAGAAGAAATCCAACTTTTGTTTGAGAGTTCAGCCACTGGAGTCGCGCCATAATACCAATTTTAAGGCGTTTGTGGTGCGCATCCCGACAGCGAGGCTGGACCTCTTCATGAAGGAGGACTTCTGGCCGCAGGGCGTGGTGTACAGGCGCTTCAGAGGGACGCTGCCGTGTGCCACCGATTCGACACACAAAGTGTCAAATTGATTTTTACTAACATATTTTTTTAAGTTATTTTATTTACTAACAATATTGTTTTATAAATTATATATGTTTAGTTTTTAAGGTATATATCTATGGGCCATCGTTGCCTGAATATAAATCAATAAATAAAAAATAAATAAATAAAAAAACATATATAAGTACTTATAATGTGTTTCTAAGTCAGCTTGGTAAGCGAGATGTAAGTTTAAAAGAATCGTCGAGCGGAACAGCACTAGGCACTTGATTTGGGAACTTTGGACAGTCCCTAACCTAAATAAATTGGCCATCTGTTAGGTAACGGCCCCGCTGCCGCTGCCTGGCCGTCCCCAATGTTTCTTTAAAGCTTTTCTCCGGAAAACTGTTGAAGAGCGAGGGAAAATTCCTGAGCTATGAACATATGTTGATAGAACGTTATAAAGTAGAGAAAAATAAATTGGTAGCTAGAGATAGTAAGGTTTAGCACTTTTTTTAAGATACGGAGATAATTGCCAACACACAATTCTTGATGCTGTCAGCTTAAAAATCATATTCATAGAAACATAATTTTCGAAAATCGGGGAAATCAAAAATTACACCAAATTACTAACTAATTACCAAAACTCATGCAGTAAAACAATAAACCGCGCTAGTACCTATGTGTTTTATTTCATTTTCAATTTTTTGAATTTTCATTCAAGATTGTACATTTCAAAGATAGCCAAACATAAGGATCATTATCATTAATAGGTACATTGTAACAAAAAATATTTCATAGTATTATTTCTTTGAAGGTACACCTAATTGGTCACTACAACTTTCAGAAGAAAGTTGTCTGAAAAACTTCAAATATTTTTTTTGTTATCAAACGTACATATCGGGTTTAATGACAGCAGCAGAAAAAGAAACAAACAGTCTTGAACCGCACAATTCTCGTATCTCTAGAAGTTTTTACCTTGTTTCCTGTACTTTTCAGGAAGCGTAATTTCATTACAGACCGTTACTTACCTGAAGTGCTTGCGGCGAATTTCCTCCCTCTCGTGTTCGCGCTGATTAGATGGCTCCTATTTTTATCGATACCAATTTTATGTGCACACATTATCGATTAATGGGATTACGAGCGATCGCTCGAATTCGTCTATAGGGCTGGCAATGTTATTCGATGAAACATAATAAGCAGAAATAAAAATTCACAAAAATATTTCGATGCTCAAGTTAACAAAAAGAATTTAGAATATCTTGTTCTTTTTCATTTGATTAAAAATCTAATCATCCCGAAGCTTTTGATATCTTTTTTATTACACCGTAATTTAACATTCGAGGAAAAAGTGTAATAAAGGATGCTACATATTGAACAAATTGGTTGGTTGTAAAACATGGTTTATGATGCTACGCGTTTTATGTAAACGGTTCTATATTATATTTTTGTTTCATACTTTTATATAAAAAAATCTGATTACAAACAATCTAAATTCTAGATTATTTTTCCAGAGTCGTACTTCAAATACTGTTCCCCAATTTTGCAGCCTAAAAGTATTAGGTAGTTTGTAAAATGATAAGTGAAAATGGGCTAAATGTTAGAATTAAACATAAACAATGCTAAGCTATGCCAAGATGTAAATAAAATAATAATAAAAAGGGGATGTTAGATAGGTTTACTCCATCTATTCTGTGTTTTAAATAATAATATTTTACTTGGTACTTGCCTGACAGTGTCTGGCAGCTTTTAATGATGATCCGTGTAGAGGTGGAACATGTGTTAAGAGATTGATAACTATACAAACTGGTAAGATAATTAAATTATCTTAATGAAAAAATTGCATTGTGAATGCCTAAAATCTAAAATTTTTATAATTATACAAAGTTTGTTGCTGTCAGTGTGTCTGCAGATATTTGCATTTATTTGCAGGCTGTGCCTGAGCATTTATTTGAGGGCGGTTGGGCGGTGCATAATAGTTATTTATGCAACTGTATAATAATGAGGGCTATTAAAACACGATTGTGTGATAATAGTATCACATGAGTGTTTTAATACCTAATTATGTACAGTTGCATACTAAACTTTATCTGCATCCATGATATTATGTATCATCTATTTATATAGTATTTTGATTTAAACTTCGACTTTGACTTTGACTTTCGTCCTCCTCCTCGTCATTATATCATCTGAACGAGTCTTATAATGTTGAACTTAATTTCATAATATAACTCATCGGGCGTGGGAAGAGCGCGACATCCTCTCGCACGGATATTGTAATGTTGGCAGTAAGCTAACAATTTGTAGATCATTTTATAGAGGATTTAAAGTATGGGTGTAGATAAAATACATAACTAGCAAGATTTACCTCTATTGATGAAAGTTATTGATAAGTATGTAAAGAAAAATATAATTTTCTTTAATTTAAATGTTCCCGCGCAATCAAACGTCATCGCGGTCGACCCTATGACAAATGAATAGGTATGGTAATCTATGGAAAAGATATAACCTAAAAAGGCTCTCGTCATCGTTGCGTGAAAACAATTTAAACCATTGCTAATTAATTACGAAGAAGGATATTTAAGTTGTGATTTAGGAACTGACATTGTGATTGATAACATTAAATGTCGTTTCTTTTCTTACAGGTAAGATTTGTTACCAAACACTTATTTCATGAGAATCATTGTACTTGTATAATAAAGAAAATAAATCTTTTCTTACAGAGAAACTCAATTGTGTTTAATTGACTGTGTCGTCTAAATCACAGAAACTTTGGAAAATATCTTATAAAACGACATTTATTGTCAGAAAATGGAAAAATTGAAATTCACGTTTCAAATGAAACCAGCAATAGACGGAAAGTCAAACTTTATCGCCATAACCTCAATTGCCACACAAGATGACAAAGTTTTCCTTATTCCTGAAGAGCATCAAGCAGTACCACTTCATAAACATATCCAAACATCGAAAACCTTCGTTACAGTAAAAAATACATTAAAAAAAAGATATCAAACCAGAAATGTTTGGATAAAAACAACAAATGATATATTACAAACATATGTTGATGAGGATGGCAATATGATTTTTCAGGACCAATTTCTAGAGGAAACTACTCAAGAACAGTTGGCTATGGCTAATATAAAGAATTCAGAAGATCCTATAGTAAAAATTTTGGAAAAATTAGTTGAAGGCCAACAAAACAAAGAAAAACAAAGTATAAAAAAGTTAGCTGATAGGTTTGTAATTGAAAAATTTGATGGGAAAAATTCAAGTGCATATCAGTGGATGGAAGTATTTGAAAAAGAATGTGCAAGGTTTGATATAGTAAAAGAGGAAGAAAAAATTGAAATCTTTAGATTATTTCTAGAAAAATCATGCACTGATTGGTATTCTTCTATGATGATCAAGCTGAGTTTACATTCCGAGTGGTCAGAATGGAAATCAAGTTTTTTGCAAACCTATGCCAATAAAGGTTGGACTACTAGCAAGTATGCTTTATCTTTTAAGTATCAATCAGGATCTTTATTGGAATATGCAGTGAAAAAAGAAAAACTTTTACTAGAAGTCAGAAAAACAATTGATGAAGGAACCTTAATCGATATAATTGCTGCCGGCTTACCAGATTTTATAACAGATAGAATTAACAAAGAAGAAATTGTACACACAAAGAACTTATTTAATGATCTTGGCAGATTAGAACATTTGGTTACAAGAAAAAAATATATAAAAAAAAAGAAGATACTAAGCCGATTAAAGAAAAGTGTAGTATTTGTGAAAAATTAAAGAAAGGTGTACGCTATCATTCAGAAGATTCCTGTTGGTTTAAAACAAATATAAATACTGAAAAGGATAAAAAGCAAATAAAACTCATCAACAATTCAGAATTGGAATGTGAATTGCAGTGCGAAGACCAAAAAAACTAATAGTGCCGCCATTGATCAAAGTGAAATTAGTACTCAATAAAAATGTTGAAGTATTTGGGATCTATGACTCAGGTTCTAATGTCTCATTGATAAATTCAAAGTTGTTAAAGATAAAAAATAAGGAAGCCGGTCTTTCCAATAATACTAATTTAAAAACGATTAATGGCGTTAAAAAGGCAAATGGAATAATCACACTTGATGTAGCTATTTTTGATGTGGAAAAGAAAATTAATGTTTTTGTAATAGACAAGGAAAATTTCGATTACGATTTTTTAGTGGGACTAGATTGTATAAAGGAGTTTTACCTAGTTCAAAACGAAAACCTAGAAATTAATCAGAAAATACCTATACAAAGAAGTGAAATAGTTTCTACGGAAACAAATAAAACAGATATAGATTCTAAGGAAATAAAATCTGATAATTTAGTAAACTTCAATGAAGACTTAAATGAAAAAAACTTCAAAATTTGTATAAATCATCTAGACTATCAAAAACAGGCAGTGATTGATGAATTAATATTGAAAAATAAATCTGTGTTTGCAAAGGACAAATATGACATTGGAAAAGTAACGGACTATGAAGCACACATTGATCTACTAATTGAAAAATATTGTAGCAAAAGACCATATCGTTGCACTATGGAAGACAAAAAGGAGATTGAAAACCAGATTGCAAAATTATTGGAAAAAAATATAATAGAAGAATCATATAGCCCATTTGCAGCACCAGTCACATTAGCATATAAAAGAGATGAAAATAAAAGATCAAGATTATGCATAGATTTTCGAGACCTAAATAAAATAGTTGTACCTCAATCACAGCCATTCCCTCTTATTGAGGACCTAATAGTAAAAACAAGAGATTGCAAGTTTTTCTCGACACTTGACCTAAATTCAGCATTTTGGTCTATACCTTTGCGTATCACTGATAGACCGAAAACTGCATTTGTGACACAAGAGGGACATTATCAATGGACCACTTTGCCATTTGGCCTAAAGACCTCCCCAGCTATATTCCAGAGAATAATGTGTAATATAATACGGAAGCACAAGCTCGGAGACTTCACAGTATGTTTCATTGATGACATTTTGTTATTTTCAAAATCTTTCTCGGATCATGTCAAACATCTGAAACAACTATTTCAAGCAATTAAAAGCGAAGGTCTTAAATTAAAGTTCTCTAAATGCACGTTTGCAGCAGACGCAGTTAAATACTTGGGTCATGTAATACAGAATAATTCAGTCAGACCGCTGAAAGACAACTTAATATCAATTAAAAATTTCCCTACTCCAAAAACACAAAAAAATGTGAGACAATTCTTGGGAAAAATAAACTTTTATCATAAGTATGTGCCAAATATAGCAATAAAATTGGAACCATTGCATAACCTTTTGAGAAAAGGACAAACTTTTTACTGGACTAAAGCATGCCAAGAGTCGTTTGATGAAATGAAACAAATATTATGTTCTCAACCAATATTAACAATCTTTGATCCAAACCTACCTATTCACATATATACAGATGCTAGCATACTAGGAGTAGGAGCAGTCCTCAAACAGCCACAAGAAGGCAATGAAGAAAAACCAGTAGCATACTTTTCAAAAAAATTGAATGAAGTGCAAAAAAGGAAGAAAGCTATATATCTGGAATGCCTGGCAATTAAAGAATGTGTTAAGTATTGGCAACATCTGTTAATAGGAAGGAAATTTATTGTTTTTTCAGATCACAAGCCATTGGAGAATATGAACATAAGGTCTAGAACAGATGAAGAGTTAGGCGATCTAACCTACTACTTATCCCAATATGATTTCCAAATTAAATATTCTCCAGGAAGATACAACATCGAAGCTGATTGTTTAAGCAGGAACCCAGTCCTTGAACCAAATGAAAACCTAGAGGAACAATTAAAAGTGGTTAACACAATAACACTGGAAGATATCTTAAGGGATCAAGAAAAAAATGAATATATACAGTGCAGAAAAGACAAGTTAGTAAGAAAAAACAATGTTTACTACAAGAAAGTAAAGAAAAATGAAAAAGTAATTATATCAGAGAAATTCAGCATAGAGTTCATGAAAAGGGTACATACAGATCTAAGTCACATAGGAATTAAACAGATGCAAAGAATGATTAGCTCGGTGTATACAGCAGAGAACATGACGAAAAACATAAAAAGAATCTGCGAGAGCTGTATAGTATGTTTAAAGAATAAATCAAGAGGACAAAATAAATATGGATTGATGTCCCACTTGGGCCCCGCCACAAAACCTTTTCAGATATGCTCTATTGATACCATTGGCGGCTTTGGAGGTTCCAGATCAACGAAGAGATACTTACACTTGCTATCAGATCATTTTACTAGGTACGCATATATTTTGACTTCAAGTACTCAAAATGCAAATGATTTCATCAAATTGATAAAAAACTGTGCAGAAACTGATGACATTGACTTGATACTCTCAGACCAGTACCCAGGTATCAATTCCAAGGAATTCAAGAGATTTTTGGATGAAAAGAATATTCCGATAATTTTTACAGCAGTGAACTCTCCTTTCTCAAATGGCTTAAACGAGAGACTAAACCAAACATTGGTAAATAAAATAAGATGCATGATAAATGAACATGACACAAACATAGCATGGACAACTATAGCACACAACTGTGTAAAAAAATACAATGAAACGGAACACACTGTTACTGGATATGCTCCAAAGTACCTACTTTATGGCACAGATGTTACAATCTTACCGAAGGAGCTGAAACAAAAGAAGACTGAATATGATTTAATCCAGGCTAGGAAGACAGCTCTGGAAAATACAATCAGATCACATAATTACAACAAGACAATTTACGATAAAAATCGAAGACATATAGACTTCAAAGTTGGTGATACCGTTTTTGTGGAACATGGAAACAAACTGAATAGGAAGAAGCTCGATGAATTAAAACTCGGACCCTACAAAATTATAGAAAAAATCTCAAGCTCAATTTACAAGATAGACACTGACCATAAGAAATCAGAGTCAATTTTTTTCCACATCTCGAAGCTAACACCAGCTCCTGCCTGCGCTTGAAGAGTATGTATGAGCAAACGAATTGTTTTATCATCTCCGGGAGGGGAGATGTAAAGAAAAATATAATTTTCTTTAATTTAAATGTTCCCGCGCAATCAAACGTCATCGCGGTCGACCCTATGACAAATGAATAGGTATGGTAATCTATGGAAAAGATATAACCTAAAAAGGCTCTCGTCATCGTTGCGTGAAAACAATTTAAACCATTGCTAATTAATTACGAAGAAGGATATTTAAGTTGTGATTTAGGAACTGACATTGTGATTGATAACATTAAATGTCGTTTCTTTTCTTACAGGTAAGATTTGTTACCAAACACTTATTTCATGAGAATCATTGTACTTGTATAATAAAGAAAATAAATCTTTTCTTACAGAGAAACTCAATTGTGTTTAATTGACTGTGTCGTCTAAATCACAGAAACTTTGGAAAATATCTTATAAGTATTACAGTTTCAATACCTATGCTTATAAAAAACTGTTGGAAACCCATAAAATAGAGAGTATAACTTTTGTAATGATTATACTAAGTACTTAATAAATTTTAGTTTTGACATTGAAAATGTCTTTTCGTTCGCTCCAGTATAGGCTCTGATTTCACAAAAAAGTGCGATCCCCTTATTTCTCAGATGGTTGCAAAGATATGATATTAACAAAAAACTCAAAAGACGCGTATCAAAAAGAAATATTAGAAAAAATAAAAAGCGAAAAAAATATTGGCCAAAATAGTGGAAAAAAATCTATTTTTTTTCGATTTTTTGATTTTGGCGCTCGAAATTTTGGAAACGAAGAATGATATCAAAATTTTGAGAAAATTTCCTCTGAACAATTTAGTCAGCTACAATTTGAGCCTAAAACGAAGACGATCGGGTTAAGGGTTTGCCCTGTAGCCTTTAAAATTGAAAATGTTTTTTCGATCGCTTCAGTATAGTCCCCATTTTCGCTCAGAGTGCGACATCGCCTTGGTGTCCTAAGTTTTGAGGCTACCTATATGAATGGTTGAAGCCTCAAAAGACGCGTATCAATGGGGGCTACAATATGTAGCATGTTGGCGTAATTTTGGGAAGCGCGCTCCTTAGATGCGCGTCGCGTCACTGAGTTGCCATGGAGCTTTGACGTAGTTGAAGCCCGTGGCGAAGCCGAGGGCTTCAAAACAAATCTTAGATTTTTTTATATATTTTACGTTATAGACCTTTCAATAAAATAGTAATGTTTATAACAGTGTAATATTTTTATATGAATTTCATACACACGAATCACAAAAAAGTGGATCCAAAATTGTTCAGGCTTTGCTGTGATTTCAAAGTATTGTAAGTACTAATTCAAACAAAGGAATATACCTATGAATTATAAAATTCAATAAATTCATTTTCAATGTACCAGAAGGTCGTGAAAGGCACGAGATGCAAGATTACAAAAGCCTGTTGACTTCGGCCAGGTACATGGACGAAACGCTCTGGCTTTTGGAGTAATTTTTTTTACCCCAAAAGCCAGAGCGTTTCGGCCAAGTACCTGGCCGAAATCAACAGGTTATTGGAGTAATTTTTTTGAAAAAGTGGGACTACAAAAGCCTATGGAACTCGGCCAGGTACTTGGACGAAATCAACAGGCTTTTGTAGTGATTTTTTTTTACTACAAAAGCCAGAGCGTTTCGTCCAGGTATCTGGCCGAAATCAACAGGTTATTAGAGTAATGTTTTTGCACAATGTGACACTACAAAACCCTGTTGAACTCGGCCAGCCACTTAGACGAAACAGGCTTTTTAAGTTGGAACAAACTTTATATCTACACTTCTACAGCCATGGTATCCTCTATAAATGATTTTGACCTTAACCTTGTACTTGACCTTGTATCTGAGCATGTATCTGACCTTGAATCTGACCTTGTATCTGACCTTGTATCTAACCTTGTATCTGACCTTGTATCATACCTTGTATCTGACCTTGTACCTGACCTTGTATCTGACCTTGTATGTGACCTCGTATCTGACCTTGTACCTGACCTTGTATCTGATCTTGTATCAGACCTTGTATCTGACCTTGTATGTGACCTTGTATCTGACCTTGTACCTGTTCTTGTACCTGACCTTCTATCTTACCTTGTATGTGACCTTGTATTTGACCTTAACCTTGTATTAGACCTTAACTTTGTACTTCACCTTGTACTTCCCCCTTACTCTCCCCTCCCCCTATCCCTCAATCTCCCCTTCCCCTCTCCTTCTCCCCATTCACAGTTTTGACAGTTTTGTATAACCTGACGTGCTGCTGACTGTACCCACATACGTAGTTAAGAGACATGAAAGCATAACAAACAACGCGCGACTCGGCCGAATCACTCTGGGCTTTAAAGTAATTTGCTCCAACTTAAAAAGCCTGTTGATTTCGTCCAAGTAGCTGGCCGAGTTCAAAGGTCTTTTGTAGTCCCACTTTTTCAAAAAAATTACTCTAAGAACCTGTTGATTTCGGCCAGGTACTTGGCCGAAATCAACAGGCTTTTGTAGTAAAAATTTTTACTACAAAACCCAGAGCGTTTCGTCCAGGTACCTGGCCGAAATCAACAGGCTATTGTAGTATCGCGCACGAGATCTGTGAATTTTTTTATACCTTTTACTTTCTGTTGCGCTTACACATTATTTACTCGAACATAATTGCATAACTTACTACAGGTGTAAACACTTAATTTAGCTAGTCGAAAACCCTAAACGTGGAATGCACGGATCGTAAACTCGACCCTCCTGCGGACGCACGGTTGCGGAATTGCGGATTCAAAATAAATAAAATGCTAATCCAAGCCCTTATCGTGGGAGCCGAATCGATTTCGTTGATCTTGGCCAGATGTACCAAAGAGTATTGTATGGAGCTTTTTTGAACATATTGTACAAAATAACTCTGGACTGGTCTGTGATGTGATCAGATTCAGATGTAGCGAATACTACTAATCCTATCCTACTAATATTATAAATATGAAAGTTTGTGGGTTTGGATGTTTAGATGTTTGGATGTTTGTTCCTCTATCACGCAAAAACTACTGAACGGATTTGGTTGAAATTTGGCACACAGATAGTAGATAGCCTGGATTAAAACATAGGATACTTTTTAACCCGATATTCCCACGGGAACGGGAACCACGCGGGTGAAACCGCGGGCGGCCGGTAGTAAGTATTACAAATAAGAAAGTTTTCGGGTTTGGATGTTTGTTCCTCAATCACGCAAAATCGGTTGAACAGATTTGGATTAAATTAGGCACACAGATAGTTTATAGCATGGATTAAAACATAGAATACTTTTATTCAGGTCAAAGGTTCCCTAGGCATTTTCCGAATGTCCACGCGGACGAAGTCGTGGGTGGAAGCTAGTGAAATAATAATAATATTATTAATGTTTGGAAAATTCCAGACAGCGCTATCTAGCCCCAAACCTTAGAATAATAACACCTAGAACGATAGTTCCCTACAAAGCGCACTGTCAAAAGCGAGGCAACTAAAACAGCCATAATGGCGCCGTTTTCAGATTATTTTGTCCATTATAACATAATTATAGGTATACCTACCTAATATACTACCTACCTAATGAGTACAAAATAGTTTCAATTTCCCTACCTTTAGGAGATTAGTTACAATATAATTGGTTTTTAGTTACGATTAGGTAACGTATGAAGGATATAAATCTGAATACTGAGCCATTTTGGCTCAATATTAGTTGCCTCATACGAGGCATACGAGGACACGGCTTCTAGGTGTTATTATTCTTTTCTTTAAAGTGATTATTGTCACAAAATAGTCTGTGTTTTTGTCAAAAATCGCTCTGAGTAATAGTACGTTTTTCAGGAAAAAATGCTTATTGATATAAAATTTCTGAAAAATATGCAGAAATAATTTTCACGTGTAAATATACTTATACTTACTAAATTATGGCCAAAGGAAGAGCAAATAGCTTAAGCCAATTTTTATTGACAGCTGTCCAAATAAAATCCATCGACGAATTAAAGAAAGTTAAATTGCAATATTAAGCCTCAGCCTAAACTTTTTACATCAACAAGGATTCAAAAGTTACAGAAATGAGACGAATGGCAGATATTTGAAATCACTTCCTTACAAACCTAATTCCAATACGTATTCGAACTAAAAAGGACAAAAACAGTAATAAAATTGTATTACTCTGAACGTACTCGAAACTTACTCGTGTCTAACTCTCGCTCACCTAAACTGTACTTTGCAACAACCCTTAAGTGATATTGTCCAAGTTTGGACATAATAACGTTATTTTTCTTCGTCACAGATCCTTTAGTGACATACTTTGAGTTCACTTTATTCGTTACTTGTTTTTGTGTAATTTAACAGCTGAAGTTTTAAGTGGCCCAAAGAATTCTATACTTCGGCACGTTATGATACTCTAGGGCCTAAATTTATAGTCTAGGAACTTTTTTCATTTGACTTATCGTGATATTATTATATACAAGTAACTAGCGACCCGCCCTCGCTTCGTTTCGGTTTCTTCCTTTTTTTTCCAACAACACCCAAAAAGAAAACTAATAACTTACAGTCTTAGAATAACTACACCTAGAACGATAATTCCCTACAAAGCGCACTGTCAAAAGTGAGGCAACTAAAACAGCCAAAATGGCGCCGTTTTCAGATTTTTATTTTCCATTATTATATAAGCATACCTAATAAGTACAAAACAGTTTCAATTTCCCTACCTTAAAGAGATTAATTATTATATTATTGGATTTAGTTACGATTAGGTAACGTATGAAGGATATAAATCTGAGAACTGAGCCATTTTGGCTCAGTTTAAGTTGCCTCACTTTGCATACAAGGCCACGGCTTCTAGGTGTAATTATTTTAAGCTTACAGTCTGCTTGCGTCCCTTTCAAGTCCCGTAGCGTCATCGGTGTGAGAAACGCACTTGAATTTATTTTCGCGCGCGTTAATTTTTTGCGACATTTCCTAAGATATTTATTTCAATGTAATGTGGTTTAGAAAGGTAAAACGATGTGCATAAAATGCTTAAGGTAACCAACGTTTTTAAGTTGATAAGGATTAATACTGTATCCTTCTAAATAGCTTTCCAAACTACCACATTGAATGTGACCAATTTTTTTGAAGATCGCGAATAGACAATCAGATGACAGACACGGCGAGGGATTTTTTTTAGAATATGTAGTGATAAAAGTTTAAGTGTTCTAGTTTTTATAGATATCTATTATAATAACAACGCTTTATTTTCGAAAAAAGACGGTCTATAAAAGCTTCCTAATACGTTAATAAATACTTAATAGGTTAATCGTTAGTAAATAGATAAGTTTGGCAAGAAAAGCTGGTGACCGCAAGAGACCAATTTTGTACTATCATTTTGTAGGGTTGGTACTTACTCAGCAAGCACATTAATTAGTGCGAAAAGTACAAGTAAAGTTATTAGGGTTGGTTCTCATAGAGTTCTACCATAAAGTTAGTACAAAAAAAAAACTTAACGACGAAGATCTCGAGTAGTTATGAATGTACGAGTCTCAAATAAGCGTTAAGCGACTCATTTGCAAAGTAGGTGCGAGGACATAGCGCACTATTCTACAGTAATGTGTAGTTATGCCAAGAGCTGGCATTGTCCTTCGCACAAAGCAAGTCGCTTAGATGTGTCGCAGGCACTGTGTATTTTTTTTTAATTAGTCCGACTTAATGACGAATTTCTAACAAGTCAAATAGTTTTAGGTACCGGTTTACATTTTCTGTATACATAAAAAATGTCTTGAATGGAGTAATAGGTACTAATAAGTAGGTAATTTGCAGCTTCCAATACCAAAAAATTCATAGTACCTAACAAGTTATAGGTAGTCCTGAATGGTAACCATAAATATAAAAATTTCAAAACAAAAATATTCAAATCCAATTTCGAAACTGGTATTATTATTTTGTGAATGTAAATAAAAAATAAGGCATTTTTAATTCCAAGACGTACCTACACAAGAAGTCCAAGCTACGAACGTGAATTTGAATTTAAATTAATTTTAACGAAACCCTTTTAAAGAACGCCTTAAGCGTTTAAATAAAAATATATTGTGTACAAAAGGTTAAAGCAAACCAAAATGCTACTGCAATTGAATAAAATAAGCATTTTCCCTGTTCTAGGAGCGGAATACTAAGCAAACAACTTTCGTTACGGTGACCTGGGAAGATTGTGAATATAATTGGTTAAAAAGGTTTTATATCCGTGAACACATTTCAATTTTTTTCTTAGGAGTAGAATACTCACAGAATGTGGTCAAATGACAGCCTGTACGAAAACTTTATGTGGGAAGTTCGAGAGAGATTATTATATACTTTTATTAAGACGTCCTATATACTTAACCATAGAAAGCACACCATTTATCTCTGTACTTTACCTCAGCTATCGAATATGAAAAAAGTTTCAACTAAGTTGCTTTGTGCCTTATGTTACAAATTAAATAAGGATATTTGTTATTTATGTTTACAGATCAATTATCAATTATAATTAATAGTAGGTATAGCAATTAGCTTTATCAAGAAGTTTAATAATAACGACTGAATTAGTCACACGTTCTTATTAATAATAGGTCTAGTAAACAATAAGTTTTCAGACATTTGCTCGTATTTCCAGTTTTAAAATGAAGCCTGCTACATGCTTTACAGTTTTATTGAAAGAGTGCCTTTAGCTTTGCAAGCGCGTTTTTCATTTAGGAAAGATGCATTGTTGCAAGCCCAACCATATATCTAAGCATATTTTTGCCTGTAGAGAAGGGTCCAATTCACTTATATACAATGCTAGTCTAGTCGTGGTATGCTAGGAAATATTTTCTTCCAATAATAACAAATAGGTGTCAAAACTACAATAATAAAATTGAAAACGTAAATAACCTACATTCAAATAACAGCAAAAGAAAGCAACATTATAAAAACGTGTTAATCTTAGTCAATTTAACCATTATAGAGAATTATAAAGAAGGTACTTACAAATTCCTTTTACATCATACTGCTCGGCAACTAGGATTTACTAGTATAGTAAGAGGCCGTGTAAGTTGGCATGTGCAACACAGTGCATTATTTAGATAGAACGTTCCATTTTCAAATCACTTTACAATTCAAGCATGGGTGAATGCTTTAATTGTAAAGTAACTTTACAATTCAAGCTATGTCAAACTCCTAAGTGAACCAATTTCTTTTCTTATAAAATGACGAAACTTTTTACTAAAAAAAAACTATGAAAATTCAAGCTATGCAAAACTCCTTGGTCAAACAATTTTTTTTCATAAAATGATAAGCGAAAAAAAAATTAGCTGTTTTACATTTCGATGGAGTAGGCATTTTACTTTTGTATGGAACAGCAGATTTTTTTTTGTTGTTCCGTTTGTTGTTCAGTTTGATGGTCTGATTAGGGTTGCCAACCCTACTATATAATATAGTATCCTACTATATGGAGGGCTCGCCTACTGTATTTTTTGAAAAAATATATAGTAGGCAAAACTACTATATTTTTGCAAGTGAAAAAATTAAACAAAAGCAACAAAAAATATTACTTATCCTACTAATATTATAAATGTTAAAGTTTGTGGGTTTGGATGTTTGGATGTTTGTTCCTCAATCACGCAAAAAACTACTGAACGTATTTGATTTGGTTGAAATTTGGCACACAGATAGTAGATAGCCTAGAAACACTTTTTATCCCGTTATTCCCACGGGAACGGAAACCGCGGGCAGTCGCTAGTATGCACATAAGTAGTTGCATAATATTTTTTGTGATTAAACACTTGTCTTTATGGTTGAATAAATTATGAAAATGTTAGTACTTAAGTCTTAAATGCAACTTCTTTAAAATCCTCCATACAAAACGGCAACCTACTATATTTTTTTGGACTTTTTCGCCATCTACTATATTTTTACACTAAAAATCTTGAAACTACTATATTTGATCCAAAAAATGTTGGCAACCCTAGGTCTGATCAACCCCACGAGAGGTTTTTATTGAACGAAAAATATCATTGTCAATGTTTTATTTACCTCGCATGAATGATGTAAAGTAGTATGCTTACCTCGGTTGTAAGTAGCTATCACACCCTCGAACTATATTCGCCCTTGCTCGCTTCGCTCGCTCGGGCGTCTAAATATCTCGGGTGCACTCGATCCATTAGCGCCCTTTGCGAGCTGCGCTCGCACGGGCGCCAAATTGGATCTTGTTCTGTAATAGCTCACTTACGTCCCTTGTGTAACAAACTACTAATACCGTAGTAGGTATAAATAATTAGTACTTTATATTTCTTTGTTACAACTCATAATTAAGTTAGTACCTAAAAACCACTAATAGATTGAGAACTTTCAACAGCTTTTTTTATCATCCCAAGTGGCTTTTAAAATCCCCAAATCAATTTTGCAAAGTACCCAACGTCCAAAATGAGCTCATTAAACATTTTCTCGTCACTCTTATACAATTTCCACATTTCCTCGGAGCACAATCGACTATTTTTTTATTTCTATTTCAAATGCAAATCGAGTTGTGAACTTCGTTTGGCGGAATTTTTCGAGGTGACACTCCAACGTTCTTTGTCGTCTCGGCAAAAGTTGTTTTTCCCCTTTTTTCATATTTTTCGTCGAGCACATAAATTCATGTAATTTGCCCACTTGTGTCTCCCGGTCCGGAGGGGTTGTAATCTCCTTTTTTAATGTCGGGAGTTAATTAACGCGGCTCTTAAAGTGTTCGGGTTGCAATTTTTGCGATAAGATCGAGGATCTTGTTAATTTTGTTTAGTTAAATTTAATTACTCCTGGAATGTGAGACTGTAAGCATAAACTCTGGTTCAATTAAATAAATAAAATAAACACAGATAACCACAAATAACTACCTACGGGTCCTTATCTTGTCGTTTTATTTTAGCTTGAACGTTTAAACTCTTTATTTTACTCATGCGGTGAAACATGTTATGTTTTTATTTTTTATTAATTAACGAAATAGAAATACTTACAATGTGTTCGGCTAGAACTTGACCGGCATATTTTTTAATATTAGTATGCAGTTTATAAAAATAAATATTAGGCTGAATAGAACAATATTTTTTCTAAAATGCTTTGTAAGAAAACATAAGTTTTCCCATGATTTCTGGATTTTGCAAGAGGATAATGACCCTAAATACCGAAGTCGGCTCTGCACTACTTGGAAAGCGGAACGTGGTAATAAAGTGTTGGATTGGCCCTCACAGACCACTGATGCCAATCCAATTGAAAATATTTGATCGTGGATGAAGCCTAAACTAAGGGCAACTAATACAGTAACCGTTGCTGACCTTACTCTTGAACTGAAATCCGCGTGGACGTCTTTACTGAAAAATTGGCGGAAAGTTTGGCGGAAAGTTTGGCGCAAAGTTGCCAAGCGATTATGGACAAAAATGGAGATTAGACGCCGTATTAATATTAAAGCATCAAACAGCAATAAAAGACCCAATTGATTATAAATTTACCGTTTGATATTTCTAAGGTGTTTATTAAAATTTGCCGGTCACGCTCTTTTCGTACATAGTGTATATCTCCTCTTATTTGTTTCTGATACAAAGCCGCTTATATCCGCTCAATTTTATCCAAAACAACACTTCGCCTATTTATATGCAACTCACACGCACATTTATGCAAATGGTTTCTAAAATACGGAAAATCGAGTTAAACATGTATTATCGTCCCACTCACACTTGGCCGCGGGCCCTCAGGATTACGGATCACTGGCTTCTTGATACCGCCGAGTTAGTTAAGCCCCGGGCCCAATCTCGTCCCTTATGCTAATACTATTATTCTAACCCACCCACGGAATACAGCTGTAACTCTAGTTCGAATTCAAATTAAATGTAAACATCGTGTCTATTGTTTTATGTTAATGGGTCATACTGAAGTTGATTGGGACAAAGAAAAGAAGCTATTCTGTAAAATTTAACTAGATGGCGATTAGAAATGAAACTCTTTTTACGTATTACAGCGCGTATGTTATTTTGATAATTCTTTAAGAAGGTGTCGAAGTGATTTGTTGGATTAGCGAACAAATGTATTTTGGTTTTGAGTCGCGTGACCGAAACTTATATAAATCGCAAAATCGATCAATGTTACAGAAATGTAATTGTTTAATAAATAACGTACATTTTTATTAAATAAAACAACAATAATAAATAACTGATTGTAATATAAATATGGAAAATCTACAATCACATCAGTACGACTTCGATGCTTTTGGTAGAACTTGAGCCTTGTCTTTCTGAGCACTTACAATAAGTCAGCATAGTAATTTCACTATTGCGTCTAGGTTCACATTTCGTGATGGAAGCGATTAAATCAAAACTTTGTTGAAACTTCTTCGAACAATTCTATTTGAGAAACTCATAATATAGTTTCATAATCGACTTGAGTTTCTCTACAGAATAGCCCTATGCTGTTACGCGTGGGTAGTCAGAATGTTCGGTTTCGACTACGGCTCCCAAATTTTTTGGTTTTAAAATTTTAAACATATCTAGACAATAAAAACTCCGATAAGAACAATACGTTACCAAAATAGATACCTATTTCATTAATTTCAAGTAATCTGTGTAATAGTTAATGAACACATTCTTGGCATTGTTATAGTATTCCGACATAATACCAATATTAGACTTTTTTTATCAAAACAAATAACACAGTTTCAACAACATAATAAAATGTATTTTTTGGCTTGGTTGGTGATAACGACAGCCAACTTAAAGCAGCTGCGGCCAATGGCCAAACATTCTTCCAAAACTTGGAAGACTTAAAATTTTCCAAGATCATTTGGAAACTTTTCCTTTACCAACCCTAAAATGTAGAAAACCATCCATTATAAACCTCTTTTTAAGTAGATATGTTAGCTATAAAATAAAATACGTTTTTTTCTTGATAGGTGACATCTTTGATTTTTTATTTTTGACTAAAGTTTTTACTAAAATTTGGAGACATAAGGCTGGAATTTGACATACGTACCAAAATGCAAATTCGAAACTTTATTATTACAGCAAGAAAGTCTCACATTGATATTCGACTTTATGCCTTAATAGTGTAAGATACATTTTTTTCAAGCATAATGCTGAATGTGATGATACGTGTCTGTAGTTGAACAATTAATTAGATGCATAAAGACGTATCAGCTGAACCGCCCAGGGTGATGTGTCAAACATTTTAGATGCATAATAGTTTTAGTTGACATACAGCTCCTTAAAGTAAAATTAATTAAGTGCATAATGGTGTAAGAAAACATAAAAGTTTATGCCTCCAAAGAATTTAAATAAGTGCGTAAATCCGACTTTATGCAAAAGTTAATTTTTGAACGGAAAGAGATAGAAACACCACGATCAGTTTGATAGAATGAGAAACAACTCCATATTATCACTATACTAAAAAGACATTTTGGTCGGATCTATACATCCGACCTAATGCCTCTAATGTCGAGAATGCTTCTTTAGTAAGAATCAATATGACAACTATCATACTTAAAGCTGCAATGTAACTGCGGTTTCAAACGAGAATTATAAGCAACAGAGTTACTTAATCAGGGGCTGACTTATGTTTATTTGAAGCTGTAAAGTTAATTTCTATGATTTTAAATTTAGCTATTTAAAAAACTTGTTGTAAATGAATTTTACCTTATTTTATGAATGATAAGTTTCCCAAAAAGGTTGACATTAAATTCGCAACACATCCCCAGAGCGTTTTATTTAGGGGTGAAAGTTAAATTTGTTCCGACTCCTAAACGGCGGTACTGCCATTAAAGTGTCATAAAAAGTTTACGTCAATTATAAAACTATTTCCCAGTTTAGGGGTTTATTGTGGCTCTATTAGCGAGGGGTTTCACTTAATTGATTGAATCATGGTCTGTAGATCTATGGGAATATTTGCTCAGCAATCACAAAGGATGGTCGGCTATCCATACCACGAACATGATAGGAATATTGGATTGCCAATAATGCGAATAGATGTTACAATCAACAAGAAAAGATATGGAAAAATAATAAATAAATAAAAGAAATAATGTTTTCTTCAGACGGCTTTTTAGGAAGGTCTTAGAAAAAGTAAAGTAGGTACTCATTTATTTTAGGGATAAATATATTTTTTGTACTTTCTACATAAAAATCTTATGACAAAGAAATATAAAGCAGCAAGGAAGTTTTGGATCGAATCCCTTCTGCCGCATGCGAAACCGTTTGTTCGTAACCGGTTGCGACTGAGTAAAAAATAATCCTTGGCGAAACCGGTTTCGAAATAAGTACTTTTCTTCCCTGTCCTTTCCGGACCTCATTATAATCCTGCTTCCTGTTATTTGCAGGCATTTTGAAGTTTTTAATGATTTTTTTTGTGTACCTACCTACCTATATAAGGTCCTTCTGAAATAGTGCACATAATTTTAAGGGGTCAATGTACTCATGCATACAAACAACTTTTACTATGGTACCAACATTGAAATCGCGAAAAAAAAATCAGCTGTTCCATAGAAAATTTAAAATCGAATACCTATATCAAAATGTATGGAACAGCTGTTTTTTTTTTTTCGCGATTTCAATGTTGGTACCATAGTAAAAGTTGTTTGTATGCATGAGTACACTGACCCCTTAAAATTATGTGCACTATTTCAGAAGGACCTTATATATTGCTTTCTCTGCAGAGGACGAAAATAAATATTTGGATTTAGTACAGTTAAAAGCGAAGTGAAAATCAATTTTCAAGTAGATTCACTCGATTGGTTATAGGTACTCTGGCTTCGTTTTAGAGAGCTATTTCTGAAGAGTAACTACTACAGTTTTCAACAATTTCATATTGCTGATGGTATTTCAAATAGACCAACAGTACTTTTGATACCGAACCAATTTTAAAGCACAGTTTGCTATTTTTGCACGACTGCTCAAAAATAGAAGTGTGTATTGTGTTCAGGGTGACTTACTTTATTTCACCCATAAAGTTAATATACCTACGGAATAGAGGAACAAAGGGCTGAGTAAGCAAGATGTCACCAATCAGCAACAATGTGTGATAAAAAGAGATGCTTGATATGACGTAACAGAACTCTTTTTCGCAACTGTTTGACAATTCGTCTGCACTTATCTCAGTGACGAAGGTATTGACATTATACATGTAAACACAACACAATATAGCGGACACGGCGGCACCCGCCTGACGTGATGAATCCTTTGTTATTGCAGTTTGTGTCACTTCCATAGGTTTCCTTTTTAACCGACTTCAAAAATTTGAAAAGGAGGAGGTTATCTATTCGTCGCATATATATTTTACCATTGAAAATGGTTATCAGATGCAAATCGCCTAAGACGTATTTTTAACCATATCTCCGAGGATTTTGAGAGGATCGAGATAAAAACAGTACCAAAAGTTGAGGAATTTATCGAGACACGTGTGAACGTTTGAATTTTGAAAATCTACTGGTAACTTTTTTTGAAATTTTGCAAAATTCCAAAAAATCCGGGTTTTTTGGGGGGTGTTTGTTTACTAAATTGTAAATATTTCGGAAAAAAAACTGACTTAAGAAAAAATTAAAAACAGGGTCCTAGGGTATTAGTTTAGCTACCTAATGGCGAAATATTAGACGGATTTTCAACCATTACTTTTTGTTTTAGAACCGATTTAGATGATTCTTCTTTGAAAGAAGACACCTTAAGGATGATACCATACTAATTTCATTGGTATTGGAGTTTGGATTTTGAAGATACACGAGGGATCTCCTCAAAATCAAGTAGGAACTGTACAGTGATTGAAATATGGGTAGGTTTATGACAATCAAAAACAAGTTAAGTACAATATCTATTGTCAAGAACTTTTTGGACTAGAGTTGAACTGCGAAGGCCCAACGGAACTCGTGGAAATTGAGTTACTCGGGGTATACCATTGAAAAATGTGAAACGTTATAACGTTTTATTTTATAAAATCATCGCTTACATACCTACCACAAAAAAATTTTAAATAAAAAAGTTTTTTAAAAAAAGCAAAACCTCCTTCAAAAATCTTAAAAACCAGATCTATAAAAAGCTAGAAATAATGTTCAAATCGATTAATTAAAACACGCCTATTGAAGTCGGGTGGAGCTGGAAGTATTTCTTTTACTTATTGTATTGTTTATATTCTAAAAGCATCATTTGAAGAATCATTTGGTTCTAAAACAAAAAAGTAATGGTTGAAAATCCGTCTAATATTTCGCCATTAGGTAGCTAAACTAATACCCTAGGACCCTGTTTTTAATTTTTTCTTAAGTCAGTTTTTTTTCCGAAATATTTACAATTTAGTAAACAAACACCCCCCAAAAAACCCGGATTTTTTGGAATTTTGCAAAATTTCAAAAAAAGTTACCAGTAGATTTTCAAAATTCAAACGTTCACACGTGTCTCGATAAATTCCTCAACTTTTGGTACTGTTTTTATCTCGATCCTCTCAAAATCCTCGGAGATATGGTCAAAAATACGTCTCAGGCGATTTGCATCTGATAACCATTTTCAATGGTAAAATATATATGCGACGAATAGATAACCTCCTCCTTTTCAAATTTTTGAAGTCGGTTAAAAAGGAAACCTATGGAAGTGACACAAACTGCAATAACAAAGGATTCATCACGTCAGGCGGGTGCCGTGTCCGCTATATTGTGTTGTGTTTACATGTATAATGTCAATACCTTCGTCACTGAGATAAGTGCAGACGAATTGTGAAACAGTTGCGAAAAAGAGTTCTGTTACGTCATATCAAGCATCTCTTTTTATCACACATTGTTGCTGATTGGTGACATCTTGCTTACTCAGCCCTTTGTTCCTCTATTCCGTAGGTATATTAACTTTATGGGTGAAATAAAGTAAGTCACCCTGAACACAATACACACTTCTATTTTTGAGCAGTCGTGCAAAAATAGCAAACTGTGCTTTAAAATTGGTTCGGTATCAAAAGTACTGTTGGTCTATTTGAAATACCATCTGCAATATGAAATTGTTGAAAACTGTAGTAGTAGTTACTCTTCAGAAATAGCTCTCTAAAACGAAGCCAGAGTACCTATAACCAATCGAGCGAATCTACTTGAAAATTGATTTTTACTTCGCTTTTAACTGTACTAAATCCAAATATTTATTTTCGTCCTCGGATTTCGGAAAAAAAACTGACTTAAGAAAAAATTAAAAACAGGGTCCTAGGGTATTAGTTTAGCTACCTAATGGCGAAATATTAGACGGATTTTCAACCATTACTTTTTTGTTTTAGAACCGATTTAGATGATTCTTCTTTGAAAGAAGACACCTTAAGGATGATACCATACTAATTTCATTGGTATTGGACTTTGGATTTTGAAGATACACGAGGGATCTCCTCAAAATCAAGTAGGAACTGTACAGTGATTGAAATATGGGTAGGTTTATAACAATCAAAAACAAGTTAAGTACAATATCTATTGTCAAGAACTTTTTGGACTAGAGTTGAACTGCGAAGGCCCAACGGAACTCGTGGAAATTGAGTTACTCGGGGTATACCATTGAAAAATGTGAAACGTTATAACGTTTTATTTTATAAAATCATCGCTTACATACCTACCACAAAAAAAATTTAAATAAAAAAGTTTTTAAAAAAAAGCAAAACCTCCTTCAAAAATCTTAAAAACCAGATCTATAAAAAGCTAGAAATAATGTTCAAATCGATTAATTAAAACACGTCTATTGAAGTCGGGTGGGGCTTTTAGAATATAAACAATACAATAAGTAAAAGAAATACTTCCAGCTCCACCCGACTTCAATAGACGTGTTTTAATTAATCGATTTGAACATTATTTTTTGCTTTTTTAACCGACTTCAACAAAAGGAGGAGGTTCTCAATTCGATTGTATGTTTTTTTTATCGTTGTTCGCGCATATCTTCGACATTTATGGACCGAATTTTATAATTCTTTTTTTGTTCGATTGAGTTTGCTTGCGAGATGGTCCCATTATTAATTTTTCA
The DNA here is from genome assembly GCA_928269145.1 of Agriphila tristella. Lineage (NCBI taxonomy): Eukaryota > Metazoa > Arthropoda > Insecta > Lepidoptera > Crambidae > Agriphila > Agriphila tristella. The sequence continues at coordinate 23,086,943 of OV743439.1, forward strand.
AATCTGTCGAGTAGTTTTCAAGTAATCCTGAAAATACTATGATTTTGCATCAAGTACCTTGACGACTTTCTTATTTATCAACCGAATTAGATGATTTATTTCTTGGAAAGGGGATACTTTAGTGTAGTATTTTTAACCGACTTCAAAAAAAGGAGGTTCTCATCATGTTTGTATGTTTCTCCGCGATTATCTCACGTTTGGCCGAGTCGATTTTTCTACCTAAATAATATACCTAATACAAAAAGGTACTTACACTAAAAATTAAAAAAATTAAAATTGTTGAAAAACAAAAAAAAATACTTCTAAAAACCTGCCTATAAAAAGCAAGAAATAATATTCAAATAAAGCAAGAAATAATAAGCAAGAAATAATTCGGGTGGGGCTGGAGTACAACTTCCTTTTTTTTATTCTAAAATCCCCACCCTACTTCAATATACGTGTTTTTATTATAACAATGATAATGCATATCTAATGATTTGAATATTATTTCTTGTTTTTTATAGGCAGGTTTTTTGAAGTCGGTTTTTTAGTTTTATAGATCTGTTTTTTAAGATTTTTGAAGGAGGTTTTGCTTTTTTTAAAAAGCTTTTTTTCTGAGACTTATCTGCACGCTGAGAATTTCGGATTCGTTTGACAGCTCATGTTTGTGCCTCTACTCCGTCAGGTATATTAACTTTATGATTTCACCATAACTTCTAAATTCCTGAACAGATTTGGATGTGTGTGTATCTTTAGATTAGAATCCTTACATCATCTTAAGTGACACTGGCTATAGATTTTTTGAAAAAAGTCAATGTGTTGGCTGATTGACGCCATTTTGTAATGTGAAAAAAAAACTGTGAAAAAATGACCTGCCGAAAACGAACTAAGAAATTAATAGCAAGTATCAATGCGCAGCCGGAGTACCATTCCATAAGTATTTTAAAAGCTGTCGGTACCATAGACATAGAAAAATTTTCGCTGCGCTCAAGAAGACCAACAAAGCGTGGAAAAGAGAAGTTAACACTATACGGACACGGTCTGTGAAAAAAGAGACAAAGAATCAAGTGTCAATGTGCCAACATTTTTTACAGTAAGAGCCCCTAGCGTCCCGCCTTGCAAATCACAGTTTGTTTAAAATATTTGTTAATCCTTATTAGAATTTCAAATAAAGGTATTGTGGAACCATGGTGTCATGTGCTCTAAGTAATTGTGATGTGACAAAAAGGTAAAAAAGAAACAATCCAAGTAATCACACTTTTAAAGGAAAATAACACATTTGTCACACATTTCTTTAAAACCAAATTTCGCTACATTTATTCGTTTATCGACGAAGAAAACTTTATGGAACATAGCTTATTAATTTCCTTTGCCACAATATAGTCATATTTTATGTGTGTAAGTTATATTTTACGTATCTCATATATAGTTAATGTATGCATTCGTTTTCGGATCACCTGTTTATTGACATTGTTGTTCCTTCCCATTTTATTTCTATGGTCGGTACCAATATAAAAAAAACAATATTCATTTTACCTACACGTAGGTAATCACAAAATAATAATAAAATATTATAAGGTAAGCAATTTTATTATCCGAGAATAAATGTTGTTTCATCAACATTATTATATTGAAAGTCTGTACAATCTAATAGTAGATTGTATTACAAGGGAGCAAAATAATATTTTTACGGCGAGGGCGCTTTTTTGAATCCAGAGCGAAGTGAGGGATTCTTCAGTAGAATCCTGAACGTAGCGAGGGATTCAAAGTATGTCGCCCTCGCCAAAAATATTTTGCGCCCGAGTCATATACTACTCTACTTTTCATCCCCTTTCTATGAGAAAATAAATAGGAGACTGTGTTTATGTAATTAATGAAAATGTTCTTTATTTAAAAAAGACACGTGAAAAGTAAAAATAATTACAAATTTATAGTTACGTTTGATACACTAGCGCAATTTTCAAAAGTTATTGTACTAAGTACGTAAGTATGTACTAATTACAAGAACACAGACTTAATTCGCGCGCTTATGTTTTTTTTTTAGTCTCCGCGCCGTCTATACAGCCCAAGGGTCTGACATGCTTTGATAGAGCGAGATCGTCTTATTGAGATTCCTATAGGAGGAAATAAAGAAGAGTTTCATGTTTTATCTCTATCACCGACCGGACTTTTTTTCATGGTCGGGTTATAGGCACAGTTCAACTAGGCAAAACAAACAAGTGAGGTTATATCAAAAGTGCCAAAGAAATTAAAGGTTTTGTGGATTACTACCTAATTTATACATAAAATTTATTATAAATCGAATGTGTAGTGTTTGTGTCTAGCCAACAAAATGGTGGGGTGTTCAATTAGCGTATAGTTGGCAGACTCACCATGGAATTAGAAGGTTTTGACTAGGTCAAAAAATTGTTAATAAATAGTGATAAATAGTGAACTATAGCATATAAATAGTGATACTATGATTCAAAAGATATTTGAGTATCTTGGTGAGGCTGCAAACTTGACGTCAAGTTGGCAGACACCTTAAGAAATACAGTTCGTATCATTATGATTTATATGCCAAAAAATTGTTAGAAAATAGTGAATCGTATACGCAAAATTTCAATAACATTGCTTCAATACAAGCCGAGATATTACGGTCTCTAAGTGGGCTGCCAACTTGACGTTTCAGGCAATAGCGATTCCAGAGAAACGGGTACAAGTTTTAAACAAATAAATATATCAAAAAATTGTTAGTGAAATTGTGATTCCTACGATATAAATAAAACAAGAATTCTTCATTGCTATTTTCTAAAAATCGAATGTTAACTTTTACATAATACTCTGAATAGGATGTCGATCAATATTGAACTTTGCTCTACAGTAATAAGGTTCACACTTTATTGCAATCATGAGGTGAGTACTATCAAGCAAAAAAGTGAGATTTATATTTTTAGCCATATCCTCGAATTATTACTACACTTGTTTTATTAATTAAATGTTGGTATCAAACAATAACGATTGTGAATTATCACACCCGCGCAGTCAATTGAAAAACGGTTTGCTATGAAAACACTATATTTCACAGATTTTTACGCACACTTTATAATTTTGGAAATTACTGGCACATTTTAAAACACAGTGGAGACACAAATTACATCGTCGAATTGCGGACTCAAAATCGAAAAACATGACAATGCAAAATTACAAAGGCAAGGAAAAAACATGGCGTCGCTCGCAGGCGAATCGTCGCGTTCAGGTTGTGCGTTTTTGGATACATTCACAATGTCTAACTAAATTTTACATAAGATGCATTTTGGTATTTCACAATATTTTATTTAAGGACAATTTAATAATTGTAATTATCAAAGGAGCACGTCGTTAACACTCTCCCCCCCAGTGCTGGCTCAGCACTCACCAGTTAGAAGGATAGGCGCAACGCGCGCTGCAGATCGGCGCAACACACCTGACTGCGTTCTGACGTCGACTAATCTCACTCTGTTATCTTTGCCTGGATACACAGCTTGTATGATGCCTTTCGGCCAAGCGTTTCGAGGTGAGTTGGGGTCCACTACGAGGACGCAATCACCAATTTTCAGGTCAGGCTGTTCCTGAGTCCATTTTTTACGCGGCAACATTTGAGGTAAGACTTCTTTCACCCATCTGTTCCAGAACATGTCCGCTAGCCTCTGTGCTTTTCGCCACTGTTTCCGGAGGTACATATCATCTTCATTAAAGGAGCCGATAACAGGTAAAGTGCCTGTGGTGCCAAGGAGAAAGTGATTAGGAGTCAATGATTCGCTACTCCCCGGTTCGACAGAAACATAGGACAATGGACGACTGTTCACTATATTTTCTACTTCAGCGAGAAGGGTGACTAAAGTTTCCTCTTTAGGCGCACGTTCTTTCAAAATAACATTCAATGAAGTTTTAACGGATCTGATGAGCCTTTCCCAAGCTCCCCCCCAGTGTGGACTAGCAGGTGGAATAAAATGCCATTCCATATTATTATTCACTCCTTCAGTTTCGAGTACCTCTCTATCTAGTTCACCGAGTGCCCTTTGCAACTCTCGGTCTGCGCCTCTCATATTTGTACCGTTGTCAGAGTAGAGATGCTTCGGCCAGCCTCGTCGTGCTGCCATTCTGCGTATGGCCATGATGAGAGAGTCTGTCGTAAGCGATGGTACAATTTCAATGTGAACGGCGCGAACCGTTAAACACGTGAAAAGGACACCGTACCTTTTCTCCCTGCGCCTCCCCACCGTGATCTCGACGGGACCGAATAGATCAAGGCCACAAAACGAAAAGGGTCTTTGATGATGTGAAACGCGAGCTGCAGGCAAGTCTCCCATCTTGGGTACGCGGGGCATGGTCTTACGGATCTTACATATTAAACATTTAGATGCAACGTACTTCACAGTAGGTCTCAAACGTAAAATCCAATATTTTTGTTTCAGGTCGTTAACAACGGTTTCGTGATTACCGTGAGCGGCGTTTACATGGTAACGAAGAACAATAAGTCTCGCTACTTGTTGTCGCCCATCTAAAATTACAGGTCTTTTTGCTTCCAGGTTCACGTCCATCGCTGCATCTACACGACCGCCGACGCGAAGGAGTCCATACTCGTCGAGAAACGGAGATAAGGTAAGTAACTTACTTGTATTACTTAATGGTCTCCCCTTTTTGATTGCAGCTATTTCTTCGGCAAAGGATGCTGTCTGTGCGTAGCGTACAATCATCCGCTCCGCTTGTTCCATCATGCTGCAGTCCACGGCAGTGCCGCGCCTTTTGAATACATTAGCGGCCCTGAGAACGGTAGCTGTAGCCCTCTGCAGTCGCAACCAAGAAGAAAAATTACTAGGATCAGGTACAGGTAAGTCAATAGGTATACTTTCCCCAACGGCAACCGCAACACACGCAGTTTCAACCTCACTCATCACGGGCTGAATCACGTCTACGGGCCAGAATTTCTCCGCGGCGTATAAAAATTCAGGACCTGTGAACCAATTATTGTTAAATAAATGTTGGTCAAACGTTTCTCTGGTACCTATATCAGCGACGTTCATCTTAGTAGGGATGTACCTCCACTCGTCTATGCGCGTAAGGTCATCGATCTCACCTAAGCGGTTAGCTTCAAAAACTTTATAGCTTCTCGTATTGTTCCTTATCCAATGAAGCACGGTGGTGGAGTCGCACCATAGAAAACGTTGACTAATTTCTAATTTATGTTCATTCACAATCGTATCAATAAACTTAGCAGCCATCAAAGCGGCTTGTAATTCGGCGCGGGGCGTACTCAAGGGCTTGACGGGCATAACGCGACACTTACTTCCGATAAGCGCAACTCTTGTCTGACCATTATCGACCCAACGCCAATAAGCTACGGCGCACATTGCCTTGGCAGACGCGTCGCAAAACACGTGCAACTGTAGCCCCTTATAATCACCCGTCGTAGCGTCAGAACCTCTCGTAGCATCCTCGTAGCAGTGCGGCGTCGTAGCAAGCTCCGTAGACGTGGATGCCACTACACCCGCGGGGCGGGCGGCGGCGGGAGGGAGGCAGCGTGGGCTACGGCCGCACGTATTCTGCGCGTGACCGCCAGCTTGCTTTTCTATGTCGCTCGCACCCGCTGCATTGTAATAGTACCTAGGCAATCGCACCTTGTTTACGTTTTTAAGTAGGTCAAGCCAAGTACACCACTTAAAATAAATACTATCTGGAATGTAATCGTCCCATCCTAAATTCAATCGCCAAATATCTTGTAACATAATTTTCCCTTGTATTGTAAATGGCGACAAGAAACCAAATATATCAAAAATTGACATTATAACACGCAACATAATACGTTTTGTAGGTCTTTCAATTCCTAAAAGAACATTTTCGGGAATACGTTTAAAGGAAACGTCAAATCCTAACTCGTCTGTTCTGGGGTACCATATTAAGCCGAGAGTTCGTTCACCCTCATTTTCTCCCGCTATTTTGAACTTTATTGCAGCTGAGCCTAAACTTTCTTTAGGTATGTTATCTAACACCGCGAGACTGTTACTTGTAAAATTTCGGATCTCGAAACCACCTTGACTATGTATAAAGGATATGTCTTTAACTATATCAATCGCCGTTGCCTCGTTCGGAAGACTTTGAATGTAATCATCCATGTAGTGCGAATTTTTTATTGCATCGGCGGCGGCTGTGTGCGATGACTCATACTGTGCTGCATTAATATTTTTTATAAATTGGGCTACGAACGGCGAACAATTGGCACCGAATATTAGCGACGTCATTACATACGTTTTGATGGGTTCATTAGGGTTGTCTCTCCAAAGAAACCGAAATGCATGTTGATCTTTTTCATGAATTTTTACACGGAGAAACATGTCCTTTATATCACCTGTTACTGCGATACGATTTATCCTAAAGCGCAGCATAATACCATAAAGCGATGATAAAAGGTCGGGACCAGTAAGTAAAAAATCATTCAGACATAACCCATTAACTTTAGTCGCCCCATCGAAAACGAGTCTTAGTTTCTTTTTGTTAGGGTTGTCGACTCCAAAATGTGGTAAGTACCAAGTATTATCTGTTACCTTTGTATCTTTTAATTCTCGAGCATAATAATTTTGTAATAAATGATCTATGCGCTCCTTGTACCTTTGAGCGAAGCCTTGATCCTTACACATTTTCTTTTCAATATTTAAGAACCTATTTCTAGCAGTGAAATAACTATCTGGCATTTTAAAATTTCCTTCTTTCCAGGGCAGCCCTACGTACCAGTGTCCGTCGACGAGTTCGGATGTTTCCTGCAGCAGTTGTGCAGCGCGCACATCATTGGCATTCTGTCTAGGTTTACCTGAGATGCCGAGGGAATCCAGCGCGAACGAGCGGCGCACCTCTTCGTGTATATCTTGCAGAAGGCGCATATTGTCTGCAGGTGCTGAGTGAGACTGCGATAAGCAGAGAGTATGTGTCGCACCCTGCACGGCGGGCACAACACCGTGAACACACCAGCCTAAGGGGGTTAGTGTTGCAGACGGCTCATTGGTTTTCCCTAGCTTAACATCTAGCGGTAACAATAAATGGTAATTATCCTGTCCAATTAACAGTTCCGGTTTAGAATCGGACAAATTAAAGTTACAATTAATATCTAATAAATGCTTAAATTTATTACGATCAATAATAGAATATTTTTGAACTGGTAAGTTTAATTCTTTAACACTGTGCATTCTAATATTACTTAATTTATTGTCCATACCTGATATCTTCACATTCATTACCATAGCGTCGCACACCAACTCATTCCCTGCCCAGGCTCCGCCCACTCGCATTGTCTGCAAGCGGCCGCGCATCCCTGCGCGCGCAGCTAGCTCACCGCTTATCAGTGATATTGTTGAGCCATCATCCAGCAAAGCAGATGCAGTAAACACACCATTCGGTCCGTGTATGCGCACCGGAATGACTTTTAACAGTACTTTGTATTTATCACTAGTGTTTATGTGTGTGACGGTTTCACTTTCACATTGATTTGTCGGCGCACTTTCGGGATTGAGCTCGCGCACTACCGCACTGTTACACTCGCGACTGACTGAGTAATGCAATCGTTTGCGATGCGCTTGATTACAGCCGTCCTTATCACATGCGGCCGCCGGGCAGGTTTCTCGATCGTGGCGGGCGATTAAGCACTTGAAACATAAACCATTTCGTTTGATGTGATCCCATCTCACCTTGCGTAATGCTCGTTTGAACTTCTTACATTCAGTTAGTTTATGAGCGGAAACTTTGCAAAATGTACATTTTTCACTCATAGATCGCTCTGCTTGCATTAACACAGTTTGGTAGTTAGAAGGATGGGTCATTGACCTTTGTTTTGGGTTATTATCGCTGCGTCTTGTTGCATAATAACAATTTGTTGTGGTAGATACCTTCATGGCTTCGTCACATAAAAAATCTGATAATATCACAAGACGTGGTTTGTTGTTTTGAGTGATCAGCGTGTGCAGCAACTATATTCAGTCCATTTTGGTAGCAGAACAGGTGGGAATTTACTCAAAATAATGGACACAATATTCATACCATATAAGTATTCTTCTCGTCCAACTGCTCGAACTGCTTCTACGAAGTTCTGTATTTTACACGAGAATGCAATTATATCTCTTTGATACTCATTAGACATCGGTTGTAACTTTCTAATATCTTGTATTATTCGTGATATTATGTACTCAGGGTTACCAAACTGTAGCTCTAAGGTAGCTAGTATTCTGTGAGGTGAAGTTGCACTTATAAGCAGCGCTGAAACAGCTTCTTTAGCAGCGCCTCTGAGACATTTTCTTAGTCGCCATAGATTTTCCTTTTCGGTGAAGTTACAAACTTCAGTTGACTCCTCGTACGCCCTTTTAAACTGCAGCCACTCCAAAGGGTCACCAGCGAACTCAGGTAAGTCACGTGGTGTGCACATGCGGCTCAATAAGTTGGCGTTACCTCCGTTAGGGGCCGAATTGGCTGTCAGGTTACTCAGTGCACCAGCTAACATTCTTATCGTAGCCTCCGACGACGTACCGACGTTGTTGCTTTCCATTAGTGCCGGAGCGTACGGTGGCTGACCGACCATACAGTGCTGGCTGTGTGTGTGGTGTGTGGGGTTCTTTGTCTTCCAGAGCTGGTTCTGCTTTGTCTTGCAGCGGCATTGTGCCCAGAGCTGCACCAGCGCACAATGTCATACGTGCTGATACAGGGCGAGGCTGAACGGGGTCAGCTGGTAGCTTCGCCTGATGCTGGGCAGGCACGGTTTGTAACTCTGAAATTGAGCAGTACGGTTGTCCGATGGCTATCGACTCCTGCTTGGGTCCCCCTTCAAACCACTTATTAACGTATAACGAAGGCACTTCTTCTTCATCATGTGAACTGTATCCATTTTCGTCTTCGTCGAGTCCAGCAATGTCGACCTCCAACCGTTTGTCGATCAGTTCCATGCGGATCTTCGCTTTTTGTTCAGCGGCTTGCAACTCTAGCTCAAGTCGTTTTCTTTTTGTTTCGGCCGATGACGCCGCAGATTTCTTTGACTTGACGCTCCCGGCTGATGACGCCTGCTTTGGCTGTTGAAGGTGTACTGTCTCGTCATGAGTTTCGATATTAGCGGTTGCAGGTTGCGTGGAATCGTCAGGAATCGGTTGCTGTTGTTGTTCTCGGCGCACGGTGGCACTGCGGGTGTGTACCATTTTCGGTTTTGAAGGCGTTCGGTACATCTAATATCCGGCCGAATGACCAGTGTGAATTATCACACCCGCGCAGTCAATTGAAAAACGGTTTGCTATGAAAACACTATATTTCACAGATTTTTACGCACACTTTATAATTTTGGAAATTACTGGCACATTTTAAAACACAGTGGAGACACAAATTACATCGTCGAATTGCGGACTCAAAATCGAAAAACATGACAATGCAAAATTACAAAGGCAAGGAAAAAACATGGCGTCGCTCGCAGGCGAATCGTCGCGTTCAGGTTGTGCGTTTTTGGATACATTCACAATGTCTAACTAAATTTTACATAAGATGCATTTTGGTATTTCACAATATTTTATTTAAGGACAATTTAATAATTGTAATCATCAAAGGAGCACGTCGTTAACAACGATATTCATTAATAACAATAATATTCATTACAATAGCGCCATCTCTCGGAAAAGATTGTCAATTTCTCAGTTATAATTTAAAGTTAGGTGCCTATATATGTATTAGGTATTATTTTACTTATTTATTTTTGAAATTCAAAAAGGCAAATCATAGCGTGCCAACCACTTTTATTCGTTGCGTCAACTGTCTATTTTTACGAACGGTGGCTTTTGCGCCAACAATAAAGGCGATGATCGACTGTATAAAGACTACTCTTTAGTAGGCTGTGGTCAATACCCTACTCTTAATTCAATATTATTAATTCAGGAGAAACTATTAATAATTTCTACTTATATTACTTCCTACCTACTCACATACCAACTGATACTCATCCTTACTAATATCCTTACTAATATTATAAATGCGAAAGTCCGTTTGTTTGTTTGTTTGTTTGTTTGTTACGCCTTCACGTCGTAACTACTGAACCGATCATCATGAAATTTGGCATACACTTTGTCAGGGGTGCAGAAAAGGACATAGGGTACCTATCATCCCGAAAAAACGTACAGTTCCCGAGGGATAGCTAAAAAACTGTCCACGCAGACGAAGTCGCGGGCGGCCGCTAGTAATATTATAAATGCGAAAGTCCGTTTGTTTGTTTGTTTGTTACGCCTTCACGTCTTAACTACTGAACCGATCATCATGAAATTTTGCATACACGTTGTCAGTGGTACAGAGAAGGACATAGGGTACCTTTCATCCCGAAAAAGAGTATTGTTTCCGAGGGATAGCAAAAACTCTTTCCACGCAGACGAAGTCGCGGGTGGCCGCTAGTTTTACTATAAATCTCACCAGATAATAATAATAATATCTTTATCCGAACTCATACATAAATAGGTACCTAACGTTAAATTATAACTGAGATATTGACAATCTTTTCCGAGAGATGGCGCTATTGCTATGATTGTTATTAATGAATATCGTTATTGTTTGATACTAACACTTAATTAATAAAACAAGTGTAATAATACTTGGAGGACATGGCTAAAAATATAAATCTCACTTTTTTGCTTGATAGTACTCACCTCACGATTGCAATAAAGTTGGAACCTTATTCCTGTGGAGCAAAGTTCAATATTGATCGACATCCTATTCAGAGTATTATGTAAAAGTTAACATTCGATTTTTAGAAAATAGCAATGAAGAATTCTTGTTTTATTTATATCGTAGGAATCACAATTTCACTAACAATTTTTTGATATATTTATTTGTTTAAAACTTGTACCCGTTTCTCTGGAATCGCTATTGCCTGAAACGTCAAGTTGGCAGCCCACTTAGAGACCGTAATATCTCGGCTTGTATTGAAGCAATGTTATTGAAATTTTGCGTATACGATTCACTATTTTCTAACAATTTTTTGGCATATAAATCATAATGATACGAACTGTATTTCTTAAGGTGTCTGCCAACTTGACGTCAAGTTTGCAGCCTCACCAAGATACTCAAATATCTTTTGAATCATAGTATCACTATTTATATGCTATAGTTCACTATTTATTAACAATTTTTTGACCTAGTCAAAACCTTCTAATTCCATGGTGAGTCTGCCAACTATACGCTAATGGGTGTTCAATATTTGGCTGCAAAAGCAACAAATAAAGAAAAGAAGCGGGTGTTACATTTCATGCGTAAGTACACTGTTTTCTATATATTGATCACGTATTTCTTTCTCAAACCTCACAGGAACCAAGTTTCTGAGCTAAATCATTAGTTATATCATGAAAAACCTGATAAATAGGAAAACTCTAAAAATTATTTCTAAAAATAACCTCGGAAACATTTGACATGCAAACCAGGAAAATTGCGTATTAATCTACGTAATAGAAGCCAGCTTAGCATTGACGTCCACTAAAATCAGTAGGTTTATAAATCGATTTCCGGATGCCTACCCATATAGAAATTTTTCCCCAAAAATTACCCCATATTTCAAGGAATTTAGAGCGATTTGATTTTTCCAGATTTCCGACGGAAGATAAAATTCGTGAGAAATGGATAGAAGCAACTGGAAAAAAGAATTGGCATAAGTACACACGAATTGATTTGTAGAAAAAGTGTGTCTGTACATCCTTATCCTTACATATAATAAAACAGTAAAAAAAAGTGTGTCTGTACATCCTTACTTATAATAAAACAGTAAAAAAGTGTGTCTGTACATTACATATATTTCAAAAAAAATATTTGGGGCGATGGATACATTAGTAGAGTAGGAATTTGAAAAAAAAGTGTGTCTGTTTGTCTGTTTGTTTGTCTGTTTGAACACGCTAATCTCCGGAAATACTGAACGGATTCGGATGAAATTTTTTTGTTATATAGCTGTTAAGCCTGGGCATAACTTAGGGTATAATTGATTTTGGAAAATGGAACACCTGATGCAGAACCATGATGGTCCAGCTAAACTATACAAAATATAAAAATGACACCTTAGCAAAAATTGTTCAGCCTGATGAACATTTTTTGTTGATTTAGTAACTTTTAACATTATAACACTGCTACAAGTATTTTCTTATGTAACTACATAAGTTCATATGCATGCGCAAGTCAAAGTCCACGCGTACGAAGTCGCGGGCATCAGCTAGTTACATATTATATTTAAAAAAAAATTTGATTGTCTGTTTGAACACGCTAATCTCCGAAAATACTGAATGGATTCGAATGAAACTTTTTCTGTTATATAGCTGTTAAGCCTGGGCATAACTTAGGGTCGGTCTGGACAAAAAGAGTGGTTGGTCGGGACCACTTATTTTCGCGATTTCGCTTGCAATACTTTGTTTAATTAGCGAGTCAAAATGTTGACTTTCACTCACTACGGAATTCAAGTACTGTAACGATTCCAACTACATTTTAGGGTATTTTTTTTGCGATCATGGCAGCCCCATATTTTGACGTCATAATATATCTATCCCTTACACCCGGTCGCTCGGTGGCGCATCTACCCCTTTTTAATATACTATATCTATGATACAGCCAGTCAATACATACCAGCCGGCGGCGGCGCGTTCGAATTCTTTGAGAGATACATGTTCTAAATTCAAATCTCTTTTCCTCCCACTAAAAAGTTCTTACCAGAAAAGAGCTATTTTGGTCCCACTTATATAGGAACAAATCATCATTTTTCGAATAGAAGGGATGACAAATGTATTTAACTACAATAATATATTATCTTACAAACCGTAATCAAATGTTATACAAAATAAATATTTTTGGACTGTAATAATTAATTTCTGTTTCATGAAACCACCTACTTGTATAATATCCCGGGGCTGACCCACGCGCCATTGTTGTTACGTTCAAAGGTTAAGTGTAGGTGTCTTCTTAAGTAATGGGCTTTTCACACGGGTCGATTTTAGTCACCTGTGACGACGACTTTAGTCACGTAGCAAGTCGCTTATTGCAGGCGACTAGTTGACTAGCAGATCGCTTGCGACTTACACCAGCATTCAAGAACAATACTCAAACGACCCTTGCCTATGTATGAATGAATGCATGAATGAATGAAAATAATTTATTTCACACACCATAACAGCATACAACACACATGAAAAGAAAAACAGATATTAAACACTTAGTTGCTACTTTAGAATTATGAGCAGTGCTACAGTGGAGAAAAAGTCCCTGACTCAGCATATGTTACGGCGTGAACAGCATATATGTGAACGCACTGTGTTGAAATAGAGCTCAGTGATTAATGTTCGTGTGACTGGTAGTTGAGAGTCTCAACTAACTGGGTAGTACAGGTGTAAGTCGCAGTAAGACGCTGTGCGTCCTGTGAGACCTCATAGAAATGTTTGTGAATAAGGGTTGTTCAGGCATAGTTTTTTCTTTATTATGTGGGTAAACCGCGAAATCCGCGACCCGGCGGCGGTGGAGACCAGCCGCCCACCACACACACTTTTCGGCGGCCGACGGCGCGCGTTGCGTGCAGTTTTCGGAGCGATTTTTATTTGGAATACGGAATTTACTTAAATTATAAACTTTTTGGTGTTATTCTCATGTACCTAAGACAATTGGAGTTGTGAGGCTTGTGAGATCTAAGTGCGACAGACGTTGAAAGCGGAGCACGTGGTGGCTTTTGGATTCAGTTCCTGTTGGACATTGCTGGACTCAAAGCTGTCGGCGTCAAGGGTAAGTGGTTCATCCCTTAATGAGGAATTGCTATGCTTGAACTTTACCGTTAGAAACAATGGATCGGTGACCTTTTACTGCTCGGGAGAAGCTATCGAAGGTGTTCTCGCGAACATAATTATTTTGGTCCCTCTCGTCGGATTATTGTTTCGTATTAATTTCGGTAAGCTTCAGAATATAAAAATATCGGTATTTATTTTGTTTCGGTTTCATCGGTTGTTAATTTAATTCGTAAAGTTCACGTCGTGTTCCGTATCACTATTTCAAAATGGCGTCTAAGGTCGTAGAAAATAAATTTAAAATACAGTGCGATTGGTTCGTAAATACTAACGAAGTCGTCATCAATAAAAGTCAAACAACGGGTGTAATATCGGCTCGGTTGCGTAAAATTGAAGAAAGGTATAAGATGTTGAGCGAGGCATACGAAGCAATATTGAACTCGGTAACGGATGAAAAACAAATTATTTTATTTGATACTCAATTTAAAAACGCGGAAGAAATTTATTATCAATTGGAGGCAATTTCATCTGCCTACCCGAACTTGGACGGCACACACCAACTCACCGAAAGCGCGCAAAACGCTCGCTTGCCAACAATAAGCTTGTCTGTTTATGATGGAGACATATTCGGTTGGACTAGTTTCATTAGTTTGTTTAATTCGTTGGTAATGTGTAGGAAAGATATCTCTAAAACGCAAAAGTTTCATTATTTATTTTCTAATGTTCAAAAGGAACCTCGCGATTTGATAAAACATTTACCAATGGTTGATGAGTCATTAGACACGGCTATGGATATTCTTAAAAGTAGATACGAAAATAAAAGATTATTGTCGGATTCTCATATTTCGCGTATTTTAAACTTGCCATGTTTAAATAATATATCGGGTCTTAGGACAAAAATACTTAACCCTTTATTAGAATCTACACGCGCATTGAATAATCTCGGTTTTCCTATAAATGAGTGGAGTTATTTATTATTGTTTATTAGTCTCACGAAACTTCCTTTAGATATGAAGTCACGGTTTGAACATAAATACGGCGGAAATACGGCTACTTTGCCTAGCTTCAATCAATTAATAGACTTTTTGCAAAATGAATGTCGATTGTTAGACACGGCGGCTTCGGATTCATTAAATAGAAATAACAATAACAGCTACTCGGATCGCGGGAAACGCGTAGCATCACGTACTGGGTTAGTCACTCATGGCAGAGCTGATGGTGATAACGTCGTCGTGGCAACGAAGCGTTGTTTATATTGTCAGTTTACGGGGCACACTATACTTGAGTGTTTTAAATTTAACAAGTTAACTAATATCGGTCGTAAAGATTTCATTAAGGATTCACGTTTATGTTTTAAATGTTTCGGACAACATAATGCTGGGTCTTGTATTAGTAAAGTCCCATGCAATAAATGCGGTAATATTGGCCACAACAAGTTAATTTGCACGATGCATATTTCGCATGAATCTCCTGCGCGTTATCATTCTCAATCATCAAACCGGTTTTCTAACTTCACGGCGGCGGCGGGCCGCGGCCGGCGCGTGCGCAGCGCCAGTCCACCCGAAGTGCGGGAACAATTAAGTCGTATGCATGCGCGTCCTACTTATGATTCATTTTTTTCGAGTTATCAACGGCCGGAGCGCATTGATAACAGCAATGGCGGTAATAATAATTTATCGACGGATGTCGGAAGGTCACGGCACGGGCAGCAGGACATACGGAGTGCGAGCCCTAGGGACACACGACATCAGCGTACTACTTCGGAATAGCAATTACAGTTATGTAATGTCGCTTCACAACCTAAATTAATAGATAATGTAATTTTGCCAACGGTTATAATTGAAGTAAAATCATCTCAAAATTCTTTTCAACAGGTCCGTTGTTTGCTGGATATTGGTTCTCAAATATCCATAATTAAAAGTGATTTGGTAACGAATTTGGGATTAAAGCGACATTACTCGAATGTTCCTATTGTGGGAATAGGCGGTGTTCACACTTGTGAAAGTAACAATATTGTTAAAATTCATTTTCGGCCAATTAATTCTAAAAATATTTTGTTATCGGTTACGGCGGTTGTTTTAAAGAAACCTACTTCTTATTTAGTTCAGAAATTAAATATTTCGAATAAAAATGTAAAAATTTCGGATGACGGTTCTTCTCACATGAGACATATAGATATTATTTTCGGATGCGATATTTTAGGACAAATCTTTAACGGCGAGAAACTTGATTTAGGCGCAGGTGGGCCTTATGCCTTAAGTACTATTTTTGATTTTGCGGTTTTCGGGCCAAGTCCAGAAATTAATTCGGATACTATGAACTTTGCTTCTAATGTTTCGGCTATCCAATTATTGGAAGCGGTAGAAAAGTTTTGGCGTTATGAACAACCACCTCAATGTAAATTTATTAGTCCGGCGGACATAGAATGCGAGCGTTTGTTCAGTTCTAGTACTACACGCGGCGCAGACGGGAAATATACTGTGCGCCTGCCGCTGATACCGGATCACCAGCGGTTGGGTGATTCTAGGCAGACTGCTTTAAAACGATTTTTGTCGATTGAAAGACGTATGCAACGAGACTCGGAGTTTAGGTTGAAATATACAGAATTCATGGCGGAATATATAAAATTACGGCATATGACGGTTTCAAAATTTAATTCAGAAGAAGAACATTATTTTTTAGCTCATCATGGGGTATTTAAAAAATCGGGTGATGAAAGTAAAATTCGGGTTGTTTTTGATGGTAGTGTTTCCAGTAGTACGGGCGTTTGTTTAAATGATTGTTTATATTCGGGTGAAAAATTATAAAAAGATATATCGGAGATATTATTAAATTTTCGGTGGCCACGCATAGTTTTTACTACTGACGTACGAATGATGTTTAGACAAACTTGGATACATCCGGATGATCGTAAATATCAGCTCATTTTCTGGCGATCTTCGCCTTCGGAACCCTTACAAATATTCGAGTTGACAACTAATACTTACGGTTTAAAGTCTAGTCCTTTCGTAGCTATTCGGTGTTTGCATCAGCTTGCTCAGGACGAAAAAGCGAATTTCCCATCGGCGGCGAATTTATTATTAAAACAAAGTTACGTGGATGATCTCAATGGCGGTGCGGATACACTCTCCGATGCAATTGCACTTCGCGATGAGTTAATAAAACTTATGGATACGGCCGGTTATGAATTGCGGAAGTGGTCTTCCAATGTCCCGGAGCTTTTGGACGGATTGCCATCTACTCATTTAGAGACCCCTAAAAGCTTCGACGGCTCAAACGATTCGGAACTTATAAAAGTTTTAGGTATTTTATGGGATCCAATTTCGGATAGTTTTACTTATCATGTTAATTTGACTGCGGAGTCAACGGTGACGCGTCGTACTATATTATCTTTATCGGCTCGTTTGTACGATCCCGAAGGATGGATCTGTCCGGTCATTTTCAAAATTAAAATTCTTTTACAACAATTACTCGGTACTAGTGACAATTCTAATAAAATTGATTGGGACGCACCGGTTTCGGACGATATTAAACGGCAATGGCATATGATTGTTTCGGACTTACCTAATTTACGTAACATACGGATCCCTCGGTGTTTGAAGCCTGACGGAAACGGATCTGCTCGATATAGTCTACACGGTTTTTGTGACGGTAGCTCGCTGGGCTACGCCGCAGCGGTTTACATTCGGTCGGAGTTATCGGACGGAAATGTTCTCGTGCGACTACTTATTTCTAAATCGCGAGTAGCCTCACTGAGGAAAAAATTAACAATCCCAAAATTGGAATTGGAAGGTAGTCTGCTTCTCACCAAACTTATCAATCATGTCGTCTCCTCTATGAGAGACCACATTGTATTTGATCATGTCGTTGGTTGGTGTGACAGCACTATTGTTTTGGCATGGCTCAGACGACCAGTACATACCCTTCAGGTATATGAAGCTAATCGGGTGTCACAAATAACATCGCAGCCTGTTGTAATTCGGTGGAGACATGTCCCAAGTGACATGAATTGCGCGGATGTAGCGTCACGCGGTACTTTGGCGTCGGACTTACTGCAGCATCATCTTTGGTGGCAGCCACAGTGGTTGAGTGAATCACCATCAACCTGGCCACGGGATTACTTAGAGTTCCCCGAAGAAATGTTACCCGGAATAAAGGCAAAGGTAGCTAATGTAGGCACTTTAAATTCGGAATTTGAGTTAATCGAAAAATATAGTTCATTTCAAAAATTAATTAATGTTACAGCTTATATTAGAAGGTTCATTCATAATTGTAAGAATAAATCATCACGTTTTAGCGGAAATATTTCTATCGGTGAGCGTAGAAATGCAATTTCATTTTTAATTCGGACTGTTCAACATAAATATTTTAGTGACGAAATTGAGGCTTTGTCAAATCAAAAACAAATTAAATCATCATTGGTTAGACTAAATTTATTTATTGATAAAGATCGGATTTTACGTGTCGGCGGTCGGATCGGAGCTGCGGATTTGTCTTTTAATGCAAGACATCAGATTTTATTACCTGGTCATGGACATTTTACAAAATTGTTAGTTACTCACTTCCATAATATTCATTGTCATGTCGGAGCTAACACTTTAGCAGCTATTCTCTATCAAAACTACTGGATAATTTCGGCACGACGAGTTACTAGAAGCGTCACATTTCGGTGTATTCAATGTTATCGGTCTAAGGTTCGGTGTACACAACCATTTATGGCGGATTTACCTCGGGATAGGGTTAATAGCGTGCGAGCTTTTGCAGGAACCGCTACGGATTTTGCGGGACCTTATTTTATAAAATCTAATTCATTACGGAATGCCAAAATTCAAAAATGTTACTTGTGCATTTTTGTATGCTTATCTACGAAAGCGGCCCATTTAGAAATTGTTTCGGATTTGTCGGTTGAAGCTTTCATTGCGGCTTTGACAAGATTTGTTTCTCGGCGCGGACTTCCTTCATTAATTAGATCGGACTGCGGTACTAACTATACCGGTGCAAATAGGTAAGGAATTATTCACATTTTTACGGGATAATAGTTCGGAATTGGAACGAAAATTGGTTCAACAAAATATTAAATGGTTATTTACCTCTCCATCTAGTCCAAATCAAGGCGGTTTATTTGAGGCAGCGGTAAAATCGGCAAAAACTCATGCTCGGCGCGTGTTGGGCGAGACTAAGTTGACGTTCGAAGAACTGGCAACTTTCTTTCATAAAGTAGAGGCAGTCATGAATTCACGACCTTTGTGCCCTCTAAGTACGGATCCGGCGGACCTTGAAGTATTAACACCCGGTCATTTTTTAATCGGCCAACCTCTGGTGGCATTACCCGAATATCCTTATGAGGAAGTTAAGTTGTATCGGTTGTCTCGCTTTCAACAGATTCAAAAAATGTCTCAACATTTCTGGTCTCGGTGGAAAACGGAATATTTACACACTTTGCAACAGCGGTATAAGTGGAATACGGTTACGGAACCTCCTAAATTAGACGAATTAGTTTTGATCAAGGAAGATAATACTAATCCTCTTCAATGGAAACGCGGTCGGTTAGTTAAACTTCTTCCCGGTAAAGATGGAATTGTTAGGGTCGCGGAGGTTCGAACGCAAAACGGTACTTTGCTTCGGCCTATTTCTAAATTATGTCGGTTGCCTGTTGCTGATTCTTAGGAACCAAGGCGGACCTTGGTTAGGGGGGGGGATGTTCAGGCATAGTTTTTTCTTTATATGTGGGTAAACCGCGAAATCCGCGACCCGGCGGCGGTGGAGACCAGCCGCCCACCACACACACTTTTCGGCGGCCGACGGCGCGCGTTGCGTGCAGTTTTCGGAGCGATTTTTATTTGGAATACGGAATTTACTTAAATTATAAACTTTTTGGTGTTATTCTCATGTACCTAAGACAATTGGAGTTGTGAGGCTTGTGAGATCTAAGTGCGACAGACGTTGAAAGCGGAGCACGTGGTGGCTTTTGGATTCAGTTCCTGTTGGACATTGCTGGACTGGTCAAGGGTAAGTGGTTCATCCCTTAATGAGGAATTGCTATGCTTGAACTTTACCGTTAGAAACAATGGATCGGTGACCTTTTACTGCTCGGGAGAAGCTATCGAAGGTGTTCTCGCGAACAAGGGTGTTAGTGACATATCGGTGACGGCGTCACTGTCATCTATGACGTTGATATCGTAACCTATGTAACAAAATGTAGTATGTAATAATATTTAGTTCCAGTTTTGGCCTAAAATTGACCACGTAACAAACTTATCTGACCCGGTGGTCAGATAAGTTTGTAATGCGGTCGATTTTAGTCACCTACATTTAGGCCGAATTTCCATTTACCCAGAAAATTTTCGCCGTGCGATAAAAGTCGTGCGGCTTTAGTAACCCGTGTAAATCCTACATTACCACTGGCTTATATTATTTACATAATAAATTAAATTTGTTCTCTTATTTTACATTAATAATGAAGCTGTAATTATTTGTCTAGAGATTCCTTTTGAATAGATATAAGCTCTAAACGTGTTCTTGTGAAAAGCTTTAAGTCCTAACCACGATGACCAGTGATTTTTGTAGAAAGTATAATAGTGCTTTATAAATTATAAATTAAAGGTGTATGTATGTAATGTAAAGCAATGCAATGTAGTCAAAGTCAATATTCAGGATTCAGTTTTCTAACAAACAGTGAAATACACTAGAGGTCAGAAAAATCGCACCTTTTCAAAAAATATGAAGTGTGTTTTCTCCATCATCTCGATAGCCAATTTACCTGCATTTCCTGAATGGACTCCTTTAATTTCCCTTTTATGCATAAACTGGATGAGTATAGCCGCGGTTCGTGCTCAGTGGCGGGCACTCGGAGAGGCCTATGTTCAGCAGTGGACGATGATAGGCTGATGATGATGATGAATTTCCCTTTTATGGCGGCGTATCTAAGCAATAACGCTTTAAGCATTTAATTAATTATGGTAACTGTTATGTTAATTTAATTAAACAATTATTAATTGAAAGCTCATTTAAATGTACTCTCAATAGATAATCAACATTTACACAATAAAACGTTAGCTAATAGCAATATTAGCAGGTGGCCAAGTCTTAACTTATTTTTGAAGAGGTGCGATTTTTCTGACGTCGAGTGTAGTTAAAACCAGACTTCAACTTAAAAAGCTATTCCACTCTACTCGAGGATTTTCTTTGTTGATTTATTTTTGTGTTTATTTTCCTCGTAAAGAGATAATCAAACTCGTAGTATGAAAGGAGTGGCTGTAGGCATATTATTATAGATACATAATAATATATCTATATTTGTTGCTATGAATTGCTTAAAGTTACAAAATGTGTATTTCTCCCTTTTTAAAACTACTACGTATTTTTACTATACGAACATAAATTAAATTAATACTGCGTGCATGTCATACGTTTGACTAAGTATATTGACTTTTCGAATAACAGGCTGATAACCAATTATTTGAATTTGAATAAAACTTGTAACGGAATTAATCATAAAAACTACGACTGGTACAAAATAATGTATTAAGTACCTATGTTTATTAAACATGGTTATATTTTACGCACTCTTATTTCTCCGAAGGACTATTCTTTATCTATCAGGTTTATTCATATTCTTTGCCCCTTGCCAATAGTGAAGCAAAACAACTACAAATATTGGCTTATCATTATTTATTTAGTCCCGACCTTTCGTATATTTGCACATAAAATCATTGGAAAGCCCACGTGAATAATAACATTGTTTAGTTTTTAATATTCACGGGAGTTCTTCAGAAAAACAATAACTCGCTTTGCTAATATTAGAAATCTTTACTGATAAATAAATACAACAATAAATAAATATGTACCGATGCATAAATATTACTAAAAATCACGTTTTCTCAAGCCCGGCTAAGTTAGTGTTGATGCAATGATTAATTCAAATTCATTACAAATATTTACACTAAATCATTTTCAGTAGATAATATTGATAATAACTAAACCAAAAATTTATCAATGACTAAAAAAATACATTATCTACCTACGTGAATAACTTAACATCGTCCAATATTTATAACTGAATTTTAAAAGTAAGACTGTGATTAAAGTTAAGTTGTGAGCAACCTTTAACAGAACGTATCCATAAAAATAACTTTTCAAGCAGCTATTCTAAAATATGACGCCGAGATTATTCTTTAGGGAAGAAGATTTATGCAAGCGCTCAACTACTAACTCCTACCAGGGATTTTCATGGCAAGAAACTCCATTTAAACGGGTACCTATTCATTACAAATGCCGAAGTTGAAAAGACCTAATTTCTACAAGACCTAATGGACGAAATACCGAAAATCAAAAGGTCGAAGGGTTGTTTGCCCGTACGTTTAAAATCACTAAAGGACATTTTATCACACCTCGGACACTCCATATAATCCCCGTCAATTGGTAATGCGCTGGAACCTTGTCAAATTAACATACACATCAACGTCATCCGCAACTAAAAATGTCTAAAAACAGAAAAATTCTAATAGGTAATATAATACATTATTTATTGAATTCTTATTTTCAATTTGACGACCTCCGTGGTCGAGTGGTTCGCACGCCGGTTTTCAAGGCGTCACCATCTCTTGAGGTCCCGGGTTCGATCCCCGGCTGGGTCAATGTAGAAAATAAACTTTTCAATATTGTCTCAGGTCTGGGTGTGTGTCATACCACCGTTGTTTCTGATTTCCATAACACAAGTGATATAGCTACTTACTTTGGGATTGGAGCAATGTATGTGATGTTGTCAAATATTTATTTATTTATTTATTTATTAATAAGAAAGGGTCTAGGTACAAAAAAAAAATGTTTTTCGTTTTTGAGGTGTTAAAATCATGGCCTCCAGGCGCATTACCAATTGACGGGGATAGTACAATCGTACCATTTTTAACAGATGACGTGAGATGACGTTTTTGTACACGCGTAGGGCTACCGTGCAGTTTGTACTGTATGAGCGGCGTTCAATTCAAACTTTTTGGTAAATAAAGCAATGCGTGCCATGCCGTATTTAATTTTGTCTGTATAGAGGAAAACCCGTTTATCAAAATAAGTTGACAGTTGACAAACACGACTAATAAATACGCTAACCTCCTCCTCGCTCGCTATACGCTCACTTGTCGCACATAATAGACCTAAACAAAACTAGAAGGAAAATGTTCTTGGGAACTTCAAGGATTACAATAGACAGAGACGGGACACGCAAAAGTCTCCTTTGAATACGCAGGCACTTAATCTCTCAGGACCGTCACGATCAGTTTTTATCTCGGAACTACTATCGGTGAAGGCAAGAAGGCTCTTTTATCTTACAAGAGAACTGGTTAAAAAGAAGAAGATAGTAGCAACCTGGACGTCATTTGGGAAGGTTTATTTGAGGAAAGAGGAAGGAAAACCCTCTATTTTGATAGGCGAAGAAAGCGATTTGCAAAAGCTTTTTTTATAAGTAGAAGTATATTCCCTTACTTTAGCTTAGTCTGTAATTTTTTTGGTATTATTATGATGTGCCAGTTTGCATCAGTAGGATGTTTATTAGTGACTATTTGTTTTCTTTATGAGATCTTATGTGTAATTTTTCCAAGGAATCAGTTTGAGCCAGTTTGGATAAGTTCAATTGCAATTTGTAAACTTTTTTATCATAATTTACTAATGAATAGCTTTTCTGAATTAGCTTTTTTGATAATATTTGTTTTGCTTCCGATATTACAAAATTTGTCTCTTTACTGGAGTTACTTTATTTTCGGGTTAGTGTGTCACCTTATTACGGTTTTACTGTCACTTAATTTACTATGTTACACACCTACACTATTTATTTTGAAGTATGCTCTCAACTTTTTCTTTAATTTTTTTAAACATGATTGTATACCAGGTGATGATTGGTTATGCTTGTTTTTACAGTGAAAGTGAAAGTGAAATATATTTTATTTAAATAAGCTCACATAATAAGCATTTTTAAATCGTCAATTCTTTTACCCTGCCACCCATTATGACGTCTTTTAACTGACAAGAAAAATGGGCGCAAAAAACTTGTCAGCTTTATCAATCAGATGGAACGATATTTACAAATATGTATATCGTTTCCAGACTTTATATTAACAAAGATTAACAAATAAATAACATTATTGAATTAGCTCATTTCTTAATGAGTTTCAAATTTCTTAATCAATTTACAGATTTTAAGCTAAATTCAAAGTTTGAACTTGTTATTCAGTCTAGGCTGCTACAATAAATAAAAATAAAAGAAAAACATACAATTCAATATGCATTAAGATAGGTAGTCAGAAGCAGACCCATTCCCACTGGCAGCACCAGTTCCCGAACATGACGCATGAACCAGCCATCTCTTCGCTCAACCATATTTGAGCCTCATACGACACCACCGCAGAAATGATTAAAGAGAGCATGACATACTAAGACTACCTATGTTAAGGCATCGAATTGAAAATTTATATCCAAAAGCTTTTCATAGGTCTTTCACTAAACTACTGACTATAGAAAGTAAAAATATTGCAATTAAATAAATCAAAACAAGGTAAGCTATTAAGAATTATATTTTTTGAGTAAGAAGTGCCATACATACAGACAATATAAAACAGATCTTTTATATACGAGTTATACGACGCCCTTAATACAAGCAGACAGAAGCAGACCCATTCCCACTGGCAGCACCCGTTCACGAGCATGACGCATGAACCAGCCATCGCTTCGCTCAACCATATTTGAGGGAACGTAACGACCCGCCTCACACGACACCACCGCAGAAATGTTTGAAGTGAGCATGACATACTAAAGCTACCCATATCAAGTCGTCGAGTCAAGAAGCCAGAAGTACGTTTTTAAGTAGGTAGGATACTTCTCACAATTTTATACTTAGAAAAGAAAATCACGATTCGAGTTTAATTAAAGGACTTTTATCATTTCAGTTATCATCAGTTGGTCACTTACCTATTGAATAACATACAGTGCTGTTTTGTGACTACATACGACACTTATTCATGTTACTTAATTATGCAGCATAAAATAAATGAAAACTATTACTATTACCATACACTTAAAACTCTGAACAAATTATGGTCAGTAACGCAATTACAGTATTATATTAATAATGAGAAGTTTCACTTTTTTACACTGTTCCTAAAACAATTGTTATTCATTTTATCTTTAAAAAAGCATACAAATAAAATATACTATTGTCCTTCTGTCATTAGAGCCACCTGTGATTTTGAAAATATGGAGAAGAATTATTATTTTCCACTGTTTCCATGTGTGTTACTGTCGGAAAATGATCTTGAAATTAATTTTAGTAAAAAATACACTAGTTTTTATATTAACTGTGTGGCTGCAGACTGCGGAAATATAGTAAAAATCTGTTATTTCACACTGTATAATACCATATCCATTCTCATTTCTAAAATGTGTAATCGTATATTCAATGATTTTTGTCTATTTATTGTTACTGGAATGCACTTTGCTCTTAATGTTTTTTTTTTTGTTGAGAAACATAATCTTTTGTTAAGCATAAAATTGTTTATTTTAGCAACCTTTGCTTTAGAAGTGAGTTTTAAGAGAGCAGCACTAAGAAAAGGTATTATCATGCCATTGTTCTATTTAACTTTTATTATAAGCGTTAATAGTATTTACATAAATCGATTGCATGCTCAGTATGTACTGCTTTTGAAACAAATAAGTCCTGACATATTTACCATGATTACACACCTAATACATACACACATCCTACACCTCATATTTCTGCAATATTGCAATGACACTAGGATTATCCTATTAACCTCTGACATACCCTCATTAATGATATTATTTCATAATCTTAACTACTTATTACTTTTGTGTAGATGTACTCAATCACCATGCTATTACTGTGACCATGGTTTTTGTACGGTACATCTTAAGTGTGCACACTACGACTTCACAAAATCACAATGCTAGACATAAATAATGAACTTGATACGCTTGGTCTAACCGAGTCTAACATATTGTGTACAATTGATGACAGTGCTAAGTTGCTTCATAACGATCACTTTTCACTGAAATTGATTGTCCAAAATATAAGAAGCATCAATTGTAACATGCCCCAATACCAAACGTTATTACATCGTGCGAATCTTGATTGGGATTTCATTATCTTGACCGAATGCTGGCTTCACGGAAATCATTACATACCCACATTACAAGATTATAATTATTCCTACACTTTAAATAATAAGACTCAAAATGAAGGTGTTGTGGTGTATGATAAAGCTAACCAAACTTATAACATCACAGAACCTCCATTACTCGATGCTAATTGTCTTATGATTAAATTGAGCGACAACACCGTAATACTTGCAATATATCGCCCTCCGGCTGAAAAAAACCTAACAAAATTTTTAGACTCCCTCAATAATCTTCTCAGCGGCTTATCAGTATTCACAAATATTATTCTGACAGGCGACATCAACATAGACATTCTAACCTTGACTACTAATTCCCAAAACTATTTAAATCTTCTCGCCTTCCATGGCATGTTACCAGCGCATACTATTCCCACTCATGGTCGCACTTGTCTTGACCATGTTATCCTAAAGACTAGGACACAAGCTCGTTGTTTTGTCGGACCTGCTACTCTAACTGATCACTCCACTGTGATTTTTAGCTTGGATCTTCAACACAAAACCCAAACACCTATCACTAAATCAAAACGAATAGACTATGCGGCATTAGACTTAGAAATCGCACAAACTGATCTGAGTCATTTAATGTCACTAACCAACGTAAATGAGGTTACTGATCGATTCATACACATACTGACCAGTGCTTTGAATAACTGTACAAAATTACACACTATTTCTAAACGTAAACGCATAATAAAGCCCTGGATTACGCCAGGTCTAATCAATTGTATGAAAAACCGGGATAGGCTCCACATGAAAACAAAAAAGAATCCTAATAATGAAATTATTAAACTAACTTACACACGTTACAGAAATTTTTGCAATTTGATCTTAAAAAAGGCCAAACGGGAATTTGAAAAGGCGGAAATCACTAAAGCACAGCACAACAGTAAAAAACTATGGGAAGTAATTAAAACAATAACATACACTAACAAGCCAAAATCCAGTGCGACCGAACTTATTTCAAATAGCGATCCTATACAAGCAACGAACAATGTCAATAAATATTTTGCGAATGTAGGTAAATCCCTTGCTGAGAGTATTATAAACAATAGCTTGCCGCACACACCCCTACCAAGTATTGGTATTTCACAGGCCGAATCCTTTGTTTTGCTTTTGACAGATGAAACAGAAATCGACTCAATTATTTCTAATCTTAAGAATGACTGCGCAGTTGGCCTAGACAACATCTCTAATAGCTTTTTAAAACGATACAAAGCTTTATTGGTGCCAATTATTACGCACATATGCAACTTGTCACTGTCCACTGGTGAATTTCCTTTGGCTTTTAAAAGAGCTCTCATTCATCCTATTCATAAGAGCGGGGACAGGGACCGTGTCGGCAACTATCGTCCGATATCTATACTGCCTGCCCTTTCTAAGGTCCTGGAGAAAGTGATCAACAAGAGACTAGTTCACTATCTTGAAGCGAAACAATTACTATCTAGCTCCCAGTTTGGCTTTCGGGCTAAAAGATCCACCAATGATGCAGTTCACGAATTAACTAACCATGTCATCACTAAACTGGACGCAAAGAAGAAAGTCATTGGTGTGTTTTTGGATTTGGCGAAGGCGTTTGACACTGTTTCTGTTCCACTACTTCTTGACAAACTTGAGCGCCTTGGAGTGAGAGATAACCAACTCAAACTTTTTCACAGCTATCTTACAGAGCGCTCTCAACGTGTTAAAATTGATGACGTTTACAGTAATGAGTTGCCTATCACCTATGGGGTCCCACAAGGTAGCGTTTTGGGACCTACGCTATTCCTAGCGTACATTAATGACTTATGTCAACTACAACTGACCCATGGGAAGGTTATCTCGTTTGCTGATGACACTGTCCTCCTCTTCTCTGGTGATACATGGGATGAAGTTTATAAGCATGCTCAGGAAGGTTTCAATTTGGTTAAAACATGGTTGACTGAAAACCCACTTACTCTTAATGTCGAAAAAACCAAGTATATCTCCTTTGCTCACCGCAATAAAGACCATCCCTACACAATACCTCGATATGCTATTGTAGGTCACTCTTCCTGTAACAGCTCTTACACAACCTGTTCTTGCCCAAATCTCCAGCATGTAGATGAAATAAAATATCTCGGTATTGTCATTGACAAAAACATTAATTTCCAGAGTCATATAGATAAGCTTACTACACGAACTCGAAAATTAATATATATTTTTAAAAACTTACGTCATGTTGCTGATGAAAAGGTTCTAAAGCTAACCTACCTCGCATTGTGCCAATCCATTTTAACGTACTGTATAACATCCTGAATAGTAGTAGAAGTAGTGAGTAGAATACAATAAACTTTTATTTTCAAGTATTATTTTCTCCTAAGGTTTTAAAAGATACCTATGGACTCCATTTTGGCGATGATGTTTTCATATTCTGTGAGGCGGAGGCCTGGTAATCTGTAATACAGGTTATCCTAGTACAGATACCAGTCTCTCACATATTGCCTTTTGTAAACGCCCAACTAATTTTAGTTTAGCAACTAAGTCTGTAAAAGTTTGTGAGAGAAAATAAATAAATAAATAAATAAATTAAATTAAACAGATTTTCGGTCATTTAATAATAGATCTTTCAAGTTGGCGGCATAATACGTTATCAAACGAATAAAGCTTTATTTGGGCATTGAAAAATCAGCCCTAAAAAAACCTCAAGGACAAACTCTAAAACATTGTCTAATATCTCAACCTGTCATTTTATAATCATTATATCCGAACTGAAACTTTGCAGATGATTACATTAACTTCAGTTAAAATGCATAAAAAAATGGTTTCTCTTAAAGCATTTTTGGAGTACCCTATATTTCTTTTATATTGGTAGGAGTAAACCCATTACTCCTACCAATATAAAAGAAATATAGGGTACTCCAAAAATGCTTTAAGAGGAACCATTTTTTTGATGATTACATTAACTTCAGTTAAAATGCATAAAAAAATGGTTTCTCTTAAAGCATTTTTGGAGTACCCTATATTTCTTTTATATTGGTAGGAGTAAACCCATTACTCCTACCAATATAAAAGAAATATAGGGTACTCCAAAAATGCTTTAAGAGGAACCATTTTTTTGATGATTACATTAACTTCAGTTAAAATGCATAAAAAAAATGGTTCCTCTTAAAGCATTTTTGGAGTACCCTATATTTCTTTTATATTGATAGGAGTAGGGTTTGTTGAATAAACCAAATCGCTTGTAAAAATAGCTGTTTCATTCCTATTTCCTATTAAGTTTAAATTGTACGGTAAATCGTATAAGTTAACTTGATTTCAACTTTGTGTACCTCACGCCCCATTGGGTGTTATGGCTTAGTGCTCTAACCCACTACGATACCTCTGCCTAGCATGACCACAGTTTAAAGGCTCCAGCACACCGGATGCGTAAGCGTATGCGTAAGCGTGCACGTAGACGTACCATGACGTTGTAATAACTGAAACTTTATGAGATATGGCACACCGCTTGCGTAACGTACGCGTGCACGTAGACCGATGCGTAACCCTACGCATTGCAGCTCTCATGAGACAACCAGGCTGCGTACTTACGCAGAGCGGAACGCATTGATGACGTTGTACTCAATGGCATTCCCTATTGGACGTCACACCGAACAAATACGAACACGCACGTATCTTTCCTGCGCGTCACTACGCGCGTGATCACGCGCGTGACCACGCGCGTAACCACGCGCGTGACTACGCATTCAGTTGTTTTGTTCGGGACCCACCTATGAAATTTGCTTTTTTTCTTACAAATAGAGAACTTCGTCACTTCCATGAATTTAAACTAGTCATCTATTGCTTGATATCACTACATACATTATTATAAAACAAAGTCCCTCACCACGTCTGTCAGTCTGTCTGCGCTTCGCGATAAACTCAAAAACTACTAAACGTATATTCATGCGATTTTTACCAAATGATAGAGTGATTCCTGAGGAAGGTATAGGTGAATTATAAATTGAGGTTTTATGTATGTAGAAATATGAAAATGTCGGCAAAAATTAAGCCGCCTGGGAAGCCTAGCATCGAAAGCACTGCATAAACTTGCAGCTCTAACTAAATAAATAATGTATTATGGAATGGGGAATGTCCCAAAAAAATCAAATCAAATCAAAGGTCGCATTTGGCAAAAAAAGGACTTGTGACCCGCCCTCGCTTCTCTTCGGTGTAGTGTGGAATTTGACACGATGACATAATTATAAACCTTCCTCTTGAATCACTCTTGAATCACATCATCAGACATCGTGCACAGGAATTGCAAACATAAAAAGTATGGCTGCCGCAGCGGCTGGGTATATGTCCGTGGGTTACGTGCGTAGCCACGCGCGTGTACACGCGCGTGTCTACGCATCCGGTGTGCCCGCTGGGTACGCAAGGGACAGGCTGCGTTGCGTATGCGTATGCGTAAGCGTAGACGTATGCGTAACCCGGTGTGTCAGGGGGTTACGTGCGTAACTACGCGCGTGTACACGCACGCGTGACCACGCGCGTGTCTACGCATCCGGTGTGCCCAGGCCTTAAGGGTGTAGACGCGCATCACGTTCCATTTTAAAATTTTCAATACAAACGATCAAAACAACTCTGCGTGAGCCGTAATGAGGGCGAACCAGGGGCGA
Organism: Agriphila tristella; assembly: GCA_928269145.1. Taxonomy (NCBI): domain Eukaryota; kingdom Metazoa; phylum Arthropoda; class Insecta; order Lepidoptera; family Crambidae; genus Agriphila; species Agriphila tristella. The sequence continues at coordinate 23,117,486 of OV743439.1, forward strand.
ACTTTGAAAATTGATATAAATTTTTTTAGAATCTGCCAATACCAATAATAAAACATGTCAAATTGTACCAATTTAAGCATTTTAAATATTTTATTTCTCTGTGATTAAAATATTTTGTTTATTTTCTCTCCACTCCTTGACAATACAAACAAGAAGTGAAAAAATAAATATGATATGAGTCATTCTTATTTGTTACAGCTGAAACGTTTGTGAAAAATACCTCGAAATTCCACTTCAACAGATTGTCTTCGTTTTAAAATACCTGATAATTTATTATGTTTTTCTCTCTATACCTACGGCACTAATTTAAGAATTTTATTGAAGTTAAATTTGTACAGATTGATGGTCCCTCTACCATATTCGGCATTAGGGTAGGGGTTATTTTGTAACACGTTGTATATCGCGTGATATATCACGACTTTTATTCGCGTTTCATCGACACTCGCAACTGTCAAAATCCATTGTTTTTTGACAGTTAAACGATAATTCGCTATTATCATATCGCGTTTCGGTGGATGCAAGGGGGCTGTAGCGGCGCAACCAGTCGCGCTTCCAACAAAATGTATTAGGAATACAGATGAATAGAGGGTACCTCACCAGCGAACCATCGAACCAATCATTGAGCAACCAATTGGGGGGGCGGCTAGCGAATCACCCGAAGGTGGCGTAATCTGCCCCCTGAGGGTTTAGCCAAAGTAACATTGGCAAATCTTCGTAGATTCCCTCAGGCATCGCTTCGCTTTCGAAACATGTATGGGATTGACATAAGGTTTCGTTAACTATCGAATTTTAAAACGTCAAATCCATACATGTTTCGAAGCGAAGCGATAGCGAAAATTTGCAAATGTTACTTTGGCTAGGGGGTCTGATTACGTAACTCTGTTGCAAACAATTCTCGATGGAAATCGATTGAAACCGCAGTTACATTGCTACTTTAAGTAAGATAGTTGTTATATTGGTTTTTACTAAAGCAGCAATGTAGCTGCGATTTCTATCAGAGTTGATTGAAACAAAGTTATAAAATCATGTGGCTGGTATCCCAGTGATATAGGGCCCACGGTTGAAATCCCTTGAGTGCCAAACAGGCACATTGACGGCGATTGAAGGGATTTCAATGTGTTTTCTATGAGATTTGTTACTGTAAATTGAATACTAGAGAAAAGAAAGGTTCCGTTATTTTACATAGGTAAGTGAGTTCAACAATTTTATTTGTTCGTAAATCAGTTCACTGGTTTGTTTTTTCATTTGACCATTAACAATAATAAATAGCTACCGAATTATGTGCTTGAAATATCAAATAACCTAATCCCAACAAAATAAAACAAATTAAAAAAATCTCGGGTGTTGCAACATAATATTATTATGTAAGTTTTAGTATTATTTAAGTACTTTCAGTTATTCAGTGGTTAAACTTAACGTTAGTTTTAAACAAAACAACGCTTTTCAGTTTCGCTGTTTGGTTTTAATTTTCAGTAGCTATCTCAAAAGCATGCAACAGCATTAAACGGGTTTTCCTCCACAGACAAATACGGCACAAATAACGAGGTTTCTGCAAAGCTTTAAATGGAAATCTAGAAACACAAGATTTTATAATGAAACGACTGACAGAGGAAATTCTTTAGTTAGATGGTTATTTAATTTGTTTATTAAAGAAGATATCTTATTATGTAAAAGATCAAGACCGATACAACTTAAATGAATTACATTACAAGTAACCGCCTCTGTGCTCTTGTGGTTCTAACCGTGTAAGACGCAGGAGTTCTGGGTTCAATTCCAGGAGGGGAGTGCATTTGTACTCGGTTTGGTTGGTGGTATGACTTATTTTAAGTCTGCCTGGCTAGCTACCACCATGTTATCCAGATGATCAAAGATCTTAACTAAGTCTAATGCCATAACAACAATTTAAAAATTGTTGTGTTCCGGCAGTTAGAGGTAAGATAGCCAGTTCCTCAATGATGAGGATTCCGGGAGAAGTGCACTTCCACCTTAGGCCTTATCGTCACTTAACATCAGGTCAGGTGAAGGCGAAGCACTATTCCATTGTACATTAAAAATAGCCATTAAAGCACAGAATTAAAGGTCAAAATGTTTACAAAAATTTACAACAAAGCGTTTATCTAATGTTAAGCCATCCTTTTCAGAGAACACAAAGAAAATAAACAGAAGGGATAAACTACGAGCATTAAAATACGCAAAGCCAGTTAACTTGGGATCCTTTTCGTAGCCCACGCGTCATTGATTCGAAAAGGCTTCGATAACATAAATCCTTTGTGTCCCACATGGAGGATGAGTGTGGGCCCTAGGCAACCTTCTTGAGGAAACCCGAAACACACAATTTGTCTAATAAATCAGTTTTTGTGGTAGCTCATTGAGTTAAGTAAGCTGAAGGTGCTCTACCGAATTCTTATTTTATTTGATCATGCCTACCATTTTTATATCCAACAAACGTGCTTTATGCTGGTTTTCTGGAATTTTAGTTTTGTTAAAATTGTGAATTAGCTAGATACTTGGTACACAAAAAAATATCTTTGACATGGGTGGTGTTAAGGAAGTTTATACATACACCCATAAAGTTAGTGTTAATTACACAGAAACAAGCAAAAATAGGTACAACTTTACTATCAAAAGCACGTACATCTCCGCTGATCTCGCTTACAATATCCCCAATAACCATATTCTATCATTACCTGTTCCCATACCTCCCCTCATAAAATCGTGAAATGGCTTTCGAATCGATTTCCGAAGTAGTAAAATGTACACAAGCTTTTCGCTGACTCATGCCTCCTTTATCTTTCGATTCTGCGCTACAAATTCTTTTATGTCACGTCTCAAGTGCCTAGAGCGGGATGACGAGCCGTATGAGCGAAATAGTTTCGGTACACCTTGTTGAGTTTGCAAAAATATCGTTAGGTACCTACAGTACAATCGGCCTCAGATGTAATTGAACACTGTCACAACAACTATTACATTTTTTCATATAATTATGTTTTATGTATTACTAGCGGCCGCCCGCGGTTTCACCCGCGTGGTTCCCGTTCCCGTAAGAATATCGGGATAAAAAGTATTTTATGTTTTAATCCAGGCTATCTACTATCTGTGTGCCAAATTTCAACCAAATCCGTTCAGTAGTTTTTGCGTGATTGAGGAACAAACATCCAAAAATCTAAACATCCAAACCCACAAACATTCACATTTATAATATTAGTAGGATTTTTATTATAAATGATCGTAAATGAACGAATTAGGTAAGAAGCCACCAATCCTGAAAGCTCCGTGACACGGATTCTAATATTTTTAATAAAAAATAAAAGTTAACGTTTAGACGAACAAGATTTGCTTGGTCGGCGTGGATTTGATTAGCCGGAAATATTTTAATTAATTAATTTATTATTAAATTTCCATATTTTTTTTCCGTCATCACGGATTTTGATCAATCTTATACATAGAATTTTGTCTGAAATATTATGTTCAATAAGAAAACATCCGGCCGACCAATGATTTTTAGCCGGAAAGGTCACGCTGAATGTTTGAATGGTGTGATAAGGGGTAAAATTTATTGTTTAGTTTGAAAAGAGAACAATTTTTATTTCGTCAAGTACGTTTTATTCGCTTAGACCACTAGTAACTTTTAATTTAGACCAGTGTCGTCATTTTCTTCAAAAAAGTATGCATTTTCGCACTCCCAAAACTAATTACTAGTCACTTAAGTATTATCATGTTTCTATTAAAGTAATTAAAAATTCAATTTTCGAAAATATTTAACTCGATACTGGATCGATCCAAAAAATCGTATCAATTTAATAGGATCGATCCATGGATCGATACATATTTTTTGTATCAACCTTCACTTATAATCAACCCAAATATTTTTTTTCCTGTATTTCCTCTTTTCCATATTAATTTGTATAATAAATAGTTAAAAACTTAAGGAAGAGACCAGAGGCAGAAGAAGGACTCTAAAAGAAATGTCATCAAGTAAGTGAAATCTATAACAGTATGATCCTCACTCACACAATAAAATTTGGTATGCGCGATACTTTCGGCAGTTTGTAAGCACGCATACCAAGATAATTATAAATGTGACATTAAAACGCGTGAATTAAAAAAACCAAAAAAGGTTTCCGTGATAATGGATAAATTTTACCCCTTATCACACCATTCAAATAGGTATGCGTGACCTTTCCGGCTAAAAATCATTGGTCGGCCGGATTTTTTCTTGTTGAACATAATATTTCACACAAAATTCTATATAAGATTGATCAAAATCCGTGATGACGGAAAAAAATTAGGGAAATTTAATAATAAATAATTTAATTAAAATATTTCCGGCTAATGAAATCCACGCCGACCAAGCAAATCTTGTTCGTCTAAACGTTAGCTTTTATTTTTTATTAAAAATATAAGAATCCGTGTCACGGAGCTTTCAGGATTGGTGGCTCCTCGGCTAAATGTAAAGTTGTTGCGTTGCAATCCTCTCCACCACTCTCTAGACTCCACTTGTTGTGAAAAATATCGTGTCAGTGTCACCCAAATAAAAAAAAAGTCTGTGAAACTATTTCAACCTTTTTTCACGCATTTCAATAACGTTTTACTAGGATAAAACAAAATATTTCGTATATATTTTTTATAACGTATATACTCGTAATATAATACAAAATATAATGCCAAATTTTTCTATGTCTATGGTATTATTAGAGATAATTTATAATACTACTATAATGTTTGTTTACTGTCGTGGAATTTCGGAACAGAATCTTGTTATTAAATAGAGTGACCTTCAACCCTTTTAAGTATAATTTCAGCGTTATTACGGTCTGGAAAAATCTTCCATTATAATTTTTTGTTAGTCACTTATTTCATAGTCGCGAATGGTAGGCGTTAGGTTCCCTTGGATATAATTAAATTATTTCGCTACCTGGAATATACGCGTATTATGAATGAAAATTAGTATTTTATGAAGTAGTTCTCTCGGAATTATTCATTCCTGATTTTGATTGTGTTTGTACCTATATTTAATCATATCTGGTTATGCCTACAGTGCGCACTTATAGTTAATGTGAACTACCTATGTGAGCAAATAGTCATACTTTTGCATCTTTGTTTGTAGGTATTATTCGTAATTTCTATTCGATTCACTAGCGAAATGTAGAATGGTTTCTGCTTTCGATAGTCAATCTTCAATGATATGACTACTCGGTCACATCTGTGACCACTACGGAACGATGATTTTTTTATCTATTCAGTGTCTATTTGAAACTGATTGATAGAGTATTATATCCTTAGAATAATTACACCTAGAACGATAATTCCCTACAAAGCGCGCTGTCAAAAATGAGGCAACTAAAACAGCCAATATGGCGCCGCCGTTTTCAGATTTTTATTGTCCATTATAACTTAATTATACCTAATAAGTACAAAACAGTTTAAATTTCCCTACCTTATAGAGATTAATTATTATATTATTATTGGATTTTAGTTACGATTAGGTAACGTATGAAGGATATAAATCTGAGAACTGAGCCATTTTGGCTCAGTATAAGTTGTCTCACTTTGCATACAAGGACACGGCTTTTAGGTGTAATTATTCTAAGATTATATCACAATCATCTCCAATATACCCGCTAATATTTACTTTTAATCTGAAAACCTTTAAAAACACCCATTTAAAGGTAATAGCCATCCAAACACCTTACAATATTTACGTTTACAACCCCGAAGTAACAGGTATCACATCATAAAACGACGTTTACGACCTACAGGTGGCATTGTTTGCACAAACAATGTGCCTTTGTGTGAAACTTGTACAATAATAAACAAAGCTCTCGAATCTATCATCATTTATCACCACGGTTGGCCGTCTAAACTCCTCGGCCCGGTGTACGATTGCCATCTCATCAGTCACTGTTACCTACAAAGAAATATACAGGGTGTTTGGTAATAGCCTTATAAAGCCGTATATGGTAGATAGGGACCATACAAACTGAACAACTTTTACTATGGGACCAACTCTGAAATCGCGAAAAAAAATCAGCTGCTTCATAGATTTTGATATTTTCACTATATTTTTTTGTATGAAACAGCAGATTTTTTTCCTATATTCTCATCGAGTCACACTGAAACGAGTCACACTGTGACTGGTTGAGAAAAAAATTCGCAACGAGTCACCCCTGTTACTCGAACTAAAAACCCCCCACTAAAAACTAAAAACACCTCTCTGTTCCTCGTTGCGAATTTTTATTATCATCTAGTATGATGCGATTATTTTTCCGAACGAGTCACACTATACATAAACCAGTGGTAATAGATGAAAATAAAAATTCGCAATGAGTCACCCCTATTACTCGTTGCGAATTTTTTCTCAACCAGTCACAGTGTGACTCGATGAGAATATAGTAGGATTTTTGTCGCGATTTCAGAGTTGGTCCGATAGTAAAAGTTGTTCAGTTTGATGGTCCCTGTCTACCATATTCGACTTTATAAGGCTATTACCAAATACTCTTAAAATATTATGTTACATTTGAATGAAACTGTTTTTAGGTATTCATATTACTCAAATCCTTGGACAATTCGTCCAAGCTCAAATCTTTTCAACGTGCAACGATAGGGCATTTAGGCGCATTTGGTCCACTTCTCATTTGGTCCACTTGGTCCATTTCTCATTTGGTCCATTTCGCGGAACGTCCATTTCGCATTTGGTCCATTTCGCAGAACGTCTATTTTTCATTTGGTCCATTTCGCAGAACGTCCATTTCGCATTTGGTCAACTTTATTCTTATGTAAAAAGAACAAAATAAAATATCCCATTAATGTAAAAGTGGACCAAATGCGAAATGGACGTTCCGCGAAATGGACCAAATGCGAAATGGACGTTCTGCGAAATGGACCAAATGAAAAATAGACGTTCTGCGAAATGGACGTTCCGCGAAATGAACCAAATGAGAAGTGGACGTTTTTAGGCAAGTGGACCAAATGAGAAATGGACCAAATGCGCCTAAACGCGATAGGGGAGTAGAATCTCAATACGCGTGGAAAATTTGAAGTTAAAATTAGTTACCTACTTATAGACGCTGAGTATAAAGAATATTGGAAAAAAAGTACCTATTACAAAAATATCTTCTGATGCAATGTAATATAAAATGAATTTAATGGAAAAAAAACTGAATATTTATTATAAAACCAAGTTATTAATTGTTCTTATTCCTGTAATTTAAATATTAATGTAGTTTTATACATTTATTCCTTTCCTCGCTTCTTAAAATCCAAAGAAACCAATATAGTTGAAAAGTCATAGAAGTAATATAACAGAGAACAGTGTTGATTTCTTTAGAAAACAAAATAATTTTGAACGAAAATTTACAGAATACATTAAAGTGCACTGTAACATAAGTGTCTGAAATATAATAGATAAGTAAATATAATTTTATATTCTTGGATATTTTTGTGTTTCTGAATAGTAGATACTTAGTTGTTAGTATGTAATCGAAATTGTTTCTCGATTTAGTTCGAGTCATATTATTTGTATTATCTCATTTGTGCATTTAAATATCTTTTAGACAATACTTTTCATGATTTTAAGTACAAATGTGGAAACCTTTTAAAAGTAGGGGCAAGTAATAGTAACATAAATTATATCTAGTTTTCAAGAAAGTTTGAGAATAATAAATAAAATGTTATAATAGGACTGTCGAAAAATAATTATTTTAATACATTGAATTTATCAAGATTTAGTCAAACAATACTTTTATTTTTAAAAGAAAATATTTATCATAAATATTCAGCGTTATTTTTCCTGATAAAAAATAAAAAATATTGGCATAAGTCCCTTAAGTACATTATTTTTAATCATACTGAGAAAACGTTAAAGTTTTCACTAAAAATAAAGCTTTTAATGTTAGCACAATAACTTACATATAGCTACGCCTACATCTGTAGCCCACGACTGTTTTCTGTCCTTCCTACGCACGGCCTTTGTTGATAAATTTTGAAAATGTTTTCTAAAGAAGAAAAGCCGTTTAACTAATTATGATAATCATAAAATAATGAGTGAAACTGAAAGTGATCTCAAAAGTTAATTTAGAAAAACTGCAAAGAGCGCATAAACACTACTACTTAAGTACTTTTAACTAATTTGTATAAAAAATAATATAGGTACCTCTATGATAATGTATTAAAAAGCCTATTGTACTTTAGTGGCCTCATTTATAAAATATTGCTTAGCAATATTACTCTTTACGTTTGATGTCTCAAGGCATCTTATTCCTAAGCAAACTTTTTGGTTAAACTAGGTGTAAACTTACAACACGTTTAGTAAAAAGGGGGTATAAGTTAAAATAAAAAAAAAACGGAATGTCGTAAAACATTCGCATACTTATAATAATTTTTATTTTTTGGTTGATAATTATTATAATTTATGAGAATAATATAATCAAACAAGTTCGAGAAATCTTGTGAGTTCACTACGAAAACGTGATGAAGTGCTCTGTGAAAACCAGCTTCAAGAAATTTGCACGTACACATCCAAAGGAAAAAACTACTAGCTCTACCTTTTGGCGCGAGATGAAACAACTAGTCTTGCTTGCCTGCTTGGTGTATGGCTAAAGGAGCGGTCCCACGACGCATCCGTTGACGTCTGCCGTGGTGCGTCGTCGTCTGTCCGATCCATTCCAACGGGAGTCGGTAACTTCAAAGGACCGGCTCGGTGCGGCGCGCCGGCGTCTGTTGCCTGTCGGGATCTACCGCGCGTCACAGACCACAGTAATGATATCTATCAGTATTGTAATTTGGCCTTGTCCTTGAAATACCTAATTAATTACACCTAGAGCCGGTAGATCAACACGCGATAAGGCCGCCCGGCTACATTATTTTTGTTTATTTATTTAATTATTAATGTACAATTGTGTGCATTATAATTAATGTACAATGGCGGACTTGATGTTTGGACATTCTCTGCCAGTCAACGTTAGGGTGATATATAGACTTTTTTTGGTAGGCTGCACAAACAGGGTAAATAAGGAAAAAAGAAATAATATGATAATAATTACATACCTGGTTCAAATAATTTAATTTCAGTAAAGTAATTTCGTATCTTTTTAGTTTTGTGATTGTACACACGACGGCACCTCAGACTATACTGTTGTCCTTGAGACCGCCTTTATGCCCTAAGTAATAAAAGTTGTGTTGTATAACTTGATGAAGTGCTGTCGTGTGTCGTAATATTTTAGAATTTATATTATAGGGTCTACCTTCACCGCGAAATCAATTTCTAAGCAATCAAATACCCTGATAACCAAAACTAACGATGAAAACAAAAAAAAACAAATAAATGCAAAATACCTACTACACATATAGAAGAAGAAACAAATTAGTTTCAATTCCTTCTGGCATGTACAGTGCCTTTTGTCTTGAACTAGCGATAATTTAAAGGCGTGAAATACATCTAATTTTATCGACAAAAACACCCACATGTTGGGGTCTATGTTGGAATGGCCGCCATTTAAAATTTTACTTTTATCATACTGTATTTGACTATTTATTTAACTGTGACTCCGCGCAGGCCGCGTGCCGCAGCAGACGCCGACGCGCTATGGGAACACTCTGCACAGGCCGCGGCCAGCCCCGGCGCGCCTCGGCGCGCCAGACGTCGTCGGTCGTCGGGTCCCACGGCCTGTGAGTAGACAGGCTCGGCTCGGCGCGGCGCGTCTACAGTACAGACAGGTCGTGGGACCGCTCCTTAAGGTGCTTTTTACATCCATCGAAGTTTAACGCCTTGTGTATAGATGGCGCTTTTGTTATAAATGCAGTCAGCTTTTTACCATAACTAAAACCGTACAATAATATTTTGGATAAGATGTTTATGAAAAGCTATTTTCACATTTTCTAATAGGCCCGTCGTATCGAACATTAAATTTGCAAACTAACGGCTTATAACGGTTTTTAATATGTTGTTAGGACCATTACCAGTAGCGTAAATCCAAGTTTGCAGCTTCAAAAGAATCTTTGCAGCACTCGAAAAACTGCGAAATGGGGAGGCGAAGGCAAAGTGAATTACAGATGGCGCTTCAGTCTTTGGACCCTTTGTCAGTTTGAGCTTATATTGTCTTGACTGTGTATTACGTGATTTTACTTTCTTAGATTATATTTTTTTCGGTTTTGCGGAAAAACAATGTATTCCATGCTCACTTTAACTCAGATAAAAGAAGAATTACGGAAAAGAAAAGCAAAAACAACAGGCAAGAAAGTTTATAGCAACTCACAAAAAATTGCTAACAAACATTACATTTCTTTAAATTTCGTGTAAGATCTACAAGTAATCTTTCGGAAGCATATGATTTAAATTTTAACATAGCAACTGAGTGTGAATTTCCGTGTTTAAAGTTGCCTCATGATGCCTGCTGTGCAATAGTAATTTCAGGTTTCTGTACTGAAATTTCTGTACCATCCAAAATTACACGAACCGTTTTATCATATTTATTTTATTATTCTAAGTTTCTTGAATGACTCTGGCATATAAAATTCTATTAATTCTCTGTTTGGCCCCAATATTGGGCTTATTCCATAATATTTGATGTACCTATCAAATTCATCCAAGTTATAAATATGTTATAAATTGCTGAGGTTGAAATATTAAAGAACAAAGCTGTTATAATTCAAAAATTGTTTTATTTTGGCGAAGCTTTATTAAATTCATGAAACATTCCTTTTGATGTATAATGTTTCTCAGGCTCAGTAAAGGAGAAAATCGAGGGAATAGCATCTTTTTTTTTGATTTTTTTTTTTGCCCAATATTTTTTTTTGTCACTGGGAAATCGATGAACTCCAATATTTCAACAGTTACATGCACAACAATGCGGCATTTTCTCAGTATAAAATTAAAAAGTGCAATACTCCAAGAGATTCCCATATGTTTTGACACTTTCTTTGAGGCGGCCGGGTACCAAAGACAAGTCGCCACCTATCGGGATAAAATTGCGCTTTTCCTCCCCTATCGCACTTTTTTGGTATATTCAATATTGTAACTTGCAAACTTGGATTTACGCTACTGGTAGAGGTCCTAACATCATATTAAAAAAGCAGAACTAGCCGTTAGTTTGCGAATTTAGCGATTTCTAGTGTTAGATATGACCGGCCTATAAGTATTTAAATTATTTTCTGGACTCGAAATTGAATATGATCATTTTTTTCACTCTTTATTGCAGTCATAAAACCGTTAAAATAGACTTTTATTTTAAATTTAAAATAGTTACACATAAATAATTTTGAGAAATGTAATCAAAGGAGGTCATCAGAGATCTCTTCCAGTCCGTTTTAAGGTTTCATTTTTCGGTTTTTTACATATATCTCGGAAACTATGCGTTCTAGCGACATGAAGCAATTGACAAAATAACAGTTGATTAAATTTGCTACATGTTTTATTTTATCAGGTTTTTCGATATCTTTTATAGTTTTCGAGATATCCACTCCTGAATGTCTGTCAACATCCGTAAGGTGAAGCTTGAGGACACTAATGGCGCATTTTTTCCTGTGTCAAATGGTATTATAAGGTCAAATTCGGCTTCAGATCGGTTAACGGCATTATATTTTATGCACGGCAGATTGTCCTCAAGCTTCACCTTAAGCATGTTGACAGACATTCAGGAGCGGATATCTCGTAAACTATAAAAGATATGGAAAACCTGATTGAATGAACAAAAGGTTCATGTCGCTAGAACGCATAGTTTCCGAGATATATGTGAAAAACCAAAGGGGCTACGGATCCCCACTTTTGATATGTTCACCTCCTAACAGGTCCAAACAAAGTTACAAAAAAGTCAAAAATAGTATTCCAAGCATTTCCCTCTATACCTTTTTTCAGCTTTCTTTTCCTGAACTATTGGCCGATTGCACTAAACTTAAGAATCGCCTAAGTCTTTTCTTATCTACAACTCGAAGTTAACTTAGCGAATGACAGTTAAATGACGGTTAAGTTTATGACACAGACTGTATATCAAAATTCTGACAAGCCAAAATCTGTCAAAATTCTGCCCGATCTTGAGATCGCGTTTGTGCACATGCGCAGTGGCTACTTTAAATAACAGAGAAATATTTCATATCAAACTTTAAAATGTAGTGCTTACTATACGCTAACTTGATACTTTAATTTATGTAGGTAAGTACTGAAAGGTATACATTGTATGGGCCTAGTTGCCTGAATTAAATAAATAAATAAAATTATTTTACGCATGCTGTGATTTGCCTTTTTGAATTTCAAAAATAATTAAGAAAAATAAGAAAGGTACTTTAAAATTCTTGTTTTTTCTTTGAATAAATTATAATTGCATATTTTTTTGAAGGTAACATTTTTTTTTTAAAGTCTCTTTTTCTTCTTTTTTTATCAAATGAAGGAATTTATATGTATGATAATAATGAAAAAAAAATTAATTGTAAATCGGTACTAATTTAGTGCTAAATAAGTACAAAATAAATATTAAATAAGTAAAAATGAGTTCCAAAATGGCAGCCAACTTTTGTTTACGGACCGATTTGGATGAAACTTGGTTTTTGGAACCAATTTGACACGAAAATAACAACGCAATGTTGAAAATTTTAAAAAATCCAAGATGGCGGCTAAATTTTTGTTTGTGGACCGATTTCGGTGAAACTCGGTTTTTGGAGTTATTTTCTTGTCTAAATAGTAATAGACAAGAAAATAACAACAAAATGTTGAAAATATAAAAAATTCAAGATGGCAGCCACCTTTTTTGTTTGTAAGCCAATATCGATGAAACTCTGTTTTTGGTACTATTTTGACAAGAAAACAACAACGCAATGTTAAAAATATAAAAATAAACGAAATGGCGGCCAACTTTTTGTTATAAGGCCTATTTCGATGAAACCCAGTTTCGGGTACTACTTCTAAAAGAAAGCGGCATTTTTGTATTTATTTATTTGTATTTTTTTTTATATATTTGTCAACATCACATACATTGCTCCAATCCCAAAGTAAGTAGCTATAGCACTTGTGTCATGGAAATCAGAAACAACGGTGCTATTACACACACCCAGATCTGAGACAATATTGAAAAGTTCATTTTCTACATTGACCCAGCCGGGGGTCGAACCCGGGACCTCAAGAGATGGTGACGCCTTGAAAACCGGCGTGCGAACCACTCGACCACGGAGGTGTCGTCAGTAATGTATGTTCATTGTTAAAAAGGACAAAAAGTATTTTTCTAAACACAACTTTATTTTTGGGTTGATTACGATATTGTCGATGTAATTCGGTTAAACAAAAAAAAAGAAAAAGTTATCCACCATATTGGATTTTTTATTTTTTTAATATTACATTGTTATTTTCTTGTCAAAATAGTACTAAAAACCGAGTTTGATCAAAATCGGCCCACAGACAAAAAAGATAGCCGCCATCCTGGATTTTTAATTTTTTACATTGCATTGTTATTTTCTTGTCGAAATTAGTACCAAAACCTGAGTTTCATCGAAATCGGCCCACAGACAAAAAAGATGGCCGCCATCTTGGTTTTTTTTTTTACATTGCTTTGTTATTTTCTTGTCAAAATAATACCAAAAACTGAGTTTCATCAAAATCGGCCCAGAGACAAAAAAGATGGCCGCCATCTTGGATTTTTTATTTTTTTACATTGCTTTGTTATTTTCTTGTCAAAATAGTACCAAAAACTGAGTTTCATTAAAATCAGCTCACTAACAAAAAAGTTGGCCGCCATCTTTGATTTTTATATATTTTTTACATGGTATTGCTGTTTTCCTGTCAAAATAGTACCAAACACCGAGTTTCATCAAAATCGTCCCACAAACAAAAAGTTGGCCGCCATCTTGGATTTTTTACATTTTAAACATTGCGTTGCTGTTTTCTTGCCGAAATAGGTAGTACCAAAAACTGAGTTTCAAAAATACACCAATGTAAACAAATACACCAATGTGCGGCCGCCATATCACAGAATAACTAATAGTACAAGGCCATATTACCTAAAATACTTTTTTTCCTAATTCTTTTACCAAGCGAAGTTTTTTTGGGAATTAATTAATTGGGTGACTGGAAATAATTATTAAAGGCGACTGTTAATGGGATACTTAAATACTAACCCTGGCAGCGGTTTATTTTTGGGCGACAAAATAACTAAACGGGCGACAAACTGTGGATTACAAAAATATGTAAAACGGGCGACTACATGTGGGAGACAAATAATTCAAGTTTGCAGTGAAAAATCTAAATGAGTGACAAAATACTGAGTGGGCAACTATTATACCAAGTAGGTAACTATATAGTGATTTAAGCTGCTCAACAACATGGTATTTTACAGTAGTAATCTCGATTAGGATTATATTCACCTTTTTTATTTTAAAATATATATGCAACATTTTTAATGTTTTGTGTGCCTTAATGTTGTCTCCCAAATAGTAATTTGGTCACCCGTTCTGAATAACTAGTTACTCAATTTGTGTTTTAAAGTCACCCATTTTCAACATTTGTAGTGGCTCTCAGTCCGTCGCCCACTTAGTATTTCAGTACGCTATATTCAGTATTTTTGATACCCAAAATGGGAATTTATTGTTACGCGATTAAATACTACCCTTTTTTTATTTAGTGTACATGGGTACATTTTGTAGATTCTTACAAAATTATGAAAGTAGTATAATTTAGGACCAAAATATCAAAACCTTTCGGCTGTGCTTTAAAAGTCAACAACAGTGCAAAGAGTATAAGTTTACTCTTTGCGCATTTGGAGAAAAGCGATATGTCCTCTCGTTGGAAAGGCCCGCGGCCGACTGATCGTAATAATTTTGCGAAAGCCAATTTATAGGTGAATTTTAAAAATTCCTCATAAATAATTAAGTGTAAATATTGATAAACAAAAAATGCAGTGTTTTAGACGGTTACCTTGTTATTCTCATTTAAGTAAGGAGACGTCTTTAAAACCTTCGAATGCTACTGAAAAAACGTGTTAAAAGGTACCGATTTAAGCATTTCTTAATATCTTATTTTTTCTGTAATTAAAAACATTTTTGTAATTTTTGTTCTATAGGGCACTCCTTGACGATACAGACAATAAGTTAAAAAATATATATGAGGCGTATTCTCATTCGATAAAGCTGAAACTTTCGTGAAAAATGCCACTGACAAGCAAATTTGTAATTCCGCTTGAACAAATTGTCTTCGTATAAAAAAAACTGATCATATATAATTTTTTTCTCTCTATACGACACTAATTTAAGATTTTTACTTCCTAAATCTAAGGTCATCATCAATAATAATGCTTTCATTCTTTAGATTTCGCGTTTGAAAAACGCTAAATTCCGATAATTCGTTCGAAATCAGATATCGTGTTGTAGTTAGGAAAAGACGTAGGCGATTCTTAAGTTTAGTGCAATCGGCCATTAATCTTTCACATAGTTTATAGCTTTTCTTTTCAATTTAACTTTACATTTTCTCTTTATTTCTACTTACTTTCTATTAATATTACCCTTTTTTCATACATTTTTATTTAAAACATCTTATTTCTTGTTTTTCTTATCATGTTATACATTTAGGAATGTAATACATAATTATTGTAAGTATACAATAACTATTACCTATCTTACAGTAGTATTATATTATTTACATACAATTTCGGATGCTAAAAGTCAGTATTCCAAATATCGCTCTAGCATCCTTTCCTAATTCTTGTTTTTCTTATTAGTTTTTGTGACAATATTTTTGCAAAATACAAGAAATGCATTTCAATTCTTGCTCAACATTATTTCTTCAATGTTACTTAAAGGTATTTTTGCATCTAGTACATGTTCTACCTCATATATCTATCTTTGGCGTATATGGGACAATCTATTACAAGGTGGAGGAAGGACTCTGGAGTATCGGGATCGCAGGAGCACGATGGGTTATCCTTGCACTTGAAACGACCCAAGTACTCGGAGAACCCACCGTGCCCTGTCAGTGCTTGTTGAATTTAATTTTAAAATTATAAAATCAAACTAAATTTATTTTATTTTATTAGACAACATCCCAAATATTTCTCTGATTCCAAAGAAAGTAGGTAAAGCACTTGTGATAAGGAAACCAGAGACAACGATGGAACTACAAGACCCAGACCTGAGCCAATGTAGAAAAGTTAGTTTTTCTAAATTGACCCAGCCGGGGATCGAACCCGGGTGTCGCCATCAGCTCTGAGGTGAGGAGAAAGATTCTTGGGAGATAGCGACGCCTAACCGGTGAACCGGTTTGGCGTCGCTATCGGCGGAACCGTTTGCGAAGGTTAAGCAACTTTTGCAAGGGTCGGTCATAGGATGGGTGACCAGAACTGTATTATCTCGAGCTTAACGTGCTTTCCAAGGCACGGAGGGCTTCGGAAGGCACGTTAAGCCGTTAGTCCCGGGTGCATTTGCAGTCATTAACACCCACCAATCCGCATTGGGCCCGCGTGGTGGGTTATGGCCCATCCTCCTTATCCACCCATAAGTAAGGCCTCTGCCCCAGCTGTGGGGACATTAAAAATGGCTGATGGTCAACCGGTGTACAAACCACTCCCATAGAGGTCGTAAACAATAATAAAAAGTATTTTTTCAGTAAAATCATACATGCAGTTAAGAAAATAAGGCTTCTGACCGACATTGAAACAGCAAGATTGGTTTACTTCAGTTATTTTCATAGTATTATGACCTACGGTTTGTTGTTGTGGGGCTCAGCTGCAAATATTAATAACATATTCATCTTACAAAAAAGGGCAGTGCGCGCTATATACAACTTACGGTCTAGAGATACTCTTCGTGACCTATTTAAAGAAATTAAAATATTAACGGTTGCTTCCCAATACATCTATGAAAATATAATGTATGTAAAGAAAAATTTAGATAGCTTTGTAAAAAATAGTAATGTTCATAAACTCAATACAAGAAACAAGAACAAACTTGCTGTTCCAAGGCGCAGACTGCATAAAACTGGAAGCTCTTTTTTATGTAGATGTATTACCTTTTATAATAAGATACCACAACAAGTCACAGAACTGCCCTTGGAAAAATTTAAAAATACTGTTAAATCCAATTTAATGAGTAAAGGTTATTACACTGTTGACGATTATTTGAAGGATAAAAAGGCATGGGCATAGCTTTTGTATTGTTAATTATTACTCTAATACCTCAGTATTGATTAGAAAAAGTCCGGGGTTCTTTCATAGGTCTAGATAAAAGTCCTTTAATTAAACTCGAATCGTGATTTTCTTTTCTAAGTATAAAATTGTGAGAAGTATCCTACCTACTTAAAAACGTACTACTGGCTTCTTGACTCGGCGACTTAATATGGGTAGCTTTAGTATGTCATGCTCACTTCAAACATTTCTGCGGTGGTGTTGTGTGAGGCGGGTCGTTACGTTCCCTCAAATATGGTTGAGCGAAGCGATGGCTGGTTTATGCGTCATGCTCGTGAACGGGTGCTGCCACTGGGAATGGGTCTGCTTCTGTCTGCTTGTATTAAGGGCGTCGGATAACTCGTATATAAAAGATCTGTTTTATATTGTCTGTATGTATGGCACTTCTTACTCAAAAAATATAATTCTTAATAGCTTACCTTGTTTTGATTTATTTAATTGCAATATTTTTACTTTCTATAGTCAGTAGTTTAGTGAAAGACCTATGAAAAGCTTTTGGATATAAATTTTCAATTCGATGGCTTAACATGGGTAGTCTTAGTATGTCATGCTCTCTTTAATCATTTCTGCGGTGGTGTCGTATGAGGCGGGTCGTTACGTTCCCTCAAATATGGTTGAGCGAAGAGATGGCTGGTTCATGCGTCATGCTCGTGAACTGGTGCTGCCAGTGGGAATGGGTCTGCTTCTGACTACCTATCTTAATGCATATTGAATTGTATGTTTTTCTTTTATTTTTATTATTGTAACAGCCTAGACTGAATAACAAGTTCAAACTTTGAATTTAGCTTAAAATCTGTAAATTGATTAAGAAATTTGAAACTCATTAAGAAATGAGCTAATTCAATAATGTTATTTATTTGTTAATCTTTGTTAATATAAAGTCTGGAAACGATATACATATTTGTCAATATCGTTCCATCTGATTGATAAAGCTGACAAGATTTTTGCGCCCATTTTTCTTGTCAGTTAAAAGACGTCATAATGGGTGGTAGGGTAAAAGAATTGACGATTTAAAAATGCTTATTATGTGAGCTTATTTAAATAAAATACATTTCATTTCATTTCATTTCATCTGAAGTTATACTTTCCCGAGGTAGAACCAGAACATCCTGTATATGATATACTAATTTTCGCCCCCTTACTTCGTCTGCGTGGATATTCGCAAAATCCCTAGTGAATTTTTGGCCGGGATATAAGTATCTTATGTTTTAATTCAGAGTGCGTTCGTTAAACTAGGGCCAAAGTTAACATGGCGTTAGGCTACACCTTCGAGCATCGCGGCTTCGTAAGAAGCCTGTCTTACTCTAAGGGCTACAGTCTACACGGACTAACGTCATTTTAGCTCAAATCGTATTCAGTCAGAATGACAGTTTAACGTTTAGTCCCACCGTTTAAGGATTAAAAGGTGCATTGTGATGGGTTTACAAGCATTAAACCAGTTTTGTTAGAATAGTCTTGCACCCCAGTTTTGTGAAACATCTCTGAATAAGACAGGGTGTACATTCCAAATCCGTCGTTTGTGCGAGATTGAGTAAAAAACATCTAAACTTCTAAACATTCAAACTTTCACATTTATAATATTAGTAGGGTATCCTTCCGTTCCTGTTCGTCCCCGTTCTCACCCTGTTCTCTTTCCTGTTCCCGTTCCTGTATTATTATTCCATCAATTCCATATAAAAATACCATCATTTTGGGCCCGATTATTTTTAGGTTTATTTAACCTATTTACCCTTTAAGGGGTTAAAATCACGAAATACCGACGTGTTTGCTTAGTTTTTAACACCCATTTAGGGGTTGAATCATGGCCACCGTCTTGGACTTCAAAATAAATGTTAGTTTTGCAATCAATATCCGATAAAACCTCAATAACAACAGCTGTATTCATTTTTGCAGTCAATTTGACCAGTTATCCCTGAGGGGTAGTTTCGGAAAAGTGGCATCCTGTATATGATATACTAATACTTGATTTCTAAATATTTTTATGCAATATTTCGTTACATTTTAGTAGTTATAACTTATTGATTTGCACAGGTTTTATGAAGTTAGTAAATTACCTATTTGTGTGTGGTATATAAAAAACAAAAGGAAGTAAAGCCTATCTAACATTTACCGTACGTGAAATTAAATTTTATTTGTCTGGCTAACCCTGAAAAGGTGTCCTTGATAGTCCAAGGTTACCTCCTCCTTCCCCTCTCATACGGTACAGAAGGCAGCACATCAATGATGTCGATACCCAAAGTAAGTCAGTGAATTTAAATAAGGACATAGGCATTTTGTAACCATAGTGAAAAGGTACACAATATGAAAAAGTTACTCTAAGTATTTTAATTTAACTATTACTGTTTATATTTTTTAATCTAAGTAAGTAAGTACCTATTATTTATGTTACTGCTTCACAATTTATGAATTTGATTCGTAAACCTTACTTAGTATAATTTCCACTCTGAAATTGTAAAACTTAGGGGAATAATGGTTTGCTTTCAGCTGCTAACATCAGTGCTAGAAACGTGACCTCAGCTTCCCTAGTAACTAAGACCTTAATGGAAAATCCCGAACAGGTGCGCGTTGCCAAAGTGAAAATAAACCCAGAAATGTCGAAGTTCATATAGAGGAAAACCTGCGTAGCCTTAACACTACGCATGCGCGCCCATCATCGATCGAGGAAACCGACGCCGTGGGCTCATTGTGCCCGCTGTTAACACATCGGTGAGTACTCTTATGAAATTTCCACGCGAAAATTAACCGTGTACCATTAAAATTAACTTTCCAATAAACAAAGTTGAAGACGAAGAGTGCATGTACCTTGCGGTGGCGCTGATCATTATTATCGCAAGTTTGGTCAGACTTCACGTAAGTTCGCATTGTTTTAGTCTGTGCTCTGTTCTTCTTTATCTATATTCTATACCCACCTGCCAGCTTCACCTTTAAAATCTTCACTGAGTTAGGTTAGCAATATTCAGCAAAAGTTTTCCCAAATTCCGTTGCAGTTACAAACCTTTTTTTAACTTTAACCGTTTCTAATTTCCCTGATTGTTTTCCCCTTGATTTTTATTATCTAAATGTTAAGGTAATTGCACTGACTCTATTGTTTTTGAAGGCAATCTCCTTTTTTCGTAAACGACAATATCCCAAATGCCACGTCCACAAAGGCGGTCCGTCTACGCAACAGGTTCGCAAAGCTCGCGCACTGTATTTATTTTTAGACCGGGTAACATATACCCTTGCGTCATAAGAATGGGTTAAAACATGTCATTATTTAGGTCCTAACTTTGATTGTTTGTATAATAAAAACAATGCGAGTTTTGGGTCAAGATTAACTGGGATGCATACTACTTACCTTTTTTTGGGTTTTGACAAGAAGAAATACAGATACTTACGGTAAACCCCAAAAGCTATTTCGTGTACTTAGCTTTGCGAAAAAAAATGGGATTTACTTTACGTGTTTACTTAAAATTAAGAAAAACAATTTCTATTATTAATAATAATGTTATTGATAGCAATAAAATAAGAGGCTATTGCTACAAATGAAAGTACGTCACAAGCCTATGTTTAGTAGAGAAACTTAATTACTCCTCTAAACAAATAAACCTTCAATATTATGACCAAAAAACAAAAGTTAATAAATAAACAAAAATATTTTTAAAAATACGTAGATATGTAGCATAGTTTATTAAGTTGCGTTCTTAAATCTTAATTAATCTACCATCAGATCTCTTAATGCTGATATGGATTTATTCCGAAATCGAATATTTTTTTAAAGAGTAGTTTTTCGCCATTTTGTTTTTAATTTTTTTTACCGAAACAAAGGGCTATCTGACCATCGGCCATTTTGTTAATTCAAACATCCCGTGTCGTGCATAAATCTATCTAGGGTATCTAGGACACGCGTTGGTTCTAGATGCATCCAGACTTGCGCTGTTGCGCTCTCCCGGATATTATTGACCCGTGTTATTTACAACCTAGACTCAATAAACCCTAGGACCTGCGCGGTACCTAACAAACCGATTAACAGCAGCTACGCAGTTGCACAAAATGCATCCAGCAAAAGTGACGTGCCTAAATTTCCTCCTTAAAGTAAAGACTTAAGGTAGGTTTCAGCTTAACTGGTTTTTGTCTTCGTGGTATCAGATAGGAAACGTTGTTGTTGTGATAAGGCAAAGCTCACGTATTTCGCGTTCGGTTTGCAGTGACGTGTTTTGGCCGTATTAATATCGCTGTCGGAAATCGATAATGCCACATAACGCTGTCTGATTTGACAATGAACATCAATTATGATTATTGATTGATTGATCTGTATCTCAATAATTTTACAACAATACCTGTAATGTGTTTTTTTTTTTCGTTTTCGAAAATTAAGCGGATTATTGTTCATAAAAGGACAACATTGTGTTATTGTATTGTTATTGTTTATTTATTTATCACATAATAAATTTTACTTTTTAATAAAAGCTCTCTTAACCAGCTTTAAGTTTTCGGGGGTGAATACCAGCAGTTTTACTTTTTGGTTGGTGGTAGGGCTTATTTCAAATCTGCCTGGCTAGCTATCACTAATCTTATCTAAGTCTAACGCCATATCAACTATTTTAAAATTGTTGTTTTCCGGCAGTTAGAGGTAAGATAGCCAGTTCCTCAGTGATGAGGATTCCGGGTGTAATGCGCTTCCACCTTCGGCCTTACCGTCACTTAACACCAGGTGCGGTAAAGACAAAGGATCATCCGGTTAAGCATAAAAAAATATAATAAATCATATAATTCGTTCCTGCCCAGAAAGTTCAGATTTTCAACATTTTCGTGATTGGCTTATTCTGACCGTGTTGTTGGGCCCATTATTAGTAGATACGGCTTATAATCGAAACGTACCTAAATATTGTTATGTCAAGGTCAACCAGGATGTCCATGATACTCGTACTTCCACAACACGCCACAAAAGTTTTATTCATTTAATTAACTCAAATATTACAATATTGTAGAACCTTTTTTATTATGAAAAGAAGATCGGCATAAACCAATTTGACTATCAATTTTCATAAACAGTAGACGATTACTTAACATATTTTGATGTTGTTAATGCAAAAAAAGATAACTTGACAAGTTTTCTTGCCAGCTTAAAGTCACGTCCAAAAAGCATAATTTTTCCCTGGGAAAATCCCAAATTTCTTTACATTGTTCAAGCAAAAATATCAAATTCAAAGGACAGATAGCCTTTCTTATTTCGAGTTTTAGATAAATGAGTTTCTCATATTTCTCATCACGGCGGGGCTTATGACAAAATATCAGCACTTCTAAAGTAAAACGTGATAAATGGCCATTGAGTATGGTACAGCGGGCCTACTACATAAAAAAAGAATCGCGGTAATCGGACGATGTTCGTCGTTCGATTTGCTTGATTTTGAACTTTAGTGTCACTGTCCACGGGGCGGCAATATATTTTGACTAATGCATGCTGACGGCGGCAGGCAGGCGTCAATTGCTACCAAACGTTTCAGTTTTCCTTAATAGCATGTCGAAAGCACTTCTTTGGGGCAAATGTCAAGTGATGATGACGCTGTAATTTTATAACATGTAATGAAGTAGTCTTCATTAGAAGACGACGAACCGCGTAGATTGTATTGATTTTATCGAAAGTGTTTTTTTTTCAACTCTATCAACAAATCTACAAAGACACCTCAGAGGATACTGTAAACAAAATTAGCTGCTGATGATGATATTTTGCAAAATAAACATAAGTATGCGTCTCGCAATACGCTTCAGAAGTTACATAGTGCGCACGCGTGTAAAGGCTGATTTACATTATTTTAGTCTTTAGTAGAGTGCTTTAGGAGAGCCCTTTAGTGGAAACATGTAAACGGTCGTCTTATGACTAAGGAGAGTAACGTCCTGTTGCCTTTCAACTTGAATCATCACTTTCCAGTAGCACCCTCTGCACGCCCGCGCTGCCCGCTTACCCCCCGCGCGACACTTTCCTCGCACTGGAAGCATGTAAATTGACATTTTCGTAGCGTATTTAGTAGAGTGCTTTAGTCAAATGACACTGTACTGAAACCATGTAAACGCTCATTGGAAAGCCACCAAAACTACTAAAGCACTCGCATTCGAGTCGACTCGCACGCTACCAAAGTACTCTACTAAAAATAATCTAATGTAAACCAGCCATAATGACGAATGCAAGACAAACGCATGCCGCATCATGAGGATACATACAAGATGCAAACAACCGGTAAATAACGAAAACGTGCACAGTGCTTTAGCGCTGGGCCCTGCGATTGCGGAGGTTAAACAACTTTCGCACAGGTCGGTCATGGGATGGGTGACCAAAAATTTATTATCTCGAGCTCCTCCGTGCTTCAGAAGAAACACTAAGCCGTTGGTCCCAGGCCCCAGCTGTATTTTTAGTCGCTAATCTAATCACCCACCAATCCACTTTGGGCCTGCGTGGTGGGTTATGGGTCATTCTCCCTAGATAGATACCCATAAGCGAAGGCCTGTGCTCCGCAGACATTAAAAATAGCTAATGTCGAACATGATGATAATCATGTCATCGAGTGGCACGAACATTTTCAGATTTTCGCAATTCTTTTTATGTAATACACCCTCAGAGTCCTTCGTTGAAAGAATTTCTCTTTTTATGAAAAAAGTTAAAGGTTACGTGACGCAAATGACGTGTCACGCAATGTGATTTATTATGTAAGCTAAGTAATGTTTATACTTGTTGTCTCCTTAAAGTGCTTGAGATTATATTTTTTTTATAAATCGCGATTTCAGTTTCTAGTATAATAACAAGATAAAAGTTAAAAGGAAACACCACGGTCGAGAAAATTGAAAAATTTCTAAAGAAAATTGACAAAATCAACGTCCCCTGTTTTCTCTTCCGAAACTAAACTAATTTAATTAAATACTTTTTAGGGTTCCGTAGTCTAAATGGCAAGAAAACGGAACCCTTATAGATTCGTCATGTCTAACTGTCCGTTTGTCTGTCTGTCTGTCCGTCCGTATGTCACAGCCGCTTTATTCCGAAAGTATTAAGATTACATAGTTAAAACTTGGTAGGTAGATGTATTCTGTTAACCGCTTAACGATTTTAACACAAAAATAAGGGGGGGGGGGGGGCTCCCCATACATGAAACTGAAACTGAAAATTTTTTTTTTCTTCAAACCAGTGCGTGCTGGGCTGGGAGTCTATAGATAGGTATTTAAAAATGACATTGAGGTTTCTAAGACGAGTTTTTCTCAAAGTCAACCGTTTGAAAGATAAACACTACCAAAGCGTTAAAATGTGTGCCCCCCCCTCTCTAACTTTTGAAATAAGAGAGTGAAAAATCGAAAAAATATATATACTGTAGGTCTTAATAAACAATTTCAACAAAAATTGGTATGAACGAGATATAATAATTAGTTTTTGAGATATAGCACATTTTCCAAAATCGCAAATATAACTTTGTCATTCATACCAACACTGTGAAAAACAAAGTTATTTTTGTAGACGAAAAATGATAGCAGTATTAAATATGGTATGGTATAAGGTAACTACGGAACCCTACGGCGCATTTCATTAAAAATATAGGATTTCTTTGGCTGTGTTCCTATGTTTGGCTTTTTTTATATAATCTCGTAAAAAAAATATTCCTGGATGTCTAAACAATGGCATTTTTTTTGGTTATAGAAGATTAATATCTCTTTTAATAATTAGTTTATGAAAACAAAGGAAAACATAGGAATACAGCCAAATCTTTTTACTGAATTTTAATGAAAAAAAGCTTTTTAAAAAAAGCACAACCTCCTTCAAAAATCTTAAAAAACAGCTCTATAAAAAGCAAGAAATAATGTTCAAATCAATTAATTAAAACACGTCTATTGAAGTCGGGTGGAGCTGGAAGTATTTTTTTTTTATTTATTGTATTGTTTATATTCTTAAAGCCCCACCCGACTTCAATAGACGTGTTTTAATTAATTGATTTGAACATTATTTCTTGCTTTTTATAGAGCTGTTTTTTAAGATTTTTGAAGGAGGTTGTGCTTTTTTTAAAAAGCTTTTTTATTTCAAACTTTTTTGTGGTAGGTATGTAAGTGATGATTTTATAAAATAAAACGTTATGTTTCACATTTTTCAATGGTATACCCCGAGTAACTCAATTTCCACAAGAGTTCCGTTGGGCCTTCGCAGTTCAACCCTAGTCCAGCACGTCCTTGACAATAAATAGGTTTTTAATTTTGAGGAGTTCCCTTGTGTATCTTCAAAATCCAACGTCCAATACCAATGAAATGAATATGGTATCATCTTTAAGGTATCTTCTTTCAAACAAAAAAAGAATCATCTAAATCGGTTCATAAACAAAAAAGTAATGGTTGAAAATCCGCCTGAATTCATATAAAATGGTAACAAAAACGACAGTTTTTTCAAGATTACTTGAAAACTACTGAACCGATTTCAAAATTTTAAAAAATGGGACCTACTTGGAAACAAATGTCATGTTATAACGTTTGAATCATTTCAATCGGTTCAGCCGTCTTCGAGTAATCGGTGTACATACATAAATAAAAAAAAAATATACGCGACGAATAGATAACCTCCTCCTTTTCAAATTTTTGAAGTCGGTTAAAAATCTATTAAATCGGTATAGTTTTGGAGATGGAAACAGGGGACTACAAATCGTTGAACTTTCTATAGGAATTTAGCTTTCAAGAAATATAAGCAATGTTTTAAAACAGTAGTATGAATTATCGATCAGTCCCGGATTTAGGTAATACGAGATCGCAATACCAATGAGCAACCGAATAACAATCGATAGATCAACCGATAGTATCGATTGCACATATTCGGCTTTTCCAATGGGAACCGAATCATGATGCGAACGATTATTTATTCAGATGATGGGTGATCATTTGAATCATCGAAATACCTAATCGTTGCTTATTACGCACAAGCGTGTTTAACAATAAACTGTGTTTTGCTTACTCTTAACAACATTATTGATCATTAATCAATTTAGATTGGGTTGATATAATTATCAACCCAGTCTAAATTGAGTAAAGATTACTTTCTTTCCCAATTCAAATAAATTAGTAACTCATATTATTTTATAATGGATATATGGCAATGTTGCTCTGCCGAGAAAGCACATAAATTATTAAGTAAGGCGTTTCATCAAACTTTATAGTACGTTGTGATGAAAACGCCAAAAATTCAAACGCAATCAAGTAAGATTTTCGCATAATATTTTTCAAGCAAATAATATTCAGAAACATTTACTAGGTAGGTATCAGACACAAATTATGCCAAAGATTTCTAAGCAAATCCGTACATTTTATACCTAAGACAGTATTGCTTAGTACTTACCAATAATTTACATAAGCATATAAGTTACTAATGCGTGCTATAAAAACGAGCTATAAGCGTAATGCATGACATCCACCAGTGGCCTATCAGGCGATCACTGTCGCTTTATATAGTTCCTTCGATATAAAATTGGAGTTACGTTACTACCTTAGCGCCCCCGCAAGACAAACTGGTTGCTACTTTAACAGTGATGCGTATGCACTCGCCAATTTGTCGATATAATAGAAAACATTAGTTGTAGGAGCTCTGACTGTAATCAAGTTAATAACAAACTATAAAAAACTTATATTTTTTTAAAGGTATTTGTCCGTGAGCCCACGACAGTATTGCCTACGTCATATGACATCACGATGAAATGCATGGCACACGGTAGGAAAAGTTGTGCTGAGCGAGGATCAGAAGATTATCGCAAATAAAATTGGCCGGAAGCTTGAGAAAATCTTTCATTTCCGGTTAACATTTTAAGATTATATTTACGTCATGTGGCATCAGTAAGAGATCCGTGTCATCATTTAGTTTTCAATCGTAGAGAGAGTAAACATAAGTCTGTCAGTTCTGAAATGGCCGGAATACATTAAACTTAAAATTTTTGTTTTTTAGTACGTTTGTTTACGATTGAAAACTAAATGATGATACGGGTCTCTTACTGATATCACACGACGTAAATATAATCTTAAAATGTTGACCGGAAATGAAAGATTTTCTCAAGCTTCCGGCCAATTTTATTTGCGATAATCTTCTGATCCTCGCTCAGCACAAGTTTTCCGACCTGCATTTCATCGTGATGTCATATAACGTAGGCAATACTGTGGTGGGCTCACGGACTACATACATAATGGGCTCTTTACATGAGTCGATTTTAGTCATCATCTCTAGTCCTAGCAAGTCGCTTCCAAAATTGTATCGCAGCTGATAGCGTTGATGTCGTCTATGTAGTTGATGACGTAACCTAGGTAACAATATATAATAACGTAGTTCCAGTTTTCGCCACCGGATCAGATAATTTTGTTCAGTCACCTGCGGCTAGGGTTACCATATCTCAGGATTTGTCCTGAGATCTCAGGATTTTTAGACTTTTCTCAGGATGGCGGCTGGATTTTGGGAAGCTCAGGAAATCTCAGGATTTTTCAGAATTTTCAATAAAATACAGTACATTTTAACTTTTAAAAATTAGACTTCTAATATTAGTAATAAAGTGCACCAAAATAATCAAAATCAACAAAGAACTGATTAAGTACTAATAGAAGGAGAAATAAGCTGGCATTAGTACCTACTTACCCCCCCACCCTACTTGCCATTTACACGGTATGACACGGTCGATTTCATTTTCGCCGTGCGGCTTTAGTCGCCCTAGTAAATATCCCATTAGAAGAAGTTTTAATAGCAACACAATTCAGCTAAACGTGCAATTAAGATACCTTTGTCTTAAAAAACAAAAGTCTGATCTCATCTTTTAAATTAATAAAAAATAAACCCACCAGTTGCATTCCAGTCATAACTTTAGCCGAAATTAAACCCTCCAATTCGAAAACGTACAGTCAAATAGCTCACAAACGGCGTTAATGTGATTTTTATTAACCGTCTTTATTGCTCATTAAACTCAATACACCATAATGGATAATAAAAAAGAATTTATACATCGATATTGTTGTATGGACATCACGTTGGTTTATTCCCGCTGGCCATATTAGCATCATCAATCGAGACTGGTTTGCGTGGTGCAAATGCTATCTATCAGTTGTAATACTAAGCAACGATGGCTAGTCCCTGTCTAGTGACTAAGTTAAGAGTCTTGAGTTAAGACTTCCGGGCGTACGTCTTGTTATGATAGTGGTTGTTCAGCCACATTATGTTTGTATATGACTACCAGAGGATATTTTTATCTACAAAGAGATTTTATAACCTTCCTATAAAAAATAAATACCCGGTTCACGCAATTTAGGATTTAAAAACTACTGAGCTAGTCTGTCGGAATAAATAGGTATTTATTTGTTTCACTTTTTTTTTCTATCCAGTATTTAGCCATTGCTTACCTTTGCTTAGTTACTCTTAGTTTTCCTAGCATCTGGTGTTTAATGCCTAATCGTACGTATTTCATTTAAATTAAGGCTCTTTACTCTTTTGTCGGTACAGCAGCGGTAGACATCGCCTTGCTATAGTAACTTATCTCGGTAACCATGGCAACCTCGCCTGTTTACTATGGCGAGACGATATCGTACAGCTGCCGCGCCGACAAATGAGTAAAGGCTCTATGACTGACCATCCACATTTTATTTTAACATTTAACAAAATAATTGGAATTACTCATTTGTCCACAAAGTGCCCATCTACATTTTGTAACTTATATTTTACTTGGTCAAGAGCACTAAATACTCTTACATTATGAAAGTACTTCTATTACGAGGATTCGGTAAGGGAAATAAAAAAACATTTATAACATGCGAATAATCTCCTTAATGGCGCAAATGTCTTTAAACTACAGTGATCACTTACCTGCAGACAGCGTGCAAAAAAAAACAAAACAAGAACATCTCGGACAAGTGGGAAAACACCAGATTGCGCGGGCGGGACGCGCCGACAGATTGCACCCACGCCCGGCGCCCGCGCAGGTGTCGCCCTACCCCGATCCTTACATAGACTAATATGCAGAACGTGCTAAGATTAATTATATACAGTACGAGGCAAACATCTTGACACTTTTGCGTTGGAGTGGGGATAAGTTCGCGTATATGCACTTGTGAGCGACGAATAGCGCGCGCCCCTCTTCCGCCGCCCGCCTACCTCACCGCTATACATACCTAAAATACACGTTCTGCGCAATCCCCACCCGATTTCAAGTTGTTTGCCTCGTACTGTACCAATCAATCATCTTCAGGATGCTACGATTATACTTAAGGTGAGAGAGGGAGGTCAGGAAAATCTTTTTATAAAACTTTTGACCCTGACTGGACTTTTATTCGGTACCTGTGAGATGACAGTCCAGACTCAGCATTGAAATTGAATCCAGACTCAGCATTGAAATTGATATTCATCATAGTTCGGGTTGTCCCAGAAATTATTTAAAGAAAATACTTGTACCATCCTGTACTAGTCAACAATGTTTTTTTATCTCTTTTTTACTTAATTTTCGTTTCAGCTTGGGCGAATATGCTTTCGAATGTCCAGCTGTCCGTTTGTTCTCGACTTGTGAAATTATGTGAGCAGGTTCTTTGATTATAAAGATTTTTGTCGATTCATTTTTTCGTTTTTTTTTTCAAAATGACGGAGACTGATATGGGGAAAATCACATTTCAGCCAATTCGAAAAATGATCAAAAATATCACAAACGCCAGGTTATACAGCTCTACAGAGCCACTAGTATTCATAGGACCTTTATAATTTATACTTCACAAAATTTTACAGATAATTCTTTTTCATCTTAGCAATAACAATGCAGATAGGCATTAAACTCCACGAGTGCTCCTAATCTTTGCCGTTAGAAAGCCTCAATGGACTTAGTGAATGGACGCATGTTCTGAGTCGAGCCTAGACCGCGTCCTCTGCTCAGACCGGTTGCTATCTACACTTAGCATCGTATACAGATGGCCCTTTAGACTTACATGCGTGTAATGTTCCATAGGCATATGTTGCACTTTTTATTATACCTGTAAACTGGGGTGACTAGCAACTTGCGTTGTGCTAACAACTGACAGCGAAATTTTCGATAAAAAAAAAACAAAATGACCATATTAATTTTATGATTTTTTTTTCGATTGAAAATGTTGCTGTTGTTATTCACCACGCAAGTTACTAATCTGAGTAAGTAGGTACCTACACCATAAACTGGGGCTTACGTAGGTACGTACTATACGTATCTCTTGTACCTAATAAACCTACACTACCTACGTAGGTACCTGAATGCACTATTGTTTATTTAGTAAGGATCAACAACAGCTCGCAAAATATTTACATTTATCGATTTAGACTGATTTGGTTTTTTTAACCTTGAGTGATAAATGGCAAAAAACTCAGTAACTAAAAAGCTACCAGTTTTTTTGCCATTTTCTTTTCAATCAAAGGAGATTATAACCATTTGCAGAGTGCAGTTGCAAATGTGCAGTCTTTCAAGATTCAAATAACATTAACCCATTTATTGACATCCTCAATTCTAATTATATTGCAATTGAAATCTATAAAATATTCATTAGTCATAATTAAGTAATTTAATTATTAAGGTACTTGGTACACTTCCCTTTCAATAACATTTAATTTTATGTTATAATTATTGTAAATATAACTCTGCTAATACGACTTGTCCTACTAATATTATAAATGTGAAAGTTTGTGGGTTTGGATGTTTGGATGTTTAGATGTTTGGATGTTTGTTCCTCAATCACGCAAAAACTACTGAACGGATTTGGTCGAAATTCGGCACACAGATAGTAGATAGCCTGGATTAAAACATAGAATACATTTTATCCCAATATTCCCACGGGAACGGAAACTACGCGGGTGAAACCGCGGGCGGCCGCTAGTTACTAATAAAAACACATTTCTACTCTGTATCTGTTTTGCAAATGAATGGATCAGAAGACAATCGTTTTCGAATGCATTGGCACAAATTATAAGTCTACAGAAGGGTCACTCGGAAGAAATATTGCTATTTTCCGTACACACAGATATATTATGTACAACCCGGTCAAGTTAACTCGGGACCTGAAGCGCGATAGACCCCTCTCGTTTTCTCCCTCCCTCACTAGACTGTCGTCAATTTTTTTAAAGTTTTCGATAGATTATCTATAAATTATCGCTAACAAATGTACTTAAGCTATTGGCATGTCAATAGTGGCGTGAGACAAGGAGAAAACGAGAGGGGTCTATCGCGCTTCGGGTCCCGAGTTAAGTCAACCGGCCCCCTGATTATCTAAAAAGAAACTATTTAGCGACCGGTTGCATTTGACATCCATTGCTACTTTTCATTGGTATGTTTTTTTTTACCCCAAAGAAAAGTAGCAATGTATTACGTTCATCTGGGAACTGCGACCGGTCGCTAGGCGGTTTCTAATTAGATAATCAGCCCGCGGGTTATACAGACGATCTCAGGTTTAAGTAAGGTGTAGCTTCCAAGCACAATTATTGTGCTTGGGAGTAATGTCGGAATTATTGTCGGATACGCCCAAAGCGGCGCTTCTGACCACACAGATTTTAATATTATGGCACTGTGTCTTAAAATACCGCTATGCTCCTTAACAACATGTATGTTTTAAGTTTTATTGCTAAGCGTCAGTGTTGCGAAAGCATAGATAAACATTACGAAATATTACTATAGTCGATACGAAGCTTTAGTCGAGTCGTGGGATGATATGCTTATTGTCACTAATAGAGCCTTTGTAAGTATAATATCACGCGATTTTACTTCGAAAGTCGCCTACGAATAATGACTTTAAAATAAATCAGAGGTAAGCTATGGACTTTAGCGCTTTCCATTTTACCTTTCCAATTCTTAATGCTATATGTTTAGGAACAGAATACAAAATACTCTTAAATCTGTTGTGGAAAAGTGAAAAAAAAAACTAAAATATATAATAATTTCAACAAAAATGATTTAGACCATGCGACTAGGTAAACATTAATCTAAGTAATGTACATAAATCTATTTGTGGAAAAGTGAAAAAAAAACTAAAATATTAAAGAATTTCAACAAAAATGATTTAGACCATGCGACTAGGTAAACATTAATCTAAGTAATGAACATTCTATCCAAAACGGTTTGTCTATTGCCAGGAATAGTTCACTCTCAGCCAGAACGTAAACAAACTAAATAAGCATTGTCGCTATCTGCAAACGGAAAATTTAATTAGCCATAATGAATTCAGTGACGTACTACCATAACACAACCATAACGTCTCTTCAAAGGAGGCCGCGATCGAAAACGTTTTGATAGCATCTCAATCGAGAACCACACGTGGGCATACAATAGGATAACGCCTGCTTTTTTATTTACAAAAACACCAGACAATGATGTTATGTCATGTCAAGTCGTGGATCAGTTGATTGATTCACGTCATTCGTGCAAGTAAAAATTGTGGCAGAAAAAACGGATTAGTCGGTCGCTATGCGCACGAACGTTGATGACTAACTCTGTGGAACCTCTTGATGTGCGTTTTTGTGTACATTCAAGAATTAAATTCATTCTCTATGAAAGTCATATTAGGAGTTTGAAAGTCATATACCTAACTCTAATTAAACAATGAACCCGAGCTTCGCTTCGCTGGATGGTGTATCTTTGCAATATTAATGTAGGGTTCAAATAGTTAATGAATAAGAAAGTACAATAATATTGTTTACACTGGCAGAAGTTGCACACGTTAATACTATTTAACTCTCCCCGAACAGTTTTAAGATCTAAATCTAACAAAAATATAATCACGATTTATATGCATGCTATTGCCTACCACTAATCAAGATAGACCCATTGTGTAACACAATCAGAGCACAGAGTATCACAATCACACACGCCACTGGGCTAAATGAAATCACTAAATCTATAACCAATGAACCGAAAGTAAGTCTATAGCCTAATCCGGTTAATGAAAACCGGGAAAATCGAACTGCATTTAAGAAAACCTCATAATTTTAAAGTTGTTTTTCTTTTTTCCAGATCCGCAATGGGTACGCACGAAGCATTGGTTTTGGCGATAAGCATCGTAGGCACCATGGCCTTTATCCCCCATGGTTCTATTGGGGAAAAGGTCGGTATTGCCTCACAGTTTCTATTAATTAAATTATTACTATCGTCCAATAATTAAAGATGCTTAAGTTTGACGATTGTATCAGGAATTGTTCGATAACTAATTCGTTATACACCTACTTGTAAAAGCATGCTTGATATAAAAAGCGTATCTACTTACTCATAAGTAACTCAGTCGAAAATTCAACATGTTCTATTAAACCACAGGATCACATCCTAACCGAAGCTTTGCTTCGTGAGGTGGTCGAGCGAATGGGCAAAGAGTTCAACGACGCCGCATCCAGCTACCTGGACTTCCCGTCTAGTGACCGCCATCTCGCCCTCATGGCTCGAGCCAATAAGGACCTGGAGAACGAACAGCTGGACTACGACTCGCTCATTGATGGAAACCCTAATCCTAGTCTGCGTGACCAGGAATACCTGCAGCACAGGTAACCGAAAGATCTTATTTATTGCAACGATATTTTCAAAGCAAGTTACTTTTCTTCTTCCTTAATTGTTTTTACATTACTTCATTAATTCCAATTGAAAAAGAAAGAACTGAAGATTTTTCACGACAAATACCCTCACGTCTTTTTTCTTCACATTACAAAACAAAGGTCTTCTTCCTTAGTAGATTTCTTTGATAAATTGTTTCATCAGTTGGAGGACGTCTGACAGGAGAAAAAAACGATCTAACAGAATAATAATTAATATACTAATCGTTTTCTTCTCCTTAGCTCCCTCTGGGGTCACCAATATATGACTGGAGGTGCCGGTGAAGGTGAGCAGCGCCTCCAGCCTTCAGGAGTGGTGCCCAACCGGCACATGGTGAAGACAGACGCAGTGCTGCCAGCTTACTGCAATCCACCCAACCCTTGCCCTGTTGGATATACTGGTAAGTATACACTTTTAAACTTTCACGTTGCTTTGTACTTATTTAAAATAACAAGATTTAAACACGTACCTACGTAACTAATGATAGGTATTTTCACAATAACCTATTTTCCCGTGACTGTGACCACGGCCGATGCAACTTGGTCGAAACGTCGGGAAAATAGGTAGATATGAAAATACCTGTCATTAATTATGTACGCGTTTAATTCCTGTTATTTTAACTAAATACAGTGTTCGTTACTAAATACTGTTAACTAAAAACAGTTGAAAAACCATTTTTACTATCGCCACTCTAAAAAGTGCGTTTAATTCAACGATAAGAGTGAATAATAAGCGATTTTATTCACTGAGTGAATAAAAATAATTTGAATTTGGAACAAGCGCGCATCATGAATTAGTACAAAAAAGTACCTATACCTACTGGCTGAGCTATGGAGCTATTCCATAAAGCCACAATAAAATTAAAGAAAAAAAAAATCCCGCCAAATTGAATTAGGTTCTTTTAGTGTCTTATCTTTGGGTTCTTTTCTATCTATAAGAGGGAGATTGAATGTTCAGTCTTGCATCAGTCCATTCCATCAGTCTAGTACGATATTCAGTCTGCAAAAATACAACATCTATAGGTACAGACTGATGAAATGGACTGATGCCAGACTGATCATGTAATCTCTCTCTTAGCGTGGTTGTTTTATGTCATTGGAAAACTTTTAATTTCACGCATGGGTCGCATGGGTCGGTCATGGGATGGGTGACCAAAAATGTATTATCTCGAGCTCCTCCGTGCCTCGGAAGGCACGTTAAGCCGTTGGTCCCGGCTGCATTTGCAGTTGTTAACACCCATCAATCCGCATTGGGCCCGCGTGGTGGGTTATGGCCCATCCTTCCACCCATAAGGAAGGCCTGTGCCCCAGCAGTGGGGACATTAAAAATGGCTGATGGTCAATTGGTCATCTATGCTAGGTACCAACCTATTTATTTTCTCACAGTCAATGGTAAAAAGTAGAGTACACAACTCGTGAAAAAAAAAAACATCTCGGTCCTTTGTATCCCTCGAACTAAATTCTCTTTTTATTCACTTGTCGTATAATCTACTATTTTTTTATTACATGCAATACTTATCATCATTCGTTTTTTATTAACCTGTATAACATCTACTTAAGTTATTTGTGATTTATTTATTGACATGTGATCACTAGACTTACTAGGCTTGCATCAACAAGTAGGTACGGCCTCATTTATGACAAGGGCTGCTTTCAGCTTCAATGACCGGTTAAAATTGTATTTAATCTATATGCTGATGTTCATTGTGATAATCTTCGTGGTACAGAAGACCAGGGCTGCATCAGCGAGTTCGAGAACACCGCCGCCTTCAGCCGGGAGTACCAGCTGTCCCAGCGCTGCATGTGCGACGGCGAGCACATGTTCAGTTGCCCGCCCGAGGGGCCCTCCGACCTCGATATGCGGTTCCCTGACCACCACAAGAATCTGGTTGCAAAGAAGTACAAGCCCGATGTGAGTATGGTCTTTATATTGAAACTTTTTTGGATGCTGAAGATACGACTTCATGTCTAAACTGTTGAACCGATCATCATGAAATTATGCATAGACGTTGTCAGGAGTACACAAAAAGACATAGGGTACCTTTCATCTCAAAAGTTCTGTTCCCGAGGGATAGAACTGCCCAATATCTTAGGTGTTGGAGAAGGTTTTAAGGTTGGTGTGCTGTAGATTTTTTTTGGGATTCGGATCCTCAGCGGCTAGGCTGTTTGAATAATACCAATATGTATAGTGATAAGGTGTAGTAAGGTACCATTCGAATTCGGGAACTGATTATATCGGACTGGACGACTTTCATTCGGCTTCGTGACGGGTCTAAAGTTACTGTAGAAGTAAATTTGAACTTTTCTTAACAGATAAAAAACACAAACAAATAAAAAAGTATTTATACTACACCTGCTCGGAAAGTACCTTGATACTTTATCAAATTTACGTTAGAAAGTACGTCATTGCATATCGAACAAATATGCGGGGAGAAAACGCATCTGAGCGGTAGAGAAAAGTGTATGAAAATCCATTTCTTACGTGGTTTTTCTTTTTTAATTTTGGGTAAGACTATGCGCCGGTAACCTAAATATCAAAAGCCAAAAAGTTTTTACAGTGAGTTTTTATCTTCAAGTTCGCAAAATTACATTGGCCACTAGCTGTGTGTCGGATGCTGTCGGGCTGGCAGTGCGACCCTGCGGCGGCAGGATAAACAATTTGAAAAAAGAACATCTGAAAATTGCAGACGCCATTGGCGCCATTTTCAATTTGTGTGTTGTTTGAGGATTCAGTGTTCGTTTCATTTAGTAAAGATTTAGTTTTTTATTTTCCTCGTAGATGTGTAGTATAAAGCACTATGTATCACTCGAGAGAAAGTGCGATTCCCGATCTCTTTCTCCTCTCGGTGAACAATGCACTATTACACGCCCGGCCCGATAGCCAGTTCGTAACAGAATAAATATATTAATTTGTTAATAATTAACATAATATATTAATTTGTTAAGAAAAATATTATTAAGGTTTGAAATAAATAACTTTTTTCTTTTATTTCAGGTGGAAAATCCATATTTGACAGGGGAGCGGCTCCCTATAGCAGCCAAAAAAGGTTTTGATGTTAATGTTTACTAAAATCAACTAACTGTAATGCAATCTATGTCTATTTCACTAATCCCCTAAGTACAGTAAGGGATGCGTTCATATATTATTTTAGAGAGATTTATGCAAAATCGTTCGAATTATTGACATAAAATGTCGAATTTTATCTGTAATTTTATTAAATAAAATAAACAGTTGAGACGCGAAATTTTTTACAACTCCTTACTATACTTACGGTTTGATATCTGTATAATAAAATGTTGCAACCTCATCAACCAGTAAAGAAAATTATAAAGTAGTTAACACCGAAAGTTGGCCCGATCGGCCTCCGCATATTCACACAAGGGCCTTTCATCGCACAGAATTTAATTATAAAAAAAACACCACACGGCCTCTCCTGTGCTTTTCGGCATCTGTGAGTCGATCGTCACCAGTTTCTCGTTATAAAGAGAGAAAAATGTTATGAAAAAATTTTGCTCCGGCCGGTCCTATATAGATTAACCTTTATTCGAATGCACGTCATTGATCGAACGTATAAATAAATATTTTTGTAGGATAAGACATAGAATAGATTTAATGTAAATAAATGTGGTGTTTGTATCATTACAGTGCAAAGCACTTTAAAAAATTCAACTACTATTAGGTGGTTTTTATAATTAAATAATAGGGCGGGGAAAAAAGCCTTTTCGTATTTTATATGTATGAAGTTAATAAACCTCTTTGTTCTGTTAGTATTTGGCTAGTTTTGATAAGAAGAAGAAGAATAAAAAAAATACAATAAAAACAGTTCCTCCAACTATTTGCCATGTTGAAACGAAATAAAAATGAGCCATTATTGTGCAGTTGATGAAAAGTGAATCACCTTAAAGAGCAAAATGAAATAAAAAGATCACTGTGCATGTGTGTTTGTGTGTGTGTGTGTGTGTATCAAGAGAAGAGTGTAGGTACCATTTTTTTTATTATAAGTACCGAATTTTCTACAACAACGGGATCACGACATGACACGCACGTCTACA
Organism: Agriphila tristella; assembly: GCA_928269145.1. NCBI lineage: Eukaryota > Metazoa > Arthropoda > Insecta > Lepidoptera > Crambidae > Agriphila > Agriphila tristella. The sequence continues at coordinate 23,155,232 of OV743439.1, forward strand.
AAATGGCAACAAGTTATAAACAAAACAGCATATTTGTAATCTTTGAAAACAAGTCTTAAAATTGTAAATTAAATAGTAAAAATCTTTTTCCCCACCCTATGTTTGAAAGGTTTACCCTTTTATAATATGAGTAAATTGTAGGTATTTATTAATATTATATTATACGTTCGATCTATGCCTCTAGGCTGGTCATGCGAAAAAAGCAGTTTTGTATTTGGGTATACAAAACACATTGATTGACAAAACATTTGTCTTAAATATGATTTTTAGTGAAGTTTGATATACCTACCATTTTTTATTATTATAATATTAGCTGTTAAAACATTAATATATAAATATAAACAGTTTTGATAAACTCCAAATTATTTTGGAGTGCTTTTGAATATTTTAATTTCGATTAAAATATTAATATTAATTTCGATTAAAATAAAAAAAACTAAAAGCATAATTTTGAATGTTTCAGGTTTTACATAGACATAAATAAAACCTGTGTTTTCAGTTGGTAATACAATAATTATTTTAATTAATACTGTATCATAATCATTAAAAACAGAGCGTTCAAAATGCAAATAGGTAATAGTTATGAGTATGACGATTAAAAGTACGAGTAGCAAAAAAGTGTCTCAGTTTATTTGCTTTTTTGCTGCGGCACCAAAAGATCTAATTTGATCTCAGAAAGTAGCTGTAAATAAACTTATTATTTGTTTATTTATTTTAAAATTTCTAGAATTGTGTACATTTATAACACAACTTGTTATTCAAATAATGCAAAACCATTAGAATCACACTAAGTTTTTACTGAAACAACTATGAAATCAGGTAAGAATCAGCTAATATACAAGATTAAAACGTATATATTGGGATAAAAAAATGAATTTAAAAAACTTTAAGGAATGTCTCCTTTAAGTAAAATTTGCCATCATCAATATTTAGGGCGCCTACTTTACCTCCAACTGCCGACTTTTTTTCACCATGTGAGTATATAATATATATAAATATTTTTTCTGGTAAATCAGGAAAAGACAAGCGTTATTTTAATAACACGCTGTATATCTTATTTTGGAATATTTTCAATGAAACTTAAGTCAAAGCTGTGAATTTTATTAGTTGTAAATACAATCGTAAGATTCGTAAGTGTATTTGTTTAACTCTTTAGTTACTTAGCTACTTTTAGTTTAATATGTACTTATCTTTTAAGAGATCATATTTGCACTTATTTCATTAATTGTATCTATATACCTACCTATAGACACAAAATAGCACAGAATTTTTATTGAGTGGTTTAGGTGAATAGGTGTAAAGCATACCTACTGAAAGGAATGATGTATCTTAACTTTTGACTTTAACAAGTTTAGTCTTAACCCTTCATTGCCTCTATGAAGATGTTGCCGGAAAAATGTTGAACGACAGGGACGATAACAGCTAAGTGTGAAGGGTTAATTTTATTAGTTAACATAGATATAAGTAAAGTTAATCATATAATAACTATATTTTAATACGAAAAATAAAAATAACCCAAAAAAAATATTATTTTAGGTGATGTAATAACATATAGATTCATACAAGTATAAGATAGTAGTAAGCTCTATATGTTCTTCAAAGTGTTTCTTCAAAATGTACTTTTCCTAAAAGCAAGCTTATAGGTATGCTATTCCAATAGCACGGCACGGTCCGTGCAAGTTATGAAATGTGCAGGAAGGCGGCGTGGTCATCGCTCTTTTCTGAACACTATATGTCACGGCTAATACCCGAATTGCGGCTACACCTAGGTTTAGCTGGCTAAAACTAGGCGTTGCCGGTAGCTGTTAGAAACCTAGGTGTACCTATACACAACCACTATTCTATTATAATATAAAACTCGTTGTATTTTTTTTATACTTTTTTGCCATATCCTTATTAGACAGTATATTATTTTCATCCCGAAATAGCAAGTATTATGGTTAAATATAAAAGTTTGAAGACGAGTTAAAAGCATACAATCGCGATATTTAAGTTCTTGAAGTGATGTCCATACTCACCCCCAACTATCCGAGTTGCCGGTCGAATGAGGAATGATTTTTACTTACCGGTTGAAAGTGGAAATCATATTCGCCGGTAGAAAAGTCGCCGGTTGAATGTGGAACTACCCGTCCAACAGACATTCCACAAACACAGCTCGATACCAAAAAAGTTATTTTACATCTCTAAGTATAAAAAAACAAAATTATTTGTTAATATTTTCTCAATTAGCCAGTTTTGTAATTCATTAAGGTGATAATATAAAAAAATACAAAACTATTTCGCCTACATTGATTTAGAATGGCAACTTGCACATCATTTTTAAAAATAAAATTATCTTTTATTTGCTTTTAGGCATGGTATTAAATATACTTTTAAACTTTTGCGTTGCATTGTTAAAATAACAGGATTAATTATTATTTATAAATAATAATTATAATTAATTCATGTTATTTTAACTAAGTACCATATGTCAGTAAGTAATATATGTCATAAAATTGTGGTAATTTTTAAAAATATTATGGTCTTCTTTGTAAAAGTTAAATGTATATTATAAAGGGACGAACTATCTGAACTTAATATTGATAAAAATACTAACTACATAAAAAGTGTCTGTAACTTTAGGGTTAATTTTAGTAAGTAATATAAATTTGAAAAATATGAGTTCTTATATTAAATAGTGTAAATATGAATTATTCGTATTCGTGGAGCCGTAACTGAATTTATTAGTAGCAAAAAAATACAGAGCAACGCAGCCGGCGCATTGGCGTAGTATGTACATAATTTTAGTAAATAATTTAATTAAGTGACATAAGGTCATCTTTGTACGTTAATGAAAAATATGTTAGCACCTAAGGAAGATTAATAGAAACAGATCAAATGAAAAAAAAAAACATAAAATAATAACATCACACATTTAAAATCTCTGAAATATTGTGTGTGTAATACAGTACGAATCACAAAAGATGACCACAAATGGCCCATCTTCGCATCATAACTTATGATGAAAAAACTTAAGACAAAATAATATTTATATTATAATTCTATATGTATTTTAATTATTATTTTGTCTTAAGTCTTTTCTTCATGAGTTATGATGCGAAGATGGGCGCCATGTGGTCATCTTTCGTGATACGGTATAACAATGATCTACTTAATTTTAATTGTTTATCTATTTAAAAAGGCGCCTTTAAGCAGCTGAAAATATTCTGCCGTAGCTTTATATTATGGAAGGGACTAGGAAAGTATTAGTGTATATTACAGATATATGAATGTAGATTATAAAGGCCGGTTCCCACTTGTGCCACAAACGTGCGATACGTCTGTAATAAACTGCGTAGTTGCTAAGGAGTTTGCGGATGCCCAAAATTCAAAACAAATGCAATTCGAATAAGATATTCTCAAGTTTTGGTGAGTAAAAACTGGTCTTAATTTTAATGAAATGTGTAACAGCAATAAAATAAGTATTTTAAACGTAAGTAAAAATGCGAACCAATTTGTATTGAGCTCATCAGAATTGACTAACAGTTTCCTGAATTTGTCTTTTTAGATAAAACTAAATACATCATTCGATATACTATATCTATGCATTCGATCGATCTAAATAAAACACACGAACAAGAAAAAAATCAATTTTAAGAACTAAAAAACATTTTGAAAAATAATAAAGAAAACTTTATGAACAATGTTGGCAACCGCAGAGTTTTTAACTAACTTAAAAAGTTAGCTAAAAGCTCTGCTTGCCTGTTGCCAGCAAATTATGAAGTGAATGAAAAAAAAAAGAAGTTGAAATTAGGGGCGTGAAGCAAAAGTTTTAATTATTAACATTTCGTTTAAAGTTACTTACCTACACACTTTTTGACGCTTGTGGCTTAAATGGGGAAACGCCTAGAACTGTAAATAAATTTACGTACAATAAATATTCTTGAGGCATAATAATTTGCAGACAATGTAGGTACACTGGGTTTTCCCATGAATGGATGGCCAGTGTTAGATAGCAGGGACCGAATATGTAAGGACGAGATCGGGTACTATACGCACTGAAAGCGCGGGTATAGGTAGTCGGATACGTACAAATTTAAATTTGTAAACATCAAATCCATTACACGCATGATGTTTAACATCATGACCTACCCAACCCATGCTTTTATTGTGATATACAATTTTTAGGTATTCTATTCAGAGGAATTAAGGTTCTTTTATATCTACAGACATTGAGCGTGCCAGACACGTGCCATGCGTGACAGACAAAATAATATTCTTTTGTACCATGTATATAGGTGTATCCATCAAGCGCGCGTGTCCACGCAAAAACGGGCTGGCACGCTCAATCTCTGTTGATATAAACGAACCTTTACTTTCTAATACTTGAAGTTACTAAAGTAGATGTAAGGTATCAAAATATATTAAAATTAGTGTAACTGTTGTAAAAGTTTAAAAATAGATTTCAGTTTGATACTATTATTCTAATATGCATACCAAGAGCTTATGCGTAAAATTATCACGAGGTCGAGGCTCCGAAATTTCATTATAGAACAGCTAGTTCATTATGGAACAATGATAATGATGAGAAAAATCAGGAAGAACATCGGAATAGCATCAGCTTGATGCTTCTAACTTGCGCTACAGCATTAGATTAATTTTAAGTAGTAGATAGAAGCAGAATAGCTAATAGCCCAAAGGAAGATGGAGCGCGCCTTTCTACGCGATAAAGTAAGAAACACAGTAATCCGGAGTCGCACTAAACTGACGTGGGGCGCATCATTGCACAAAAGAAGTGGCGATGGGACGGTCACATAATTATGTCGCTGAACCGATGACCAGTGGAGCATAAAGGTGCTGGAGTGGAGACCAAGAACCGGTACCAGAAGCGTTGGCCGCCAAAAATCCAGATGGTCAGACGACATCCCAAAGTAGCGGGGAAAAACTGGATGAGAAAAGGACAAGACCGAACGGGCGTGCATATAAGGAGGCCTACACTCAGCAGTAGGTGACTTAAGGCTGAAAAAGAAGAAAGAAGAAGCTTAATAATGACCAACATTCGCAAGAAGACAAAAGAACTAAAACTGAGAACAGTCAATCGCAATGACCTCATAGAAATAATTCTCTGTTACAGCTCGCGCAACATAACTTGAACCAAACCATAGACAATGAAGCTTGCGCAGTAGCAATTTTCAGTACAAAAATTGTAGTGCACAGGGCACGTGGTACTAAAAACTGGCTCAAGTTATGTTGCACGAGCTGTACAATAAATAATAAATAAAATCTTAAAAACCTAATAAAATGATACTACCTCAAAACAGCAATCGTTTTATGTTCGGATGATAATAATAATAGCAAGCAATAAAATCGTCAAAAAAATATCTTTCAAAATTACAGTTATATTGCATAATATTCAATCACTGTGACGCAAACTTTCCAAATAGGAAAAAAGGTCTTTATCACATTCAACATCACATCATCCGACTAACATATTAGTCCAGTCAATAAAGTTTGTAGAGTGCGCGACCGGGCAACTAAGCGATTCCTTCAAAAACTTGTTAAGGGTGCTTAGGCAACGGTTCCTGAATGGTGTTCCGCGGAACTCTAAGGGGTTCCACAAAAATTCAAGAGTTGCGTGAATATCGTTTTGTTCTAAGTAAATAAATATTTTTAACTTAAAAACACCTTCTTTTAACGTCAAACTATACTTACAAGATGCGGACACAAAACCAAAAAGCCTAAGTATGGTGTGATTTCACGTAAAAAAACAATGTTACAGTTTACATCTTACTTGAGCTAGGATTCCGACAAAAAACGGTGAACAAAAAGGGTTCCGTTGCCAAAAGAAATCGGGAATCGCTAGCTTAGGGAGTGAACGTACTAAAAGTCCCCTCGTCGAGTGGGATCAAACGGATAAAGCTCTATCTAGGCATTGAAATTCAACCCTTAGAGTTCAAGGTAAAGTTCCAAGTCATCACAATAAAAAAATTACAATTATTTTTGTCAAACATTTTCACCCACTCACAAACCACCAGTGAGAACATAAGCAAACTTAGTGAATGATATATTACAAAGATACTCATTTTAAACAAGAACTTTAGGGCACTTAACACGTCGCGTCGCATGTCTGTAACCAGCCTAAGATCACTTTATAAAGAGAGTACCTATTTGGAAAAATTGCGTTTTCGTAATAGTTAAGCTTAAATTAAGAGCCATTCCCAAGACACGTCTTCCTTAGATTTTATGTATAAAAAAAATATATGTGTCTACATAATATCTGAATATTAAATGAAAGTGCATTGTCACTCTTGTTAATTCAATTCACAAAATTTAATTTTGCTCTCTATTTCCAACTCTTTTATACTTACTTAAAATAATTAGAACAGTATTATTTGGGCTTAATGTTATTAATTTTAAGAAAACGCATTGATTGATGTTTTTTTATATTGCTTTTCGGTTAAGAACATAGAATTTAATTATTTATTTTATATCTTTCTTCATTTTAACAATGCACTAGAATTAACCGGAAATATGAAAAGTGTACTTAGAAAAACTTGCATAAATATTAGCAATAAATTTTGTTTTTTTATATTTTTGTTAATTCTAGTGCATATAATTTTTCCATTTGTGTATGTAAGTAATACTTTTTGATTGACCATGACGGTACTTAAATAATACTAATATAGAATTAAGTTAAAATCTAAATGTAAATATAAAAAAACGTTATGACGTAAACACACGTAACGATCTTTCTAAGCCAAACCGTAGTAAATTAGTCGGATTAGATCTTCAAAATAGATCTATGAAAAACTAATTTTAGTTTTAGTTATGTATAATTAATTTGTATATTTTAACCATGGTGGGAAGTACACCATGGATGCGACGTGTCACTCTAGTCAAACGAGTAGCTTGTAAATACGTAGTCATATAATATATATCAAAGATAAATTTATTTTTCAATTATATTTTTATAAAAAAAAATACTGAAAAAAAATCCAAGAAATAGTTACGCAGCTCAGATAAGGAAATAAACCGCATCTACCTACAATACCTGTCAGCGTTTAAGAACATAATAATACCTCAGTAATTAAAAATAGTTTTTATAAATTTTGGATATGACTTTCAACACAAATATTTGTTTTTTTTATTTTCATGTCATCAACAAAATTAAAAGGCGGTCACAACAAGAATTTGGTTCTATCAGTAGTAGAGTAATATAAACATTGATTCTGAAAAAGAAATAAGCCGAATGAAAAATATTAATTTAACAACTTCGTAGAGAACAGAGTGAACCACAGAACATTCTATGTTCATGTATGTCCAAAATTAATTAAAGAAAGCTCGCCTCTGACGGAGCAAAATTCAAAGATGTGCGGAGCTTCGCAGATTTGATGTTACACGGGTGCCGCCCACATGCGACTTCTACTGGGGGGAAAAATTTTTCTTTGTTCTGTGGAGTGAACAATAATCTTCAGCTGCCTTGAGGGAGAGATATAGAGAGAGGGAGAGAGAGAGAGAAAAAGAGAAAGGGAGAGCATTGTCAACCGTGTTCGTTTTCACGTCTATTTTTTGAGTACCGAATACGACGAAAAAATTATATTAGGTATCAAAAAGTAATTGTTTAACAAAAACAACCGTATATTTTTTAACTCTGTCCTCAAAATTGCAGTTTGATAAAATACTGAAGTACTGGTACTTAGTACTTTTAGATCTTCGCCAGTTCTGAAAAGGACGAATACAACTACTGGTAAGTTACATCAAATAGTACCATCAATGGTACTGTCTAATGGTACCACGGCAAAGGAAGGCAAAGTCATATCCCAATTTATAGAAAAAATACAAGTTAATTATGTCTGATAATAAAAAAAATATATAAATCAATAAACCAAACGACAAAAAACAAAAAAATATTAAGTTTAATCAGCATTATAAATAAATGTAAGTAAACTCATTTAAATAAATCTGTATTTATTTTGTCATCAGTCTAAAATTTTCTCTTATCGAAAATCGATTGAAATTTACCGAAAATTGACAGAAAATTAAATATTTGCTGTGCTATACCAAAATGCTATTGTGTAAACTGCAATACCAATTACTTTTCACTGCAAAATTAGATTTAATCATAAATGTCCGTACTGGTATTTTTAAAGCTATTCATTAAATCGACATTAATTTTCCTACTATATAAGTAAAGGATGATGATGATGATGATAATAATTTATTTATTAGATAACAAACATGTACACATTATTTATGAATCTCTATTTATATATAATACTGTTCTCTATCATTAATATTCCCTAATAAAATGTTACTTTATATTTTATATGAATCTTGCAGTATTATCAGAAGTACAAATAAAAAGTACAGCATAATAATATAAGTTGTGTTATAAGTTTGAACTATGTCATCTCTGTAATTATATACGCACTGTCCTTAAATCGCTGAAGTTAGGGCTTTGAAGGTATAATTTAACTACCTAGGTATATAATTAAGTTTTTATAAGTTAGACTGACTACAACAAGTACCAAAGTACCTCTGACACCGAAAAGTTTTGGTGCTATTCTGTAACAATTAAATCTCCAACCACCTCAAGAGTACAACCAAATTTAAATAGAAATAAAAGTTTGAAAAACCTAATAAATCCACACAGTTCGATTAAAAAATCCCTTTTAAGCCGGGTACTCACTAGCGAATTGTAACCGTAACTGTTACTGAAACTAAAAACCGAAGTTAGTAATCGTCTTGCGCGAGTGGCTCGCACTACGCTCACAGCGAGCCAACAATAAATGTGCGTAAAGGTTTGAGCATTAAATTACAATAAAACTTCGAGCCGATCATAGGTATGTACTATCATGTTATGCCACAAGCCGAACATCTACCATTACTCGTCATTATGTTAGAGCAAAATGTTACATAACATATGGAAATACTCGCTTTAATGCACTAATCTATACTTACGTGTAGATCTTAATTTGTAAGCGACGATTGTTTCATAGGTACACACTTTAACTCGTTCAGTGCTCTCACACTGCGAGCTGGCTGTCCCGCCACTGCTACGAGCAGGCTACAATCATCATTTGAAATACCTATGATGTCTTTTAGAACCGGGCATTAGTTTTTAAAATCAGAGCACGCAGTGTGGGATCATAGAAAAACTCTACATTATAATGATGATACTGCGAGGCTCTATCTTCTAACGTAAATTTTGCAATCTCAATCGCTTTCATTTGACAGATAGACGTGGCACATTGTTGCTTTTTATTGGTAAGTTTTTATTTGTGCCAAAAAGAAGTGGCAATGTGTCACATCCATCGTTCAAATGAACTTGAAGTTCATGTAAGCTTTAATTTGACCGGTGTTTTAACCGATATACCGCCGATTGAAGTTACGGTCACAACTCGCTAGTGAGTACCCGGCTAGGAATAGCACCTGTTGATTTTTTCTTCGCATTCATATTCGGTGTTCGTCGTAATAAATTAGTTACGGTATTAATAATTGTAAATTTAAAACTCAAAATATACTGTGATGCCTGTTAAACATTTACATTTAAAATTATTGAAGTATGTTATGACAATTCATTAATTTTTAGCTTGGTAAGGTATAATACTTTCTGAAATAAGTGAAAATTTTATTTATTAATATTTATTTTAACACACAGAACTATCAATTATGATGAGACGAAATGAAAGTTTCAATATAAATACATAATGTTGTCAAGAAACTAATATACATTTAGAATCCATTCAATTGTAAATTCAATAAAACGCAATACAAGCCATGTAAGTTTGATAATAAAGACAAAACATAAAATAAAACTTTAAAATACATTTAGACATTTCTATAATTTTAAAGCCCTAAAAAATATTTATTTTGTTCAATACATATTCGTTAGTGAATTATTTTCACATAAGGTCCTTTTAATTTATTTAGTATTTGACAGATATGATAAGATATAAGTCATAATATTACGATAGAAGCGGCTAAATCTGCAGCAAATTATATAATAAATTTAAATATGTAATAATAAAAGAATATACTTAGATATAAAAAAACTTGTACTTCAAAACGCGTCTCGATCGATCGGAACAAAAATATAATCTAAGATAAATGTTAAATATTTGTATCATATAATATGTAGTAATATTCAATGAGATGAACAGGTGTGAATTATCGGGGAGTAATGGAACAAATAAACTATGAATATAAGTAATGATTTGGAAATTAGCCTATAAGTATAAAATATGCATAAATAATCATAACCGGTACATTTTGTAAAAAGGCCTCGAAAAATACTGTCAAAAAGCTAAAAAAGACATTTTCCTATTAATTAGCCCTAGAACACATTAGCAGGCGTCAAGCCAATGAATATATACACTGACGGTCAAGCTAAGCAAAGAGCTTATAGCTAGTCCAACTAAATCTTTTCACCTCACCAAATTCCTACAAGCCGTGATAATAAAAAATGTACGTACGAGTACATTTTTTTGTTAACAACATTATACATGCTTCACCTTACCCGCCTTCCCCTACTGAAAGGTTTAGCTTATCTTATCGCCCCCCACTCAAATGGCCAACATTATTTTCGTCTGAACGCTACGCTTATGTACTATTAAAGCTTTATTATGATAATAATTATGTGAGCAATAGACAATCAAATCACAAGTCGCAAACTTATGTAAATTACACACTTTGACGTATTGTATGGAATTAACAAGCTAACAGCACGTAATTTTATACTTTACTGCTTATTTTATTTAAAGCTTTAATAGTAACCTAGTGTTCAAAATGTTGGACATTTGAGTAGGGGGGGATAAGATAAGCTAAACGATACCTATGGTTGGAATTTTCGCTTACTAGTGTGAAATTGTCTTACATTTTTAGTCCTACATTTCGTGAAATCTTTCAGGCTACTTCAGACTTGTTATATATTATTATAAGATCAAACACTTTCTTTGAGTAATCCCGAATGGTTTTAAAAACACGAGGATGCCTTTTAGGCAATTTTAATATTATTTTATTAGAATTAACTTCGATACTAAGTACTGTTGGATTATTTGAGCTGATTCAGATCTAAAATAAAGTAGGGCATGTAATCGTAGTGTGGCTGAAAGCCCAGTAAGTATTAATGTAAGATATTATAGTCTCAAAGGCTTAGGTATTAAGATGTACATTTGAAAATGAAGCGACCCAATGACAGCAAACCAAAGAATAATTGAGGGTTGAACGAACAAAAGTATGACTCTTATATATTAGAAACTCAGTGCATATATTTAAAATTTGAAAGCAAGTTGATTATACATAAAAAATTGTTTAATAAATTTATATTATTCTTATTATAATAAACATTACCAAAGAAACCTAGTCAACCGATGAACTTAAAGTACGTATTGAGTACACAGATGTTCATTATGTTTTATATCGAATATAAACAAGATTACATTTTTTCATTAATAAAGTAAGTAATCATGTGATTTTCAGTCAATGGACAATAAAGGAATGAAAAAACTAGCCAAGTGCGTGTCGGGCCACGCGCAGTAGGGTTCCGTAGTTACCTTATACCATACCATATTGAATACCACATTCATTTTTCGTCGTCAAAAATAACTTTGTTTTTCATAGTGTTTGTATGAATGACAAAGTTATATTTGCGGTTTTAGAAAATGTGCTATATCTCTAAAAGTTATCAATATATCTCGTTCAAACTAATTTTCGTTGAAAGTATTTATTAGGATCTACAGCATAATTTTTTTTTTGATTTTTCACTTTTTTATTTCAAAAGTTAAAGGGGGGGGACACACATTTTACCACTTTGGAAGTGTCTATCTTTCAAACGGTTGACTTTAAGAAAAAATCGTTGGAGAAACCTCAATGTCATTTTTAAAGACCTATCTATGGATACCCCACACGTATAGGTTAGATGAAAAAAAAATTCAGTTTCAGTTCCATGTATGGGGAGCCCCCCCTTAATCTTTTATTTTTTTTATTTTTATGTCAAAATCGTAAAGCGCTTCACAGAATACATCTACCTACCAAGTTTCATTTGTGTAATCCTAATACTTTCGGAATAAAATGGCTGTGACATACGGACGGACAGACAGACAGACGGACAGACAGACAGACAGACATGACGAATCTATAAGGGTTCCGTTTTTTGCCATTTTGGCTACGGAACCCTAAAAAAGAAATAGCGAGGAAATAAATGTGCAAAAACTATCGATTGCTTTAATTAAATTGTTGTAGTGATCATAATGGTTATTTAAGATGTGTTATTCCTAAAACTTTGAATATATTTCAATATATTTAACCTATTATATTACAACATAATTAAATTACGCTTTTCGTGTGTCCTATGTATATTCGTTTCTTTACTTAAACCTATTATTTAAGTATTAATTAACCCTAATAATATTTTTGTAGAGGTTTCGCATGAAAACGAAAGATGAAAAAGGACGGAATACAACGGTTTAGGAAATAGAATTATATTGTGTTTGTTGTACCTATTTTATTAAGTTTTCGATGAACAAAATTATAATTATACAAAACTTAGTATAATCTGGAACTTAGCCTTGTTACTGGTACCATGGGCAACAGCGACGCTTAACCACTGCTAAGGTCAAAATCGCTTGCACGCCGCGCCGTCACAACCATACGTTTAGTTCGTGTAGGGGCGATACGCGCGCACACGAATTTTGTTGCAAACTGGTTAAGCGACGCTGTTGCCCATAGTACATTGTAAAAATAATGATTTACTAAATTTTTGTATGATAAGAGCTGTACTTTTTGTAAATCATATCTTTCACCCCTCGTCGTTTAAATGTTAGAATAGAAACTAAAAATAAGTAGCCTAGTTTGTATATATCAATGAAATCGTGACAGCGCATTTAAATTCTTAGAGTAGAGTATGGTAAAATATAATGGGAATTAAAATTCCTAATTATTTATTAAGTCTAGGCTGTTACAAGCACTTGTGAATGTCATAGAAGCTATGCCATCGGTTCGCGCGCCCTTAACGGGAGACCTTGTAACGAGAAGAACCGGCAAGAAACTCGTCAAGGGCTGCTTTTTTCTCCCTGTATATTCCATATAGAGTCGTCAACATTGAAAAATGACCTCCACATTTAAAGTGAATTAATTTTCCATCACAATAATTAACAAAAAAATTGACACGCACATATGCCCCACTACGGTTTAATAATATTATAACAGACGCTGTAATAATTATTCTAAACGATTTAGCTATTTTTTTTTTCAATTAAGCAAAAAAAGATTTTTTAATTGAAATTATAAACAATTTGATTACCAAAACAAAAAAATACCTTATTAAAAAAAATTATGAGAAATTATACAAACGAAACTAGTAAGCAAAAAAAAATCTTCTAGAGAACATTTTGAATAGGTACCTACATTACTAATATCGTATTTTTTATTAACAACTTTTACGTACATTACTATTAATATTGTTTAGCTTTAAAGTTTTGACCATTTCTGCAAATTAGATAAATAATAAAATAAAAAACATACTTAACTTTTTTATGTGTACATAAAATGTAAACAAAAAAAAGTTAAGTAGGTTTTTTTTAAATATGCTTTTAGCTAAGCTCGGTAATTTTATAGATAGCATACATACATACTATACTTAACAATAAAATTGTAAGTAATGCTACGAGATAACGCAATCGCAAATAATGCAAGTAGGTATATAAGTAGATTTGTACTTAAAAGTAGTAAACATTGTATTTAATTGACGTCTGTGTAAAATATATATTAAACGGAAATATATTTTGTGCGTAGAATATGTTTAAGTAAATGTTAAATTAAAAAAATAGGGATTGCCAACTTGATGTTTGGAGTTTGTTTATTCAGTACAACAGGAAATCGCCTTATACGAAACTTTCTCTGGTTGATTTTAAAATCTTGATCAACGCTTAATGTACATACAACTTGTTACAAAAAAACCCTAAAGCCGAATATGGTAGATAGGGCCCATCAATTTAAACAACTTTTAGTATGGGATAAACTCTGAAATCTGCTGCACTTCGATCTCATTACAAATTATGGTTTCATTACAAAAATTAATAAAGAAGAAAAAAAATGTATGAAACAGCAGTTTTTTTCGCGATTTGAAAGTTGGTCCCATAGTAAAAGTGGTTCAGTTTGATGGCCCTTACCTACCACATTCAGCCTTAGGGAATTTTTTGGAACACGTAAAATCGAATGAATAATTTTCATCTAGTCGAAAGTTTAGGTGTTGCTGACTATAATTTACCAATTTCTCAATGATGGGGTGACTCTGTCGTGGGGTGACTACAATTTTACTAAAGATATACAAGGACCTCTGATTATGTAACTCTGTTGCTAACAATTTTGATTGAAACTGACAGGAATCGCAGTTAGGATCAATGTGACAAATTTAATGTTATTTGAAGCAGCAATGTTACTGCGATTTAGTCAGTTTCAATCAGAAGTTTCAGGGGGCTGATCCAGGACCACGACTTACTTCAAACATAGATTAAACTTTTCAATAGACATTATAAAGAATTTTTAAAGTATTAAAGGATATAGTGAGAATACAAATACATTCCAGTCTTTTCCTAACCACAACTCAACCAATATAATAAGGTGCATGACAGCTAAATTCATGACCCACCGTTTTAATTTGGTCGAGTCGTAGTTAAGAAATACTTAAGTGATTCTTAAGTTAATGGGTGTTAATCTGCATTAAAAAAACCTTAATAAAAAAATAATGATTATTAAAATATACTAAATATCTAAATCTACAATCTTTATGTTGTCTCTTAAAAAAATAACCGTTTTAGTAATTGTTAAACTAACTATAAAATTGTAAAATATTATAAATCATGAGAAACCAGGCGGGCATTTTAAATTATCGATAAATGTATATGTGTGTAAGTACATACCTACTAAGTCTTATATAACATATTATAAATCGTTTTGTAAATTTCAGTCACTGAAGGCTCGCAAATTGGTACATTATATTAGATGACATAGTACATATTGATCTCAGCAGTAGTCATAATATAGTATAGGTGTAAGAAAGTTAAAATCATTTGCTATGAAAAACCCTATAACCATATTTTAAAGTTTGCGACATCGGCACTATGAACATATTATACCTTAGTTGTAATGAAACATGATTTGGAATAAAATTCGTCTAGTCACTTTAACTTATCTATAAATAAAGAATTAATACAACTTTACTTACTTAAGATAATCTATTAATTGTCTTAATTAAACTTGGCGTTAATAATTATAAAGAAAATGTTGGAATTATCAACCTGTTTTCTCGTGGTCCCAGGATTTCTACTGGCAAAAGCGAATTTTTTTGCCATACGCTTTGGCCACTCATTCTACAACACCTATTGTTTATAAAAGTTTATATTAATTTATCATTGTAGATTGTATAACAAGAATTGAAGTCACAGATTTTTGAAATTTTCGTCTATACGATTCGCCTAAAAAGGTATTTAAAAAATAAAATGTAGTTGGTTATTCTGAATGATTAATCGTGATAAATTTTATAACTTTTGCCGATGACAGCAGGGCGCAAAGTAGTTTCGTTTCTAAACTGTCCTTACGTACAGTTTCGTTTTTAGTCCAATCAAGACAAACTCATGTAAAAACAATAGCATGTAAGTTCTAAGTGACTTTAAATTACTAAAAATTCTAAGTTGATTAGGACCATCACACAATAATTTCGACTTCAATCAGAAAGTAAAATAATCTCGTTACTTCATTGACCATCATATATTTTTTTATTTCTCAAGATGATCTTCCAATCTTAAGAATGTTAAGTTAATAATAGGTATACTTATAATTATATTAATATTGGAAAGCATTTATTGTAAATACACGTTTATTTTGTAAGTATATCTAAAAATGATAAGGGTTGTTGAATCATGAATGAACAACTTTTACTATGGGGCCAACCACGAAATCGCGAACAAAAAATCAGCTGTTCCATATAAAAGTACATCATCGATTCGACTATAATGTATGGAACAGCTGATTTTTTTTTTCGCGATTTCGAGGTTGGCCCCAAAGTAAAAGTTGTTCATTTACATGGTCTGAACAACCCTTTTTATTTTTAGATATACTTACAAAATAACCGTGTATAATGTAGGTATACTTATTCTATAAAATGTCTAGCTTGCTCTTCTTTGTTTAAAAAAATATATTATTATGTACATTAGTTACAATGCAACTAAATTAACTATAGACAGTGAATCGCTAAAATTTACTCGAAAATGTATGGTAGAAAAAAAATCGTTTTGTACCATAAACGCTGTGAAGTTGGTCACTTCTGTTGTACATTGTTAAATTAATTGCATTGTTAACTTTTGTTCAACTTTTGTAAACTGCAATTATTTTTCGAATCTACTTCTAGCGTTGTATACCTAAAATTGAAGTGAAAAGTTAAGTTGATGGGGTTGCAACATCAGTGTCTGTCACAGCTTCTGTTTTAATAAATACTAACATTATGTGGGTGTAATACATTGTTTTATTTAACTACTTTTCTCTTTTTTATATTTGGTTTTTATTAAGGCTTATAGGTTAAAAAACAAATGAACTAAACAATCCAATTTCACAGTCCGTGTGCATTCTTTATAGTCCACGCGAACTGCGTTTGACCACAAAATGGTGTAAAATATTCTAAATAAAAAGTAATAAAGCAGAAAATAAAACTAACTTATTTTAATGATTTTAAAATTTTCCATTTTTAATTTACAATTTTTGAATTTTCAATCTTACTAGATAATTTAAAGTTTTTTGTTTTTCCAAAGTTCATTAATGTTTCTCAATAAGGCAACCGAGTTTTTTCTGAAACGTTTGAATACTAGGTAATTCAACTGTATAAAAAAATATGAAAAAAATAGTAGTTGTCGTCAAGTAAAAAATCTGAGACTTTCAAAATGATGCTGTTATATCATTTTAAAAGTTTCAGAATTTTTACAAATTGTCGTGTACGCAACTCAACTGTAAATGTGAATAACAATAAAAACTAACTTTTTGAATTAAATGTCTTTATTAACAAACTTTCAAATAGTAAACAATCAAATTGTACAATTTTAAGTGAGAAATAATCTCATCTTAGTACTTAAAAACAATTGTTGTTTTAAAAATAATAATACTTTAATTCGGTGCAATGTCACGGATGAAACTTAAAAATTATAATTTTCTTACCAATTATTTTATAACTATTTATGTCAAATTAACTTAAAAACCTGCAATTTCATTAAGTACCTAGCGACATGAAATGGCAAGATTGTTTTAAAAAAAAATGTTTGGACATTAATTTATAAATAGAAAAGTTATTTGTACAAACTCGAAATGTGAAAAAAACATGTAATTTTTTTATTTTGGTGTGTAAAATTTGAGCTCAACAAAAAATTACAGAAAACCCTGCCTTTACTTTTATATGAAAAGTATACCGAATGTTTAATAAAAAAACAGGTTTTTTAAAGAAATATTAAATATCAACAGATTTAAAAACAAAATTTAATATACCTACATATGTAAGTAACTTTCTAAAAGTTTTAGTTGTTCTGGCAATGTAACTATGAGTTTAAAAATAATTGGCTTTATCGTTCGGCAATCCTAAAGTGTGTATGTTTTCATCAATATATTTATAAACATCTTGATCTCAGACATGGTTAATGCACTTCTAGACAGCAGACTGAGATCATAATATTTTATTAAAACCGTAAAACCTATCATAAATAATGAACAAGATGTTTACAAGTCCTCGTCTCTCAAAAACTCATTTCTTTTTGAACGAAATAACAACATCAGTCTAGCTATTAGCGTCAAAATACGTACCTATAAGCGTATTCGGGTTTATCTTACTAACAAAGATAATAAATACAAATCTAACAGGTCTGATTTCCATATTGTTTCGTGACTCGTTTAAATAACTTTATTAACTTACGCAACTACAACTAATATCACACATCTGTTATATTAATAAACAAATTGAGTGAACATTTACCTCTAACACGGGCACGAGTTCACTGCAAACACTATTCACAAATTCAGAAAATCAATCTTCATACGAGTACAAGGCCACTGTATAACTATCTAATTTATTTCGCTACGAACAATAATTATTAAAGCTTTTGCTTGACGACTTGCAGTCGAAGCCGCTCTACAAAATAACTACCAGGCATAATTATGCATCACATGACGTCATCTCTATTGACGTATGAGAGCACGCGATCTGAATTTGTTAGCCATTAACTGTCCGCAGGATCGAAAGGGCGCGTCTACCAAAACATTTAACAGCCGACGCGTTCGATTCACAACCACCGCATTTAGCTCCGACGGATCTCCACGTTTAGTGGATGCTCCTGCGTACCTCGATCGCAATCCTCGACGGTTGCACCGCCTCTGCATGGAGGTTCGGTCCACGAGCTATCGTCAGTTCACACCCACCGGTAAACACTTACACTGCTTTATTTTCTGTAAACGTTTGCGTCTAAAGGGCGGGTTCTGCCCCGGACAGCGCAGGGTCACAGTTATCCAGGTCACCTTCTTAGGTCTGCAGAACGAGCAAGACTTGAACGCGGGCGGTGGACGCTCCTCGTTGTTGTCGCGACGGCGCGGACCTTTCGGTATATAAAACGAATTACACTGACCGTAGCAAAACTTGTTAATCACTTGGGTTGGTATGCAACCCGGTTCACGAATTTTCTGCACGAGCGGTTCGGTTTTACACCAATCCTCTTTAAGATACTCCTTCTTCGTTACGACGAGGGCGTTCTTCGAGGACTTTAGAGCTTTCCGTATCTCATCCGGATCAGGCATGGACACCACTTGAGTTTCAGCGCTTCCGTCGCCCAGCTCGTTTCTCTGAACGTAAGATGTCGGGGGAGAAGCTGTGGCCTGCTCCGCGCGATGCCTCGCCGCCAAAATCTTCTCTACTTGTTCGGTATCGATGATGTCCAAAATCGAGTCAGTCGGAGTGAACGGTTTCCGGACTCCGGCGCCGGAGCAGACGCCGCAAGCGGCCAAAATTGCCGCAACGAGCCAAAAGTGGGATTTCGAGATCTCCATCTGCAACAAAATATTATCACGGTTATTTACGAAGGTTTCACATAAATTTGAAAACTCGTGGGCTCAGCGGAAGTCGTAGGCTAACTCACGTTGTATCGAGAGATGGGAGACATGTCGTGGGCAGTGCGTCGGTATCGGTCCGCGGCGCGCGGTGCGTGTGCGGCGGCCGGCGCAGTAATGAGCCAAGAGCAAAGTGCCTCAATGGACCAACGCTCAATGAACGATGACTCACGCACCGTGCCTCCGTCACAGAACCCCCTTTTTGCCGCAGAACCGACACACGGTTCGACTTAGAGTAGTGACAAAAAACATAATCCATCAACAAAGAAATAGCAAACGCACCACCTGTTTGAAAACAAAAGGGTAAACATGGGCGATCCGCTACAGATAATCGGATAAACATATTGAAACCAATAATTTTACGACCCGCCTTCCGTTTGGTATGATAAGCTGTTTTGAATAACAGATCACCACAATAGTGCAATTAGACACCTGCGCCCCGCTTCGGATTGCTTTAAATGAGTCTTAAATCTATTTTCCTTCATTCCAATATTTATCTCGGTAGATATTGATATACCGGTAGTCTTCACAGTTATGGTGATTACTTTTCCCCGACTTTCTCCTACTGTTTTTTTATTGGGGAACAATATTGACTCAACACCATACAAGAGTTTTAATTTAATAAATATAACTAGAAGATATTCCCAGTTAATAGAACTTTCCAAAACCTTTGTCTATATCCACATGTCATGTTCCTCTGAGAATGTTCCCAAAGTTGGGCACAATACACGACCCTGGGGCGTGAGAATCGCGAGGTGGGGAAGATTTTCTCACCTCTGTGCGGCGCCAACTGAGCCGAAAGCACGTATAGGCGCCGGCGCAGATGGCGTCGCCGTCTGATGTCGAAACCACTCGACTCGGTCGCCATCATAGCTAAATTAATACGGCTTAAAAAGCACGCTTATTGAACCACTTTCATTTCAATACGGAAAATGGTAGTGCTAAGCAAATGAGTATGATAAAATTAGAACAATCAAAAAATGTATGAGTAACTTTTTAACTACCTAACTTAAACTTTAATTAACTTTTTGCAGTCATAAAAAAGGATAATTATGAACTCTAATACCATTTACTTTATTACCTATTTCCTTGTAATACGACTATTTAAAGCTAATACAAGTTATTTTGTGACTTTAATTGGTTGCCCATTCCCTGTATGAAATGGCATTAAAAATGATAATTAATAGTTTTATGTTTTCCCAAACTATGTTTTTAAGTTTCTTTAATGATTACAGACAACATACAGAAAATCAGATAAGTATACGATTACTTGACTGTGCTCTAAGCTAAGTACCGTCTTTGATTTGAAGTCAATTTACGTACCTAATAAAATCGATTGTTATCAGTAGAATTGATTCTATCGATGCCTACACAGTCACAGATCGACTCCAGTTTCCGCCCATTTGTGCATCCACAATGGGCATACAAACTGTTGTGGAAGCATCCGGCAAGTATCCTTCTGCGAAATAGCGTGGGTGGGTACAATCGGCCTCAAAAATAGCTATCGTTTTAGTACTGTACTACAGTATTAACCGCCTCTGCAGAGGCGTGTGGTCTAGTGGTTCGCCCACCCGTATACGAAGCGGGATTCCGGGTTCGATTCCCAGGAAAACTGTACTTTTGTACAGGATTTGTACTCAGTTTGGTTTGGTGGTAGGGCTTGAGACGGTGCGTGGTATCACGGTCCCGTATTTAGGTCCTGTGTAAGTGCTTCTTAGTAAGGAGTTTAGTGGGTAAGGGTTCTGGTGAGTCCCACATACCTTCGGGATGCATAAACGCATTCCCCCTATTATAAAAATATAGCTTTTTATCGACACTTAACTTATAAAATTCATTTTCTTTTGACAGTTAAAAGAGATAAATCGCTATAGGTCTCGCGTTTCGGTGGTCATTCTAGGGGGGGGGGGGGGGTTTAAACGCTCCATTTAGTGTGGTGCAGTCCTAAAGTGTCCATAAACTTTTGTGGTCGGCTGTCCTAGCCATTTTTAAGTATTGTTAAACTCGATTGTGTGGAAAATTGCACACGAATACAAACTATTGTGATACTTAATAAGATGGAGTACAGGAGAAAATTCGAGTTATGGAAAAATTACGCATCATACAGTGTAAACTCTAGTGTAGAGGTTTGATGCTATAGATATTTGTCGTCCTTAAGATAAGACTAAAGCTATTGGATTCCGTTGTAATAGACGGAAAAAAAACTAAACTATCATGAAATACATGTCTCTATTGGAGTTTAAGTCGTAACTAATCTATAAATTATTAGACATCAAATTTATTAATTCAATTCAAAGTTTATACACTATTAAATTACCTGGCCAGCCCAATCCCATTAATTAAACCTAACACTAAGTACTTAATTTTATCTTAACTAGTTGTTAAATTATGCTACACTAATACGAACCTATAGAAACAACTTGCCCCTTGCCAGTTCGAGAAAGTTTTTGTCTGTCTCCATATCGAAATGTCAAAAAGAGAATACATAAGTAGACAAATCTTTTATCTGTAAAATTAGTTTTTCAATGTTCCAGAAAAAAAAATTAGACGAAATTTTTTGTCGGATTCAACATGCTACGTCTGCCAGGCGATCGCCCTACGTTTCCAATTTGCCATCGTTTTGGTTACATTTACGTTGATTTAGCTTTAATAGAAAGTTACGTTTAAACTATTTCATGAAAGATTCAATTCAAAGTGCAGTCTTTCACCCCTGTGATTACCTAATCGCGCCACAACAATAGCTAGCCCTGAAAATTACCGAAATCAGAAATGACAAAGATTCATTTTTGTTTAAAAATTATCGCGATCGGATTCTGAACCAAATGCACATCACGTCACGTCACGCAACCATTTGTGTGAAACCAAGAATATTTTATTCATATGTGAAACTGAAGCGTCTCTACGCTTTTTAAATGAGTTAAGTAAAAGCACAGATAAGTAATATAATACTAGGTAAAAGCAAACATAAACATAACATGTAGTTAAACTTAAGCACAACATACACGTAAATGACGTAATATCCTTCCATAAGTACACATTCTGCCTACACAAAAATATTAATCCGTAAATAATTGCGGAGTCCATCTGCAACTCCTACTAATACCTACTACGTTTGTACGGTCAGCAACATAAATTATCCAAAACTGTAAAATTTATCAATTGGATTTTAAACCCTAGAGATTGGATTTTAAGTTCAAACTTGATTGAAGAAATTTTAAATGTTGTGGAAACAAAATGTGTTGCTGTCTGTACATAATAATTGTTTGCTTCGAAATAGTTATGCGTCGAGTACTAATTATTGTGAACATACATCAATGCTACAGACAAATATAGAATTAATTAATTTAGCTAAATCTAGGTACAATTAGTACCTATGACAAATGATTTTTCAAAATCTGCTTGAAAAGATTACATAGTGTCATTTCAAGGTGTTATTGCAAGTTTGTTGGTTTTTACCGTAAACAATATTACCAGCACGCGTAGCATGAGCAAACGGGACTCTTGTCTACGAAGACTTGTCGTCTCGACCCTCTAGCTAGATTGCTGAGCACAGTGGTGGGACTCGCTCTCAGAATTTTACAACCTTTTTATGTCTTTTAATACAAATATGAGTTTTAAAATATAATATTTTTATTTCAACATCAATAAACGTCGAAATTATCTGAAATGATTCAAAATGATTTAGTTTAAACATGATACTTATTTTTTAATAAGTAATAAGATAAAGAGACACTCACAAAAGCTTTCACTTCCGTAGACAAAGCTCTCTCGAGCTCGAGAAGAATAATGTTGCCACTAGTAAATATTTATAATTATTTCCATCATTTCTCTTAAAGGGCGTTCCTTTCTATACGTTTCACGACGCAAAACTCTTAAAACCGAGTCAAATATAACCGTATGGATATAGTTCGTTTGC
Source organism: Agriphila tristella (assembly GCA_928269145.1). Taxonomy (NCBI): domain Eukaryota; kingdom Metazoa; phylum Arthropoda; class Insecta; order Lepidoptera; family Crambidae; genus Agriphila; species Agriphila tristella. The sequence goes on from OV743439.1 coordinate 23,178,258, forward strand.
CTTCCTTTTATTGAGAGATTTTTGAAAAGATGACACAGACCAACGCACTTGCTAATTTAGTAATAAATATTGAAATCAATGTATGAAAATAATTTTAATTTACGTTTTTAAGTAAATAAATTAAAATTAAGTAAAATAAAAGTAAAAAAAATACTGAAGGGAAAAAAGTGTAATATTAGGAAACAATATTATTGAATAGGTAGGTACCTTTTTACAATAAATTATTTATTGTATTATTTTAATTTATTAAATTTATGAAAAAAATTAAGAATAAAAAATACTTATTCTTTATTTACTACTAGTAAATATTTATTATATTTCTTTTTTTATAAATTTTATAATAAAAAAGAATTACTTAAATACAATTTTTCATTTTTTTTCGTTTGTGCTGTAACTTCTCTTCTTACCTTATAATCTATATATATAAAATTCAAAGTCCTGACTGAGTGAGATATCAACGCACAGCCCAAACCGCTGAACCTAGAGACTTGAAATTTTGCACACAGATACTTTATACAGTGTAGGCATCCACTAAGGAAGGATTTTTGAAAATTCCATCCCTAAGGGGATGAAATAAGGGATGAAAGTTTGTATGAAAGTCCCTCAGTTTTGAAGCTAGGATCTTCAAATTTTGTGTTTAGGCTGATGATTGAAAATAAATAAATACGTGTCTCAGCGTTTTTCAAAATTCTACCCCCAAAGGGGTGAAAAGGGGGATGAAGTTGTGTTTAGAAGATAATCCTTCATTTTTGAAGTAGAAATCGCTAGATTTGTAATTTAGGCTTATAGATGGAAATCTAACGCAACGCATATTGTATTGGTATAATTTCAACCCCCATGGTGATGAAATGGGGGTGCAATGGGGTAAATAAACCTAAAAATCGATATGGATGTCGTTATTGGGGTTTTCTGGGATGAAGATTGCGAAAATGACATTTATTTTGAAGTCCAACACGGTCGACATGATTTAACCCCTAAAGGGGTGAAAATTGGATTTAAATTTGGTATTGAAAACAATATAAAATAGACATTACAACTTAAAACTTCGTAGGAGCATGTCTTAAAATAAATAGGCAAACATATATTTTGTGGTTTTGAAAATCAACCCCTTAGGGGGTAAATGGGCTAAGTAAACGTAGAAATCGATATGGATGTCGTTCTTGAGGTTTTATGGGATGGTGATTGCGAAAATGACATTAATTTTGAAGTCCAATTTAACCGCTAAAGGGGTGAAAATGGGGTACAAATTATATATGGAAAAATAATATAAAATAGACATTACATAGTTTACAGCTTAAAAATTCGTAGGAGCATGTCTAAAAATAAATAGGCAAACACATATTTTCTTATTTTGAAAATCATCCGTTAGGGGGTAAATGGGGTAAGTAAACATGAAAGCCGATGTGGATGTCGTTCTTGAGGTTTTATGGGATGAGGAATGCGAAAATGACATTTGTTTTGAAGTCCAACACGGTGGACATGATTCAGCCCAAGGGGACGGGGACGGACACGGGAACAGGAACGGGAACGGGGGCGGGGACGGAAACGGGAAAGAGTAAAGAAACGGGAACGTGATACTCTTAATATCTCTGGACCTAATTCTGATTATTGTAATAAACTAGCTTCCGCCCGCGACTTCGTCCGCGTGGATATTAGAGAAAATCCTTAGGGAACCTTCAACCAGGATCCGACCAACCGTTTTATACGCGATTACGCGGGTCCCCACCAAGCGCGCAGCCTCGTGCGAGGCCTGTCACACGTCGCAAATGTTTTGCCTCGCGAGGCAGCGCGCTTGGTGGGGACCCGCCTAATCGCGTATAAAACGGTTGGTCGGATCCTGGTTGAAGGTTCCCTAAGGATTTTCTCTAATATCCACGCGGACGAAGTCGCGGGCGGAAGCTAGTAAAATATAAACACGGACAACTTAGATTTATTTTTATTGCGAAATTAAAAACTCAGAAAAAAAAATAAGTCGACAAATCTTTCTCGACCACTCGAAGGGTGGTAGACAAGTTTCTCCCACTCAACTGTCAAATTAATGTCAGTTGAAGACAAAAGCTCGTGTTTGTCGACTTTTGACATTAGGCCACGACAAAGAACAATGCGAGTCTACGGTTGTAAAATGCGAGCATGAGTATCTCGATCTCAACCCGACAAAAGTGACATTTCGATGTAGACAAGCCATTGTTCTGTGAGTCGAATCTTATCTCGATGTTGGTCATGCTACGCGTGCAGCTATGATTAGGTAAGATTTTAATCTTAACATCTTCGTGCAAGTTCTAAATACTTCTGCTTTAAATTATTTAATTCTTGAAAAAACAAACAACTTTACGCTAATATCTCAGGTGGGAATTGAACCCGCATTCTTCACAACCTGCTAAGCTACCCAGAGAACTTACACGATGAGGATTTTGGGCTAAAAGAAATCGCGTTTTGAAATAAACAAACTACTGTTCCTATGTAACTAATAACTTTAAAACTGTGACTATGTTATAGATGCAGTAAAGATAAAAATATGATTTTTGCATTTTGTTTCACCTCTACAATATCCATATTCTAAGTAACTATAAATCAAACAAAACGTATGTTTTTCTGCACGCGCCATCATCATTCTTGAATAATCTTACAATATATTTTGTTTAATAATCATATAATTAGCATAATTATAGGAGGCGCCAGTGAGTCATTGCAATATTTGTATTATCTAACTGTATCTTAGCCATAAAAGTATAGATATTTATTTTTTATTGTGTCTTCTTAAAACCTGAATTGTGTTTTGATAAACGACTGTGAGGATATTTAGTTTTATATGAATCATCAGGTGTCTGACATAGTAAAATAACGTGAAACTTATTTAGGATACTAATATCTATTTTTTACCCAGACCGAAATTTTATGTAATCTTAAGTATTGTAATTAAAAACGTACTTTATTTCAACAAAATGAAACGTGGATTTTTTAAGACCCAAGTATCTTTAGAAGGTACCTATCATTACATTCCCTCGTATGCAAGCTCGTAGGTAGTTATTTTTAGAAGTGAATAGCAAAACTGCTAAAAGTGGTAGTTTTTGAAACATTTGCTATTTAGTGCCTATAATAATGTAATGATAGGTATCTTCTAAAAATACTAGGACATGTATTTTAAAAATTCTACGTTTAGTAACATTAAAATTATTTTTAACAACGTATTAAATAAATATTTCATTTTTTAGGGTTCCGTACCCAAAAGGTAAAAACGGGACCCTATTACTAAGGCTCCGCTGTCCGTCTGTCTGTCTGTCTGTCTGTCACCAGGCTGTATCTCATGAACCGTGATAGCTAGACAGTTGAAATTTTCACAGATGATGTATTTCTGTTGCCGCTATAACAACAAAAACAGAAAACAATAAATATTTAAGGGGGGCTCCCATACAACAAACGTGATTTTTTTGCCGTTTTTTGCTCGATATTAATAACGACAGCAGGTAGACAGTTGAAATTTTCACAAATGATGTATTTCTATTGCTGCTATAACAACAAATACTAAAAACAGAATAAAATAAATATTTAAGGGGGGCTCCCATACAACAAACGTGTTTTTTTTTCGTTTTTTGGTACGGAACCCTTCGTGCGCGAGTCCGACTCGCACTTGGCCGGTTTTTTAGAGTTTGATAACTACATTGTAATCCTCAGTGTGGTTTTGGTTTGTTTTATACAAACATCCAAGGAACATAGGTCGAAAAACTTTTTTTTTTCGCCTTTCCATAGTAAGTCGGTCAGCTGATCAATACATTTTGTATGGGAGTATGAACATTGTTTTTTTCATTTTTCGACATGTTCCTTGGAGAATGTTGTTCACTATCACATGTTTCAGGACCTGACAGGGTTTTTTGATTCATGATGTATTTAATGGCTTCATATTACAGGACACGTGGCATGGTCGGTGGCACCTAAACTTTTGGACTATCGCAACAGACCTTTCTAAGGTTTTTCACAAACTAACATAATATTGATTAAAACTTAGACTCAATTTAACTTTCATGAATGACATAATTAAGATGACCGCATGATATAAAATGCCTGTAGATAATCCATTCTACCTGGCCAATTTTTGAAACCATTATGCCATAATTAATTATGTTTAAGCGAGAAATGATTCAACCGGACTTATTAAAGTTAAAAGCCATAATATAATTGCAATATCAAATTATCAGCGTCATACAGGAAAATGTAAGTAATAATAATGTGAATTAATTAATTATCCCATTTCCGTTTCGTTACGTACTTTTGTCTTTTAATCATTACGTGCATTTAAAAACATGACAAATATTATACATCGTGTTAATGAAATAGCGCAGCAGACTTTTTTTTTCACGATTTCAGAGTTGGCCCCTTAGTAAAAGTTGTTCAGTTTGATGGTCCGAAGAAACGGTTTTCTCATTTTGCGCTATTTATTAACACGTTATACGTAATAGTGGAAGGAAAATAGATACGTACCTAATTGTCCACTGAAAATTTCCGCATTTACGATATTTAACTAAGTACTTGAAATTTTCCAACATTCGACTAAAAGTATAACTGTGTAACAATTTTAATTTTTTAACTACCTAAATACAATTACTTTGTGATAACGGTCACTAAAACAGATTACTATAATATGACTGCAATACTGCATTATTGCTCTACCACAGGGGTCTCCAAACTACGGCCCGCAGGCCAGCTCCGGCCCGCGAGCACAAACAATCCGGCCCGCGAAAGGCCGGATCGTACCAACATACATAGGTACTGTAATGTATGTTGGTACATTATAGTATTTAATGTACAACTTTAAATACATTAAATGTATTTAATTAATTGGTCACTACACATTAAATACATAATTAGTGTATTTCATGTGGCCCATATCATCGTATATTGGTACGATAAGCTAGCTAGGTCCTGGCCCTTGGGACTTCTTGGAGGAGTTAGTATGGCCCTTAGGCTAAAAAGTTTGGCGACCCATGCTCTAGCATAAAAAAACCGATAAACTAATTCATCTCTCGTGTCACCCCTAAAATACAATCTCACGGCGTATTAAAATATTATTCGGGCCCAAATTCTTTAGCGCAAGACAATTTACGGCAAAGGAAGTCGGATTGAATGCCTCTTTTTTCACAGAGGCGCTTAGGCTAAGGAATTTCATTCATGAGCCGCACACAGGCGTTTTGTTCACGTAGAAATGAAAAAAAAAACTGTGAATGACGGCCCTTAGAGCCAGGCCGTCTATCGCCCACGTATCTACAGAGTGTCCGAAAATAGACGTTCGGTCATTCACTACATTGCTTCTTGAATTCATTCATGTGTATTATTGATGAGTTTGTTTTTATTGAATATAAGTAGGTAGGTACTGTTTTTTTATACATTGTACATTATTACCTGCATCACTTTTCTTATGAAGCTTATAGATAATGTATGTTGTTTTATTAACTTCGGGCAGTAGGTATATTATCTTTAATTTATTTTTAAAGTTTTAGCTTTGCTTCTTTTTTCTATTTAACAATGTAACACATAAATTCGATGTAATTCATTCATTGCACAAGCCTATAAAATTATTGTGAACTCTTGTGTACCTATCAACTTAATATTTTTTTGCTGAAACTAACTAGGTATTATGTGAAGATGCAGAAGCTGTTACATGGTGTATCTAATTTTTATAGATTCTATAAAACTAAGTATAATGTTTTTGAATTATTGTTGTTTTAATATGTACAGCTGAAAAATATTTATTTGAAAATCTAACTAAATCTTTAGAAAAACCTTTCTTAATTTTAAATCAAACTAGCTAGCGCCGCCAATCAAGTTAAAATCATTAAAACGAAATACCTATGTTTAATAAAATTCTGAAAAATATAAAAACTACCTATTTTTAACACGTTTTTATAAGGTTGCTTTCTCGTTTGTTTGTTTGATTGTTTGTTTGTTTGTTTGTCCGCAAAGTTTGCGAACGATTTTATACTAGCTTCCCGATAAGCTAGAGACTTGAAACTTCAAACATAGGTCTGAACTTATGTTTATACAATATTATGGTGTCGTTGAGCTGATCTGATGATGGGTCCCGAAGAAGGCCACAGGAACTCTATGATGAAACCATACAACCCCATCGTGTTTGGGCTCGTTAGAATCGTCTTGACGAGTACTCTAATGGGAGATGAAGTTCAGGGTCTGATGATGAAACTGAAAGGCCATGCCATAGGAACTCAATATTGAAACCGTGCAACTTCTTCGTGCGAATTCTTTGTTGGGAAATAGTTTTCAGGGTCTGATGACGGAGCCGGAAGAAGGCCACTGGAACTCGGTAAAAAAAACCATGCAACTCCATCGAGTTTGGGCTCGTTTGAATCATCTTGACGAGTACTTTAATGGGAAATAGTGTCCGAGGATCTGATGATGGAGCCGGAGGAAGGCCATAGGAACTCTATAATAAAACCATGCAACCCCATTGAGTTTGGGCTCGTTTGAATAATCTTGACGAGTACTTTGTTGGTAAATAGTTTTCAGGATCTGATGATGGAGCCGGAAGAAGGACACAGGAACTCTTTAATAAAACCATGTCACCCCATCGAGTTTGGACTCATTTGAATCGTCGTGACGAGTACTTTGTTGGGAAACAGTTTCCAGGCTCTGATGATGGAGCCGGAAGAAGGCCACTGGGACTCTGTAATAAAACCATGCAAACTCGATGAGTTTGGGCTCGTTTGAATCGTCTTGACGAGTGCTCCGATAGGAGTTGGTATATTTTTTATCTTAGCTCGTTAACTAAGAAGCAGAAAATAATAATTTACTGAAATAAAATCTTTTTTAAAAACACGTTTTTAAAACGGACTAAATTATTACAAAAAATCGAACAAAAACATTATAACGGACTAGTAAAACAGAATAAAAAGTAAAAAATAAATTCTTCTGTAAATATTTATAACCCTACCTTATACCTACCTACAGAAATTAAAAATTTACAGAAGAATTATTTTTTTACTTTTAGTCTGTTTTACTAGTCCGTTTTAATGTTTTTAGTTCGATTTTTTTGTAATAATTTAGTCCGTTTTAATAACGTATTTTGAGAAAAGATTTTTTTCAGTAAATTTTAAATATTAACTATTTTTTTATGTGTCAAAAAGTTTTACCCCCTTACTAATAAAGATTGTATAGCAGATGTACACAGTGTTTTATTACTTTCTTTTCAATGTCAAACTCAAATAGTTTGACAGAGAGTAACCATTGTGTAACTATACATCTGCTATACAATCTTTATTAGTAAGGGGGGTGTGTAGGCACGTGTAGTTACAATCCACAGAACAAAGACTTTTTTACAATCAATCCAGATTGTAGGTAACTACACAAACACATTTTAAAAAACATGCACAAAAATGGTTCATAACAAATTCTAGTCTTTATATTTCTCAGAATTTTATTAAATATGGTGATTTCGTTGTAATGATTTTTTTGATTAGCGGCGCTAGTGGACACACGATGCACCCGTAAAATAAGGACACCCTGTTTCGCATCGTAGTTGAGTGATACATGGGCAATATTAATAAGGAATGTCGGCCTAGTTCTGAGAAGAAATACCTTTAGGAAATGCGTTTCTACTGTGTTTAAATTGAACCCAAAGATTACGCATACATTCCTTAAAATAACTAACAATCAAAAGCAATTTAAATGTAACTAAATCAAAATTCAGTCTAAATCTAAATTTAACCTAAGTTAACACTGTAATAATAGGTGTTTACTTAGTAATTTTTGCAATTAAGTTAGAGTTTAGAAAGATAAAACGTTTTGTTTCGTATTCATCATTAAATCATAATATCTTTTGTCAATAAACATTTTCCAATTTTCTTATCACACAAACATGCCTGATTTTTTTATTAAGTAATTATTTACGTAAATCTTAATTTTCGTGAAATAGGAACGCTTTACCATATAAATCCAAACTAATACAAAAGTTTTTTCCGGTTTCTATGTCAAGGTGTTACAAACGATACATCTAAGAATTAGTACAAATAATAATAATGGCTTCTAAATCATAAATCCTATTTGCTAGTGACTGCAATCTGAGAGACAATATAGTGTAGGCGCCTGCGTGGTAAATGGATCTCCTATTCTGTAACCGAATCATGTTACATCGAATAAAGCAAATGATTTAACACCTCGTTAGATCTGTGGTGTAAATGAATAAATTCATTTCGGACATTGATAATAATTTTAGTTCAAAAGAGCAGTTAGTGGATGCTTAATTTAACAAGTTAATAATATTATTTATATTGTTGGGTTCCGGCAGTTAGAGGTAAGATAGCCAGTTCCTCAGTGATGACGATTACGGGTGTAGTGTGCTTCCACCTTCAGCCTTATCGTCACTTAACATCAGGTGAGGTGAAAGCCAACCACTATCTCGTTGTGCATAAAAAAATCACATAAATACTATGGCATTTGCCTTTGAAATATACTCGGCATCAGAAAAATCGCACCTTTTCAAAACATTTCTTCAAAGCTAATTTTATCCTATATAATTTAATGGTAAGTGTTGTTATATACTTCTTCCCCTTCGGACATAGCCAACAGTCTCTAGAAACCGATGGAATACTCGTCGAACGGAATCAATTACTGAGATTCAGTTTCCGAGCAACATTATATTGCCTCATTTTTTGCAATATTTGAGCAACTTCATGGGCAATAGTATCCATCTTGGGTATACCTTTTTTTAATTGAACTGTTGAAGTGGGTTTTCTCCATCAACTCGATAGCGAATTTACCCGCATTTCCTGAATTGAACCCTTTTATTTCCCTTTTATGGCGGCGCTAGCAATAACGCTTTAAGCGTTTAATTATGGTAACTGTTATGTTAATTAAATCAAACAATTATTAATTGAAAGCTCATTAAATGTACTTTCAATAGATATCAACATTTACACAATAAAACGTTAGCTAGCAATAGCAGGTGGCCAAGTCTAAACTTATTTTCAAAGAGGTGCGCTTTTTCTGACGTCGAGTGTAGTTTTGGGTTCGATAATTAGATTACTACGATTATATATATTATTATTCACGATGATTTCCATACCGATATTATAATAATATTACTTACCTAAGTACTCAGTCAGAATATAACCTAAAGACATATGTTACAGATTGATTTCATTCACAATTTTATTTTAAAAGATATTTTGTCGATTGATTCTTTACGCAAAAAATGATTTGCAAGCATCATTCAATAAGATGCGCGATAAAAACATTTAAAATACGCGGTATCGAATCGAATAACGAATTGTTTATAAAAAAAATAGGACTAATGCTACACTTCCGCTGTAAGCCAGGCGTTATCATAACTTAAATCAATATTTCTATAATATCAGACTATTTTGTTTGAAATACATAATTCATTAGTATTTCTTATTTCAAATTAGTTTAAGTAATATTGCAGCTGCCTCTATTTTCCTGCCTTGAAGAGGCAGTGAAATTAATTAGAATTTCAGGTCATGTTACTGCATTTTTTGCTAAAGACTGTTTATTCACATTATGAAATCAGGAAAAACCCTTTGGTGAAATTTAAATACGACGATCAGCTAGCATAAGTTAAAGTCATTAAATACCATAGCTGGTAGTGGAATACCATATTTAATCGCTTCTAATCGCTTCGATCCGGTGCATCGCGGCGCCGGCGCATAAAACTGAGCCACAAAAAACGAGCCAAAGAAAAACGATACCGCCAGGTACCTTCACACCTCGCCACAATGCCAGCCTTATAAATCACGACGATGCCCCGTAACGCCTTATGACATAAAATCCTTTATTATTCATGCGTTAGTTAAAAAAAAATGACACTGAATGGTTCCAGCGCCTCGATTTTATAGCCAGGATTAAACACTTTTAGTTTCTTTATGAATTGAACAATTAAGAACGGACGTGATAGCGAGGACAAAAAATATCTTTGGTTCGTTTTATTCTCTCTTTTTATATGGCGGTTACCTAATCCGATTTTCTTGGAAGTGTCAAATTAATCCGTGAAATTGTTTTGAATTTAATTTAATATCGGATTAGAATTTATTGTTGGACCGATTTGTAATAAGATTAGAATGTGGTAAATAATGAACATGGAAGGATTGAACCTGTCACGTTTACCGAAAAAAAATGTTGAGTATTAATGTTTTAAGTTTTAAGTATTGTAAGAGTTACTGTATTTTTGAAGCTGATTTAATTTTTACTGTATTTTTTACAAAATACCTATACGCAATTTGTACTTACCTACTTGTTTTAGATACCTATATACATACGGCTCAAAAGAAAATAGGGTAGAGCTAAATTCTGAAAAGAATTTTTATGATAAATTCAATCTGATTTTGTTTTAATTTAATATTGTTCGAAAGCTGTTATAGTCAAATTGCGGACTTTACTGTCGAATTTCCTTACTTAATATTATTAATGTGAAAGTCCGTTTGTTTTTTACGCCTTCACGTCTTAACTACTGAACCGATCAACATGAAATTTTGCATACACGTTGTCAGTGGTACAGAGAAGGACGTAGGGTGCCTTTCATCCTGAAAAAAAGTATTGTTCCTGAGAGATGGCACAAAACCTTACCACGCAGACGAAGTCGCGGGTGGCCGCTAGTACTGTATAATTTCTCCTACTCCCCATGTGTCACTTAGAATTGAAAAATGAAAATTCTTTCTATTAAATAAATAAATTAATTCGTCATAATTTCTGCTATTCGCCGTATATCAGTTAGAATAGAAATAAATTCGAGTTTCATACAAAAATACGCGAAATGTAACATTTTGAAATTCTAACTTTACTTCCGAAAGCTGACTATTTAATACAGCTTTCGAACAATAACAAATTAAAATTAAACAATATTGAATTCATATTCAAAACCTTTCAGATTTAGCTCGTTTGTATAGAAAACCACATAGTGGCCCCTACTTTATTTTGGGTATAGGTATAATATACTGACTGTAATACTTTACAGTTTTTCACTAAACTAAAGTAAGAAGTAAGAAGAAGGGCACAAGCTAGACATTTGGTAAAATTGAAAAAAAAAAGAGATATAAGCTCTCAATACTTTAAAATTTACGAAATTAGATTTAGTGGTTGTTCGTTCGGCATCCATCCAGACTATTGTCTAGACTTTAATGTTTTGGCTAAAACGATGACACATTCAATTATAAACGCTATTGTACTTATTTTATTTTTAGCGTGTGAATTCTGTCCGGCTTCGTAAAATTAAGTGCCGTTAAAAAACTTTAGATATTTTGTTCAATGTTAACAAAAACAAATTTCATACAAAAAATCACAGATTTTGCAGTCCCCGCAAGAATCAGAGCATTGAAAATGAATAGAAAAATTTACGAAAAACCAAAATCAAATAAAATCCTATTATATTTTTAAAGTTATCCATAATTATATAGTACCTATTTATTCTTACGATTGTGACGCTCGGCTCCGCCTCGTGTCACAAAAGCGCCCCTGACTGCCTCGAGGCAGCCGAAATATTATTAACCGATTTTCAACATTCCAACGACTGCACTTCTCGTCTGCTTTTGCATCTTTTAACACTATTACCATGACGATCTGTCAATAATCATAGAATCTACAATTTTTTTTATGTACGGAAACACCCTTTTTCTAGAATTCTAAATCTAAAGGGACCACCTACAGGTCACAATAATTTACCGATTTTCAAAATTATTTCGCCATTTGGTAGCTAAACTAGTACCCTAGGACTCTTTTTTTCATTTTTTCTTAAGTCAATAATTTTTCCGAAATATTTACAATTTAGTAAACAAACACCCCCTAAACAAACACCCCCTAAAAACCCGGAATTTTTGGAAATTTGCAAAATTTCAAAAAAAGTTTCCAGTAGATTTTCAAAGTTCGAACGTTCACACGTGTCTCGATAAATTCCTCGACTTTTGGTACTATTTTCATCTCGATCCTCCCAAAATCCTCGGAGATATGGTCAAAAATACGTCTCAGGCGATTTGCATCTGATAACCATTTTCAATGGTAAAAGAAATCATAATAATCACAATTTACGAAAACAAGAATATTTTTCTTTTCAGGATTAATTTAAACATAAGTTTTACCACGATTAATGTCCGCAAGTGGTATTTTTTGCAATTACGGATGATCCGAATTTTTCCATTCAAAAGGGATTTATGTCAATTTGTTTCGAGTTTGTTTTAAAATATTTCCAAAAAAAGAATTCAATGGATTTAAAATAGATGATAATAATAGAATAATTTAAATAATTAATATTACCTGCTTTGAATTTGTGTGCCGAAAAATCGTACCATTAACGCAGTAACAAAACCTATCCAAACTTGATAGGTAATTTAGGAATGACGCAAAACTGATTCAAGTATCTTCATATACAGGCAAATGACGTTGATTCTAATTGTTGATTGTCTTACGTCTTGATTATTCTGTTACTTTCGGCTTTTTTTATTGCTTAGGTCGAAGATGAATATACTTAACTAGAGCCTAGTATTTAGTTTTAGACAGAAAAGGCAAATTGCATATTTTTTCAATACCTATCTACATACATGAAAAAGATCATTATGTTTGGTACATTTTTATGGTTCCGTACCCAAAGGGTAAAAACGGGACCCTAATACTAAACCTCCGCTGTCCGTCTGTCTGTCTGTCTGTCACCAGGCTGTATCTCATGAACCGTGATAGCTAGACAGTTGAAATTTTCACAGATGATGTATTTCTGTTGCCGCTATAACAACAAATAGGTACTAAAAACAGAATAAAATAAATATTTAAGGAGGCTCCCATACAACAAACGTGATTTTTTTTTCAGTTTTTTGGTACGGAACCCTTCGTGAGCGAGTCCGACTCGCACTTGGCCGGTTTTTTATTATTTTGTACGATTAGAATTTCCCTTTATTCGAGATTTGGTACCTACTGTCCACTGATACTTAATTGATAAATGATAATTCAATTAAGCAATAGCAGCTGGTTATAAATAATAGTGAAGTAAGCTCTGATGCAATCATTTGCTTAGATATTACCCATAAATCAGTTAAATTCAATTACACGCTTGTCAAACTTGAATAATTTCTTAGCTCCAATTAAAATTGTTTATTAGTGACATAACCACATTTAATAAATAATTTTGGTATCCGGTGCAGTTTTTAAAGGCAAGTTTTTCGGTTTTTGTACGAAACGCAGGATAAAGCTATTTTAATTGGTTGTAGAATTAGTTAAATTAGGAAATCATAAAGATGAGATATAAATATTTCATTAAAAGTAGTGGTAATAACCCGCGCCTCCATTAAGTTCTTAATCAAATGAAAAACTTGTAAAGTTCTTAGAACAATGACACCTTGTGTCTAACTTTTAATCATTTTATTACAAGTAACTGCAAAGAATCTTACGCATATCCATATATCACATATCCAAGTAATCACACTTTTCACAAGTAAATAAGATATTGTCACACATTTTTCTAAAACCAAATTTTGCTACTCTTATTCGTTTATCGACGAAGAAAACAGTATGAAACATAGTTTATTAATTTCCTTTGCCATAATATTGTCATATTTTATGTATGTAAGTTATATTTTACGTATCTCATAATAATATATAATGTATACATTCGTTTTTCGGATCACCTGTTTATTGACATTGTTGTTCTTTGGCATTCTTTTTCTATGGGTTAGTCATTTGTCAATAAGCAGTCTTTTGTCAGTCGGCGGTTTTGGAAGTGAATTACAGATGGCGCTTCAGTCTTTGGACCCTTTGTCAGTTTGAGCTTATATTGTCTTGTTCTTAGATTATGTTTTTTTCGGTTTTGTGGACAAACAATGTATTCCATGCTAACTTTAGCTCAGATAGAAGAAGAATTACGGAATAGAAAAGCCAAAACAACAGGCAAGAAAGTTATAGCAACTTACAAAAAATTGCTAACAAGCATTACATTTCTTTAAATTTCGATTTACAAGTAATCTTTTTATTTCAGATTAGAATTATATGATTTAAATTTTAACATAGCAACTGAGTGTGAATTTCCGTGTTTATAGTTGCTTCATGATGCCTACTGTGCAATAGTAATTTCAAGTTTGTGTAATGGAATTTCTATACCGTCCAAAATTACACGAACCGTTTTATCATATTTCTTTTATTATTTTAGAATAATATATATAATATATAATGGAACTTTATATGCCAGAGTCATTCAAGAAACCTAAATTCTCTGTTTGGCCCCAATATTGGGCTATTCCATATATATTTGATATTCCTATCAAATTCATCCAAGTTATAAATATGTTAGAAACTGTTGAGGTTGAAATATTAAAGAACAAAGCTGTTATAATTCAAATATTGTTTTATTTTGGCGAAGCTTCATTAAATTCATGAAACATTCCTTTTGATTTAAAATGTTTCTCAGGCTCAGTAAAGGAGAAAATCTAGGGAATATCATCTTTTTTTTAAATATCTTTTTGCCCAATATTTTTTTTGTTACTGGGAAATCGATTAACTCCAATATTTTAACAGTTACGTGCACAACAATGCGGCATTTTCTAAGTATAAAATTAAAAAGTGCAATACTCCAAGAGATTCCCATATGTTTTGACACTTTCTTTGAGGCGGCCGGGTACCAAAGACAAGACGCCACCTATCGGGATAAAATTGCGCTTTTCCTCCCCCGCCACATGCGACACTCGTAAGTTACGTGAACTATTTAAACGAATGATTCAAAAATTGATCTTATTCACTAAATACAAATGGCTCTGAAGAGATGTATACCTTGCGTATCTGACATTTTTGAAAAAATTTCGAAATGGCTGAAATATGTTTTAATTTATGTTGAAAAACTTAATAAAAAAAATCTTTCACTATAATTATTAAACCTGCTTACAAATTTTAGGAGAATCTGTTGAGAAATGCGACCTGTAGAGAAGAACAGACGGACAGCCGTACATATATTCGAAAGCATATTTGCCCAAGCTGACACGGAGACGCTTCACGCTCGCTCGGTCAAAAAGAAGATCCATCAGGAGCCTACCTCAAAAGTTAAAACTTCCTCATCCGCCAACGATGAGACAAGCGCAAGAGGCAATAAAATTATCATAATTCCTGACTGCCGCAGCTTTATGTATTAATTCATTATAAACAATTGTTAGTTTGATTGCACTGTAATTTGTGCAGAGCACTCGGGCGTTTCGAGCTGTCATTACCGGGTTTAGCATAGCAAATAATAGACATATGGCATTCTTCGACAAATGCACTTTAGAATGTATCTGTTTGTCCACAAACATTAACAACAGTATTGCTTATGAATAAATTATTTTGTTTTGAACTGATGCGTTTATCAAGATATCGTGAAGGAATGCTTGTTAAAATGTAAACATAAGGTTGTACTATTATATTCTATACTTAATACTAAACTATTAATAAAACGTTACACCTTTAACGTGAACTAGTTACTTAGATTTTTAACCGACTTCAAAAAGAGGAGGAGGTTCTCAAGTCAACGATTTTTTTATTTTTTTTATTTTTTTATGTATGTTTTAACCATAAACTTAATATTCACTGAAATAGACGAACAGAGTTCACTTGGCTGCGAAACCAAAAGTGAGATGAGCCAGTGTTTGTAAATATGTAAACGTGTGCGTGAATTTAGAGATGCACTGAAGTCCATTTTAGGTTGTCGATAACCATAATGTATTATTGCTCTAATAAATAAAACACAAACAAAATTCTGAACAATTTTATTTAAATAATTTCTTAAGGTCTCCTTTGAGGCTATACCTGCTTATTTATTTATGACATTTATCCAGTTTAATTTAATCACTGGATTTACAGAAAACCTGGAAATAATTGTTAAATTAGTACATAAGTTGGTATAATTTACCATTTGAAAACTGTCGGTTACAAGCAGCTTTAAATAAAACTATCAGTGTTCACAAAGACAAACAAAGTTATATTGGAAATCATCGACATGAGTATCGATATCGATAATTTTTTATCAATATCTACGCTTTATTTTCTCAAGTTCACGGACATAATATCTTTTTATCTAACACATAATGTTTAGAAATCAGCCTTTATTTAGGAAATAGGCGTTTAATAGCATCATATTAGTATATAACTTAGTGTGTTTGGGAATATATTCAACTAAAATATGAATTATGAAAATGGTAATAGTACAATCATATTTACCTGTGAAATGAGTGTTTATTTGGGTTATTGTCGTAAGTAACATTACAATCCAGTACAGAACACGACACCATTATTGATTTATATAGCTTTGAGAGCCAAACCGACCCGATCGCGATCAAAATTACAAAATAATCTTGTTGACGCTTTTCACCAAGGTGATAAACGATGATATATGAAGTCAAACCCGGTTTAGCTGTCAGTTTGTTTTTACTCTTTTTCGCACATCGCATAAGCCGTAAGAATCGGTTTCTCACTCGCACCTTTGTCCGTCTACTTGAGCATAGCGAAAAATTTTCTAAGTCTATGGTTTTAACATAGCTTCGTCAGTTGTTACCCGATTTGTACAATTCTTTTTTTTATCTCAAAGAACATAGTTCGTGTGTAGTCCCATAAATTTTTTACAGAGATTTGGCCAGTAGTTTTTTCATAATCCTGAAAAATATCATTTATTTAGCTCGACATTGCACGAGTTTTTATGGAATTTCGGACATAACATCTTTGTTTATGAACCGATTTAGATGATGCTTTTTTATTTGAAAGGGTATACTTCAAGAGTGGTCACAATTTAATTTCATTGTTATTGGACTTCGAACTTCGAAGATACACAAAGGAACTCTTCAAAGTCAGTTATAAGTAAAATGATTTAGGTTTTGGTAAATTTATGGCAATCCAAAACAAACCAAATCATGGTTTGCGATGCAACGTTCTGGACTAGACTTGGACTACGATGACACAACGGAACTCCTCAAAAACAAACAGCGTAAATTTGGAAATTGAGTTCTGGGCATTTTACCATTGAAAATATTATAATATAAAGTTAAAAAATATTTACACGCTGCGCTTACATACCTACCACTAAAAAGTTGAAAATAAAAAAGCTTTTTAAAAAAAAAAAAGCGCCTTCAAAAAACCTGAAAACAAAAACAGCTTAAAAATTAAATACCTCTAAAAAGCAAGAAATAATATTCGAATCATTCGTTACACATATCAATATTAATAAAACACGTCTATCGGGTGAGGCTGGAGGACAACTTCATTTTTTCTAAAAGCCCCACCCGACTTCATTAGACGTGTTTTATTAATATTGATATGTGTAACGAATGATTCGAATATTATTTCTTGCTTTTTAGAGGTATTTAATTTTTAAGCTGTTTTTGTTTTCAGGTTTTTTGAAGGCGGTTTTTCTTTTTTTTTAAAAAGCTTTTGTCTCAAACTGATGTTGCCACTTTTGATAACTGGAACAGTTTCAATAATATGATAATTATGATCATTTTTTAATAAATCAAATCTTACTTGATTATGCAATACAATTGAAACTGAAGCTCTTTTCAGGACATTGTATGAAATCTAAACTTTATTGAGTACCTACTACCTACCTAATAATAGAAAACATGTAAGTATAGTTTAAACTTTGAATGTGTTTTGATTGCTTTAAAAAAACTCCATGGGTCTAATCTTTATAACGAAGCCATCTTGTTTCACATTACCATAATTTTCTTTCATTTAATTAATTTCTCACTTTTAGTTTTATTTACTGACTCCCATCAACAAAATTATAAAAGCCAACATCTTTTTAACACCATATTTCACACTCGGGAGGGAATTAGGGCTTGCAAATATTCGGTGAAATTCAATATTCGAATATTCGATTTTTTAAGGAGGTATTCGAATATATTCGAATATTATTCGAATATTTCTCTAAAGTAAAACAGATGGTTGTAATTACTTAATATTGTTTATTTTCCACGTTTTTCAAGTTAAACCAAAGAGAAGTCCGATTTTAATACTTTGTAGTTCGTTTTTAAAAGGAGTTTTTTCGTTTTTTTGTCAGTAAATATTTATATTCTGCTTGTTAGTCTTAACTGTGTTTTTACATGGTTTCTTTCTGGCGTCGTCATCATATCACTATCTAACACTATCTCCTATCAGTATACTTGTCAAAACAAACCAAACGAGCCCAAACTTGATGGGGTTGTATTGTATCAGAAGAGTGGAACAGGCTGCCTGCCTGCCGATGTGTTTCCCAAAAGTTTATAACTTGGCAAGGCTAGCATGAATAGGCTTTATCTAAGTGAGCATGCTCCATCGTAGTCCGCATTATTACTTAACACCCGGTGTGATTGTAGACAAATGCTCACTTATTTTCAATAAAAAAAATAGTTTCTGGGCCCTTCTTCCCGCTCCATCACCAGACCCTGGACTTTATTTTCTAACAGAGTACATATCAAGACAAATCAAACGAGCTCAACTCTGTGGAGTTGTATGGTTTAATTATAGAATTCCTGTGGCCTTCGTACGACTCTGAACCTGAAAACCTCTCCCATCAGAGTACCCCAGAGAGCCCAAGTTAAATGGTGTTCCATGGTTTTATTGCAGAGTTTTTGTTTCGGAAGAATTCCGGCTTCATCATTAGACCCTGGACACTTTTTATTTTCACAACAGAGTATTTATCAAGACGAATTAAACGAGCCAAAATTTGATAGATTTGTATGGTTTTACGGAGCTCCTGTGGTTTTCTTCCGGCTCCATCACCAGACCTTGGACACTATTTCCAAACAGAGTACTTGTCAAGACGAATTAAACGAGCTTAAACTCGATGGATTTGTATGGTATTACTAGCGGCCACCCGCGACTTCGTCTGCGTGGAAAGTTTTTTTGCTATCCCTCGGGAACGAATCATTTTTTCGGGATGAAATGCTCTATGTCCTTCTCTGTACCCCTGGCAACGTGTATGCGAAATTTCATGATGAGCGGTAGAGTGGTTAAAACGTGAAGGCGTAACAAACAAACAAACAAATAAACAAACAAACAAACGGACTTTCGCATTTATAATATTAAGTAAGGATTACAGAGTTCCTGTGGTCTTCTTCCGGCTCTATCATCCAACCTTGGCCACTATTTACCAACAGATTACTCATTAAGAAAATTAAACAAGCACAAACTCGATGGGGTTGCATGGTTTTATTAGAGAGTTCTTGTGGCCTTCTTCCGGCTCCATCATCAGACTTTGGAAACCATCTCTATTAGAGTACTAGTCAAGACGAATCAAACGAGCCCAAACTTGATAGATTTGTAAAGTTTAATAACAAAGTTCCTGTGGTTTTCTTCCGGCTCCATCATCATACCCTGGTCACTATTTCCCAACAGAGTACATGTCAAGACGAATTAAACAAGCTTAAACTCGATGGATTTGTAGGGTATTATTACAGAGTTCCTGTGGTCTTCTTCCGGCTCCATCATCCGACCCTGGCCACTATTTACCAACAGATTACTCATCAAGACAAATTAAACGAGCACAAACTCGATGGGGTTGCATAGTTTTATTAGAGAATTCTTGTGGCCTTCTTCCGTCTCCATCATCAGACTTTGGAAACCATCTCTATTGGAGTACTAGTCAAGACAAATCAAACGAGCCCAAACTAGATGGGGTTGCATGATTTTATTACAGAGTTCTTTTGGCCTTCTTTCGGCTTCATCATCAGACCCTGGACACTATTTCACAACAAAATACTTGTCAAGACGAATGAAACGAGCCCAAACTTGATGGTCTTGCATGGTCTTCTCCCCTTTTCATCGTCAAATCAGCTCAATGACATTATGATATTTCATTGACTTCCAGTTCTGACCTATGTTTTAAGTTTCAAGTCTTTTGCTCATCGGGAAGCTAGATTAAAATTGTTTGCATATTGTGGACAAACAAACAACATACGTAAACAAATAAATAGACGAGAAAGTGAACATTAAACACTTCATTCTATGCGCACAAACGCTATTCGGGTATTATTTAATGAACGACTTTTGCTTAAATCTGACGAAGTAGAAAATATTCGAATATTCGAATATCACCGGCTTGAGTATTCGAATAGCAAAATGAAGCGAATATTCGAAGTATTCGAATATTCGAATATTCGAATTGCAAGCCCTAGAGGGAATACAGGTTTGATTATTGACATACAAGGTTATTTTTAGTTTATACAAAACCTCTCGTGGGGTTGATCAGAACATCAAACTGAACAACTTTCATTATTGGACCAACCTCGAAATCGCGAAAAAAACATCAGCTGTATCATACATTTCGATGGAGTAGGATTGTGCTGTTCCATACAAAGTATGGAACAGCTGATTTTTTTTTCGTGATTTCGAGGTTGACCCATAATGAAAATTGTTCAGTTTGATGGTCTAATCAACCCCACGAGAGGTTTTGTATTACCTAAAAATAACTTTGTATATTGTAATCAAATGTATAAAGCTCAGCAACACCTAACTAATAAATTACTGCAACGCAGCAAAATTATGGGCATTTTATAGCCTATCATATAAGAACTACATTCGAATAGCAAGCTCCATGGTGCCAATATTGCAAACTGCAAGCAAACCTGTGGTCATTCAGCTAACCACAAAGGATGTATATTCGTGTAGCAGTCTCTTTGATGTGGCAACCACAAACTGCACGAGGAGGCTAGAACTCCACTCTCCTGATTTCTTTGTCCAATCAATCTATATTCAATATATAAACTAATATTCAATACAAGCTCAGAGTTATTAATAGGTATAAAAATAAAACCCTATTAAAATAAAAACCACTGGTAGTGACCCATATTTTATTTTAATATCCATATTTATTAAGCCATGTGTATACCTATAACATTTTTGAGGCACATGTTCTATGACGAATAAGCAATACTTAACTCGCTCCAATAGTTCCTACATTTTCTATCATAAAACTTAGTAGAAATAGTAATTGAATCTGAGCTTTTCATGAAAGGAGGTCGCTAATCGCTCATACATTTCAGTCCATTTTATGTACCTGAGGTACATGTATACCAAAATGTAGGTAAAAATTCGAGGATTCCGAAAATAATGTTATTTTAGTTCAATCTTTACTTAAAACTTAGAAATAAATCATTGAAAGTGTCAGTACTTGTAACACAATTAAATTATATTATGGCAATACTGGATATTCACTTTCAGTGTAATAACGCAAATGTTCATTTATATTAGATAAACATTATTAAACATTAAGCATTTATTTCATTACACATCGTAATCAATAGGCAAAAAAAATCTAACCTCTCAAATCAACTGTGAGAACAGTGATTTTGCTTGCAAGCACAGAATAGCACTGCAAGCATCAAACGTCAAAACAACTGTCAAACAAAACGTCATGAGAGAAACGTCATTCTAGGGATGTTCGATCCGATCCGATACTTGCGTGGATCGATACAATGCGTTACGATCCACTCGATTTTTGTATCGATACAATAGCATTCGATCCTTTGGAGGATCGATACACATACATAGAGGATCGGATCGAAAAAATCGTATGAAGTATTTATCGTATTATATTATAAACAATATGTTTGGTTATCGATGTCGGAGCTTTTAAAGGCAGATAATATGATCAATTTTATCGACAAAACCCCCCCCCCTGTTGGGATCTATCCCCTCTCCTGTTTGAATGACCGGCATTTTAAATTTGACTTTTTATTTTAGATGGCCCTGCCGAAAAGTATTAATTTCTCCTGATTTAAAAGTCCTACAGTTATGTAATAGTTGATATTATTAGCTTTCTAAAAGATTTTTTTTATAGCTAACCAAACATATTGTATAGTTCCTTAAAGAATATTTGAACTCGAACTTTTCCCTTGTTTAAAATACTGAGGGCGAACAGATCCATATTAATTTTTATAAAAAAATCTTTTATCAATTGTTGCCATATCATATTTCAATGTACCTACCATCAAATTCGTCATAACAAGTACATTGCTTTTTATTAGGGTTCCGTACCCAAAGGGTAAAAACGGGACCCTATACTAAGACTCCGCTGTCCGTCTGTCTGTCTGTCTGTCTGTCCGTCTGTCTGTCTGTCTATCTATCTGTCTGTCACCAGGCTGTATCTCATGAACCATGATAGCTAGACAGTTGAAATTTTCACAGATGATGTATTTATGTTGCCGCTATAACAACAAATACTAAAAACAGAACAAAATTCATATTTAAGGGGGGCTCCCATACAACAAACAGTTTTTTTGCCGTTTTGGTACGGAACCCTTCGTGCGCGAGTCCGACTCGCACTTGGCCGGTTTTTTAGTTTGAGAACCATTTTACTTCGTTAAAAACGTTTTGTTCACTTTGAAAACCAGCAACTTTTAATTTAGTTTTTGCGTACTTTAATATTTAAATATTGGCAAAATTAAAATATTAAACATTACTAACGACAAAGAAGAAGTATATTAGGTACCTACCTAATATCACGTTTATAATAAAGTGTGATTAAAAATTCGACTTTTCTAAAATATTTGATTCCATACTGGATCGATCCAAAAAATCGTATCAATTTTAATGGATCGATCCATGGATCGATACAATGGATTACGATCCATTGCGATCCAGAATATCGATACAAGGTACCCGGATCGAACATCCCTACGTCATTCCGACTTCCGAGTTTAATAAAATCAACTTCAATTGACAATGACAGCTGTCAACTTGACAGTTTTTTCAAGTACCAAAGGGTTGAATGCTACGATATAATCTGTGTAATAGGTTCTTATATCGAATGCATTTTTCTTTTTTTTATCGTCTCCAAATAACCAGATAAAAAAATATTACTGGTATATTAGTCAGGATATTATAGGGTATTTTTTTCCGCAGTGTACCTCGGTACATCATTTGGGCCATTTTTGGTGACATCCTTTAAGTTATTTTTTCACTAAACTCTAAACGATCCATTAAAATTATTAAACTGCGTTGACATGATCAAAGTATACTTGGACCAAGTAGTCTGCTTGACTACTTGGATCATGAAAACGAGCAATCAAAGCATACTTGGATCAAAATTTTCATCAAAGTAAACTTGTACCATGCTCTACTTTCATCCAAGTCTGCTAGGACCAAGTAGTTTTGACGATTACTTGGACGCTACTTGGAACATGTAAACGAGAACCCAAGCGCACTTAGACGTCGCCGTATACAAAAGCTACTTTTTCCAAGTTACTTGGTCCAAGTATACTTGGATCGTGTCAACGGCTATCCAAGTATACTTTGATCAAAGCTACTTAGTCCAATTTACTTGGTCCAAGTATACTTTGATCATGTCAACGAGGCTTTTGAGCCGTTTTACAGATTTTAGTTCAATTGTTCCAATAAACTATTTTGGCAGGTAAATAAGTAAACCTTTTCTATACTTACTTAATTGAAATTCTGAAAAGCACTATCTTCTAGTTTAGATAGTCTATCCACATCTAATCTTGGAACAAGAAATTGGCCAATAATTTTGGTTCAGTGGAACACCAGCCTAACCTGATAGCCGCCTCCATCGTGGGTGCCCCCCGTGGCGACCACATCGTGTGACCAATTCGCGCCAACGTTGTCAATAACGCCAACTAAACATTTTAAATCGACCCAATTAATCTCATTTTCATCATATCAGCCGGTACACCCACTGCTGCTGGGTTAAGCATCCGATTTTAATTCTAGTAGGCCAATTTATTAGGGTTCCGTACCCAAAGGGTAAAAACGGGAGCCTATTACTAAGCCTCCGCTGTCCGTCTGTCTGTCTGTTACCAGGCTGTATCTCATGAACCGTGATAGCTAGACAGTTGAAATTTTTACAGATGATGATTTGCTGTTGCCACTATAAGAACAAATACCATAAACAGAATAAAATAAATATTTAAGGGGGGCTCCCATACAATCAACGTGTTTTTTTGCCGTTTTTTGCTCCATATTGATAACGACTACGCACTTGGCCGGTTTTTTTATTATTAAGTGTATCACATTTGACAACGTCTTTATCAAAATTCAACAACATAACCTTCTAAAAGCGGGCACACTGTATTTATTTTAACATTGAAAATGTTTTTTCGATCGCTTCAGTAAGGTACCCAATTTCAGCCAGAGTGAGACATCGTCCTGGTCCCGTGAGTTTTGGGTCTACGTGAATGTCATAAGTGTCAAAAGATGCGCCTCGGCAAGGGCTACAAATGGTGAAAAAAAAAATTTAAAAAGTCCAAAAGTTTTTTCGAATATCGCATAAATGTAGAAAAATGACATACTTTTTTGGGGTCTTTTCTCACTAAATCGATAATTTCTCAAAAACGAAAAGCGATATCGAAAAAATGAAAAAAACCCCTAGAGATATTGAGTTGGGTTACATTTGGAAAATATTATATGACCCTAACTCTTACGCTCTGAGCTGTAGCTTATCCTTTATGTAGCGAAATGTCGGGATACCGCGGGCGACGCGTGCCGCGGCGCGGGATAATGGTAATACGTAGTAGGTACGATTGAAGTTTTTAAATTATTGTGTACTTCAAAGCGTGTGATAGTGCTTTTATATTTTGTATTTTTATTTATTTTCACATTTTTTATAAATAAGAAAATATTTAGATCTATTTTCTGGCGATTTATTAAAAATAATGAAAAATGTAAAAACCGATTAGCTCTAAGTATGTCAACAGATTAGATGGTATGACGCGAGTAGAACATGAAGCGAGTGCTAATTCCAGATCTAGTCAAAGATTTAACTCGCTAGATAGCGTGACCGCGCTGGGGCCCTATTTTTGAATCGCTCGACGCCACTTTCCATATTTTTGAATCGCTCGGCCGCAACGAGTGGGTGAGGGCACTCGTTTGCAGTCGAGCGATACGGCACGGCGAGCGATATTCTTTTCTAATAAAAAGCAAAGATTTTTGTTTAACAGCCAATAGAAACATGGATATTACGTTCCGTTTTCGTTGTGGTAGTTACCTGTTTTCTCTAAATTCTGCGTGGAACGGATAAAACCCAACATTTCGTATTATGTTGGCAGCACGGAAACTAACGATTCAAAAATACGGAAAATCGGCGTCATGCGACTTGGAAGACGAGTGTGACTTAAGTCGCATGCGACAAAACTATGTCATACGAGCGATTCAAAAATAGAGCCCCAGAAGTGTCTCCATTAGTCCATATTCAAGTAAGTGACGTCGCTTACTATGTGAAACGAAAGAGAAAGTAGTGTTAGCAATTAGTGTAGGAGCAAAAGAGATGACGCTATTATCTCCAGTACACGTGCTAGGCGTCGTAGTGAGTTTTTGTGTGTAGGTAAACGGATAAACGAATCTTGAGCGAAAGTTGAACAGAAGAGAGGTTTTAGTTTGAGGCCCGAGGCGAAGCCGAGGGTCTCAATAGGTACTTACGAGTAGATACAGAAATGTAGATCCAAAATATTATATCGTGGGATGCTGTTATTTCAATTTCGAGATTTGAAATGACTCGATCAGTCATGTCTTTCTTAATTACTCTGCGATCCAAAACGAATTTTTACAACGATCTCTGAATGAGAGTGTGATGATGATGCCTTGGTAAACAAACATACATAGTTTGCAATTGCAATAAAATGAGGGTTGTTATCGCAAATTCGAGTGATGATGAAGTCGGCGCGAGAGTCTCACTTGCTGCATTTGATTTTTTTTTTATTAGATTATTTTATGTAGAAATTCAGATATTTCAGTTATACCTATACGTAGTACTTAGGTTACCTTTCAATAAAATATTAATGTCTATAAAAATAGAATAAAAAAAATATTTTGTGAAATTCATTTTCATGACCAGAAGGTCGTGAAAGGCACGAGATCTGTGAATTTTTTCAAAGGCACAATTTGATTAACTTTTTTGAGTTAGTATTACATATTTATTGTAATAATAACAAAAGAAAGCAATTTTATGATTTATTTTGACAAATAGAACAATAGACTGACAGCTATGTCAAATGTGATCTATTAAATTGGTCCTACTTTAAATACTTAGCTTTACTCAATTCAAATCCCGGAAATAAGAAAAGTTAAGATTTTTTTTGTGGAATTACAATTTATTAAAAAATATACAATCATCGTATGTTTTGAAGAATTTATTTCACATAAGTAAAATTATTTATCATTTTTCAATGATAATAAAAAATATGAAGTTGTAAAAAAGTCCCTAAAAACCCAGAAATCAAATAAGTGGTTTCACTAAATAATGTCAACTTATAAAGTCAACATTAGATTTTTGCTAAAATGAATATCGAAATTCGTTATCCAAAACTTATAAATGCAGTATTCGGAAGCTGCCATCACCATCAGACGATAACACATAAAACAGAACCGCCATAAACGTGACTCATCCCATCGAAAACATATTCGTATACATATTGATGTTACACGCTAGGTGTGTGCGGAACACGGCGTTTCCGTTGTGTCACGTCACAAAATCGACGTTACAATATTAAATTTATAAAATTATAAATAATTCAAATAAAGATTGAGTTGTTTACGAAATTAAACGCGTCTCTGCATTTGCAAAGTCGATGTCTGCGTATGTCTACGTACGTGTATGTTATCGTTATTACGGGTTAGATCGTCTACCGCGGTTATAATAATAAAATTGGCATCAAACGCCATGTAGGTACACCGCCTAATACGATATTCTCTAGCTGCACCGCCCACTGCTCGTATTAGCGTAGAGTCTGTCTAAAAGGTCTGTTTACATGGGAAATTAATAAATTATTTATAAAAATTATACTGGTAACCCTGTTGGTGCTGTCAAAGTTCTAATTGTAAACATATTCATTTATTAAGATGGGTATTGGTGGGGTGGTAGGGGATTTAGTTGGGTAATAAAATTACCTTGGAAATTACCCATGTAAACATACTTTTTAGATAGACTCTATATGCGTCCATACGTACTAATTTTCAGCGATAAAACCAAAACTAAATTTTATTGTTACCGACTCTTTAGTTTTGTTAAAATCGTCCCGTATGCTATGCACAGGAAGCCTAAGATGCCAATGCCAATCTTGAACAATTTAAGTAAGAATTCTACTTTAGCTGTAGAATTCTGACAACGTAACGGTTTAGGTTTTATCTTTAAGAATTAGGGCGGTTGGGTCCGGCGACCGTAACACAATGGACACCCAGTATCACTGACGTCATTTATATCGCGCAGTGAAATTTGGCAGGAGAGCGTTGCTATCAGAACATGCCCCGGATTTTTATTACTGATTATCTCCGTTTCCGAACGCACCCCGTTAACAAATACAACTCGTCTAGACGTAGTGCTGGCCACACCTCAAAAGTTAGTAAAAGTCGTAGTAGCTACTACTATTTATCATATGCATTAGTCATTGAATATTAACTTTACTATGCATGTAAATATCACTACGGCGAGCATTTACAATTTACAGTTTAATTTCGGGGTTGATAGTGTAGTATAACATAAGTACATGAAATGAAAACAAGAAAAATAGAAAAAAGGAATTTCCATAAAACAGTGATTATTAAATAAAAATTAAGTATGTGAGCCAGCGTAATTTTTGAGGATTAACATAAACAAACCAATTTGCGGTTTCAGTTTAAAATTGACTAAGTACGATAAGACTGACGTAAAGGTATTTTCCAAATCAATAATTTGGAGTGGCGGCGATACTGCCTCTTGAGTTGAAGGTCCCGGATTCGTGTCCTAAAATATATGTTTGTGTGAAATATAATTTATATAATGTAATGTAATATTATGTTTCGATTTAATATATTTGGGCAAAACAGTTAACATGGTGTCAAGGAACTTGTTGTAGTTCGGAAATGTCACGTTGTCATCGCAAAGAGGCGTTCGCTTCTTTGCGATGACAACGTGACATGTCGCTAAAAACGTTCTTTATTATTTGGAAATAGTCTCCTGGAAAATTTCAGTTTCAAAAAGGTCACGTTCAAATCGCAAAGAGGCGAAGTACTCGTACAAAAAATTCTCGTAATTTTAATTTAATCTCTAATAAGAAAAAAAATTTTTTTTGAGAATTGACTAATTTTTATCTCGCAATCCATTTTTTCACACGCAGTATTTTATTCATATAAAAATAATTATACCATTGTCGAGCATTGGTGACGCAAAATACGAGTAAATACCAATTCGAGCGACCAAACAAGACAAAACCTAAACATATCCAATCGATTAGCAACACGAAGCACATATCGATTTCATTATTCGATTACCTCCACTATCGACATTTGATCGATGTCAAACAGCGAAGTTGACAGGCGCGGTGCGTTTGTAGAATCTCACGTTTTTTGCGAAGTGAGGTCATGCCAAAACTGTCTTATAAGGTGTGTACGCCTTAGGCGATAATCACACTGCAACGCGCCGCGTCTAAACAAAACACGTTCTGTGACTGTGGTGATGTGGTCCCATAACGCCTCCTCATTTTTATTATTATTCGAGTGTTAGGGGCTCTGCAGCTCTGGTAGAGCTGTGGTCACTGCGACCTAAAAGATCTATTGTGACTCGCCCGCCACCTCATTATAGTAACTTTTTAAGCCCTGCGCCGTCCAAGAAGTCTAGTATCTACCTGGCTATTTCCTCCGGGTCGACTACGTGTCGCTCCAGATGGATGCGCTTGTGGATTGGGGGTGCAAAATCACATAAGAGGTGCCTAGCCGTTTCCTGCTCCTCACCGCAATATCTGCAAACGTCAGTATCATTCAATTTCATTGTCTGTTTAGTTTGCAGTGTCCAGTTAAGGCGCTAATGATCACACTGATGTTCGATCTACTGAACGTGTGAGCTCATTCGTCCGTCTTTGCGAGTAGCCTTGCACCAAGGATTTGGCGTATCTCTGATGCCTCCTCATCGCGCTTGGAAGTTCCTACGGTTTTCTGCGATCACGGGCTGTCGCGCGGTAAAATTTTAAAGAAGTTTTATTTTTCATAATACGTTAATATGTTTTAGTTTGGGCGTATGAACTAGGGAATGCAAACCGGTTTCACCGAAACCGAAAAAACTGGTTTTTCGGTCGATTTCACAGGCAAAATCAAAACCGTTTTTTTAAACGAAAAACCGTTTTTTTCCGGTTTTTTTCTGATTAAAGTTTTATGCTTTGCAATACATACAAAACGAAAATGCACCGCCCAATTTTGATTGATTGCTTCAAGTAGTTTAGTTCAGTGATCTACTTGTGCGGCTGAACGGGTCGAAGGTGTTTATAGCGAGTAAGTAAATAAAATATGGAAATTTATTATACATCATCATCATCTTGCTGGGCCTTCCCCGTCCTTCTCTTCCACTGTGCACGGAGTGCCAGGTTGGGGTCGATGTCGGCTTCTTTCAGGTCGCGCTGAACCGTCATCAGCCAAGTGGCAGGGGTTCTATCGCGCCTACGGGTCATCGTTGTGACGTTTAGGGCTATTTTCACCATTTGATCGTCGGGCGCCTTTCTACATGCCCGTACCACCGTAGACGTCTCTTTCAGCTTTTCTCTTATGGGTGCTACCTTGAAACTTCCCCGTATGTATGTGTTCCTGATTTCGTCCAGCATAGTGACGCCCGCTGACCAGCGCCTCTCTGACGTATGGAGTTTGTTGAAGTGTTGTTTATTTGTGGCCCAACATTCGGATCCAAACAGAATGGCAGGGCTAATGGCTGTTTTGTAAACTCGTCCCTTCACAAAGGTCTCTATGAGTTGGATATGCCTCTAAAGAGAGGTATTCGACTATCGCACATAACGCCTGTGAACTGTCGCCATTTCATCCAGCCCGTTTGAGCTATATGGAGGACGTCGTTTCCGTTGGTAGGTGGTCATTTCCCACATAGAAGCTAAAGTCATCGGGGTGTGATGTGCTATCGAATATACATGACATGTGCTCCGTTTTCTTTCGGCTGATTTTGAGGCCATTTTCTTCCAGCGACTCCACCCAGCCGTTTAAATCACGCTGGAGATCTATCGCATTGTTAGATACGAGGGCCACATCCGTCGGTCGTCGGCATAGAGAAGATTCCAAGGCACCTCCTGTTGCCACTTTTTAGTTAGATAATCCATTGTGACGTCAAATACAAGTGGAGTCAGAGTAGACCCTTGATGTACTCCTACCATCAAGTCAAAGCTTTCACTCGTGCCTGCAGGGCAGACCACTTGTGTTGAGATTGAGACATTTGTGACATGTCGATGATAAGTGCGATGTGTGACTCCGGGACAAAATGCGCGTGGAGGGCTTTCCAGATCAGATCACGAGGCACGTGGTCGAACGCCTTTTCCAGTTCTATAAACACCATAATGCAGGTTCGTGCTATTAGCATTTGCCTTTTCGATGGGATTCGTATGGCTTGATTTGTGTCTGATGTGCGTTTGCCAGCCGCAACTCCTACTCAAAAAACAATAACTCTCGAAATATGCATTTCAGAGCAATGACTTTGATGTCATTTTGTAGATAATCTTTCTAAGTATTGTAAAAATGCAAAAAAATGCCCATTAATATCCTAGTTTTTGAGATATGTGAGAAAAACGAAAAAAAAACACACTAATTCAGAATTCAAAATTTATTTTAGTAATTTTTTATGACATACCTATTCAAGTTCAAAGTTTATATAATTTATTATTTTACATAATAGATGATATTGTTAGCTTTCGAAAAGTATTTTTTTTTACGACTGCAGGACTTTTAAATCCGGAGAAATTAATAAATTTTCGGCAAGGCCATCTAAAATTAAAAATTAAATTTAAAATGCCGGTCATTCCAACAGGAGAAGGGATAGACCCCAACATGTGGGGGGTTATGTCGATAAAATTGATCATATTATACTTTAAAAGCTCCGACATCGCTAACCAAACATATTGTATGTATATTTTGTTTTATTTATATGAAAACAATGAACTCTTTAGTACGTTAAGACTTGCTAGCTAGAAGCTTATTACGTCTACGTGATCATTTGCCCTTTGTTATATTTTTTTTTTATTTTAGTTGCACAAATTATTTCCTAGGACCTGCAATGATTTCCTACGAAATATATGGGAAAAAGTTTGTTGAAATGTCTGACTTTTTAGTCTCAAACCTGGGTTGGTCCCATACCATAGAAGTTTTTGATTATTTAGAAGCAGGATCGATTGGCGTCAAAAAAATTGTGTAATTTTCTTGATAACTGTGCATTTTTTGATAAACATAGGGCATAGAGCATAGGGATACTCTTAAAATTGTAAACATGTTAACTGAATCAATAAAAATGGAGTATTGCACATTTTCCAATATTTTCTTGAAAACCGGTTAAAAACCGGTTTTGGATTCAAAACCGAAAAAAAAACGGTTTTCATTTCACTTCGGTTTTGCATTCCCTAGTACGTACGGCAGATTAAAAACGCTCACGGTAGCGCAAGGGCAAATGTCCATGTCCACACACGGTTTTCCGCCGTAAGAATCGACGGTTTATTCGCCGTGTGTTCGTGTGAGAGACACCTTATAGGTGTGTACGTGTAACGGCTATCATTTGAGATCTTTAGAGATGCTTATTTAAATATTACCATACTCAAATCTCGGGTGACTAATACGATGACGTTGTGTGCGCACAGGTGCTTTAGATATATTTATTATTGATCCAGAATACAAATAATTTCTCTATTTGGTTGCGGAAATTGTGAGCGTAGGTTCCGCTGTCAATTTTTAGATTAGAAACGTTGTTTATAAAGATCGCATCTTTACGATACGATTTCACTGTTTATTGTTTAAAGTTTAGGAAGTTGATATATATATCATTTTATTTTAATCTATATACCTATGGAAAACAAAAAGAATTTTAAAACTTGAAAGATTATTAAAAATAAGTTTGTTGTTTTCTTAGATTTGTTGTTTTAAAAACCTCCAGATAATGCTGAAGGTTTTACGCCAAAGCCTAAGCCCTTGTAAGCACTGGCGGTAGACAGAGCGGGGGCATTCCGTACCACAGTTGAAAATTAGTAGGTACTTAGATGTATTCTGTTAACCAATATTATATTCTGTTAAAAATAAAAAGATTAAGGGGGGCTCGCTATAATATAATTATGTAACAGAAACTGAAAAATTTTTTTTCTTCAAACTAATACTTGTGGGGTGTCTATAGATAGGTCTTTAAGAATGACGTTGAGGTTTCTAAGACAATTTTTTACCAAAGTCAACTGTTTGAAAGATATACACTGCCAAGGTGGTAAAATGTGTGTGTGTCCTCCCCTCTAACTTTTGCAATAAGACAGTGAAAAATCTAAAAAAAATATATGCTATTGATCTTAATAAACACTTTCAACGAAAATTAATTTGAATGAGATACCTATAGTAATTAGTTTTTGCGATATAGCACATTTTCCAAAACCGCAAATAGAACTTTGTCATTCATACCAACAGCACTGTGAAAAAAAATGGAACCGCTCGGTCTAAAGCTAAAGCACTTGTGCTATGGAAATCCTAGCCAACGGTGGATCTACAAACACCCAGACCTGAGCCAATATGGAAAAGATCGTTTTCTAAATTGACCCAGCCGAGGATCGAACCCGCGACCTCAAAAATAGCGACACCTTGAAAACCGGCTCACAAACCACTCGACCACGGTGGTCGTCAAATACAAGCGAGCCTTAGAATCACAATAGTTAATATTGCTTATCCATAATTACAATAGCATTAACTAAAGGAGCCTTAAGTAGTTCGGACAGGCGGGCAGCGGGCTGTCGGCGATAATTACCGGTTCATATTAAATAATCGAGAAGCGTGTCACACCGAGCGTAACACCTCCACTTGACCACGATCCACAAAGATGGAGGAGGCAATTATCTACTCTTATCTCTAGTTACCGAATGTTTTATTATTTTTATAAGGGAACGATGTAATTTCACATGACGATAAAATAACTAACACGGGTCGAAGGATTGCTCAGTTGAAGTGACAGTGGCAGTGGGCGGAAACGTAGCAAAAAGAACATAGCCGCTGGGGTGGAATGGTTCTGGAACGAACGACCACGCAACCTACGTACGACGCTCCAAGGGTAGGCCCCCAGTGAGGTAGACCCAAGAAGTGACGAAGGGTGCGGGAAGCAGCTGGATACGGGCAGGACCGATCATCAAGGGAATCCTTGGGGGAGGCCCTATGCTCATCAGTAGGTACGAGTATGTAGGTAGACGATTGTTTTAATTTAACTTTAGTCAAACAAACGACATTGACGAACTGTGTAGGTACTAGGTACCTAACAAGTATCCTCAAAAATAAAAAAAACAAGGACTTTTCTGAACTGAAATAAGTCTAAACACGGCACAAGGCTGATCGCGATGAACTACAACTCTAAACTGTATTTTCATAAGCATAGGCATGTTTTATTAATTACTAGCAACCGCTCGCGACTTCGTCTGCGTGGAAAGTGATTTTTCTATCCCTCGGGAACGAAACATTGTTTTCGGGATAAAAAGTACCCTATGTCCATTTTTGTACCCCTGACAACGTGTGTACAAAATTTCATGATGATGGGTTCAGTAGTTAAGACGTGAAGGCGTAACAAACAAACAAACAAACGGACTTTCGCATTTATAATATTAGTAAGGAAGTAAGGATAAAAGAAATATACTAGTGGCTCCGTGAGCTGTAGACCTCGCGATAAAAAGTGGCTCAAATTGTACAAAAATAAATGTAATCATGAGCTTTTCAAAGCACACAGTACGTGCTGTTTGGTATATTATTTGGAGTATTCGCAGCTAGACGGTGCTTCTAATTTAGATAATTTTTAAACTTGGAAAAACTGGCTCAGCTAAACAATTTTAGATAAATATCGAACCTGCTCATAAAATTTCGTTGAGAAATGCGACCTGTAGAGGAGAACAAACAGCTGGAAAGCCGGACTGAAATATTTTTTCTGACATATCTCCGTCATTTAAATAAATTTCGAAAAACTGTCTCGACAAAAAAAAACTGTATATTTATCGAACCTGCTCGCAAAGTTTCACCGGGATCGGTTGAGAAATGCGACCTGTAGAGGAGAACAGACAGCGCCGGCAAGCCAGACTGAAATATGATTTTTTTTACATATCTCCACCATTTAAAAAAAAACTGGCTTTACAAAAAGGATCAGATACATTTTTCAAACCTGCTCACAAAATTTCACAAGAATCGGTTGAGAAATGTGACCTGTAGAGGAAAACAGACAGCGCTGGAAAGCTGGACTGGAATATGTTTTTTTAAACATATCTCCACCAATTAGAAAAAAATCAAAAAACTGGCGTGACAAAAAAAAAATATTTTGTTTTCAAACCTGCTCACAAAATTTCACGAGAATCGGTTGAGAAATGCGACCTGTAGAGGAGAACAGACAGCACTAGAAAACTGTACTGAAATCTGTTTTTTTTACATATCTCCGCCATTTCGGAAAATTTCAAAAAACTGGCTTGACAAAAAAAAAATATTTTCAAACCTGCTTACAAAATTTCACGCGAATCGGTTGAGAAATGCGACCTGTAGAGAAGAACAGGCAGAGCTGGAAAGCGGACTGAAATATAATTTTTTTACACATATTATCTCCACCATTTAAAAAAAAACACTGGCATTACAAAAAGGATCAGATACATTTTTCAAACCTGCTCACAAAATTTCACAAGAATCGGTTGAGAAATGTGACCTGTAGAGGAAAACAGACAGCGCTGGAAAGCTGGACTGGAGTATGTTTTTTTAACATATCTCCACCAATGGGGAGGCGAAGGGGCCAAGTGAATTACAGATGGCGCTTAGTCTTTGGACCCTTTGTCAGTTTGAGCTTATATTGTCTTGACTGTGTATTACGTGATTTTACTTTCTTAGATTATATTTTTTTCGGTTTTGCGGATAAACAATGTATTCCATTCTAACTTTAGCTCAGATAAAAGAAGGTTACGGAGAAAAAAACCCAAAACAACAGGCAAGAAAGTTTATAGCAACTTACAAAAAATTGCTAACAAGCATTACATTTCTTTAAATTTCGTGTAATATTTACAAGTGATCTTTTTATTTCAGATTAG
Source organism: Agriphila tristella (assembly GCA_928269145.1). Lineage (NCBI taxonomy): Eukaryota > Metazoa > Arthropoda > Insecta > Lepidoptera > Crambidae > Agriphila > Agriphila tristella. The sequence continues at coordinate 23,213,219 of OV743439.1, forward strand.
AAGCATATGATTTAAATTTCAACATAGCAACTGAGTGTGAATTTCCGTGCTTATAGTTGCCTCATGATGCCTTCTGTGCAATAGTAATTTCAGGTTTCTGTACTGGAATTTCTGTACCATCCAAAATTACACGAACCGTTTTATCAATATTTATTTTATTATTCTAAGTTTCTTGAATGACTGCATATAAAATTCAATTAATTCTCTGTTTGGCCCCAATATTGGGCTTATTCCGTATTTGATATACCTATCAAATTCATCCAAGTTATAAATATGTTAGAAACTGCTGAGGTTGAAATATTAAAGAACAAAGCTGTTATAATTCAAATATTGTTTTATTTTGGCGAAGCTTCATGAAATTCATAAAACATTCCTTTTGATTTATAATGTTTCTCAGGCTCAGTAAAGGAGAAAATCGAGGGAATAGCATCTTTTTTTAATATTTTCTTTGCCCAATATTTCTTTTGTTACTGGGAAATCGATGAACTCTAATATTTTAACAGTTACATGCACAACAATGCGACATTTTCTCAGTATAAAATTAAAAAGTGCAATTCTCCAAGAGATTCCCATATGTTTTGACACTTTCTCTGAGGCGGCTGGGTACCAAAGACAAGACGCCACCTATCGGGATAAAATTGCGCTTTTCCTCCCCATTAGAAAAAAATCAAAAAACTGGCGTGACCTAAAAAAATATATTTTGTTTTCAAACCTGCTCACAAAATTTTACGAGAATCGGTTGAGAAATGCGACATGTAGAGGAGAACAGACAGCACTAGAAAACTGTACTGAAATCTGTTTTTTTTTACAAATTTCTGCCATTTTAAAAAATTTCAAAAAACTGGCTTGACAAAATAATTCTATATAATTTTCGAACCTGCTCACAAAATTTCACGAGAATCGGTTGAGAAATGCGACCTGTAGGTTGGAACAGACAGCCGGACATACGAAAGCATTTTTGCCCAAGCTGAAGCAGAGAAGCTTCGCTCGCACTTCGTGCTCGCTCGGTCAATAAATTTGTCTGAAATCAGTTCATTGTTGGGAAGTTATAATAATAGGTAATAAATTAAAGTTGTTTAACTTTTCCTATGTACAATTCTTGGACCATTTTTAATAACCTAATAAGAGGGGACAATACTTACTTATCTTTGAAACCTATCAATTACCTTGCTTAAATATAATATTTGTCTCAAAGCAAGCAACACCTTTTCCGTTACAGTATAGTCCTAACCTACAATACAATTGAGATGTTGGTAATTTTGGCTCGTTATATTATTTGATGGAATGGTTCTAATTTAATACAGTTTGTGTAGCAAACAGAAGTAATTTAGCCCAAGATATGCACAAAACAAATTGCGTATTTTGATCATATCTGGTTGAATCGAGTCATGGAATTTTACTATGCTACAAGGTAATTTATTACTTTGACTTATCGTAAATATAATATCTAAGCCACAACTTACTTCACTTATAAATGATCATAATGAAACTATAAAAAAATGCATTCAATAAAATACAAAAAAAAAAATAAAAAAAAAAATTTTAACACTAAAATTAAAATGTTTTGTTCTTCAAGATACACACAGACTGCCCTTCTCAATGTTATTTCCTGAAGAAATTTCAATATGAAATAAGCTGTGCCCTTGTACTACTCTTCTGTCCATTATTTTTCATGAATAATTTTGTATGTACTAAATATATAAATAAATAAAAAAACTAGAAAAATTAAAATGTTATTCATTTAAATTTTTCGAAAATTGATAAACTAAGTGCTTAACTCCTAAATATGCTAGTTGACGCGTTTAATGTTTCTTCTTTTTTTTTCAACCTAAAAAAGTTTTACTGTAGGTAGGTAGTTTAATTAAATTCGAATTTATATTGTACCAATATTTCGGATCCATAGTATTAAAGCTTTAGAATATCATATCCAAATATGTCGGATCCTTGGCAATCGGTTATCCATTTTGGTAAATGACATCATAGCATTGTTTTTCTTCACAAATGACGGCATAAACACGTGTCGCCGGTTTAAAGGGGAGCACATTTTGCAGGTACAGTGGACCTCAGAAGTAGATGAACATTTTAAAACTATGTCACATTAGCAATCAGACCTGCTTACTTAGTTACAACTATAAATGTTAACACAACGGCTGCTGTGACATGGTACTAAAATGTTTTGCAAGTTTTGGGGCTAGGTACGTCTATAAAAAATGTGAATATCTAATTTAAGGTGGAATATTTTTAGAAGAAATAAGTATGTCGTCATCCTTATCGATCATAAATGCAGATTTGGTATTTTCTGTTAGATTTTATCAATAACAAAAATATTTTAAAGGACAGAATTATACATTCCAGGGTCCCTGTAGCGGACTGGTTTCATTTTTATGTTTAAACTAGCGGCCGCCCGCTGTTTCATCCGCGTGGTTCCCGTTCCCGTGGGAATATCGGGATAAAAAGTATCCTATGTTTTAATCTAGCCTATCTGCTATCTGTGTGTCAAATTTCAACTAAATCCGTTCAGTAGTTTTTGCGTGATTGAGGAACAAACATCTAAACATCCAAACCCACAAACTTTCACATTTATAATATTAGTAGGAAGTAGGATCAAAGGACCATTAATGTTGAGCTTTTAAATAAAAAGGTATAACGAAGAAATTGATAAGGTTTATAAACGCAAAGACATTTAGTTTGCGTACGTGAGACTTGGTACGTAGGCGTTTACGCACGCATAGATGAGTATAGGACTTCCGAATTTAGTGTTCAAAAAACGAAAAACCCGAAAGGTTTTCCTTATAGATTACACGTTATAACAATATACGCTTCTATGAAATGAAAATATAAGTAACTACTAATTTTCATTAACAGGATTTTGTAACCACAGAATGCTTTTATTTGCGTTAGGTAATTGGTGCGTGTCGAAATCATTTTTAGTTAAAAAATAAAAAGACAAAAATATTATTTACAGCAATTACCAAGCCATCGTCAAATCTTTCTGGTCCATTACCATAGAAATCCTTATGATCCTCATAATGATGTCGAACTTGCGTAAAAAGTCTAATTAAGAATAATTACTTATACTTTACAGTACTGTACGTAACCCATAGTTTGATGGCAAACGAATGCAGCTGTGCATTAGACTTATTTAACAACTTTTCCACTGTAACCACCCGAAAAAAACAATAACTTAATTCAGAATCTAAATCTTATACAGTATATCAAACTAAAACAATTATTTTCACCAGTGGCTCTGTAGAACTGTAAACCTTGCGTTTGTAATGCCTCATTTAGATTATCGGCGAACATTCTCGCCGAGTAACTTGCCGAGTAATTCGGGCACGAATACAGACCCGTTTATATATTCGTATAATATTCAGTGAAGATAGAACTTTCAGAAATAGATGACGTGCGACTTGCTGCTTCGGCTTCACGCATATTAAATGTATATCGACTTATAAAAGTAAAACTTTAACATGACTATTAGCGAATCTCTTCTTTCTTTAATTCTGCAATGCAATACCTACTTTCATTAAACGGATCCAAGCGTCATTAATGGATTTTTAATCATTGTGCGACCAATGTGATGTTCGTGAACAATGACGATTATGTAAACACCGTCGCGAATACATACGAATAATCCTTTGACCCGCGTCAAAAAACCGACACCGCACGGAGAACAGACGAATATTCGCGGCGAGTACCGAATATACCCGAATATGGTGTTTACATACTCGTCTTCGTGCCTATTCGCCTATGCTCAGCGAGTATCTAAACTAGGCATAACATTTTAGAACATTTTTCGAAATGGCTGGAATATGATTTTCCACATAAATAAAAATAAATGGAAAACTGAATCAACAAAAATATTCCATAACTCGTGGCCGTCCACGGTTTCACCCGCGTGGTTCCCGTTCCCGTGGGAATATGGGGATAAAAAGTATTCTGTTTTAATCTAGGCTATCTACTATCTGTGTGCCACAATCAAATCCGTTCAGTAGTTTTTGCGTGGTTGAGGAACAAACATCCAAACATCTACCTAAACATCCAAACTCACAAACTTTCACATTTATAATATTAGTAGGATAGGATAATTATATAGGTAGACCTGGCCCCCTAGCCAAAGTAACATTTGCAAATCTTCTTCGGTTTCGAAACATGTATGGGATTGACATAAGGTTTCGGTAACAATCGAATTTTAAAACGTCAAATCCATACATTTTTCGCAGCGAAGCGATAGCGAAAATTTGTGAATGTGACATTGGCTACAGGCTCTGCTCCCAAAAAGAATTCATAAGAATCGGTTGAGAAATGAGACCTGAAGAGGAGAATAAACGGAAAGCCGGACAGCCGGACAACCATACGAATGCATTTTTGCCCAAGCTGAAACGGAGACGCTTCGCTCGCGCTTCATTTTAAATCAATTTTATTGTTTGTTAAGTTTACCAATTTGTGGTGTGACTTTGGTACAGACAAAAGTTGGAGTTAAACAAAGAATATAAGAAACAATGTTCCCGAAATTCATAAGGGAAACGAAATTATAAGTCGCGGGCGGAGAACAGATATTTATTTAAAAGTCTGTCCAAACAACACTCTTAATTTTCGAAATCCAGAATCGTACTTAGACCGAGCTTTTTCGGGTTCAAATCTGACCTAGTGAATGAACTTTTTGAACATTTTTTTTTCTCTTCTTTTTTTGTGACTTTGATTGCCGCTAGTTCACCCGTTCGATGAATAAACACTATTCAATATTTCTATAAGTATTACATATCTAGATTTTCGATCATTTAGTATTCGATATGGCGTAGGTAAACCCATGAATGCGGTAAGCTAAGGTTGTCAGCGACAACATTCTAATTGGACGCGTGTTGTTGCGTTATTAATTGTAGTGCAGAATACTCAAACTCATGCTGATTTACGATTCTTCATGCAGATCGCGCGAGATCGTGGTCCGTGGGCTTAATGTGACACACCTACCGACATCTTGAGTTTTTTTTACAGAACAAGAAAAGGGTTACATGATATTAGGCACCATGGTTTCACAAGTTCCGGTTAAATGACAATAAAGGGTTTGAAAACTTTTGGCACAGTCATAGTAGATTCAAATTTCTATTATGGCATACCTAGGGGGCTACTCAAATGGCCACTTTTCCATTCGTTCGCTAACTTTAATCTTAAAAATAAGCAATTAATGATCAAGTCAGACGTCGCAAGTTTATGTAAATCACAGACATTGTCGTATTGTATGGAATCGACAAGCCTACGACACGTTATTTTGGTGTTTATGGCTTATTTTTAATTTTTAAGTTAGCGAACGGATAGAAAAGTGGCCGTTTGAGTAGCCCCGCTGGTCCTCTTCCGTTAAAACTCGCGTCGCACTATGAAACTTGTAAGTATAAGTATTTTGATTGCGGACATATAAGAACAAAAAATGATTTAAAATATCTAGTACGTCACGTTTAAGATATATTTGGACAAACATTTTTGCGATCTTTATGTCCAAATATCTCTAAAAGTTCTAAAACCGTTTTAGAAATTTTTCGACTAGGACGCCTTTGTTCCGTTTCTGTTCCGGAGCCTATAAAACAGACTGCAAGTGCAAGAAAACAAAAGTGAAATATTTGATAGTTTCGGTAGTTTGCCTTGCAACAGAAAAATGTTTAAGTTTGGACTTGACAACACTCTAGTAATATCTACCCCGGAAAAAAAATTTAGGTATACCTAAATTGATGTATAATGTGTTTACTCAAAAATGCTGGACACAAAACATCTTAACAAATAATCTAGGGGACTGTTTACTAGTTAATTTAATTTTAAATATACGAGTATTCTATCTAGTCATACTTTGAACCTCCCAATGGAAGAAAGTTAATTAAAATTCCACGTCCGATCAAAATGCGTGTCGCATATTAATGAATGGGCAAAAATGATCTCATTGTGTTTATCCGACTTATTATCTATTCGCAATGTCTCTCGCGCAGTGATTAAACCAATCACAATCCGTCATCGTGCGCGTGCGCGTGCGTCGCGCGGTGCGAGGCAAATTGGTTGCGTCATAGACCGCTAGTCTGCGAGTACTACGAGTACATAGTAAGGTAACCACTTGTGTTAAACACTTCGGACTCATTATTGGAAAACTTATTGAGGATCGGTTCCGCTGGAATATTTATTTTTACATAAAAATAAAAAGATTAAGAGGGGGCTCCTGAAACTGATTTTTTTTTCAAACCTATACATGCGGGGTGTAGATAGGATGACATTGAGGCTTCTATAGTACATTACTGCAGCGGCAGGCAACTCAGGCATTGAAGGACGAACGTGGAAATGTGGGCCGAGGCGAAGCCGAGGCACACATACGTGAGTCCATCAATGCCCAGTTGCTGCCAAGGCTTGTATAGTACTTTTCTCAAATAATGCGCGGAAATTCAAACCAAGTAGTAACTTTTCTAACATTTTATTTTTATTTAAAATTACAGTAATTAAAAGCAAAGATTAAATCTTAGATTGAAAGTAAAATCGCACTGTCTTGAGTTTCTACGTCTTTTACATAAATACTCGATATGTGTCGTTGCATATTCATGCACCGAAAATGCCAAAAATCAAACCTGCAACAAAAATATAGAACGTGTAAAGTTGTGGTGTTAGCTGTTTGACTAAAACAAAGTGGTAAATTACTCGTAGTACTTATCAATACGAAAACTTACTTTAGGATCCAAATACACACTCTCTGATGCTAGACAAGAAACTTTGCACGTTTGATGCAGACTTCCTACATTTATACTCTTGTGTTTGTCTTTTTGTGCATTGCAGTTAGGTTTACATCTGGTTTATTAATTTTTTGATTTTGGAGTCAACATGGTTTCTATTACTACAGTTCTTGCCGCTTCTTGAATTTCAGGTGGCGTCAAAATATCACTTTCGTCGCTTGAACTCATTTATATATTAGATTAATTACTTAATAAAAATCGAATATAAAATTTTTGACTAAACAACAAACAATTTCAACAAAATATTCTTCCCGCGCCAAGATCCATAGATAATACAACGTTATTTTTATGCCGCCTGTCCGAATCGTATGTTACACGTAAGTTTTGTAACCGGAATACGGATTAATGGGCGGGCGTTACTGCGCTCATGACACTCTGTTACTGTGATTCGGAACTTTCCATTTACAAAGCCAGTTCTAATTTTAAATATTGATGATGATCACAGACCTCATTGGCTGTCGTGTTTCATTGAAAATTTCGTTCCATTTCTGAATTACACGTGTATAATGAGTTTCAGTACTAACCTTTACGGTCAGACGCAGGCAATTTTAGTATGAAAATCCATTATTACACGTTAGTAATGGATTTTCATACAAAAGTTGCCGGCGCGGTTTAGGACTGTCCGGAAACTCCGATTTAGCACGAAGAAGGTTGTCAAAATAATGTTCGAATTTCCAAGCATGTTTGAGAAAAGGCTATTTTTTCTCAAAGTCAACCGTTTAAAAGATATACACTGGCAAAGTGGTAAATTGTGTGCCCCCCCCCCCCCCTGTAACTTTTAAAATAAGAAATAGTAATAATTTTTAGAAATATAGCACATTTTCCAAAACCGCAAATATAACTTTGTTATTCATACAAACACTATGAAAAACAAAGTTATTTTTGCAGACGAAAATTGATAGTGGTATCCAATATGGTATGGTCTGGTATGGTATATGGTAACTACGGAACCCTACTGCGCGTGACCCGACACGCACTTGGCCGGGTTTTTTTTACGTGTAAAGAGTAAGGAAAATAACCTCACGTCTGCACGTTTTCGATGTTTCACATTGTTTTTTCATCATTATCACAATTATCTTTCTTGAATAAAAATAATTGAAGCAACTCCACAGTACAATAAAGTGTATTTTTTTGATGTTGAACTCAATACGTTTCCGCCAAAAAGATGAATGATTTTTGCCATCGGTTCTTCCCCCTATGTGTCCCGCCCACTGCCACTTCAGCTGAACAATCCTTAGAGCGACTGGATTAGCTTCGTCCATCGGCAATTTTTTTTATGTTCCCACTGCCGGGGCACAGGCCATCTTTATGGGTGATAAGGAGGTTGGGTCATAACCCACCACTGCGGGCCCAATGCGGATTGGTGGGTGTTAACGACTGCAAATGCAGCTGGGACCAACGGCTTAACGTGCCTTCCGAAGCACGGAGGAGCTCGAGATAGTATATTTTTGGTCACCCATCCCATGACCGACCCTTGCGAACGTTGCTTAACCTCCGCAATCGCTGGACCAGGCACTAAACCACTATGCCACAGAGCTCCTTTGGATTTGCTTTCCACTGGCAATATACTTAACTTCTAGCTCGTTACAAGTTCAAATTAATGTCATTGCGATACTATAGGTTCACGAAGTTGATTTATTCTCCCCTCGCAGTCAATCAATAATTCGCTCACTACTACAAATTGTACACCGCCGAAACGTGCGACAAAACCTTATTTATTATGTCCTTAGCCCGACGTTGCCCATAAATAACTTCGAACCGTTTCGATTTCTAACTAATGTATAACGCATTTGTTTGAAACCATTTAAATATAAATATTGTGAAACTTTGATTAACGAATATGACTGAACATAAATAAAAATAATTGGGATGAAAAAATAAACATTTCACAGAGAAGACTGTTTCTTTTGATACAATTTCATTTTATTGAGGCTCTTTGCTAATCAATCTTTGGTCTTTATTTAATTTTTAATTCAATTCAATTCATTTATTTGTCAAATCACAGGTAATTTATGGTCTTACAAAATAATATGTCCAACTGTAATTGGCCTCTGGGGCATACAAATTTTAGATTACATGCATTGAAATAAAAATAAAAACAAATTACAAATTTTATGGATAGCAAATGTCGTTATTATTATCGGTACCGATTCATTATCAACAATTTAAATGTTTTCAATTCAATTAATATGTCATAATTATTCTTTAATGTCAAATCAATACAATTACAAATTTAGTGATTCTCAATAATTCAATTAGTATTGTCATCCTTAATCCTTATTGTCAAAAAACTCTTTAAGTGTGTAAAAAGTCTTGTCTATTAGGTAGTTAAATAATTTGTTTTTAAAAGTTATAAAGTCATTACATATTCTAATATCGGAGGGTAACTTATTGAATATTTTTGAGGACATCATTAAAATACTATTACCAAGAAGGGTCGTCCTACAGTCGGATCTAACACGCAAATAGTTACAGCGTCTCGCACTTGTAACACTGGGGAAAAGATCAGGGTTCTGCTTTATGTATAGGGCAATTTGATATATGTATATTGAAACAAGAGTCATAATATTCAATTTCCTAAAAAAAGGCCTACAACTGTCAGTTTTCCTTAGGTTACATATTGCTCTAATACATCTCTTTTGTGCTATAAATATTCTTCCGATCTTTACAGCATTCCCCCAAAATATAATACCATAACGTAATTTTGGCACTTTAATGACTAAATTATTCACCTCTCAAGCTTACGCGCTTACTAGACATGAAATAAAACACAAATAACGGATATAACCGCGCTAGTATTTGTAAAAAGTATTTGTTTTTTCAAGACTTGTGTCACTGAAAGTCGTAACATAATTTACTAAATCACTTTTTAAACGTTTCATTGAAAGTCGTAACACAATTTATTTTTCGCATCAACCGCAAGGAATTAACACCCGCAGCGGCTCACAATAAATTACAATAATTTACTGGCCGGTGTCACTAAATCACGTATAGCAACTAAATAACCGCGCCTATTACGACTGAGACACGTTAAACATCGGTGATTAGTATCCGTTACTGTGTATTTCATTTGAATTCATTTGAACAAAACCTTGTTGATGGATAATTTCATCCTTTTAAGACTGTTCCCCTAGCATGTTCACCGAAACACGATATTTCGCGTGAATTGAGTTCTAACGACACTTGATTGTCAAAATCCCTTGGCTTTTGACAGCTTAAAGTGATAAATCGCTATATGATATCGCGTTTCGGTGGTCGGCAAAAGCGGGATCCCGCACTTATTTTTCGGGATCGGAAATGCGGGATCGCTCATGCGGGATTCCGCACGTTAGCGGAACTCGATTATTTTAAAATTGCACTGCCTAATATTAAAAAGTGGTTTGTTGACTTTTGTATACAAATTTTGTGTGGAAAATAATTTTGTTATCAGTTTTAAACTGACAGACAACTAAATAAAAGATGAATCGTTAGATAATACTCTATCATTTCTTTGAAAGTATTATCAGAATCAATAAGTTGATTCTAAAGCCTTCAAAACGATAATTTGTCGAATCAAAGAGAAACAAATTTAATGATTCAAAATTTGTTATATTATTACCTATTAAGTATTGTTACTTATGTAAATATATCTGGTTATATAAACGTTTTAAATATCATTACATTCAATTTATAATTAGTAATGCGTATTACTTTACCTAAAGATAATAATTATAAGCAATTTACTTGTCTTTTTTTAATTTTCTTTTGAAAAGACTTCATAAACAAAAAAATATTTTAAAAAACTCAATTGTGCAAATCGCGGGATCCGCGGGATTGATGACCTCAATCCCGCAAGCTTGCGTGATCGTAATTCTGATGCGGGATTGGATTCCCTAGTGGTTATGCTAGGTTTTTTATGCCAGTCCCCCTAACATCACCACCAAAATACGATATATATCGCGTGCTATAGCGTTTTAATGACACTCAACTGAATGTCTTTTGAAAGTTAAACGTGATAAAATGGTCGTGCTAGGCCAGGTTTTCGGCTTGCGTTGTCTTTTATTGGTAAGGTGGCTAACAACAGAACTAATGATTTCAGTTATTACAGAAACAGAATGTGGTTAAGGTCAAGTTTAGGAAAATGACGAAGTCATCTGGGAAAGATACCAACTAAGAAAAAGTCGAGTTAAAAATGAGACAAGTTAGGAAAGCGTCAAGTTTAAGAAAATGACGAAGTCGTCCGGAAGGTAAATGACATTGTGGAACTTTTACATAGCAATAGCATTATATTATACATCGTAGTATAAGTTGAAATTAAATAGGGTTTTTACTTATTTTTACATAATAAATAACATAGAATCAAAAGGGACAATATTTTTATAGCTGTTAATTCTAACCTTAAAATAATTACGAGTACACCTAGAACGATAATTCCCTACAAAGTGCGCTGTCAAAAGTGAGGCAACTAAAACAGCCAAAATGGCGCCGTTTTCAGATTTTTGTTATCCATTATTACATAATCATACCTAATAAGTACAAAACAGTTTCAATTTCCCTACCATAAAGAGATTAATTATTATATTATTGGATTTTAGTAACGATTAGGTAACGTATGAAGGATATAAATCTGAGAACTGAGCCATTTTGGCTCAGTATAAGTTGCCTCACTTTGCATTTAAGGAAATGGCTTCTAGGTGTAATTATTCTGATTCTAACACCTTTGCGGTTGCAAATTCAAATAAGACATACTTACTTAGTTATTTTCTCTACGTTTTGTATGCAATTAAAATATATTAAACGAGATAACACTGTAGTTATCCATAGATTTATTGTTATTATTCTGACACGATGTGATAATTTATAGCCACAGAACATACAACAATACTACGTTTTTTTTAAATATCATAAAGTATCGTAATATTTTCTTGTTTTTTTTATCGATAAAAAACTTTATATTAAGTAATTAATGCATGTATAGTTCGAATCACGAAAGATGACCACAAATGGCGCCCATCTTCGCATCATAACTCATAACGAACAGTCTTAAGACGAAATAATATTTCATATATTTAAATAAAATATACATATCTATAAGAATATGAAATATTATTTCGTCTTAAGACTGTTCTTTATGAGTTATGATGCGAAGATGGGCGCCATTTGTGGTCATCATTGTGTTTTAGTGGTTTTCGTGATTCGAACTGTAACTAGATAAGCTTTATTTCAGTTCCTTGAATTGAATTCAAATAAAAAAATATTTATGTTGTAAAATTGATTTCAAATTTGAAATCATAACTTTTTACCCTAGATCTTTTTTTTAGATACTATTAACAACATAAATGTACCTATACATCTATAGCTCATAAATAAAAAAAGCTCCGACTCAGAACTAACCGTTTTTTGGTTTGATGCAAAAAAAAAACTTACAAAAGAGTATTATTTCAAGCAATAAAACTTCTTCGATGCGTATCAAGCACATGTTCCATCAAATAAATCACAATGACTTCGCGTTAATGGCCGATTCCCGTCTCACTCCACGTTAGTCACAATAATTATGTCACGAGATGAGACGGCTTTTGAACATTCCGACTTGATAACATCGGGATTGCGTCATGCGACACCGGGACCGTAGCTACTGAGTTACACCACAGTATACATATAAGTTTTTTCAAACAGTAAAGAAGCTCCACGGAAACGTTTGAATTTGACGGCTGACGTCACTCTAAGAGCTCTAAGCAAAGTTCGCAGTACTTTGGTCGGGGTTGTGACATCGCGTCGCAGTTGTTTCCATAGCGTTGCGTTCGCGCTTAGCATTACAAGAGACGGCCGGAGAACGCCAACCCTAGCGATCCGACGGAGTGCAATGACAAAAGGGTCTAACGTTAGCTCCTCTACTGTTTTGAAAAAACTTATATAAATACTATGGTTACACTACATAAATAAGTAGTTTAGTGTCCTATTGCTTTTATAATCAAATTCCTCGCTAAAATTGATAAATGAAACGACGTTTTGCTGAAATAGGTACTTATGTAAATTTTTCTAAAGACAGAAAAGAAACAATGGAACGAAATTACAGTTTTTCTAAAACAAGCAAACAAACATAGCTAAAAAAAAGTATGCCATTACATTGGATATCTCGACGGCAGCAAAGTAAAAACGGACATCTGTAAAACTCAAAGTTTTGAGGAGAGAGCTGAGAACGAAAAACTTGCCCTATTTTTTTGTTTTTCACCAAACATTTTTCAAATTCATTCCATAATCATATTATTGGTATTAATAAATTCCATATTACATGGTTTACAAAATAGAATAAGTGTTTTTGCTTAAATAATTGTAGTTTCAGAGATAATGCAGTTGTCCATTTACACATTGTTTAAGTATTGAGTTAACTTGTATGCTTTTATGCTTCAAAATGTAGTAATAAAAACAAAAAAATAAAGGAGATGGGAGAAAGTTTGATAAAGTTAAAGTATTTCAATGGATTTATACAATAGGAATTTATCAAAAGCACTGCTGTTTATATATTTTTTAGGAAAAAATAAAGTAGTTGTCTTTATATACTTTACTTTAAAAAAAAATCTTTTAGACAGTAAAAAAAACATCCCACGTAAACAATGACAAGATCGGATCGGAGTCCGTTTTGACATGGTTGGATTTTAAAATGTTGATGTAGTTGACTTTTTACACGTTCAAGAAATGATGTTTATAAGGGGAAATCATTTTTTTTTTATTTTACTCAATTAAGGAATAGGTAATTCTGGTCACAAAACCACAATAGAAAGATTTTGCTAAATTTGTAGATTACTTTGATGTAGAGGAATGTCTGAAAAAAAACAAATTGCTGAATATTTTTATAGGTAGGAATAAGCTCCTTTATTAATAGAAAAAAAGTTTCAGAATTTTCGTTTATGTAGGTATAAAAATAAAATAAAAAAAAATAATAACTTCGTCTTTGAAAAAGTGCGAGAGTAACAGCAGAATGGAGACTGATGATTCCTTACCACCGGAAAAAAAATTTCGACATAATTGAAAAGTCATTTTTTTTGTCTGTTTCCGGAAAAGTCGTACAACAATGCCAATTTTTCTCTCATTGTAATTTTTTTTCTCTTAAGTTAAATTCATTATAGTCTTCGCTATGTAATTCTCATTGTTGAAAACTGTTTTGGCTAATGATCTAGACATAGTTATTACTATGTATATCTATAATGAATTTAACTCTTATACAGCTCTCCTATACAGCTCTTATAATACAGGTAGGTATAATAATACCTACCTGTATTATAAGAGCTCTATGTTTCTTTAATTAGCAAAATAAAAAAATAAAAACAACGTGTTGTTTATGATATACAGTGTGTGGCCTAGAACCGGGGATAATACAGAAAATATAGAGTCTCTAGAGTATTAGTGTTTGTTCTGAAAAGTTTCCAGTTGATTAAAACTACTTGCATACAGCAGAGCGGCAGACATGAAAATCGACCTATGTAGCGACGACGTGCTTTCCGCTTTGTGTCTGTATTTGTTATTTGTACGATAAATAATTTACTACTGACGAGAAAGTGGTTCATTTCTATCAGCCGATACAAGTTGTGTCAGACAACCCATAAATTGTCTAAAAGACGTTCCGAGTAGCTCCGAATAAGTACGATGAGTAGTACGCTTGTTGTCGATTGAGTTGAGCGGAACTGTTGTTTGCATTACATTGAATTTACGATTAAGTTTGTTAGAAAAAATCAAAAAGTTAAGATTTTATTTTAATTAGTTGGGACCTTAATGATTCTATTACTAGTGACCTATAGAGGCTCCGTTTTTAATATTATCCCCGATTCTAGGCTACACACTGTATGTTAGTAATCTACTCCTGTGAAGTTATTTGTGTTTTACAAATAACCCTGTAGTTCCCAAAACTGAAGTAGGTACATAAAATTAAATAATGATTAAGACATTTTTATGACGAAAAATGAATGTTAATGTCCGCTTGTGTCATTTAACTTGACAAAGCGGTGCCTTTTGAACTTTAACATGATGCGTGTGATGAGTATTAATTACCACGTCATTCGGGGCAGCCCCACTTTTACACATAGTATGACCATAGACTTAGAAAATTTTTCGCTAAGAATATTACATAAGTTTATGAGTATGACAATGACTTGATCAAAGATGAACACATTTCACCCGGAATCCTCAAATTATGAGTCTAACATTTTCTCTTTTTCGTTTATTTACTTACTTAATTTAAAAAAAAAAGTTAATCATTATACTGAAGAAAGATATTAAGTGAGAAGAGTACCTATACATCATCATTTTGTATTCAACATCCAAATTTTGAGGATGCGTTCAGTCCATGAAACTGAAAAACTTTCTCTAGCGAACACATGGCCAAATATGTAAAAAAACAATTATCCATACAAATCTAAGAGATCACGTATCGTGATCAATTTAGTATGGGATGACCAAAATTTTGTGGCGAAATTCGAAACATGCTTCTTAGAGAAAGTTTACACTTCCTTGAAACTTGGATGGTGAATGCAAAAAGACCTTGTATGTTTTACGTAGGTAAAAGGCAAAATAAAACAAATCACTTTGAATTACTTGTACATTAAGAAATTGAACTAGTTCGACTGTCAGAACACAAAGATATTTAGGAAATAGAAAAAACCAGACGTACTAAAGCGAGGTTTAGACTAGAAATAAAACTTGCAGAATTTGACTTCCGTAAGCTGTTACCTATGTGTAAAGAGGTGTGGCCAGCTAAATTCTCAAAGTGTTGCAGCTTGCAGAACTTGCTCCCACAAGAAATTGGAAGTCTAAACCTCACCTAAGAAGAAGTTACTGACATAAACTGTCTTATGGCAAAGGAAGATCTTCTAAAGACAAATTCATCAGAACATATGGGTTCTTACCTCAATTATTTCCACGTTGTGTTACATGTTACATAGGACAAAGTTTATTCCTTCCTGTAAAATTGACACAAGTTAATTTGTATGGGAAAATCTATTGGAATAACATGTAAAGAAAATCCCAGTGGGAAGAAATATGTATTTGTGGTCATCGTTTGTTTATTTGTAGTTTTCCAAACGGATGCGTGAAAGGAAGATTTAAATTGTATGTTGTAAATTGTAATGTTATAAAAAAGGAAATGTTTGTATAGTCAATTTCAGAAGTAGGTATAGTGGAGTTACCATATTGCCCTGTAAGCTTGACTACACATATACGGAATTTCAAATCTATGGACCTACCACATATGTACATTCGTTATTTTTCCGTTCAGAATTTTCATACTTTATCGATATTCCATTCTGTCTGTATGTGGCCAGTCTAAGTAATAAGTAAGTAATTACAAAGAAGTGAGATTTTCACATCTATCACTGCGATCGGAGCGAACTACATACAGACTTGCAAAAGAAAACTGCAAAGAAAATCTCTTTACTGTTCAGAATTGGGGTTGAATCTCTTTACCGTGGTTACAGCACAGCATTGGAGTAAATATTGAAATAAGCGAGTATGGTTTTACACAGTGTTTAAGACTCAGGCCACATTATGATTTATTTATTTTTTTAATAAGGGATATTTGTTTCACTTTTTATATCAAAGGTGGACGCTAAAATCCTCAACCTAAAGTTTTTTACCAGTATCGAGTAAATTTCGAACTCTTTAGGTACTTTTGTGGTGATGACTTTATAATATAATTCATAATTATTATATTTACGTAATAATATGAGGAAAATAATGAATAATATTTGGTAGATATTCCAAAACGTCATACGTATGCAATAATTATTGTTGAACGATTAATTTATCAATCATATTTCCTTCCCCTAGTATTCCTGTTAATGACCTAGTCCCAAATAAAATAATAAACGCATTATGTTTACATTTGAATTTATTTATTACTTTGGGAAACATACAGCTTTAAATAGTACATAGTAATAGTGAAACATTGTTTTAGTACAGTAGCCAAAAGAGTTTCCACCACTAAATAGTACATTTCGTTGAACAGACAAATTATGTAAGCAAACAGATGTAAGAAATTTTTAAGTAAATAATGATATTACACCAAATAATTAAGGATGTAATTAACTGATATTAATCTTAAAAAATTTAGGCTATAGCTAATTTATTATTTAACATAATCTAAAAACAATTTAACAAAAATGGTTTTAATAAAAAAATAGATACAAATAAAAAAAAACAATTTAAAATTTAGAAAATTTAGTATTAAATATATCTATATCGCTATTATTGGTATTAAATATAGCTATATCTATATCGCCAATTAATATGTAACTATCTACTACCTCACATTGAATTAATTGTAAGTTCTTACAAGCAAAATTTTCTTTCCATTATACATTATTTTCTTGTGGAACGTGCTTCTTACATAACACTTTACAAATAAAATAAGTAGAAGGATCTATAAATAATTGTGTCAATTTAAAATTGCATACGCTCCGACACGGTAACAAAGCAATGCAATAAAGATGCCATAAATTACTGCTCCTCGCGAATATCAAGGCGAAATCGTTTAGTCAGCCGTGATTTCATATCGGTTATTGCGTAGGCAAATGTCAGTAGGATATGTTTTTTTAATAAAGCGAACACAGAGCATTTATACTGTCTTTGGTGACAAAAAAGCATACATCCTGCTCAAATTGTTGAACTTGTGATCAGCGTCACCTGAATCTTGCTACACCGACACCAAGAGGTATATCTCTCTAGGTCTCTAGCTAATAAAGCTAGATCCCGCATCTCTTAAAGCTACGGGAACCTATTCACGAAACTGAAAATGAAAGTAATTATAGCGTATTCAAATTAACTTTAAAATATGTGTTTCATCGTCAAGGTTAAAAGTTTTCATGACAAACAATAAAAACATTTTCCCACCATAAATCACTGTCTCTTTCTGAAACAGTTGTTTTGTCTGTTTTGTTCATATCATACGCTGATTTTCGTTGGATTTTCACGGAATCATTGAGGGAATCACCGATGTGATTTTCTTATCTCTGCTTTAAAATCTTCTTACATGATAGTTACTATTTTCTATTTAATACCTATTGTAATTAAAAACAAGATTACTTACCTATCGTGTACTTAAGAGCATGATTACATAAACGACTTTCGTAAGTGCTTTAAATAAGTCTTAATTGAATAAATGGGATTATATTTGAATTGGAAATTATGAAATTATGATTCTAGCCATGTTTACCTTCGTAGTGTCTCCGGACAGCAAAGTTCTAGAGATCTAAAAGGTGGAACAGAAGCAAAACTTTTTCACAACAAAGGCACTAATCAGAATTTGTAAAGCATAATGGAGTTCGTGGGTCATTGTGAACTTGCCATCAAAGTAAACTCGACAGAAAAGTATGGGTATACCATAAAGTAAAATAAATACCTTTTTACCATC
Source organism: Agriphila tristella (assembly GCA_928269145.1). Classification (NCBI taxonomy): domain Eukaryota; kingdom Metazoa; phylum Arthropoda; class Insecta; order Lepidoptera; family Crambidae; genus Agriphila; species Agriphila tristella. The sequence continues at coordinate 23,231,360 of OV743439.1, forward strand.
GCCACTCTAAAAAGTGCGTTTAACTCAACGATAAGAGTGAATAATAAGCGATTTTATTCACCGAGTGAATAAATAGTAGATTGTATTACAAGGGAGCAAAATAAATTTTTTTCGGCGAGGGCGCTTTTTTGAATCCAGAGTGAAGTGAGGGATTCTAGAGTAGAATCCCGAGCGTAGCGAGGGATTCTTCAGTAGAATCCTGAACGTAGCGAGGGATTCAAAGTATGTCGCCCTTGCCAAAAATATTTTGCGCCCGAGTCATATACTCTACTTTTCATCCCCTTTCTATGAGAAAATAAATAGGAGACTGTGTTTATGTAATTAATGAAAATGTTCTTTAGTTAAAAAAGACACGTGAAAAGTAAAAATAATTACAAATTTATAGTTACGTTTGATACACTAGCGCAATTTTCAAAAGTTATTGTACTAAGTACGTAAGTATGTACTAATTACAAGAACACAGATTTAATTCGCGCGCTTATGTTTTTTATTTTAGTTTCGACGCACCGTCTATACAGCCAGTCAATACATACCAGCCGGCGGCAGCGTTCGAATTCTTTGAAAGATACATGTTCTAAATTCAAATCTCTTTTCCTCCCACTAAAAAGTTCTTACCAGAAAAGAGCTATTTTGGTCCCACTTATATAGGAACAAAGCATCATTTTTCGAATAGAAGGGATGAAATAGTAGATTGTATTACAAGGGAGCAAAATAATATTTTTATGGCGAGGGCGCTTTTTTGAATCCAGAGCGAAGTGAGGGATTCTAGAGTAGAATCCCGAGCGTAGCGAGGGATTCTTCAGTAGAATCCTGAACGTAGCGAGGGATTCAAAGTATGTCGCCCTCGCCAAAAATATTTTGCGCCCGAGTCATAAACTCTACTTTTCATCCCCTTTCTATGAGAAAATAAATAGGAGACTGTGTTTATGTAATTAATGAAAATGTTCTTTATTTAAAAAAGACACGTGAAAAGTAAAAATAATTACAAATTTATAGTTACGTTTGATACACTAGCGCAATTTTCAAAAGTTATTGTACTAAGTACGTAAGTATGTACTAATTACAAGAACACAGACTTAATTCGCGCGCTTATGTTTTTTTTTTAGTCTCCGCGCCGTCTATACAGCCAGTCAATACATACCAGCCGGCGGCGGCGGCGTTCGAATTCTTTGAAAGATACATGTTCTAAATTCAAATCTCTTTTTTTCCCACCAAAAAGTTCTTACCAGAAAAGAGCTATTTTGGTCCCACTTATATAGGAACAAATCATCATTTTTCGAATAGAAGGGATGAAAAATAATTTGAATTTGGAACAAGCGCGCATCATGAATTAGTACAAAAAAGTACCTATCATAGACTTCGAAAAGCTTCGCTAGTGGAATATTAAGTTTATGGTACCTATATACCTACTGGCTGCTATGGAACTATTTCATAGAGCCATAGTTACACAATAAAATTAAACGAAAAAAAATATCCCGCCAAATTTAATTAGGTTATTTTTAGTGTCTTATCTTTGGGTTCTTTTCTATCTATTTGTTCAGTCTTGCATCAGTCCATTCCGTCAGTCTGATGAAATGGACTGATGCCAGACTCATAATGTAATCTCTCTCTTGGCGTGGTTGTTTTATGTCATTGGAAAACTTCTAATTTCACGCATGGATTGCATGGGTCGGTCATGGGATGGGTGACCAAAAATGTATTATCTCGAGTTTCTCCGTTTTAAATGCTCTAAGCCTCCGTGCCTCGGAAGGCTCGTTAAGCCGTTGGTTGGCTGCATTTGCAGCCCGCGTGGTGGGTTATGTTATGCCCCATCCTTCCACCCATAAGGAAGGCCTGTGCCCCAGCAGTGGGGACATTAAAAATGGCTGATGGTCAACTGTAAATACTAAGTATAAAGTAATGCTAGAGATACCTATTTGTTTTCTCGCAGTCAATGGTAAAAAGTAGAATACACAACTCGTGAAAAAAAATCATCTCGGTCCTTTGTATCCCTCGCTTCGCTCAGGATTCTACTTTTGAATCCCTCTAGAATCCTTCGTTACTCTCGGGATCCAACTTAGTCCCTCGAACTAAATTCCCTTTTTATTCACTTGTTGTATAATCTACTATTTCACTTCATTCGATGGGGTAAATTCGTCACATTGACACATATCGCATAAGCACCACAATCCAGTGTATTCTCAACATCGAGTTTGTCTATTGTCTCTGCTCGAATACCGCTTCTGTAGTTCCAGTCAGCTAATTAGTATGTTTATTGAAATGAGAGTGCAATAATAATAATACATCTAGTAGTCGTAAAGTATGTGATTGAAACTGGCGCCAGAGATATTTGCGGTGCGATAAAGGCAGGGCTGCTAGATCCGCATGGATCGTAGATCACGAACGTAAACACACTTATATTAAGATCATCTTATCCCTATCATTTTAGACGCTATTGAATTTAGAAGTAATGTGTTTTTCAATAACTCGTATCATGGTCATGCCAATATCTAAGTGCTCATGTAATGTGAAATAAAATCCCAATTTCGTTATCACCTCGAGTAGTAATAGAAACCTGATTTAAAATGGCCTGGGTACATAAATTAAAGTTTAAAAATCCTACTTAATATCATAAATGTGGAAGTTTGTGGGTTTGGATGTTTGTTCCTCAATCACGCAAAAACTTCTGAACGGATTCGGTTGAAATTTGGCACACAGATAGTAGATAGCCTTGATTAAAACATAGAATACTTTTTATCCCGATATTTGCACAGGAACGGAAACCACGCGGGTAAACTGCGGGCTAGTAAGTAATAAATTAAAAAAATTACGTGTCGCAAGATTGTCTATTTCATTCATTATGCAACAATGTTTGTGATTTATAAGCTAGCGACATGCGACTAAAATCTAAAATATCTAATTTTCTATTATGTCTATCTAATATCTATCTCGTCTAATGATAATAATATCATCCTATCTAATCTAAAACCATAATTTTTTTATTATTTATTTGTTTGTTTCTTTGCAAACTATTTTTTGTAAAAGCTTTTCGATGAGCTATAGACTTGAAACTTCGAACAAAGGTTAAAATTGGAAGACAATGCAATATTGTGTTGATATTGAGCTGATACCGAAAAACTTACAAGTAATTATGACTTTCTGAAACTTCAGAATCTGAAAATGATTCTTTAAAATCATTGAGCCACCGGACAGGGATATCTTTATTTAAACGTGTTGGTTGACTAACTTAAACCAATAACATCAAAGACAAATGCTTATCATCAGTTATCGTTACTAACGACAACCCTACCATTACTACATTCAAATAAACCGTCAAAACTAGATGGCGCCAAGGAAGACCGCCGGCGTTTATTTGTCAAATAAATATGTGCAAATGTAGTTTTACAATTAATTTATTACTGTAAACAAAGTGTGCCGCACTACGGTGAACTATAAACGTTCTGCATTCTGTTGTACGATCGTAATTTGTTTATTGCTCCATAAACTAATTTGTTATGATTGTCGCTTACACTATGTATAAAAATCCTAAAAATGAGACACTATTTATAGAGCTATTTCTTCCTTGAGGGGATTAAAGGTTTATAATAATGACGTTTTTGTGTAAATTAGCCAGTTCTAGATCTTTACTGGTTGATCAATGATGATTTCGTTTTACCCTGAAAATCAATATTGCGGGTGAGTTGCCCTTAAGTTTCTGGTCACGAGACGTACAGTTTGAAGTCTTCGGATTAGGTTATACATTGACATAAACATTTTTTACGCTTTTTCAGCCATAGTTTTGATTAAAATTTTGAAAATTATCTGGTTGAGTATGAAAAATTATTTTGTTCAGTTTTCCTAATCGTCCAGACTATGTACATAAAATTTAATAAAAATGTCTTGTTTTGATTGAAACTAGTCAATTCAAAGCCGATTTTGTATAGAAAATATATTACGATTTTGATGGGTTATCATGAAGTCCACACTAAGATATTAGGGCAAAAAACTGATAACCGACACTCACTAAAAAATTTATAAAAGTGTTAATGTCCCCTTATGAACAGACACTCGACACTCCTCACTTTTACCGGTAATACAGTTGTCAAATTATACCAAGTCGTATTGGGCATGTCTTACGAACAAGTTACTTACGCTAGTTAAACCAGTTGATATGTCTATAAAGTACGAAGTTTATATTTGGACTAGCTAATAGCTAGCCGTAGTCGTCTAGCCCAGACGACGCCTCCAGACTGACATTGCAGCCAGATAATAATGTAAACAAATATGTCTGTACGGGAAACAAATATAGGCACATACAGCTGAAATTATGCTTGGTTAAAAGCACATAATAGATAAGTACTACCGTTCAAAAGCTAAATTTGATACGAACGAATATAGATAGAATAATAGATAAAACTTTATTTTGTAAGATGTAAAAAATATAAAAAGTACTTTACAGCCGAGAACGGGAAGTTAGCATTTAGTGGCAGCCATGTTTGCGATTCTAGTGCGCGATGTCAGACGAAGATTGAGTAAATGGACTAATTTTTTATTTTATTTATTATTCTATCATTACCTAAAAACAAAATAAAACACCACTTACTACCGGTAGTACCGGTACTATTTGTAAACAAATACAACTGAATGCGTAGTCACGCGCGTGGTTACGCGCGTAGTGACGCGCAGGAAAGATACGTGCGTGTTCGTATTTGTTCGGTGTGACGTCCAATAGGGAATGCCATTGAGTACAACGTCATCAATGCGTTCCGCTCTGCGTAAGTATGCAGCCTGGTTGTCTCATGAGAGCTGCAATGCATAGGGTTACGTATCGGTCTACGTGCACGCGTACGTTACGCAAGCGGTGTGCCATGTCTCATTAAGTTTTAGAGATTACGACGGTTAAGCGTAGCGTTCAAACGAATAGAATGTTGGCCATTTGAGTAGAGGGGCAGGTTGAGTGTGTATAGCGATCTGAATCTCCTCCATTCACTCCCTTGATGGCCATCATCAGATTTCAGCACAGTAGGTACATCCTTGGCAGGAAACCAAGGCTTCAAAGTTACCTCGTTTGTATGAAAATAACACCTGTATCCCTAGACAAAGTTGATGTGTGTATCTAAAAAATATTATCTTTTCAACAACTGATAACCTGGTATTTATTTACCGGTAATATTAACGTCCCATAGACAATACCTATTAATAAAACCAACGAGAAGACAGAGACAGAACAGAGGCGTCCATCACCCAACCAAGCGAGACAGCAAAATGGCCGCAGACAACCGCATCATGCCTCCATTGTTTTCAACAAGGATTTATTTCCCTTCAGATAATGTCACTGGTTTGTTAAACCACTCTATTTTACAGTATATTTACACTGAAGCAATTTATTCTTGTTTGGACATGGCACCATTAAAATAAGGATACGACACTACTGACACACTTCTTTAGTCGCTATCAGCAATGAATAAATGTGAGAACAACTTGAGAACAATGGTAGAGTCATGGCAAAGAAATCTTACTGTGGAAGAGTGAACTTATAAGTTGCATTAAGGCTCCTATAACCCCCAAGCGGCACCGCATCTTAATTAAATTTATTGCTCGCTAAGTACAGGTACTCAGGAATAGTTTAGCTTTCTATTGGTGAAAGAATAATAAAATTTGATGAATTGTTTCGAAAATTACCTCCTACGGCCGATCTTACAAACATATAAACTTACTAAGTATTTGTTTGGATTAAGCCCGGCCACATACAGACGGAATTTGATTTGGAATTGGGATGTTGACAACTTTTTTTATTTTATATTACATAAATTACCTCTCAAAAAAAGAAACAAAGGTAAAATAATTATTTCGCTAGCTTGAAAACTGCCCGAGATATCACAGTGTGAAATGCACACAAATTGACTCGCCCAAAAACGCTCCATACTAACGGCTACTGAATTATGACGTCACGCCTCAGTAGTTTGTATGCAACGCGTAGGAAATTTGTTCGGCAGCTATATTAAATATCGTGTTTATCAAAATGGTTTCTTAGACAAATTTGCTATACATTTTACGAACTAATTAAAGGTGTCATTTATTTTAATAAATTTTATACTTTTTAAATGGACTTGTCCACCCAACTTTGAAGGGTCATAAAACAAATAATATGCAATATATAAAACCAAGAGATATACAAGCTACTCTAAAAGTTTAATATGTTTACGATTTTTATTAGTATTTCGTTATTTTATTCATTAGTCAACACAATTCCGAAATGGAATAGCGACAATGTATGAAAATTCCGAACGGAAAAATAACGCTTATATTATTATGGGGTAGGTCTATATATTTGTCTGGATTTGATTCGTTTTGGAATATTTCAGATTCGGAATTCTGATTGAGTGTGTAGCTATAGGTTTACAAAAACGGGTTACATTTTTGTATGTGTTCATTGTGCATATCCAGTATGCAACTAATATCAGCAACGATAGAAATAGCAACAACTTCCCATCAGCTTAGTAGCGAAGGATAAATATTTATAGACACCTCAATCGTAAGGCTCGTGAAAACGGAAACTTGCAGCTTAGAATGAGCTTTTTCTTGTCACTCATTAAAACAGTGTTAAACGATTTTTCTAAGATTTCCAATAGTAGGTTAAAAGATTCTCAGTCTTTTGTATAACCACTATTAGCTAATACAATTTATCGTTTAAAGTCAAACTGCAATATTTCAACCCGTTTTTTTTTTCAACCCGATTTCATAAATTTCATATAAATTTAATTTTCATTTCATTGAATTTTAATGTTTAGGATAGTATCGGAGGGCGGAAAATAACTATCTACCAAAATGGTGCCAATGGTGGGGAGTAAAATTATGACTAAGGTAAGCCGTTCTACAAAAAAGTTATAATCTGCATATTGGATCGGTGGGATGAGATCCGCACCCTGATTATCTAAAAAGAAACTGTTTATCGTCCGGTTGCATTTGACATACATTGCCACTTTTCTTTGGTATGTTTTTTTAACCCAAAAAGAAGTAGCAATGGATCACGATCATCTGTGAACTGCAACCAGTCGCTAGGTGGTTTTTAATTAGATAATCAGCCCGCGGCTTGTGTAAACTCTTCGCCACTGCTACCTACTCAAAAATAAATTTTTTTCGTCTTTTTTTAGTGCATCATGTCGTATTATAAACAGTGTAATGAAATATAACACCGACATTCATAAAATAGAAACCCCGCATCTGAAAACGATAAATAACGAAAACGTTTTCATTATTTACTCACCTTCAACAATCATTCCAAACAAACTGCATTTAAACTTCCACTAAATCCATCAAACAAGTTCACTTATTTTAATGCCAGTCACTTCCGTCACGCTTAACTATCACGTGAATCCCCAATAGAGTTCGTCACGTCAGAAATCGTCACAAGTTTTCGTCGTGAAACGTGCATGAAACGATTTATTTTGTAAAGCGCGTCGTCAGTTCGGTGTGCGCATAGCCACACGGCTCAGTCCAATCTGAATCTGTGAAAGTTTCAGCATCGCGAACTTATCCTAAGCGGATCGAACATTTTCGGGGTGAACGAGCAAAGTAAAAAGTAGACTTTTGATAATTTATTTCCACGAATTATTTTGCTTAGAGTTTCTAACTTCACTCCCAACCCGATTTTACACTACACTTCAAAAGTCTCGTAATGATACGAATGTAGATGATTGAACAAAAAAATATGCTAGTAAACAATTATGCATTTTAATTATTATCTTATCAGTTTACTCTCCAGCTAAAGGCTCCTATAGGCTGGCTTTAATTATTATGTTAAGGGCCCTATCACATTTTTTCGTCGAAATTTCGATTTTGACGGATTTTAGCAATACAACCTTTGGGTCTACTAAATACATTTATATGTGTCCGCGACAAAAAGTAATATGATGATCCACTGGACAGTTAAAGGGTTAGAAAGGAAAATGAAAGTTGGTGAACGATTTCTTAGAGTCAACTTTGAACATACACAGAAAGACAAACAAGTACAAACAACAAATAAAAGTATGAAATTTGATTTTTTTATGAAGTAAAGATTATTATGATATAATTTTTACGTAATAATAATAATGTATCTAGGAGAAATCCACAGATTATTCTGAGCGTTTTTAGTAGTTTTATGGTTTTTGATTGGAATTTTTTTTCACATTTTCTATACATAATTTCAAAATTCCGAGGCCGCTATGAACTATTCGACTATATAAGAGATAACATTATTTTTTTTCGTTTCAGTTGTTTAGCACAGTTGTTCAATCCATGAGCTCAAAAAAGTGCCTTCGCGCATTTTATGAAAATCTCTCTCTGCATTTTCGGGTTTAATTATAAAGTTAAGCAAATTTTCAAAAAAACTATTCCAATAGCTATTCTGCACCATTCAATAAGTCAAAAGTGTAAATGTATTTTTGTTTCTGAGATCGATAACGCCAAAATTGGCCATTTTACGCAAAAATCACAGTCGAAATGTAATATGCCTCTTAATACATCTGTACTTAGTATGATGTTATTGCACAGATAAAAGACGAAATTAAATTGATAGCGTAAAAATCTACTTGTAGGTTTGTACAATAATGTGTAAGTAATATGTGAGGAGCTCGATGGCGCAGTGGTTTAGCGCCAGGCCAAGCGATTGCGGAGGTTAAGCAACGTTCGCAAGGGTCGGTCATGGGATGGGTGACCAAAAATTTATTATCTCAAGCTCCTCTGTGCTTCGGAAGGCACGTTAAGCCGTTCGTCCTGGCTGCATTTGCAGTCGTTAACACCCACCAATCCGCATTGGGCCCTCGTGGTAGGTTATGGTCCGTCCTCCTTATCCACCCATAAGGAAGGCCTGTGCCCCAGCAGTGGGGACATTAAAAATGGCTTATGGACAATATGTGTAAGTACACTTTCAGAATTTCAGGAGCCATACACTTTGTATTAAAGTCACCATCAATCAAAACTGATTACATATTATATCAATTAATAAAAAGATCGTGGGTTGTAAACAAGCAATGGCAGACACTAAAGTGTTAACGATAAGTGATAAAACGGCATTAGTCGTGTTCATGATCGGTCGTGATCAATTTACTAATAGGATAGAGTGATAAATAGGTATTAGTATGAAATATTATGTTTGATCATGACGTACCTACTGGTACATACCATGCAGGTATTAGTTAAATCATCAGGGAACCAGCATTAATATTTTATTCTAGAAACAAAAATATTGGCAGATTTTCCAAAGACTTTTCCAAAAACCCGCCTGCATAAAAAGACAAGTCAACTGAAAAGATGGAAACAAGATTAAATATTAAAGGCAACATAATAACATGCAGTCGCGTCGGAGGCATGGTAAAGAAAGTGACGTAATGAATGATTTGAATTATATGCCTCCGACTGCATGTTATTATGTTGCCTTTAATATTTAATCTTGTTTCCATCTTTTCAGTTGACTTGTCTTTTTATGCAGGCGGGTTTTTATTTTTTTTTTATTTATATCTTTTTAGTTATTATATATTACGGTCATGATATACCTTTTTGAAATCCTTATAATAAGCCCTTAAATTTGACACCCATATTGCAGTATTCTAAAAAAAAAATTTTTTTCCACTACGTATAATAGCACCGTGCAGCCGCCATGTTGGTTTTTTATTATGCCACCTTCTTAAGAACACTTGGGCTGACGAGACAAATCTAACGATATCTTAATTACAGAAATCCTTTCAGCCGTTTGAAAGATATGAGCTAATAAAGAATATTACATACAAACACACATACAAACAAACAAACATACTTACATACAAGATACGCGCGAAAACATAACCCTTTCTTTGCAGTCGGGTAAAAAGTAAGCGTTTGCTTCAAATTTAATCATCCGTACCGCTAGAGATTGGAACTTCTCTGTGTTTCCCGATAGGTACAATCTGAGGGCCTTCAAGTCGCGAGTGAATTCTAGGCAATCGCATTTCATCGTAGATGGCATAACATCGCTTACCATCAGGCGTGATAGCGGGCAAGTGCTTGACTATCCATCATTAAAAACTGGATGTTACAAATTTCTGTACTGGTAAGCGATAATAATCGTTTAAAAAAATATTTTTAGTGTTCACTTCCAAAAATGATTGCCATGATGTATGCCATGTAGGTACAGTAAACTACCTATTAAAAATGTTTAAGAACAAATATTTATAATAAAATCTAAAATTAAAAAAAAAATTGCTGGTAAGGGAACGTACTACGTGACCCATTTTTACAATATTTTACCTCCCTCCCCTCCCCCCCTTGGTGACCTCCCGTAGTATATCCCGAGACCCCCCCCCCCCCCTACACCCTCTAGTCCCCTTACGGGTCACCTAGTAGGAGTACGTTCCCTAAGTAGTATTTTGATTTTGCATTTCCCGACGCTTATGACACATTTTCAGCGGCCGTGTCGTCGGGAAATGCAAACGCAACATTAGCAGACTTGACCCCCAAGGCTTTTGTATGAAACCGAATGTAGCAGCAATTACGCCGACCGAAATTACGTGACTTGCAACCTTCGATCAAGAATACCCTAACCTAGATGTCCGGTCAGAGTCTCAAAAATGGCACCTCAAACAACACAATTACGTCCGTCTGGCCTCACCCGTAAGGATAAACAGACTTTACTTAGGCTATATTCCGAATCATGATAAAATCGATGTCAGCGCTCACGTTATCTGTCAAACCCATACAAAATCACCGACTCGGAACGCATTTTAGTGCGCTGTCATCGATTTTAGTGTGATTCGGAATGCAGCCCTAATAAAGTTTGAGAGACTAGGGCTTCGCTTACCTAATAACATTTACTAGTCTACTACTCACAAAAATCTGCTTTATTAAGCGTGCTCGTCGATGTTTGGATTTACGGCGCAGTTAAGCGTAGTTTTATGGAGCAGTGTTGATTTGAGCGTCTATTAGAGTGCGCCGGCGCCGGCGCCCGCCGCCAGCCACTGGCACGTGGGCCGTTGGCGCCACCAGCGTGCTCCACGGACTTAGGATGCGTCCACACAAAGTATCTTATCTCAGTAATATTTAGATAATTATTTGTAAGACACCCGTGAGGAGCTCGGTGGCGCAGTGGTTTAACGCCTGGCCCTGCGATCGCGGAGGTTAAGGTGGATCCCATACCAAATTGTTAATAGAAAAGATTTTAATAGAAAATATAAGAGCGTCAAATTTTTAGGATCCAAAGTCTAGTCTTATCCAGTATTTTAAGAAGGTATTATTACCTCCCCTAGTCATTCGTAGAAGTAGATAGCAAAAAATGTATCAAAAACTACGACTTTCAGCAGTGTTGCTATCTACTTCTAGAAATGACTGCGAAGGAATGTACCTAATGATACCTTAAAAAATACTAGATTATTATGGTTCTTAAATATTCCACGTAAAGTTATATTAAAATTGTGTAATAATTTCACCGCGGCGACACTTTCGGTCTTTTGCAAGGGTCGGTCATGGGATGGGACCATCTGAAAAATGTGGTGGGAAATTTTTAATACCGAGTCCCGTGCTTCGGAAGGCACTTTGAGCCGTTGGTCCCAGCTGCATTTGCAGTCGTTAACACCCACCAAACCGCTTTGGGCCTGCGTGGTGGGTTATCGCCTATCCTCTTCGTCTTTATCCACTCGTAAGCTATGTATCTATCTATCAGCGATTTTTAGTGCCCCAGCATTAAAAATCGCTGATGTCAATGTTGTAGAACACACCCAGAAATCAGTATTGAGCTCAAGTGATTATGGTTACAGTCAATACGGTGCCCCATAGCACTGGGAAAATTTATTAAACCGATTATGATATCGTTGAAACTAACAGAAATCTTATACCAACGAAGTCACTAAGTTGACTCTAGACTCTAGAGGTAATAGGTAACGCAGATAAAGATGCATGCAAACCTTTAATTTTATTTAGCTTCTTATAAAGAATATTGGGTAGCGAATCCAATTGAATCTTAAATATCGTTCCAAGAATGGCATAGTGTCGAATTAATTTCCGACACTCGAGGGTTATTTAAACGCTTATTATTACCTATGTAGAAAAAATCTATCAAATTATTATTTGATAGGGTTTTCGGTATTCGGTACTTCGGTATTCCACTGCCACTTTCAAAGGTCGTCGCTTTAAATATCAGCGATTTACCAAAAGAAGATTTAAAACTTTCGATTAGAAACATAGAGCCACTTACAGATCTTTTTGTATTATGATTTAATCAAACTTTGTAAACTTGCCCTTACTTCTTGCCCAACAGTAATTTCGATGATACGACATTTTAATATTGCATAGGTAGACGTCTTCTAAAATATAACCTTCGACACATAACCTGTAAATAATTCATTATTATAAGATTTCTATTATGAGAATAGGGAATATGCATAAGTCACCGATTTTCCTAAAATTGAGCTTGATCGCTGCGGACACTTTTAAAAACATGATGGAACAGAAAGAAAAATAAAAAAAAAATATTTTCGTTTTATCACACGATGAAATCAGGGGAAAATGACGATATATTTTTTTCGTTTTCGGATATAATGCACTTTACAGTCAGATAGAATATCGAAAAAGAAATAATATTTTGTATGACACATATCTACTTAAACGCAAAATTTAGGGAGATAATTGAAGATTATTGGCTAACTCCATATTAAACGCGCCCGAAACACACCGAAACGTGATGTGTGACGTCACCGTTTTGTATAGAGCGTTTTCGGCGGGAGCTGATGCGTGCTAACTTCAAGTAACTATATTACGAGAAAAAAACGCAAGAGACAAGTTTCAATATTACAGTTGATTTTCTCACGCATTATACTATTGATTTTGATTAAAAAAAAATTGATGCATATTCCCTATTAGGTCTAGAATTTTAACTTCTCAAGCTTGCGCGCACTAGACATGAAATAAAAGACTTTTTAACGGATACTAGTGCGGTTTTATTGAAAGTGCTTTGGTAATTAGTTGGTATTTGGTTTGATTTTTGATTTTCCCGACGTTTCGGCACCTTTGCAGCTGCCGTGGTCACGGGGGACTGAAAAATCAAACCAAATACCAACTAATTACCAAAGCACTTTCAATAAAACCGCGCTAGTATCCCTTAAAAAGTCTTTTATTTCATGTCTAGAATTTTAACTCCTTATTCTTGTTCTTCAAATCTTTTTTTTTTTACTCAAAGTGACGGACAATAAGGCCGAAGATGGAAGCGCACTACACCCGGAATCCCCATCACTGAGGGCTGACACTGGTTGCCTGGACTGGACGGACGGACACTGGTTGCCTGGACGGACGGACACTGGTTGCCTGGAAGAAATTATTTCTTAGCGATAAGGCCGCCAAATTGTTCTAAATCTGTATTTTTTTCCTTGTAATGTTTTTCTATTTCGGTAAACAATAAAGAATATATCTATCTATCTATCGACTATCTAGCATTCATATTTCAAGTAGATGACGTCCCGTTGTCCTCGGTAGATGACGTCCCGTTGTATTCGGACAAAATTTTATTATGGAGACTACGGGAATACAGAAGCTATTTTACGCCGTCCTTAAAAAAATATTAATTACTGAATAGGTACGTAACTTATCACAAAATCAATTTTAACGATTCTAGAGGTACCTACTTATGCTGTAATTTATAAAATACTAGCGGCCGCCCGCGGTTTCACCCGCGTGGTTCCCGTTCCCGTGGGAATATCAAGATAAAAAGTATCTTATGTTTTAATCTAGGCTATTTACTATCTGTGTGCCAAATTCCAACTAAATCCGTTCAGTAGTTTCTGCGTGATTAAGGAACAAACATCCAAACGTCTAAACGTCCAAACATCTAAACCCACAAACTTCCACATTTATAATATTAGTAGGATAAAAAGTAATAACTTTTGTGAACATAGTTTGCTGTAGTAACCAAAAAGTAGCCACATTTAGCTAATTTGTAGATTTTTATTCGTTGTTTTATTCATGTTTAAGCGGCAATATATCTCTTTTATAGTTAATGCAGACGTTTCATAGTGATATTACAAACGCCATAACAGAAACACAATACGATGTTTCGTATCGAACTCGCTTATTCGCACGGAGCTTTCTCTATTTTTGCTCTGACCGCAAAATATCATCTCCAGACTAACGTCTCGCCATTGGGAATGACTATTGTGAGAAGAAACCAGCAAGGAATATTACTGCTTAATCTGCCTACACAAGTGGCTCCGTGAGCTGTAGAACTCGCCTTATTAAAAACAAATAACACAGAATAGATATTAGTTTTGCAACTAATAAGTGCAAATAATATGCACAGACCTAGGTTCTGTCACAAAGTCACAAAGTATCTTATATTTTCAAATTTTGAATATTGGCCAGAAATTCTTAGATTGATGAACTTTAGAATCTTCTAAAAATAAAAAAAAAACAAAGTTTACTTTGCACCGCTAACAAAAAATTTTTCGAAACTGTTGAAATACGTCTTTTTTACATATCTTCGCCATTTCGAAAAAAAATTAAAAACTGGCCCGACTGAAAAAATCTAGATAATTATCAAATCTGCTCACAAAATTTCACAAGAATCGGTTGAGAATTACGACCTGTTGAGGAGAACAGCCAGCGCCGAGAAACTGGACTGAAATATGTTTTTTTTTCTCCACCATTTTGAAGAATTTTGAAATATTGGTTTGATAAAAAATTCTAAATAATTTGCGATCCTGCTCACAAAATTTCACGAGAATCGGTTGAGAAATCCGACCTGTAGAGGAAAAAAAACAGCTCCGGAAATTCGGACTGTAATATGATTTTTTTTAACATATCTCCGTAATTTTGAAAAATTTCAAAAAACTGGCGTAACAAAAAATTCTACATTATTTTCGAACCTGCTCACAAAATTTCACGAGAATCGGTTAAGAAATGCGAGAACAGACAGCGCTGGAAAGACTGTTTTGACCTAAAAAATCCATATCATTTTCAATAAATTACTCTTTGGTTGTTGCAAAGTATTAGGTACCGTACGTAGGTTATAAAGCATTATTGTTTTTTGAAGATGCTATGTACTTATTTCATTATTTGTTTTGCTTGTTTCATTCCTTTAATAAAATTACATGTTAAAGTTTTTTTTTAACTAAACAGAGAATCGCTGACTAACTGATACTAACTGATTCTTAAAATTAAGTTAATTGTATTGTCAAATAATAAATGACAGACCGAATTTGAACTGATAGCTTCCTTAAAATTAAAAAAATCCTCTCCCAAAGATTTTAGCTAAGAAAAGTATTCATTTCCTTATTTATAGACATGACATGTAGGTAGGTCCTAACGTGTTTATTATTAATGAAAAAGTGAGAATTATTATTGTAGAATCCTGCATACCATTGTCCCCTTCAATACGTCTGTCAGAAGGAACCGTATTAAATGGTTTGCGGTGTATGACGCACGCGTGTGAACGCGCCGAGATCTGCGAAAGTGCGATGCATTGATTGCATTTAAATATAAATATATTTTACCAATCATTTTACTGATAAATGTAACGATGACAAGACGAATAATTTCTTAAGGTACCTAGATAAGTTTTAAATAAATTGAATTAGTTAAGTAGTATCTAGGTTTATTTTTAAGAGAAAAGCGAGAATTTATAAGCAGCTAAACACAATTACCAAATTGGAAGACTAAGTCGGTAGAAATCACAGAAACAGAAAACTCCTTTTACTCACTTATGCTCTGAAATGTTATCATTCCATTTGAAAAAAGAATGCGGGGCGTTCAACATTTCCGTGGGGGTCTGGTTCATCACATTCTAAATTTGAAATTCAGTGCGGAAATGAAATTCAATACTTACTTCCCGCACTGAGTGCGGGAAGTAAGTGTTCCAAATTCAAATCGGTAGAACTTAAAGCTAGCATTCTTTTTATGAAACTTTATGGTTGCATGACCGGTCAGTAAACATGGCCACGCGAACCAATTTAAATATCACTTTTTACAAAGAAAATTGAATTTCCTCGCATTTCGTGAGTAAAGTATTATACAAACCTTGTACTGGAAGCTACTTGCATTGCCTCGAACGATTAAAGCCCTCGCCTGTGGCTCAGGCTTCAAACCATCCTCGACAATGCAATCGCTAGCTTCCCGTTCTCGGATGTAATGTACTATTTTACACAGTCACATGCTTTGTAAAAGCGATAAAGAACTCTGTAATAAAGATGAGAATGATTTGAAAACGCTAATATTTTTGTTCTTTTAGGCACGTGTTTTTTTTATTTAAAATGAATTTCTTGTAATCTTTTGGAATGACCACTTTTCCCTTAAGAGGCATATTACATTTCGACTGTGATTTTTGCGTAAAATGGCCAATTTTGGCGTTATCGATCTCGGAAACAAAAATACATTGACACTTTTGACTTATTGAATGGTGCAGAATAGCTATTGGAATAGATCATAGCGGCCTCGCTTTTTTGAAAATTTGCTTAACTTTATAATGAAACCCGAAATTGCAGAGAAAGATTTTCATAAAATGCGCGAAGGCACTTTTTGAGCTCATGGATTCTGTGGTGACTGTGCTAAACAATTGAAATAAAAAAAATTGAATGTTATCTCTTATATAGTCGAATAGTTCATAGCGGCCTCGGAATTTTGAAATTATGTATGGAATATGTGAAAAAAAATCCCAATCAAAAAACATAAAACTACTAAAAAGCTCAGAATTAACTGTGGATTTCTCCTAGATACATTATTATTATTACGTAAAAATTTTATCATATAATAATCTTTACTTCGTAAAAAAATCAAATTTCATACTTTTATTTGTTGTTTGTACTTGTTTGTTTTTCTGTGTATGTTCAAAGTTGACTCTAAGAAATCGTTCACCAACTTTCATTTTCCTTTCTAACCCTTTAACTTTCCAGTGAATCATCATATTACTTTTTGTCGCGGACACATATAAATGTATTTAGTAGACCCAAAGGTTTCTCTAGGTTGTATCGCTAAAATCCGTCAAAATCGAAATTTCGACGAAAAAATGTGATAGGGCCCCCGCTTTAGGCGCTCACTTGGGCAAAGCGGTTTTTTGACAAGTTTTTGTTACACGCCATAGCCTTCTTTATTTCCAAGCCGTGAACATAAGTTTGGCAACGTCTGTTACTGTCAGTTCGTGGTCATGTCGTCCGCCAGTCTCCATACTAAAAGTATGGGAATATTTCAATTTTAAGAGGTCAATAATTTTTTTCATAGTAATCGTGCGAGGTTTAAAATATGAAAATAATTTAGTTCTTTTATTGAAATGCTTTGTATATAAAACAATAAGAAAAATATCAATGTTAACCATGAAAAAATGTCTGTCAAAGATGTCATCTTTTTTGTTGATTTTCTTCAGCAGGGAGTTGATTAACACGCCCTCTAGCAATAAATGATATATCATTAGAAAGATCTTTTAAAGACAAATATTTGCTGTTCATATACTTTATATCAATTGTTAATACTTTTGGAGTTAAAGTATAAAAGTGGTTTATTGTCTATGGGAGTTGATCTACCACACCTATAGAAATGAATGATATATCATAAGAAAGGTTATTATATGAAAAATATTTGCTGCAAACAATACTTTCTATTAATTGTTAGTAATTTCGGAGTTTTAGGTCATTAATGTTAAAAAAATTGGTCAAGTTTACAGCGTTATAACTCTCAAAGTACTAATAGTTCACTATTATAGTAATACAATAAAGTGTTTCAAAATTAAATACCTTTCCAATGATGTAAGATTTATTGCTAGAGGAGGCTTAGATCAAAATGCTCATCGTACTAAAGGACCCCCGAAAAGTTAAAATAATTTGACTCAAACCTTATGTTCTAATAAATAAATAATAATAATAAATATAAAACTTTATTGAAATAATCTTACATCACAATTTACAACTAGTTTAAACATAGATAATATAGGAAAAACAAATAATAAATAATTTTTAAAATAATTTTATACTATGTGCTTGACAACATGCGATGTTGCCGTTCTGCTCAACTTCAGGGCTTGGAAGATATAGAAGGCTATGTACACGCAAATAGACAATTGTTCGATAAATCAATCCAATTAATGGGCAAAAGCAAAACACAATTTTAGGTCTCTAAGGTATGCAGTTTATTCACTATAGTTTATCATAAGGTCTTTTTTCAAAAAAGTGGCGTATTTCAAGGGTTGTATTACATGGTACCCTACCATATTCGGCATTAGGAAATTATTATACGAAAAGTTTCATAAAGATTAATACTATCGAGGTTTTGGTATTATTCAACAAGATATTCCTCATCTACTAATAAAAACTTTTTTAAGAACCCTTCAATGTTCCAGTCGGTCTCCCTCAATTCACAAAGAAACATAAATCTCACTATGTCTCCAAATTGAATCGAGAATAATGTTTTCCGGCTCACATAATTCGTGTAGCCAGACAAAAATAAGGACGTACCTAATTGTCTTGTAGGTACATCGGTTCCATGCAAATCGGCAACATATCGTCTGCGCTTGCGCCTTCAACAATGAACTAATTTTTCAACTCCCGTCTACTTAACTTAATGACGGGTCAGGCCCACGTATTGTGTAGGTGTACCTACGCGAATTTGCAAACAAAATTTTTCTTTTGGCTAATTACCTATGCAATATGTAACAAAAACCCCTGTCAGATACTGAAACAGGTGAAAGTGTTGCTTAAACTGAACAAACTCGAAAAGCTATTTTTTTTCGCCTTTCTATAGTAAGTCGGTCTGCCAGCTGTCAGCTGACTGTTTTGTATGGGAGTATGAACTTATTTTGACCTATGTTCCATGGAAATGTTATTCAGTTTTAGCAACGCTATCACCTGTTTAGTATCTGACCGGGTTTTCGTTACATATTGATTTTGTTCCTTGTGGTTCAAATAAAAAAGATTCTCCAGTAAATTAGCATCCACTAACTCGCATTGGACTCACGAGGTGGGTTATTATGACCCACCCAATCCTCCTTATCCACCCGTAAGTAAAGTTGTAATTATCCTGTAACATGAAGGTGTCTTTATTATTTTTTTCAGCTTACATGGCTCGAAAAACGACCAAAAAAGCTGTCTGGCTATCTACTCGTACTTGTTAGCTTAGTTTTTTAAAAACTTCTCTTTGTAGTCCGTGAGCCCGCGACAGTATTGCCTACGTCATATGACATCACGATGAAATGCATGGTACACAGTCGAAAAAGTTTTGCTGAGCGAGGATTAGAAGATTACCTATGGCAAATAAAATTGACTAATAAATCACAGAATATAACTTAATATTCTGTGATTTTACCAAAGTTTGCTCGAAAGTTCTGCGATCGCTTCGCAGGCATAAAAGCTCGTATTATAGAATCAAACTCAAACTCAAAGCTCTGCTAGAGTACAATTAGAAAGGGATGGCGCTATATGCGATGAATAGCACCATCCCTTTCTAACTGCATAAGAATTTATTCTTATGCTAACTGTACTCAAGCAGGAACTGGAGTTTGAGTTTCATTCTATAATACGAGCCTGGGTCTACGATGATGGGGCACTTCCCGTTCGAGCTAACTTTGGATTAACCGAAAAGAAAAGCTTTACTAATGTAGATTACAAAGTGTAAGCAGATACTTTACCTTGTCGGCTCAAAGCTCTAAATAAAGCCATTAAATTAAATTGCCTGTTACGCATATATAATTTCCTATTTAATTCAAATTGCACACTCAAGATCGACAGTTGGAATGTAAGGCGCGTAAATAACGTAGGTTATTGCTTATCTGGAATATTGTATTGCTTGGAATACGTCGGACACGACAAACTATTTCTACAGGGTGTTAGAAAACATTAACCATCAATTAGGCACTCCACCCATGAAGCAATCTTTACAGTTACCTACCTAATAAATCATTGATTGTGCATTCTAGGTTGTCGGCAGAAATAATTCCCATGGGGGGGCAGGTGGGGGTTCACAGGGTTTTCATTAAAATTGCTCTAGGTAATATTGATCTAGAGATTCCCAAGGGGTGCAAGTGCACCCTGGCAACCCCCTGCCGGTGCCCATGTGTGTATTCTGTGCTTTGAACATGCTTTCAAATTAAAGCAACGCTAGGTATACCATATCGAGAGTACTTAAACCCTTGGTGGCGCAGAGTTTAGCGCCTGGCCCAGCGATTGTGGAAGTTAAGCAACGTTCGCAAGGGTCGGTCATGGGATGGGTGACCAAAAAATTATTATCCCGAGCTCCTCCGTGCTTCGGAAGGCACGTTAAGCCGTTGGTCCCGGCTGCATTTGCAGTCGTTAACACACACCAATCCGCACTGGGCCCGCGTGGTGGGTTATGGCTCATCCTTCTTACCACCCATAAGGAAGGCCTGTGCCCCAGCAGTGGGGACATCAAAAAAAGGCTGATGGACTGGACCTTAAGATGTGGTTAAAAGATAATTAGGGACACCAGTCGATACAAACGAGGTAAGAAGCCTTCTTGGTTCAAGCATTGACTTTGCTGTGATCTGATGAAGTGATCCAGGTAAGGAAATTCAGATTGCTATGCACACCCAACTGATCTGATTAACATTCTAAGACATATAAAGATCAGAGTTTCTGAATCTTCTCCATCCACTCCCTGGATGGACATCATCAGATCACAGCTAGGTCAATCCTTAGCGAAGAACCAAGGCTTCAAAGTTACGTCGTTTGTGTGGGAAGTGACGTGTGTCTTTTATTATCTGGTCAGGTAGTCCTTTCTTCATATATGGGCATAGTAGATATGGGCTACGACGAGACGGAACAAAATGATAATTTGACAATCATGTCAGCACGAGATTTTTTCATGCTAAAAAAATTCTGCAATTATTATCGTATTAGGCTTGTTGTAAGTACTTTTCTGTTGCATGCTGTATAGCATGCCAGTGTGATTTATGTCACCGTGTGCCGATTACTTATGCACAGCTATTAAGTGTTTAATCCTTAACGAACTAGCTTATAGAAACAACAGCTACGGAGTTAATAGACCTCCATGGAGAAATAGAAAATTGAGTTAAATTAGCAAAAATAAAATATAAATACAATACTGTCCTATTATAATTACTTAGGTAAGATAATAATCCTTTTATATGAAATAGATTTCAAATTACTATAACTGGCGCCATAAGATCGATCTTCATTTGTTAGTAAGAAATTAAAATCAGAGTTCGTTTACTTTTTATCTGTCACTATGATACCAGCCAGTTAAGTTTATTTGGTCCTTCGAGCTGGCTGTATTGTCACAGAATAACTAATAGTACAAGTGTATTGTGTCTTTAAAGTTATTATTCAATACATAGTATTAAAAAAGTTACCATAGACTTTATCGCGAAACCAGTGGTTTTTAATTCAAAGTTAAAACATAATGGAATAATTAAGCAATGAGACGCCGATTGTAGGGCATAAATCCTCCGAACAACAGGTACCTACTTCTTAAGTTTTTTTACCCGCAACGGAATAATGCTCACCTGATGTTCAGTGACAATAAGGCCGAAAGCGTAAAGCCCATTACACCCGGAATCCTCATCACTGTGAAACTGGCTGTTTTACCGCTAACTGCCGTAACACATTTTTTTTAAATTGTTGTTATGGCGTCAGACTTATGTAAGATGGGTGGTAGCTAGCCAGGCGGACTTGAAATAAGCCATACCACCAACCAAGCCGTGTACAAATTGTACCACTATGCGCATATTATTCGGCTATCCTACGTATGCCCGACGAAAGGTTGGCTAAACGCGTGTTTTACTGTGAGCTTCAAGATGGCCAGCGCAAGCAAGGCGGGCAGCTCCTTCGGTATAAGGACGTGCAAAAGAGGCATATGAAGAGATGCCCCAACTAACAATTTTACGTCGTACAATAGTCGTACAAACGTTATCTTATTACCACTGGTCGCAAAAGATAGGTCACACTAACGTTATAATAACGTTTACTCAACGCGAAAAGGGCCCCATTTATACGACCTACATTGTTGTTTAATGGTCCTACAAAAGTCACAAGATTACCACTTTCATCGTACAGTAGTCGCATCAAAACTTAACAACGACTCTTTCGTTATATTGTGGTCATACAGACGTTTTTGAATGACGAAAACGTTGTATATGAGTCAAGTAACAACACTTGTACGACTGATTTTTAATGTTCGTCAGTGACTCGTGTTTGTGGTTATGTTTCGAGATCTGAGTGCAAAATAAAATCAATTACAAGGATATAAATTCATATCTTGCTAACTGTGTCTGTCTCTCATACCGTTTAGTTCGTCTGGGAATTAAAATTTTATGATAATATACCTATGTAAATAATATAAATATTTTCATGCCCCTTCTTAATTTAGCGTTTGAAACATAAAATTTGTATTAATAAAATTAAACTTAATTCTAAAAATGTCAGCCATGTTAATTTTGTCGCACACTAATCTCTATACGACGTTTTAAAGACAAAAAGTCATTTTAAGGTTATTTGAAGACCAAGTAAAGCCGCCATTTTGTTAAAGGTCGTTTAAAAGTCGAACCTTGACTCAAATGCGACAACAAGTCGTACAGACGTTTTAGCTAAAACTTTAATATAACGTTGTAATAGTTTAGTCGTGCCGACGTTACTATGACCAGTTTATTATGACATATTTGTCGCACGACTAAAAAGTTAAATTTAAGACGTCTATAGGACCTAGCAGTTATCTCATTACTATTATAAGACTGCTGTCCGACTTAAAGTCGTACAAGTCAGCACTTATACGACGTTTTTGCTTGTTGGGGCAACATCGACCCTGATCGATGGGAAGCGCTAGCACTGGATAGACTTCAGTGGAGACAGCTCGTCCAACAGAGCGTTAACAATTATGAAGATGAAAGAAAGTTGGAGCTAGATGTTAGGAGAGATGAGCTCAAAGCCAGACCACCTGCGGCCATTAATTACAACTACTGCGGCGGGGTCCTAACGTGTACCATCTGTGCCCGGACCTTCCAGGCAAAGATTGGTTTTGCGAGTCACATGCGGGCGCACGAGAGGGCGGACCGTCGGACCAACACCTATTAAAGATGAGACATACAATAGTCGCCGAGGCCGAAATCGGCTAAGAACCGATGATGATGATTATTCGGCATATACGGTATGTTCGGTAACCTACATTTAATTCCATATTTTTTTCACGAGGTAGGTAGGTATACTTATGCTTATCCAAATATAAAAAAAATATATAGTTTGGTGTAATTGCCGTCCGTCGCAGAGACGGCGCGCGACGCGACGCTAGTATTAGGCGCCGGCGCCACCCGCCGTAAACATCCTCCAACGAACTGAGCGATATTTACAACCACTAGTGAAATCATTTATAGCCGCACTTCAGCTTCAGTCCCGATTTAATACTCTGTGACTACTTTGACTACGACTAACTAGGTACTGGACCGTGAATGAGGATTTGATTTCATACATGAAATTATTTTTAGTTCAAATCACTACTTAATAATTAAGTGAATTTAAGAAAGTAAAGTAAAACCGATTATTGGTTTTTATACTTAGGTACGGTCTTGCTGTTTTCAAACTACTGGTGCGATCACATCCGTAGTTGCTCATAAGAGGGCACCATTCAAAAGCACAAGAGCATTCTTTTTGCACACTAAATTTGTTATGATATTATGTCATCATGATCATGCGCTAACTGTAGAAGTTATGATACCATGGAGTTGGAGCCCTTGGAAAGCCCTAGCACTAACACAAAATGTAATAAAATAAACAAGTGCTGATGACTTCCGAGAGGAAGTCTCGAAACAAGCGCACGCCAAAGATTCAAATCTGATTTTCACACATTTGCAGCTTGCAGCACTAATAGACATTTTCATACAGACTATCTCAGGCCAGCACAGGGACCCTATTTTTGGAACTACTCTCTATTAGCTATCTTATCTCCATGGCTATTTTCAGTCATGGCTCCCGATGCCGAATGTTTTTTTCCTTTCTTACCTTTCAAAACTAGAGGGCCCCAAAGACCATTATTTTTAAATCATTCAACGATACGACGATCATTCGGATCGAGCGCTCTTTACTACTAATAATTTTCATTAAACAGCCGTAGTGATAAATAATAAAGAAAAAAGGACTCAACACCATCCGAATAATTTCAAAAATAGGGCCCCAAAGCGGATGATCTGCTGTTAAAAACACGGGCTTTTAATATTAAATTGTTCGACTCTATACAGTGAGGGAATATGAACTGGGCAGGGGCTCTACCGCCAAACTTACATGGCTATCCTATCGTAATCGCTTTCATTTGACAAATGTATGTTGCAATGTATCACATACATCTGTCTGTATCATATTCTTTTTTCATCTGTATCATATTTCATCATCAGCATCATATCAGCCGCACGACACCCACTGCTGGGTATAGGCCTCCCCCAATGATCTCCACGACGATCGGTCCTGCTTGGCCCGCATCCAGCCACTTCCTGCGACCTTCACTCTCACGTCGGTCCACCTTGTCGGGGGCCTACCCACGGAGCGTCGTCCGGTGCGCGGTCGCCATTCAAGAACCTTTCCCCCCCAACGGCTATCAGTTCTTCTCGGTATGTGTCCAGCCCACTGCCACTTCAGCTGAGCAATCCTTGGAGCTATTATCGGTCACTTTAGTTCTCCTGCGGATCTCATTTCTGATTCGATCACGCAGGAAAATGCCGAGCATGGCTCTCTCTATATTATGTATTCTGTGCCTTGAGCCTCCTTATGAGACCCATAGTTAGCGACCACGTTTCACTGCCGTAAGTCATCACAGGCAACACACACTTTTCTTTGGTAAGTTTTTATTTGTACCAAAAAGAAGTAGCAATGTATCACATCCATCTGTCAAATGAAAGCGATTACGATAGCATGTAAGCAGGCGGTAGGGCCCCCAGGGGGTCCAATCGCGCTAATTTACAACGATAAAACCAAATCTAAATCGTTACCGTTTCAGTTTCGTTTACTGAAAAATATTAAAAATTGTTGAAAGCTATGCCTAGGGGTAGGGAGCCTAGAATGCCAATCTTGGACAATTTAAATGAGAAATTCTAAGCCTAAACCAAAGATTTTTGTGAAATGTATCCTACATGACAACGTGACGCTTTTGGTTTAGTTAGGACCCCTGTCCCCGTACTCAACTGGCCAACACTCTATGCGTTTGAACGCTACGCTTACTAGCCGTAAGCTTGTTTAATATATCTAAGTCTGTGATTCACATAAGTTTACGAAGTATGTATTAATCGTCTATTGCTCATATTTAAGCTTTAAGGCTCCCTTACGCAAAATCATTTGTCTCTGTCTTTTTCTTTACGTGTAAAGAGTATGGAAAATAACCCCACTTCTGCACTTTTTCGATGTTTTTCATTGTTTTTTCATCATTATCTTTAGCACAATTATCTTTCTTGAAAAAAAGTTATTGGAGCAACTGCACAGTACGTTAAAGTGTATTTTGATGTAGAATTCAATACGTTTCCGTTATTATTTACGCCAAAGATATGGCCCGCGACAAGCGCTTTTGGTGAT
Source organism: Agriphila tristella (assembly GCA_928269145.1). Taxonomy (NCBI): domain Eukaryota; kingdom Metazoa; phylum Arthropoda; class Insecta; order Lepidoptera; family Crambidae; genus Agriphila; species Agriphila tristella. The sequence goes on from OV743439.1 coordinate 23,256,841, forward strand.
ATTCTGATTTTTTTCTACAACCATCTGTTAGGGTTATACACAATTTTATGTTTGTAGCAACTAGAGAAACTCTTTAGCTTGTCGTATGATTTTTTTGGTGGCTACAAGTTTACGTTTTCTTTATAAAAAAATGGCCCGCGCAAACCATGTTTTCCTATTACCGCCCAAGTGTAGAATGTTGGACATTTTAAAAGGGAGGTTGGTTTGTTTGGCGACGCATTACAGGTCATTAAAAAAACAGATTTCAAAAAAATAATTTATGTATTTTTCACTTATGCCTACTACAAAGTTAAAGCTCCAAATATTGGAAAAGCGTCGTTACATTTCTTGTATCGGTACCTAAATCTGTTTAGCAAGCCGCTAGCCGCGACTACTCCATGCACGCGACTGTTCGCGTAGATATTTTGGTTCCTATCAAATACTGTACGTGTTCTTCTTGGGAGTTCTATAGAGCGGCAGTTCTTTATTTTTATCCTAATGCATTTGTCTATGTTAAATCTGGTTGGTTCAAAGATGTGTTCGCGATGTAGACCGTTGCGTAGTGGGGGGGTGGTGGGGATGAGGCGGAGTTTCGGGCGTCGGGTGGGCGGGCGGAGGGGCGTGTAGAACTCTTCGTCTGATGTCTTTTCGATGGTTGAGTCTTCATTTGTGATTGGTTCTATGAAAAAAGAGAAGAAAATTATTAATAAATTATAGATTTATATAGATGGTCAGGTTTTTTAAACACATTTGTTTGGCTGTAGGCCAGTAAGGAATTGGCGAATCAGGAGTTGGCAAGTCGGGAGTTAGCGAATCGGGAGTTGGCGAGTCAGGAATTGGCGAAAAATGAAGTTGGCGAATGTGGAAACAGGGATTAAAATGTACAATGCAAATATATTAACAATAGACAGTCATCTGTTGCAACTTCACTCAAGAAAGCTTGGCAAAGAGAAAATTTCACATATTAATACGTAACGCAAGCGCTCTGAAGTAAGTCATCTCAGATGTATATTGTTAAATTAATCGCATTTTACAGATAATGTCAAGGCAAAATTACTTACATCGACATAAATAATAGTTAAATCATATTATTTTTGTAAGCTTTTATTAACTATAAAATTCCTCGAATTCACATTGCCACTTGCGAAAGGAGAAAAACATATTGATTTAATTGAAAATCCCTATTATATCGATTCAACCGATCATCATGAAATTGATACACGTTGTCAGATGTACAGAAAAGGACATAAGATAAACTTTCATCCTAAAAATGTATAGTTTTCGAGGGAAAGAAAAATAACAGCTGTCCACGCAGACGAAGTTGCGGGCGGCCGCTATTGAAAACTTAAATAACGTGATAGGTACCTGTGTAAGGGAATATAATCCGTCTCGGCATTATTGAATCTCCTAACATTTCGTACAGAGTGTAGTCAGCCGCCACGTAGTCCTCCAGGTACGTCGTCGGTTCAGATCTGAGGAGGCAGCTTGATGCATCCTGGCAAAATAACAAGAAAAATGTTAGACCCTTTACTTTTGACAACATCACAAACATTGCTCCAATCCCAAAGTAAGTAGCTATAGCACTTGTGTTATGGAAATCAGAAACAACGGTGGTATGACACACACCCAGACCTGAGACAATATTGAAAAGTTCATTTTCTACATTGACCCAGCCGGGGATCGAACCCGGGACCTCAAGAGATGGTGACGCCTTGAAAACCGGCGTGCAAACCACTCGACCACGGAGGTCGTCAAACGTCTTTACAAAAAAGTCTTTACTGATGTGATGTCGAACCATGGGGTTTAACCAGCGAACCAAAATCTATGGAAGTGTAATTGCAAAGGAATAATGGGTACATTACATTCCAACACAATAACCGCTGAGTCATCGATCGCCATAGAGTACATTTTAACCGTGGAAAGTAATAAAATTGAACATTAAAACAAATATAATTGAAAAATATTAGAAAAAAATCGACTAATATACTTAATATTTTTCAATTATATTAATAATCTTTATAAAAATAGCTTTGTTAATGCATAAAATCTAAAAGTTTAAAATGAAAACAAATTACTTTCCATGGTTAAAATGTATACTTACTATGGTGATCGATGACCTAGCGATTGGTGTGCTGGAATGCATAAATTGCCTAAAAAAAATGGCACCACAGGGTTAAAAATTAGAAATAGCAAAGCCACGCGCCCGGTGACAAACGTTAGCGTTCTTTACAATAGTTGCAGTTTTTATTGTAAAGACAGGGAGTTTATTAGAAATTACGTCTTGCGTAGCCAAATGGTGTAAAAGACGCTAAGAAGACAAAAAGATGCAGAGATTACGAATCATAAGAATTAAACATTTTTTCGTTTAAGTATATAAAAAAAATTTATCTGAGTATATTATGGTCACTGTTATGCAACAAGTGTTCAGTCGCTTTATGCTGCATAACTAAATGCCAGCATTTTTAGCCCCGCCCACTTTGTTAATATTTTTGAGTGGTGCTATTTTTTGAGCAAAATGATTGTTCCATAGATTTTAGTTCGCTTGAGTTTAATCTCAATAAGGCCTTTTCAAAGTAACATAAAAAAATAAAAATAGTAACTATTTGCCTCACTAGATGGCGTTGATGGAAAGAGACGAGTCAAAATTGGCTTTTAAAAATAAACGGCCTGTACCAAAGAGGAGAGTAAGCGCTCGCTGGCTGACATCCTGCTCAAAGAGAAAAAATTTAGGAATTTATCTGTCTGCCTACCTGAGTATTTTTCGAATATTAGTAAAAAAAATACATTGAGTGAGACATACATTATTATCAACGCCCTCTATAGAGCCTACAGCTTTTTGTCATTTTGAAAAGCCTTCATTGGAGTTTACTCTCAATGGCCCTAATGGCGCTTTTCGACTAGCGTATTCAAATGAAAGAAAGAAAGAAAAATTGGTTATTCAGCAAAACGGCTACATATTAATTACAAAAAAAAACTAAAATCTAAATCCATTTTTCTGCTGAAACGTCCTCATTACCGCATGACGAGCATTTTGTATACTCACTCAGGTAGAGTGAGTATACAAAATGTATACAAAATGCTCGTATAAACACGTTTCGACATACACACGCGTAGCATAGATCTAGATCGTTAGATGTGCCCCTAACATAGTATGAGCTCACCGAAATGTGTCAACATTCAAATGAGTGAGCCTCACTTCTTTGCTCTTAGTGTTGGTTTGAACACGGTGTCAATCACTTCTATATTTTTTAAGAAAAAACCACGAGAAAACTGTCTTGTGCCTTTCATCTGTGCACCAATAATTCTAGGAATACAATAGGGTATTTTCCAAATTTTTGAAAACTACTTATATTTAAAGATTAAGATGAACGATTTAATAGAAAAATTAAAAAATATTAATTAATGTTTTTTTTCTCCATTAAACCAATTAAATTATATTTATTTTTAATGGTTTTGAATTTACCACCAAAACGCTCGATTCAATGTCGTCTACTGTGTGACGTCAACTTTGTGTAAACAATTTTAACACCTATGTAGTCTGCGTTACAATTTACTCTATGTTTTACACAAAGTTGACGTCACACAGTAGAAGACATTGAACCGAGCGTTTTGGCGGTAAATTCAAAACCATTAAAAATAAATATACTTGAATTGGGTAATGGAGAAAAAAAAGACATTAATTAATTAATTTTTATTTTTTTGTTAAATCGTTCGTCCCAATCTTTAAATATAAGCAGTTTTAAAAAATTTGGAAAATACCCTATTATAGCAAAATCGTGTAACATATCACGCGTAAGTATTTAGATTTCAATTATTATCGAAATTTATTTTCCTTCCGTTGTCAATTCCGATGGACGTAAACAACGCATCACGCATGCGTGCGCCATTTTGACAGATTTGAAATAATCCTACAGACTTTCAGTACTAGGGCAGATCTAACGATCTAGATCTATGACGCGTAGTAGATGCAAGCTATACTTATTTCACGCTCCAAAATACCGATTCTTCCGGCGTATTCGTTAACCAGTGGGTCAATATTGAAAGACGTATGATAACTGTCTGAGGAGCTTGGTGGCGTAGTGGTTAAGCGCCTGGCCCTGTGATTGCGGAGGTTAAGCTACTTTCGCAAGGGTCGGTCATGGGATGGGTGACCAGAATCTCGAGTTCCTCCGTTGGTCCCGGCTGCATTTGCAATCGTTAACACCTACCAATACGCATTGGGCCCGTGTGGTGGGTTATGGCGTATCCTCTTTAATCACCTATAAAGAAGGCCTGTGCTCCAGTGGTGAGGACATTAAAAATTGTGGATGTCGATGACAACAGCTGTCAAAAGCTATTTACTAAATAATACAAGTGGATAAGCAAACTTACGTTTCTCCTTGACGTTTACAGTTCAATAGCGCAAGTTAAACATAATGGCCACTTACAAAGTATGCAAGTTAGATGAGGTAAATGAAATAAATAAACCTAATGAAATGAGTCGTTACTTACCAAAATAGTTTCCCTAATGTCTGGCTGCAGGTGGTTCCGCCGAGGCGCCTGTATGCACTCGTCCAAGTGCTCCAGGTGGTCGTCCAAGCACTCGATAAGCGCCCTTCTTCCCAACGCCATAACGCACTTTATCATGGGAGCTGTCAGCCTCTCTTTAGTGCCCTGCGACAGGTAGTCAAAGAGTATGCTCTTACCTGAAACATAATATTTAAAATTAATTGCACCTGATGAATAATGTAAACCTATATTCAAAAACCTAGGTCTTCTGCCCTTTCCGTCGCTTTACCTATTACGAGATATTATTATTTAATTTTGTGCACTGAACGAAACAGATATTTATTTGCAAAAGCATCGGATTCCCAGACTACTAGACAAAAGAAAGACAACAAAATATGGTAAAGGTTATGTTGTAATGTGAGTTAGAGTATACAATTCCATTCCATTTAATGAGATAATTTTGCTTTAATATAATAGTGACTTTATGGAGAAGGAGAACCTCTTTATGATGAACTCATTCTTCAGAAAACCGGAAAGCCGGAAGTGGACCTGGGTCAGTCCGGACGGTAAAGTCAGAAATGAGATAGATTTTATCATGTCGACGAAAAAGCAAATATTCAATGATGTCACTGTGATCAACGCTGTAAGACGGGGAGCGATCACCGATTGGTACGTGGCACATTGAATATCAACCCAAAGCTGGAAAGGTCTCGACTGATAAAATCAACAATTCGACCATTGCCGGCCCATATTCAAAACCCCGAGAGCTTTCAACTCGAACTCCAAAACCGCTTCGAAGCCCTTGAGAACAGCATAGATGTGGACGATCTGAACAACATGGTGGTGGATACTGTCCGTACGGTAGGGTCCAAGCTCTTTAAGACCCGCCGTCCCAAGATAAAGAAACTCTCCGACCACACACTCCTACTCATGGATCAGAGACGTAAAATGAGGCTCCAGAGTTCAGTAGATGCTAATCGTTATCGGCAGCTTAATAGACAGATATCTAAGTCTTTGACGAGCGACCTTCGCCAATTTAATACGAATCGTATTAAAGAGGCCATCGAGCGGAATAAAGGCTCCAAAGTGTTCGCAAGAGATCTGTCTATTGGGCAAAGCCAGATGACGAAGCTGAAAACTGACGACGGACGCATCATTTCATCAAAGCCTGAAATTCTGAGGGAGATCGAGAGCTTCTATGGGCAGTTATATTCCACGCAGACACCTGTTGAAAGCAAGGCTAAAGACCCCAGAGCCAAGCTTACCCGACACTATACCGAAGATATCCCGGACGTCAGCCTGTTCGAGATTAGTATGGCTCTCAAACAGCTGAAAAACAACAAGGCGGCGGGTGACGATGGAATCACTACAGAACTTCTGAGAGCGGGCGGTAAGCCGATACTCAAAGTCCTCCAGAAGCTCTTTAATTCCGTCATCGTCCAGGGCAGAACGCCAAAGACATGGAACATAAGTGAGGTGATCTTGTTCTTTAAAAAGGGTGACAAGTCCCTCTTAAAGAACTATAGACCCATCTCGCTTCTGAGTCATGTCTATAAGTTGTTTTCGAGAGTCCTTACGAATCGTCTCGCTCGCAAGTTCGACGACTTCCAACCTCCCGAACAAGCCGGGTTCCGAAAAGGCTTTAGCACCATAGACCACATCCATACGCTGCGGCAGGTTATACAGAAGACTGAGGAGTATAATATAAGATATATAGTATAAGAAGCCACTTTGCTTGGCGTTCGTGGACTATGAGAAAGCCTTTGATTCGATTGAAACCTGGGCGGTGCTGCAGTCTCTCCAAAGGTGCCAAGTGGACTATAGGTATATCGAGGTGTTGAGGTACTTATACCAAAATGCCACCATGACGATCCGAGTACAGAACCAGAACACAAATCCTATCCAACTGCAGCGTGGTGTGAGACAGGGAGACGTTATTTCTCCGAAACTGTTCACAGCTGCGTTGGCGGACATCTTTAAGCTCTTGGACTGGAAAGGACTCGGCATCAACATTAATGGCGAGTACCTAACACACCTTCGTTTTGCCGATGATATAGTCCTTATGGCTGAGACCATGGAAGACCTGAACACAATGCTCGAAGATCTCCGTAGTGCTTCCCAAAGAGTGGGTCTTAGGATGAACATGGATAAGACGAAAATTATGTCAAATGCCCATGTTGTACCCTCTCCAGTTCATGTTGGGAACACTACACTTGAAGTTGTTGACCACTACGCATACCTAGGACAGGCAGTCCAGTTAGGTAGGTCCAACTTCGAGAAAAAGATCTCTCGTCGAATCCAACTCGGGTGGGCAGCATTCGGGAAGCTTCGAAAAATCTTCGCGTCCGACTTACCTCAGTGTCTCAAGACGAAAGTCTATGACCAGTGTGTGTTGCCAGTGATGACTTACGGCAGTGAAACGTGGCCGCTAACTATGGGTCTCATGAGGAGGCTCAAGGTCACTCAGCGTGCAATGGAGAGAGCCATGCTCGGCGTTTCTCTACGTGATCAAATCAGAAACGAGGAGATCCGCAGGAGAACTAAAGTAACCGACATCGCTCGAAGGATTGCTCAGCTGAAGTGGCAATGGGCGGGACACATAGCGAGAAGAACCGATGGCCGTTGGGGCAGAAAGGTTCTGGAATGGCGACCGCGCACCGGACGATGCTCCGTGGGTAGGCCCCCGACAAGGTGGACCGACGATCTAGTGGAGGTCGCGGAAAGCCAGTGGATGCAGGTAGCGCAGGACCGATCGTCGTGGAGATCCTTAGGGGAGGCCTATACCCAGCAGTGGGTGTCGTGTGGCTGATATGATGATGATGATGATGATAATAGTTCATAGTAAAGAATTGTCCTTAGTTGTGGGACATGTTAAAATATATTGTGTAAAAGCTAAAATCCTGGGAAACCACGCTATGTTTAAATCAGCGCCATCTATTTGGCCTATATAGTTTCGAGACCAGTACTGATGTTTTACTTTAAGGCGAGGTGATAGTGAAAGTGGCGCCACCACTACATTTATTTTTATTACTCGTAAATCAAGTCAATATTTAAAAAAAGCTCAAGTAATAATCTCTTAAATTGTCTCTAATATTTTTTGAATAATTCTTCAACAGTTATCATTCATTCTGTAAGTTTTAAAATCCATAATTGCCAAAAGTGGCCACTTTCGAGCTAAAATGGATTTTAAAACTTACAGAAAGAATGAAAACTGTTGAAGAGTTATTCAAAAAATATTAGAGAAAATTTAAGAGATTATTACTTGTGCTTTTTTTTAATATTGACTGGGTTTACGAGTAATAAAAATAAATGTAGTGGTGGCGCCACTTTCACTACCACCTCGCCTTAAGGCTTAGTTCGTATAAACGCGCGTGCCGCGCGTCGCCGCGCGGTAGGGGCATTCACATGATAGCGTGCACGTGTGGCAGTCTGGCATCAAAATCACTGAGAATGGACGCGGAGGAAGCAATTTGTTTATGAATTTATTTATTTATACAAAGTTATTTTAAAAAAGAAACGCGCAATCTAATTTGTAGATTGAACGTGTGAAAAACCCAAAATGAAAAACTTGGTTTTTCATTTTTCTCCAGAATCATTATCATAGGAGAAAATTAAAACTAATTCTTCCCAAACATTTAATAATTTATTTGAATATGCTTTGGATGGCGTTTCTTTTTTCGACTTCGTAGATAAGAAAATCGATAGAAATTTGGTCTTCGATAGGTACTCCTTTTTCTCATTAATTGGATCCGTTCGTCTCAAACCGCGCGGCTCAACTTAACGGGTCAATTATGTGTTTCATAAACGACACTTGTCAGAAAATGCTCGACAATTTGTCGAATTTTCATTGTCACCAGCCCAAAGGTGGCTTTGTCAGGATTACTCAGGATTAGATTAAGGAAATCAATGCTACTTAAGTAAAAATGCTAAATTCTAGCAGTGATAATAGTAGTGACAGTGATGATAATTATTTGGAAGAAAATAGGCGGAGGAGAGAATAATTAGAGAAAAAAATACGTTTCTTTGGAAGTAACCGACTTTACTTTCAACGAAAAATTCTGTATAAGTAAAGTTGCTCTAGAATTTTTTTTTAATTAGTTGTAATAAAAATTCAAGCTGCTTTTGTTGATCTATACGGAAACAACTTTATAAATTTAAAGGTTATTATTTAGACCACCTAAATCTGAAATTCTTTTATGCTAGCGCATGGTGGCCACTTGCCAGTTTCGGTTCACGACTCAAGAATACCAAGATGCTCGTCGTTAGCAAGCCAATGGGAAAATAATAATTGAAGGCCATTTTCTAATGTATCAAGTTCTTCCACAACTTAATTAGCATCTTGTTTGCCTCCGCCATGTTTGCGTCTGATTGAATATCAGTGCATGTTTTGTTGATAGGTAGTATATAAGAGGGTATTAATTAAAAAATAAACACAGTTATTTACCAATCGCTAACAATCATTTACCTGTCACTGACATTTTTTTAAATGACACCGACAATGATTTACCTGTTCCGACAGGTGTTTTATACAAGACTTGTCATGACTATGGTTTTATGAAACAAACGGAAAAAAGTGACAATTTACCACTGAATTCTTGTATACAATTATAAATATGTCAAGTTTTATGAAACGGCAATTGTCGTGACAATCCGACATATGTCATGATTTCTGACAAATTGTCGACTTGTCAAGCTTTATGAAACGGGGCCCTGGTTTGTAGATCTTGAACCGCGCAGCACCGCGCGGCTGTGGCGCGGTACAAGATCTTGCGCGCGGTGCTCGGCGCGCCGCGCGGTAATGTACACGATATAATACAGTTTAGTATGATCTTGTACCGCGCGGTTAGCAGTGCCGCGCGGCACCGCGCGGTCATATGAACTTAGCCTAAGATCAAGCCACTTACCTATAGCTATGAAGGAAGGCCAGGTACGTGTGATTTTTGTGAGTATTGCGACCATTTTTTCGGCCAAAGAGCCGTTACCTAAGATATTTGAGACCATCACTGGAAACAACCGCTGGAACTGAAAATAAACGTCAGTAATTAATTAACTAAAGTAACAGATTTTAACCAACACTGATAAAGAGTATGAGTATCAGTATTTAGGATTAATACAGACAGACAGAAGACTTTTTGTACACTACATAATTAGAGATGGGCAAAAGACCCGGTTTAAACCCGACTACTGGGTAAACCAGTAAAAACCCATTACTGAATGTTAGGGGTGTAAGGGGCTCCAAATAACATCATTCGGAGCCCAAGCCAACTTCTCCTGCTCGCGGTGCACCCTGCTGGCTTACGAACGAGGCTCTGGCGGCCGACCGGTGGCGGGATAACCATCACAAACATTGCGAGCTAATGAAATACACAGATCGGTGTCAGGCAGCAGTGACACTGGTGCGATTAGCTACGCACTGCGATTGCCAACCCGCATGCCCAGCGTGGCAATTATGGGCAAACCCTCTTATGGTGACACAAAACAGACCACGGCCCCCAGTTCCCGGCCGCCCTGCTATTCCTGATCACGGCGGCGGTCACGGTAACGGCAGGACAGGGGGTGCGAAGAATCCCCGGGTTACGGAAGGCCGCCATAAACAACTGACCTTGGCGACGTACAACGGACGCACATTACGGCTCGACGAGCACCTGGCACAACTCGAGGAGGAACTCGGAAGGATAAAGTGGCACATTCTTGGGCTCAGCGAAGTCCGAAGAGAGGGGGAGGATACTGTGACCCTTGAATCGGGCCACCTTCTGTATTTCCGAGAGGGAGACCAGCTATCCCAGGGTGGTGTAGGGTTCCTGGTACATAAAGCCCTCTGTGACAACGTTGTAGAGGTGTCGAGTGTGTCAAATAGGGTTGCGTACCTCGTGATCAAGCTAACCGAGAGGTATAGCCTCAAGGTTGTGCAGGTCTACGCACCGACCTCAACACACTCGGACGATGAAGTGGAAGATATGTTTGGAGACATATCCAAGGCCTTACACTTCACTACCAAGGCACACTTCAACGCTGTTATGGGGGACTTCAACGCTAAAGTGGGAGTACAGAATAGCAGCGAATCGGTAGTAGGATCCCATGGTTTTGGGAGCAGAAACCACAGGGGGCAAATGCTTGTCAACTTTCTCGAGAAAAAGGGGCTTTTTGTGATGAATTATTTCTTCAAGAAACAGCTCCAAAGAAAGTGGACATGGCGAAGCCCCGATGGTAGGACTAAAAATGAGATCGACTTCATCATGGCAGATAAAAAGCATATATTCAGAGACGTCTCAGTGATCAACAGGTTTAATACCGGTAGCGATCACCGACTCGTCCGAGGCTCTCTGAATATCGAGGTTAAGCTTGAACGCGCTCGCTTGATGAAGTCCAGGCTCCGTCCTAGCCTGCTCCAAACCATCATAGGGTCTGAAACGTTCCAGTCAAACCTGGAGAACCGATTCGCTGCCGTGGAAACTACAAATGCTGTTGACGTCAACCGGGCCCTCGAAAATGTGGTCGGAATACTCAGGGAAGAGGGCACGAAATTTTGCGAAAATCAGCGCAAGGGCAGGAAGAAGAAGTTTTCGGAAGAAACCCATAGGCTCATGAAGAAGCGACGAGAAGACCCACCTGTCACTTCGTCCGAACAAAAGGCTCTCAACAAGAAGATTGGTAAACTGGTGCGTTACGATCTCCGATGCTCCAATACACGCTCGATTGAACGAGCAATTGAGCGGAATCGGGGATCGAAAGTGTTTGTCCAGTCTCTTGGGAGAAGTCACTTGACGAAGTTGACTACGGCCAGTGGAGTCGTCGTAGCTTCGAAGCCGGAGGTTCTTTCGGAAATTGAAAACTTCTATAGCCAGCTGTACGCTTCGCATGCATCTCGACCTGATCCCGAAAATGAGGATACCCGAGCCACATTGACCCGCCACTTTACCGAAGACTTGCCAGAAATCAGCCTGTGTGAAATTGGGATGGCTCTTAGGCAGCTTAAAAACGGAAAAGCCCCTGGTGAGGACGGCGTTACATCTGAACTCCTCAAAGCAGGCGGAAAACCTGTATTAAAGGAGCTCCGAAACATCTTTAACGCCGTTCTCTTTGACGGGAGAACTCCGGAGGCGTGGAGTCGGAGTGTCGTCGTCTTGTTCTTCAAAAAAGGAGACAAGACCTTACTGAAGAACTATCGACCCATCTCGCTCCTAAGCCACGTCTACAAGCTGTTTTCAAGAGTCATCACAAACCGCCTTGCGCAAAGACTCGACGAATTTCAACCCCCGGAGCAGGCTGGGTTTCGAGGAGGATATGGCACTATAGACCACATCTTCACAGTGCGGCAGATTATACGGAAGTCCGAAGTGTATAACGAGCCTTTGTGCTTAGCATTTGTGGACTATGAGAAGGCATTTGATACTGTCGAAACCTGGGCCGTAATTACAAGCTCTTAAATCCTGCCAGGTTTATAAATTGCTGTAGTGACATCTCTTTCTCGTCGTATAGCAAATAAAAGAGATAGATTGATAGCCAGTCAGAAAACTGCCTGGAAATAAGAGGTCATAATTCGGCCCCTGGGCTGTTTTAGAATCCCTGCAACGATGTCAAGTCGATTGGCGATACATTCAAGTGCTGAGAAGTCTCTACAATGCCGCAACCATGGCCGTCCAACTGCAGAACCAGCAGACTAAGCATATCCCCTTGCATCGAGGTGTGAGACAAGGGGATGTGATATCCCCCAAATTGTTCACAAACGCATTGGAGGATATGTTTAAAACGCTGGACTGGAAAGGACGCGGTATTAACATTAACGGCGAATACTTATCACACTTGCGATTTGCAGATGACATCGTCATTGTGGCTGAAACGTTGCAGGATCTACAATGCATGCTGAACAGCCTAGCTGATTCCTCTCTACGCATCGGTCTTCGAATGAACCTGGACAAAACCAAGATTATGTTCAACGAACAAGTAATTCCAGGACCGATTGCAGTACAAGGTAGTCCTCTCGAAGTTGTTACGAAATATGTCTATCTCGGGCAAACATTGCAATTGGGTAGAAACAACTTCGAGGGAGAGGCCAACAGAAGGATACAGCTGGGCTGGGCAGCATATGGGAAACTTCGTCGAGTCTTTGAGTCGCCTATTCCACAGAGTCTAAAGACGAAAGTCTTCAACCAGTGCGTCCTGCCTGTCATGACATACGGAGCCGAAACGTGGACACTCACTGTAGGGCTGGTTCACAAATTTAAAGTCGCGCAGCGAGCTATGGAAAGGGCTATGCTCGGAGTTTCTCTGAGAGATAGGGTCCGGAACGAGGTGATTCGACAGAGAACTAAAGTCATCGACATAGCCCACCGGATTAGCAAGCTGAAGTGGCAGTGGGCCGGCCATATTAGCCGTAGAACCGATGGCCGTTGGGGCAGACGAGTTCTTGAGTGGAGACCCCGAATGGGCAAACGTAGTGTAGGACGCCCTCAGACAAGGTGGAGCGACGATCTTCGCAAGGTGGCTGGCATAAACTGGATGAGTATAGCCGCGGATCGTGCTCAGTGGCGTGCACTCGGAGAGGCCTATGTTCAGCAGTGGACGATGATAGGCTGATGATGATGATGATGATGACTGTATGTTATATAAACTTTTTAGAGTTTTTGTTTTATGTCCAAATGCGACATTGCGACGGAAACAATTTCTTGTTAAAAAAATATTCAAAGAACTAAACAACTCTTTTATAACAGATTTTATTTAGTTCAACAAAATGGTCCATGGCATTCAAGTAGGTTTAAACCCAGTAATTCAGTTTAAACCGCGTCTTTTGCTCATCTCTATACATACATAACTAATATTTATTAGATCTCAAAAAATAAAATTTTAAATTTTTATGTGGACAGTCAGTGACACATTGGTCTGAGCGTTCTAACCTACCAAAATAGCTAATTATTTGACAAAAATCAACCTTATCTCAAGACATTAAGGTGTAATTTCATTTGTTCTCAGACAACAAATGAAAGTGCACCTTAATGTCTTGAGATAAGGTTGATTTTTGTCAAATAATTAGATATTTTGGTAGTTTTTAATACTCTTTACCCTTAGCACAAACAAATATCGAGAAAAAATGTTAAAGTACTCAATAGAGATTTCTCTATGGGAAATCTCAACTCGGCGGTAGATGGCGCTGTACAAAGTTCCAATACAAAATTACTATATCGAATGTTTTTTTAACACCTTTGCTCGTAAAGCTGATGTAATTCCACCGGTTTTAAATATATAAAGCGGGTCATAAAAACGCGTGTGTTACCAAAGCAAATAGTTAAGTTATAGTCCATACAAAGTCCATAACAGTATTATTTGCCATTTCAAATATGGAACTGATCGCCGCCGCACGACTCCAGCTAGTGAGCAGCGCGCTGTTGCTATTCAAATTTCGAACTAATCGCCGCGCGGCACCAGTCAGTAGACAGTGTGCATTCACAGATTGAGTGTATTTAAAATAAAATAAAACAGTTTATTCGGTAATTTAAACCTTGGCTGCATGCTCTAGCGTCTTTGCCAACATTTTCACGCAGCCACGGCAGAAAATAATCCTCGCGCCATTTTTCTCAAATTTTCTTTTCTTTGTACTTGTATTGTGAATATCTAAAAATGACAACTTTCAATAATGAAGATGAGCAATATATTACTTCAACTCCACCGGATATACTAACAGAAGCGCGAACCGCATGCGACAGCTTGCTGCCGTCAATATCCAAGGACAGATACATAACCATGTATGAAAATTTCTTGAAGTGGAAAAACATGAAAAATGCCAATTCATTATATTGTTTTAAATTTCCATGGTTATTGACGTTAATAGAATAAACTATGTCGGGATTTACACCATGTACCTGTTTATTTTTGAGACTCCGATATTTCGGCGCAGTTGCATGCGCCATGATCACGGAAGACCTGTCGATTGTTGCGTGTAACAATCGACAGTTCTTCCGTGATCATGGCGCATGCAACTGCGCCGAAATATCGGAGTCTCAAAAATAAACAGGTACATGGTGTAAATCCCGACTTAGTTTATTCTATTAATGCCAAGTCATTTTCCGAAAATGTACTATTGGCGTATTTTTTTCTGTTTCCTCGCAAATGTGTTAAAAAAAGTCGTACGATATACGTGCGTATTGGGTATAACATGCTCGGCTCAATTACGCCTCGCATGTTATAACCATCTTAACGCACTAATATCGTAATGTACTATTACGCGCATATTTTTTTGATAACTGTTCATTGACTGTTCATCTGTTGGCGCAGACTGGACAAGTTCAACTTTACCCCCAACGAATTGGAAACTGTTGAATATTCTGCTTATATCAATAAAATAGTGGATTCCAGCAAAAGAGAAATTTGAAGCCGACCAAAGTCGAGCGATAGTTTTCAATGACGAATATAGTTTGCGCAAATTCGTACTAAGGGTATAGTTCGATTCAAACATTATGACTTCTGTGAAGTTAGTCACTATGCGCGTAGCCGTGCCCCACCACATGACTCTCTCACACACTTACATCGAATTTGGATTCTGCGCATCGTCTCGCGCGATGTTCACAGAAGTCATAAAGTTTGAATCGGGCTATAACAGGCTAATTTTGCGGCCCCTTTACAAAATCAAATACAAGTTCAAGGAAGTAATAAAAAAAATTGGTGAGAGAATTATGAACAATTTCTTTTTAAATTCAGTTTTCAGCCACTTTTTTTATTATCCTAAAAATCTAAGCTCGCACGCTCACCCTCGCGCACGGGACGCGAGCGGGGGAAGGCGGGTGGCGAGAGGGGGCTTGCGCGGGTCGACCGTGCGATGCGCAGACAGTGACAACAAAATAAATTTGTATAGGGAAAAGTTGGGGTAAAAAAAGTAAAAAAAATACTTCATTATTTGATTATATTACTCTTATAGAATGACCTGACAAAACTTGAAAAGAGGGCCAAAAATTACCCTGTAAACATGTCTAGTAGATTGGATAAAAAGTCCTGCCTGCTTTGAGAAAACATACCTGTTGCTGTATATTTGTATCTAAGCTGCACGGGTTTGAACAAAGTGCATCGACCATATCAAGGACATTGGACTGCAACGGCTTTTTTGCAGGCACATTTAAAGCATTCAGGTTATCATCATTCAGCACCAGTACAGCGAGGTTGAAGAGGTTGGGGAAGATTGGACCGATCCTAGTGTTCGTTGTGAGGTCCTCCACTGCAATCTCTTTAGGTTTTCTCCGGAGATTTAGTATGGCTAGAGGGCAAAAGCAAAGAATGAGAAATAAAACTTGAGAAATCTTATACTATTATGTTCTATCCACTCATTAGCAAATCCTTAATGAATTCTTTAATTCGAACAAAATATGTTAATTTACTTTTTTTAGTATTGGACCCATCTATCATCTGTCAGCACGGAATCGCCTTTTTCCATCCTTTTCTGTCGCTCAGAGCCGCCATTTGCAAGAGCGAGAAAGAAAGCGGGAATGCGACAGCACGCGGCGGAATTGTCGAGGCAATCGCATTCTCACATCTTTCTCGCTCTAGCAAATGGCGGTCATTGGCGCTTCTGAGCGACAGAAAACGAAGAAAAAAGGCGATTCCGTGTTAAGAGCCCGTAGCGATTTTGCCGCTGACTGCAGCTCTCTCGCTCGCACATTTCATGTTTTCTCAAGATTTCTTAAATCTGAGTGCGTAATTGAAAAATGTGTCTCGGCCACTTTTCGCAATATAAGATTACAGACATTTTAAAATATATTTCAGTTTTTTGTTGCTAAAGTACAAAAAGTTATCGTTTCTAACAGTTATTTAAACTGACAAGTACGATTACTTTTTGTACTTTAGCAACTCGTAACTGAAATATATGTTGAAATGTCCGTAATCTTATATTGCGAAAAATGGCCGAGACACATTTTTCATTTACGCACTCAGATTTAAAAAATCTTGAGAAAACATGAAATGTGCGAGCGAGAGAGCGGCAGTCAGCGACAAAATCGGTACGGAGCCTTAATACTTCTTTGATAGTAGTAGTAACGAAAAAAAATACTGTTTAACTCACCTCTAGCGACTTTAGTGTAATAGTTTTGTAAACTGACACTAATATTATTACTGTTATTCAGACTTTTCTCATCGGTGATCCATTCGACGGAGACGGTGGGTAGTGTTGAGTACACGTAGCTTTGCGGCGTTAGTGCGCATTCAGTCACATTCATTAAAGTTTCCTGAAATAATTGAAATGTGATTAAATTGACAAATAGACAGTGATCTACTGCAACTTTACTCGATAATGCATGGCAAAGAGTAAATTTTACATATTAAATTACTTCGATTTGTACCACAAGCGCTCTGAAATTAGCTACTTTAGTTGTACAATTGTACATTGTTAAATTAATCGCATTGTAGTTACTTAATTGATGACTATTATTATTTGATTGCCGTTAGCGACAGCTCAAACCGAAATGCGACGCGAGAGGGCCACTTTACATATCAAACTTAAGGCCCTCCGCTGCCTTAAGCGGGATCCCGCCGTGGGTGCACGGCGCGCGCGGGAATATAGATTCCTGGTTTTTGACGGACAAATGCTTGCGCAGTGCATGAGAAAGCTCTAATCTATGTCGCCCTGCGCGCGTGTCCCGCTCAAGGCAGCGGAGGGCCTAAGGCCCTCCGTCGCAGACAAATAGCCCGACGCGGGCTCGGACACGCAGCGCTGCTCTATGAACATACATACAAACAGCCCCGCTCACGTGACCAGTCGTGCGGGACCCGCGAGCGTGCTCGCCACCCGCGCCACGTGCGGCGGGCAATCCGCCACACGCAGCGCTGCTCTATGAATATACATGAAACAGCCCCGCTCACGTGACCAGTCGCGCGGGACCCGCGAGCGTGCTCGCCACCGCGCCACGTGCGGCGGGCAATCCGCCACACGCAGCGCTGCTCTATGAAAATACAGGAAACAGCACCCGGAGCGGACGCCCGCGCCGGGATCCCGCTCCCAGGATCCCGCTGCCTTAAGGCCCTCCGCTGCCTTGAGCGGGATCCCGGCGCGGGTACACGGTGCGGGAGCCCGTCGCGGGGGCCCGCGCCGTGCTCCGTCGCGGACAAACAGCCCGTCGCGGGGACCCGCGCCGTGCTCCGTCGCGGACAAATAGCCCGTCGCGGGCTCGGACACGCAGCGCTGCTCTATGAATATACAAGAAACAACCCCGCTCGCGTGACCCGTCGCGCGGGACCTGCGAGCGTGCTCGCCGCCCGCGCCACGTGCGGCGGGCAATCCGTTACACGCAGCGCTGCTCTATGAAAATACAGGAAACAGCCCGGAGCGGACGCCCGCGCCGGGATCCCGCTCAAGGCAGCGGAGGGCCTAAGCGGGATCCCGCCGCGGGTGCACGGCGCGGAAATATAGATTCCTGGTTTTTGACGGACAAATGCTTGCGCAGTGCATGAGTAAGCTCTAATCTATGTCGCCCCGCGCGCGTGTCTCGCTCAAGGCAGCGGAGGGCCTTAGTTCAAGATGGACGCGCGAGCGCGAGTGAGACGCATTCCGTTCCGTTATACATAGTTTGCTAAGGATTGGCTGTGTTAAGGATTGTTCAATAAGAGCGCGAAAGTCATGTTCGTTCAACATGTAAAATTACGCGTGCAGCGCCGCGAGTTGCGAGGAGGGGGGAGATTAGGCGCCCCCTTGTAATATCATACAAGACTTTTCATAATAAACTTACTACTTGGCAGCATATTTTTTCCTCTCCCACAGAAGCATACTGTGTGGAGCAAGTGCCGACCACCGGGCTGGTGTCGGAGAGTACCAGCACAGAGTTCACATCCCAGCACTCCACACGGGTCTTCTTTAACATCTCACTGTGTAATGCTATTGTCTGAAAATATAAAAAAAACATTACATAAAAATTAATGATTTAAAATTTATATAATTCCATGTTACTATGATTAAGAAGTGACGATCTGTATTCATTTAGGCGATTGTCACACTGTCATGGAGCGGCAGATTTAACATTGTATGCAAGTAAGACAGTTTGTTTAAAAAACACCCGAGCGCCGCGGCACCACACACTGACGACGTGTTTTCGCTCCGCGTCGGGGCGCGTAGGCCGCGTAGCCAGTGCACACACTTAGGTTCAAGCAAGAACTTAAATTTATGATTGAATTTAAAATTCTTGGATTTAAGTAATCCACAAAATAAAAGTTAAACTTTTACTCATAATAATTACCTCTTGTCAAATTGCTATTCATATATTAATACAATTGAGATGGATACTTTGATATATGGCTTATATTTGAATTTTTAATCCATAACTTAATCAAACAAAAAATATTTTTTCCATCTTCAACACTATCTATGCCAGCGGTTCCCGAATGGTGTTCTGCGTAACCCTGGGGTTCTGTAAGAGGCTCTCAGGGATTCAGGGGTTCCGCGAAAATTCAAGAGTTAAGTAAATGTCTTTTTGTTCTACCTCCATAAATATGTTTATCTTAAAAAGTCTTTCTTTTAAAGTCAAACTAAACTTACAAGATAGATCACCAAGACAAAAAGCATCAGTATGGGGTGATATCACATAAAACAAGATTACAGTTAGTTTACTTTTTACTTGAGCTAGGGTATATTCTACCCAAAAACTGTGAACCAAAAGGGGTTCGGTAGCATTTGCGAACTGCTGATCTACACAATACAGAGACTATCAAGAACCTGCCTTTCTATTGTCTAATTTCAAAATCTATCGCAATCGCTTTCAGCATGTAATACATTGATGCTTCTCTTTGGCACAAATAAAAACTTACCAAAGAAATGCAGCAATGTCTAGCATTCATCTGTCAAATGAAAGCGATTGCGATAGATTTTTAAATTAGACAATTAGCCCCCTGTTTTGGTCAGTGATATTATATTCTTATTCAATCTTAGCATTTGGCTTTTTGCTTTAAAAATTACCAAGAATACACCAAAAGTTTTTTCATAATTCAAACTCATTTGCTTTGTTCAACTTACACTGATAGTTTGTCGGAGTTTATAGCTAACATCTTCTGCAAGATTAGTGGCCGCTTCAGTGTTCAGTTCCGCAGCCACTTGGTCGGCCATACACACTATCGAGTCTGCACTAATACCGGCAAAACGGCCTTGTGATGTACTGGCATCCTAAGAAAACATTTAGTTTGTGTCAGTTTGGGTAGTAAACAATATTATTAAAGTTTAAATAACCTACTTAATACATTGTGACATCCACAAATTATACTTTTACTAAATAGTTCAGTTCTTAAAAAAACTAAAGAACAGTAAAATAATATCTTAGAAGTTGTTTGAAAATACAAAGTTATAAATTATTAAAGCAAAATAATCTTATTATTGTGTATAAAAGTTAGGTAGGTACTGTGTAAAGTTGTAAACCTTTGATGCCAATCAAAACATTGTAATGCAGAAAAGGAACCGACTTATAGATACTTACTTTTTCATTGAGAGGAGGAGTATCACACTGGCTAGAACCTCCTGATTCAGAAGCTACCGATTTATTTCTATCACGTTCGCGATCGCGACTACTGCTAGACTTTTTATTGTGGTTTTTACTACTCGATGAATTAGACATGACGTAAACCGAATGTGCCTATGTTCTCATGGCAAACTTTAACTGGTTTAGTTTGTGAAGAAACTACAGTTTAAACGATGATTTTACTCTCATTCCATACACAATTTTGAATAAAAGAAATAATACAAAAGTGCGTCCACTGTTTTCGCAATTTTCGCATTGACCGTAAAGTGACGTGCGTGACGTGACAGATGACACATGACACTGACAAATATGTGCATTCCAGGAGGCTAATCGCTGGGTCATTTGGCACCATAGAGTGGATTTTAACCATGGAAAGTAAAATGTTTTTTAATGTTCAATGAGCAATTTTCTGACAGCTGACAAATTAAGGCTTGCATTATAGGATCAAACTCAAATCACTGCTTGAGTACAGTTGGAACTGGATGGTGGTATTCACTGCATATAGCGCCATCCCTTTCTAATTGTACTCAAGCAGAGATTTGAGTTCAATTCAATTCAATATATTTATTGCTTGAAACTGTGTACAATTTTTGCAGGTTATACATTGCAGATTAGTAGGTAACAACAGTATACCCATAACGGGCTTGCAATATTTATCTTATTATAAACTAAAACTAATACATAAACTATAAAATACGAAATATATTAGTGTTTAGATGCGTAGTACTCATCTAAAGTGTAAAATACATTTATTGATAAGCCATTTTTTAAGTGCGTATTTGATTTTTGGTAAATCTAGAGCCTTAATATCTGCAGGTAAATGATTAAATATTTTAATGCCAGTGCTGAAGGCACTTTTATGGTATAAATGGTTATTAATTATTCTTGGTATGCATAGGTCATGTTTATATTTATTGCGGGTATTGGGACGGGAAGTGATTTTATTAATAAAATAATTTGGATTTTGTTTTACAAAAATTACAGATTCTAGAATAAAGATGTTTGTCAACGTTAAATAACCTTTTTTCCCTAAATATGTTTCTCAGTGTTTCATCAGAATACATATGATAAATAATTCGTAAACACCTTTTTTGTAAGAGGAAAGTTGACTCAACGTTTACAGAATTTCCCCAGAATATAATGCCATAAATTAGCAGCGGATAAACTTGACCAAAATATGCAGCTCTGGTTACTTCCACCGATGTTGTTTCGGCTAGTATGGAAAGCGCATAACAGTAACTGGCAATCTTTTGGTTTATTTTTAAAATGTGATCTTTCCAATTTAGGTTAGCATCGATGATAACACCAAGAAAATTAATTTCGTCTACTTCATTTATTTTTGTACTATTTTCAGATATATCAAGATTGTATGAAAGAGATCGATTATTTCTAAATTGAATAAATTTTGTTTAGGATAAATTAATGTTTAAGTTTATAGATTTAAGCCAGCTAATAGTAGTTTCTAATACTTTATTTATGTGATTTTCAAAGGTGGTTTTATTTCTATATTTATCTGGAATAAAAATAGTAGCATCGTCTGCAAACATGATACATAGGTTCTCAGTGATATTTGGCAGTCCATTCACATATACTAGAAACAAAAGGGGTCCAAGGATGCTACCTTGTGGTAATCCCAAAGTGACATGTTCAGTACTAGATTGGATCTCTTCAAATTTCTTACTATTTTTATTATATGAGTCAATTACTGTAAATTGTGTTCTGTCTGTAAGGTAACTTTTAATAAGTTTTAAAGCTAGACCTCGTACACCTAGGTTTTCTAATTTCTGGAGAAGAATATCATGACTTACGCAGTCGAATGCCCTGGACATGTCAAGAAACAGACCAATGCATGGAGTTTTATCGTTTAATGATTCCCATATTTCCTTAAGTACTTTATATATTGCATGCGTTGTACATTTTTGCTTCTGAAAACCAAATTGGTTTTTATCGAGTAAATTATATTTGTTTAAAAAGTTAAGGAGGCGAAGATAAATATTTTTTTCGAATATTTTGGAAAAACAAGTTAATAAAGCTATGGGTCTGTAATTAGTTTTACTACTTTTACTACCTTTTTTGAACAAGAGTTTGATTTTTGCTGTCTTTAATTCTTGAGGAAAAGTTCCAGATTCAATCATTAGGTTAAGAATATATACAAGAGGTTTGCTTATAATTTCTAATGAACTTTTAATAACTTTAACCGGTATATCATCTGGAACTCCGCTTATTACTTAAACTCATGACAATTTTTTGAGCTCGTATTCATCTACAGGAGTTAGAAAGAGAGTTTTGGAGTTCGATTTGATCGAACTATTCGTGTTAAATAATTGTTTTGGTTTATTATTTTTTGTGTCAGACGCTGGCATAACTAAGTGTTGATTAAAAATGTTTGCAATTTTATAAACATCTGAGACATCTGTACCGTTATCCTCAGTCAGATTTTGTATCGTGCTCATAAAGGTGTTTTGTGGTGTAGTTTGCTTCTTTATTAAATTCCATGTTGCTTTATTTTTATTACTACTTTTATTTATAAATGATTTATTTTATTTTTGTTTTGCAGAACGAATCACTGATTTTAGTATTTTACATTATTTTTTATAATAGTGCATATAAGATTTTTTAGTGTGGAATATATTGTAATGGAGTTTTCTTTTGATCTTGCATGCCCTATTTATACCTTTTGTTTGCCAATTCGATTTTTTATTATAAGTAACTCTATATCATTATCTTTTTAAAAGTATAATTTTAGTCCATTTCTATTCTAATGTTTATACTTTAAACTTATAAAATTAATGTAAAAGAAAAGTTACGGAAAAGTTTTTGACAGTGAAAATATTTTTCCTGACATTGACAATGACAGCTTAGCTTATGTCATGTCAGTCCAGCCAGAGACTAGGGCCACGTTCCGAATCACGCTCACAGCGCTGTTAGCGCGAATCCGACCAAATTAAATAGTCACAAAATATTACACAAATAGGGTATTTGTGTACCTACTTAATTTAATGGATTATACGCTAGTATGATGCACAGCACAGATTAGTTCTTAAATTAGTTTTTACCTCTTTTTTATTATTTCCGTTTTTATTTTTTATTAATATTGTTGTTGTTTTGTTACCTTATTATCATTATTGTTTCTTGTTTCTTTTTTCTTGTCTTTTGTAACTATATTCATAAGTTCTTGTTTTTGTTCTGTCGTGTTTGGTGTCACAAATGTGTCAAGCAGAATATCAGTGCAACAGGCCCCCCGCTTGTTGCTTATACTGAGCTTGGCACATTTTGGCATCACACGACGAAGCACAACGTGTATTCTATATGTTTATTTCCTTTGTTTTGTTTTTCTTTGTTTTTTTTTTATTGTGTATCGTTGTGTGGTCCCAAATAAATGTATTTTCTTTCTTTCTAACTTTCTTTCTTTCTTTCTATATCTCTCTATAGGTATACATAAATCAAAAATCAGTTTAAATAAATCGATGAATGTGCTATAAGCTGATTGAACATCGTGGCATTGAAAAACTTCAGAAAAACTCAACTGAGACAAATGTTTAAGAAAAAAGGTTAGATGTTTGTCTACGTTTCTTCTATACCGAAACCAATATTTTTCGACAAATCCTTGATTACATGGTACACTTATAGTTTGGGCAGAGTGATCCGACAATCCCAGGTGTAAAACTTTTGCTGAATATTTCTTAAAATTGGTTATAATGTTGTCTAAACAAGTCTTTGATCGCAAAGTTATTCTTGTTGGCTCATTTATTGTTAAAGTTAAATTATATTTTAGTAAAGTATTTTTGAATACTGCAGTTTGTTTACTGTTTTCAAGGATGTTAACATTAAAGTCACCTGTTATAGTTACTTTCTTTTTTACATGTTGGGATCGTATTACAATTTTCTGCAATAGTGACTCTAGTGACTTTTTTAAAATATTAATGTTTGAGTTCGGAGTTCTATATACACATATAACAATGCAGTTCAATTCTGGCAAAGATATACCACAACATTCCATATTAAAGTACATGTTAAGTGACTCTATACAATGTAAAGAGTTAAAATTTATATTATTTTTAACATATATAGCTACACCTCCTCGTGATTTATTTCTGCAAAAGGAAGCTGCCATCTTATAACCTGGTAACTGAATGGTGCTTACATTTTGACTTTTTAAGGTAAGTTTCACTAAAACATAAGATATCGGTATTATCTTTAGTCAACATAATTTCTAACTGGCTGAGCTTAGCTCTTAGGCTTTGTATGTTTTGATGGAACTTTTACTTACATTCGGTGAAGATACGAAAGGACTGATTTTTATTAACACTTCGAGTAGGAGTACACGAAGATGATTTATTATTTTTAATTGGACTTACAGGACAAGATGCTGGTATAATATCTTTTTTATTTATTATGTATGAGTCATAACTTGTTTCACAAGCAATATCTGACATGAATTTAATTAAATCTCTTATTATTATTTGGATACCCTTGAAATTTACTTTTCCAGAGTACTTTGTAAACATATTATAGGAATATTCGAGATTTTTATTTGTGTCTAATATAAAACAGTACTCATCTATTTTGTTATCTTGATGCAATAAATTATTAAATAAAACAATTCGATTATTAAATAACCTGGAGGTAAAGCTATACTTAAAGTTAGGAACACATATTATGACATTAGTATGTTGCACAGCCAATATTCTTTGCTTTAACATTTGAATTAAATCCTTATAATTTTTAGAAACTGTAAAATCAGTTTCACCAACAATTATAACTCAAAAATCATAAAGAGTAAAGTCCTTAAGTTTTTTTTGTAGATCTTTGGTCAGTTGTTCCAAACTAGCTCCTGGCATACGGTAGTGGCAGCATTCATTATTTTCGGTTAGGCGCTCCCTCGTGAATGTAGATGTTTGGTTGTGGCCAATGCTAGTAATTAAGCACAGCTTTGGCTTTATTTTATCATGTGGGTAGCACTGCTTAGAGGATTCAGTCTTATTAATCTCCAAAGAAGTTGGTTTTTTGTGTTCTTCAAAAACTTTTAATTGACAATTGTTCGTAGTAGTAACCTTTTTTCTGGTGGTTAAGTTGTTGTTTAAGGGAGTAGACATGTTATTGTGCTGTCCGTCGAATCCAAGAAGCTTATACCTTCTATTATACTTCTAGGGACTCAAAGGAATTTTTCGTAGGTATATTAGACTTTACGGTGACGGTGTTTGACTTTGCTTTATAACTACAGGTATCACATTTACAGTTTTTCCTGCGTTCAGCTGCCATCAAATAAAAAAATTTTTCCCCAATACTGGTACAGTCCAAGTGGTAATAATTTTGACATTCTGTACATAATATATAATCACGATTTGTGATATCATTTCTGCATTTGTTACATGTGAGCGACATCTTGCGGTAAAGAAGCAAAAAACCAATAAACAAAAACACAAAGCAAAAGGGTTGCTGGAATGCTTTTTTGGAAATCGTTGCAATTATAGTTCTTTATGCAGTTTGAAGATGGCGTTGCATAAGTTTTCACTTGGTAATATTAGTATTATATAAGTTCATGGCAAGGGAAGCAATTTCAAAATAAATAACGGCGGTAAACAAAACAACAAAAAAGTTTTTCACTTATTATCAATTCACTGTAGTTTTTTCGTTTTTCCACATATATTCTAAAGTTTTTTTATTAGTGTTCACTTCTTACCATATCAAAAGTTTATTTTAACTATGTTTCATCAATATTTAAATGTTTTGATGTCACTTTTTATCGCCAAACTTATTTACACATTTCTTTTTCGACTCATAGAAGGCTTTGCCGAGATAACATTTTCATACAATATTCAAACAGTTTACTATAAAATTAAAACATTTCCACTGAGTTAAGTTAAAACTAGTTTAATTATTTTTAAGAAATAAAATACGTAGAGCTAGATGTTTACGTGAGAGCAGCGCCATCTTTTCTAGTCGACTAGTTCGAATTTAATTCTATAATACGAGCCTTAGTATGTTGATAGATGGCGCTATTCAACTAGGAAGATTAAAAAAATCATTCCCACTAAGGGTTGAAGAAGAAGGGTCTTCAGAACACGCCAACGTACAACCAACCAACGCACAACGCAATAAACTAGGTATATACATATAAAAATAAAGTTGTACAAACCACATACATAATATACAAATAAAAAGCAATTACTTTTTACGCTTTGCCCTTTTTTAAAAACCGTTATTCAACAATGTCTAGATGTTTTTATGTAGGTACTACTATTTTAAACTGCCTTCTGAAAACCGCTAGCTCATTTTATTACTTTCCATGGTTAAATGTACTCTATGGGGATCGATGTTTCAGCGGTTAGTCTGTTAAAATGCATGTTAAAATGTGACCTTAGAGAAGGGAAGTAAGGGGAGCAGGCATACCTACGAAAAAAGCATGCATACCTACTTCATTGTTCTCCATTGTAATGGAACAAAACATGGCGGCTTAGCTTAGTGTACATACACCTTATGTTAACAGCATAGAGTTGAAATTGTAACATGTGACAGGAACAATAAATGGCGGACACGGCACGCGCCTGACGTCACGAATGCTTTGTTATTGCAGTTTATGCCTGCTCCCCTTTACTTCCCTTCTCTAAGCCAGTGACATTTCACAGTGCAGTGACAGCTAGTGACAGTGACATCTTGGTTCTTTTTAAAAAGGTTTTTTTATTGCTCTGACTCTGTCTTTTTCGCCTTCCATGTTCGGCGTGTAGAGTACCTACCTACGATTGATTAACTTCACACTACAATACAAAATAATAAAGAAGTCACAAAGTAATCGTTAGGCATTCATGTTGGTAGTGTAAACTCTGTTACATGTTATTGGTTCAAAGACAAATATTTGAGCGACTTATGCTCATAATAAATATATCATATAAAAAACACAGTAATAAGTAGATACTTACCTACCAATATTTAAGAGCGTACGTACAGCGTACCCTTCGGTAATAAAATAATAATAAGTGAAGTGTATCCTGTACTTATTAAACTTAAGCACTGAGCTAAACATCGTAGGTATTAAAATTATGTAGGTACGTACATATATCATCTGTGAGCTCGGTGGCGCAGTGGTTTAGCGCCTGGCCCAGTGATTGCGGAAGTTAAGCAACGTTCGCAAGGGTCGGTCATGGGATGGGTGACCAAAAATTTATTACCTCGAGCTCCCCCGTGTTTTGGAAGGCACGTTAAGCCTTTGTTCCAAGCTGCATTTGCAGTCGTTAACACCCACCAATCCGCATTGGGCCCGCGTGGTGGGTTATGGCCTGTCCTCCTTATCCACCCATAGGGTAGGCCTGTGCCCCAGCAGTGGGGACATTAAAGATGGCTGATGGACATTATCTGTGGTAGGTACATAACTACTTACCTACTTAATATGTAAGTACCATCCTAGTTACTTTCGTTGTTTATTTTTAGTTATTAAAACTTATTAATGTGTTCAATCCAAAATAATATTGAAATTCTTATAAACATAATTAAGTAGTTCTTGACATTAAAATTAAAATGGTGTCGTCTTTTAAATAGCTACTGGCACACTTTAGTTTGCCCTTGAAGTATCTCTAAGGTCCCAGATTCAATTAGACTTGGACCATCAAACTGAACAACTTTTACCATAGGACGAACTCTAAAATCGCGAAAAAAGAATCAGCTGTTTGAAACAGCATACAAAAATTAATAACGAAAATATCAAAATGAATGAAACAGCCTGTTTCATACATTTTGATATTTTCGTTATTATTTTTTGTACGAAACAGCTTATTAATTGATTGATGAGTTGGTACCATACCATACCTAGTAAAAGTTGTTCATTTTGATGGTCTCTATCTATCTACCATATTCGGCTTTATAAGGCTATACCAAACACCCTGTAGAACTAGTGGCTATATAGAGCTGCAAACCTCGCGTTTGTGTAATTTTTTCAAATCTCTACAATCGGCATCGAAAATTATTTCGATGTTAATATACCTACCTCTAAAATTACCAATTACCTACCTAGAATTTTGTTGTTAATGTAGGTATTTTTTATTGCGGAGATAACGTCAACGTGGATGACGTGTTAAATGACGTGAATGTGACAAGGTTCCAGCCAGTGCATAGCAATTTGCGGGATGGCTATTGGGTTTTACGTACATGCTGGAGCTGAAGTTTTTATACTGCTCATCAAACTCCGCAGCAATGTAATAAAGTTAATTTGCTAATAGATGTTACAGAGTGGCGAGTCATCGTTCACCATAATGGCAAAGTGCGTCCGCCTGCGGGGATGTTTTAGCATTGTAGTTATTTTGCCCTTCAAGGTTCAGCCACGTTCAGCTGTCGAAAACCTTGGCATTGACGAACTTAGACAATTGCCTATAATTAATTGTTAGTCTTAAGCAGCAATTTTGTTAGTAAATATTTCGCAAAGCGTTTTAATATCAAGTGTTTCGAATCGACCACCCGTCTGAGACATTCACCTGGGCTTAATACACCTAGGTGATAGGCATATAGGCAATATACATTAAGTAAATTAAGTATACTTTAGGTACTGATTAGTTTACTTAAAGATGGCGAAGTGCGAATGTTCCATATTAGTAATTTAATTAAGGTTTTCAACGAGATTTCCAATACAGCTTCTTGTATTTAGTAGAAGAAACATACAAATTAATTATTTCAAAATTGTATAATTCAAAAGGTGAAATTTTGAATAATTAAAAGAATGCAGTTTAGTAAGTAAATAAAATTGTCATGAACTATCTGTATGTGGGTAAATTATTCCAATATCGCTTTATGCAGGTAGACATGCGCGTGTTGCAGTTACTCAAATTACCATCCATTATCGTGTGCATTACAAGTTAGCTGTAAAGAGGTTGTTACACACCGACAGGGGGCACACACGTGGTGTGTCGACGGCCCGTGCTATACGTATACATTCCCATCGATTGGTCAGAGGCGGCGTGGCTTACCGATCATTAACCCAGTTGTGTGACGGGCCGCGGCGCGGCTGGGCACGCGAGCCGCCCTCGTCGCGGCATTCCCACGCCATGCAACTGCCCGAGCCGCCGCCGCCTCCCTTGGCACCTCTATGGGACCGTGTGATCCGCGCCCGAGCCTTACCGCCCGACCTAGACGTCCAACTCCTGTACGTGGCCATCCGCGACCGCCTCGTCCACCCTGAGTGGGAAGTCCGGCTTCACGCACTCCGAGTCCTCGCCGATCTCCTGCCGCTCTCCGGGAACGCGCTCTCCTTCCCGTTCGACCAAGTGGTCGACAACTTGGGCCACAACTCGCCGAACGTACGCAAGGCTGCATTAGACGCTCTCAAAGTTTTCTGCAACCATTGCGAAGATCCGGAGTGCGCAGCACGAGCAATCCTGGACAAGTGCTCGTATCATAACATAAGGCCCCATTCCGCGAACATTGATAACAAAGTGAATGTTATAACTGGTTTGATACTCTCCATACCGTCAGTCATGGCTATTCTAAAAAGGAGAAATCCAGGCCTCGATACGTTTCCAATTTTTCGAATCTTGGGAGATAAACTTTTTGACCCGATCCACAGAGATGTCGCCCAACGTTCCCTTTTAAAACTTCGCAGGGTTTGTGGACCTCGTGATTACATGATATCTTTATCGAGACTAGATTTGAAAGTGCAGGACAAATTCCGGCATTTGTGCGAAATATACGATGAAGATTCGATGGATGTTTACTATGCACCGAGAAAATCTATTTATAGAGATAATAACAATCAAACGCTACTCAAGATCAATCACGTTTTCAGTAGCCCGATCACGACACCTTTAAGGATATCAACAGATTCTTCTTCGGAAGAATCTTTTAGTCACATGCCCTTTTATAATAATAACAACTTCACAAAAGTTATAATTGAAACAGAGATCAAATTCGATGCAGACACGGCTATCACAATGACTGTTTTAGAAGAAAACGACTCGGAAACCGACAAAAATTCAGTGAGCAATACGGAAAGTGAAACAGACGGTGACAGTACTGATAGGAATATGTTGAAATATAGCGATGTGGACTCTGAGGACACTGACGTAGTTGTGAAAAAAGTGAGATTTGGTGGTGAAAGTGTAAAAATAAGAACTCCTGATAGCGAAAATTTGCATTCAAGTGAAGACGACAAGAACCATAACAACACAGTGACACGGAGAGATCACATCGACGAGATGTCTCATCCCAATACGCCTGTTATAGTGTCTAAAATGAATGAAATAAAACGCGAGGCACAGGAAAGAGAAAACGTGTCAAAACTCCCAAAGAAAAGTGGTATACCACTTCCAGTGATTCAAAATAAAGCACAGCAAAATAATTCCCTGCCCAAACATAAGAAAGTGAAGTTAAAATCTAAATCGCTTAGTGAACTGTATGATTACTTTCGCACGAAGAATGACGGTCAAGATCGTAAGCCTAGAGAAGGCTCGGGTTTTGCTCTAACGCTGGCGGAAGTGCGATCTCCTGAGAAGGTTCCAAGCCCTGTGGAACCTCACAGAGAGGTGGAAGTCCTACATAACTTGCAACGAAGCCCTGTAGTGTCGCCGCGGCGTCATTCGACGAGTACACGTGTACATTTGGAACGAGATGGGTAAGATTAGTTAAATAGCTAATAGCGATATCGTTAGTCATAAAAAACCGATCCAATATGCAGATATTTAACATTTTTGTAGAACGGCTTACCTTCGCCATAATTTCACGCCTCGCCACTGGCAGATAGGTAGTTTTTCACATTTGTTCCCAACGAGTCACACCATCAACTGTCACACAGTGACTGTTTGGGAATTTATTATTAAAAAAATCCCGAGAGTCACACCTGTGACTCGATGGGAACTTCTTATTTAAAAAATCCCAACCAGTCACACTGTTACAGGTTGTTTTCCTCTGGAACAGTGTGATTGGTTGGGAAATTTCTAATAAAAAGCTCCCATCGTGTAACAGGGTGTGATTTGTTGGGATTTTTTTAATAATAAAAACCCAACCAGTCACAGTGTGACATTTGATGATGTGACTCGTTGGGAACAAATGGTTTTTTCAATTAAATGTAAGTAGTTTATATAATTTTGTTCTTCTATTTCCGTAAAATTCGTTTCTCGATTATATTAAGTTGCTGAATAAGTTGTTTAAAAAAACTAGGGACCAGATTACTTAGAAATAAGCTCCCAAGTAAACCGAATCTGTGCCTTCTTGATACTGGTCTTCACCATGAGACACCTTATTGGTGCATTTTTCCAACATTTTATAGTTGAACGAGATAAATTCTCTTTTGTTTAGATTCGTCCTGAATCTATTGGCGTCCTCCCCACCCAACGAGTTGGATATAAGTCTGTCCCCCCAACGGGCTTCGCCTCTGCGCCTCCACTACGACTGGGAGGACTCAGGGGTTTTGCCAAGACACGTGGTGGACCAACTACACAACACGGTATGATTCACAGAAAAAAAAAACATCTTGTTTTGGTCTATAAAAAATAAAATTACGGAATCGATCAAAAGTTTTAAGTCGGTAAACTTCGACTTAAACCTTTTGATATAAACCTCTTTCTATTTTTTATAAAATTAGGTTCAACCCATACTGGGACCGACCAACGGGTCACCACGTTATTTTCATACGAACATCCATAAAAAATTGAGCACCTCTGCAATGATTTAAAAATTAATGGCTAGACCAAATTTCAGTATATCAATAAGCATTTAATGCAACTGCAAAAACCTTTAAATTTCCTCAATCAAACGCAATAAAATAATCATAATTTCAATTACCATTGTATGGAACGTAATTGCAGTTTACGTTTATTCCTTTTTGAAGAAATCAAGAGGTATTATATTAGTATTTCTTTGACATGCTTAATCGGCACATGAATATCCAAATAATCCATTGACATAAATCATTGCAGAGATGATCAAATTTTTTTAGATGGCATGTTTCTTGAATCTTGATATTCGTATTAGAAAATAAAATTTGGTGACCCGTTTTCTTTGCGGCCCAGTGTAATAACTTACATTTTAATACCGTTGACAGTTATGCGAAAAGGTAATTGGTAGTATTTTAGGTATTAATGTAAGGTCACGAATCGCCGAGGGCCCAACTAAAGTAAGCTAATTAGACTGATTGTTATTTAGGTATAAGGCTCAGAAAAAAATGTTGAAATAGTAAATTCTTTTCAACATTTATTGCAACCTACCTTTGGTACCTACGGGTTTTTTTTCATAAACGTTGTTTCGCAACGCAAATATTTTCGTAGCACCACAGAATATATAATTAGCGCTTAGATAGTAGTGTGTTTTCGTAGCTCGTAGATAGGAACCTATAAATTCGTATTTCGTAGCACGTAGATGGAGTCGTAGTGCGTAGACGGCGCGTATATTTCGTAGCGCGTAGACGGCGCGTATATTTCGTAGCGCGTAGATAGGAACTTTTAATATTCGTAGCGCGTAGATAGGCGGGCTGATTATTTAAATAAAAACCACCTAGCGACGGGTTGCAGTTCACAGATGATCGTGATCCATTGCTACTTCTTTTTGGGTTAAAAAAACATACCAAAAAAAAGTGGCAATGTATGTCAAATGCAACCGGTCGCTAAATAGTTTCTTTTTAGATAATCAGAGTGAGGATCGAGCTTATAAATTCGTAGGATTGGCGCGTGTATTTCG
The DNA here is from genome assembly GCA_928269145.1 of Agriphila tristella. Classification (NCBI taxonomy): domain Eukaryota; kingdom Metazoa; phylum Arthropoda; class Insecta; order Lepidoptera; family Crambidae; genus Agriphila; species Agriphila tristella. The sequence goes on from OV743439.1 coordinate 23,289,438, forward strand.
TAGCGCGTACATTAGGAACTTATAATATTCATAGCGGGTTAGATTGGAGCATATATTTCGTAGCGAGTAGATAGGAGCTTATAAATTCGGAGCAAGAAGATTGGCGGGTATTTTTCGTAGCGCATAGATAGGTATGTCCAGCCGCTTGCCATTGTGTTACGCTATTTTTTTATTTATTTATTATTTATGGATTAGCGCCTTTCCTTAAGAGTTCGTGCTTAATATTATTATAGTTTTAATCCTATCGAGATATAAAACCCTTTTGTGCCAAACAATGAGGGCCCTTCAGACTTAGGGCCAGACTTAGATCCATTTTAGAATATTGTTTATTAGAAAAAAAAACACTTTTTACGGATTACAGCGCGTAGGTATATTTATTAATTCAGGTGTTATTTTAGAATTATTTTGTTGTTGGTTTTTTGAAGTCAAAACGTCGGGAATTCAAAAACCAATAAATCCAAACTAAATAATAAATAATAAATATCTAAAATAAAACCTGAATTAAAAATATATGCGCTGTAATCCGTAAAAAGTTTTTTATTTTTAATGAACTGTACACGCGGAAGTCTTAGAAGTGTAATGATAATTATTATTTTCTCAGGAAAACTGGATATCAGCAGTGAAGGCCGCAGATCAGCTCCACGGCGCTTTACTGGAGGCTGAAAATGTGACGAAGGTGGAACCAGTGGCGTTGTCACTGGTCCAACACATGTGGGCGCTCAGCGACGCGGTAAATATGTAATTTTAATCCAATGACAATATTGAATGCTTTCGATAACAACATCGAACCGACATAATCGCATCGAAAGAATCCTACTAATTATAAATGTGAAAGTTGTAGGTTTTTGTTCCTCAATCACGTAAAAACTACTGAACGGATTTGGTTGAAATTTGGCACACAGATAGTAGATAGCCTATATTAAAACATAGAATACTTTTTATCCCGATATTTCCATGGGAACGGGAACCATGCGGGTGAAACTGCGGGCGGTCGCTAGTTGTCTAATAATTATCAACATCCGCTCTTTACTAACTTTGACCGAAAGTGCAATTGAGACTAGACCTCTAAGTCAGTCTTCATTTCAGTAATATCTTAAAGCCTGCCATAGTCAGACGAAAGTCACGAAACCAACGTCATCACATCACCTTAATTAAATTTATTGCTCTCTAAGTACATACCTAGGTAATGTATCGAACTACACGTACTGATTTAAGCTAAGTTTCTATAGTTTATATACAAACCATAACCTCTGTAAAATACACCGTTAATGAGCGGTTTTCAAAAGGCAGTTTAAGAAAAAAAAGTAGTACCTAAAAGACGGCTAGATGTCGTTGTTCAACTAAGTACGTAACTTTTTAAGAAAAAAGCAAAGGATTTTGTCAATTTGAAGCAAAGGATTTTGTTAATTTTCTTCTTCTTATTTTTGTTATGGCAATCTAATCCTCTTCAGGGAGTAACTTTACCATGGTTATATTCAGCTGCTAGGAAAAATTAAAAAAAAAACCTACCTAGTTGAAAAACGCCATCTATCAACATAAAAATAAACTAAAATTCTCAGCTGTCAGAAAACCGCTCATTGACCGAGCGAGCACGATGTGCGACCGAAGCGTCTCTGCTTCAGCTAGTCTAAATTGATTTACGTACGTAAACAAGATAGTCTCTTTTGATTACGTGCGTGTAATTCTATGAATGAGCTATCAGTAAAATTTCGGAACTTAAACAAACATCAATATCTTGACCAATTATTAAATATTGGAACTTTTAACTGTACATAGGTACTCGATTAGAATAGGGAAGAGATACACTCATTACATTTTTAGTTATACTTAAAAATTAACCGTGCATAGTTAGTTATAGTAGTAATAGGTAAAAGAGCAAAACGTGGCCACTTTTAGCACATTAGCCTAATGCTACACATTTCTTTATTTTTATTATACAACGAACTATTTTTACATAGATTATTTGTAAATATACTATAGAACCTTAGCTTCAATAGGTACGTGTGAATATTCAATAGATTATGTACTTAGCGAACGATACATTTTATATAATGAAGGCGCCACAGTGAGAGAACTAATCGCCTTAATGAAGCCTGGATGAATTGATCATTCGAGTAATGACTTTCATATAAAACCCGCTAGTCTCGGGCACCACGATCGAACTTTTCATTTATTCTGCGTGTCAAATCTCTAAAAATATCTCTACGATGCGGCACCGCTGTCACAATACGACGATCTCGCCGATGGTCGACTATTTTTCTATATAAAAATGACGTTTGTTGTCATGATGACTGTTTTTAGAGAATTGAAGGGCTGTGCTCCGTATTTTCCCCCACTTATATTATTATGTCCATCAGCCTTTTTAATGTCCCCACTGCTGGGGCACAGGCCTTCCTTATGGGTATATAAGGAGGACGGGCAATAACCCACCACGCGGGCCCAATACGGATTTGTCCGTGTTATCGACTGCAAATGCAGCCGGGTACAACGGCTTAACGTGCCTTCCGAAGCACGGAGGAGTTTGAGATATTTAATTTTTGGTCACCCATCCCATGACCGACCCTTGCGAACGTTGCTTAACCTCCGCAATCGCTGGGCCAGGCGCTAAACACTGCGCCATCGAGCTCCTCACCACTTAAGTTGCCTGAACAAGTCACACACTTCAATTAAACCTCACAATCTCACATAAAAATTGATTTAACCTTACGAAAACGACAAAATTAAATAACATTATGCTTATGACCCAGAGAAATAGCTAACGACGGCGTAATTGCCAGAACTTAGGTAGTTAGTTAATTTATACACATACATAATAGGCCTAGCAAAATTAAAATGGGTCGCCAAATCACAATCAGGATGTTGCGTGACGAATCCGAAATTGTTCCAAATAGAAAAAACACATTAGAAATAATTTGTTTTACTGTTAACACTGACCATACAACAAGTAGTGACTGTTAAAGACAATAATTTTCATGATGAACGAAATAACTTGCGTAAATGAAAAATATTTCAGTATAAATCGAGTCCATTTGGGTAAATTGCATAAATTATGAATTTAAAATACCCAAATATGGATGGTGATATTGGTGATATTATCTATTAGGAACTATTAAATGATTAGTTAGTATTAGATTAGTTTAGTATTATTTTAAATTAGCTTAATAAAAAAAAACACTTAGGTACTTATTCCCTATTTTCAAGATTTCCAATTCACAAAAGTAATAAATATCCATTAGATAATGGATTTCTTTATGGATTTTAGTAGATACGGACTTCGGAAAAATGGCAGGTTTTTTTGGAACAGTTTAATTGCTCTAACATTGTAATTGTAAAATGTGTTACAACTGGGTCGTAAATTTATCGAAATAGCGAAAAGGTCGTAAACGTCAGAACTACTTGTAATATTCACCACAATTGGGTTAATTATCAAGTAGGTCAGGTTTGTTTTGGTTCAGAAAACTGAAGTTTATCGTTTCGTATGATTTGCATAGTAATGTAAGAAGTAAATAATAAAATGATATACCTACTTAAACAATAGGTATTAATGTGCTCTTTGTCTTTTAATTTTTAGGTACAATATCATAACAATTTAGACTTAGGTATCTAATTTTTAAAGACTGTTTGTTATTTAATTATTTCGGCCTTTATTCAACTATTAAAAAACTTTAATAACGTCTTTACGCTTTAAGAAAATATAACAGTAGAGCAAAGAAAAAAAATCAAAAATCTAATCCGCATCTAAGTAGATAGATATGAATGAAGAGGGAAACGGGATACTTCGTGTGAAAGGTATCGTTTCCGCTGTTCGTGACTGCAATTAATTCTGTTAATTAAGATAGAGCAATAATTTTGGTGTGTGGTGAAGTAACGATATTAAGTATATTAGTTTTTGTTCATAGGATCCTAGTAACTGTTTTATCCTTTGAAGATCAAGTATTCAAACCTTTTCTTCGTTGTCTGAAGTCAATGCTTTCTATTAAAACAATCACCGCAGACAAAATGATTTGCATAGTAATGTAAGAAGTAAAGAATTATAATTAATATAATCTACTTCATGTGTACTGTGTACCTATAGGTTTATTGGTGTGTTTTTTTGGTCTTTTGTTTTTCAGTGCAATTTCATTACAATTTAGATTTATGTAACTTTTAAAGATTGTTTGTTCTTCAATTATTTCAGCCTTTATTTAACTACTTAAAGACCTCTACTCTTAAAAAAATATAACAGTAGGGCAAACAATAAAAAACCTAAATCGCAACTAGATAGATATGAGTGAAGGGGGAAACAGGATACTTCGTGTGAAAGGTATCGTTTCCGCTGTTCGTGACTGCAATTATTAATTCTGTTAATAAGATAGGGCAATAATTTTGATGTGTGTAGTGTGTAGGTAGTTACGATATTGAGTATATTAGTTTAGTTTAATTAGGATCCTAGTAACTATTTTATTTTTAGAGCATTAAACCTAAGATCGACCTTCGAAGATCAAATATTCAAACCTTTTTTCTTCGTTGGGTGTCTGAAGTCAATTCTTGTGCAATCTACTGTTTATATTGTTGTTCTTCAGTTTTTAATGTATTAAACAACAATTACACAACAATAACATCATTATTGATTTTTAATTTTACGCTCAGGTGTCAGCAGCGAGGGCCCCAGCGGAAGGTGCAGTTTGCGCGCTGGTTCGTGGCGCTAGCAGCGACTGCGCCAGACAGCTGCTGCCGGCGCTGGTAGCTAGGATGGCCCGCGAGCCGCTGTCAACGGCGCTGCCACATGCGCTGCTCCAGCGTCTAGCTCTGCACCATTTGGTCGACCTGATATTTGATCCTACTATGATTGGAGTGAGTAAGAGATTAATGTCTAACTAAGTGTAGTGATCACGCCAGGCAACTATTTTATGTACAACGGGTTAGTGCTTGGCTTTTACCTTACCTGATGTTATGCGACGATAAGGCCGAAGGTGGAAGCACACTACACCCGGAATCCCCATCACTGAGGAGCTGGCTATCTTACCTCTAACAGCCGGAACACAACAATTTTTAAATTGTTTTTATGGCGTCAGACTTAGGTAAGATGGTGGTAGCTATAGCCAGGCGGACTTGAAATAAGCCCTACCACCAACCAACTGTACCAGCGTTGTACTTGTATAATAGCTAGAATGGCACACGAGCCGCTGCCCACGGCGCTGCCAAATGCACTGTTGCAACGTATAGTACTACATCACTTGGTCGATTTGATATTTGACCCAGCTATAATTTGTATAACACATTAAAACAACTGAATAGCACCAGCTGCACCCGGCAGCTGCTACCGGCGCTGCCGCAACATCTTGTGCTGCATCACTTAGAAATTACAAAAACAACTGCTCTTTTTTTTAGTTTATTTTCTAAGATTAAGGGGCCATCTATAATTACGTCACACGTTAAGGGGGAGGGAGGGGGTCGACGAAGTGTGACCTTGTGTGACAAAGGGGTGGGAGGGGTCCTAAATTCCGTGACGTCACATATCAAAATCATTAAAATTGAAATAAAACAAATTTCGGAACTGCTTTTTTATTCAATAATTATTTCTAGATGTCAAATTGTAAAAATTGTGACATCACACTAGGGAAGGGGGGTCTCTCACAAATATGACCAACTGTGACAAGGACGGGGGAGGGGGTAAAAATCATGAAATTCGTGTGACGTATATGGATGGCCCCTAAGGCATGAAAACACTGTAAACAGACAGAGAATAATGTCGTATTTAAAATAATGAAATGAGTAAAAGAAAACAAAAATATGAACCAATTATAAGATAAACCAATTCGTTTTCGTTAACAGGTGTCCGGTGACGCAGACCGTATGCAATCGGCGCAATTACGAGCTACCCTGTGCTTAGCGCGGGCTGCCGGACCGGCTGCCGTGCTGTCGGCTGTGCGGCGCCGGCTCGCAGGCACGGCTAGAGCTGACACGTTCTGCGCTAAAGTTAGTATTTGACGTAACATCATCTTATAATAAGGAAGATATTTTATTTTAATTATTGGTATGTCTATATGCCTACAAGAGCGTCGCCAGCCCATGGCCTAGAGGGGTGGAGGGGGCAAGTTAATATTAAAGATGAGAAAAATATGAATTGTAGATATAAGGGCACCTAGTTGATTCACCAAATTAAATTTAATTAGTGAATATTTACCAAATAAAAAAAAACCTTACATTTTAATCGACCTGTTTAAAAGGTCGATTTTCATCATTACTGAAGACTCATGCTCATGAATCGCAATTTTGTGCGGCTCATGATTTACCTAGAAAATGTTTCGTTTAATCAACGAGGTCAGAACGATTCTCAGTATTCTCATCATAATGGGAAATCGTCAGTTATCAGTTGATTACAATAAATTTTAATAAATGTAGACATTTTTTTATGTGTGTGTTTGTTGATTTGGTCTGTGGTCGGAGCGCTCTCTCCGTATCTGAAAAATATAAACTTTGAATATTATTACTTTTGATTTAGTAATACCAGAATAATTAATTGATCTAATAAATATAATACCCCTCAAATACTTTGTGATGTACCTACCTATGTTATATTATATAGTTATTTTTCTAGTTACGGGAGCGACTTAGCAGGCCCGTGGAAAACATCAAATCGAATCAAATTGCGAGGTGAGTTGGAATATTTTGATATTTTTTTAATCTGAACAACTATTGATGCTCATAACTTTACTAAATAATTTCCACGCTTGGTAAGCGCAAGGTTTTACTATTATCATCATAAAAATCTGTTGCCCATTTGAACATTCTACGACTTTTCTGAAAACAGCCCAAAAAATTACGAATTTTCATAGGTACAGCACTCGATCAGCCGTTTGGACATTTCGGCGGGCTGATTATCTAATTAAAAACCACCTAGCGACTGGTTGCAGTTAACAGATGATCGTGATCCATTGCTACTTCTTTTTGGGTTAAAAAAACGTACCAAAGAAAAGTGGCAATGTATGTCAAATGCAACCGGTCGCTAAATAGTTTCTTTTTAGATAATCAGGGTGCGGATTTCTATGAAAAGTCGATATTTTTTGTCTGTTTTCGGAAAAGTCGTAGAGCAAAATGTTTAAACATTTTGCACATGCTCTACGTGTAGTAAGAGGCAAATATTTTGAAATGGGGTGGTGATTGCGAGGAATTTTGGGTATGCGTAGCGGTGAGGTACGCTGGCGGCGGCGGGAGAGGGGTGCGCGCTATTGGTCGCTCACAAGAGCACATGCGCGAACTTATCCTCACTCCGTCGATAAAAATTCAAGATATTTGCTTCGTACTGGGGCAGTATTACAACCTCTTAAAACTTGCCAGGTTTATGAATTGCTATAGTTAGTTACATCTCTTTCTCGCTGTATAGCAAATAGAATAGATAGATTGATAACCAGTCAGAAAACTGCCCGGAAATAAAAGGTCATAATAGGCCCCCAGTAGTAATCTACTCCTGCGAGGTTGTTGGTGTTTTACAAATAACCCTACACAAGGTGTCTTTTCAGAAATTCTCAGTTGCCAATACCGGTGCGGCGACGCGCGAGGTCCACGCCGCCGCCGGCCGCGCCCGCGCCGCCGCGCCGGCTGCGACCGCTGCCCGACTCGGCGCCTCTGCCTGGTACACATAAGCAAACTATTTTATGTTATTCGTAGTTTATTAAGCTGGAAACCAAATTAACTATGTAAGTACAACAGAAGTGGCCAAATTGATTCAAAGCGCTTGCGGTACAAAACGATGAATTTAATAAATCTTTATATACCCATTCTTACCATACATTCTCGAGTACCTAAAGTTGCCGCTTCTGTTTGTATTATAGTTTATTTAGCTATTCCCTAAGGCACAGTAGTAGTATTAAAACTGTGCCTAAGGCAACCGTACCTATTATTTAGAGTTATGTACAGTCAGCGTCAAATTGATATTCGAGCGTCTAGAGTAGTCAAAATGATCTGTAAAACATAAAAGCTATTTGATATATCTACGCAGTTCGAATCATCAAGGTGTTGTAAGCACACAGGGTGTTCAAAATATCTTACGTTTAATTTTTTCATATTTATATGTATGAGCAGTCAGAATGAAATTCAAATTTCAAAATTATCTTAGCAAGCTTTGTTCGCTAAGATAATTTTGAACACTCAAAGTTATGTGTGCACAACAAAGCACTGCTCATATAATATGAAAAAATGAATAGTAAAATATTCTGAAAACCCAGTGTACTTACAACAGTATGATGATTTGAACTGCGTAATAGTATATCAAATTGCTTTAATGTTTTTCAGATCATTTTGACTACTCTAGACGCTCATATCAATTTGACTCTGACTGTACTCCCAATAAACAAACGTGATCAGCACAAACAGCATAGGTAGGTAGCTGGTCTAAGTACTACAAAATGTTTATCATTACGCGTGAAGGTCTACGATAATCACGTTAGGGAACGTACCCATACTACGTGACCCGTTAAGGGGGGGAGGGAGGTCTTTAAAATACCACGCTTGGTCACAGCGGTGGGGGAGGGGGGCCTAGGTTTCGTGACGTAGTCAATATCCTCTATAGAAATCTGGTGCTTTTTCCAGATGTATTCAAATATAGCGCGCACCGAAAACATTTTTCTTTTTGATACAGTTTTTCACTTGTAATTGTATGTGAAATTATGGCACACACAATCTTGGCGTAACGTGGCAAGTGCCGTACTAATAAAAAGATAAATATAAGCTTTTTTTATTTCTGTTATTAATTATATAAAACCACTATGAATTACTACGTGAAAACTAGGGAGAGGGAGCGGGGTCTTGGCATATACTACGGGTGGTCACCAAGGGGGGAGGGGGGTCAAAAATTGTAACGTAGTATAGGTACGTTCCCTTACTGAATTGGGATTTTGTCACTTGTAACATGGCTCTTAAACTGTAAAAAATGATTTCTAAATATCTAACGAGATTTATTTTGTTTGCATCAGGTATATCTCAACCTGGGAAAGAATATTTCCTCAAACGACTGTCACCGATTCCGCTCAGTGATAGGTAAGTTATAATTAGCAAAAATATAGAATCGCCTTAAGTTCTTCACTTAGCAAGTGATTTTCAATCTTATTGGGCGATTGTGAATTTTGACCTTTTTTTTAATGCTCAACGGGGTAATGCTTAGCTTTCACCTCACCTGATGCTAAGTGACGATAAGGCCGAGGGTGGAAGCGCACTACTCCCGGAATTCTCATCACTGAGGAACCAGCTATCTTACCTCTTAACTGCCGGAACACATGTTATGGCGTCAGACTTAGGTAAGATGGTGGTAACTAGCCAGGCGGACTTGAAATAAGCCCTACCACCAACCATACCGAGTACAAATTTGTACCCTCCCTGGGAATCGAACCCGGGACCCCTGTGTCTTACACGGGTGGGCGAATTACTAGACCACAGAGGCGGCTAAAGTAAAATGTTTATGGAAATTCCAAAATTAATGGAAGTTCATTGAGATGGGAATTGGTAAAGTAGGTACTGATTTTACCGTCTACTTACTTGGATCTAAATATTTTCCATGATAAAAAAGTATCCAAATTAAAAAATTTGGAGCATGGTCTAGTGAGTATGCCAGATGACGAAGAGTTGCTAGTTGTAACTCATGTATTTTTCAGATAGTAAGTTGTGCGGTTTGCACTTCAAAGCTTAATATTTCGCAAACGGATCCCTGAATCGAAAAGTAGTCTTCTCAAACCTACAAGATATTTAAAAGACCTATCCAACGACACCCTACATTTTGAGATTGATGATAAATTTCCCTTTACCTATACCCGAGGAGGTAGGTAGGTACCTACACTAAAAAAATATTTATCAAGATTTTATTCACCATTTTTTGGCGTTATTATTAAACATATTCATGCCAAATTACAAGTTTCTTGTATAGAGGTCCTGTGAGTCAAGCCGCAGACAGACAGACGGACAGACTGACAGATGAACATAGCGAAACTATAAGCGTTCCTTGTTGGCTTAACTACGAAATCCTAAAAAACGACAGAAAACAAATTAAAATCAGATATAAAAAAGAAATGTCATAGCTGTATGAAGTTTGTAAGCACAACAAAATTATTGATCTTCACAATCACCACAAAAGCGGCAATTTCATAGGTAAAGACATAATACAAATCGACAAAAAAGAGAATATAAATATAATATATAAGCCTTTTTACCCGACTGCAAAGAAAGGGTTATGTTTTTCGCGCGTATCTTGTATGTAACTATGTAAGTATGTTTGTATGTGTGTTTGTATGTAATATTCTTTATTACCTCATATCTTTCAAACGGCTGAATGGATTTCTGTAATTAAGATATCGTTAGATTTGTCTCGTCAGCCCAAGTGTTCTTAAGAAGGTGGCGTTATAAAAAAACAACATGGCGGCTGTACGGTACTAATATACGTAATGGGAAAAATTTTTTTTTTTTAGAATCCTGCAATATGGGTGTCAAATTAAAGGGCTTATTGTAAGGATTTCAAAAAGGTATATCATGACCGTAATATATAATAACTAAAAAGATATAAATAAAAAAATAAATTATAAAAATTAAAAAACCCGCCTGCATAAAAAGACAAGTCCACTGAAAAGATGGAAACAAGATTAAATATTAAAGGCAACATAATAACATGCAGTCGGAGGCATATAGTAATTCAAATCATTCAAAACGTCACTTTCTTAATGCATGCCTCCGACTGCATGTTATTATGTTGCCTTTAATATTTAATCTTGTTTCCATCTTTTCAGTGGACTTGTCTTTTTATGCAGGCGGGTTTTTTTATTTTTATAATTTATTTTTAAATTAATGATATCCATAGATAGAAATTAATAATTTAACTGAACAACACAGGCCTATGGAGTGATTCAATATGTTTGCATCTGAGCTTAGATACGATCATTATAAAATATTTATACTCTTGCTGAGAAATTTCGGTTGGCGCTGCGAGACAGTACTGATTAACAACTTATACAGTACATGTAGAGTAGAACCTCAAATAGAACAAACAAACACATTATCGTATCAACAACGCATCAACACACAAACAACAGACAGACAGACTTGTGGACAGACCATCAACGAGATTTAAATCATAAATACATACATATTCCAAACAAACAACTTTGTATTGTGGTCACGCAGGGGTGATACCAAATAATATGTGTAGGTAGATGACTCAGCTGATTACTGTTAATTCCAAAGTGGCTAGCTGCTGTAAAAAAATAGTAAGCATGATGACTATTTTTAACCGACTTCAAAAAAAGGAGGAGGTTCTCAAGTCGTCGGTATTTTTTTTATGTATGTTTTAACATAACTTCGTCAGTTGTCAAACGATTTTAAAAATTATTTTTTTATCTTAAAGAACATAGTTTGTGTGTGGTCCCATGAAATTTTTACAGAGATCTGGCCAGTAGTTTTTTCATAATTCTGAAAAATATCAATTATTTAGCTCGCCATCGCACGAGTTTTTACGGAATTTCGGTCATAACATCTTTGTTTATGAACCGATTTAGATGATTATTTTTTTGTTTGGGGTATACTTTAAGAGTGGTCGCATATTCATTTTATCGGTGTTGAACTTTGAACTTCGAAGATGCAAAAGGGAACTCCTCAAAGTCAAATAGTAAATGTAAAGTGATTTAGGTTTTGGTAAGTTTATGGCAATCCAAAACAAACCAATTTTGCAATGCAACGTTCTGGACTAGACTTGGACTACGAAGACACAACGGAACTCCTCAAAAACAAACAGCGTAAATTTGGAAATTGAGTTCTGGGCATTTTACCATTGAAAATATTATAATATAAAGTTAAAAAATATTTACACGCTGCGCTTACATACCTACCACTAAAAAGTTGAAAATAAAAAAGGTTTTTAAAAAAAAAAGAAAAACCGCCTTCAAAAAACTGAAAACAAAAACAGCTTAAAAATTAAATACCTCTAAAAGTAAGTAAGTAGGTAGGTAATTATTACTCATTAGTCATTACCTCTTCTGTAAATCACACTATATTGTTTAAAGTTAAAAAGCTCAATACTAGGTAGGTTCCTAATTAGTTGTAAGCAATTAATTTTTATTTATCGCTCAATTATCTTTTAGCCATAATATTTTAATAATACTTTTTTTAATGTAAATCTTGGCGCCTCCTTCTCCTCCGGAACTCGTGAACACTGAAAATCAGCGTCATGGTGCTCCTCTAGGGTGCTGTGGCATAATGCTGAGTGGGAGCCATTTTAGCACATGTATTTTAATCTAGTTAGTTTTTAATATTCTGTATCTTTGTGCTGAATAAAATTATTTTCTTTCTTTCTTTCTTTCTAAAAAGCAAGAAATAAATTCGAATCATCGTTACACATATCAATATTGATAAAACACGTCTAATGAAGTCGGGTGGGGCTTTTAGAAAAAAATTAAGTTGTCCTCCAGCCCCACCCGACTTCAATTAATTTTAATAAATTTTATACTTTTTAATGGACTTGTCCACCAAACTTTGAAGGATCATAAAACAAATGATACGCAACAATATACGTATAAAACCAAGAGGTATATAAGCTACTCTAAAAGTTTAATATGTTTACGATTTTTATTAGTATTTCGTTATTTTATTCATTAGTCATTAGTCATCATCCCTATTGCTACTGCTACGGCGGCCACGATTTTACTACGAGTGCTACGGAGAATTGCTACGAATTTCATTAACTATTTCCTTGAAATTTGAGTTTAGTTTTAACCACCTCTGTAGTCTAATGATTCGCCCACCCGTGTAAGACGCTAAGGTCCCGGGTTTGATTCCCAGGGTAGGGGTAATATTTATACTCGGCTTGGTTGGTGTTAAGGCATATTTCAAGTCCGCATGACAAGCTACCACCATCTTACCTAAGTCTGACGCCATAACAACAATTAAAAAAACTGTTGTGTTCCGGCATTAGATAGAGGTAAGATAACCAGTTTCTCAGTGATGAGGATTCCGGGTGTAGTGCGCTTCCCTTTTGGCCTCATCGTCACTTAACATCAGGTGAGGTGAAAGCTAATTAGCTAAGCACTATCCCGTAATGCATAAAAGTAAAAAATATACTGCTACGACTGCTACGGTTTCACTACGAATGCTACGGTATTGCTACGGATTTCATAGATCTTTTTCCTTGAAATTTGAGTTTAGTTTGATAAATATCAATGAGGTGACTTTAACCGCGTGGGTTTCTAGCTTCCATTGATTCCTAAAAGTTAAATCTCTCTTTTAAGTAATCTAATCAAAATTGGTTCAGTGGTTTAAGCGTGAAAACGTAACCTAACAGACAGAGTTACTTTCGCATTTACAAAATTAATATGGATGTGTTTGCGATATCAAGGGACCTGTTTGCCTAAGAGTGGAGTGATCCCCAAGGTTAGTCTGTGGCAGTTGTACTTATTTTGTGTCCTTGAAGGTAGCCTCGTAAAAGCGGAACAATCTTGATAGAGTAAACTAAGATATTGACCAATTCGTATCCATACCATACTATAGTTTGCCATCGTAACAAAGTTACTTTTTGATGCTTTTCAACCCCTTACCACTGACGCAATAAAAATAGAGGAGCTATAAATTTAACGTGTGTGTTTGTCTGTGTGCCTGAGGCAACGTAGCTCCCAAACTAATGGACCGATTTTGATTCGGTTTTTTTATTTGAAAGCTGACGTGATCGAGGGCGTTCTTAACTATACTTTATGAAGATTCGTTCAGCTGTTTGAAGATCATCAGCTCATTTCCTTCTTGACAAAAAGGTCTTACCAATTTACTATCACAGGACCGATTGATTTGAAAGGTGTACTGTTACTCGGTTTTATTTCCATAACATGGTTGGTAATTTTGAGCTGGTGCTGCAGCATCCCCAACTTTTCTGCAACTCACAGCAAATATAGCATGTTTGGACTCATTAGAATGGTGTCAATGATTACGTGTTAGGCAGTGGTGGTCCCTGGAAGCACCAGAAGTGGTCCGCGAAGCCATCCTAAATAGCAACTCTTCATTCATTTACTGTATTTTACATCCACCAAACAATTAGTGATCCATGGCAAGACAGACATGTCAAATGGTCCCACATTACTAAAAGGTTAAGAACCACTGTGTTAGATAGATATTATGATGATCGAGTGAGGCACTTAGAAAATATCTATGTACACCTATTAGAATTCAAAGAAATTACGGCAAGCACAATTTCCTATTGATTTCGTTCGGAAAAGTATTTACGTGAAAGATGAGATAGAGTGTTGATTGTAGCTAGAATTATTAAATTTTTAGAGGTTTTTTGTGTATTTTTAAATTTTTTGTAGTAAGTTATAGCTACGGGATGCTAGAGGAAACTGTTCTGAGAGAGCAAGGGTAGGTAGATTAAGGTTTTAGTTTTTAATAACTTAATTTATAGTTTTAGTACAATTGTAATGACATGTAATACATTACATTGGCTGTAATAACTACATAACTAATTTACAACTATTATTCCCAATGTCGATTGTGATGCTATGTAGGTACCTACTTTCCCATTTTTAATCCTTACACCGTTTTGTGTTTCAAATGTTCTATGCCATAATGACTTTACGATTCGACTACACTACAATATCAAGGTGAAACCTTTACATTGTTGTGATAATATATTTCAAGGTCGCAAAAAAGTTTTACGTGTAGTTTGCATATCTACAGTTTACAATTTTATTATTCTTGTCCTTTGTACATACGGCGTATATTTTTAGAAGTAAAATTACTTATTGAGAAAAGAATTATTTTTAATAGACATAATAAACTATCTTTGCTTTTTGTGGAACAGTTGCAGTTTAGTCTAAAAAATGGTACCTTTTTAGAAAGGAACGTTTTGCGAAAGGTGCATTTTGCCACAGTTTAACAATCCTTTGCGAACCTTTACAACAGAGGGAATAAAAAACGGTCTTCCGTTTAAATATAAAGCTTAGGTTGCGGTTCCACTTCAGCTAAGCTACGCTATGGTCGCTATGTTGCTAAGGAACTCTGATTTACACCAAATAGGATTGAAGTTCTATGACGCAGCCTAGTATAATTGGAGTATTAAGTTTGTATTGAAGTATTAGTTCGAAGAAGCAACTTGAATAATTATTCAGTGGAGCGGGACCTTGGCGGCCGGCTGTCGACCTTATGCCATGGGAGCCCCCGCAACTGTCTGTGACGGACTCCTTCCTTACCGTTTTGGAACAGTAGGCTTCTTGTTCATGGGACGGTTATTGTCCGGGTTATAAGACTCAAGTTAAAATAATATAATTATGGTGTATAGTCTTCAAAGTTTGGAAACATGTTGTTTTCGTCACTAATACGGAGGTTAAATTATTCTCCGAGATAGGTTCAGTGACTGCAAGTGGCTTTTATATGCCGTATTCCATAATTTAGACTCGAATATTTCACCTAGAGTGTTTAAATTGTATTCATTGTAAACATAGTTTTATTAAAGAAAACAAGGTGCTTATTTCCCAACTAGGTACTTTCATCGTCATGTCTCCATGTTAAGTAATTAAGTATACTTATTAATTAGCAAAAAAACTAGTCTGATTAATAAGTTGTCACCCTCAGCTGTCAGCTGTTTAAAGCCCCTGCAAAAATCCGTCTTGTTAGCAACGGGCCTTTAGGGCCTATACTGATTAAATAATCTATTGATGGATTGAATAAAGAATTCTTTTTAAATGCCAAATTAGATTGGCTTCATGGGCTACTTTGTGTATCGTCTGTGTTGAAGGTCAGCTAAGGACACCTAGGCAAGGCAATAACACTAGAATTAATTACTTAGTCAAGAATGTTGTAGAACGAATATACTCTCCATAAAGGTGTTATAACAACGTGTTACAAAAAACCTCTATAGCGGCTTTAGCCTAATAATGGCTACGAACAAAGATACTAAATAATGGTTGTTAGGGTAGGAAAGGATGCATGCAACCCCAGAAAATTATTATAACCCTTAGAAAACCGTTACTTTTTAGATTTTTTTTTCTTTTTATGCTAAAGTGCATAGTGGCAGCCCTAGACCTAAATTATGTTTTACTCCAATATACCTATGTTTGCGTCTGTAGGGTTGTCACTTATCAGTTTTAGAATAATTCATCATCATCATATCAGCCGCACGACATCCACTGCTAGGTGGGTATAGGCCTCCCCCAAGGATCTCCACGACGATCGGTCCTGCGCTGCCCGCATCTAGCGGCGCACCGCGACCAGATCGTCTGTCCATCTTGTCGGGGGCCTACCCACGGAGCGTAGAATAAGTACCTACAAATTATTGGCCGAATCTTTTGCTTCGTTACAATCCAAATAATCAAAATCGTGTAGGGAAAATCGGAGGATGATGCCCAGCAGTGGGCGTCGCGTCGGTCGTGCAGCTGACAGACAGGGTGATGATAATAAATTACGTAAAATTATATTTAATCCTTATTTAATCTAATTATCTCATCATTACCACTTATCAACCCAAAAAAGAAAACTAGGTTTATTGCTGTTTATAAACGTCGACGTAATAAACGAAACAAAAAACCCAAACGGGGCACACTTAACAATAATTCGCGTTCTGTTTTCATTATTTTATTGTCGTTTTGTTACTATTTCAGTTGACCAGACGCGACGGCGCGATTGTTATCTATGTAAACCAGTCACCATTTCCAGTAATAGGAATATATAACCACTTATACATAGTGGCGGTCACTTAATTAAAGACACCAGTCGATTTTCAAACAAACGAGTTAACTTTGAAGCCTATTGGTTCTCCGCCAAGGACTGACTTAGCTGTGGTCTGATGATGGCCATCCAGGGAGTGAATGGAGGAGATTCAGATCGCTTACACAAATAACTGATTTTCTCATCATTCTGAGAGATATAAGGATATGTTTAAAAAACCGCGAAATTAGCAAAAAAATGTATGGAAATCCTGAAATTGAAAAATATTATCCTTATATGTCTTAGAATGCTGATCAGATCAGTTGGGTGTGTGTGTGTAGCTATCTGAATCTCTTTCATTCACTCTCTGGATTGCCATCACCAGATCATGCTAGGTCAATCCGTGGCGCAGAACCAAGGCTTCAAAGTTACCTCTTGTTTGTATGAAAATCGACTCCACCACTGTATGTAAAGTCAACCACCCAAGGGTGAGTGTGACTAACATGAATGAATAATGAATTACGCAGAAGAAAGCCTTTCGAGTCAAAAGTCTCGAAATCACTTTGACCTCAGGAAAATGCCAAGCGTTTACGACATTTCTCTTATTAATAAAAGAAATACCTATAACATCGCAACCACTTGTAACACCCACGCAGTATGACTATGTACCTTCAAGGTCTTCGGTTGAGTTTGACCGGAACTTAGTCAGACATGAATTTAAGAGCCCTTTGAGACGTCTGATAACAGTAGTGTTTTAAAAGAAAAGTGTTTTTTTATGACGTTTGGTGATTCATTAGGTAGAAGCCAACCGATCCGATGACGTAGCTTGAAACAGCCTGGTCAGACTAAATTCAAACTTAGAAAGTAGGCATTTTGTGATTGTGTATGAAAATGAGGGTTTCAACAACAAATTATAAAAAAAATGATTTGCAATATCAACATATTAATAAGATCTGTAGCAGCCTCTGATTAGTCCGTCTTCGGAGATAGATCTCCTCCAAAAACGTCTAGCTTGCTTGCATTTCGCAACTTCAGCAAGTTTGGACCCACACCTCACATCTTTGAACCATCTATGGTAGGCAACTTCTATTCCACTTTTAATCTCTTGGCTTTGATTCTAGTATCATGTTGGTTCTCCTATCAGCATTCATATGAGTAATGTTTCCTGTCTGTTCTAAAAGGAGGAGTGATGTTGAGAGAACCGCCTCTGTGGTTTCGTGGTTCGCCCACCCGTGTAAGACGCAGGGGCCCCGGGTTCGATTCCCAGGGGGGTACAATTTGTACATGGTTTGATTGGTGGTAGGGATTATATCGAGGTCCGCCTGGCTAGCTCCCACCTTCTTACCTAAGTCTGACGCCATAACAACAATTTAAAAATTGTTGTGTCCCGGCAGGTTAGAGGCAAGATAGCCAGTTTCTCAGTGATGAAATGCGCTTCTACTTTCGGCCGTATCGTCACTTAACATCAGGTGAGGTTAGGCCAAGCACATACCGTTGTGCATAAGAACATAAATGTAGGCATCTCTGTTTTTGTTGTGCCAATGAAAAACAAAAGCGTGCGGGTAGTTCTTAAAATTTAACAATACAATACCATGAAATGACTCCGCGCCCAACTTTTATAACTTTTACAGAATTAATAGAATAAACTATGTCGGGATTTACACCATGTACCTGTTTATTTTTGAGACTCAATAACATCTACCCGCACGCAACAATCGACAGTTCTTCCGTGATCATGGCGCATGCAACTGCGCCGAAATATCGGAGTATCAAAAATAAACAGGTACATGGTGTAAATCCCGACATAGTTTATTCTATTAACGTCAATAACCATGGAAATTTAAAACAATATTTTACAGAATTGCTAAGTTAAATAATTCGACTGAATGAAATGCACGGTAACCCCCCATAGTTCGCCTCTGGTAATTGCGTGCCACCGGTAACCTACATTTGGGCTGAAAGTATTGGCCCACTTCCATTCAAGGCGGCTGGACGACCCATTTGTGCTATCGTCGGATCGTTCCACTTCACACACGTCTACGCTTGCTCATATCCTAGCTGCTGAGTCAGCAATTATTTTTGCTTGATTATTGTTATATTAACATAGGTGCAGCTGCAGCCTTCGAGTCAAAAAAGGAATGCTGTGTTTACCCACCTAATGTTATTGCATGTTGAATCCATTACATACCATACCTATAACTACCTTTAAAATTCGCTTCCTACAATATTGTAAAATCTAATCGGTCAAGCCAGCAACTGACGGGGTTACTAACCCTTGTAAAACCCATAGTTACGGGTTTGAATTCCGCACGGGGAAAAGGTTAGGGTGATTCATGCAGTCATTTTTGTAACAGAGTCATGTCAAGGGGTACCTAATATATTTTATTATGTCACGTATTTTTACCATTCAGCTGATAAGCCGAGACACTGATTGAACATTTTTAAACAAATTATTAATTTTGACAGCTTACTGTTAGCTGTTAGGTAGTTCCTTCTTTTCGTTTTCCCGTTTGAGTTGAGTTTGCGTTTAATTTTATTTACGTAGCGATACATACCCGTTACTTAATTTGCATAATATGCAGGCGGAATGGTAGGTTAATCAACATGTTTGACAATTGATCACGTCGGGCGGCCGACGGCGCGGCCCCTCGGGCGTCAGTCGCAGAGGCGCCGCGACGGCCGGCGGCCATGTTCCGGCTGTGCTGCTGCCAGCGGCCCGTCGCGCCCACGCCCGCGCCCCCCCTCGCCCCCGACCTCGTCGCCGACCTGCCCCCGCACACGCGGTAACACTCCACCCAACCCCCGCATAAATAAACACTTACAACTACTACAAAACACCTACTTTGTTTACAGAGACTCCAGCGCGTTCACGAGCTACGAAGAAAAGGCTGACGATAAAAGAGCTTTTACCGAATTGGATAATGACTCTAAAGAAGCTATTATAGTCGGCGATACTACGCAAATTAGCATATCTGAAGGCGATGTTGACGAACCCCCGCCGCCACCTAGGTCACCGTCTATCAGAGTTGAAGATTATTCAGAAAAGTCGCATCATTCCTATCATAGCAGAGATGCTAGAGTCGATCAGTCACCAATAATAAAAAAAGGTGAAGACTTTGGATCACAAAAATCTATCAACTCGAATATATTAGACGCCAATGGATCACGGCCTTCTAGTCGAAAATCGTCACTGAGTCAAACAAAAAGTAGGACTCCATCACCGAGTCCAAGAAAGAGCAGGAATGCGACACCGAGCCCGATAAAGAGCAGAAACCCCTCTCCAGATCCAACCAGTGATGTTTACGAAGATATACCATCTCCTTGCCAACGTGACGTGCGGAATGCTCTCGCAGAATGTATTGTGCCTGCACGGCATGAAGACTGGGAAGTGATAGTCAACCGGCTTCTTGAAACTGAACGTTTGGCTGCCGATACATCGGCACGCGCTCCGGCCGCCAGTTGGAGAGCTGTAGCACGTGCTACCTCCGCTCATGTCCGATCGTTACGTTCCCGAGTGGCCAGAACTGCGTGCTCGGCCTTAGGTACTCTTTTTGAGTTTCGCGGCCGCGCTCTTGATACAGAATTAGAAGAAGCAGCCACTGCTCTCCTGGACCGTTGTGCAGATGTGAATAGGTTTCTAAGAGCGGATGCAGCTTCTGCGCTGATCCGAATGGCTTGTGGCAGCAACAACGCTAGAGCTGCTGTAGCGCTGGCTCGAAAAGGAACTACTCATCGAGCAGGGCCAATAAGAGCTGCTGCAGTGCAGGCTTTAGCTAAGCTCGTGAAGCACCACGGCGCTTCTAAGACTCTCGACATGCCCTCGGAACCGAGGACAGTGTTGCTGAGAGCAGCTGGCGATCTGTTGGGTGACGCGAACGCAGAGACACGTGTCCACGCTCGACAGCTCTGCCTTACGCTGTCCCAGGATATGCGATTCCGGCAGATGCTGAAGGATGCTATGACACTGCCTCGCTATCGCACCATTGAGAAATTGATCGACAAGCTTCGATGACACTAAACAATATGGATTTGAGGATTATTTTATTATTGTGTAAGAGTGATAGTGGAATATCCGTCCGAAAGAGTTTGTGATACGTTTCTTATATGATACGATGTATTTTGAAATAGTTTATTAATTTTATTATCTATGTGTCTACTCTAGTTTTCGTCGTTGCGAAATTAATTCATGACTGATAAGTGCGAAAGGTATTTTTATAGGTAAAAAACTATGATAAACGTTGTTATCCTCCAGTGGAGGGAAATTTATTAAACAAGTCTTTTTTATTTATTGTTGTTTACTGCAAGTACAGTTTGAAAGAATCAAAATTGTAATAGGTACATGAAATAGGTTCTTACCTATTAAAGGTAGAAATATTGAGCAAGTATCAGAAGAGAGAATTATAATTACTTTATAAACGATAAATCAAAGTACAATGACTTTTATTTTAACAACCCAATATTATTATTTATTACAGTAAAACCTACTTGATATAATTTTCACCAAGTTTTTACCAATAGCCGAATAGGTATACCTATACAAACGGACTAATTTCTGAGAGGTTTTTTAATATAAATTCAATCTGATTTTAATTAAATTTGATATTGTTCGAAAGCTGAAATAGTCAATTCGTGGACTTTACTGTACTAATAGGTAATTTATCCTATTCGTCGTGTGTCACTTAGAATAGAAAGAAATTGATGTTTCATATAAAAATACGCGAAATTTAACATTTTGCAACTGACACACGGCGAATAGGGTACTGTGACCAAAGATGGCCCGGCTCTAATGCCTCTAATCAAGGCCCACCTTTAAAAAATATCAGTTTTGACTGTCCAAACTAATTAAAACCGTTGGGTATATGCGACTGCAGCCATAAACAATATTGCATTTTGACTGTCCAAACAAATTAAAACCGTTGGGTATATGCGACTGCAGCCATAAACAATATTGCAACTCCATCCGACTGCCAGCAAGCTGCCATTTTTTTTACACGACTGCCCAAAGCAAAAAGAGCGTATATGTGTTCAGGGTTCATGTATGTTAGTGGGTATGTGAGTTCCTTTATTCCACCATAACTTCTAAATGCCTGGACTGATTTGGATAAATGGGGTATCGTTAGAATCCTTACAGCGTCCCGAGTGACACTTTTTTTAGAAAAAAATATGGCGACTGTAGGACGCCATTTTCAAATGTAAAAAAAAATTCTTCTATTATTACAATAAATATATATAATATAAATAACAATGGGCATCAAATGAAAGGCCTTGATGAGCACATTCTAAAACTATATAATATGACACTAAAATGTGTAAAATAAAAATAAAAAAATTAAAAAAATAATAAAAACAGGCCTGCCCTGCCAAAAACGAACTAAAAAGTTAAACAACAAGTGTCATTGCAGTCGGGGGTCCTTATTATGGAACAATTTTTGATCAAAGAGGTCCCCCGACTGCAATGACACTTGTTGTTTAACTTTTTAGTTCGTTTTTGGCAGGGCAGTCGTGTTTTTAATATTTTTTTATTTTTTTTATTTTTTAGGATAGCAAACAGTTTGCTGTGTTGCGTCTAACTAGTACACGTTTTTTAATTTCAGAAGAGTAAGTCTTTATTAAAAATTTGTAAAAATAAGTAGAGTTTCTTTATTTTAACAAGTTAAACTACATAAATAATCTTTTTGCCATTAAATTACAGGTAAGTTTTATGATTTTCTTATTTTTCTTGCTTTTTATAGCAATTTATATTGAACTGGGGTAAGGTTGCCTATGAAAGCCCACCATATTGACCCAAAAGATAGCCCACTTTTTAATTTCTGATTAAAAGTGTTTTAAGTATTATAGAAACTATTTATATAATTATAACATAAATATAAAATTGATTGGTTAAGAATTTGGTGTTGAATAGAATTTTTTTATTTAATGGTAACTAAATTATGATTTTCTAAAGCTTATTTTTTGCATTAAATGCAACTATCAAGTATAGTATAAGTAATTATAATCAAAATAATCGATTAAATTACTTTTATTGGTAGATTTATGTTTTAGTTTTTGATTTAATAAAGTAAATATAAGTCGATTTTTCAATACCCCTAACTCGGCCCACGTACCAATGGCGCCGAAAATTAATCACAGAATAAAGAACTTATTGATTATTTTTTTGTTACCTATTATTATGATAAATTTCTGTATGCGTGATATTCAATTTTAGATAGGTATTGTCGTTTTATAATAACTTTAATTTTTAATAGATTTAAGATGGCCCATAGCCAAAATTTGGATGATATTTTAGACTTTTGTTATTAGTTTTATATGAAAACTATATTTCTCGATCAGTATAAAAGGAAAAGAAAATTAGATATTGTTTAAGCATAGATTTACGTTAAAATATTACGGGCCTTTTTAGGTCACCACCTTCCTAACATGGCCCAACACCTACTTTTTAAAAATGGGTTTTTTTCTATTAGCATCGAAATAACATCGCATTTTTTATGAATTGTGTTTTTCAATTAAACACCCTAGTTTTATATCGATGTTTTTTCTTTGTAATATCCAAATTGACGATTTCACAAGGTTTTAAAATTAGGCGGGCCTTACAGGGTGCCAGTACCTTAGTAGAAGTCATACAGTAAAATGCAACAGTAAAGTCCGCAAGTTAACATATCAAATCTGCCTTTTTTATGGAGTTTAAAGAAGTTGCATTTTCCATATATGTAAGTACTAACATTTTCTTAATTTAAGACACAACCATCTGTTTTAAAACTTTTATGCACTAATGTTAAAACCTTAACCTTTTTTAATGTTTAGAAAACTTTACGTAATAAGGTTTTTTCCATGAAAGTCATTATTCGATAATTTTAAATCATAGAAGTGACGAGGTTCTAGGTGGGGACCAGTGGGGACCCAATATTACCTACAGCTTTCGAACAATATCAAATTGAAAAGTAAAATCAGATTGAATTTATCTGATAAGTAATTGGAACTGTTATTCCTAATTTGATATGTTAATCCTAATTTGATAGAAAAATAATTTTTTTTTTTTTTTACAATTGGTGGGGTCGATTCTTCTGGCCAAGGCAGGCGTTTTTTTATTAATCTTTAAACGCAGTTCCAACTTTTTTCAGTAAAATTTTCTTCCTTTAATAGGTTTTAAGTATTTTATTTAACTTTCCCGCCGTGTGGCAAAGTTTTGGTACACGTGTATAATATTGTATTAGTGAAATATACTGTGGCTATAAATTACTTTGCTCTTTGACTGTGGCACAAAATGAAAATGCCTATTACCATCTCATGTGATCTGATCTCATGTAAAATTATTGACAACCATTGACGTACTTTGACACTGTCATAACAACAAAACTAATATAAACATAAAAGTTCAAAATACAGGCTAAATTAAGTAGATACCTACACCTACCTATGTACCGCTACGGTAGCCGTTGATTCCTCAGCCACCATGGTCTCTTAACACGCGATGTACCAACCTGATTTGTCAACAGCCAGTCTGCTCAAGCTAGGGTCCTTCTTATTCTGGGGCGGGCTGTACCTTTGGTGTTCCATACGGTACGATAAACAGAATCCCGAGTGGTGGTCCCGGGCGGTGACACTCCTTCACGGCACCGTCGCGACAATTGTCGGCTTGACGCAATGTGGAGTCACCAGTCTTTCAGCATGGACCCTAACTAGTAAGTATCATGACTTGGCACAAGTGTTTATGGTCTGTGCGACTTGGCCACGCAGCAGAGCGATCAGCGGTATGGCGAGCAAATTCTCTCTTCGTTTCGTGGTAGACAATCTCATCGCACAGCGGCACATTGGTTTGACTTCTCACGTCATTCGATCGCTGCTTCGCCGGACGTCCAGTTGCGTGGCCAGATCATGAATACCCGGGACAGTATTGAACCTGTATGTAGGTACAGTTTGCAGCACGCCAGGTTTTACAAAACTGTCAAAAACCTGCAATTTATTTTGAATCTTAATAACTATAAAAAATATTGAATTTGTATTTTTTTTATGATTACCCTGTCATGGTAGCCCAGCGTGCCGTTCACTGTACCTGTACCCAAGTATCTATTTATGGCATAATCGGCACTTTATTATCTAAATGCGGGTCTTGTCAATAATAGATGTACCTACTCAACATCGAAATCTAAATTGTATCTACCAACGCATATTTTGTGCTACCTACTAAAAGGAGACTTACCTAATTGACATGAAGCAATAATACTTACCAATTGACTTTTTGTTTATGAAGCAATAATACTTACCCAATATTTGTTTGATATTTGTATCAACTGTCGCTAAGAAGACTTTTGTTATACAATTCTCAGTGAAAATTCGAAATCACCATTATGCTCTGATGGTGTGGTCGTGGGGGTACTTCGCCTTCGACCTGATCTGGTGTCTCACGTACTGGAGAGAGAACAAGCTGATGCTGTGCCACCACGTGAGCGCTCTCGTCGCGATCACCATGTACATGCATAAAGACTACACAGGGTGCACCTTTGCATGCACTCTCGCTATGATGGAAATCACGAATCCGCTGCTGCAGACCAGATGGTTAGCTCAGTTCTTATTAAAAAAATTATTTATTGATTCTGATGTAGGTATTTACCATAGACTTAGAAAATTTTTCGCTATGGTATTTACAAAGACGACTCGACTTTGACTTACTACTTCGATTTACTACGCTACGAACTTGCTACGACAAAATCTAAGAAAAGTTAAGACTTGTATTCTCTTCCAATGGTAATGGATAACGTAATGAATGGTGGTTTGATAGTCGGTTTGAACCAAGCTGAAGGCAGCAGACGAAATTGTAACATGGAATTGTAACATACAGACAGAACAACTCATTGACACATCTATAACGTTCTATCTATCGTCCTATCTTAGGACAAGTCAGCCTGGTGTAGCCGAGCTATTTAACAACTTTACAGTCTTGACACCAATTTGCACGCAAACGTAGCCGAGCTATTTAACAACTTTACAGTCTTGACAGTTGATACCAATTTGCACGTAAACGTAGCCGAGCTATTTAACAACTTTACAGTCTTGACACCAATTTGCACGTAAACGTAGCCGAGCTATTTAACAACTTTACAGTCTTGACACCAATTTGCACGTAAACTCGACGAATCAAAGTTCCTCTTTGAGAGCCATTTTCAAATTCATGATTTCAGGCATTTTATTATATAGTTGACTAGCTTCTGCCCGCGACTTCGTCCGCGTGGATGTTAGAGAAAATCCTTAGAGAACCTTCAACCAGGATCCGACCAGTCTTCCCGCTCCCGCTCCCGTTCCCGTTCCCGTTCCCGTTCCCGTTCCCGTCCCGTAACCGTCCCATTAGTCCCATACCCCTGCCGTTTCCGTTCCCGTTCCCATCCCGTTCCCGTCCCGTTCTCGTCCTGTTCTCGAGCCCGTTCCCGTCCCGTTCTATTCCCGTTCCGTTCTCGTTTCGTTCCAGTTTCGTTTTCGTTCCGTTCCCGTTTTGTTCCCGTTTCGTTCCGTTCCCGTTCCATTCCCGTTGCGTTCCCGTTTCGTTCCCGTTCCCATTCCCTTTCCATTCCCGTCCCGTTCCCGTTCCGTTCCCGTCCCGTACGCTTACGTTCCCGTTCTTGTTCCCGTTCCGTTCCCGTCCGGTTCTCGTTCCCGTTCCCGTCCTGTTCTATTTCCGTTTCGTTCCAGTTTAGTTCCCGTTACGTTCCGGTTTAGTTCCCGTTCTGTTCCGTTCCCGGCCTGTACCCATCCCGTACCCCTTCCGATCTCGTCCCCGTACCCGTCCCATTACCGTCCCGTTCTCATTCCCGTTCCCGACCCGTTCCCGTTTCGTTTCCGTTTCATTCCCGTTCTGTTCCCCTTCCGTTCCCGTCCCGTTCCGTTCCCGTCCCGTTCCGTTCCCGTTCCCGTGCCTGTTCCGGTTCCCGTTCCCTGGATGTGCATGTCCAGGTCCATGATGTGTCATGTCTACCGCGTTGGACTCATTTTCTCAATCACCATCCCATAAAACCTCAAGAACGACATCCATATCGATTTTTATGTTTACTCACCCCACTTACCCTCTAAGGGGTTGATTTTCAAAATCACAAAATATATATATTTTTAGACGTGCTCCTACGAATTTTAAAGTTGTTATTTCGATTTTATATTATTTTTCCATACAAAATTTGGACCCCATTTTCACCCCTTTAGGGGTTAAATCATGTCCACCGTGTTGGACTTCAAAATAAATGTCATTTTTGCAATCGTCATCCCAGAAAACCCCAATAACGACATCAATATCGATTTTTATGTTTACTCACCCCATTTACCCCCTAAGGGGTTGATTTTCAAAATAACAAAATATATATTTGCCTATTTATTTTTAGATGTGCTCCTGCGAAGTTTAAAGTTGTAATGTCTATTTTATATTATTTTTCCTTACAAAATTTGGACCCCATTTTCACCCCTTTAGGGGTTAAATCATGTCCACCGTGGTTGGACTTCAAAATAAATGTCATTTTTGCAATCATCATCCCACAAAACCCCGATAACGACATCCATATCTATTTTTTTTTTTTTTAACCCTTTTCACCCCCATTTCATCCCCTTTGGAGTTGAAATCCTAACAAAAACAATATACGTTGCTTTAAATTTCTATCCATAAGCCTAAATTATAAATTTAGCGTTTTTACTTCGAAAATGAAGGATTTTCTTTAATACACAACTTCATCCCCCTTTTGACCCCTTCGGGGGTAGAATTTTGAAAAACGCTGAGACCCGTATTTATTAATTTTCAATCGTCAGCCTAAACACAAAATTTGAAGATTCTAGCTTCAAAACTGAGGGACTTTCATACAAACTTTCATCCCTTATTTCATCCCCTTAGGGATGGAATTATCAAAAATCCTTCCTTAGTGGATGCCTACACTGTATAAAGTATCTGTGTGCAAAATTTCAAGTCTCTAGGTCCAGCGGTTTGGGCTGTGCGTTGATAGATCAGTCAGTCAGTCATTCAGTTTACGATTTTATATATTAAGATTGATACCTATGGCTGTGATTTCAGGTTTCTCCGAAATCATGGATACGACAGCACACTACTGTTTTCACTGGTAGAAGTGACATACTTGGTGTTATTTGTGGCGGTGAGGGGCATTCTCGGCAGCTACGTCATTTACAAGATCGTCGAATCAGATTTCTTCGACATGGACGAGAAAGTAATATCTGTCGTGTTCTACTTCCTCTCGCTCGCGTTAATCTACGAAATATTCGGCTATGTCGCTCACAGATACCAGTCTAAAATCGTAAGTAAGATATTGCCTTTAGACGCATACTTAATACCACACACGCACAATACCAACTCGAGATTTTGTGGAGTTTTGCGGATTGGTAGAAAAAAAAATAAGCAACTACACGTAAAAACGCAAAAACCACCTGCTGGGACTTAGAATTATTTTGCCACTGGAGTGGCCAAAGAAACTAATTCACTAAGGTTCCTCAGTCTGCGCTCCGTTCACTTTATCGTCAGTAGGTACGATAGAGAATAAATTCCTATTAACTATGTATGAAGCCTATGCGGCATTGATAACCGCAATGGACTATGATTAAAACAAAAAGTACCAGGCTAGCATGAATGTAAACAATCTAATCATGGTCTTTACTGGTAGCAAAGTCAATTACGAAAAAGTTGGTGTTATGCGCACTTAGTTGTTATTTTGCGTAAATCAAAAGTGGTGGTCTACTTAGTTGGACGTAAGTGGTATTTTGCGAATAACGTAAAGGTGGTGTTTGGCGTAGGTGGTATTGTGCGTCTAAAGGAGTTATTGACAATAACTTTTTAGGTAGGTCTAGGTACCTACCAAATTCTTTAGATTGTAGTGCTCTGTAGTTTTATTATGTAGGTAGGTACAACATACACATTAAGGCCCTTATAGTCGTCAAATAGCGCCGCCAATCAATCTATTTTTATTACACGTAAACCGTCAATATTAAAAAAAAGGAAACAACATGCCGTCTTAAACGGTCTCATACTTTTTGAATAACTCTTCAACAGTTTTCGTTCTCTCTGTAACTCTGTAAGTATTAAAATCCATTTAAACCAAAAGTGGCCACTGTTGTTTCAAATGCATTTTAAAACTAGTATCTACAAAGAATGAAAATTATTAACGAATTATTAAAAAAAAATTATTAAAAACAATTTAAGAGGGCATGGTTGTTTCATTTTTTTTATATTCATTTGGTTTACGAGTAATAAAAATAAATGTATTATCAGCGCTAGTGGACCAATATAAGCGCCTTAACCGTAAGGATTACGTCTCGGGATCAATTCCTGTATCTCGAGGTCGTCAGAGCTTTAATATTGCAGAACTCTTTTAACCTATAAAGTTTCCTATTACATTGCAGGAAACTTTCAGACAATCTTTGGATCAAATGGGCATTCTACTAAACGACATTTAAGAAAAAGAAGTCGTGTAATCTCCAAGACTGATCAATCAAAAAGCAAGAAAAATAATAATAAATTGTGTAAAATTAAGTATGTAACTAAAGAAAAACAAAAATTTTATCTGAGACTAATACAGCTGTTTAACTTCTTTATAGATAATTGATAAGAAAAATAAAAAGCTCGCCGCAAACGAGCCAAGTCAACAGCTATAACCACTGGTTTTAACTCTAAAGGCTGAGTTGCACCACCAACTATAACGATAACAAGCTTGTTAAGCTTGTTAAAGTACCGGTTAAGAACAAGTTAGCCAAAAAAAGAGGTTGCCAGCCAGTGATGTCCTTTGAAAAGTTTGACGTGACAAATAGGTAGCATTATCATTTCACGATAACTGTAACTTTGACAGCGTTTTGGTGCAACTCAGACCAAGGAAAATTACTCAACAGTACGAGGCAAATATCTTGAAATCGAGTGGGGATTGCGTATTTTGTGTATAGTATTGGTATGCTTAGCGGTGAGGGGCGCGGGCGGCGGGAGAGAGGCGCGCGCTATTGGTCGCTTACAAGAGTGCACATGCGCGAACTTATCCCCACTCCGTCGAAAAAATTTCAAGATATATGCCTTGTACTGTACCAGACACATACTGGCTACTAGTAAATTAACATGCCATAGTTTACATTGTATCTACATTACATACCAGTGGCGAGGGGTGAAATATGGCGAAGGTAAGCAGTTCTACAGAAATGTTATGAACACTTAATAGTAGGCAACAGGTAACTATTTAGTAATCTGTGGCAGCAGTACGGTAATTTAAATCAACTGGACTTCTGCTACTACAAAGTAGTAATTCGGTTTACCGGACTAATAACTGAGATTGAGACTGAGCTGGGGGGATTTCTAAAAGGTAGAAATGTTATGAACACTTAATAGTAGGCAACAGGTAACTATTTAGTAATCTGTGGCAGCAGTACGGTGATTTAAATCAACTGGACTTTTGCTACTACAAAGTTTCAGTTCGGTTAACCGGACCAATAACTGAGATTTAGACTGAGGTGGGGGGATTTCTAAAAGGTAAGCCGATGGGAATCGAGCTTGTATGGACCCTTCGCCACTGCTACATACTATGATATAAACATTTTCTTATACTTTCCTCATGAGCCTTACATTACAAATATAGGTAAATGGCTTTTTATAAAAAATAAAAGCAAAATTATTACAGAAAACTTTTATAAATTCCAGTATCTGTTAATCAGATTGCAGTATTGTCAATCCTATTGTACTTATTCATGGTGTTACAGTAAATCTGTGTAATTCCATTTGGTCATATAGGGCTCGAAAACAATAGGTATAGCTAATGCTATTAGAAAAAAAATAACTCAGTGTGGGTAACCAACAACACCTGAACAACCCTGCACAATAAAACTGCTGTGGTGTCTGGGAGAAAATCATTAAGTCCAATTTGGTAAATATTTAGTTAAGTCCAGAAAAGTTACTAAAAAACATAACATTCTCTTTTAGTCAACACCAGATAAGTTCAATCTGTATGCGTAACCGCAGCAAAATGTTGCGTCTTAGAGAAATGAGAGTATTACAGATAATTAGTTCATAGTAAGATGCAATTTGTTTAAGTATAGCAAAATGTGTGCAAGTTGTACTTTCGAAGTTATTCGAGAAAAACTGATTTTGCTGGGGTAACGTTACCCCAGCAAAATGTTTTTAAAAAAAGGCGTTTAGCCTGGAACCAAGTACATCAAAAGATAGCTTTTGACGAGTTGTTAATGAATACCAATAGCAAAATCTGTGCATCTTATAGTTTTTGAGATATTCAAGATTTTGCTGCGCTAACGTTTAGGGATTTCCCATATCTCAAAAACTGTTTGTCGCAGAAGTTTAAAAAAAATACCAGTTATAGGCCTTAATTTGTTTAAATTTGTTTAAATATAAGTATTTCGATTCATCAACAGATATCGATATAATTAATTGTTTTATAAAAACTGGAAAAAATCGATTTACTCCTAAACTAGTACATTTGAAAACAAATAAAAAACAATTACATATACCTATGATCTACCCCTTTAAGGTGTACAAATCTGGATTAACAAACTTTACGCGATATGAAGATATAAAGAGATTTCATCAAATTTCAAGCTACTTATCAATTTTCTACTTTGGCGATCGAATACGCAGCTCCCTATGAATACAAAACGATAGACCATAGTGAACACATTAGTGTATTTTGTTAAAAAACATCCCTGAAAGTTTCAGCTTTAAATCTCTGATGGATTAAAAATTATTCAAAAACCAAGAAAGTGCCAGCAATTCTCCTATAAACAGACTAAATTACGGAGGTTACGAAAAAGCGATCGCGCCATACTTGAGCGTAACCATCTGAAAAAAATAGCATAATAGTCATTTTTAGGTGGTACAGTCGCGTATAAAAAGATTTTGTTTCTTTGTTTTTTTGTCCACTTTAGCAAACTATTTTATACTAGCTTACCGATAAGATAGAAACTTGAAACTTTGAACATAGGTCCAGCACTGGAAGACAATGCAATATTATTGTGTCAATGACTAATTTTTAGGGTTCCGTACCCAAAGGGTAAAACGGGACCCTATTACTAAGCCTCCGCTGTCCGTCTGTCTGTCTGTCTGTCACCAGGCTGTAGGTATCTCATGAACCGTGATAGCTAGATAGTTGACATTTTCACAGATGATGTATTTCTGTTGCCGCTATAACAACAACTATTTAATTTACCTTATTTTATATTATAAAGTCCTTAATTCCGAACGATATTTCAATATTTCATTTAGTGCGAAAGTCCTAAGTCCACAATATTTTGTAAGAAATCCACCAAATATGTAACCATATGTATGTATATACCATACCATAAATATGTAAGCCTAAGTCCTTAAAATACAGGTCAAAAAGGACTAAGTCCAAGAGTTTGGGACCTGAATCCGGTTGATTAATGTTGATTTTATTAAAAAGTATAGTCAAATTGTCAAATAAGCTTTATTCAAATAAACTAAATTATTAAGTACTTGTGAATCGTCTATATTTTCCTACCACCCGTTCCAGACTTTTTTAGCTGACAAGAAGAACGGGCGCAAGAAACTTAATAATAATATGTTATGTTTGTGTGTTAAATAAAAGGTGAAGTTTGATTTTCCTCAATAACCTACCTACATCTCTGAAATCGCAAATAAAATCAGCTATTCCGTACAAAAATTAATGACGAAAATATCAAAATGTAAAGAACTGCTGATTATTTTTTCGCGATTTCAGAGTTGGTCCCATAGTAAAAGTTGTTCAGTTTGATGGTCCCTATTTACCATATTCGGCTTTATAAGGCTTTTACCAAACACCTTGTAGAAAAATTTCAGTGATTTTTTTCTGTTTAAATTTGGTTTATTGAGAAACTCAGTTTTTGGACTAAGAGAGTTCTGCTTCTGGGCATGCTCTACACTGGTATTATCAGATGAAAAAGTACGGACTTCTGCATCTGGGTCCTTTATTTATAGAAAAAGGGACAACTACATAGTGACATGACAAAAGAGAAAGAAATGCGAAAATCTCGTGTTGGATGCCGTGACGTGACGTGTGATAAATTTATATTAACAAAAAACAATGAATGCAAAAATCTCAAATTTAAGAATATTTTTTATTATTTTTTATTTTACAAAAGTACTCGTTCAACGCATTCATCAATTACCTAATACTATTAGATAGGTTGAACCATGTTTCTTTTTAGTTCTGGTCTAAAAATCTAGTAGTAATTAGGTAAGTATTGCTAAAAATGAATGTAGTCGAAAATAGCTAAAGTAATAATTTCACACCAAATAATACAACGTCTTCTTAAAACATTTCAGATTTCGGCTACATGAGTATTTTTCTGCTTGACTGTACTATATATCGGTTATTAGGCTGCTAAATTGAGTAGGACACCCGCAAGTATGGCGCGATCGCTTTTTCGCGTAAAGTTTGTTAATCCAGATTTGTACACCTTAAAGGGGTAGATCATAGGTATATGTAATTGTTTTTTATTTGTTTTCAAATGTACTAGTTTAGGAGTAAATCGATTTTTTCCAGTTTTTATAAAACAATTAATTATATCGATATCTGTTGATGAATCGAAATACTTATATTTAAACAAATTTAAACAAATTAAGGCCTATAACTGGTATTTTTTTCAAACTTCTGCAACAAACAGTTTTTGAGATATGGGAAATCCCTAAACGTTACCGCAGCAAAATCTTGAATATCTCAAAAACTATAAGATGCACAGATTTTGCTATTGGTATTCATTAACAACTCGTCAAAAGCTATCTTTTGATGAACTTGGTTCCAGGCTAAACGCCTTTTTTTAAAAACATTTTGCTGGGGTAACGTTACCCCAGCAAAATCAGTTTTTCTCGAATAACTTCGAAAGTACAACTTGCACACATTTTGCTATACTTAAACAAATTGCATCTTACTATGAACTAATTATCTGTAATACTCTCATTTCTCTAAGACGCAACATTTTGCTGCGGTTACGCATACGTTCAATCTCATTAGAAATAGGAGAATTTGGACAGTATAAACAAAATATCTTGTGATTTTTTATTTCTGATTTTGTACAATGATGTTAACTTGTCTTAGTAATTTAGGAGTCCTTTCCTTATAACTCCCATTTAACATATTTATATCAAATGGTGCTATCAGAAAATTATTACTGATTGTTTTTTCCTTCACTTTTACCTTTTTTTTTGCTTTATCTTGATAACTGC
Organism: Agriphila tristella; assembly: GCA_928269145.1. NCBI lineage: Eukaryota > Metazoa > Arthropoda > Insecta > Lepidoptera > Crambidae > Agriphila > Agriphila tristella. Next base: position 23,323,258 of record OV743439.1, read on the forward strand.
CATTAAAAGAAACTACATGTTTGGTATAAATAGCTACTTCATTATAAACAGGATTCATATAGAATAATGGATTAGTTGAATTTGCAAAACGTACCCGTTTTTCTATAGGATAAGACATATCTGATTTGTAGTAAAGTGATTGAACTTATAAAACAAAATTTTGGAATTAATCGGTTTCTCTCAAAGACCACAAAATTTATCTTAGGTCCTTGTTAAATGCTAGTTCATTGGACACCACCATATCATTCCCTCCTGTGACTATTATAGTTCTTTTTGTGGTTTCTTCTATCTCGCCAGTTGCCAGAAAATTTGTTACGGTTGGTGCCTTTGTAATTGTCATTATGATTATCCTTATGCCGGTAATCATCACGGTTGTTAGGTTTTTCAGGACGATATGGATGATGTCGGTGTGACCAGTTCCCTTGCAAACTGGCTATTACTAGCTTGTCGTTTAAGTCATGTATTTGTCTGGGTAACTGGACTACTCTGTGATCCTCTTCTTGAAGACTTGCCATCATGTCTGCGAACTGCTGTACAACATTGCCTTGTGTGGGGAACTCAACTGCTGGGTCTGGGCCAAAACACCTTATTGGAGGTGGCAGCAATGCCATGCGACCTCTACTCTGCAATGCTAGTGTCCTGTGGAACAGTGCGGTCCCACGGAATAGATTAATAGCATACGGCACGGACACTTCATGACAGTATGTTATGAAGGCAAAGTTTTTTTGACGCCCATCTTTATCTTTAGCTATTCTCACTTTCTCTAATGGGCCTGCCTGAAAACAAAAGGTATTTTTTTAAGTGTCTCATTTCTTTAAGTTGTCCAATAATTATTTTATTTCACAATTTTGTTAATATTTTTTTAACTTGTTTTAATTTTAACTGTTTGATTTATTTTTTTTATAATTGCAATTATTCGTATTCATAAACTGTATTAGGTACCGGTAAATTGGCTCTTCTTTCCTTTAGTTGACGTGGAGTTTTGAGTTCATATTTTTTTTGTGTAAAGAATTCATCATTTGGATCGCGAATACGAAATATTATGTTACGGAAACGAATAGAATGCGAGAAATAAATTTCTAAAAATTTAGATTTGTATGGCGAAAATATCGATATTATCGCGAATACACATAAATGCAGAAGGTACAAAAAAAAGGTTGCGATGGTGACCAAAGACCGCAGGTCACGTGATAGGTGCGAGGAGCGTAGCGACGAGCATGTTAGGTGTACATGAACCCAGCGCGCAAGCCGAGCGAGCGAAGCGAGCGTGCCGCGGCAGCGGCCGTCGAAGCGCCAGAAACGACTTTTTTACGTGCGAAAATTTTTACGTACGTCCCCTCCCCTCTCCCCACCTTTTTTTAGCCTCCCCTGCTTAATTTCCATATTTTTGGTTTTAAGGTTATGTTTACACAAAAATTTATTTCTCGAAAACTACGCATCACCGGCAGATGGGGATTGGAGGAGGGAGTTGTTTACCTTCCGCCCCCCCTTCCCCTCCTTTAATTGCCGAAAAAAACAGTAATTTGGTTGTTATCATTACTTTTTTGTGCGAAATTAAAAATTCATTTAAAAAAAAAGTATGCATTTCCTGACTCCCAAATTTTTAAGGGGGGGTTAAGGGGGACCCCCCCTCCCCCCTACCACCCCTCCCACCCTTAAATTCCACGTCAACTAATGGAAAGTCATACCGGTAAATTACCAAGACAAAGACAACATTATGTTGTCTTTGTCTTGGTAATTTACCGGTCGGCTCAGATCAAATAAAAAAGTAAGATGGAGCGTTGCGAACAATGAAGTGAGGCCGGTTTTTGATGGTACATGTGTGCATACAAGGGGGCGGGCGGGGCCGGGCGGCAGGGTTTTATATGGAAAGCCAAGGCATAGTTTCGTTACACGTGTGTGCGTGAACTGTGTATTTACACAGCCAAGGCATAGTTTTGTTGGCCTCACCGCTTTGTTCGGAAGACTCCATCTTCCTTTTTTTATTTGGTCTGAGCCGGTCGGAGAGTCAGGTTCGAACCGCCCCGAACCTGACTCTCCGACCGGTAAATGTTGTGTATGCTTTTATTAGGCTAACATATAAGATCTTTTGTTTTTGAGTATATTTTTATAATAAATTGTATATGTTAAGCTGTTAGTTTACCAAGTGTTGAAGTATAAGTAAGATCGACTTATTTGGAAGCAATACAGCCAGATTCATGGTCGGAGAGTCAGGTTCATAAATAATTGTTATCATAAATTATTTATCTTCTTGACTGAACTTAAAAAGTACTACATATAAGCCTGAACAAATGGTGTTTTGGACAGTTCGGCAACTTTGTTTTGTAATAGCAATGGCAAGCAGCAAAGCATTGAATAGTTGAATCTTTTTTTACCTGTAAAAATAACTCGTATAATATTTCTTCTGTGACTTGTTCTGGTAAATTACCACACCAAAGGGTTTTGTTATCTTCGTCAATCATATTTTATTACTTTCAAAATAAATAACCCAAAATTGTCAAAAAAACCCAACACAACATTTTTCGCTATTTCCAGACAGAAATTAAAACAGAACAGACAGACTAGACAGATCACACTCACAGCACAGATTAGGAGTAGGGTAAGTCTATGGTGATCGAAGGCTTGCTCAAAAAACAGCACCACACGAAAATTACAACTAAATGCTGGCATTTAATTATACAGCGCAAAGCGTCTGAACTGAACACTGGTAGCTTATTAGCGACTATACATTTGTATAAGATAAGTTATTTCTGCATCTTTACCAGTGTGTTTCTTTCAGACAAAATTCTCCGGGGGGCAATTAAGATGTTCGAGAGAGTGGACTGACGACCCCCCTCCCTGACGCAACTTCGTTTAGTACTTTATAGGTGTACGCAAAGAAAATGCAAATTGATGTACAGCAGGCTGATTAAATAAAAACCACCTAGCGACCGGTCTCTTTGACAAATGAATGTGATACATTGCTACTTCTTTTTGGGTTAAAAAAAATCATACCCAACAAAAATAGAAATGTATGTCAAATGAAACCGGTCGCTAAAATTAAATAGTTTCTATTTAGATAATCAGCCTGCAGGATAGCCCTTTGGCAGTTTAAATTTTTGTTGAAGAGGTACACTGATGTAAAAAATATTTTTTTTTCTGAAACATAACGTGTACCTACATCGTAGATTTTCAGCAACTTGTTTTAAATTAAACTGTGAGCTTTTGAGTTTAGACATTCATGAGGACATATTTTGAGGTATATTTTACAAAAAATAATTTATTGAACTGTATTTTATCTGGAAGAGAGGCAAACTAAACAAATTAAACAAATTTTTTTTATTTAATTTAAAACAAGTGACAGAAACGATGTGATGTGGTGTGATATTATAGAAATGGCTTTGATTTTTTTTTATATTACACATATCGTTTTCTATCATTTTTTTACCACAAAAAAAAAGATGATAAGTATCATAATCATAATTTCAAAATGCGGGCCAAAAAGATTTTATCGGCCACTATTCAAGTATACGTGTGCTAAAAGGCTGTGCATTGATTTGCAGTTTTCCTCAAGGTTGCCGGTAACGACCAATTATTATTGCAGTTGTCAATTTTTACATTAATCGCTTCAATTGCACGTGTAGTTAGACGATTAAGTTTCGCATCAATATGAATTACGTAAAAATAGAAAATCGCAAACGATCGCTACTAGGGGGCTAATTGTCCAATTTCAAAACTATCGCAATCGCTTTCAGGATGTGATACATTGCTTCTTTTTGGTACAAATAAAAACATACCAAAGAAATGCAGCAATGTGTCACATCCATCTGTCAAATGAAACCAATTGCAATAGATTTTGAAAATTAGACAATAAGTTGGCTGAGTGCTTTAGAGATTGGGCTCGTACGACGATCACTAGTTAGCCTACCTGCATTTTTCTCTGGGGCGGGGGGTGGGGCACTAGGCCTGCTCCGGGGGCACCGCGCCCCCCTGAACTAGTACCTGAAAAAAAACACAGATCTTTACTGCCTTCTCTACGTCTTTTACACCATTTGACTACACAGGACGTAATATTTTCTTATAAACTCTCTCTTTATTTCCTTTTTTTTACAATACAAACCACAGTTATTGTAAAGAACGCTAACGTCAGTCCCCGAGTGCGTGGCTACGACTAAAGCTGTGCAAGTTGTAATTTTTTGGCCCCTTGGTGCCATTTTTTATCGATATTAAAATATTGATAAAACAAATACACAACTTTTGTATTGTGTAGTAGGAATGAAGTGAAATTGCAAACAAAATATTGCTACAAAGCAATATTTTGTTTGCAATTACACTTCCACAGATTTTTGTTTGCTGATTTTAACCATGTAAAGTAAAAAAAAAAAATTCAACCAAATTACCTACTTGTTTAAAATCACTTACCTGATTTTTTTTTCTATTTAACTGGACTGGCTGTCTGTATGATTTGACAGCAAAGTTCTTGTGCCCTTTGATTTTGACGTACAATGAAAATGGTGAATCTCCAGCAAAGAATATGAATATAAGATTCTTGATCTCCAGACTCCAGACTTTAGTACCATGTCCCTCACGCTATGCTCACGCTACGTTCTACAGCGCCAAAATGGCGGAAATCAAATAGGCACAAGAACAGTTTGACAGCAGCCAGTCCAGTGGAATATATAGAGGTCAATGTTTAAAATGCATACTGTGTTGACCAATGACTTAGCGATTGGTCTGCTGGAATGCACTTTATGTCAATGTCAGTCAAATGTCACGACAACCGAGCAATGCAAACCAAAAAAAAAAAAATTACGCTGGCTGGTGGCATGGCTCAGCCTACCTGTTACACTAAAATAACAGTTCCAACAGCCTGTTACGAAAATAACAGCCATGTCGTAACAACTATTTGGTTCCATTGTTCCGCCCGCCTGTTCCGTGGAGGAACAAGCGCTTCTTTACTCTAACCTAAGGACTACTAACATAATGAAAAGAGACAAAGCTTGTTATTTTTATCTATTATGATCATAAACTATTATTTTTTCTGTTAAGCAAGACTAAACTTTATTACAAATAAGTAAAATCTAAAATTATAAAGGACATCAGGCAGAGTCCCATAGAAAAAAACCAAAGAATGTATAACATTTCTGTATTTTCCAAAATGTAGGCATGTAATTAGTAATTCATAGAAAATATTCAGATTTTTACGAAGATTTATGTTTTAAGAGTTATTTATATATGAAAGTTTTTTTTTGGTAACCCCGACACTAAATAGCAACACCACCACGACAACACGTTTCGTTAGCTGCGTTATGCTAGGGCCACACTACCGTGATATGCCAACAATTATGACCATTGATGAACCTTATGCGTATAGGAATAAGGAAAATTATGGCCATAATTATTGCCATATCACGGTAGTGTGCACGTAACATTACTGATACAGATTAGCACCACAATATAGGTACGAATCGGAACAAGATCAAACGGAAAATCTGTGCATATGTCGCACGTAACAAAAAACTTTTGACAGTTGACTGACAGCCGGCAGACATTCTTTTTTTTTAATGCGCAATCACTTGTGCCACAGAACAAATATACTCAGGGGAGACTTGTGAAATCGCTGACAAAGATGTCCGTTTCTTGATATGCTTTTGTTTTTTTCAATAATTAATTACAGCTAAATGAAGGAGTTAAAAAATAATGCTGCTGCTGTTTTATGATTCTAGTAACATAAAGTGTTTATAGACAACAGAATTATGTTTATACACTTTTGGGTCTCATGTGCCTGATGTCCTTTGTTTTCCATTGCGGCAGTTACAACACACACGCGTCATCTAGTTTTTATTGGGTAAACCATCATGTCACCTAATGAAGTTGCTTGCAGGATTACTTTCATTTAGTATTTCCCTTAAATTGCGATAGATGGCAGTAGTTATCATAAATTTACTCAACAAATTTAAATAATAAAGATAAAGAAATATATTGTCATTAAAAACGCAAGCGATTTTCGACCATATTGACGTTTTAAATTTGGTTGGGTTTTTTCGCATATTCTCGTTCACTAACTTTCCTGGTTCATTAAAAACAGTTATTTTGATAAATGTCTGATAATATTTTTTTAACTAATGATCACTAGTCAAATGTTTCCCTACCTTCCCTTTTTTTCTCCTACATCATTTTATTCTTTCGGCCATTGCCTGTGCTCCAGCAGTGGAGACATAAATGGTGATGATGGTGATGATGATAATGATGAAATACCAGGGGCCGTACCGGCTAACGAATCGATCATCGAAAAGTCTGTCAGGTTTCAAATTAAAACAGATAAATCGAGCCCCAATTGGGCCAAAATGGCGAACCCCAATTCATGATGTCACACGAACATCTATATCTTCCAAATTACGTCATCAGAAAGTACAAGACGAAATTCCTTACTTTGATTTTTCTGTTTTAAGTTGAAACTCGGCAGACTTTTCGATAACCGATTCGTTAGCCGGTACGGCCCCAGGTGATTTAAGTCTACTAAAGGAAAATTCTAAATTGCGAAAAATTAACCCCAATCTGGGAACCCTGATCTTTTCCTTAACTCCCTGGCAGCACTAGATGTCCCATTTCCTATCCGCATATCCTACTTTGCCTAAGAATGCATCCATTCCACGTAAATAATAAAGTGCTTTAACATCCTTTAGGCGATGGCTACACGCGTGGTAAAATATACGGTGATCCATCAGTACTTAATCAGGGGCGTATTTCATAAAAAATAGTTAATTTACTGCAATAATTTACCATTGTTGTCATTGGGGTAGGATTATGTTGCTTATAAATTATAAAACATAATTATACCCCAATAAACTACTACCATGGTAAATTACTGTACTTTTTCATTCTTTTATGAAAACGACCCCTGATTCAATACTGATGGATCACAGTATTTACCACGCGTGTAGCCGTCGCCTTAGAATCTCAATAAAATTAAATTATTTTCATTGAATTCGCCCCGTTTACCTATCTTTTAACATAACATTGGCAAAACAGTCAAACTCCATTGCGACAAAAATTAAAAAGGCCATAAACAAACACAGGAACAGATAACACGACTAATTTACAAAGTCGAATGTATTTTTGATATGGTCGGTTTATATAACAGGTAAAAATAACAAGCTTTGTCTCTTTTCTTTCCATATGTTAGATTAAGAAAGCGCTTGTTCCCACGTAACAGGCGGTACAATGGCAACAGTTTGTTACTTTGATAACAGCTCGGTACAAGGAACAGTGAAGACGGCGAGAACAGTCTAGGTCCAAACAAATTATCGGACGCGGCTTACTGCCGCGGCTGATCTGAGGTGTGCAAACTATCAGATGTAGTAGGTCGCGGACGTAACCATAGACTAATATGACGTCATCGGACGTCCGATAGCTATCTGGCACGCAGGATGTTATTAGAGTGTGCACACTTATCAGCCGCGGCAGTAAGCCGCGTCCATAAGCCGCGTCCGATAGTTTGTTTGGACCTTCTGTTTCGCCTGTTCCTTTGAACAACAGTTATTTCATAGCGCTCGTAACAGGGCAAAACAGTTACATTTAATTATCTGTTATTTTTAACTGTTACAATAAATACGCCTCACGTCTACCTCTGTACCTCTGGCTCTTGTAAATCCACAAAACAAAATATCTACGACTCTACGTTTTATTTATTTAAATTCAATTTCTAGAAAATTGTGAGATTTATGCATCTCAGAATGCGTGTATGTATCAAGAAATAGTTGATGTAGTGGCGTTAAGTGTTATTCTCGTTACTCGTAATCTTTTGGACTTGTTTTAAGGTTATTTCCAAGGCAGCGCCATGGAGGATTCAAGTAAATTTCAGCAGATGCAAGATGAAATGTCTAGGTAAATGAATTTATCTTAAACCATCAACGTAATGCCGGCACTACATATTCGCCAAGCGTCGGCACAATTTGTCGTACGTTGACGCTTTTGAAAGAACCTCTTTGAAGCATTTGTTACAAAACTGGCAACGTACGATGAATTGTGCGTTCAATCGCATAATGTACCTTTCGCAAAATGCACCCCCTTCTCATAATGTACCTTTCTCATAATGAACCTCTCTCATATGCACCTCAGACCAAATAAAAAAAGTAAGACGGACTTTTCCGAACGAAGCGGTGAGGCCTATAAAACTACGCCATGGCTGTGACCATACACAGCCGAACCTGACTCTCCGACCACGCACACACCTGTAACGAAACTACGCCGTGGCTTTCCATATAAAACCCTGCCGCCCGGCCCCCGCCCGGTTGGAGTGACCCAAAGGGTGCGCAAGGAAAAAAAAGACTTAGAATAATTTTGAGATGTTTTCGTTTTATGATATTGTAAACGTTTTATGATTGTTTCGGTTAAATTGGACAAAACTAAAGAACTTTTACTCTTGTCACTTTTTCTTCGCGGCAGCGGCCGGCGAAGCGCCAGGAACTACTTTTTTTACGTGCGAAATTTTGTACGTACGTCCCCTCCCCTTAACACTCCTCTTTTTATCCTCCGCTGCTAAAAAAAAAATCTTGAAAATTTCTTTAAACGCAATATTTCTCAGAAACTATAATATGCAGGAAAAAAGTGACAAGAGTAAAAGTTCTTTAGTTTTGTCCAATTTAACCGAAACAATCATAAAACGTTTACAATATCATAAAACGAAAACATGTCAAAATTATTCTCTTTTTTTCCTTGCGCACCCTTTGCGACACTCTGACCGACTACTTTATTGTGCACGGGTAATGAAAAGGCAAGATGTGGATTGATAACTGTATATTTATGATCAAATCATTAATTTAAATATAATAAAGTGGAACTTAATCATGACGTCAAATCCGTCCTGTGCTACATAAATTAAATTACTTTTTTATTTTATTTTTTTATTTGATAACGAAAATACAATTAAATCTCAAACACATATTTCTTTGGTTGGTTTTCATTATGTATAGTAGATGCGCTGTGTGTGATTTGACAAGAAAAAAATATTTTTTTTGGCTTTTAATTACCTATGTCACTGTTAAAGTTTTGTTAGTTAAGTTGAGTTAGCCGAAAAAAAGGTACATTTTGCGAAGGGTGCATTTTGCGAAAGGTGTATTATGAGAAAGGTGCATTATGTGAATGGTGCGTTTTGAGAAAGGTGCATTGTGAGAATGGTGCAATTTGAGAAAGGGACGTTTTTTTAAGGGGTACATTTTGCGAAAGGTACATTATGCGACTAAACGGAATTGTGCCGCTACTTGGCGAATAAGTAATGTCAACATAATTTGTAGCAACTTCCTTCTCGACAAATGGTGTCTTTACATAAAGAATTATCAATAGGTTTGAAGCCGAGATATCAGGCACAGATAATATGGGCGTCCGGCCCGTCATCGGTGCGGCCACATTTGGCGCCGTTCAGCAGCAGCTGGAGCGTGCGCTGCCCGCCGTGCCGATGATGCCGCAGTTCGACCAGGCGATGGCCGCGCGCATGATGTTCCCTACGGTGCCACCTCCACCGCCACCGCCTTCGATGATGGTGCCTGCCTCGGTATGCTACAAATGCAGGAGACCAATCATTTTATGCTCAAATAGGTAATGCTTGGCCTTCACCTCACCTGATGTTAAGAGATGATAAGGCTGAAGGTTGAAGCACACTACACCTGGAATCCTTACCTCTGAGGAATTGGCTATCTTACCTCTAACTGCCGAAATAGATCAATTAGTCAGTGTCGATTTTTAAATTGTTGTTATGGGGTCAAACTTAGGTAAGATGATGGTAGCTAGCCAGGCGGACTTGAAATAAGCCCTACTACCCTGGGAATCAAACCCAGGCCCCTCTGTCTTACACGGGTTGGCAAACCATGCTGCGTTTTGTTTACTAATCTAGTGCCTACTAAAAACCATAACAACCCAAACCTCCTCTAATCAGCTATAGAAGAGCTATGTTCAACAAAAGATAATGCATCATATACCCTTGTTCTGGGGGCTTACCATCAGCAAATAAGAAACCGTTCAGTTTAAAAGCAGACCTTAAACAGGACTGCTTAGGGCCTGCATTCGAACTAACCTTTGAGGTCAGAGTACAAAAAAGTAAGGCAGTTCAATATAAGTCCTGTCCTAAGCTATATGAGCTCATAGTAAGGTCCCTGAACTGCAACTTAAAGCTAAAGGAACAGAGTACTGTTGTAAATTCTGTTTACAGCCAACAAAGCTAATTTAGGGTTGCCACCCATACTCTAAAATAGAATATTGTCTTCTGTTTCATGTAACACAAGATATGATTTTAAAGAATAATAAGTATTTATAAAATTAATAATATACTCTGAAAAAAAGTGACAGCCCTAGTCCCACTGATTGTTTTCTTTTTTTAGTTCTACTTACACAGGCCTTAGTATTCTAAGCTTACACATAAATTAATTTATCATGTTTCTTTCCTGATACATATTAACACGTGTTTATGTCATTCCACTACTAATTTATTCATAATACTAAAGCTATTACAGTTTTAGAGAAAGATACCGAATACTTCCAAGGTAAGCTTTTTTGCGCTGTGGCCCGCCCCGCTGCACCCCGAAATAATGTGCGTTAACCTTAATATTAGTGTTTGACACTGGAATTTCAAGTCCTAAAATATTGCATGTCCCAGGTACAAAGACTTCGTCCCGGAATGCCCGACTGCTTCCCGGGCCCGATGCCCTTTCTCAGGCCAGGGCTCCCGGGCCCGCAGTTGATACCACCACCACCGCCCAAACCACAGCCAGTGGTGCTGTCCGCAGCGCCCAAATTGTACAAACAGCCTAAAGAAGATGAAGAGAAAAAAGAAAAACATGAAAGTAAAAAACGGGTGAGAAATTGACATTTTTATCTTCATTACATGGGCGCTGACAGAGGAGTGCCAGGTGGTGCACTTGCATCCCTTAGGATCCTGAAAGTTCAGTATGTACATTTGTGATAAAAAAAATAAAACATGGAAATAAAAATGATGCCGTAAAGCCCACTTTACAAGGAAGGGTATTGAAGAATCCTTTATTCTGTAGGATGGTATTAATCCACATGAAAAACTGAAAGCTGCCCCCCTGGGAATCATTTCTGCCGGCGCCCTTGCTCCATTACAGTTTTTGACATAAAAGCCAAATAGTGAAAAGTTACTCAATTTTCAAGAGACTTTATACATAGGCAACTATTGTTTTTCAATTTTCTTTGTCCAGTTGTCGAATAAACATTGTTGCCGACCGTTATCAACCAAAAAGTCTCTGGTTTGAGAATGAAGTTCAATAAATAAAAAAAAATTCAAACTACCTAGCAGTTTTTCAGCGTTGCCTTTTATAAATTATCCAGGCACCTGTATGTGATTTCTTTAGTTTGTTTAACCACAACAGGCTAGTTTTTGGCCTTCACCTCACCTGATGCTAAGTGACGATAAAGCCGAAAGTGTAAGTGCACTACACCCGAAAACCTCATCACTGAGGAACTGGCTATCTTACCTCTAAGTTCTAACTGCCGGAACACTCAATTTTTAAATTGTTGTTATGGCAGTCAGTCTTAGGTAAAATGGTGGTAGCTAACCAGGCGGACTTGAAATAAGCCCTACCACCAACCAAACCGAGTACAAATTGTACAGCTCGTGAAAAATAACGTTACCCAAATTTTAGTACCACATAACTTGCGCAGTAGCAATTTTAGGTACAAAAATGTTCAGTGCACAAGCCTCATTGTGGTTGGTCCAAGTTATACAGGGTCATTTTTGGACCCCTTTTCAAATTTTGTCAGGTCATTCTATAACAGCAGTACAATCAATTTGTGAATTTCCCCAAACTTTTCCCTACACAAATTGAAATTGTTGTCACTGTTTGCGCATCGCACGGTTGACCCGCGCGAACCCCCCTCCCGCCACCCGCCTTCCCCCGCGCGCGTCTCTTGCGTGAGGGTGAGCGTGCGCGCTTAAATTTTTTGGACATAAAAAGTGGCTGAAAACTTTGAATTTAAAAAGAAATAATTCATAATTATCTCACCAAAATTTTTTTTATTACTTCCTTGAACTCATATTTGATTTTGTAAAGAGGTCGCAAAATTACCCTGTATTGCACGAGCTGTACCCCCTCCTGGGAATCGAACCCGGGACCCCTGCATCTTACACGCGAACCACTAGACCTAGAGACGGTTTTTAAATCAAAACCGCCTCTGTGGTCTCTCCAAACTACGGCCTGCGGGCCAGCTCCGGCCCGCGAGCACCAACAATCCGGCCCGTGAAAGCAGGTCGGATTGTACCAACAATATTGTAATTTACAGTATGTTAGTACGATGAGCTAGCTAGATCCTGGCCCTTGGGACTTCGTGGAGGAGTTAGTCTGGCCCTTATGGTAAAACAAACTTTTTACCATAAGGGCCAGACTAACTCCTCGTTAAGAAGGTCTAAGAGGGTCTAGTGGTTCGCTCACGATAGATAGATATTGTGTGATCTTCAACGATTATTGAACTTTTATAAAAGAAACGCGAGCCCCCGCCGCCGCCCGCGATCCGCCCCGAGGTGCCGATCCCCGAGATCGCGCCCGCGCCCATGCCGCCGCCGCCGCCGCCGCCCATCATCACGCCCTCCAACGACCCGCCCGCGCCCAAGCCCAAGAAGGAGAAGAAGAACAGAAAGGTAACAACACTATCATATACGAATAAAAAAATGGGTCTTTTTTAATTGGTTAGCTATATTCGTATTTTGGTGAGCAGAAAAATATATTTGGTCAGACAAAACGGTTAGATGGGCCCCATCCTATGGATATGAATGAATAACTAACATTAATAATCAGCTAAAGATCTCACACGTGCAAGATAGTAACGCAAGTAAATGTTGCACTAAGTTAGTTTTCAAACCTCGTCTTTGTTATTGGATGTGTTGGTGGTTAGCGCCTGGCCCAGCGATTGCGGAGGTTAAGCAACTTTCGCAAGGGTCGGTCATGGGATGGGTGACCAAATGTACTATCTCGAGTTTCTCCGTGCTTCGGAAGGCACGTTAAGCCGTTGGTCCCGCTGTATTTGCAGTTCTTAACACCCACCAATCCGCATTGGGCCCGCGTGGTTAAGGCCCGTCCTCCTGGGAAGGAAGGCCTGTGCCCCAGCAGTGAGGACATTAAAAATGGCTGATGGACAATCTAAAAGAGAAGACCAAATTCCTAATACATTACACAGGTGGTGCGCACGGCGGGCGGGCAAGTGTGGGAGGACGTGACGCTGCTGGACTGGCCCGACGACGACTTCCGCATGTTCTGCGGCGACCTCGGCAACGACGTCACCGACGAGCTGCTCGTGAGTTGGCCTCTTACAGAATCGCGCCCAGCGGGTTTACCATCAGCTAATAATAAACCATACTGTAGCACCCCTCCGCCGCGCCGCGATACAGTACCAGCGGCACCGCAGTAGGTGGCAGTAGTCCCAGTTGTACGACAAGCGAAACAGCCTGTTCTAATGCATAGATTTCACTATGATGCTGTCTCTTAGGGTGGATTTAGTGCACGATTGACGGTGAGCGCGTACCGCCAGCGCTGACGGTGAGCGCTGACGCTCAGCGCCGCCGATCAAAGTTTGTGTTTAGTGTTACGCTGACGGTGAGCGCTGACGCTCAACGCCGCTGGTCAAAATTTGTGTGTTACAAAAATTTTTCGACTAATTTCTGTCCAAGCTTTATTTTTGCATCCCGATCTTTATACAAATTACTAGATAGATCCCACAATGGATGTCGCAGAAGCACTTCAGTAATAACTCGCTCTGTATCAATAGAACCGTTGCAACACATTTTTTCCCTTGCGAAAAACTTGTTGCAAAATTATCGTCGCAATTCTACGCACGCGTGTGCACTCGGTTGCTCCGTCGGCGTGGCTCTGCTGAACGCATGCTTAGGCTGGCCCCAGACATACCGGTTCCGTTTCTTTGCTTTGCTGTGCTACCTTGCTTAAAAGACCGCCGGCCAACTAGGGTAATTTTCAATCTATCGCATTTTGGGACTAGACCAAATTGGCAAGATAGCCATTATCTTGGTTTTATCAAATATCATCGCCTGGATTGCGAAGTAGGAAGCTTTTAGGAGATATGCCACCCTGAACATGGACTCCGATCGTTAAAAATAACTCGATCGCTTATTTATACAAGATGTTTGGTAAAGCCTTATAAAACTGAATATGGTAGATAGGGACCATAATAAAACTGAACAACTTTTACTATGGGACCAAATCTGAAATCGCGAAAAAAATGAACTGTTTTATACATTTTGATAATTTCGTTATTAATTTTTGTATAAAACAGCAGTTTTTTTTTAAAACGAAAACTAAAACTTCTCATCGCACCCCAGACGACGATATTTGATAACACCAAACTAATGGCTATCTTGCCAATGCACAGTGGACTGCGCGCCTTAGCAAGGCGGTCAGAATTGATTATTATGCAATTTCGTTTTTTTATATAATAGGAAATGTTTTTAAATTGTATGTCGTTTAGGATTAATGAATAAAATACATTCTAAAGTATTCTACAATTATAAAAAAATAAAAAAATGGAAATATTATGGATTATAATAAAATTAAGTCAACAGAATAAAGTAAAATTTAGTTAGTACTATCTAATAAATTTATAACATCAGCGGACAATATGATTTTTTATTGGGAGGCAACTTTCTTCTGTAGTGATCCGTGGATCTTAGTTCAGCGCAGAAGTCTGTTCATTAGGTCTGTGATTGTGGAAACCCGACACATTCTTCTTGTGTGGTTGAGCACAAACGTTGAAAAGGTAAAAAAGAAACAACAAGAAAATCACCATCTGAAAAAAATAATGTAAAAAATATTTTTTTTTTACTTTTTTGTAGCAATGCTACGTCTTGGCGTAAAAAGCGTTTAACAAGACAATCCGCAAATTTCCGCAAAAAGTTGTGTATAGCCACTAATCTTTAGACATCTAACTTATAAATACAGGAAACGTTATTGTTAAGTAAGATTCAGAACATAATTAAAAGTTAAAGAGAAAAATATATCGGAAGAAATTTTCACTAACATTTGGTCATGGCGTAGATCCATCGTTATTTATATATTTTACATATATATGTAGAAACGAATATAAATATTAAAGCAACGTACTTGATTCTTGAAGCTCCGTAACCAAAATAGTCATTCAAATTACTTAAATTTATGAAATTGACTACTAATTAGACCTCATATTATACATCTGACTTAACTGCACGTGCAAAAGTGAATTGTGTTCACTTTCGAGTATTATTATAGACATAAATTAAATTATTTTATGAAAAATATTTATAGCAAAACATGGTTCATTTATCGCTCAATAATATGACACTGTTAAATATAAAAAAATACTATACAAGTTTTTGTCAATTATGGCCTCTAGCGAGTCCACCGTGCAATGTGGTCAGGTCAAAATATGCGATAGATTGAAAATGAGCCTCTTGGCCGGCGGTCCATGGTAGAACAGCAAAGCAAAGAAACGAAACCGGTAGGTCTGGGGCCAGCCTTATACCGCCATAGCGCGTCAGCCGACCGACGTACGCCGGGAGCACGAGCACGACCGACGGTCCCCATCAGCGCGACGTAGCTGTACGCGCGTAGGTTATCATCGGCGTTGCACTGAAGCTGTTCATAGATTTTAATGAATATAGCGTTCGACCGACGTCGGCGCTGGCCATCGGTCGTGCACTAAATGGGCCATTACTCGCGCGATTTCGCCGATCGCTCGGATTCCCGTTCACATTTCCGAGTTCGGTCCGCTATTTGTGCTGTTCCGCGAGTGTTTGTGTCAGTCGTCAAAAATTATAAAGCGAATATTAGTGACCGACCGAAGTTTCGGTTTCGGCCAAAAAAACTAGTTTCGGCCACAGTTTCGGTTTCAGCTAAATATTGGCCGAAACTTTCGGCTCGGCTGAAACTCTATTTTCGTGATTGTCGCACGTCAAACGGCTACATCGGAGTTCGCCAGCCGGCGCGGTGTGAATCGGTGCGATCGTGTTGACAGGTTAGGGGACGTGCATTAATCACGTGATGTTTTTTTGGCCAATTTTTAACCCCCCCCCTCCCCCCTGGTGATACATGGTGAGGTTTTACGTTAACCCCCCCCCCCCCCCTCTAAATCACGTGTATTTTTTTGGTACAAAATAATCTCAACAATTTTCCGTACGAATATGTCGCGGTGGGCGGGGAAATCGTCCCGGTAACGGTGAGTCAACAATCACACACACACAGTTTCCGGTAAAAGTCACACGTTCAACGGAAAAAATTAATACACGTGATATCTCACTACACCCCCCCCGTCCCCCCTTGTGATACTTCGTGATTTTTTTAACTACCCCCCCCCCCCCCCTCCCCTTTCGAGGCTCACGTGATTAATGGACGACCCCTTATGTAGTTTGATATGGATACCGTCAGTTACTTGATTGATTTTAAATGTGAAAAAAGACCTATGATAATGAATAAAGGAGATCTAGATCTAGATACACACGCAACTGATCTGATCAACATTCGAAGGGCTTTAAGGATCAGAGTTCTCAGTTTCAAGATTTAGGCTGGCCCCAGACCTACCGGTTCCGTTTCTTTGCTTTGCTGTGCTACCTTGCTTGAAAGACCGCCGGCCAACCAGGGTAATTTTCAATCTATCGCATTTTGGGACTAGACCAAATTGGCAAGATAGCCATTAGCTTGGTTTTATCAAATATCATCGCCTGGATTGCGAAGTAGGAAGCTTTTAGGAGATATGCCACCCTGAACATGGACTCCGATAGTTAAAAATAACTCGATCGCTTATTTATACAAGATGTTTGGTAAAGACTTATAAAACTGAATATGGTAGTTAGGGACCATAATAAAACTGAACAACTTTTACTATGGGACCAAATCTGAAATCGCGAAAAAAAATTAACTGTTTCATACATTTTGATAATTTCGTTATTAATTTTTGTATAAAACAGCAGTTTTTTTTTTAAACGAAAACTAAAACTTCTCATCCCACCACTGACCACGATATTTGATAACACCAAACTAATGGCTATCTTGCCAATGTGGTCAGGTCAAAATATGCGATAGATTGAAAATGAGCCTCTTGGCCGGCGGTCCATGGTAGAACAGCAAAGCAAAGAAATGAAACCGGTAGGTCTGGGGCCAGCCTTAATTGCTTATCCAAACAGCTCTTGAAATGCTGATCAGAAACTAAGTTTCGGTTGAACCAGGGGCCGTACCGGCTAACGCATCGATTATCGAAAAGTCTGCCGAGTTTCAACTTAAAACAGAAAAATCAAAGTAAGGAATTTCGTCTCGTACTTTCTGTTGACGTAATTTGGAAGATATGGATGTTCGTGTGACATCATGAATTGGGTTTCGCCATTTTGGCCCAATTGGGGCTCGATTTATCTGTTTTAATTTGAAACCCGGCAGATTTTTCGATAATCGATTCGTTAGCCGGTACGGCCCCAGGGGGCTAATTGTCTAATTTCAAAATTTATCGCAATCGCTTTCTTTTGACAGATGGATGTGACACATTGCTGTATTTCTTTGGTAAGTTTTTATTTGTGTCAAAAATAAGCATCAATGTGTTACATACATACTGAAAGCGATTGCGATAGATTTTGAAATTAGACAATAGATAGGCTGGGCCGAAAGTTCGGTTTCCGTTTACGGCAAAGTCCGTTACAGTAATACCGGTACAGTAATACCACAGCAAGTATTGTTACCATTGAAAGTCAGGCGCAAGCAGTCAATAGGTCATTATATCGGGTCATTTTGAACTTACCATCCAAATTTTAAGGATGTGTCCAGTCCATGAAACTAAACAACTTTCTCTAAGAAACGTGTCAAATTTCGCGACAACATTTTGGTCATCCCATACTAAATTAATCACGTGATCTCTTCGATTTGTATGGATAGTCGATTTTTATTTTACATATTGTACCATGTGTTCCTTAAAGAAAGTTGTTCAGATTCATAGACTGGACACATCCTTAAAATTTGGATGGTGAGTTCAAAATGACCCGATATTTATTGTCAGTTAATTTATAAATGTCGTCAGCAACGAAAGTCACTTATTTATAACACTTTGTCATAGCAACTTTTTTGACAGGGGGTCTCACAGTTAGAAACATTAATAATAAAAATGCTACGAGAAAGTATTTTCGTTGCTGACCGTTCCAAACCTTAAGACTTGGATGTGTCGATTTTACAATTTCTAAACATTTTAAGGAGATTCTTAACTTTTATTTTGCTGCCAAGTCGGAAAGCGGGTATTATTGTTAATTCAATGTTTTCAATTTGTTACAGACGCGCACATTTAGCAAATACACTTCGTTCCAAAGATCGAAGGTGATACGCGACAAACGGACCAATAAGAGCAAAGGATTCGGCTTCGTCAGCTTCAAGGACCCTGGCGATTTCATCAAAGCTATGAAGGAAATGGATGGTAAGTATTTTTTATCTATAATGCGGTTAATTTAAAAATATATCATGGCAACAGCGTCGCTTAACCACCCCTAATGCAGGCCACACACCATCCAATCGATCGTCCAATCGGCATGAAACTACCGATTAGGCTTGTTGAAAAAGTATCGATACATCGATATATCGATATTTTTTGTGCGATATATCGATATTTTTAGCCGATTTATTTTGATCCGATATATCGATACATCGATATAAAATAACCAATATCGAAAATGGTATCAAAAACGATATATTTATTAGCATTACATCACTCAAAAATCGACTGGAGGCCTTTGTAGGGGCATATTTACTTCCAATTTTCCCATTTATTTAAATTATATTTAAAAATGGTTGAATACTAATAATAATAACTATGGAAGTTGGATACTAAATGAATTAAGGATTGAAGGAAATCAAAATACTTCAGTATGTTGGAAGAAAACGTGATATTCACGAAAAGTAAAAAAACTATTAAGATTTCTGAACTAAACACATGATTATTTTAAAACTGCAAATGTTCTCTGAAAATTTGACCGATATATCGATATTTTTTTCGCGATATATCGAGGCCGATATTGATATTTTTATAAATATCGATGTATCGATATATCGATATTTTTTACCACTTTCGACATCCCTACTACCGATTGGATCCAATCTGCAGCTCGACCATACACACCACACACGATCAATTCTAACTGTCCAATCGGCAGTGGCGATCGATCGTATGATTTTCTTAACCGACTTCAAAAAAAGAAGGAGGTTCTTATAATTCGATTGTATATAATAAATGTTTCATCATTGTTATTTTAATTTGAAAGTTGTTTTTGTTTTTATTTTTAGGTTTTTGAAAGAGATTTTTATTTTTTTAAAGCTTATTTATTTTCAGCTTTTTGGTGGTAGCTATGCGTATAATATTTTTTAACTCTATTTATTTTCAAAATGCTAATGTCATTACTCAACTCAATTTCCATATTCACGCTGTCTATCCATTTTCCAACAAAAAATCATATAATGCGGTTCATAAATAAAGTCATCAAGGTAGTTAATCATAGTATTTTCAGGATTACTTGAATTGAGAACTGCTGAACCGATTATAAAATAAAAAGAAAAAATGTCACAAGAAAATTCTTTGAAATAAAAAAAAAAAATCATCAAAATCGGTCTATACATATCGAAGATACGCGCGAACAATGATAAAAAATATATATACAATCCAAAAGAGAACCTCCTTCTTTTTTGAAGTCGGTTAAAATACCAAAACCTTCTCCTTAATGTAACAAATGCTTTTCTGGTAAGCGCATCAAAATCGGTTCAGCTAAACTTGAGATAATCGCGGACAAACATACATATACAGGTCAAACTGAGAACTTCCTTTTTTTGAAGTCGGTTAAAATACTAAAACCTTCTCCTAAATTCTACAAATACTTTTCAGAAAACCGCATTAAAATCGGTTCAGCCAAACGTGAGATAATCGCGGATACAGGTAAAACAGAGAACCTACCTTTTTTGAAATCGGTTAAAAGAAAAAAGAAAGAAAAAATAATCATCAAAATCAGTCTATAAATATCGAAGATACGCGCGAACAATGATAAAACAATTAAATACAATCGAATAAAGAACCTCCTTTTTTGAAGTCGGTTAAGAAAATCATAAGATCGATTGCCCACTGCCACACACCGTCCAATCGGCATGATCCAATCGGCATGATCCAGCCATTTTGATTTTTCCGTCAGTTCGATCGTCCAACCGATCCACGGCCACACACGGTCAGTTTGGTTGGATCCAATCGGTAGTTTCATGCCGATTGGACGATCGATTGGATGGTGTGTGGCCTGCATAAGGTTAAAATCGCTTGCTCGCCGCCGCGCCGCGCCGCCGTCACAACATACGTTTAGTTCGTGCAGGGGCGATACGCGCGCGCACCAATTTTGTGTGAACTAACTGATTAAGCGACGCTGTTGTCCATAGTACAACAGAAGTGACTAACTTCAGAGCGCTTGCGGTACAAAACGACATATTTTAATCTGCACAATTTTTCTTTGCAATACATTCTCGAGTGAAGTTGCAGCAGATCGCTGTCTATTGTCAATTTAATCACATTGTGCAACGAGTTAGCGCTTTGCGGCATCTGAGACGGCTATCTCACTTACACTTTTGATCTTTTTTAACGATATTAAAAAGTGTACAGTCGCGATTCAGCACTTCACTGAATTATAATGTAAAAATATCATAATTTTAGTTCGCATTCAATCGCCCCGATGTTTAGGTACTCTATAAAACGTCGGGGCAATTAAAATATCAATATCAATCAAATTAAATTTGTATTTTCATCAAAACTTTTTTCAACACACTTACTCGTAAAGTGAGCCCTAATACATCGCTTTTAGGGCCATAAGCTGACCTATAACAAACGCGTGCAATAATATTAAAAACACTAGTTGGTTATAGAATTATCCCTACAAAGTTGAATAGGTACCTTACTGCAAGTTATATACGAGTAAACAGAGCATGCTCAATTTAACCGGGTAATACAGTTATTTTTTTAGTAACAACAAAGAGGTTTTATGCCGCTGAAAATTCATAAACATTTTTGGAATAAATAAATATTATTATGAAATTATTCATAATTCATAATATTTTGTTATAAAATATTAAAATATTTGCATTTTATCACTTAAAATTATATTTTGGGGTAGGCTGTATGCTCACTAACCCTGTTGTTAGCAAAATATTCTTGCATTGGGCGTGTGAAAAAAACGAAAAAAATCTACGCGACTTTTCCCATCATAATAAATCATATATTGTTTTTGTCGTATTGGTTGCTGTGTGTTACTTTGTTTTTTACTCGCAAGTGTGTTAAAAAACGTCGTATGAAACTCGTGAGCTCTTGCTTATTGCACACTCGGCTGAGTTACGCCCTCGCCTACGGCTCGGGCTGCAACCCAGAGCCTTGTGTGCAATGAGCAACCTAAGCTAACTTGTCTCATATCATAATGTACTATTATCAATTAAACATTGTATCAAGTCATACAGTCATTTTTGATAATGTTTTCAATACATTATAAGTCATTAAATTATAATTTTCAGGTCGATATGTAGGGAGCCGTCCTATCAAATTAAGGAAAAGTACGTGGAAAAATAGAGCTTTAGATGTCGTTCGCAAGAAGGAGAAAGAAAAGGCAGCCTTGCTCTCTCTATTGATGTCTAACAATAAAAGCTAATAGATAGAAAGATTTTGAAAATTGGCGCCACGAAGTAAGTATTACGGAAATTCGCTAACTTGTGTATTATATATTTTTTTGCTATTAGTTAGCATAGACTGTCTTAGTTCTTGGGTCGTGGCGCGAACTGTACTCGATACTTTTAGTTTTATAAATAATACTTGCATAGTGTTGCCAGGTATTTTTTTTAAATACCTACCAATTTAGTAGTAAAATTGTGAATTTTAGGAAAATGTTAATATAAGTTAATTACTTTCGTTCATGAATTTTATAAATCAGTAAGAAATAAATTACGTGGCAATAGTAGTAATTATTTGTATAACCAATATAGTTTTCCCATTGAATGTACGTATTTATTACAAGATCACAATTCACAACATAACCTTCGTGTAAAATATTTAAATGTAAAATAAAAATTCCTTATGTTAAAAAAATATTTTTTTTTTATTTCCCAGTTTATTGAATCACTATTATTTTCACTTGCAAATGCGTATGAGTAATAGAAACAAAAAAGTCATAGTAAAATAATTTAATATTTTTCATAAATTCTTTGGCTTATCTTCATCCAATTTATTTATTCTAATATTCTTAACTACTTAAATTAAAAACCCTTACAATAATATTACACATTTCGTATCTTATTAAATACAATTGCTCATAATAATATACTTATTTGTAACAACACAGTCATCATCGTTACATATTTGGAGACGTTTAGTCGCATAATGCCTAATTCGCGAAATGGCACCCGAGTCTAGAAGAAAACGCAAATGGACTAATTCTTAAAAAGACTAATTCGCGATATGGCTAATTCTGAAAAAGACTAATTCTTGATAAGGGTAATTCTTAAAAAGACTGGGGCCCTATTTTTGAATCGCTCGGCTGGCGTCAAGCGCTCGTTTCTACTGATTTTCGTTCGACATCTCATACATTTGATTTGATTTGTCGAACGAAAATCAGTAGAAACGAGCGCTCGATGCCAGTCGAGCGATTCAAAAATAGGGTCCCTGATTCGCGAAATGGCTTATTCTCAAATCGACTAATTCGCAAAATGGCCAACTTTTACCAATGCATGACAGCACAAACAAAACATTTTACTATGTTAATGGATATTATTATATTCATAAATGAAATGCCAACAAAAACTGCTTTTTATTTACATTTAAAATAAAATAATCAGTTTTTATTTTGTTTCTTTTGGGTTTTAAAATAAAATTTGTTTACATTTCATTTATAAAAATTATATCCTTATACCATGGGGTCTCATCGGGAACAACAGATGTGGCTTAGTTAGCAGGTACCGCCATCTAGTGGCATATTTAAACTAATGTTAGAATTAGTTTAAATTTACCTCACTAGATGGTGGTACCGGCTTCGATTTGTTTTTGTAATATTCAAATAGATTAAAAATAGTCATGAAACTTTCAAATTGTTTCTTAAAAAAATCACCAAATTCAAAATTTGTAAAGAAGCAGTAAAATTAATGAGTTTTTAATAAATTTCAATAAAAATTGAGTGACACCTATCGGCAATAATTTGTACTAATAAGATTGTTCTGCTTTTTGCGTTGAAAATTTGGTAAATTTTGTTGCTATTTGTGCTAAGCATGCTGCGACGACAGCGGCGCCATCTAGCATGCTACAAGAAAAACATTTTTAATCGCCCCGATAGTCGCCTTACGACGGCCATTTCTTTAGTATGGGATGAGGTATCTGTCTGTACTATAGTATTATGTAATCTGTGCTTATACATAATAAAATGTTTTGCTTGTGCTGTTATGCGTTGGTAAAAGATGGCCATTTTGCGAATTAGTCCTTTTGAAAATTAGCCATTTCGCGAATAGGTCTTTTCAAGAATTACCCATTTCACGAATTAGTTCTTTTCAGAATTAGTCTTTTTAAGAATAAGTCCATTCGTGAATTAGTCCTTTCCAGACTCGGGTGCCATTTCGCGAATTAGGCATTATGCGACTAAATGTTTGGAGACAGCCTTAACGCCCATATTTGACTGCCCCTAACTGACGCTGTGTCAGTATTAAGGTCTCTACCCACTACACTGTACCATACCATGACTGTGCTAGGAACGTATCAGGCAAAAAATACTTTGTAATGAAAAATATGACACTATTCCGTCACCGGCATGCACTTGTCAGTCTAGTACGGTCATGGTATGGTATGTTGTAGTAGGCGGGCAGACCTTTAGCTGTAAATCAATTTATGATAGTTGAGTGATTTTATACACTACAGCAGTTGTTCTTTATGGTAGTCGATCTATCTGGTCTAGTGTTTTTTCTTTAGTTTATAACAATGTTTCGAATTGGTTCAGAAGGATATTGTAGGATTTTTACCCACCACATTTTGGCGCAGCGGATAGGCTTTAATTTCCTTTGTCACACTTTTATTTTAGGGAAATGCACTTTAGCGGGCCGATAAACTCTAGTCCTGTCTCCTTAGCATATGACGATATACAGAGTGGATTTAGTGGTTTAAGTGGACTGGAGGGGAAGTACTCCGAGATAAGAGTTTTCGCTGAAAGGTACCTTTATTTTTAAAAAGAAGCAAAACTGCCTTAGAGATTTTTTTAATACTCTTGCTGCAGACGGGAATCGAACCGACACTAAGTAAAAAATGTCACCCTGTATTTTTCTGGTACCCAGCGATAGAGTTTGGTCAACGAAAGATGAGTCTCGGTTGGAAATGGAATTAATTTAGCGCCTTTTTTTAAGATTCAGTTTCCAATAACTTAACCTCTAAACGTTAATTTAACAGGGAAAGTGGCGCCTCCATTTCCGGTTTATCTTTCGTTGACCAGACTCTAGGATCGATAATAAGAATAGTAGTAGCTATATGAAAAGATTACAAATGGACTAATATTGTTTTTTTTTGAGCTTATAGATTGTATGTTTTGTAGTTAGTTGGCCGTCTAGTCTCGACATAAGACGAGCCCGGCTTTGTAGAATAGGTATTGCCTGAAAAAATGATGATGTCTGCTCTCTTAGTGTTCCATTTTTTACTCGCTAACAACCATTAGGGCAGGTAAACACTAGAGGAGGAATTGTTCAGTTCAGTGTCGTTATAAGGCGAGCTAGTTCTGCCCCTATACGCGCGCAGCCTGAGCGGGCGCGGGCGGTTGCGCGGCGGTTCTGTAGTGGCGGCGGCCGCGTACTGCGCGTCCAGGCAACAGCGGTCGTCTTATAACCACCCCAATTTAGTATCGATACACTAGAATAAATGTTCAGTGTCGTCTAAAACTAGCCTGGATTTGGGCGGAATGGTAGTAACGATATGATGTGATTAAAAATGGGAGAATATTGGTCTGTTTTGTGAGCTTAGTTCATAGATTGCTAGTAAGTATAGGTAGGTATACTAGAATAAACTAAATATTCTAATTAATGTTTAGTTTAGCTATAAGACTTTGTAGAATAGGTAGGTGCCTGCATGTCCGCTCCTTCTATTATTAACCGACACCCCCGGTTGGGTGGTTGTTTTTCGTTCTTTACTCGCTTTCCGTTCTTTACTCGCTGACAATCACTAGGACTGGTAGACCGTAGGTAGGTAGTAGGTAGGCACTAAAGGAATTGTTCAGTGTCGTTATAAGGCGAGTTAGTTCTGCCCCTATACGCGCGCAGCCTGAGCGGGCGCGGGCGGTTGCGCGGCGGTTCTGTAGTGGCGGCGGCCGCGTACTGCGCGTCCAGGCAGCAACGGTCGTCCCCCTCTAGCATTCCGGATGTGGAGGGGCAGAAGGGGGTGGAGAAGTCTTCCACGCAGTATGCACCGAAAGCGCTGTTGGAATAATAGTTCATGGTATTTATCTATGACAAAACTACAGATCATATTAATTTTGGGTCTAGCTAAAGTCAACAGCAAAAAAATACCATTATGGGGAAGTTAGTCTGAGTATTTAAACTATGGCATCAACTCTCTACTTTGCAATCATTCTTATTACACGACTGCCCAAAGCAAAAAGAGTGTATATGTGTTCAGGGTTCATGTATGTTTGTGGGTATGTGAGTTTCTTTATTCCACCATAACTTCTAAATGCCTGAACTGATTTGGATAAATGGGGTATCGTTAGAATCCTTACAGCATCCCGAGTGACACTGGCTATATATTTTTTTTGGAAAATTCAATATTGCGACTGTACGACGCCATTTTAAAATGTGAAAAAAAAATTTTTTCTTCCATTATTACAATATGGGTATCAAATGAAAGGACTTGATGAGCACATTCCAAAACTATATAATATGTCACTAAAATGTGTGAAATAAAAATAAATAAATTAAAAGAATATTAAAAACACGACTGCCCTGCCAAAAACGAACTAAAAAGTTAAACAACAAGTGTCATTGCAGTCGGGGGACCACTTTGATCAAAAATTGTTCCATAATAAGGTCCCCCGACTGCAATGACACTTGTTGTTTAACTTTTTAGTTCGTTTTTGGCAGGGCAGTCGTGTTTTTAATATTTTTTTAATTTATTTATTTTCGCCTTTTTATGTTACTTTTACTTATGTTGAAAAATCTTAAATATAAGGTGGTACCAAATGTTCTGATGATACTTAAACAGGTGATAGTGTTGCTTAAACTGAATAACTTTCTCCAAGGAACATAGGTCGAAAAACGAAAAAAAATTTTCATACTCCCATACAAAATGTACTGGTCAGCTGATCAACTTACTATGGAAAGGCGAAAAAAAAATTCGTTTTTCGACCTATGTTCTATGGAGAAAGTTGTTCAGTTTAAGCAACACTATCACCTGTTTAAGTATCATTAGATAATTTGGTACCACCTTATATAGCTAGAGGTCGCGACGTAAAATTACATGATCTATCTCAATAGTCTACGAATGGCTCAAAAGGGGGTGTAGAGTGCGAGAACGGAAGCGGGCAACCGATTTCTTCAGAAACTGGTTTAGGGTGCTTATGGAGTGAACATACTAAAGGTCCCCTCTAGTAGGTGAGCCGGAGTTGTAATAACAAAATGAGCTATTATTTCGGTAGAAGAACACTTTTGTCTGCGATGCACCGTTTTGGAGATATTTAAACCTTAAAACTTTTCGTCGCGACCTCTCTAACTAAGTATAAGAAATATTGTATCTTCTGGCTGATGATGAACTGTGATAGAATTATACTGACATTATAATATCAATTCTACCACGTATTACCCAGCAAGACTAAAGCTGCATTACCATCAGTCATTTTTTATGTCCCCACTGCTGGGGCACTTCCCCTTCCTTATGGGTGGATAAGGAGGATGGGCCATAACCCACCACGCGGGCCCAATGCGGATTAGTTAACGACTGCAAATGCAGCTGGGACCAACGACTTAACGTGCCTTCCAAAGCACGGAGGAACTCGAATTAATACATTTTTGGTCACTCATCCCATGACATGACCGACACTTGCGAAAGTTGCTAACTTTTCTGCGCCTGTCGCATTGTATAAAAAAAGAGAACTAAAATGCAGTCTTTCACGAAAAACTCGATAATTTCGCAGAGTCCGTTACGCCAGCAGGAAAGATGCTCCTAGAGGGAAGCGAGTTTGATGAATAATTTGTGCGCAATTCGGTGTAAATGTGCGCCAAATAAAAACTTTGTGGGCCTTATACTTTTGGAATAAAACGGGAAAAACGGATTCTGCTGGGGTAACGGTGCTCCAGCAGGAAGAATCTAAACTAATGATCGGAGAGAAATAAAAGATATATGTGCGGGTAGCTTGATACTAGCAGGAAATGTGCGCCAAATATAAAATTTGTGGGCCTTATACATACATACATACATACATACACTCACGCCTGTTTCCCATGGGGGTAGGCAGAGACTATGGATCGCCACCTGCTACGATCCTTGCACACTTCTTTCGCTTCATTCATATCCATCAATCTTTTCATACATGCCCTGCGGTTTTTAACCGACTTCAAAAAAAAAGGAGGTTCTCAGTTTGACCTGTATGTATGTATGTTTGTCCGCGATTATCTCGCGTTTGGCCGAACCGATTTTGATGCGGTTTTCAGAAAAGTATTTCTTACATTTAGGAGAAGGTTTTGGTATTTTAACCGACTTCAAAAAAGGAGGTTCTCAGTTTGACCGGTATGTATGTATGTTTGTCCGCGATTATCTCGCGTTGAACTGAACCGACTTTGTTGCGGCTTTCAGAAAAGTATTTGTTACATTTAGGAGAAGGTTTTGGTATTTTAACCGACTTCAAAAAGGAGGTTCTCAGTTTGACCAGTATCTTAATATCTATAAAATCGTAAACTGAATGACTGATCTATCAACGCACAGCCCAAACCACTGGACCTAGAAACTTGAAATTTTGCACACAGATACCTTATACAGTGTAGGCATCCACTAAGGAAGGATTTTTGAAAATTCTATCCCTAAGGGGATGAAATAAGGGATGAAAGTTTGTATGAAAGTCCCTCAGTTTTGAAGCTAGGATCATCAAATTTTGTGTTTAGGCTGATGATTGAAAATTAATAAATACGGGTCTCGGCGTTTTTCAAAATTCTACCCCCGAAGGGGTCAAAAGGGGGATGAAGTTGTGAATTGAAGAAAATCCTTTATTTTCGGAGTAAAAATTGCTAAATATATAATTTAGGCTTATGGATGGGAATCTAACGCAACGTATATTGTTATTGTTAGTATTTCAACCCCTACGGAGATGAAATGGGGGTAAAAAGGGGTAAAAAAACCTAAAAATAGACATGGATGTCGTTATTAGGGTTTTCTGGGATGACGATTGCAAAAATGACATTTATTTTGAACTCTAACACGGACAACACGGTGGACATGATTTAATCCCTCAGGGGGTGAAAACGTGGTTCAAATTTTGTATGGAAAAATAATATTAAATGGACATTACAACTTTAAACTTCGAAGGAGCACGTCTAAAAATAAATAAGCAAACATATATTTTGTGATTTTAAAAACCAACCCCTTAGGGGTGGATGGGGTGAGTAAACCTAAAAATAGATATGGATGTCGTTTTTGGCGTTTTCTGGGATGACGATTGCAAAACTGACATTTATTTTGAAGTCCAACACGGTGGACATGATTTAACCCCTCAAGGGGTGAAAATGGGGTTCAAATTTTGTATGGAAAAAAATATTAAATGGACATTACAACTTTAAACTTCGAAAGAGCACATTTAAAAATAAATAAACTAACATATATTTTGTGATTTTGAAAATCAACCCCTTAGGGGGTAAATAGGGGTGAGTAAACATAAAAATCGATGTAGATGTCGTTCTTGAGGTTTTATGGGATGGTGATTGCGAAAATGAGATTTATTTTGAAGTCTGACAAGGTGGACATGATTTAACCCCTATATAAATATAAATAAATAAATAAATGGGGTTCCAATTTTGTTTGGAAATATAGTATAAAATAGACATTACAACTTTGAACTTCGTAGGAGCACATCTAAAAATAAATAGGCAAACATATATTTTGTGATTTTGAAAATCAACCCCTTAGGGGGTAAATGGGTGAGTAAACATAAAAATCAATATGGATGTCGTTCTTGAGATTTTATGTGATGGTGATTGCGAAAATGAGATTTATTTAGAGCTCCAACACGGTCGACATGATTTAACCCCTAAAGGGGTGAAAATGAGGTTCAAATGTATGGAAAAAGAATATAAAATAGACATTACAACTTTAAAATTCGTAGGAGCATGTCTTAAAATAAATAGGCAAACACATATTTTGTTATTTTGAAAATCATCCCTAAGGGTGTGAATGGGGTAAGTAAACATGAAAATCGATGTGGATGTCGTTCTTGAGGTTTCATGAGATGGTGATTGCGAAAATGACATTTATTTTGAAGTCCAACACGGTGGACATGACACATCATGAACCTGGACCTGGACATGCACATCCAGGGAACGGGAACGGGCAAGGGCACGGGCACGGGAACGGAACGGAACGGAACGAAACGGAACGGACGGAACGGAACGGAACGGAACGCAACGGAACGGGACGGAACGGAATGGAACAGAACGGAACGGAGACGGAACGGGAAGGGATCGCGAATGAAACGGGAACGGAATGGGAACTGGAACGGAACGGGAATGAAACGGGAACGGAACGGGAATCGAATGGGAAAGAGAAAGGGACAGGAACGGGACGGGAACGGTACCGGGAAAAGGAACGGAAGGAGTACGGTATGGGAACGGGACGCGAACGGGAACGGTATGGGACGTAACGGAACGGAAACGGAACGGGAACGTATCGGGAAGGAAACGGGAACGAAACAGGAACGGAACGGCAACGGTAAAGGAACGTCACAGGAACGGGACGGGAACGGAGGGGGAAGGAACGGGAACGGAACAGGACGAGAACGGGATGCGAACGGGAACGGGATGGGAACGGAAGTGGGAACGGAAGGGGTACGGGACGGGAACGGGACGGAACGGGAACGGGAACGGAATGGGAACGGGAACGGAAGGGGTACGGGACGGGAACGGAACGGGACGGAATGGGAACGGAACGGGAATGGAATGGGAACGGGAATGGAACGGGAACGGAACGGGACGAGAACGGTACGGGAACGGGAACGAGAACGGGACGGGAACGGGAATGGCAACGGAAGGGGTACGGGAACGGGACAGGAAAGGGACGGGAACGGACGGGAACAGAACGGGAACGGGAACCGGAACCGGAACGGGAAACGTAAAAATGACTGGTCAGATCCTGGTTGAAGGTTCTCTTAGGATTTTCTCTAGCGGTTTGGGCTATGCGTTGATATGTCAGTCAGTTTCTTCTTTTATATATTAAGACTAGCTTCCGCCCGCGACTTCGTCCGCGTGGATATTAGAGAAAATCCTTAGGGAACCATTAAACAGGATAAAATTGTATTCCAGGTGCATACAACGTGTTACAAAATAACCACTAATCCCGAATATGGTAGATAGGGACCATCAAACTTAACAACTTTTGTTATGAGACAAACTTTGAAATCGCGAAATAAAAAGCAGTTTCATAACTTTGATACAAAAATTCATAACGAAAATATCAAAATGTATGAAACAGCTGTTTTTTTTTCGCGATTTCAGACTTCATAATAGAAATAATGCATTATGTCTTTCAGCGTAGGTATGAGATTTACTTGAAACTTGATATTAGTGCTCTTCTTCACAATTTATGGTATACGTAATTCAGCGTTTTACAAAGTTCATCTCTTAAGGGGTGAAATGGGATGTAAGTTTGTTTGGGAACATAGGCTGCTTTTGACAACTATAACCGATTACCACGCGGACGAAGTGCCACAAAAAAACCATAGGTAAACAAGTGCTACTGCCACGCGTACGAAGTCGCGGGCAGCAGCTAGTGTATGTATATTTGTCCGCGATTATCTCGCGTTCGGCTGAACCGATTTTATTGCGGTTTTCAGAAAAGTATTTATTAGATTTAAGAGGGCATTCGCATTTTACATACGTAAATCAAGAACTTGGGAGTTTTTGAAGCGATTTTGGTCACATAATTTATTGTTTTAGCTTCTTTTGACTTCAACCATCTTAATTATCATATATTTTTATTGAAACTCTATTAACCAAAATTCGTTCCAATTGGATAATTGACTACGTAAACAGTGGGTTTCGAAAGCGTGATTTCCAGAAGACGGGCGAAGGCTCATCTTTGAAGTAATGTTACACCAATAATTATTACTAGGCAAGAAAATAATAAGTATTCGTTCGAAGGGGCATATCCTGAAATTGAACTTGTATTAAGAAAATTTCGAATTTTAGTTCATTAACATGTATTTTTATCACATCTAAGAAAGTAAAAAATCGAGAAAATGACTACAAGAAAACACGTTATATCTCATAATCTAGAAGTTATTTGGCAACATAAATATTTTTCTACGTAAGAATAAAGATTGTACTATAAATATGTAAAAATAAAAAAAATATCCGTCATCAATCTTTTATGAAATTAATTTTCAAAGTAAGTATAAAATCGGGCGCATCAAGCGTTTCAAGTTAGTCGCGCTCTGGCCATAGATTAATATTGTATACTGGTTATAGATGGCTCTCTCACTCATTTTTTTGTATCCAACCGGATACCAGCATACAGCGCCATCTTTTTTACACGAAGTGAACTACGTCGCTATAGGTATACGTAGGTAGGTACCTACCTACCTACCTATTCAATATTTTAATAAAAATTAGTTGGCAAAGTTATCTGATGTTTATTGTACAAAAAATTACAAACTGTTAAGAGCTTGTAATTTACTGTACAATAAACACCAGATAACTTTGCCAAAGAGTTATCTAGGTTGGTAAAAAAATGAAAAACATCCTAATATACTAAAAAAGATTTTTATTTCTTTTTATAAATAATTATATCTATTATGCTAAGTATAAATTACAGGTGTATACACACTATAGACACATAGGTAATGCAGTACAAGTAAGTAAGTAGTAAACATCACAAAAATAACAATCAAAATGAGTTACATTATTTACCCGTTGCTCAAAAAATACTTCCAGTAACTGCTGCGCATGCCTCCAACTGTTTTTCAAGAGTGATAGCATTGTGACGAGGAGTGGCAAGTGTAGTAACATCTGAAACAAAGAGTTGTGATTTTACTTCACTTACAGATTAACATTAAATAAAATATACAATAAACTAATATTATATTTTAGCAATAAGTTTGTTTCAAAAAGGTTAGGTAGGTACCTTTATTGCTTTGTGTTTTTGTTTAAACAAAGGTAAATAAATGGTACGAATGTCGCAGAAAAGGTTTAAATATTAATGCATTTTTTATTACCATGAGGTTATGTTAGGTACTTTGAAATGTTTATGTTTTAGAGAAAACTAAGATAGCCAAAATGTATTATTTTATTTACCTTGCTTGTGGCACACACTGCAAACAATCAGGAACAACATAATATATTGTAAATAGGCGCCGTAGGTACTTGTTTGTACCAAGAACTGAGAACATTGTTGATGTAGTTCGTTAACACTTCACATAGTCTTTTCTCGAAATAATGTTTATAAAAACAGCCGCAAATAGCACTCGACGATGATTAGTAGGAAATGAAGCACAATTCAACGAATATTAATGAAGAAATGACTATTAATTATTATGACTTTAAAAAGTGAAAATTTTCCAAACAAAACACGCACTAGATTCGAGTTCACACAATAAGGTCCGACCGAGTTCTCGGTCTCGTCTCGACCAAAATTAACTCTCGGTCTTGGGTCTCGTTCTCGGCCAAAATGGTACCTACAAATCTGTGTACAGTGCGGTCCAGTGCGTCAATATAAGTTTGCGTGTGGTAGGAAAAGATTTTTTTCTTTAAAATTGTTACGCCTTATTTTTATTATATTTTAGAAGAGGGGACGCCAGCGAAGCCGGGCGGGTGATCAGTCACCTTATTGTTACGCCTTATTAACAGGGGTTAGTTTCCAATAACACTTTCATTTATTAGGGTAAGTAGTGCCACCATTGCGACGTCAACTTCGACTCTAGTAAAATCGTTAAAAATTAGCAGTTAGCTAATATAAAAAAAAAAAGATTACTCGGATAGTTATTTTTTTTTCACATTTGGAAGAGGTGAATCGAACTTATATTCGAGAATTTCAGCACTTATTTTTGATGCAAATGTATAGGTATACGATACGACCGACACGGCACATCAGACGTATCAAACATGTTGATCTTGAGACCGTCTTTATTTACTACGTAGTTTTGCAATAAAACTGTATTAATTGATAAGTAATTAATTTTAAAATTACTTGATCAATTTAGGACCCCTTGCGAAAAATAAATACGGTGTAAGGGAAGAATTATCAATGTCTTTTTCATAATTCACAGTTAACAGATACTTTTTTATCCTAAATTCCTAGGTGCGGGGTGGGGTAAGGTAATTGATTTTGGGGCGGAGTAGAGAGTGTCCTATCTATACGGTAGTACTTATATCTATTCTGTGGTGGTGTGCAAGATGTGTTAGGGTGGCTACTCACTTAGGTTCGCGAACATTCGCGCTCCGCAAACCTGGGGCCTCACTATGAGCTGTTATAGCAGGACTTATATTGAACTGTCTTACTTTTTCGTACTAAGACCTCAAAGGTTAGTATGAAAGCAGGCATTAAGTTTGAACTGAACGGTTTCTTATTTGCTGATGGTAAGCCCCCTGGAAGTGTGCGCCATAATAGCAAACATTTTATTTTCACTTTGGCTTTAGTGTGTATGTGTGTAAACCAGGTTCACATACGTGTTCGCACACGTATACACTATGGCGCACTGTTTCAGCACAGGATAAACACATATTTTGGTGCAGGTTCGCGGAGCGCGGAGGTTCGCGAACCTTAGTAAAGAAGTGACAACTTCGATTTGTTTGTAGTAAAGTTAGAACAAAAAAAAATCAAAATTTATATTACTGCTATTATAGAAAGACATGACAAAATTTGACAAAGGGTCCAAAAATGACCCTGTTTAATTATTTTTTTATAGATAACCTTCACTTAACAAATTTTGAATATTGATTACGTACAAACAATATAATTTCTAGTATGTTTTGTTGATTTCATCAATAAAAATAAAGGAAAAACACTTTATTTTATTCAGTTAACGTGTTTTTCATCAGTTTCTGCCAGATTGTTATAAGATTTCAATAATGTTCATAATCTCGTTCTCAGTCTCAGTCTCGTTCTCGGTTCTCTGCAGAAAAGTGGTTTCGGTCGGACCTTAGTTCATTTGACAGTCCAACATTGCCACATGTGAAAAAAATATTAAATAACATTATTTAATAATTAACTAAAGTGGTAACACTGATACGGTGCAGCAGAGTTGCCTTACGTTCAAAATAGATGGCGCTGTATTTTTTGAACCCTATAGAAATGTACTAGGATTCCCTACTATTCCCTACCATGGCGCTGGCGCTCTTCGAGGCAAGACCTTTGTCGGTTGACTTCCCGCCGCCGCACAAGTGCCACGCGTAATAATATTTCTATAAAATAAGTATAGTGCGACCAAATTTGGAACATTGATGTTGATCCGTAAGTAATTTTGTTTGTTTGTGAATCTGAATGGACTAAAATTAAAACTGTACTTAACATTAATTATAACCATTTTCTCTACAAACTTATTTTTGTTTTCCTTACAGAACATGGGTAGAAAAGAAAAAAAATATTATGGATCAAAAAAGTCAAGAAAAAGTAATAAAAATAATTTGCAGAAAGCAAGAGAAGCTGCGTTAGTACCTATTTAATTTTTAACAGGGTTAGATAAATGGCAAATCCACTAGCGGACACTTCTCTTCTTCTTCTTCTAAACAATACGGGTGGATTCTCTCTCACGGCAACTCGACGTTTATTGCGCCTATTTTTCGATCGGAGTGTGTGCGGCCGGATTACTCCAGCAAGCCCAGCTCATCCAGGAACGCCTATGTTAACCGTTAGCGACGAGAGCGGCAACGATTGCGGGGCGGCGAGCGGCAAACAACAAAAACGTGTACGAAGTATGCCACACCCACAGCACAAACAGCACAAAATCCCTATTTTGTGGCCACAGCCACCGCGGGCGGGCTGCGTCAAAATGGAGTCATAACATTTAGCTACTTAGTACTTATCTACTGATAAATTAGGTATTTGACGAAATCGTCTAATACCTAATTTATAATTAGTAAGGAACGCCTACTACCAGAAAATTGGTGTTTTATTTAAAACACCAATTTCCTGGTAGTAGGGGTGAGTTGGTACCTATTTATTGCTTAGTTGAATACGTGAGTAGGTATTTATTGCTATGGGTTTATACACTTACCTACACGATCAGTAAATATCACGGATTTTGGTAAATACTGACGGACCATAGTATAAATACTGTACCCGTAGGATGAACAGCTATCGGAATTTGAGTAATTTTATTGTAATGTATGGGAAATTTGTAAAGCGCCGGCGTCTAGCGCCGATAATTCTATTCAGTCAGTCATCACGTTTGATGTTGTCCAAAAAGCCGCCGTGTTGGCGTGACGAATAGCGACTCGGGAATAGTGTAAGGGTTGTCACGCGTTGATTTAGTATTTTTTATTTATAAATTCCTAATTACAGATTTAGTAGTTATTTAATCTAGAACTTACTGATTTAGGTGTCATAGACCGTGGCCCGGCCACGGTGCCAAAAAATGCTGTGGTTATGTCAGTGTACCGTGCGGGTACGTGCTTTATGGTACCCAAAATTAAAAAAAACTAGTGCCACTGTATTTTACGAGATATAGCACATTTTTTGTGGCCTGGCTACAACCTATGGGTGAATATTTTTTGCGTTTTGCTGCGCCAGGCGCTTAGTCTCCTAAAGTTAAATTTGGGTTTCAACTGCATTTAACTAACTTTTTTAAAATAAATAATACGTTTTTTCTGTGGTACGAAACTCGTACATTAACCCCCCATATTAATAATGTCATAAAGTTAGCTATTATTGATGATAGAAGTGGCCGGGCCAGGACCAATAAGTTGTAGCCGGGCCACAAAAATGTGTTATAACTCGTGAAATACAGTAGTACTGGTTTTTTCCTTTTGGGTACCATAATTTTGTACTAATTTAGTACTTGTTTAGTAACAATTTAGTAGTAATAATTTAGAACTGATTTAGTACTTGTTCAGTTCAGTACTAATTAAGTAGTAATTATTCAGTACTGATTTAGTACTAATTAAGTACATACTACTTTAGTGCTGATTGGTTTTATCAAATTCAGGGCCAACTCCACATCGCTAATAAGAATGTCTGTTTGTTTGCGGTGTGGACTGGCTGTGAATTTAATATAAAAGTCCTCAAAGTTTTCAGAGATGATAATTTCTGGGAGCAAAAGATGACTCCGCGGCTAACAAAATTTTATTTTGATTGTGTTCTCCCAGAAATTATAGATCCAAGGAAAAGTCGATCGATGCCCCTTAGAGAAATAGTTTTTTAAAACTTCAAGAAAGTCGGTATTGGATACTAGTTTTCAATTCGGTGCCTTAGGATGGGTAGCCTAAGTATGTCATGCTCTCTTTAATCATTTCTGCGGTGGTGTCATGTGGGGCGGGTCGTTACGTTCTCTCAAATATGGTTGAGCGAAGCGATGGCTGGTCCATGCGTCATGCTCGTGAACGGGTGCTGCCAGTGGGAATGGGTCTGCTTCTGAGTACCTATCTTAACGCATATTAAATTGTAAGAATTGCATATTTTTTTTAATTATTTTTATGTCTTGTAACATGTGTTTTTTTGGTAAGTTTTGCCTATTTAGGTGCACTTTCGAGTAGCAGACACAGTGATTTCTCAACTAGTTGAAAGTTATTTACTCTCATTACGTATCCGATATGTAGTAGGTATTTAATTTCAACCTACCTACCCATTGTGTGCAAACTTTTGTTAATTATTGTGATGGAAAATGACCTCACTTTAAATGTGGAGCTCATTTTTCAATGTTGACGACTCTGTTTGAAATATACAGGGAGAAAAAAGCAGCCCTTGACGAGTTTCTTGCCGGTTCTTCTCGTTACAAGGTCTCCCGCTTAGGGTTTGCGAACCGATGGCGTAGCTTCTATGACATTCACAAGTGCTTGTAACAGCCTAGACTGAATAAATGATTTTTGAATTTGAATTTTTTTCGGCTTCATCATCAGACCTTGAACACTATTTATTTTCCCAACAGAGTACTTGTCAAGGTGAATCAAGTGACCTTAAACTCGATTGGTATGTATGGTTTTATTACAGAGTTCCTGTGATCTTCCGGCTCCATCATCCGACCTTGGCCACTATTTCTCAACAAAGTACTCATTAAGACAAATCAAACGAGCTAAAATCTCGATGGGGTTTCATGGATTTATTACACAGTTCCTGTGGTCTTCTTCCGGCTTCATCATCAGACCCTGGAAACCGTCTCCTATTAGAGCATTAGTCAAAACGAATCAAACGAGTCCAAACTAGATGGGGTTGCATGGTTTTAATACAGTGTTCTTGTGGACTTCTTTCGGCTTCATCATTAGACCTTGAACACTATTTATTTTCCCAACAGTGTACTTGTCAAGACAAATTGAACAAGCTCAAAATCGATGGATTTGTATGGTTTCGTTACAGAGTTCCTGTGATTTTCATCCGGCTCCATCATAAGACCCTGGATACTATTTCTCAACAGAGTACTTGTCAAGACAAATCAAACAAGCCCAAAATCTATGGAGTTGTACAGTTTTATTACAGAAATCCTGTGGCCTTCTTCCAACTCCATCATCAGACCCTGGAAATCGTCTCCCACCAAAGTACTAGTCAAGACGTATCAAACGAGCCCAAACTAAATGGCGTTGCATGGTTTTATTACAGAGTTTTTATGGCCTTCTTCCGGTTTCATCATCAAACCTTGTACACTATTGAATTTCCCAACAGAGAACTTGTCAAGACGAATCAAACGAGCCCAAACTCGATGGATTTATATGGTTTTATTACAAAGTTCCTGTGGTTTTTTTCCGGCTCCATCATCCGACTTTGGCCACTATTTCAATAAAATACCCATCAAAACAAATCAAACGAGTAAAAACTCGATAGGGTTGCATGGTTTTATTACAGAGTTCCTGTAGCCTCCTTCCGGCTCCATCATCAGACCCTGGAAATCATCTCCTATTATAGTACTAACCAAGTCGAATCAAACGATCCTAAACTAGATGGGGTTGCATGGTTTTACTACAGAGTTCTTGTGGTCTTTTTCGGCTTCATCATCAAACTCTGGACACTATTTCACAACAAAATGCTTGTCAAGACGAATCAAACGAGCCCAAACTCGATGGGTTTGCATGGTTTTATTACAGATTTCTTGTGGTCTTCTCCCCTTTACATCATTAAATCAGCTCAATGACACTATGATATTTGACTTCCAGTTCTGACCTATGTTTTAAGTTTCAAGTATTTTGCTCATCGGGAAGCTAGATTAAAATCGTTTGCAATTTGTGGACAAACAAACAACATACGTAAACAAATAAATAGACGAGAAAGTGATCGTTAAACGCTTCATTCTATGTGTACAAAAGCTATTCGGGTATTTAATTAACGACTTTTGCTTTGTCACATACAAAGTAAAAAATATTCGAATATTCGAATATCACCGACTTGAGTATTCGAATAGCAAAATAAGGCGAATATTCGAAGCATTCGAATATTCGAAGCATTCGAATATTCGAATTGCAAGTCCTAAATGTAACACACGATAATTATTTCATAAAATGTAAACACAAAATTTACCTTTTCTCTAAGTACATTTGGTTCATGATTGTAATTCTGCATATGTTTTGAAAATATTTCATGTTGTTGGTCGTCGTTCAGTTTCGTATTAAAAATATGCGTTAATAATGCTATGCTTAAACATAATTATGCTTAAAGTAGTCATGCTTAAAAAATATGCATAAGCTGTTATGACTAAGTAATATTATGCGTAAACATCATTCGGTGAAATCATATTATGCTATGACATATTATGCCTTAAAATTTTATGCAAATACAAAGGGAACCACTGGGCCTCTGTACGCG
The DNA here is from genome assembly GCA_928269145.1 of Agriphila tristella. Lineage (NCBI taxonomy): Eukaryota > Metazoa > Arthropoda > Insecta > Lepidoptera > Crambidae > Agriphila > Agriphila tristella. The sequence continues at coordinate 23,362,420 of OV743439.1, forward strand.
GCATAAACACAGATCAAGATCGTTCGGTCATTGCAGCGTATGGTAGCAACTGTGTGCCGTACGTGAGGAGAAACGCACACACGCACACGCGCGCTCACTTCGCGCGGCGATCGAGCCGTAAATACCTAAAACCCGAGCGCGTAAATTAGGGAAAGCCCTCTTAAGAGAACGTTTTGGTGTTTTAACCGACTTCAAAAAAGGAGGTTCTGATCCCACTTGATCCTTATGTATTCATGAATGTTTGTCCGCGATTATCTCGTGTATGGCTGAATTGATTTTGATGCGGTTTTCAGAAAAGTATTTTTGACATTTTAGAGGGTTTTTAACTGACTTCAAAAAAGGAGGTTATCAGTTTGACCCATATGCATGTATGTCCGCGATTATCTTACGTTTGGTCAAACCGATTTTTCTACCTAGATAACATATCTAATACAGAAGGTACTTTACACTAAAAAGAATGAAATAAAAAATTGTTTTAAAAAACAAAAAACCGACTTCAAAAGCCTACGCTACCTCTAAAAAGCAAGAAATAATATTCAAATCACTAGATACGCATTATCATTGTAAATAAAACACGTATATTGAAGTCGGGTGGGGCTTTTAGAATAATAAAAGTTGTCCTCCAGCCCCACCCGACTTCAATAGACGTGTTTTATTTACAATGATAATGCGTATCTAGTGATTTGAATATTATTTCTTGCTTTTTAGAGGTAGCGTAGGCTTTTGAAGTCGGTTTTTTGTTTTTTAAAACAATTTTTTGTCACTGCGTACACCAGCCTTTTTTATAATAACCTCTATTTGGTCCGCGTAGGTTTTTCTGGGACGCCCTCGTGCAATCGTTCCTTCCACATTCGCACAGTATATCTCTTTCGTGATTCGCCTTTCATTCATCCTCTCTAAGTGACCAAACCACTGGAGCATTCCTTTCTCAATTCTTGTCACTATATCATCTTTCAGACCACACCTTTTGCGAATCACCTCATTGCTCACTCTATCACTCAGTTTTACTCCACATATTTTCCTCAACGATCGCATCTCTACCGCATTTATTCTGCTTTCATTCTTCTTCTGCCATACCCAAGATTCACTTCCATACATCAGTGTCGGTACCAGCACTCCGTTATGAATAGCCATTCGCGCCTTTGCAGAAACGGTTTGGCTACTCATAACCGAGTGTATAGCACCACTCACCGAATTTCCTTTCTTCACTCGTCTTTCTATGTCTTCCTCACTCTTTCCGTCCCTTGTGAACAAACTCCCCAAGTATACAAACTCACGGACTTGTTCCACTTTTTCGCCACCTAACATTACCGTACAGTCAGTCATTTCTTCATCTCTCTCAAACACCATCACTTTAGTCTTAGTTACATTCACTTTCATCCCTTTTCTCACAAAATCTTCATTCATAACCGACATCATTTCCTGCAACTCTTGCGCAGAAGACGCAAGTATAACTTGGTCGTCAGCATAGAGAAGGCACTTGATTTGAGTCCCATTCATCACAACCCCACAGTCACGTTCTTTCAGACCTTTCATACAACTGTCCAAAAACAGATTAAAGAGCCATGGTGACGCAACACATCCCTGTCTGACACCCCTAGAGATGCCAAACCAGTCAGTGTATACGCCGTCAATCCTGACGCATGCACGGGAATCCTCATAGAGAGATTTCAGTGCATGAATCAGTCTGCTCTCCAATCCGTATTCGGACAACACCTTCCATAGCTCATTCCTGTCAACTCGATCGTAGGCCTTCTCCAGGTCCACAAAGGCACAGTAAACCTTTTTGTGCTTAGCCAGGTGTTTTTCGGTTAAGCACCTCAAGGAGAAGACCTGATCCGTGCATCCCATTCCCTTTCTGAATCCCGCTTGCACATCCCAAATACTCTGATCAGTTTTTTGCATCACTCTTTCAATCAGTACCTTTGCATACAATTTACTGACAATGCTGAGAAGACTGATCCCGCGGTAGTTTTTAGCATCCTGCCGTGACCCTTTCCCTTTGTACAGCGGCACGACCACGGCTTTACGCCAATCTTCCGGCACTTTGCCACTGTTCCAACATTTATTAAAGATCAGGCACAGCCAGGACGCAACCAGCTCTTTCCCACCTCTCAGCATTTCAACAGTAATTCTGTCATATCCTGCTGCTTTCCCTTTTTTCATGCTCTTCATTGCACTAATAATCTCATCCATATATATATCTCTTTCATCCACTTCTGTCTCTTCCTCGTCTTCCACCCTTTTATCCGAGGCTTCTAGCATAGAGCCATCCGCCTCAAACAAACTCTCAAAATATTTCATCCACTCCTGTAGTACACCTTTTTCATCTGTCACTAGCTCACCTTTTTCATCTCTTATCACATTCATTTTAGACTTATGTGATCCACTTCGAGACGTTTTCACTTGTTTCCAAAACAATTTTATATTGTCTCGAAAGTTATCACAGAGTTTGAAGTCACACTTTTCTTTCATCTTTCTCTTTTTTTCGTCTACTTTTTCTTTCACTACTTTCTTAATCCTTTTAAACTCCCTTGCAACTGTATCAACATCATCTTCTGTAACACTTGCATTCACTCTTTTACTGGCTTTGACGGCCAGCAGATCCTGCCATACTTTTTTCTTTTCATTCACTATCTGTCTTACCTCACTATCCCACCAGTTTATTGGGGGAGCATTCTTCCTTTTACTCACTCCACATATTTCCTCAGCTGTTTCAGTCACATCTTTTTTAAACTTTTCCCAAACTTCCTCAAGCTTGCCATCTTTCACTTCAGCCACATTTCCCAATCGTTCTTTCAATTTGCACAAATATGTCTTTTGCACTTCCACTTCATCCAGGTTCTCAACTTTTACTCTAGTCAGCTCCGTTGTTGACACTGTGGGACGATGACGCCAACTTTTGAACAGACCACTAACCCGAGACACTACAAGAAAGTGGTCTGTTCCAATGTTACTACCCCTAAAGACTCTGGTGTCTACAACTCTGCCCTTCAGTCTTTCATCAACAATCACAAAATCGATCATACTCTTCTTTTCCCCTCTCTGCCAAGTGTACATATGAATTTCCTTGTGGTCAAACATGGTGTTCGTTACCACAAGATTCTTTTCTAAACATACCTCAATCAAACTCCTGCCATTATCATTTACTCTTTTGTCTCCATATATTCCTAAAACTCCCTCACATCCCTCTCTTCTCACACCTACCCATCCGTTAAAATCTCCAAGCATAACTATCCTTTCATTATCTTTGCATTCATTCAAGATATCTTCCACACTTTTCCAGAAATCCTCCTTTTCCGTTGCTGACTTGGATATATATAACCTTATAGTTTTGGAGATATTTGATTTCCTGCTGGCGTAACGTTTTGCCAGATCCCAGATCTCGGAAACTACTAAATGTGCGATCTTACAGTAAACACATATAAGTAGCTCCTAATTTGTGCTATTTGTGCGGTAGAAAACATTTCAAAAATATTCACAGATTTTGAAGTAATCAGACATTTTCTGAAAACAGAAAAAAAATTCTAGCGCCTAAACTACCACCTAAATAGAGAAACCAAAAACGGTGTTCTATTCTTCTTATTATTTCTCATTACCATAAAAATTTTGAAAACCGCACATTTACGCGTTTTTGAATAATACCCACATGAAGGTTAGACTGGCCATGTCATGACTTTGACGGTCAGCAGGATAAAAATATCAGAGACTATTTAGATCCTGGCCCAAAGAATAATCTGTGCGGTTACTGAAGTACATGCTCTGAAAATTTCAGCTTCAAATTCTTCGTATTAAAGGAAATATCAATTAAAATCCAAAACAACTGTCAGTATTCCGATTAACCGACCAAATTCGATAGACCACCAAAAAGCGACGCGTTCATACATATTGATGACCTTCTTCATTGTGTCGTATTATGCAGAAAAATTGTTTGTACAGTCGCGTTCATAACTTCTTATTGGCAAATGTGGGTAAATAGTGTTTTAACTTTTAAATAGTTAGTTTGAGCCTGTATTCATACCAATACCACAGCCGAGAGAGTATTTTTCTTACAGTCGGACTTCAATCGCCCTTTGTGCTGGCGCAAAAGCCGCCGTTCGTTTAGACAGTTTGACGCAACGACTAAAAGTGTAAGGGACTAAAATTTTATTTGTAAATCATTACTAATTTAGGGCTAACTAAGTATAAAATAAATATTAAATTAGGGCTCAATTAGGAAATAATAATGAAAAAATAAGTTCCAAGATGGCGGCCATCTTTTTTGTTTGTGGGCATATTTCGATGAAACTCGGTTTTTGATACTATTTTGACAAGATAATATCAATGCAATGTTATAAAAATAAAAAATCCAAGATGGCGGCCATCTTCTTTGTTTGTGGACCGATTTCGACGAAACTCGGTTTCTGGTACTTTTTTGACAAGAAAATAATACTGCCGTCCTATGTCTAAAAAGCGGCTAACCCCAAACAGTTGATTTCGCACAAACGTCAAAAAACGTGGGAAACGGTTTCCCTAGAAAAGTATACAACTTACACCAAAACATTTTATAGACTTATGTAGCAGTTTTAAGTGGCTGACTAATTTGACATTTCGGGTCCTGAAAAGTCTTTCAGGCATTTTGTAATTTAAGTTTTTCCTGTGTAGTTAAGTAATTTTATTTATTTTTACCATGAAATACTTGTTAAAAGGCGGCTAACCACACCTTAACTGCTTTTTAGCCAAGTAATTCTCAATAACTGCTACATTTTGGAACTGTGAAGTTATCCTAATATGCTAAATTAAAAAGCAGTTAAAAGTACTTAACTTCCTTATAGCTAAGGAAATGGTTTATGTTTGTGTGCGGATTACCACTTTATAGCTTAGTACTGTGGCTTTACCGCTTTATAACTTAGGATCGCTCGCATCATTTTTTATTTATTTTTAGTAAAAAAGCAGTGATTGAACTTTTAGTCAAGTTTTGATCAAACATCCACTAAATTGATTCTTATCTTGATTGCGGTTAATGTCGCATAACTGCTTTTTAGTCTAAATATTTCTAATAACCGCTTTATAACTAAGTTAGATTGCATAATTACTCATAAATTATAAAAGGCTTTTAGGCGGTTAAAGTGTCGTAACTGCTTTCTAGATAAGTGTGACAGGATAACGTATTTCTAGACAAGTAATGCTTTGCAAAACAAATACATGATTGGGAAGTTATGGCGCTTTAACTGCTTTTAAGTATAGTATTGTTGAGTTGCCGCTTTTTAGCAAAGGATTAGTATTAAAAACCGTTACTTAGCGGCTAACATGCTTTTCGTATCTTCAAAAGTATTAATGCTAGAAATATGGTTCTTATACTCAAAGATAGAGAATTCAAAATTACTCAGTATGGATGAAAAAAGTGAAAAACAGCTACATGTGGGTTAGCCGCTTTTTAGACATATGACGGCAGAATAGGTAAAGCAATGTTGAAAAAAATAAAAATCCAAGATGGCGACCATCTTTTTTGTTTGTGAGCCGATTTCGACGAAACTCGGTTTCTAGTACTATTTTGACAAGAAAACAGCAACGCAGTGTTAAAAATGTAAAAAATTCAAGATGGCGGGCAAATTTTTGGTTTTCGGGCCGATTTCGATGAAACTCGGTTTTTGGTAGTATTTTGACGAGAAAACAGCAACGCAATGTAAAAAAAAAATCCAAGATGGCGGCCATCTTCTTTGTTTGTGGGCCGATTTCGATGAAACTCGATTTTTGGTACTATTTTGACAAGAAAATAAAGCAATGTTAAAAAAATCCAAGATGGCAGCCATCTTTTTTGTTTGTGGGCCGATTTCGACGAAACGATTTTGACAAAAACGATTTTGACAAAAAAATAACAAAGCACTGTTAAAAAAATAAAAAATCCAAGATGGCGGCCAGTTTTTAAGTTTGCGGGCCGATTTCGATGAAACTCGGTTTTTGGTAGTATTTGGACGAGAAAACAGCAACGCAATGTTAAAAAAACAAAAAATCCAAGATGGCGGCTATCTTCTTTGTTTGTGGGCCGATTTCGATGAAACTCGATTGTTGGTACTATTTTGACAAGAAAATAACAAAGCAATGATAAAAAAATAAAAAATTCAAGATGGCAGCCATCTTTTTTGTTTGTGGGCCGATTTCGACGAAACTCAGTTTCTAGTACTATTTTGACAAGAAAATAACAATGCAATGTTAAAAAAATTAAAAATCCAGGCGGCGGCCATCTTCTTTTTTGTGGGCTGATTTCGATGTAACTCGGTTTTTAGTAGTATTTTGACAAGAAAACAGCAACGCAATGTTAAAAAAAATAAAAAATCCAAGATGGTAGCCATCTTTTTTGTTTGTGGGCCGATTTCGACGAAACTCGGTTTCTAGTACTATTTTGACAAAAAAATAACATAGCCATGTTAAAAAAAAAAAAATCCAAGATGGCGGCCAGTTTTTAAGTTTGCGGGCCGATTTCGATGAAACTCGGTTTTTGGTAGTATTTTGACGAGAAAACAGCAACGCAATGTTAAAAAAAAAACAAAGATGGCTGCCATCTTTTTTGTTTGTGGGCCGATTTCGATGAAATTCTGTTTTTGGTACTATTTTGACAGAAAAATAACAATGCAATGTCAAAAATTATAAAAAATCAAAGATGGCGGCTTTTTTATTTAATTTTATTTTTTCAGATTTTTTGGAAACAATAGCAAATATCTTTAAAAACATCCCAGTAACTAAGCGCAAATAATACTTTAAAAACATCACCATTTATTCAGCTTTCAGTTGAGGTATAAAACTTAATAATAACTTAAATAAAAAATGAGAAATTAAGTCTTAGCTAATGTTGACGACAGCCAGCACCCAGCGCAGAAATCAAGAAAATCCATCGAATTTGTGTCCCATTTAATTTAAGCCAATCAGAGGGGCTACTTAAACGCACGTGGCGTGACGTCATAGATTAGGCCACGCCTTCTGTAATTTTCCATAAGAAAAAGTTAGGAAAATATTTTTAAGCTTTGTAATGCTTAACCCCTTTCTCGTATGTATTTCATCCCTCTCTGATTTTCCCCTGCGCCCTTTGAAGGAAGCTAAATGCAATAGGGCCAAAAGGCATATTAACGATGACATTAAATTGTATAATTTGTAGTCGTGTAGTCGCAACGTAGTCGTCGAAGTCACAAAGTCGCAGAAAAGACACAGGAGCGTTAGCAGTCATCGTTAAAAAGTAATAGCAGAATTCAGCGAGTGAGCAAAGAGATTAGATAGATTTGAAAGTTAAATTCACGTGCCGGACTACAGCTGGGCCACAAAAAAAAAAGTTGGAAATCTTACTTTTTGACTATGCCATGATGAAGTCGATAATTTGTCGGAATTTGTCGCCAAAAACCAGATTTTGTCGGTCTTCCGTTTACGAGATACGTGTGGCCCAGCCGAAGAGACGTCTCTACAGCTGGGCCACACAGATCTCGAAAACGGAAGGTCGTAGCGAAAATCTGATTACTCGTATGTGTAGCCGGTATTTTGTCGGAATTTGTCGCCAAAAACCAGAGTTTGTCGGTCTGCCGTTTACGAGATACGTGTGGCCCAGCCGAAGAGACGTCTCTACAGCTGGGCCACACAGATCTCGAAAACGGAAGGTCGTAGCGAAAATCTGATTACTTGTATGTGTAGCCGGTATTTTGTCGGATTTTGTCACCAAGAACCAGATTTTGTCGGTCTTCCGTTTAGGAGATACGTGTGGCTCAGCTGTAGAGACGTCTCTACAGCTGGGCCACACAGATCTCGAAAACGGAAGGTCGTAGCGAAAATCTGATTACTCGTATGTGTAGCCGGTATTTTGTCGGAATTTGTCGCCAAAAACCAGAGTTTGTCGGTCTTCCGTTTAGGAGATACGTGTGGCCCAGCTGTAGAGACGTCTCTTCGGCTGGGCCACACAGATCTCGAAAACGGAAGGTCGTAGCGAAAATCTGATTACTCGTGGGTGTAGCCGGTATTTTGTCGGAGTTTGTCACAAAGAACCAGATTTTGTCGGTCTTGCGTTTAGGAGATACGTGAGGATACGCTGTGGAGACCTTTCTACCTGGATCTTGAGAAAGGAAGGTCGTAGCGAAAATCTGATAACTCGAGTGTGTAGCCGTTAGTTTGTCGGAGTTTGTCACCAAGAATCAGAGTTTGTCGATCTTGCGTTTAGAAGATATGTGAGGATATGCTGTAGAGCCTTTCTACCTGATCTCGAGAACGAAAGGTCGTAGCGAAAATCTGATTACTCGTATGTGTAGCCGGTAGTTTTCCCGAGTTTGTCCTTAAGTTACAGACTTGGTCGACTCCCCTTTCCAGAGAAATAAGGGTTTTGTTTTTTTATGATTATAGTCTTAGAGCCTTATCCAAAATGCGTAAGCAGTATAGTTGATTTGTATTATTTTATGTACATAGTTAATATTAAATCCAAAATTTATATGATTAAAAGAATTTAGTGAGGAAATATGAAAGATTTCAATTAATTTTTCGAATAGTAATTGATGTATTCAACGTTTATTGTATCGACAACGTTTGGTATCTGGTCTCCTACTCTATATACGTGGTGTATCGTACAGTCGCGTACATCTGTCCTAAAAATGTAAGTAGTAATTTAATGAGTACGACATGCTAAGTGAGTTTCATGAGGTTTTATTTGGTTATTTATCGATGTACTATGGGCAACAGCGACGCTTAACCAGTTTGCAACAAAATTCGTGTGCGCGCGTATCGCCCCTACACGAACTAAACGTATGGTTGTGACGGCGCGGCGTGCAAGCGATTTTGACCTTAGCAGTGGTTAAGCGTCGCTGTTGCCCATGGTACCTTTAGGAAAATGGTCAATAAAATAAAACAAGTGAAAACAACGTAAAGTATGGTATGATTGATGTGCAATTTATTTATCTTAATATATAAAAGAAGATACTGATTGGTGACTGACATATCAACGCACAGCCCAAACCGCTTGGTCTAGAGACACCAAATTTGGCACGTAGGTTCCTTATGAGGTCTAGGGGTGCACTAAGAAAGTATTTTTCAAAACTCACCCTCCAAGGGGGTGAAACGGGGGTCCAAAGTTTGTATGAAAGTCCCTCAGTTTCAAAGCTAGGATCTTCAAATTTTGTGTTTAGGCTAACGATTGAATATTAATGTACACGTATCTCAGCGTTTTTGAAAATTCTACTCCCGAAGGGGTGAAAAGGGGGATAAATTTGTGTAAAGAAAATCCTTCATTTACGAAGTAAAAATAGCTAAATTTATTATTTAAGCTTATGGATAGAAAACTAACGCAACTTATATCGTTATTGTTAGTATTTTAGTTAGTAGAAATGGGGTAAAAAACCCAAAAATCGATATGGATGTCGTTATTACGATTTTCTAGGATGACGATTACGAAAATAACATTTATTTTGAAGTCCAATACGGTGGACATGATTTAACCCCTTAAGGGGTGAAAATGGGGTTCAAATTTTGTATGGAAAAAGAATATAAAATCGAAATTACAATTTAAAACTTCGCTGGAGATCTCGGCCAGTATCGGCCAAAAATTATGTCTCGGTCTCGGCTCGGCTAAAATGGCCGAGAATCTCGGCCTATTAGTACCTACTTACGTAGGCCTGAGATTACAATCGTGCGCTTTTGTCTTGCACTTTCTTCTTCGCTGAGGCATGCGTAATTGGAACTAACGCTGTTACGCATGCCACAGGGCATACGCTGACGCATCCTTCACTGTGATTAATCAAATCAAATCAAAATTGTTGATTTCAGTCTTTTGGTATTTTTTTGATGACTTGTGTAGGTAGGTACCTAGTTTAGTTTTACCATTTAAGAATGTGAATGTTATATTAATATAGTGGTGTGGTTGGCGTACGAGCTCAAAATCAATGGAAAACCTCAAACCCATCTACAGCATAGCCGTTTGGCACAAGTATACTTGAAGTCAAAACAATATTTTGGACCCGCAGTTCTTAAAAATTCTTCCCTTAGGAGAGGAGTTATGGGTAATCTTTTTGTATGGGGAAAAAAATTTTTTGTTCTAAATCCTATCATGTATTGCTAAGCCGGTTCTTAAAATATATTAAATTAATACATTTCAGCCACTGTCTTGTTTTAAATTAAATCAAAACACATTTTCAAAATATACCAAGTTTAGGCTCCTGCAGATCCGATGTGGTTAATTTATTTTTTGTAAAATACACCTTAAAATATATTTAATATCCTAATGTCAAACCACAAGAAAGCAATTTTGTAATAATATAATAATACGTTTAGTTCGTGCAAGGGCGATACACGCGCACGCGAATTTTGTTGCAAACTGATTAAGCGACGCTGTTGCCCATAGTACATCGATTTGCTTTTTTTTTTGCCATTTTATAGTAACTTAAAAAAAAACAAAAATCTCGGTCTCGGTCTCGGCCGAGACTATTTTTTAATCGCGGTCTCGATTCTCGGTGAAAAGTGTGTTCGGTCGGTCCCTAGTTGCTGGTAACGTTTTATAAGCAACACTCGGTCCGGTCAGGTGTCGGATGGGTGACCGTTAAAGCTAATTCAGGGCGGATTGGATTTAGAAAATTGGATTTAGAAAACTTGAGCACGAAATTATATATAGTGAGTTTACTACCTTATTATAAAACATGCAGAGATTCTAATGCACATATTCATTTTCCGCGGAAACACTTATTTTTCGAAAAAAATAAAGATCTAAGTCTAATTTTTAAACCAGTGTCGTCATTCTTGACGTTTAATGGCGGCGCACTAGGTTGGTAGCACTGCTAAATTGTTGCGATGGTGAATCAAAGACCGCAGGTCACGTGATAGGTGCGAGGAGCGTAGCGACGAGCATGTTAGGTGTACATGAACCCAGCGCGCGAGCCGAGCGAGCGAAGCGAGCGTGCCGCGGTAGCGGCCGGCGAAGCGCCAGAAACGACTTTTTTTACGTGCGAAATTTTGTACGTACGTCCCTTCCCCTTTACCCACCTCTTTTTAGCCTCCTCTGCTTAATTTCTAAATTTTTTGTTTTGAGGTTATGTTTACACAAAAAAATATTTCTTGAAAACTACGCATCACGGACGGATGGGGATTGGAAGAGGGAGTTGTTTCCCTTCCCTCCCCCTCTCTCCCTCCTTTAATTGCCGAAAAACAACAGCAATTTGGCTGTTATCATAACTTTTTTGTGTATTCATTTATATCAATATCTCTGCAAATATGTACTTCCGCGGAATGGGAGTACCACCAGGGGGAGGTTACCTCCCCCCCTCCTCCCCCCTTCCCTCAAAACCACCAAATTCGTGCTCAAGTATTCTAAATTTTTACCTAGATAGCATGCATGCATGCATTCATTAAAGTAGTATAATTATTTCAAACACAGTTGTACGCGAATGTACATTCGCGAAGGTACATTCAAATCACATTTATCTCGTAAACGTAAGGCGATCAAGCTCTGGTATTTGGCGACAAACTCGCTCGAACTACCGACTACACATAGGAGTTATCAGATTTTCGCTACGACCTTTCGTTCTCGAGATCCAGGTAGAAAGGTCTCTACAGCATATCCTCAAATATCTTCTAAACGCAAGATCGACAAACTCTGATTCTTGGTGACAAACTCCGACAAACTAACGGCTACACACTCGAGTTATCAGATTTTCGCTACGACCTTCCTTTCTCAAGATCCAGGTAGAAAGGTCTCCACAGCGTATCCTCACGTATCTCCTAAACGCAAGACCGACAAAATCTGGTTCTTGGTGACAAACTCCGACAAAATACCGGCTACACCCACGAGTAATCAGATTTTCGCTACGACCTTCCGTTTTCGAGATCTGTGTGGCCCAGCCGAAGAGACGTCTCTACAGCTGGGCCACACGTATCTCCTAAACGGAAGACCGACAAACTCTGGTTTTTGGCGACAAATTCCGACAAAATACCGGCTACACATACGAGTAATCAGATTTTCGCTACGACCTTCCGTTTTCGAGATCTGTGTGGCCCAGCTGTAGAGACGTCTCTTCGGCTGGGCCACACGTATCTCGTAAACGGAAGACCGACAAACTCTGGTTTTTGGCGACAAATTCCGACAAAATACCGGCTACACATACGAGTAATCAGATTTTCGCTACGACCTTCCGTTTTCGAGATCTGTGTGGCCCAGCTGTAGAGACGTCTCTTCGGCTGGGCCACACGTATCTCGTAAACGGAAGACCGACAAACTCTGGTTTTTGGCGACAAATTCCGACAAAATACCGGCTACACATACGACTAATCAGATTTTCGCTACGACCTTCCGTTTTCGAGATCTGTGTGGCCCAGCTGTAGAGACGTCTCTTCGGCTGGGCCACACGTATCTCGTAAACGGAAGACCGACAAAATCTGGTTTTTGGCGACAAATTCCGACAAATTATCGACTTCATCATGGCATAGTCAAAAAGTAAGATTTCCAACTTTTTTTTTTGTGGCCCAGCTGTAGTCCGGCACGTGTTAAATTCCGTGTTTGAATTCGTAGACGAAATATTCGTAGCTAAAGTCGTATAAGTGTTGCATATTAGAGTTGTTATATAAAGTCAAGTGTTTCGAGATTGTTAGTTAAATTCACGCGTAATTTTCAGTGTTCAATCGCATAGAGTGTTTTTCCGATAGTGCTTTTTATTTGTTAGTTAATTTCAATTGTATTCTTCGAACTTGTTAGATAGATTCAGTGTGCGAAAACAACCATCAATATCAGGGAATAAATTGAAGTTTTATTCCACAACCGGCCAGTGTTTTTATTTCATACAGTCCACAGAAGAAAGGCTCCAGCGTATATCTCAGTGGTTTCACAGAACATTCCTAGTTTCACAATCTTGGTTTCACAGTCTGACTGATTGATATACGTTTGGTAGCAGCTTAGATAGAGTCATCGATAGGGTCCTTGTACAGGGTGAACCGAAGTAGCTGGTCACCATACAGGGTATCAGCATCGTGATACGAACTCGACGTTCTGAAGTAAGTCGGAGCGTCCACAGATCGATCCGATCGCCAACAGCTAAATAGCAGTCCCATTTTATGTAGCAAAAAATTCCTATTTCGAGCGCTTCGGAGGTGGCCGTATTATTCTACTTAATCATAAATATGAAAGTTTGCCTGTTTGAATGATTGTTAATCAATCACGCAAAACGGCTGAACGGATTTGGATGAAATGATAGTTTATAAGCCGGATTACAACATAGGAGGATACTATTATCTTGGTTTAAGGTTTCCTAGGGATTTTCTCGAATGTAAATGTGGATGAAGTCGTGGGCTGAAGCTAGTTTGCCATAAATGGTCGTGCTTACTAAAAATACTTTCGTCTGAGTGAGTTTGAGACAGGATTGTTTGCCGCCGATGAGTTAAAATTTTATACAGACGGCATCACAAATAACCATGCATATCAGCCATTTTTAATGCCCCGCTGGCTGCTGGGGAAGAGGCCTTCCTTTTGGCTTGTGGATGGATAAAGCGGACGGGCCATAATGATAATAAATGAATAATGAAAATAGTATCAGACACCGAGTTTCATCGAAATCGGCCCACAAACAAAAAAGTTGACCGCCATCTTGAATTTTTTACTTTTTTAACATTGTGTTGCTGTTTTCTTGCCAAAATACTACAAAAACCGAGTTTCATCGAAATCGGCCCACAAACAAAAAGTTGGCCGCCATCTTGAATTTTTTACTTTCTAACATTGCGTTGCTGTTTTCTTGTCAAAATACTACCAAAAACCGAGTTTCATCGAAATCGGCCCACAAACAAAAAAGTTGGCCGCCATCTTGAATTTTTTACTTTTTTAACATTGTGTTGCTGTTTTCTTGCCAAAATACTACAAAAACCGAGTTTCATCGAAATCGGCCCACAAACAAAAAGTTGGCCGCCATCTTGAATTTTTTACTTTTTAACATTGCGTTGCTGTTTTCTTGTCAAAATACTACCAAAAACCGAGTTTCATCGAAATCGGCCCGCAAACTAAAACGTTGGCCGCCATCTTGAATTTTTTACTTTTTTAACATGGTGTTGCTGTTTTCTTGTCAAAATACTACCAAAAACCGAGTATCATCGAAATCGGCCCGCAAACTAAAAAGTTGGCCGCCATCTTGAATTTTTTACTTTTTTAACATTGCGTTGCTGTTTTCTTGTCAAAATACTACCAAAAACCAAATTTTCATCGAAATCGGCCCACAAACAAAAAAGTTGGCCGCCATCTTGAATTTTTTACATTTTTAACATTGCGTTTCTGTTTTCTTGACAAAACAGTAGCAAAACCGAGTTTCATTGAAATCGGCCCGCAAACAAAAAAGGTGGCTGCCATCTTGAATTTATTACTTTTTTTATCATTGCGTTGCTGTTTTATTGACAAAACAGTACCAAAAACCGAGTTTCATCGAAATCGGCCCGCAAACTAAAAAGTTGGCCGCCATCTTGAATTTTTTACTTTTTTAACATGGTGTTGCTGTTTTCTTGTCAAAATACTACCAAAAACCGAGTTTCATCGAAATCGGCCCGCAAACTAAAAAGTTGGCCGTCATCTTGAATTTTTTACTTTTTTAACATTGTGTTGCTGTTTTCTTGTCAAAATACTACCAAAAACCGAGTTTCATCGAAATCGGCCCGCAAACTAAAAAGTTGGCCGCCATCTTGAATTTTTTACTTTTTTAACATTGTGTTGCTGTTTTCTTGTCAAAATACTACCAAAAACCGAGTTTCATCGAAATCGGCGAGCAAACTAAAAAGTTGGCCGCCATCTTGAATTTTTTACTTTTTTATCATTGCGTTGCTGTTTTATTGAAAAACAGTACCAAAAACCGAGTTTCATCGAAATCGGCCCGCAAACTAAAAAGTTGGCCGCCATCTTGAATTTTTTACTTTTTCAACATGGCGTTGCTGTTTTCTTGTCAAAATACTACCAAAAACCGAGTTTCATCGAAATCGGCTCACAAAACAAAAAAGTTGGCCGCCATCTTATTTTTGCATTTTTAACATTGCGTTGTTGTTTTCTTGTCAAAATAGTATCAGAAACCGAGTTTCATCGAAATCGGCCCTCAAACAAAAAAGTTGGCCGCCATCTTGAATTTTTTACATTTTTAACATTGCTTTTCTGTTTTCTTGACAAAACAGTAGCGAAAACCGAGTTTCATCGAAATCGACCCACAAACAAAAAAGATGGTCGCCATCTTGAATTTATTACTTGCGTTGCTATTTTCTTGTCGAAATAGTACCAAAAACAGAGTTTCATCGAAATCGGCCCACCAAAAAAAGTTGGCCGCCATCTTAAATTTTTTACTTTTTTTACAAAACATCCTTTATTTTTCTACTAAAATAATGTTAAAATTCATTTAATTTAAATAAAAATGAAATGAAACAGAAATAACTTCATTCGTTATTTAAATAAAAGCACTCACTCAAATCACTTTTTTACTTAAATGTACGTAGACGTGACGTGTACAAACCTGTTCAACAACAAAGTTAAGGAGGTCATCAATATGTATGAACGCGTCGCTTTTTGGTGGTCTATCGAATTTGGTCGGTTAATCGGAATACTGACAGTTGTTTTGGATTTTAATTGATATTTCCTTTAATACGAAGAATTTGAAGCTGAAATTTTCAGAGCATGTACTTCAGTAACCGCACAGATTATTCTTTGGGTCAGGATCTAAATAGTCTCTGATATTTTTATCCTGCTGACCGTCAAAGTCATGACATGGTCAGTCTAACCTTCATGTGGGTATTATTCAAAAACGCGTAAATGTGCGGTTTTCAAAATTTTTATGGTTATGAGAAATAATAAGAAGAATAGAACACCGTTCTTGGTTTCTCTATTTAGGTGGTAGTTTAGGCGCTAGAATTTTTTTTCTGTTTTCAGAAAATGTCTGATTACTTCAAAATCTGTGAATATTTTTGAAATGTTTTCTACCGCACAAATAGCACAAATTAGGAGCTACTTATATGTGTTTGCTGTAAGATCGCACATTTAGGAGATCTGGGATCTGGCAAAACGTTACGCCAGCAGGAAATCAAATATCTCCAAAACTATAAGGCCCACAAATTTTATATTTGGCGCACATTTCCTGCTAGTATCAAGCTACCCGCACATATATCTTTTATTTCTCTCCGATCATTAGTTTAGATTCTTCCTGCTGGAGCACCGTTACCCCAGCAGAATCCGTTTTTCCCGTTTTATTCCAAAAGTATAAGGCCCACAAATTTTTTATTTGGCGCACATTTACACTGAATTGCGCACAAATTATTCATCAAACTCGCTTCCCTCTAGGAGCATCTTTCCTGCTGGCGTAACGGACTCAATTTCGCAATCAGTCACAGAGTACACAGGCTTGTCAATGAAATAAGGTTGCCAATACACGAATAGCCGTTATCTATGAGAAAATAACGGTTTACCGATGCCGTATCTATGTGGGCAGGGGGGCTGCTGCCCCCCCTGCCGGCACGGGCAAGGTAGAAGCCCTAGAGGGCCGCCCGCGCTGCATTTAGCAGTAGTTGTACTCACGTCATAGGGGCCGGCTGCCCCAGCGGCACGGGCAGCGCCGAGGCCCTGGAGGGCGGCACGCGCACGGAGCAGCGGCGCCCGCACGGGGTGGCCGCCCGCGCGCGGAACAAGCTCTCCGCCTGGTAGCAGATCGACCAGATGTGGCTGCAGAGCGCCTCGTCTGCGATAATGGGGAATACATGTTACTTTAGATTTTTTCAATGGTAGGTGTTCTCAGTACAAAAAAGTTGTTTCCAATATTATAAAAGCCAAGTGGTCCTCAACTTAGCATTACCAGAAAAGTTGTTAGTGTTATTAAGTAGGTAGGTACTATTACTTTTTTGTTTCGATATTTTTTTTGTATTTATGTAAGTATGATTAGATTAGCCTTTGTTATTTTTGTTGTATTTTAATGAATCATTAGCACCGTTTCTATTTTCAATCAAGCTGTGTACACTATTTAAGGATTATTGCCTAGACTGACTAATATTCAATCAATTTTCATGAAATTTAATCTGTTTGTGTACCAAAACCAAATAAATAAATAAATAACCAAAAATTATTAGCATCCACTTTGACTGAGTTTTCTGTCAATTGAATTTAAAAAAAATAAACGAAATATTTTCAAAAATAACGTAACTATCTAGGGTTGGTTCGGTACTTCCTACTATTCGAGAGCTTTTTTTGTCCCATCCACTTGAATGAGATTGGTTTGGACATAACTAAATAAGTCCCTGTATCGATGGTGTGGTAAAAATTCGACAAAAATCTGCCTCGCCTTAACGGCCGGCATTTACGAAGGTATCATACGTGAACTGCGCGCGCATCCTTGGGCCCATCACGTGCCATCACTTAAATAGGTAGGTAGACTATTCAGTGACTTAGGTATACTGGGTGCGTGGTGTGTCTTCACAATAGAGCGCGAGAACTCCCCGCAGTAGGGCTGCGCTGGCTGCGGCCTCCGTTGAGGCAGAAGTCGGCGTATCCGAGGCGCGCTAAATTGATGCAGCGGCCGGCATTTATGTGCAGTAGATACGTGCACAACGCACGCATCGCTAAGTTCATTTGGCCACTTACTCGGCGTGTGCTCGCAGTAGGGCTAGCTGCGGCCCCCGTTGAGGCAGAAGTCGGCGTGTCCGAGGCGCGCTACATTTACGTAGTGGCCGGCATTTATATGTAGTAGATACGTGCACCACGCAGGCATCGCTAAATTCATTCGGCCACTTACTCGGCGTGTCCTCGCAGTAGGGCTAGCTGCGGCCCCCGTTGAGGCAAAAGTCGGCGTGTCCGAGGCGCACTACATTAAAGCATCAACCGGCATTTATGTGCAGTAGATACTTTCACTACGCACGCATCGCTAAATTTATTCGGCCACTTAAGTCTTAAGTCGGCGTGTCCAAGGCGCGCTACATTGATGCAGCGATCGGCATGTATGTACTTATCGCTAGATTCATTCGGCCACTTACTCGGCGTGTCCTCGCAGTAGGGCTGGCTGCGGCCTCCGTTCAGGCAGAAGTCTGCGTGTCCGAGGCGCGCTACATTGATGCAGTGGCCGGCATTTATATGCAGTAGATACGTGCACAACGCACGCATCGCTAGATTCATTCGGCCACTTACTCGGCGTGTCCTCGCAGTAGGGCTGGCTGCGGACTCCGTTCAGGCAGAAGTCGGCGTGTCCGAGGTGCGCTACATTGATGCAGTGGCAGGCATTTATATGCAGTAGATACGTGCACAACGCACGCATCGCTAGATTCATTCGGCCACTTACTCGGCGTGTCCTCGCAGTAGGGCTGGCTGCGGCCTCCGTTCAGGCAGAAGTCGGCGTGTCCGAGGCGCGCTACATTGATGCAGTGGCCGGCATTTATATGCAGTAGATACGTGCACAACGCACGCATCGCTAGATTCATTCGGCCACTTACTCGGCGTGTCCTCGCAGTAGGGCTGGCTGCGGCCTCCGTTCAGGCAGAAGTCGGCGTGTCCGAGGCGCGCTACATTGATGCAGTGGCCGGCATTTATATGCAGTAGATACGTGCACAACGCACGCATCGCTAGATTCATTCGGCCACTTACTCGGCGTGTCCTCGCAGTAGGGCTGGCTGCGGCCTCCGTTCAGGCAGAAGTCGGCGTGCCCGAGGCGCGCTGCCTCGCCGTAGCGACCGGCGTTTGTGTGCAGTACGTGCACTGCGCGCGCATCGCCCGGGTCCAGGCGCAGCGCGGGCGCAGACCTGATCAGTGGGCGCGCAGGGTCCAGACCTTTAAAACATCACTTTATGGTTAAATAGGTAAAGATAGTAGTAGGTACAACGTGCTGTCGTATTTAAAAAGCTCCAGTTATTATCCTAAAACAGAGATCAGTCAATTAAATAATTGAACAAGTCTATCAAATAATTTGACAGACAAATCTAAGACAAATATAGGTAAGTATTCAATTTGGCAGTAAGTATAAAACGTTATCAAACGAATAAAACTTTATCTGCATTGAAAAACAAGCCCTAATGGAGAGTTAATTAACCGACGATCCATCTCTGGGACCCTGTGTGTTCCCAGTCGATCGCGAGACCTCTGCTCTTAAAACACTCACCGATGATCCTATTCAGCCTGAAGGTAAGATAATTGGCCATAATCCCGCACATATGGGCCCCCAACGAGTGCCCCACGCACGTGAGCCGGTCGGGGCGGAGTCCCGCCCTCCTGAGAGTGGCGAGCGCCTCGGCAGCGCACCTCGCCACGGGGCGCAGGTTGTGCACCGCGGCCACGTAGCACGGCGGCTGGCAGAGCGCGCCCCAGTCCATCATTATGACGTTGTAGCCTCCGCGCCGAAGGTATGCTGGAGAAGAACATTGGTGAGTATTGGGGAACTTCAAAGTAAGTATTTTGAAACCTGAACCAGTCTTTATAATACTGTACTGCAGTGGCGAGGTATGATCTGCATAATGGATCGGTAAGGTGGGACTTCCAAAATGTAAGCCAATGGAAATCTGCTTGTATTGGACCCTTCGCCACTGCTGTACTGTGCCTAAGTAAACTGATAATGATAACCAAAAGATAGTTTTCACGGAACTAAGACCTTAGGAATTTCACCATAATGATGACTAATAAAAAATGTACTTCTCTACTAAACTTGTATAGTTAGGTATATCACGAATGCATGAGATATAAATAGGACCTTGAAAAGCATTAATATGTTTTGGACACTTAAAAGAATCAAATATTTAATGAACCGCAAAAAAACTGCGTACAATTCGTATGTTCGTGAATTTGTTACAAGAAGACAGCACGCAGTCGTAAATTTTAATGTCCATATCTGCAATGCCACCAGCATCACGCAAACGGAACCACACAAGCTTACGCATGTCATTAGTCGGATGAGTAAACGTGACGTTAGTTTAGCAAGAAAACTGTCGGTAAAGAAAGCGAAAGGAAATGCATTGCGATTTATCACTGTTGCTGATAACCGCTGCAGGCGACGCGACGCTACCTCAGTGTAATTTCCCACGGCTTTCTCCGGTGTCAATGACCATTTATGCAATATTATGGGGATGTGGATTCACGCAGGTTCGCAGGTGCACGAACACTTCAGAATTACGGAATGTTTTCCGATCCTCATTGACATCTTTTTCTTTGAAAAGTTAAGAAAACCACCACAAAATGTTCATCCCACAAAAACGATAGGTAACGAATTAGCGTCTATTAAAGTCGAGTTGGAGCAGAAGTTTCTTCAGTAGGTATCACATCAATCAAATCAGTTTTGATGTGGTAAGATTTGAATTAATTCAGTGTAGGGTAGGGATGGCGAACCAAATGGCACGCGACACAATTTTTGTGCACGTCATCGATCACAGAACTCATTACGCGACGATTTGATGGCACGTCTATGACCTCATCAAACATTAAAAGAAAAATGGCACGTTGATACATAAACGTTCGCCATCCCTGGTGCAGGGTATAGGGAAGTACTTTCATCTGCGAATTCTGTGATTAAGCTTATAATGTTCTAGCTGGTTGTAGTCTTCAGGCCTATCAAATCTGACCGGTATCTATCCGCTACCGGTGCCAGTAGCGATATCGCAATGGCTATGCGAATAACGCGCTGTTCAAACCATAGCGGTATTTTTTTGCTACCGGGGCCGGCAGCGGTCTACCGACATGGGCGTACCCAGCATCTACTTAGGGGTGGGGCAAAATTGAGGAAACTTGATAAATAATAGGCAAGGACTTCTATAATATGCTTTTAAATGACTGATCTAATATCAATGTATCGCATCTTATATAAATAACCTGCAAGGATACTGGCCAAATTTGGTTAAAATTTATTTCGCCTAAACGCGGCGTGCGACGCGCGCCGCGCGTTCCGGACCTTGCAGCGATGATGGTTTTTAGAAAATCATTACAATCAATGATGGTGTAGCCTAAATTCGGCGTCGCTCGCTCCAGACCAAGCGGCGATGATGGTTTGGACAAAATCATTACAATCAAAGATGGAGTAGCCTAGAGGCAGCGTACGAAGCGCGCAGCGCGTTCCGGATCGAGCGGCGATGATAGTTTGGACTAAATCATTACAATCAAAGATGGAGTAGCCGAGACACAGCGTACGAAGCGCGCAGCGCGCTCCGGACCGAGCGGCGATGATGGTTTGGACAAAATCATTACAATCAATGATGGTGTACGGTGTAGCCTAAACGCGCGCGCACTCCGGACCGAGCGGCGATGATGGTTTGTACAAAATCATTATATTTATGATGGTGTAGCCTAAATGCGGCGTGCGAAGCGCGCCGCGCGCTCCGGACCGAGCGGCGATGATGGTTTGGACAAAATCATTACGATCAAAGATGGTGTAGCTTAGACGCAGCGTGCGAACCGTGCTGCATGGTCCGGACCGAGCGGTGATAATGGTTTGGACAAAATCATTACAATCAATGATGGTGTAGCCTAGTCGCGGGATGCCGGCGGGCATGAGAAGCGCGTCGCGCACTCTAGGCCATGCGGCGATTATGGTTTGGACAAAATTATAATCAATGATGGTATAATGATTTTGTCTAAGCACGATGAAAAATACTCGCGAGGCGCGACTTGCCGTTTCCTGAAATAGCGCAACTAACTAGCTCTCTGCCTTATTTTTCTGTTCCCACATACAACAATTCAGCTTTATCAATAAAACCGTTTATAAAATAATATAATAGTAACAACTACAAGAAGGCTATGTCACGCGGTAATTTAGAATTTGAATGAAATTAATAAATAAATAGTTTTGTAAACATTTAGCTTAAAGTCAGGGTAGAGGGTGGGGCAAGCGCCCCACCTTGCCCCAACGTGGGTACGCCCATGTCTACCGACGATGCTTGAGCTACAGTACTTGTACTATTATGTATTCTGTGCTACAGTGTCGTTGTCGCCGTCTTGTTTCCCCGAACACGCGGTACGTATCCAAACGTTTCGCTTTTCGCAAGAGCTGCGAAAATGCCATACCAAATACCCGGCGGGATATCCCTCGGATTTGAATAGGCGTTAATATTGGCTTACCGTCCCTGAGCACCGTGATCGGCAGTGTGTCGTCCCCGCCCGCGTAGCCGTGCACCAACAAGATGGTCTCATGCGACGGCTCCCAGCCGCTCTGACGCAGCCAGTCTTCGCTGAACAGGTCCACCTTAAACAGGAATACTTTTATGGAGTTTTGGTGCCTACGCCTAACAAAAACTGCTGATGAAAAGTACGACAGCGTCTCAAAAATACTATACAGTTAGAAGGCAGGCTTTACCAAGGTAATCAACAGATTTGTTGGGTGGACCCAAATGATTTTGGGGGGGGGGGGGCTTGAGCCCCTTAGCCCCCCCCCCCCCCCCCCCATCAAAGTGACTGTTATCCAAGGAGAACAAGAGGACATGTGGACCTCTTGTGCTCCTTGGATAACAGCTAACTATTCATAGGCCTATTTACCGGTAGTGTGACACAATTAATTTGTTTTCGGGCAACGGAAGACTTTACGTGTTTCGAATGCGGATCGAATTGGCCGACTAACGGTCGGACGCATTTCTTGCGGCAGACGAACGGCATTGTGATTTGCCTATGACAAGAGTGAAATTTTAGCAAAAACAGAACAAAAGCAGGTTCTAAAAATAAAAATAAAACAATCGAAAAGCTGGTTCTCGCAAGATGAGTTCGACGAGTTTCCGTATTGAGAAAATATTGTGGGGTCAACTCAGTGCATATTTAAAACTGAACCTTGAATTAAAAGGTCATCCTTTTGTTTGGACTCTGAATTAAAGAGTACGAGTTAATGCTTCATCATTATACAAATATTGTATGCTGTAGATAAATAGGTGTTTTTTTTATATTTTACAATTCAAATATTCCAATCATATTACTAACCTAATTAAAAACCGGCCAAGTGCGAGTCGGACTCGCGCACGAA
Source organism: Agriphila tristella (assembly GCA_928269145.1). Lineage (NCBI taxonomy): Eukaryota > Metazoa > Arthropoda > Insecta > Lepidoptera > Crambidae > Agriphila > Agriphila tristella. The sequence continues at coordinate 23,385,318 of OV743439.1, forward strand.
GGGTTCCGTACCCAAAAAACTGCAAAAAAACACGTTTGTTGTATGGGAGCCCCCCTTAAATATTTATTTTATTCTGTTTTTAGTACTTTTTGTTATAGCGGCAACAGAAATACATCATCTGTGAAAATTTCAACTTCCTAGCTATCACGGTTCATGAGATACAGCCTGGTGACAGACAGACAGACAGCCGGACAGACAGACAGACGGACAGCGGAGCCTTAGTAATAGGGTCCCGTTTTTACCCTTTGGGTACGGAACCCTAAAAACGAAATAAATTACAAGTACCTACATAATATGAATTTGTTTGAGTACCTATTTGAGGAAATAATTTGCAACAAAACAATTTCGCAAGGTTTGCATGGCGCTCGTCCGTGCACTGCTTTCTTTCAGTTTTCATGAATTGTCGACAATTCGACATTCATTTAGGTTAAAAATAATCATCGAAATCATTGTGTGAAAATCAATGAATACCTACTAACTTATTTTTAGGTAGGTACTTAATCTAGTATAGGTATTTTGTTTTATTAAGAGAGAGAATATAGGTAAAATTATTTTCTCTATAAATTGACAATCGCACCGGAAATAAAATTATACAGTAAATTCAATGGTAGGTAAAGTCCGCAAGTTCAATATTACATCTTTGAAACTGATGTTATTTTGATATTGTTCGAAAGCTATTAATAGTCAACTTGTTACTGTTGTATTTACTGTATAATTCTCCTATTCGCCGTGTCAATTAGAAATGAAAAATAATAAAATACGCGTATTTTTGTATGGAGGAGCTCGGTGGTGCAGTGGTTTAGCGCCTGGCCCAGCGATTGCGGAAGTTAAGCAACGTTCGCAAGGGTCGGTCATGGGATGGGTGACCAAAAATTTATTATCCCGAGCTCCTCCGTGCTTCGGAAGGCACGTTAAGCCGTTGGTCCCGGTTGCATTTGCAGTCGTTAACACCCACCAATCCGCACTGGGCCGGCGTGGTGGGTTATGGCCCATCCTCCTTACCACCCATAAGGAAGGCCTGTGCCCCAGCAGTGCGGACATCAAAAAAAGGCTGATGGATTTTTGTATGACTCTCAATCACTGACGTCCATTATACAAGTACGCTGGACAGGCGAACGTCACCTATCGTTTGTTCCGATTTGAAAATCGCCATATTGGCGCTGAGAGCAGTAGATTCTATCCTATTCATAGATGTAGCAAATCCCTTTGATCCTATTGTATTGTAGTAGTGAGTGTACACTGGAACTAATTAGTTCCATGTACACTCACTACTGCCATAGTAGAATCTACTGCTCTCAGCGCCAATATGGCGATTTTCAAATAGGTACAAATAATTGCTGTCATTTCATGACAATAGCCTGTCCAGCGTACATGTATAATGGACGTCAGTGCTCTCAATTAATTTCTTTCTATTCTAACTGACACACGGCGAATAGGAGAAATTATATTAAAGTCCGCACGTTGACTATTACAGCTTTCGAACAATATGAAATTTAAATAAAATCAGATTGAATTTATTTTAAAAAATCTTTCAGCCTTTTTAGAAAGAAAACTTTTTAGTGGCTCCTGTGGGGCCAATCATAAATTACGTCACACTGTCAAATGAGTTTTGACCCCATGTCCTTTTCTGCACAACCTGACAACGTGTATGCAAAATTTCATGGTGATCGGTTCAGTAGTTACGACGTGAAGGCGTAACAAACAAACAAACAAACGGACTTTCGCATTTATAATAACCGCGCGCGCGGTAGAACATTACTTAGATCGATTCGCTTTATCCTCACAATGTTTTTAAAGTACTTAGGTAGGTAATTACATTCACTATGAATGTATAATGTAAGATGTATGAGAATATTAGTTACGTGGGAATCTGTACATCCACAAGTAACCCAAAAAAATATCTTCTTGCTTTGAACTCTTTTTACAAAACTTTAGTATCTTAACGAAGTTTTGACAATTTCCTAATATTTAAACACAAAAATTTTATATTTTAACAACAACAAGGAAATATTTCATTGATTTGAACCCAGGACCGATTATAGAATGCCGAATACTTTACATTTTAATAAAAATATAAAAATGTTGAAATGTGATGCGTTGATGTCTTTTATATTGAGAGAAATTATGATCTATTGCGCTCGTAGCGCACGATTTTTAAAAGAATCACATATGGCTCAGCTCAACTCAGATGTATGCTAAACTTTATACTTCTTGTTTAAATATGATTTTGTATGGTGTGTGTTTTGATCGAAGTATGTGCTTTATTCGCAACTATAAGTATATTTCAAACTTTACGGAGTTAAGTAGAGTTAGCGGATTATCTGGATTTTTTGAGATGCTTACTTTAATTTGGAAGGGACTGTGAAACATGCAAACTATGCTTCATCGAAAAGTGGTTAATTAAGTATGCGTTTATCTAAACTGCTTGCTATTAATTAAGGCCTTATTTAACGATATTGCTTGTGAAAAAGAAAATTCATATCATAGATCATAGGTCGTCATCCTCAATACTCAATACTCAAATCATTTATTGCATTCCACAGTGTTACAGTAGTTCTTAAATTATTATATTTTAGATCACTATGGACCCTGTCGGGCACAACAACAATAAGTAATAGATAGCAAACACTTATTTATTATTGCTTAAACATTATTATATAAATCACACTTAATGAAGTTAATTATATTTTAATTAGTTAATTATGTTTGTTTCATTACAATAGGAGTTATTTACTTAATTAATAAAAATTACTTCCTTTTAATAAATAAATAAATAGCTGTTTTATTTATTAATTTCTGTTAAATTATATTGCACTTATGTATTTTAATGTTTTAATTTAGTTTACTTTTTGTCTACAAAATTCATATTTCTATATTTTCATCTTCTAAATATTCCTTCATACTGTAATAACACTAAGTAATTGTTTTAAATTATTTGAGAATTTTTTATCATCATTGATATTTTTAAGTGAATCGGGTAGCTTATTGAAAATTTTTATGGACATGGCTAGCGGGCTGGCTGGACGAATGGTGTTTCATATAAGAATTAGGAAGTATTAATTTATTTCTGTTTCTAAGATTATGTTTTATGTTTTGATCATCTCGTTTATTGTTTAAATTTGGGTATTTCCGAACAAATTTACACATCTCTAGAATATAGATGCAGGGTAAGGTCAAGATTTTATGTTTTTCAAAGTAAGGTTTGCAGCTGTCTGATACCTCTATGTTAACAATGATTCTAATAAGTTTCTTTTGAACTGTCAATAAACTTCCGACATCAGTCCTCCTGTCGTATCCTGTAAGCTGTACTTAAATAAACTCACTGTTTTCTTGACTGGCTCGGCCTCCGTGTACAAGTTGAGTATCACGTCGGGGTCGGGGCAGGGCTCCTTCTCTCGCCGCCACACGCAGTCCTCGAAGGTGGCGTTGAAATTGTCATTGTGCAGGAATAAAGCCTCTTTGATTGGGTGCCTTTGACTGTGCACTCCTGAGAAAAAGGCCAGATTATAATCTGTGGTGATTCTTGAACGAAGAACGAACGCATTGGGTGCCCCCAAAACTTGTGGGTGCCTTTGACTATCCACTGCAATGCACCATGTTAAGATGCTTGATTAGTGATCCTACTTTAACTTAGCTTAACACCATAATTCTCAATGCCCTCGCGGCCGCATGAGGCCGGACAACAATAGAAAATCTATTGTCTCATTTTCCGGCCGTATTTTGAGAACAAAATTTAAATAATGTAGAGTCGATGACCCTGCTAAACCCTGCTTGATTCAAATTGTTGAAACTGTAGAATTAATCACTCTTGTTTACCATCTATCTCACGTATGGCGACATACAGAGTTGACACATAGTTATATATCTACTTGTTAGCTTTTTCGAAATGGGAACGCGGAAATTATACGCATGTCGCAAGCTCGTGCCGGCATTAAGGATTTCACAAACAACGTCAAACCATACATTATTCTGGTCACAAGCTTATTTGGTTTCACTCCCGTAGAAAGTTAGGGTTTTAGAATGAAAAGAGAATGAAAATTAATTAAATTGACGGGAAAATTCAGCTTCGTGGTGAATTTTGAATTTCTAGATGATAACGAACTTAGAAAGCTGTGGATTTCAACATTTTTAAAGTAGGTAGTAGGTACTAAAGAAACTTTAGATGTTACCACATCTAGCTAAAACTTATGTCAACCCTTATGATGACAGAGTTCGTTATTACTTTTGTGTGACTTTGGCTAGGGGGACAGATATTTATTTATAGCAAAATGTTTTAAAAAGATTCATTGAAAATAAGGCACAAGTCTGTTATTTATTGTGATTGTACTAATTAATTATTAAGTAAGTAGGTAGGTAGTTTGATATTTAATTTCTTATTATTTAGTCAACAATTCAAGATCTTTGTATCACCACGGCACGCACTCACTTAATTGACACGCCATAAATATTTTTTTACGATTTAACATTTTAATTAAAACGGTTAAGCACCTACCATTTCAATTGAACGTTAACACTACTAATAGAGAGATTCAAGCCAAATATTTACATTAAATTTTGCTTATTATAATTATTTATCTTAACCTAGGTAGTAAGTACCCACCTAAAAACATTAAAAAGAGAGCAATGAAGTACCTAAACGACAGAAATTCTATAAACTACTTTTTATTATCCATTTTCCTTAGCTTTCAGACACAAAACTTAAGGAATAAATGTATCTTAAGGACACAATACTTTAAGGAATAAATGTGGTAAGTAGTACCTAATCAAATAAAATAACAGATGATTCCTTAGTTATAAAAATTAGTACCTACACATATTTTATGGCAATTTCTTTACTCATTTCCTTTTTTATATAAAAGACTAATATGATTATCTACATTTTATACAAGTGAAGAAACAACGACAGTATGTAGTAATTGCTTACCTTGGTAGAGTATCGCCACTAGTACGGGGAACAGTTGCGCGTACGCACGCATCCTCACCGTCTGGTTCGCGTCGAACTACTGCCAGACTACGGTAGCTATTCGCGCCATCGCAGAAATGCATCAAGTCAATTTGAATAGAGTAGCTAAGCTACTATAACGCCGGCTCTACACGCTGGCTGTAACATCAGCAAACGTGCAACCTCTTGATTCACGTATTTGTTACATACAAAACCGGCAATGTACAATATATTAGTTACCACGTAAGGAGTCTGGACAAGGATGATGCTGGCCGGCGATAAGGAGGCGTAGACGAAGATATTATTTCTCTTAATAAGGGGTGTCGACTTTTTTTTTCACATACAAAAACCGCATTTTATTATTTTAAAGATAAGTACATAGGTACCTACTTACATCAGTTGTTGTGTTATTATGTAGGTACCTACCTACATCGAATTATGATCACAACAATAATTGTTAATATTAATTACTCAGGTAGGTATCCTTATTTTATTTCTTTCACGTTAAAAATATTATCTAAAAAATCTCCCTTTTTTGTTAGCAAAAATGTGTGCAAAAAATAACCTGTCACTTTTCGTCGTAACTTAGCCACGATTTCTTTTTTTTTTTTTCTTAACACGTCCCATTAAATAAGTTGAAGCGGATCACTGTCTATTTTCAATTTAATCGCATTGTAAAATTTAAATTTTTGAGAAAAATTGGTCATCTTCGAAGTGCAATAGCTTAGCTCCTATAGGGTTAATAGAGCTGCAATCAGGCTCAAATTCGCAGCATTCGCAAAAAATGCATAGTTTTAGCCTTGGAGAGCAGATAGTGAAAAAGTCCCAGTTTTTCTCGATTTTCTCAGTTGCCACAGGTTTTTCGAAGTTGCAAATTTGAATTCACTCTACCCTAACAGACCCATATAGCATACCAAAAATGCAGAACTACATCACGTTTTACGAATCTAATGTCTATTTCTAACGGCCTATATGGTGGTTCATTAACGGCGATTAATTTAATCAATGATTCATCAGCCTCCAAACGCCTAGCAATGATAATACAATATTTTGCGACTACAAAATAATTTTCGCCGTCTATATTTTCAGGCGCTGCCGAGATGATATTTTTTGAGTTTTCATTTGGGTGGATGAAAAGTGAACACTGTTCAAATGGTTAATTGCATTGCACAAGTTTATCCACATATCCCGGGGGTATGCCACCGGCTCCCGGTAATGCAGGAATAATTAAAATTATGATGCAACATTGTATAGTGTTTTTACTTACATGCAACTGTATTTGCTTTTACTTACATCACTCACAATAATTTTAGAATTGGAACTTTAGTTTGGCATTTAATGAAGTTGGAGCTTATGTACAGTTTAGTCAAGAAGCTTAAATTCATATTGTGTTAGAGAATATGAATTTAAGATTCTTATGATGGGCTCTACGGTTGACTCGTTTGTACACCAGACAAAGAGTATAATGTGTTATACAAACCTGGAGACGACAATGCGACAGTCAATTAAAAGATTTAAAAGTCGAATAGCTCATAACGCTCCCAGTCTGCATAAAAAAAAATCCAACAGTTTAGTGCTTTAGTCACAAGATTTTTTTTCAGTTTGATAGTTTCAAAATACTCCTATGAACTAGTTTAGCCAATGTTTTCATTTATCGTCGCATTTTGTTGTCACCATTTGTATTTAGGGTTTTCATTTCATGTTGCCATCACGGAGGTCCCGGGAACGATACCCCTGGAATCGAAGCAAATGTGGGTTTGTTTGTGCTGACGTCAAATCCAAAAAACTAAGTAGGTACCTACCTACTGTATAAAATGACCAGGGTACGATTTGAATGTTGGACATCTTCAACAATCTACAGCTATTAAAACGTCAATTAAATAAGTGTAACATAATTTAAAGAATTCATGTTTCGCATGTATATAGCGGACGGAAGTCAATTGAAAAGATCTCACGTATATTAAGTACCTACCTACCTACCTACGGCTGTCATGTCAAAAGGAATGAGATTTTAGAGTGTGCGTGAGCAGGCACCGTCTATTCTATAGCTACATTTTGTAAATAAGGAGGCAGCTCTACGGTAGAGGTATTTGTGTGCGTAGAGGCACACAGGTGAAAGAACGCGGCCGAGCGAGACGCCGCGACTGCCTTCGCAGGTAAACCCGCCGCTCCCGCGCCCGCGCCGCCGCGCCATGCCAGTCTGAGACACGCGCCCCGCGAACGCCCGCGTCATTTGCACCTAAATTCCGCGCTCACTTGCCTAGAACAACAACATAACAAAACAATCGCATCCAACTAACAAAATAACTAAAAAAGTGCGTGAACAATCAAAGTGGAAGTTCATGAGTGCAACTGAAGCAAACTCACAATCACAATCCAGTTAATTGCGCGAATGCCACGGTCTACAACCTACGCAGCCGGCGGCGTCCCCCACCTCCGTTCATTCAAGGACCAATCGTTGAACTCATGCTGCTGCGGCTTTCGCATTGTCACATTTTTGATGATTTGGAAATAAACCACATGAGGATTTAGCAGCAATGAATTGACTGAGCTGACGACCGTCTGCGAATGTTTCAACGACAATGTCAATCAATCAGAACGCGGGCCAATTCAATAAACAAAAACAACAACTAGGTAAACAGGGCTCTACAGAACCGGTCAACTTTCCACCGCGCTATCATCCGCCTCCGCCGGCCGCCGCCGGGGCTCCTAAACTTGCCACTGTTGACTCGGCCGCGAAGGAGTTCAAACCTCCATATTCAGGGAAACCTATCGATCCAAACAAATTACCGTACCCTTACGGGATCGGAGTGCACGGCGTTGGTCCCGGACCGTATCCAAGTAGTTCTGTGCCATTTGTGAAGTATCCTCAAGGATATCCACAGGGTTACCCACTACCTCCAGGCGCACTGCGTTTGATCAGACCACCACCGGCAGAAGTAATTACAAAAGCTATAGTCCACGAACAAGAACCTACAACTAGAGCGAGAAGCGCAGACGACACGCAAAGGACTCAAAGGAATATTGAAGAGGAACAGATACATCGAAGGTCGGCTGACATGCTAAAGTTCACAAAGCGTGTTGAACCTGACGGTCCACGAACTTCGACGGACCAGAGACGCCAAATTCAATCACTTTTAGATGAAATAAAAGCGTTGAAAGAAGCCAATCGGCGACTAAGTGAAGACAATCAGGAACTACGAGATTTGTGTTGCTTTTTGGATGACGATAGACAGAAAGGTCGTAAATTAGCACGTGAATGGCAGAGGTTTGGTAGATATACAGCGTCTGTTATGCGTCAAGAAGTTTCAGCATACCAAAACAAGCTGCGAGAGCTAGACGATAAACAACAGGAACTGATACGCGACAATTTAGAACTAAAGGAATTGTGTTTGTATTTAGACGAAGAGCGCGAAAGAAGTACATGTGTCAACTGCGGTAGAGCACCGAACAGGGAGCGTGATGATGGTGACGGAAGTAGTAGCGGAACAAATGTGGAAGAAGGTCCTAGGGCAGCTCCAAGTGTGACAATTACACACCCACAGCTTGCGGAAAGAACAGTGCAGTACGTTAGAGATTTGGAGCAGAAAGTTCGACGACTTGAAGCTGAAAAGGGAGTAGGTGGGGCAACTAATGAACGGCCGGAGGCTGTAGTTCGGGCGCTGCAGGTGTTGGAGGTGCGAGAACGTGTTGAAAGGGAAAGGCGACGGCCCGCACCTGACCTGGATTCAGGAGAGCAGGCTTTAGTGCGAGAAATGTGTAACGTAGTGTGGGGCAAACTTGAGGATGTACCTCCGCAAGCACCGCCTCGCTAGACTCTAAGTACAAAATTACAAAACATAGTGATTATTACTAAAGTACTTCTTAGTGGTAAGCAGTACTTGTTTTGATTGGAATGCGTCTTGATCGAGGTCACGGTGGCGTCGAGTCTCGTGACCTAAAGAACAGAATTAAGTGCTTGACCTTGTTTATCAATCGAACATAACAGAACTTTAGCTAGAGTCAACAAAAATCCCAAGAACCACGTGTGATGCCCACTTGCCAGTGAAAAGTTTATAATATGTTCCCTCGACATTGGACTAGAAAAAAAAACTGAAAAGTACAAAGTAGGTTTATTGATTATAGGTAGTAGATAAATAAACCTTCCTGCCAGAATCTATAACGAATGTTCTTGTCTGATAAAATATTTTTATTTTTGTTCTATCTCTAAAAGGAAAAATGATATTTTTGAGAAAATATATTGTTTAAATAACACGAGGCTATGATTAAAAGTTTTCTATGTTGTATGTAATGGGTTTGCTATGTATGTCTCAATTTAAGTTCAATGTTTGAGTTATTAATATTATCAGAGCGCTATATTTTTGTAATCTAGCCCTAACTTCTCTTGATTTCTAGTCAGTACTTATATGTGTCCACCTAACTTGCCTGAATGTTATTGTTTTAAATTGAACCCATTTTTCTCAGTGTTTGCTTCACTTGCGTTTTTAAATGTAGGATAGTTTCTAGTAATTTATAACAAGCGATTTGTGAGAAATAAATTATAAATTTTCTGTTTTATCCTACTTAATTTAAATCCTGCTTAATTATTACTTCCTTTATACACTTCCATAGTGTAAAAATTACACTATTTTGATCTTTTTCCATAGATTTGCTGTGATTGCACTATTGACACAGAAACTGACTTTCAGTTGTCAAAATATTAGAATCAGACTGAATAAAATTTAGATGATTACTTTAATAAAATAATTAATAATTAAATACGTAATCCTAAACTTCGATAATGGCAGAAGAAAAAGGAGAAAAGGGTGAAGATGAAGATACCATTGGTGTAAGTAGCGAATCATTGTTTATTCAAGTGTCGAGATTAAAAAGTTATTTATACTAAAGGAAAGAATAAGGCTCTCTAGGCAGATGGTCAAATAATATAGGCAGCTAGTTAGCAGCAGTGTTAGTAGAAATAGTTCGGCGAAATCTCCGTTCGAATCTTGGTAAGGACATAATGTTTGTGCGCGTATAACACAATATCAAGCTTTGGTTCCCGAGTATTGAATGTTTATAAAATTATTATTTTTGTATTTTTATCATTTTAGTCACCATAGTATCTTCAAGCTGTACTTAGGGTTGGGATTTGGGACTAGCGAGGCAAATGATCATTTGTCAAAAAAATGTTACCTGTAGAAAATATGCAATAATTATTATGATCAAAGAGCAAATTGATATATGTTTTAAACTAAAGAAACTTTCGTGCGTAAACATAGGTACTACATTACACTGACTACACACCTTTGAAATACGGACCTTACAGTATTTCACTAAGCGAATTTTCCTTGTTGTCACATTGCCATCTAGATTTACGTAGGCGGTCGCAACTCTGACGGAGAGCGGCACGGCGAGGGCTGGGCGGTGCTCCCCAACGGGGACTTCTACCAGGGATGCTACTGCCGAGGGCTGAGGAACGGGAAAGGGCTGTACGTCTTCAAGAATGGGGCGCGATATGAAGGTACTGTCTCACAGATTAGGCGACAGGCGACAGGTGTTCAAATAGTCGTAAAAGTATTGAAGTAGAGAGAGCTGATGGACACAATTAAGTAGTTTTGAAAGGTAATGAGCAATAAAAAAATTATGTATGCTCGCGGTCGCGACCGACCGAATGTCGAAGTCTGTTAGATTAGACGAAGCGTTTTGTGTGCAAGCCAATTACAGTACGAAGCTTATGCAGGCCATACACTATCTAATCGATCGTCCAATCGGCATGATACTGCCGATTGAATCCAATCAAACTGACCGTGTGTGGCCGTGGATCAGCAGGACAGATCGAATTCGACGATCGATCCACGGCCACACACGGTCAGTTTGATTGGATCCAATCGGTAGTTTCATGCCGATTGGACGATCGATTGGATGGTGTATGGCCTGCATTTTATCTTGAAATCGGGTGAGGATTGCGCGGAACACGTACTTATTTTGGGCGTGCGTAGCAGTGAGGGGTGCGGGCGCCGGGAGAGGGGCGCTCTATTGGTCGCTCGCAAGACCACAACTTATCCCCACTCCGTCGAAAAAATTTCAAGATATAAGTATGCCTCGTACTGTATCAACGCCAGAAGTAGCAGATATAAAACGAATTTTGGTTGCATACAGGTGAATGGCGTCGTGCGATGAAATATGGGGTAGGCAATATGCTCTACCCAGATGGTTCACGATACGAAGGCGATTGGAGGCACGACTTAAAACAGGGTTTCGGGGCATACTACTACCCCAACGGTGACATCTACGAAGGTGCCTGGTTCAAGGGCAAGAGACACGGCCTCGGGACGTATTTCTATGCGGAATATCAGGTTAAGTTTATGGGGACGTGGGTGGAAGGCGTTATTCAAGGGCCGGGGCAAATTATTTACCCTAGGGTGCGCTACCACGGCTCATGGCTGAAAGGAAAACCTAAAGGGCCAGGTTGCTTCGTGTTTGACACGAACTGCATGCAACACGGATTCTACTTGTTGATAAAGGATCCTGCTTTTGAGGAGTACGGGGAAGGCGAGGAGGAGAAAGAAGAAAAAGAGGTCAAAGAGGAGAGAGGGGAGGAGGAAGAGGAAACAGAGTTTGATGAAACGCTAGGTAATTCTGCCTTAGTGTCCGGACACGAAAGTGGCGGCGGCCGAGCGGTGGCGGGGCGGCGCGGCAGCGGAGCGGCGGCGGGGCGGGGCGGTGAGAACGTGGGCACGAAACTTAGCGGTCGGTCAGCCGCGCTAGTAGTGTTGTGACAGATGGGCTAAATACCATTAAGGGCCCGTGGACCTACCGATTTGACCTACTGGTAGGACCACGGTATACCACTATGTGCTCGTGGTCCTACTGGACTAAGGCTTTATATAATATCGTAGTGACAAATCTAAATTGTATGTTAAAGAAACTTCTTATTTTTTTTATTTCTATACATACATACATACATACACTCACGCCTGTTTCCCATGGGGGTAGGCAGAGACTATGGATCGCCACCTGCTACGATCCTTGCACACTTCTTTCGCTTCATTCATATCCATCAATCTTTTCATACATGCCCTGCGGTTTTTGTCACTGCGTACACCAGCCTTTTTTATAATAACCTCTATTTGGTCCGCGTAGGTTTTTCTGGGACGCCCTCGTGCAATCGTTCCTTCCACATTCGCACAGTATATCTCTTTCGTGATTCGCCTTTCATTCATCCTCTCTAAGTGACCAAACCACTGGAGCATTCCTTTCTCAATTCTTGTCACTATATCATCTTTCAGACCACACCTTTTGCGAATCACCTCATTGCTCACTCTATCACTCAGTTTTACTCCACATATTTTCCTCAACGATCGCATCTCTACCGCATTTATTCTGCTTTCATTCTTCTTCTGCCATACCCAAGATTCACTTCCATACATCAGTGTCGGTACCAGCACTCCGTTATGAATAGCCATTCGCGCCTTTGCAGAAACGGTTTGGCTACTCATAACCGAGTGTATAGCACCACTCACCGAATTTCCTTTCTTCACTCGTCTTTCTATGTCTTCCTCACTCTTTCCGTCCCTTGTGAACAAACTCCCCAAGTATACAAACTCACGGACTTGTTCCACTTTTTCGCCACCTAACATTACCGTACAGTTAGTCATTTCTTCATCTCTCTCAAACACCATCACTTTAGTCTTAGTTACATTCACTTTCATCCCTTTTCTCACAAAATCTTCATTCATAACCGACATCATTTCCTGCAACTCTTGCGCAGAAGACGCAAGTATAACTTGGTCGTCAGCGTAGAGAAGGCACTTGATTTGAGTCCCATTCATCACAACCCCACAGTCACGTTCTTTCAGACCTTTCATACAACTGTCCAAAAACAGATTAAAGAGCCATGGTGACGCAACACATCCCTGTCTGACACCCCTAGAGATGCCAAACCAGTCAGTGTATACGCCGTCAATCCTGACGCATGCACGGGAATCCTCATAGAGAGATTTCAGTGCATGAATCAGTCTGCTCTCCAATCCGTATTCGGACAACACCTTCCATAGCTCATTCCTGTCAACTCGATCGTAGGCCTTCTCCAGGTCCACAAAGGCACAGTAAACCTTTTTGTGCTTAGCCAGGTGTTTTTCGGTTAAGCACCTCAAGGAGAAGACCTGATCCGTGCATCCCATTCCCTTTCTGAATCCCGCTTGCACATCCCAAATACTCTGATCAGTTTTTTGCATCACTCTTTCAATCAGTACCTTTGCATACAATTTACTGACAATGCTGAGAAGACTGATCCCGCGGTAGTTTTTAGCATCCTGCCGTGACCCTTTCCCTTTGTACAGCGGCACGACCACGGCTTTACGCCAATCTTCCGGCACTTTGCCACTGTTCCAACATTTATTAAAGATCAGGCACAGCCAGGACGCAACCAGCTCTTTCCCACCTCTCAGCATTTCAACAGTAATTCTGTCATATCCTGCTGCTTTCCCTTTTTTCATGCTTTTCATTGCACTAATAATCTCATCCATATATATATCTCTTTCATCCACTTCTGTCTCTTCCTCGTCTTCCACCCTTTTATCCGAGGCTTCTAGCATAGAGCCATCCGCCTCAAACAAACTCTCAAAATATTTCATCCACTCCTGTAATACACCTTTTTCATCTGTCACTAGCTCACCTTTTTCATCTCTTATCACATTCATTTTAGACTTATGTGATCCACTTCGAGACGTTTTCACTTGTTTCCAAAACAATTTTATATTGTCTCGAAAGTTATCACAGAGTTTGAAGTCACACTTTTCTTTCATCTTTCTCTTTTTTTCATCTACTTTTTCTTTCACTACTTTCTTAATCCTTTTAAACTCCCTTGCAATTGTATCAACATCATCTTCTGTAACACTTGCATTCACTCTTTTACTGGCTTTGATGGCCAGCAGATCCTGCCATACTTTTTTCTTTTCATTCACTATCTGTCTTACCTCACTATCCCACCAGTTTATTGGGGGAGCATTCTTCCTTTTACTCACTCCACATATTTCCTCAGCTGTTTCAGTCACACCTTTTTTAAACTTTTCCCAAACTTCCTCAAGCTTGCCATCTTTCACTTCAGCCACATTTCCCAATCGTTCTTTCAATTTGCACAAATATGTCTTTTGCACTTCCACTTCATCCAGGTTCTCAACTTTTACTCTAGTCAGCTCCGTTGTTGACACTGTGGGACGATGACGCCAACTTTTGAACAGACCACTAACCCGAGACACTACAAGAAAGTGGTCTGTTCCAATGTTACTACCCCTAAAGACCCTGGTGTCTACAACTCTGCCCTTCAGTCTTTCATCAACAATCACAAAGTCAATCATACTCTTCTTTTCCCCTCTCTGCCAAGTGTACATATGAATTTCCTTGTGGTCAAACATGGTGTTCGTTACCACAAGATTTATTTCTATTGATTTTTTATTTCTATTGATGTTTTAAATGTGATGTTGCTATGGAAACAATTTCTTGTTAAATTAATACCGAAAAATATAAAATTTGATTAGATATATCACAGTTCTGAATTCTATAGGTTATTATGTCCCGTAGAATAACTGACCCTATTAGATATATTTATTGTAAAATATTTTTAAATAAATAAATAATAATAAATAAGTACCCAGTAATCAAACAGACACAATTATATGTTTCAACACAACACTACTGTCATCGCGGGCGACCAAATCAAACTACTTTGTTCATTTGTTTTCGTCGCTCTCCTCCCGCCCGTGCATCGCTCGCCGCCCCGCCCCGCCACCGCCCGTTTCGTGCGCGTCTCCATACTGTGCCATACTGTTGAATGCATCGCCGCCGCTCCGCTGTCGCGCCGCCCCGCTGCCGCCCCGCCGCCGCCATTTTCGTGCCCGGACACTTAAGGCGCCCTACAACCCACTACTAGCGCCGCCAATACATTTATTTTTATTACTCGTAAACCAAGTCAATATTTAAAAAAGCCAAGATCACGCCCTCTTAAATCGACTCTAATATTTTATGAATAACTCTTCAACAGTTTTCTTTTCTTTCTGTAGGTTTTAAAATCCATTCTAGCCTAAAGTGGCAACTTTGAGGTAAAATGGATTTTAAAACTTACAAAAAGAATGTAAACTGTTGTAGAGATAAAAAAAATAGAGACCTTAGTTTTTAGGGTTTCGTACCCAAAGGGTAAAAACGGGACCCTATTACTAAGCCTCCGCTGTCCGTCTGTCTGTCTGTCTGTCTGTCACCAGGCTGTATCTCATGAACCGTGATAGCTAGACAGTTGAAATTTTCACAGATGATGTATTTTTGTTGCCGCTATAACAACAAATACTAAAAACAGAATAAAATAAATATTTAAGGGGGGCTCCCATACAACAAACGTGATTTTTTTGCCGTTTTTTGCTCCATATTGATAACGACTACAGGTAGAAAGTTGAAAAATTCACAGATCGTGTATTTCTATTGCTGCTATAACAACACATGCTAAAAACAGAATTAAATAAGTATTTAGGGGGGGCTCCCATACAACAAACGTGTTTTTTTTTGCTGTTTTTTGGTACGGAACCCTTCGTGCGCGAGTCCGACTCGCACTTGGCCGGTTTTTTTTATAATACTTGGTTTACGAGTAGTAAAAATAAATGTATTAGCGGCGCTAGTAGTAGTACGGCGCCTTAAACAGCATTAGTTTTCGGGTTATATTGATCAAAAATAACTTACCAAATCCACTTTTTCTATAGTTGGTTGTCTTCTTCATGGCAACATTGGCAACACACCTTTTCCGCCCAGCTGACTCCTCATCCAGCTTTACCGAGTGAAACTGAACTGATCAGTTTCAGCAAATTTTCTTCTAAAAATCAGCATTTATCTACAGGTAAGATCGCTGTATGGCGTGCACGCAACGTGACCGCATACATGGCGGAGTTTTTGCCTCCTGAGCCAGTACCTCTGCCAGTCCACGACTCAGTTCCATCCCTCACCGACGAGAGTTACGTGTGCAGTGTGGTCCAGTTTGAGCCACCCTCGGTCTACGGCGAGGAGGAGGGAGCTGATGACAACGACTCGTGGCTGCTCCACCGACAACAGTTCATGGAAGAGACCGAGCAGAAAGAGTAGACTAGCTTAGAGAATAAAGAGCATTTGGATTTTACATGGTTGTTATTGTTTTAAATAATTTGTCAGGTCCTTAAACAAAAATTCACATTCATTGAAACATTTCTATCTTATTGATCAAGATGGGGATGCCACAGTGAAATAAATGCTAATGTAATGCAGATGTACAAATTTATTATATAAGAAAATAAGGCTAGTCTACAACTCACGACCTCTAGACTTGATTATTATTATGAAACAATACAATAACAATGTGTCATAAGATTTTTTTATCACCTCAAAACAAAGTAAAAGCACATTAGATACATATGAGGGTACTATGGGTAACAGCGTCAAATAACCACTCATCCCTGCAACAAAAGATATGTTGTGACGGCACAGCGTGCAAGCGAATTTAAACTTAAGAGTGGTCAAGCGACGCTGTTGCCCAAGATACATAAATAGGGAAATTGTTATCTAAAAATTATGTTATCACTGACTTTTTGTAAAAATTAAAGAATACTATTTAAAACAAGTGGCATTCTTTATACATATTCAAATATGCACGAATGTAATTAAAAGCTAAAACCGTCTCAAGCGCAGCATTTAGTATTGAGATCTTCTAACAAATGTACATTCACTACAGTTGTAGCTGCAAACTCTAATAAAATAGAAGTAGGTAACCTAAAATCTACAAAGTATTAATTACTTTGTCTTTGACAAACCTCGGTAGGTACTTATGAGTTAACATAACTCTATTTCTAAATAATAAACTACTTTAAGTTAACTTTGAGGGTTTTGAGCTGGGTTATTGTTCGCTCCAGAATTATTGTTCTCGAATGTCGTCTTGTTCTTGAGCAAATATGCAGCCAAATAATTGATAGGATCTGGAGGGCGTTCCTTGGCTAGCGCAGACAGACCTTGGAGCAAAATAGGAACAACAGTTTGGTCTAAATATTGACGAGTGGGCAGAGCGTTGAGATCAATTCTTGATTTACGACTGGCGTTCGTTTCGTTTTCCTTCTCCATTGCTATTATTCTCTGGAAGTTGTAATGAAACAAAGGTAAATTGATCGGCTCACCTTTTAGGTACGTCTAATAAAAAGTTCTGCATAGAAAAAGCATCAATAGTCAAAACTAACCTTTACAGATTCGGGAATTCTAGATGGAGGTTTTTCTTCCTTAAGGCTTGAGCGTGAGCTTTCTGACATGAGTTTTATTAATTGTTTTATTCCAATAACGATAGTTAATTAGAATAATATTTAGTAAATACTTAAGTCGACTCCAAAGCGTATTGGTCGACTCGACTTCGACTTGTAATGTAAACAATTTTCAGTTTTTGACAGTTGAGTCAAAGAGAATGTAAAAAGACGGGACTTCATACAAAATTATTGACACACCAAATGTCAAAACAGGGTTCTTCGATCGCTGCCAACATTCAAGCATGGTCAAGCGATGAAGACCAATACTACCAACATGATATGAAAAATATAGTGATGCCCTGTATGGTGTACGAAAAATTTCGATATCGATGACGTCTGTAGGTACCTGGGGGGACCACTCCCTATATCAGATTTTTTTTTCATTTTGTTTTAGTAATTGATTCCATTTATTTTGATCGCATATAACAAAATAGGGAAGAATAAATTGAAACCAATTACTAAAACTAAATTATTAAATAAAATGAAACAATACAATACAACACAAAAATCTTTAATTGCACGAAACAAGTTGGCATTATACCTATTTATTTTATAAATTTTAGTTAAATATTATATAGTTTTGGAATGTGCTTATCAAGGCCTTTCATTTGATAACCATATTGTAGTAATTAAAAATGTTTTTACACTATCAAATAGCGTCATGCAGCCGCCATCTGCGCCATCTTGATCTGGAATCTGAAATGATAAAATAATATAATTTGTTAGTGTTAATGATTAGATATTAATAGGTAATTAGATACCTAGTAGAATGCATTTACCATCTTTCCAATATTTATTTTCTGTGGACCTTGGTTAACATCCGATAATTGATTGTCGCTAACTGAAAACATAAAATAGATATACTTATTAACTAATACCTATTATTTGGTTAAATAAAAAGAAATAGAAATGTATTCCAAAACAATTAAAGGCGACTATTATTATTATACTCGTATGTATAAGTACCTATGTACTTGTAAAGCAGTTAACAGGCAAGAGACCGCACAGGACCGGGAATCCTTACAAATCCTTACTAATATTATAAATGCGAAAGTCCGTTTGTTTGTTTGTTACGCCTTCACGTCTTAACTACTCAAGCAATCATCATGATATTTTGCATACACGTAGTCAAAGATACAGAGAAGGACATAGGGTATCTTATCCCGAACAAAGTATTATTCCCGAGGAATAGCAAAAAAAATTCCACGCAGACGAAGGCGCGGGCGGCTGCTATTTGTGACATAAACTCGTTTCGGAAACCTAGTCTCAATCTATCGATTGCTGAGGCTGAGTCAAGATAAATATCATAATACTCATAAAAATGAAAATTTTACTTGATTGAGTAGCTGGAATTGCCACCGTAATTCCCACTTCGGGAGTCTCACACACTGGCACTGGGTTTAAAGTTAAAAAAAGCACAAACAATTTAATTTAGATAATATAAAAATAAATATTATATAATTTTTAACGTTGGAATTACCAAACGCTATTGAGTTACAATAGAATACGCACCTGCATCAACATCAAGGAAATTCAGCTAAAACATCAGACAAATGTGGGGCAGAAGGCCGTTTAGGCCATATTGTAGAAACTGCATGCTTTTTAAGTTATTTTTTTCTTTTTAAAGTCCTTAGCAGTAAAATGTTTCCTGCAAATAAATTTATTTTTATGCAATTTTCAATTGGTACATACCTATGCCGAATACACCTTGGCATTAAATTTTACCCACTGTTTGCACATACAAAAATATCGATAAATGATCAGTGATGATCACACAACACTATCTACTAGGTAAACCATTGGTAATTTTATTACAGGGCTTTTGTAAAATCTTTGCTTTTATACTGATTTTATGCTTAATATAAATCAAGATTTATTGAATTTCTTTAGTTTCATTCATACCAAGCTTCATCAAAACGAAATCTTGCCATAAAAAATCTTTTTGTCCATCCTTTTTTTTGGTCTTCATGCCACATCACATTTTTCACACTTCCTATAAGTATTTCTTCGGGGGGATGGGCCTCGTTAGCATTGGTCTGCAACCTATCTAGGAGAAGGAAAACTCCGAAATCAAACCCGGCATGGGGTCTCCGTTAGGCACGAGTAGGGTCCAACCTGAACATGTGGCAGTCTCCTGCAGCTAACCTGGCTCCACACGTATTGGCTTGCCTTTCCTGTGGAATCAGCCAGTGAGGCCGAGAGGGTAGCACAGGTCCTGGGCAACCCTGTGTTTCCTTAACTCCGTCCCAGGCGGTTTAGTGTCTGTGGAGAGGTAACTCCACCCACGTCAGCTATGCTGCGTGGCTAAAAACACGGGAAGTGGCAGTTGCCAGTTATAAGTCCGCACAGATAGGCGTAAGTGCGGGCGCTAGGGGTCACTTTCGACAGTGGGAGGGTCCATCGTAGGCCCATTGTTCGGTTACCGCCCGCTTTAAGCCGGGCAGCCCCCGGCCAGTAAGGTACCGTTCCGCCTCGGCGCTGGTTTGCTTCTTTGGGGTGTAGGGAGCACTAGCTACTGGCTAGACGACTGGTGCCGTTATCGTTTACACCTGGCACGAAAAAGACACAGTATGTAAAGAAAACGCCCCACTTTTCCATGCGCATAGCTACATGGAATGTCCGTACAATGAGGACAGGCCTCCCGGACACCGGTGGAGGCTCATACTGCGCACAAGATCTGCGTAAGACTGCTGTTATCGATGCAGAGCTGAGCAGGCTTAACATCGCGATCTGTGCTCTGCAAGACACCAGATTACCTGACGAAGGCTCCTTGCGCGAGGCCTCGTATAGCTTTTTCTGGAAGGGAAAAGACTTCACTGATGTCCGAGAGCACGGTGTCGGTTTTGCGGTTCGAAATGACTTGTTGTCCGCCACTGAGAGTCCTCGTGGTGTTTCGGAGCGCATTATGACTTTACGACTCAACACTAGCAGCGGCTATGTCACTTTAATTTCCGCATATGCACCGACACTGAAATCTTCTGACGACTCTAAAGACCAATTCTACTCCCAACTAGCTGAGACAATTAAAAACGTCCGTAGCAGCGATCGTCTTTATGTTCTTGGTGACTTCAACGCGCGGGTTGGACAGAATCACTCTGCTTGGCCGGAGTGTATTGGTTACTACGGCGTAGGCAACTTAAATGAAAACGGACAGCGTCTACTTGAACTTTGTTCTGAACACTTATTGTGTGTAACCAATACGTATTTTAAAGGCAAATTATCTCGCAGAGTCTCCTGGAAACACCCGCGCTCCGGTCACTGGCATCAGTTGGACGTAGTACTTACCAGAAAAAAAGACCTCCGTGAAACTTTACACACGCGTACCTACCACAGTGCAGACTGTGACACCGACCACTCCCTCGTGGTGACTCGTGTTGCCCTAACTCACAAAAAGATCCACTTGTTACGAACACCTGGCAAGAGCAAAATCAACCTCCAAAATGCTAGAGTTAACGAGATGGTTCTTAAGTTTGAGAAAATGGCTCACGATGTGAATGCCGACTGGGACGCTAATACTCCCATAGAGATTGAGTGGGAAAGAGTAAAAAAGCTCCTTACTGCCGGAGCTAGAGAGGCTTTCGGCCTCCAGAAAGTCAAATCTCAAGATTGGTTTGCAGAGAACGTCGAACACCTGCAACCCCTACTGGACTCGAAACGTAAAGCTGCTCTCGATTACCGTTTAAACCCCAGTCCAGAAACCGGTAAGAAGTTAAGTATCGCAAAAGCTGCACTGCAGCGTAGCTCACGCTACTATACTAACTTATACTGGACGGACCTATGCTGCAGTATTCAGGCGAGCGCGGATATAGGGAACATAAGTGGTATCTACGCGGGAATCAAAAAGGCACTAGGCCCTGCTATTAAAAAGACAGCCCCTCTTAAGGATGCAAACGGCACGGTTATCACTGATAGCCAAAAGCAACTTGACCGTTGGGTCGAGCACTATGCTGGCCTTTACTCGCGTCCTGTGTACCTGCAGCCGGAGGCAGTACAGGTTATGCCGAAACTGGCTACATGGACCGAGTTAGACAATTTACCTTCCTTAGAGGATTTTATCAAGGCTGTTGAGCAGCTAAAACAAGGAAAAAGTCCTGGTAGGGACGGTACCCAAGCCGAAATTGTTAAGCTCGAGTGTATGAGCCCCATACTGCACAATCTGCTGTGTAAGTGCTGGCAGGCGGGATCTGTACCTCAGGATATGCGCGACGCTAACATCGTGACACTGTACAAAGGGAAAGGTGACCGCGGCGACTGTAACAACTATCGCGGCATTTCCCTTCTGAGCATAGTAGGTAAGCTTTTCGGTCGTGTTGTTCTATCTAGGTTGCAGAAGCTCGCTAGTCGCGTCTACCCCGAAGCCCAATGCGGTTTCCGACCCCAGCGGTCCACGGTGGATATGATCTTTACACTTCGCCAGTTACAAGAGAAGAGCAGAGAGCAGAACACCCCTCTGCACGTGGCTTTCGTTGACCTGAACAAGGCCTTCGACACGGTTAGCAGGGAGGGTCTGTACTCTGCACTCGAGAGCATTGGGTGCCCACCGCAACTCTTGAGCCTCGTAAGATCATTTCACGAGGGCATGAAGGGCGCTGTGGTATTTAACAACACTACATCCGAGCCATTCGACATGAGCAGAGGAGTTCGCCAGGGTTGCGTTTTGGCTCCGACTCTGTTTGGGATATACTTTTCGCTAATTTTACAATCAGCTTTCGGCGATGACAAACAGGGCATACACCTTCATACGAGGGCGGATGGAAAGTTATTCAACATCTCACTACTCAAATCCAAAACGAAATGTGAGGACCTTTTCGTCGATAGCCTTCTTTTCGCCGATGACGCGGCCTTTGTGGCTAATTCTGCTCAAGAACTCCAATCCATGATCAATAAATTCTCTCAGGCCTGTACTCTGTTCGCCATGTCTATAAATGTCAGAAAGACAGTCATTCTATCACAGGGCAGCGCGGTTCCACCAGCGATTTCACTCGACGGCGCACAGCTCGAGGTTGTAGACCAGTTTTGCTACCTAGGGTCAACTGTGTCGAACAATCTCTCGCTTAATGTAGAGATCGACATTCGTATCGGCAAAGCGGCGACCATGTTCGGGAAGCTCAGTACAAGAGTATGGCACAACAAATATCTGACCATCAAGACCAAGATGATTGTCTTTCAGGCTTGCATCCTGAGCATACTCTTGTACGGGGCCGAAACCTGGACGACGTATGCAAAACAGGAGCGCCGACTTAACTCCTTCTTTATACGCTGTCTAAGAAAGATCTTGGGCATAACATGGCTGGACAGAGTCACCAACGAAAGGGTTCTTGAAATAGCACAGCTGCCAAGCTTAACCGCACTTCTCAAACAAAGGCGTCTGCGCTGGCTGGGGCATGTGCACAGAATGGAACCTTCTCGACTACCCCGACGTGTCCTGCTAGGTGAAATTGCGAATGCAAAAAGAGATGTTGGAAGGCCGTTGCTTCGCTTTAAAGACTGTGCCAAACGGGACATGATCGCCTTTGAAATAGATCATTGTAGTTGGGAGACGATCGCAGACAACCGATCCGAGTGGCGTAAGCGTGTTGCGGAGGGTCGTACTTTGTGCGACGAGACCTGGTTCAGAACACTTGCTGACAGGAGGGAGAAGCGTCACCAGGGCGGCACTAATACATCAGCCGCAAACTTCCCCTGCCAGGCCTGCGGGAGAGTATGTCGCTCTCGCATCGGTTTATTATCACATCAAACAAGTTGCCTCAGGCACTGAATATAACTCGTCTGCAATAGACGCAAAGGCCTATGTATAAGTATTTCATTACAATACCGTCCTAAACACCGTTTAGAAGCAAATTTAGATGAAACTACTGAAAATTCAACAAAAATAAGACAAAAATCTTAATTTATAATCTTCAGTTATCACACAACTTTTCAAAATATCCCGCCATTTGTAGTCTATGATATGCAATGTAACACTGACAGATGGAAGAAAGAGACATAAAGAAGAAAAAAGAGTGAGATAAATATAGCGGCCATTAAAGTTCTGCCCCGTTTCATAGAAACTTTTTTTCTTCACGAGTTGCGATAGACGGAGTTGAGTAGTGATGGGCCGAGAGTCCGAGACAAGGCCGACTCGAATACTAATTCGAACACCTTCTTGGTACTCGCATACTCGAGTACTGAAAATACAGTTTACGGATATATAATTACTCAAATAAGGAATTCGAGTATTAAAATTATGCGAATATCAAAGCGGGTCGACAATCAGTTTTAGCACAAAATTTATTGTTTATTGTGGGAATTATTACATAAAACCAGTTAGTGGCGTTAGTGGGGTGAAAAATACGGCGTTTTGTGAACCAGAGATTTCCTTTGGTAGGATTGGTCCTTAGAACCCTAGGTAGGATGGATATAAAAAGTGGAGCCACCACGATTTTTGTAGTAAATTTTTTGAAGTTTTGGCTTTCAGCCCAATCTCGATAGATGTATTAGACCCCTTGACGCCGAACCTACCCGTTGGGGCCAGGGAAAAAACGCTGAAGCTATTCCGTCAACGCCGAACGTGCCGCATCGGGCACAACACACGTGACCGACACGTGGCCGCACGAAAACGCTTTTTACTCAATGTTAGAGACTGATAGTGTATGGATAAGCTTATGAAATTCCTAACAATCTGTGATAAAAATATATAGTGATCTGTGCTTTGACATTTTGTACCAACAAAAAATGTCGTAATGACGTAAGACGTGTTTGGTGTCGGGTTTCAAGTGGTCTCAATGGGGTTGGCAACGCAAAGCTAATCGCAGACGGCGGCAGCGGCGATCTGACCGCTATCAATACTTTGATTGGTTAAAATATGTCACAAATGACATTTGATATTTGAAACAACCTATCAAACGATTTTAGTACAAACGCTTGTGGCGCCATTAGTTCCTCAGTTTGCATCCCCATTGTTGTTTTTATAAACTTCTCAGGATGTTTGAAGAGGGATTGTTTACATAACAATTAAAAAGGGACTCTGTGCTTTTTTTTGAACAGTGATTCAGTTTCGTGATGAATAGTGATGTACTATGAGATTTTATCGAATTTTAATCAATTATTTTTTTCGAAAAATTGGATTACGGTTAGATTGCGTCGAACTAAATAATGAAGATGTTAT
Source organism: Agriphila tristella (assembly GCA_928269145.1). Lineage (NCBI taxonomy): Eukaryota > Metazoa > Arthropoda > Insecta > Lepidoptera > Crambidae > Agriphila > Agriphila tristella. Next base: position 23,409,688 of record OV743439.1, read on the forward strand.
AGTCTTCAATTTTAAGAATTAGAATATGGCAAATGTATTCAGAAATAAGACACAATTTACAGAATAAATAAATGCATTGTAATTGCGAAGTTATGAGGAAAAGTATGGGGAAGTTCGAAAAAAAACGGCAATTTTCTGTATTTTTTCTCTCTTTTTCTCTGTAAAACTTGGCGAACTCTAATGCTATACGGCAGGCGTTCAAGAGTTAAGGTCAAACCGCACTACAGCGGAGCGGCGCTGCGTGGCGCGGCACTGCAGCGGAGCGGCGCGGCGCGGCCAAATATTATTTCTATTGATTGCAATAATGCAAACCGCACTATAGCGAAGAGGCGCGGCACGGCGTGGCGCATACCGGCGCGGCGCGGCTGTTTTGGGTGCGAAAGAATATTTTGTCGCGCCGTGCCGCGCCGCGCCGCTAGTGCGGTATAGCTCGCGGCGCGGCGCGGCGCGGCCAAATATTCTTCATAATCGAGCTTCAGTCTACAGAGGTTATTTGGAAATATAATTATATTTCTACTGATATTTCAGTGTACAAATTTTGATCATTTTACAAAGTGGTATTTTACGTGATAATTTCATAGATCATCATAATCATAACTCATCACAAATAAATAAATAAAAAATATGAGGATGTTTGCTAAATAGTTCCTTGGAAATTCGTTCTAGTGAACGCGTGACCGAGCGTTCCCTTTTCGTTCGTGCGTCAAACTTCAATGAAATCTTGCCACGTCTGGCAATTTGAGCCGCGCCGTGCCGCTCCGCTGCCGCGACAGTGCGTTTAGGAGAGGCCGCGCCGCTCCGCTGCAGTGCCGTGCCGCGCAGCGCCGCTCCGTTGTAGTGCGGTTTGACCTTTAAGCTGCTATGCCCAGTTTGATATCATATTCGTATGAATTTAGGGTGTCGAATTCATTTTTGGATTCATATTTGTACGATTCAATTGTTAAACTATTTAAAAAAAAAACAAAAAAAAAATACTAAAGAAAAAAATTGCCATTAAATACACAAATTGGAATATTAGAAAAAGAAAAATACCTCGTAGGAGCTCTTATATCCTTTTATTTTTAAAATAATAATAAAAGAAAATATTCTTGCTTTGGCTTATTAAAAAAATAACTTCGTTACCGTTGTAAGGAAGTTATTATTTTTATTAAATATTAAAATTTTAAATATCAATTCGAAACTTGTTTGTGATAGGCTCAAATTGTAGCAAATCTAGTTAGCTTTATAAAAGTACGGAGTAGAGATACCAGAAAAACGCTTCCTTAAGGTAGTTTTTTCGAAAACACTGAAACAAGTGCCAAGTTTTTCCAGCAGTAGAAGGTTTCCAAGGGTTAAAACTTGGGTACAACTACTCTCAAGGTACCTAACAACATCTGAAAAAAATCGATGATCGTCATCTCGTGTGTGCCTTACTCGTTCAGGCTTGTGAGCTTTTAAATCCTTCAGTGACGGATAAACAATTTCTTATTTTGGTATTCAGAACAAACGTAACGCTAGAATTTATGAATTATTGACGTTTGAACATGGTCCTCACGAAATGACACTGAAGATCATGGATGCTGGAAATAACAAAAACTAGCTAACGAAAGTGCAGTTTCACTCCATAGATGCTCAGTGACGCAAAAATAAATAAAATTTAACATTCGAAAATCATACAAAACAGAATAGATCTCATAAAATCGTTGTTTAAACGTGGTACACACGGAACCGTATGTGCCAGTTTTCATTTGTCAAAATATCGACAACTAAACCGTTTGGAACCAAATGAAGCAGTCTAGCAGCGTTACGTTTGATAAGTGACAGCATATAAAACTTTAAATCCGTTCGCGTAACAACACATCAATAGGAAAAGCAAAAACAATATTTCGACCCATCAGACTGTGTGGCCCACAATTAATACCGTTACGTTACGTGAATTTTGCGTCACTTAAGATGTAAAGCAGTTTATAGTAATAAGAATTTCCGTCACTGAGGATCTAGCTTTGTTTGGAACCAATCACTGCAGTAGTTTCAATACAATTCATGATACAATTTGTATGAGATTTTTAAGATAGGGTGACAACAGTGTACGCACGTTGATGGACAGAAAGGATATAAGCGTCCTGTTAATGAGGGCTTTTCAATCAAAATGACAAAAAACTGTCTGCTCGATAGATGGCATTGATAAAAATGTATGTGTCAATGTGTTTTTTTTTAATAACCAAGCCTCGAAGAGTACTAAGGTAGGCAGGTAGATGTAACCCTGAAATGTTTCTTACTGGGTAGATGTCAGCCAGCGTTCGCTTAAGCCGAAATTAGATGGTTCATTTTTACGTTTATTTTCGATGCTTCATTAGCCTTTCATCAATCATCGGCATCGGAAATTAACGATAAATGAAACGTGTAAACAGCGCCATTCACTGCAGTGAACGGCATGTCATCAGCCACGTTTTTGTTTTTATTTTAATATGCCTTTATTTTTCGTTTTTCGACGTTTTTCAACCTGCATCAGACAACATGCATACAAGCAATGCATGCAAGCATTTTCTCGCTCTTTAATTAACTACTAATTCTTTAATAAAAATTATCACGCACAACCTGTTGCCGCGAAAGAGGAAAATAGTAGCAGACAAACATACAAACACACATGCAAACCCTTACCCCCAATTACATATACCGCCTCCGTTCCGTTCCATCCATCGTGGCGCAGTTTAACTCCATACAGTTGAAAAACGAATGTACTTGCGCAGAGCAACGGAGGGGGTCTCGAGGGGGTCGGGCGGCGCGGCTCGGAGTACCCAAACTCGCTGAGTTTGGGTATTCGAACGCGGAAGGACGGCGCGAGTGACGCGACCGAATAAATCACGCATAGCGATTGACAATTTTAAAAATCTTTTATGCCGCTATCGTTTATTAGGTATAATTTTATTATAATAATATATAATAATCATTTTATTTCGGACATAAAATCCATACAAGGTGTTAGTTACAGCGAAACTTATTCTATTGTTAGTAATTTTAAGGACACAAAACAAAACTAAACTAATTATAATTTGGCCACCGATGCGGCTCCTGTGCTATAGATAGTCATAGCTAGTGACAGGGGCATGAAGCTCTAGCCAGCGGCACAACAGTGGGGAGTCCCACCGGTTAGCCAACGTGCTCAGGATGCCGTTTGAGCTGCCGCGCACGCGTGCCCACAGCGAGGCGCAGCGCTTTCTGATGATCGTATAAAAACAATCAGTACGCGCCTCGGCGAACTTCAATGACGCGCTACAGTGGCGCGGCAGGCCAAACAACATCCTGAATGCGTTATTATACTGGACGCGTAGAGCGCTATATGTCCGCTGCGTAAAGTTCACCCACAGACCGCACGTGTAGAAAGATTGACAGTAAGCTTTGAAAAGCGTTATCTTAACTTGTTTACTACACCGTGCAAATCTGCGAGCCAACATATTACAGCGAACACATAGCGCCCTACGCTCCCTCTCCACATCCACAGAATCTGACAAGTTGTCAGTGACCCAGTGGCCCAAATACTTAAATTGGTCAACTCTTTTCAATTTTATGCCTCCGAGAGTCACGGGGGGTATACTCCGGTGATTTGCGGACGCCCCCGCCTGAAACATCATGAATTCACTTTTAAGTGAGTTGTATTTGAGCCCATGAGCCACCGCATATTCTTCACACATATGAACTAGTCTTCTCAGGGCTCCGATCGATGGGCTCATCAGCACCATATCGTCGGCGTAACTAATATTATTAATACATACACCACCTACATGGCAACCTATATAGGTGCTGATGAGCTCCTCGATCAGTCTGTTAATGTACAGGTTGAAAAGCTTGGGTGAGCTTAATCCCCCCTGTCTCACTCCACATTGCAACCCGTACACTTCCGACTGTGAGCCAGCCCACTTTACATAGTTCTTCTGATTATCGTACCAATATTTAAATATGGATATTATTTCAGACGGCAGACCAGTTTCACATTGCAGCTTTTTCCACAATAAGTTGTACGATACTAGGTCGAATGCCTTCGACAAGTCCAGAAAACAAGCATAGATCGGTGTTTTTCTAGCTGTGTAGTACTGCACAGTTTGCTTGAGACAGAAGATGGCACTCTCTGTGGATAGACCGGGTTTAAAACCAAACTGCGCATCATGTAACTTAATATGCTCACCCAATCTTCTGTCAAGCAAACCGTCCAGCACCTTAGCTATGACCGTAGCTAACGATATAGGCCTATAATTCGACAAATCCGAGGCATCACCCGTCTTATTTTTTATAATAGGAACTACAACGGTAATACGTTAAATCATCTGGTAAGTAACAGTGACTCATACAAAGATTGAAAAACATTGACAGAACTCGCGGCAAGTGGACCCCCGGGTACTTCAGATGCTCGATGCTGAGATCATCGTGACCTGGAGACTTACCTCTGAGGCGATCTCTTGCGCAGAAAATCTGACTTTTAAGTCCTCGACACGACATTCAGCACTGAACACCTACAGCTCCTGAGGGAGGGGGGACTCGACTTTGAAGTGCTTCCGGAAGGAATTCGCTATAGCAGTCGGTTCGTACAAGCCAGCGACGCTCGCAGGAATACTCGGTTTCTGGTTCAATTAATTGGTATTTTTCCAAAATTTGCTAAAGTTCTTGTTTGCGTGATTCTGAGCGATAATATCCATTTTAATTTGATTCTCATTTTTTTGACAATATTTCAATTTGGCTTTAAAGTTTATTTTAGTGTCACGCATCTTATCATAAATAAAACCAAAATTTGGTTTGCCGTACAGTAGCCAAGATTGGTACCAAAACCGAGCTTCCCCATGAGCGGCCCTCACATACTTATTCCAACCTATTACATAATTATGTTTCTTACGTTTATCACTATTGTAGGTACATTCAGCCGACTCTTTTAGGGCACATGATACTAGTTGCTAATTTTGTTCTATGGTCGACATTAGAACATGTTTTGTCAGCACATTCACAGAAATCCGCAGGAAAGTCTACTAAACGTAGTCTACTATTACAATTAAGGCCGTATATCTCTGTATTTGATCATTATCTCTTTCACCCCACTTAACTTTATTAAATGATTGGGTTAAAGTTACAAGTTTAGACTGGATTTTATTTATATTACACTCAATCAACAAAGGATAATGATCAGACCAGTACACATGTAATATAAAACCGAAGCATTGACAACAGTATGCCGCGCGGCGCTAGTTCCTATACAGTGATCGAACATCGGCGAGAGCCGTGTGCCTCGCTCACATAAGTATAGGTATCGCTGGGTAAAATTTCCATGTCAATGCATGCCCACGACTGTTCATAACAAAAGTTTAAAAGTTCACGTGAAAACTGCTCACCATCACCAGGATGTGCATTGAAGTCCCCGAGTACAAATACCGATTCGATGATGTTCGTCTAAACTCAAGGGCGTCGCCATCGCCAGCCCATGGCCCAGGGGGGGGGGGGGGGGCAAGTTAATATTAAAGAGGATGAGAATGATATGAATTGTAGGTACAGTCAACAGCACCTAGTGAATTTATTCAAGTTTTGAGATGGGGCAGGATTTATCGGAAAAGCAAGTCAATTGCACGACCTTAGAACTTTGGTTATTTTGATGTTGGCTACATTTTTTAACCTCTAGTGGGAAGGGGGGGGCAGCGGCTCCCCCTGCTCACCCCTGGCGACGCCCTTATCTCAACTATTGCACTTATTTCACCAATACACTCTGTGAAATCCGTAAGATTCGCCGCCGAATCAGTAGGCATGTACACAGTAATCACTAACACCGATTTTCCACTGTCGAGAAGAATCTTAATGGCCGTCAAGCGCACACTATGACATTCCACAACCGACACACACGGGAACGCCGACTTCCTCCATAATAGTGCCACTCCACCAAACGGTCTCCCTTTTAGTATACCTTTAGAAGTGTCTACCGCCGATTTTCCAGTAAAAGCGAAGTTGTCATCAATAGTACCCAGAGATGGCAAATCATGTGGCAAGAGCCATGTTTCCTGTAAAGCAATTATATCGGCAGTCCGGCAAAGAAGCCTCAGGCATTCCACCGATCGGTGTACATTTTTACAGTTGAAGCTGATCATTTTAGTTGTAACAGCCATTATTTTTGATTAGGGACTCCACCTGGCACTTGACCAGTCCGGTATCCTTTTTAACCGACTTCAAAAAAAAAAGGAGGTTCTCAGTTTGACCTGTATGTATGTATGTTTGTATGTATGTATGTTTGTATGTTTGTCCGTGATTATCTCGCGTTTGGCCGAACCGATTTTGATGCGGTTTTCAGAAAAGCATTTCTTACATTTAGGAGAAGGTTTTGGTATTTTAACCGACTTCAAAAAAGGAGGTTCTCAGTTTGACCGGTATGTATGTATGTTTGTCCGCGATTATCTCGCGTTGAACTGAACCGACTTTGTTGCGGCTTTCAGAAAAGTATTTGTTACATTTAGGAGAAGGTTTTGGTATTTTAACCGACTTCAAAAAGGAAGTTCTCAGTTTGACCAGTATCTTAATATATAAAATCGTAAACTGAATGACTGATCTATCAACGCACAGCCCAAACCGCTGGACCTAAAAACTTGAAATTTTGCACACAGATACCTTTTACAGTGTAGGCATCCACTACGGAAGGATCTTTGAAAATTATATCCCTAAGGGGATGAAATAAGGGATGAAAGTTTGTATGAAAGTCCCTCAGTTTTGAAGCTAGGATCATCAAATTTTGTGTTTGGGCTGACGATTGAAAATTAATAAATACGGGTCTCGGCGTTTTTCAAAATTCTACCCCTGAAGGGGTCAAAAGAGAGATGAAGTTGTGAATTGAAGAAAATCCTTTATTTTCGAAGTAAAAATTGCTAAATATATTAGGTCTTTACCTATGAAATTGCCGTTTTGTTTGAAAAAAGTTAAAGTATTTTTTTTCGAACTTATTTATTTCTTTTATTCAAAGTAATCACCCTTGCAATCAATGCATCTTTGCCAACGCTGTGACAGTTTATGGATGCCCTTCTTGGAAAAATCAGCTGGACGGGAGACAACAAACTCTTCAAAGGCGTTTTGTACTGCCTCTCGGGAATTGAATTTTTTTCCCGCTAAAAAGTTGTCCAAATTTTGGAAAAAGTTATAGTTGGTAGGCGCACGATCTGGTGAGTATGGCGGATGAGGGAGAGCTTCCAAACCCAACTCATGCAGCTTAGAGACGGTCTGTTGTGCAGTATGGGGTCGCGCGTTGTCGTGAAGTAGCAGTGGGGCACCCATCTATCAAGCTTTTTTATCTTGCCAATCTGTCGCAAATAGACCAATACCTATTGTTTTGATGATAACATCAAAAGCTGCTGCCAGCTCAGCTGTAGATTGCGATTCATCTGCTTCCACAATCGCCTTTAATTCATCATTGTTGACCAAAGTTTCCGGACGACCACGAGGTTCATTTTTCAAGTCAAAATTCCCAGAACGGAACCGAGCAAACCAATAACGGGTTGTACGTTCGTTTGTACAGTTCTCTCCGTAAACGTCGTTGATGTTACGTGTCGTTTGTGCCGCGTTGGTGCCACGACGGAACTCATATTCCATATTTACACGAAATGTCGAAGTATCCATTATGAGGAAAAATGTTGAAATGTAATGAAAATACAACGCTAATCAATAAACAAAAGACTGATTTTGTAAATAGAATGTCATATTTTTAAAACAAAAATTGTTTTAAAAAACAAAAAACCGACTTCATAAGCCTACGCTACCTCTAAAAAGCAAGAAATAATATTCAAATCACTAGATACGCATTATCATTGTAAATAAAACACGTCTATTGAAGTCGGGTGGGGCTGGAGGACAGCTTTTTTTTATTCTAAAAGCCCCACCCGACTTCAATATACGTGTTTTATTTACAATGATAATGCGTATCTAGTGATTTGAATATTATTTCTTGCTTTTTAGAGGTAGCGTAGGCTTTTGAAGTCGGTTTTTTGTTTTTTAAAACAATTTTTTTTTAAGTCTACGAAACGCCGTACATATTGCACACTTGTTTTATTCCGTATACGGATGTGCCTCGACGGTGACATAAAACAAGGACTTAAATTTTCATAGATTTCCCCGTGATGCGAGGTAAGTTTATTTATTCCTATAAGTAATTTCGTATTACTTACCTACTTAACCAACATCATCTCGTGCTGTTAAGTAGGTACTTTTATTGTATAATTCAATAATACCTGTCGTGTGCAGTTTTATAGTAAAATTTGATTGTAACTAAAGAATAACTTCAAGTAGATTTGTGAAATAAGTAATGAATATATATTTGGTATGTATGTAGGAACTAGGTACATAAGCATATCGTGCGTGTTGCTATCATCACAAAATAGCTAGGTACCTACGACCTTGTTTGAACCAATTTTACGTAGTACACTGGTTGTACCTACCTACATAGGTACCTACTAATTTATTTTCTGTGCTACTAGGGACTCGAACACTATTAATTAGTTAATGACGCCGCGGCCGTTCTGTTAAAGTAAGTACTTAAAAGCAAGCTAGGTGCCACTTTTGAAGTTTATTTGATATAGGTACCTACCGACTTACCTACATACCTGCGCTTTGCGCACGGGCTATAAGCACTTGAACACTGATCGTGTAATGTTAGATTATTTATATCCTTGTTCTACTAATTACTAATCCTACTTTCTACTAATACCTACCTACTATTATAAATGCGAAAGTTTGTGTGTATGTGTGTTGTAAATAATTACTTATTAATCACATTTATTTTCTATTTTGACAATCAACATTTGCGGCTGATTGCGTAAGGGCGACACGGGCGGCGGGCGGCACGCGGCGGCATCGTCCAACATCAAAGGCGTTTAACAACTGTATGGAGTTAAACTGTGATCGTGGGTTGTAACGATACGCTGCAGTCTTAGTAAACATCAACACGATACGATGTCCGCAAAAAAATACTTCGTGGTCACCCTAGGTGATCTACATACTAATTTAAATCTCGAATTGCATCGTAAGTACTGCAGTGATTGGTTCCAAACAAAGCTAGATCCTCAGTGACGGAAATTTTTATTACTATAAACTGCTTTACAACTTAAGTAACGCAAAATTCACGTAACGTAACGGTATTAATTGTGGGCCACACAGTCTGATGGGTCGAAATATTGTTTTTGCTTTTTCTATTGATGTGTTGTTATGCGAATGGATTTAAAGTGTTATATGCTGTCACTTATCAAACGTAACGCTGCTAGACTGCTTAATTTGACTCCAAAGGGTTTAGTTGTCGATATTTTGACAAATGAAAACTGGCACATACGGTTCTGTGTGTGCCACGTTTAAACAACGATTTTATGAGTTCTGTTCTGTTTTGTATGGTTTTCGAATGTTAAATCTTATTTATTTTTGCGTCACTGAGCATCTATGGAGTGAAACTGCACTTTCGTTAGCTAGTTTTTGTTATTTCCAGCATCCATGATCTTCAGCGTCATTTCGTGAGGACCATGTTCAAACGTCAATAATTCATAAATTTTAGCGTTACGTTTGTTCTGAATACCAAAATAAGAAATTGTTTATCCGTCACTGAAGGATTTATAAGCTCACAAGCCTGAAGGAGTAAGGCACACACGAGATGACGATCATAAAAAATCGTAGTTAGTCGTAGCGCGTTTGTGATATTTGCCTTTTTTTGTCGATATTGACTGCCATTTTTTGTTTTTCTTATAATTTACTGATATTTTTTAATGCTGCGTTATACTTTTTAAATTTATTTCAAAACAGTTAAATAAAAGTGTTATAATGTATATATATTTGGAATTGACTATTTATTACCTTTCATTTGATACCCATATTGTTATAATAAAAAAATAAAATATTTCCATAGGTGTAAAAGAAATTGACGGCACGCGACAGTGAAATTTTTTTCGCTATTTATTGTTAATAAAGAAATTTGTAAGGTATATTTTTTCAAGTTTTCATTCTATAAGCTTTGTCAACGTATTTTTTGTTTGCAAATAAGAACATCAGTTTAATATTTACGGTGACTTAAAGTAAAAAAAAATGTAGTTGAAAATATTGGTTATTGTGTAATGTTTAAGAAACTTCTTAATAAATTGCATTTTTAATACCAGAAATGAATTCTACGTCACGTCATTGATTTATCCGAAAATGATACCAAACTTGGCTTAGTATCTAAACTTAGGCAGTTATTAACCTCGGACTTCGTTAAGGTAGAATTCCCCCCTCCCCCCCACCTGCTTGAAAAATCCAGATGGCTCCACTCCGTAAACCCATTTTAGGAACCCAAGGATCAATCCTACCGAAGGAAAGCTTTCGTCCATGGATAGCCGTATTCTTCGTTTTTTTGCCTCCTACGACTGGGGCTAAGTGTCATTTTGTGTAGTAATACTTACTTTTTGATCTATTATGTGGAACAATGCAAATTCACGTTTCAGAAGTGTCGAAACAGTATTCGAGTCAAATTGAGTATTCGAATACTAGTCTCAGTACTCGAATACCCAATGCGAGTACCTGGACTCGAATACTGATTCGAATTTTTTTAACGAATACCAGAATACTCGAAAACCAAAAATAGCGGACTCGCTTGAGTTGAGACCATAGACTTAGAAAATTTTTCGCTTGATTAAGTTTATGGTTGAAGGTCCGAACAAATTATCGGACGCGGCTTACTGCCGCGGCTGATCTGAGGTGTGCAAACTATCGGATGTAGTAGGTCGCGGACGAAACCATAGACTAATATGACGTCATCGGACGTCCGATAGCTATCTGGCACGCAGGATGTTATGAGAGCGTGCACACTTATCAGCCGCGGCAGTAAGCCGCGTCCATAAGCCGCGTCCGATAATTTGTTCGGACCTTGAAGGTGCAAACAAATTATCGGACGCGGCTTACTGCCGCGGCTGATCAGGGGGGTAATTACGTAACTTTGTTGCAATCAACTCTGACAGAAATCGCAGTTACATCGCTGCTTTAGTAAGAACCAATGTGACAACTATCTTAACTAAAGCTGCAATGCAACCGCGCTTTCAATCGATTTCAATCGAGAATTGTTAGCAACAGCTTTACGTAATCAAGGTACTGAGGTGTGCAAACTATCGGATACGTCCGCGACCTACTACATCCGATAGTATGCACACCTCAGATCAGCCGCGGCAGTAAGCCGCGTCCGATAATTTGTTTGGACCTTGAGACTTGTTTGACTGACGGGTACGTATCAAAATGTCTAAAGTTAGAATGTCTAAGCTTAAAATGGCAAAGTTCAAAATGTCAAAATTTTTAATGTCTAACGATTAAAATGTTGAAAGTTCAAAATGTCAAAAACGAAAATGTCAAACGGTCAGATAGTCCTAAATAAAAATGTCTAAGTTCAAATGATCAAAACATAAAATGTCTAATAGTCCAAAAACCTATAATAACGTATAGAATTTACTTATGCCTTTCCTTCATTTAGGTACTTAATTAATTAAGTTAAATAATTGCGTGTTAACCTCTGTGCCTCCGCCGCACATCACCATAGCCGCGCCGCTCCCCGATTCGGTAGCTGGTGCCAGTCACTGATTCAGTAGCAGGCGAACAAAATCTACCAATAGGGAATATGCATAAGTCACCGATTTTGATAAATTTGAGCTTGATCGCTTCGGACACGTATAAAAACATGATGGAACAGGAAAATAAAAAATAATAATGTATTATTTTAGTTTTATCACACGATGAAATCAGAGAAAAATAACGTTTTTTTTTTCACTTTCGAATATAATGAACTTAACAGTCAGATAGAATATCGAATAAGAAATCATTTTTTTTTACATATATGTACTTAAACGCAAAATTTAGGGAGATAATTGAAAATAATTGAAAATTCTTGGCTAACTCCATAGTAAAAGCGCGTCTGAAACGTGATATATGTCCGTTTTGTTTGGAGCGTTTTTGACGGTTGCTGCTGCGTGCTAACTTCAAGTAACTATATCACGAGAAAAAAACGCAAGAAAAACGTTTTAATTTTACAGTTGATTTTCTCACGCATTATACTTTTGATTTTGATAAAAAAAATTGATGCATATTCCCTATTGAGTTTAAAATAGATTTTTCTGGCGCTTCGCCGGCCGGTGCCGCGGCACGCTCGCTTCGCTCGCTCGGCTCGCGCGCTGGGTTTATCGCCGCCCTAGTGCTTGAATGGCCAATCGACCATTGTGCAAATTTTACAGGAGACGTTTTTTTTAGTTAGTTATCGCTATTATTTGAAATTTATTAAAATCTTTCTTGAATTAGAGACATGTAGTATTTCTTTAGATGAATATTGAAATAGCAATTGAAAATAATAATTATAGTACTGATTAAATTTCACTTATTAATGGAGGTTGGACAAAATGTCTTAAACAAAATTTTGTATATGGAGATTGAGCACAATGACATGGAGATAGTGATCTAAATTGATATGTAAGTTTAGTGCTTGTTTGTCCAAACTACTATCATATACGCTATACAGCATGTTCAATTTTCTGTAAATACGATACGAATACAAGATTTTATTCCGGAAAGTGTTATTATGGAGTATAGATTTAAACAAATAAAATACAAAAATCAAAGGTTTTATTATTATTATGGTATCAAATGAAAGGCCTTGATGAGCACATCCCAAAATGATATTATTTGTCACTTAAATAAAACAATCATTTTTTGAATATGGGTATCAAATGAAAGGCCTTGATGAGCACATCCCAAAATTATATAATTTGTCACTAAAAGATAAGATTGTTTTTCAATTTTTTTATATTGTTATCAAATGAAAGGCCTTGATGAGTACATTCCAAAATTCTATAATTTTTCACTAAAATCAAAGTTTTTTTTTTCAACTTTTGAATATGGGTATCAAATGAAAGGCCTTGATGAGCACATTCCAAAATTCTATAATTTGTCACTAAAATAAAAAAAATTAAAAAAAATTACATTCATTTTCTTCAATATTGTTGATTAATTTTAAAATGGGTTTTATGTACGAGTTATACACTCTGCTTTTCACTTCGACTGTGAGGAAATTAAACAGCAATAAAGCAAAAATTAAAAAAAATGATTTTTTCTCAAATTTTAGTACCAAATAATATAATTTTGGAATGTGCTCATTACTGCTCATCAAGGCCTTTCATTTGATAACCATATTCAAAAAAGGTAAAAAAATTTTTTTTTTCTTAAATTTACTGACAAAATAAGGAAATTTGGAAGGTGCGCATTAAGGCCTTTCATTTGATTCCAATATTCAATTTTTTTTTATTTTTTTTTATTTTAGTGAAAAATTATAAAATTTTGGAATGTGCTCATCAAGGCCTTTCATTTGATACCCATATTCAAAAATTGAAAAGAAAATCTTTGATTTTAGTGAAAAATTATAGAATTTTGGAATGTGCTCATCAAGGCCTTTCATTTGATACCCATATTCAAAAATTGTAAAAAAAACATTTTTTTCTTTTATTTTAGTGACAAATTATATAATTTTGAAATGTGCTCATCAAGGCCTATCATTTGATACCCATCCATATTCAAAAATTGTAAAAAAAACATTTTTTTCTTTTATTTTAGTGACAAATTATATAATTTTGAAATGTGCTCATCAAGGCCTATCATTTGATACCCATCCATATTCAAAAATTGTAAAAAAAAAACATTTTTTGTTCTTAGATTTTAGTTACAAATTATAAAATTTTGGAATGTGCTCATCAAGGACTATCATTTGATACCCATATTCAAAAATAAAAAAAATAAAAAAAAATCTTTGATTTTAGTGAAAAATTCTAGAATTTTGGAATGTGCTCATCAAGGCCTTTCATTTGGTACCCATATTCAAAATTTGAAGAAAAAAAGGTAAAAAGTAGCACGCAAAGCACCATAATGACTTAAGTGAGAAAAAGTAACAATCATCCTGTATATCACAGATAAAGTAACTTCAAACACTAAAACAAAAGAATATCAATAAAATGCTAACATACCTTTCAAATTCCAATTCGCTCAATTAATAACTCTTATTCTTCGTTGTTCCTGACATTTTAAAGCACTTTAATTTATTAAAAAACAACTAAATTGTTAATTTTATCGTAGAAATACTGCTAACTATAAAACGAAACAAACAACAAGCAAACAAAATGGCGTTGCGTGGCCTCGGAATACTTGACCGTGATTGGTCAGTTGATGGAGATTGGGCAAACAAGAACGGAAACTGATATTTGAATACGGTCATTTGAGCAAAATTTGGAGTTTGACTAAACAAGCACTAAAAACAGTTTTTATATGGGAGATTGGATATTTTATTTTTGCTATTAGTGTAAGTTTTATTCAAAAAAACTTAAAAATAATAATATTGTATAGCGTGTAATCAGGGTTGCTATAGTTTGAAATAAAAAAGTCAATTTTGTTAAAATTGGTCAGTTGGCCATTCAAGCACTAGGGCAGCGTTATGTCAACCTAACATGCTCGTCGCTGCGCTCCTCGCCCCTATCTCGTGACCTACGGTCTACGGTTTTTAAGCCCCAGTAGACTAGTTTAGACTCATTTCCGGGAGCTAAAGTTGCAATAAATCATTTCAGGCGAAGCCCAAAGATACCTCCACAGACTCAATTATCCTCAAAGAAAGCGATTCGTTTTCAGATCCAAACCAATTCAAATAAATCATTGTGAACTTAGACTTAATGACCATTGATATTTTAACTCGTCAAGTATTTGATACGTTTGATACTTTGAATTTTGCTATTTTGAAGTTATACATAATTATTTTCGACATTTTAAACCATTTGGATTATAATTTTGACATTTTGACCTTTGCTATTTTAAGTTTAGACATTCAGATACGTACCCTGACTGACGTTTACCACAGACTACCTACACCTACTAACCTACACCTAGTACTATTACTATTCTGTGCCTACACAGTCTGTCAGTCACAACAAGTTGTATAACGTTTGACAGCACTGTCAAGCCGGCGCTCCACATTCCCGGCAAAACTAAACAAAACTTGTCAAATACGGGAGTGTACAGAAAGGAAAGTATTCAGAGCTTATTAGATCATCCTGAATTAAGGATACGGAATTCAGAGTCCGATTTAGGACGAGAAATTCAGTCGCCAATTAGACCGTCCTGAATAACGGATCCGATATCACAGCTTAACGATCATACAGTATTCACTTCTCAAGCTTACGCGCTCACTAGACATGAAATAAAACAATTTTTAACGGATACTAGGAACGAGGAGTTCTACGTGCAAGTTGATGGCGTAGCAATGGGCTCTCCTGTATCCCCCATTGTTGCCGACATTTTCATGGAGGATTTTGAGGAGAAAGCACTATCCACAGCACCTGTGACTCCCCGGTTCTACAAACGGTACGTAGATGACACTTTCACAATACTACCTAGAGACAGTGTCCCTGCATTTCTGAACCATCTTAACTCCATAAACCCCAACATACAATTTACTATGGAGTTAGAGACAGATAATAAACTAGCTTTCCTAGACATTCTCATTATCAGGAATCCGAACCAAACCTTGAGCCATACAGTGTATCGTAAAGCAACCCATACAGACAGATACCTCAATGGTGACTCTCACCATCATCCTATACAGTTAGCTACCGTAGGGAAATCTTTGTTTCAGAGAGCCCGCGGCATCTGTGACAAACAACACCTGACGGCTGAGCTTCAGCACGTGAAACAAGTACTGCGTAACAACAAGTTGCAAGTACCACGCCTTCGTCACAGAAAACGCGACAAACCAGCCACAGTAGAGCGTCAACCTGCCATCCTACCATACTTGAAGGGTGTCACTGACAAGATTGGAAACATTCTGAAGCGAGCGTCAATCAAAACTTACTTCAAGCCGCCGAAGAAGATCAACCAATTCTTACGACCTGTCAAGTGTAATATCCCCCTTCAAGCCGCAGGTGTCTACAAACTAGATTGTGACTGTGGGCTCTCCTACATCGGGCAAACAAAGAGAAGCATAGGGACCCGCGTTAAAGAGCATATAGCTGACATGAAACATAGGCGCGATAACAAGTCTGCAGTGTGTGATCACGCCTTTGAGGGGCCCAACCATTACATTAGATTTGACAAACCCCAAATCCTTGCTAGGGAACGTAGATTTATTCCTAGAATGCTCCGCGAGGCTATCGAAATAAATAAATATCCTAATTTCAATAGAGATGATGGTTGGAAAATTCCACCAGCTTGGGATCCCATCATTCACAAGCTAAAGCCCCAAACACACACTGCAAGATCTAATGATACGGTTAGTTCCTTTTGCAAATAAATTAATATATAAAAGACGGAGGTCGGCTTTCCTCTCCAAGTTTTCTTTCGCCATTTCTTTCTTGGAGGGGCCTCCCAATTTTATGAAATGGTGGTAGTTTCAGTAGATTCTCTCTTATTAGCATTAATTAAATCACAAAATTAAATTATAAATTAACTTAAACCAATAAAAAAAAAAAAAAAAAAATTTGTTAAATATTAATTTCTGAACGTCTTAAAAAATTCATCGCTTGAGGGTAGACTCACGAGTGGCTTCAGTCCCCCGTGACCACGGCAGCTGCAAAGGTGCCGAAACGTCGGGAAAACCAAAAATCAAACCAAATACCAACTAATTACCAAAGAACTTTCAATAAAACCGCGCTAGTATCCGTTAAAAATTGTTTTATTTCAGATCATACAGTAGTTACACGAATGTACTTGCGCAGAGCAACGGAGGCGAAAATACAGTGACCGTAAAAATACATGTAGGTAGGAGGTACGTGTCATTTTCAATGCTAATCTGAAGTAGGTACTATCATCTAATAACATACCTTAAATCAAGTTTAAAAGCAAATACCAACAGATGACAGCTGTCAAAATTTACGACTTTTAAACGATTTTTACACAAAATATAAAAAGTATAAAAGATTAAGGGGGGATGGAAATGAAATACATGGAACTGAAACGGGGAAAAAAATTATTTAACCTATACGTGTGGGGTGCCTATGGATAGGTCTTTAAAAATGACATTGAGGTTTCTAAAAGTATTTTTTCTCAAAGTCAACCGTTTAGAAAATATACACTTTCAAAGTGGTAAAATGTGTGAGTCCCCCCCCTCTAACTTTTAAACTAAGAGAGTGAAAAATAAAACAATAAAATAAGTTGTAGATCTTTATAAACACTATTTACGAAAATTGGTTTGAATGAGACATATTTAGTAGTTTTAGAGATATAGCACATTTTCCAAAACCGCAAATATAACATTGTCATTTATACAAACACTATGAAAAACAAAGTTATTTTTGCAAATGAAAATTATAGTGGTATTAAATAAGGTATGGTATATGGTAACTACGGAACCCTACAGCGCGTGGCCCGACACGCACTTGGCCGTTTTTTTTTTTAATTCAAAAAAGCAAATCACAGAGTTATTATGCCCTTGTACACTTAGTTTTGTCGTTGCGCCAACTGTCTATCTAAACCATAAAGTTAAATGATCTAAACGAACGGCGGCATTTTTTTCACCAACATAAAAAGCGTTGACTGACTATATACTCTTTAGGCTGTGGTACTACTGTATCGGAGCAGAGCGTCCTGAATGCGATTACACTGTCCTAAGTGCACCGATTTAGCATCCTTAACGCCGGAGACCATTTTCCATCCTAACTAGGATCCTACCTTCCTGAATGCAATTACACTTTCTGAATTAAGGAGCGACTTCATTCCGGATCCTTAATTCAGGATGATCTAATAAGCTCTTTCGCCTAGGTGACGGCTACACGCGTGGTATTTATCGTGATCCATCGCCATAGAGTAAATTTTAACCATGGAAAGTAAAATATTGAACATTCCGTAAAAAATACTTTCAATGGTTAAAATTTACTCTATGGCGATGGATCACGGTAAATACCACGCGTCTAGCCGTCGCCCTATAGTCGTGTTATATCTCGTGTATATTCGCCTTCTATCCATTTCGTGTCAGTACAAGGTTCTCGGGTATTGTTTTTTTTTTATTTTTTTTTATTTTTTTATTTATTGATTCACCAACATTTGTATACACCAATACATTCAAAAAATAACTAGCTTAACTTATAATATATTTAGGCGCAACAAACACTTATAGGTAAATACAGCTTGTTCAAATACTTCTAGATAAGGTAGGAGTTTAAAAAAAGAGTTTAAAATTTAAATAATGATTTTTTTTAAGTTATTTTTATATAAAGCAACAGTACTCGTAGCATCATTGCGTTTTGTACGAATCAAGTATTAAAGAACGCAGCTTACTTAGCGGGTCAGAGTTAATATCGAAAAGGTCGCTATATTCATTCACCAATTTGCACAGTCTTGGGATGGGCGAATTAGAGCCAAACTTTGTTTTCCGAAGCGGTGGGCAAAGAGGAGTTAATTTATTTCGCGGGTATCTAGCCGGCGCGCGTATTTTGAAATAAGTAAGTAGTTGGGGGCAGTCAATTTTGTGGTTGAGAATTTTATATGCAAATGTCAGATCAATTATTTTTCGACGCTCTTCAAGGGAACACATACGGAAATGGGCCAGCTGTCTAGCATATGACGGTAACTTCCTCTTTGAAATGCCATTGGAGAATACTAGATGCCTCAAAAATCTTTTTTGAATGCGCTCAAGATGAAGGGAATGTGTGGCGTAATGTGGCCTCCATACAACTGCACAATACTCTAAGATGCTGCGCACTAGGGCACTGTATAACAGTATTTTTGGTTTGTTACTGCGGAACACTTTCCCATTTCTTATCACAAATCCCAACATCTTCGAAGCACGGCTTGAAATGGATTCCATGTGAGATTCAAAAGTAAGTTTTTTATCAAATATGACTCCTAAATCACGAATTTCATCCACTTCTTTGATTCTAGCTTGGCCTATACTGTACTGATGTGCGATTAAACTTCTTTTACGAATATACCTCACAAAGCAACATTTTTCAGGATTCAGATCCATTTTATTGTGTTGACACCATTCAACTAGTGCGTCCAGATCTCTTTGAAGCATTAGAGCATCATTTACTGTATCAATTACTCTGCTTAATTTTAGATCATCTGCGTACATGTACGTTTTAGAGTATCTGATAATATCGGGTATGTCGTTAACAAAAACCGTGAATAAAACTGGACCGAGATGGGATCCCTGCGGAACACCTGAGACAATAGCGCGTGAGCCAGAGTGATACTGTGATATTGTTTATGCGAAATGCGAAACTATCTCTCCAGATTCCCGCTGTCTCTCGCCGTAGTGAGCGCACGTAAACTAAATAATAGCTTTTAAAAACGTCTGTAAATTAGACACACGAACTTCAGTATAATCGTTTTTAGAACTTTATCAAGGTCACCCTACTATAGGATAATAATGGGACCCAAAGGAACGCTAATGTTACAGCAGCGGCAGATATTCTTGTGACTTCCACAATGTAGAGTTGTATTGTATTCTAGAAAGCCGCTCTCGCGTGCTACTGTACTCTCGCCAATGCTCATTCTTCGTTAAGTTTTTCCTCTCGATAAACTCCGAGAATATAGAGCCCCCTTTAGTGTATACCTTTAAGCCATCTCCATATTCCCTGAGTTTGCCGAGAGGCAAAACATTTGAAGGGGTTTTTGGAAAAAACAAATCTAGTCAGATTCAACAAATTTTGCAGGAGAAGAAAAAAAGTTTATGAAATGATTTACTAACCAGTAGATTTTAAATAGTAGTTTAAGTTAAAAGTTAGGGAAATTAGCACACATTTAAATACCTAGTAATATATATTCCTTTATTTATATGAAGAAAAATCATAAAACACTTTGACATTGGCAGTTTTTCAAGGAAATATTACACAATCTGACATAGGCAGCTATTCTAAAAAAGAAAAGTATTTGTTTCGTCGCGTTGTATGTTATCCATTATTGGAAATCCCAAAAACTCAGTGAAACTCGATTATAATAAAATAATGAAAGGTATTCCACTAATTAACTGACGCAAACCAGAGGCAAACTTTTGTGAAACACAAGACACAAGACAAGGCTGAACAAGGTTTGACACTTAACGGACTGACATCGGTTGTTTTTCCAAGTAAAAGCAAAGACATTCGCTGTTCTTCCAAAAATTATGAGAGTACCTATGCTTGACTTTGGTTCTTTTTCCAAATACGGACAAACTTCTACAAGGAATATCTACTGACTGGGGCTGTTTTTCTAAAATCTGAATACCTATACCAAATGAAGAGTTAGGGCTTGACTTATCCATAGACAACAAAATCTCGATTCTCGATTTTTTTGACATTGGTGGTTTTTCTAAAAAAATTGTCGGACAAACAGTGACACAGCGACCACTGAACTATTTAACACTTGACACTGGCAAAAATTACTTCCAAAATATAGGAGAGTAGATTGCCAAAACAAAATAAGAAGAAGAACGGCTACACACACAAACGAGTAATCAAATCAGATTTTCGCTACGACTACGCTAGTACCTACTCATTATTATAATATGCTACGTACGACCTTCCGTTCTCAAAATCTGTGTGGCGCAGCTGTAGAGACGTCTCTACAGCTGCGCCACACGTAATCTCCTAAACGCAAGGCCGGGTCCATAGCGCTTGTTTATACCATAAAGTTAATATACCTAAGTCACTGACGTCCATTATACAAAGTACCTACGCTGGACTGGCGAATGTGCCAATTCAAAAATCGCCATATTGGCGCAGAGAGCAGTAGATTCTACTCTTGAGCGTAGCGAAAAATTTTCTAAGTCTATGATTCTACTATGGCAGTAGTGAGTGTACTTGGAACTTATTAGTTCCAAGTTATGACGTGGAACTAATAAGTTCCAAGTACAATATCTATGGATATAGTAGGTATATTAAAAAGAGCAGTAGATTCTACTCTAACTTGAGCGTAGCGAAAAATTTTCTTCTATGGCAGTAGTGAGTGTACTTGGAACTTATTAGTTCCAAGTACACTCACTCCTAAGAGCAGAATCTACTGCTCTCAGTGCCAATATGGCGATTTACAAATCAGCACAAAAAAATGCTGTCAAGTCATGACAATAGACTGTCCAGCGTACTTGTATAATGGACGTCAGCGACCTAGGTATATTAACTTTATGGTTTGTTTGTACCATAGCCTTCTCTATATAGAGAAGGCTATGTTTGTATTGTACACAATCTTAGAGTAAGACGGGCTTCTTTACAGAAAGAGAGGCCATACGAAGCGTTCCCCTCTGCCGAAGTACAAGCCCAAATGGGCATACGCGTTAGTAAAACCAGTTGCGCCCGGATTTCTTTCTAGACCGAGTCCAGTCGCGCATGTGAACGCTGCTCTGTTTAAAATGTCGAATTGATGAGTTTTATGCTGTTAAAAGAGGTCTGGAACATCAAGAATACAAAAAGACGGTGTTACATTTTACATGAAAGTATTTTTTTATCGTATTATTGCTATTTGTTTACATTAAAACATTAAATTCGTATATTTTTTTCTTGATTAGTTGTCAAATTTGTTCAGTGACATCGGATCTGCTAGTCCATGGCTCGTCCGTACAAATTTCAGATCTGTCGCTAGATAAATCCGAGTTCTCGGCGATGGGCAACTTAGTGATGTTACCGTTATAATAATGTTTGTCGATAAAGTTTTGGTCAATCTGGAACTGATTCTGCGTCAAATTTATTGCAAGATTTTTGCATGATTTGCTCTGCATTCATGTGAGCGCGACAGATATCGCGAGATAAATGTCGAGAAATAGTCACGGCGCTCATCCTAGCCCGGCTGGTTTATACGATATTAACCTACTTAACTTACTTAAGGTTTATACTAGTCGGTCAGCTGACCGACTATGGAAGGGCGAATAAAATCGTTTTTCGACCAAGGTTCCTTGGAGCACACTATGTACCAAATGGCCGATCTAGCTGGACAATATTATTATAGACTTAAAATGAGTTGTAAATGAAATGTTTTGATGCCTTATTTATCAATATAATAGTATTTATTAATATGATAGAAAACAAGCTGTAATTACGTAGAAACACAAAGCCAGTGTAAGCTGCTTGCATCGATGAACTACGTGTACTGAACTGAGGTCAATCTATATTGGACATTTATTTGAGGTTGTACAAACTTTGTTTTTGCTTTATTTCAAGTGTTATTAGTGTATTTTTTTAATTTATGTAATTATAAATTAAAAAAAATACTGAATACTTTTATAAATTATATATTTATTTGTTTTTTGACATAAGTATCAATCAAAATCGGAATCACTTTCAAAACTTGAAACCAAACTCACATCACGTATGGCCGATTGCACTAAACTTAACCAGGCTGTATCTCATGAACCGTGATATCTAGACAGTTGAAATTTTCACAGATGATGTATTTCTGTTGCCGCTATAACAACAAATACTAAAAACAGAAACAGAACAGAACAGAAAATATTTAAGGGGGGCTCCCAATTCCCATACAACAAACGTGATTTTTTGCCTTTTTTGGTACGGAACCCTTCGTGCACGAGTCCAACTCGCACTTGGCCGGTTTTTTTAACAGACAACAGAAATTACTTTCTTAATACCCCAGGTAGGATAAATGTACAAATAGGATCTTTACAATTAATATCCTAGTATGATTATCAAAAACCGGACAGTTAGAATCTGAGATTTTTGCAATCGTCCGAGTAAAGTTTAGGATTTTTTTACAAAATCCAGCGTAGGTATTTGATGTATTTAGATAACGATCATTTTTGGCGCACTGACCGACTATGTTCCTTGGAGAAAGTTTTTTTAGTGCACAACGGGCTGTGCTTGGCCTTTACGTCACCCGGGGCCGTACCGACTAACGAATCGATTATCGAAAAGTCTGTCGAGTTTCAACTTAAAACAGAAAAAATCAAAGTAAGGAATTTCGTCTTGTACTTTCTGTTGACGTAATTTGGAAGATTTCGATGTTCGTGTGACATCATGAATTGGGGCTCGATTTATCTGTTTTAATTTGAAACCCAGCAGACTTTTCGATAATCGATTCGTTAGCCGGTATGGCCCCTGATGTTAAGTGATGATAAGGCCGAAGGTGGAAGCGCACTACACCTGGAATCCTCATTGCTGAGGAACTGGCTATTTTACCTCTAACTGCCGAAACACATTTTTTTTTGATCAGACAGTTCATATCGTATTCCATCGGATGTAATTTGTATGGGATGACATATGTTATGATACAATATGAACTGTCAAATGAATACGATTGACTTTACGCAATCGCCTAACTGATTGTCTTTTACATATTAAAATTAATGAAATACTTCACAAGATATCTAATGTTGTTAATAAGATGAGATGATGAGATAATGATGTAAATAATGATTTAACCGATAAATAAAGATAATTAAAATAATAAAGATTAATAAGTACGTAAATTTGAGTTTTTTACCTTTATTCCTTTTTCAAAATTTATCGATATTGCTGCATCGACAGTTGAGCCCAGCCCTTTATGTCAAAAACGTGTCATATTTTGATGTGTGACTCATCCGTACACAAATTTTTGCTGTTTTGTTTTATTTTTTATGTGTGAGTGTCGTCATTACAGTGTTGTTTTTGTATGTGGGTATGCGGAACTGCACTTGTGTGCATTTTCCCCCCCCGCAAAAAATGCCAGAATAATTTGAATAGAGTTTAATCGCTAAGGCTTCTCCCTTCGTGAAAAACGAAGCCTTTGTTGCTCGAAGTACACAATCAACAAAACATTGTTTCGCTAAACAAAATCCTCATTACGTTTGTTTCTTTTTTTTTGTTGAATGTTGAGATGTTTTTGTTGATTGTGTAGTGTAGAGCAAAACTCGCGCTATGGACCCGGCACAAGACCGACAAATTCTGGTTTTAGGCACTTCATCATGGCATAGTAAAAAAGTCAATTTTAAAACTTTTTTGTGGCGCAGTCTGTAGTCCGTCCGGCACGTTTTTAACATACTTTTTTTTCTTTCTGTCACTCTTTTAACTCTAAATAATCTTTTTTTCCGACTGTATCATCCTATTATTTTTTAAGAACGGTATAACTTAAAAATTTTGTACCTTAATGAAACAATTATTGTCAACATTTTAAGATTTATTTTAAAAAAGTTCTTAGGTCTAAAAACTATTTATAGTTTTACACACGATATACACATACCACACAAAACTTGCAGTAATAATCACTTTACAACATAATTCTCGTCAATGTGCTGTGTGTTTTTCTCCTGCTTAATAATGCCACACACACACAACTTAATTATATTAGTTACATACAATTTATGTTTTGTTAGCAATATGACAATTCAACGATGGGGAAGGCAACTGTCAAATGGCGCTGCGTACGCTTGTTCCACGAAAACTATGAAAACAAAGGACTTTTACTTTAAAAAATCTTTTTTTTAAGCTTTAAAATGATTAAATTCTGTGTAATAGGCTTTTAAAATGTTAGCACTTTACAAATTTCCGAAAAATCTAGAAATAGAAAAAATGGATAAATTGCGTAAGAATAAAAACGTCCTAATTTGGTTTTAAATTCCAGCATTTGCATTGTAGAATAGTCTTCTATATCCATTTTGGGTCAATGGGTCTTTTCCGATTAAAAAAACCACATAATAAATATTTTTCCATACAGTTTGTTCTTAACGTCTACTGTCTTAGGAACAAGCGTACGCAGCGACATCTACATTTAGCTTTGCGTTGCCAACCCCATTCTGCAGAAAATGTCAATCAAAGAAAAATACGACTTCAATAGTTAATGATTCTGTACTTGTGCCACGTTCCAAGCAACAACTTTATTTTTGCCATAACATTTAGGTATTAAGTACGTACGGCTGATTTATTAAATTAAAATATCCGTGGGTGCACGTTTGTTTTAAGGCGGTTGTATGACCGAAAGTGGCGCCCTCAGAGGTTTTTATTTAATTAGTTATTAATAGAAAAAGATTTTAATAATGTTTTACGTGGAGTTTTTAGGCCCATGGTCTAGTATTTTAGAAGGTATCTACATGCTCTCGTAGTCATTCGTAGAAGTTGATAGCACATGTGTCAATACCGGCCACTTTTATCAGTTTTGCTATCTATTTCTAGCAGTGACTACGAGGGAATGTAAATTCCCTGCTAGAAGTAGACGGTATCCCGTCTAAAAATATTAGAGGGCCCTAAAAATTCCACGTAAAACATTATTAAAATTGTGTATTAGAATTTATAATATTAAATAAACTTCACCGCGGCGCCACTTTCGCTTAGGGTACCACCTTAAAAAAAAGAAGTGTATTATACTAATATTATTTTCAGTCGACATTTACATAAATTACTAATTTTTAATCGATCATGGGAACGTACTATTGTGGTACTATCGTGCTTCTCGTGAAACATTTTAAATGCTACTTCATGGATACAAAGCGAACTATTAAACCTACTACGCGTTCATTTCATGATTGCCGTTACTTCCCGGCCCGCTTCTTCACACCGCGTCCCCTGCGTCGCCTGGGGAGGCGCTAGGGTTGCCAGATACAAAAAAAAATACAAAATGCTTTATTTCGTTAACAAACAAGGTGATTACAAAATTGCGATGACATTCCTAGTAAGTATAAAACTACCTGTCATAATTTCTAAAATAAGAATGAATGATGAAGCCATCGCTCTTCCATTTTCATTATCTGTCAGATAGGTGGGACTTGGCTGGATTGTCCAGCTATTTCACATGTTGTCCAGTGTCTCGGTTTTAGGAAAATGTCCAGCTAAAAACAAAACGCTCGCAATCGCAACGCTGCCTCTCACGAGCTTTTGTCACCTACACTAGACTTGAGAGTTTTCTCATGTTTAGGCGTGGAAAGCTCCATGCGATTTTGTCTCTCCCTGCAGGAACAAGGAAAGCTATATACGCGGCCGCCAAAAATCCTCTTGTCCTGATATTTTAGAATCTTGTCCAGAAGTTTCGATTTTCCAATCTGGCAACCCTAGGAGGCAAAGCAGGGGGCGCGGTATGAAGAAGCGGGCCGGGAGGTTATGGCGATCATGAAATGAACGCGTACAAAGTAGTTTCAATTTTTATTGCAGAACAGTTCTAGGTATTCTGTGGTAAAACGAGAATTTTAGTAAGATGGTGTTGCCATATAAAAAAAAACTGTCCAAAAGGTAGTTTTATATTTCTACTGACTGATTAAAAGTTCTGGCAGGTTTATGTTCTGAGGTAGTGTGGTGGCGGAGGCGGCGGGGGCGCGGGCCTGAGGCGCGGCGCTCTCTCTAGCTGGCGGCGCCACGACGCCATCGCTTCGCTGAGGGTCCACAACTCGGACAGAAGTGACAGGTCCAACTGCCGAAGACTCGCCTGGAAAAGAACATAAAGTACATTTTAATAAGATTGTCCATCAGCCATTTTTAATGTCCCCACTGCTGGGGGACAGGCCTTCCTTATGGGTGGATAAGGAGGACGGGCCATAACCCACCACGCGGGCCCAATGCGGATTGATGGGTGTTAACGACTGAAAATGCACCCGGGACCAACGGATTAAAGTGCCTTCTGAAGCACGGAGTTGAAGTACAAGACAAGTAAAATGTTGGTCACCCATTTCATGACCGACCCTTGCGATAGTTGCTTAACCTCTGCAATCGCTGGGCCAGGCGCTAAACCACTGCGCCACCGAGCTCCTTAATAAGATTAATGATTAAGTATTTTAAAATATCTAATGTGGAAAAAATGTGGCCTATACCCAGCAGTGGGTGTCGTGCGGCTGATATGATGATGATGATGATGATGAATGTGGAAAAATAAACAGCACAGTGACGGATCCAGGTTTTTTTTAAATAAAAACCTCCTTTTTGTAGTTAGTTGTCACGTTACGGAAGGTAACGGAGCAAAATTTGGAAGAAAATAAAAAGATAGAGCTGGAATTCAGAAGTTTATTTTAAAATGTCACGTCCTAGTTACAAGAATTTAGAATATATATCAACTAAGGCGACTAAACTAAGTGAGACTAATAAAGGTAGGACTAGGGTAGGGCGCAGGCTGGAGCGGCAGGCGCGCAGGGATAGCAGGAAGCAGACACGAAGCAGGCAGGCAGGTACGGGGACCTGGCGGCGGCAGAGCAGAGGAAGGACACGTGCTTCGAGCAGCGCAGATGACAGCGCAGGGGTGGCACGTAGTGATGAGCCCCGACGACGACGTAGCGTAGTAGTGTAGTAATAGCGGGACGCGCTGATGATGGGTACGTGGCACGTGCCAGCGTAGTCCGACATCGGCAGTGGCGTGGATAGCATGGGCCCAGAGGATCTGCCGTCAGTGGTCGAGGCCCCGGGAAGAGCTCCTTCTGCAGGACAGGCCGGAAGACGCACGACGTCAGAGTTGCTCGCGCCGAATACTGAGGACCGTGTCTCGTGTAATGCGAAGACGCGCCCGTTAGGTCCAGCCGCTATTTACTATTTTAGACGTGGTTACTTTTACAATGGTAGTTATAGGACGTAGGGTAGAAATACGGCGGCGGCTATAGTGTACCAGGACAATTTCGTGGAAATACTGAGTCATTTGAGCTACCGAACCAGCTATTTATACCACCAATATAATAGGTCTTTACCTATGAAATTGCCGTATTGCAGTACAGACTTTTTCAAACAAAATAAAGTTTTGATTGGCTATGAATTCTAAATTCAAATTAATTTTGTTTTAAAAATATGACATTCTATTTACAAAATCAGTCTTTTGTTTATTGATTAGCGTTGTATTTTCATTACATTTCAACATTTTTCCTCATAATGGATACTTCGAAATTTCGTGTAATTATGGAATATGAGTTCCGTCGTGGCACCAACGCGGCACAACGACACGTAACATCAACGACGTTTACGGAGAGAACTGTACAAACGAACGTACAACCCGTTATTGGTTTGCTCGGTTCCGTTCTGGGAATTTTGACTTGAAAAATGAACCTCGTGGTCGTCCGGAAACTTTGGTCAACAATGATGAATTAAAGGCGATTGTGGAAGCAGATGAATCGCAATCTACAGCTGAGCTGGCAGCAGCTTTTGATGTTAGCATCAAAACAATATTGGTCCATTTACGACAGATTGGCAAGATAAAAAAGCTTGATAGATGGGTGCCCCACTGCTACTTCACGACAACGCGCGACCCCATACTGCACAACAGACCGTCTCTAAGCTGCATGAGTTGGGTTTGGAAGCTCTCCCTCATCCGCCATACTCACCAGATCTTGCGCCTACCGACTATTACTTTTTCCAAAATTTGGACAACTTTTTAGCGGGAAAAAAATTCAATTCCCGAGAGGCAGTACAAAACGCCTTTGAAGAGTTTGTTGTCTCCCGTCCAGCTGATTTTTTCAAGAAGGGCATCCATAAACTGCCACAGCGTTGGCAAAGATGCATTGATTGCAGGGGTGATTACTTTGAATAAAAGAAATAAATAAGTTCGAAAAAAAATACTTTAACTTTTTTCAAACAAAACGGCAATTTCATAGGTAAAGACCAATTTTATTTTTTAATTTCTACTCTACATTTAAATTTACGAATACAGAACAGTATAGTACAAAGGTTCTTATCCATAGCTAGGCTGAAAATCTAGAGCTTTGACACTGAATTAAAAAATTTGCGCGTTGCTATGGTGATTATAGTGTCAAACTTTTGTTTACAAATAAATATTTCCTTCAGCATAAAATTAAAACGTTAATTTAAAGCCAAAACAAGTGCTAAAAAATAAAAAGGACATGCTAAAACCCCTATTCATAGCAATTTATCGGCGGAAGTATCCGCCGGTAGGTAAGGATATACAGTCACTAAAGGTACATTCATTTTCATACAGTTTCCTGAGCTGTAATTACATGAGTTTACATTAGTTTTCATATTTATACAGTTTCCATTAGTTTACATTCTTGAGAACGTTTACAAAGGACCTCCAAAAGGTAATACCTAACATTACATAGTTAAGATGCTTTTGGATGGGCTTGAGCCCCTGGATGCGCCACTGCACAGATATTCCTTTGGGCTCTCAAGAAGTACTAATACTTTTTCAAGTAGACCTATTATCTAACGGAATTCCGTCCTAAAATATATCCTATATTACGATTACGACATAATATAGGCTAGGCAATCAATATACTGAAAGTATACGCCAAGGTAAAAATATAATAATGCAGCGTTCACCGACAGAGAGACAGGTTGCCATTCATGTGGTAAAATGCAATAACATTTCATTCGGTGCACTTGCTAATGCATATCTAAAGTCAGAATCAGTTCACAATAAGTCAAATCGACCTTCGCGACGCTGGTTGCGTTAGCTCGGAATGCGGAGCGATCACGACGCGATGTAGGCCACAGAAATGTTCGAACAGTCATTAATACAGCACCAATCACAAGGCGACATCTGAGACGAATCCGTTCAATCTAGAGCTCGGTTAGATCTCGTTTGGGTAGGTACTGGGAAATGTTTATTCCTTATATATGGTTTACCGTTTTTCACATTAAAGTATGTATCCTATCTCTACCTACCTATCTACCTAAGTCTTAAAAGTTTAAAATTTTTAGCATTCTAGAGGAAGGAGAAAATCATAAACGCATAGCGAATGCAGGTATGCAATCAATCATTGTGCTTAACTAAGCACCAAATGATTGACAAAGAAAAAAAGGAAAACAATGAATCACTTTAAGATGACAGCATTTGATCGCGATTGGAAACTGAAATCGTCTCCGAGTATGCGCAGGAAAAGAGGGAAAGTGCGCAAATCTTTACGCTTAGCCGGAGATGTAATGAACGAGTATGATCCGGCCGAGTAATTTGCTGATATCGTGTCACGTTCACGATCGACCAAACGCAATCAGACGTGCAAATCAGATGTAGCAGGGAAAAGACAGCTAAGCATCTAACTGCAGATATCAGGGTATTAGGAAATTAGAAGCTTGTTGCTAACGTTGTTTTTTATAAATATTGGAGAATAAATTAATTATTTTAGAGTCCTTAATTGCTCACAGAAAGAAAATATTTTGAAAAAGAATATAGGTAAAATAATTCAGTCGCATAAAGATTTTTTTATAATGTAATTTTCACATTTACCGACAATTGAACACCAATGTTCCATGTAAGTAATTGTCCTGTGCGAAAAATTTGATGACGACCACGTATAATTGAGATAACAGATGCATGGATAAAAATAGCTGATGTAGACTAGAAACCCCAAGAACGAAATAAAGCTATAAATGTTTAGCTACTAAATCGGTGGTACGTTAAAGGGCTGCTACAATATAGTTATGTCGTAGGCTTATTCAGATTGATTGATTTTGATTATACATAGTCTAGTCGTAATCGCATGGTGGTTGGGAAGCAATTGCATCCACTTTGTATTCACAATGGAACTGACAGAGGCAGTGTCGGACGACTGTTTAAAATGGTATTCAATTGGGACCACTCGGAAACTATACCACTTTAGTGACAGTATACCTACATAAAGCAGAGCTTGCGTATCTTGAATACAAAATAATTGGTACAATATACACAAACGCCTGTAATCGAATGGAATATTATGTTCATTCTCCTCCAGCTATATTAGAAATTATGACAGTGATCATGATGCCGTGACACTGGTCAGACAGAGTTGACGGATCATAAAAGGAAGTCGAAGAAGTGAATTGTGTGATGTGTGATGATATTTAACTGATTGTATACCTCAATTTCTATTGTTACCATACCATTGCGTTACGTTATTCTTATTCTTTATGAAAAATAAAACAAATCACGTTCTGGTGCATTTTCCCTGGGGATCTAGCGAAAGCGAACGTCTTTTCCTAACTAATCTTTCAGTACTTTCAGTGTGGGACAAGATAATAATGTTTAGGGTTGTCAACGCCGGAGTTATTTCTTATTCATTCAGTATTATTTGTTATTATGCATTCAATCATTATGCTGCTTGTTTATTTTCCACAATTATATTGGTATAAAAGTACAATTTCGAATAACATCATCCATCGATGTTTATTATTATACCACGTACGTACACGTCACAAACATTGACTTAACGACAAATGATTGAAAGATTCAGTACAACTCGTAAATATATTCCAATATGCCAGCATTGCCAAATGGTATTTGTGTTTATAGATCAAATAAACAGTACGGAGGCCGCGGAATTATGCCAAGATAAATAGAAAACACACAAAATGAAAATTATCACCAACAGTATGCGCCGATTCCGCTGTTCATCTGTGAATATCTGAGAATTACTTTACTGTTTCTTAACAAACAGGTCATTTTGATGAAAGGTGTTTCATGTTGAGAACCCATTAATGGTTCAAATATCTTTAAAAGCCTTTCATATTTACCCTCGTGGGTTAACTTTCCCTTCTTACTGGTCATTTCATAAAGCTTTGAGGGGAGGTAATGGATCCATAATTGAATTAGATATGCCCACAGTCCACACCCTCGACGATGGACGTTGAACATTTTTCCAAAGCTTTACCGTAAATTGAGGATAAGCAAACACTCATCAAAAGCAAGTATTCCGAAACGCATAAAGTCACTCAGCCAGTAGGTGCCAATTGGATTTTCATAGGCACTGTTTGAACAGCTAAAGATATGTTTACACATCTTGATTAGAATGATACTATGTGTGAACGTAAACCAAAACTGTTAAGTAATAAATGAAGCTTCAAAGAATTACATCGATCCGACGGGATAGTTTACATGTTCCGGAGTTGTGTTAAAAGTGTATAGTTTCTCCGAACAGTTGCTAGCAGTTACATCAACAAATGTGGCGACTGTTGTAGCTAGTTCAAAGGAAACTCCTATTAGTGAATCGACGTCCGCCTCATTGTGTAGCGATCCGTCTAAAGTTGGATTACCGTTAGTTGAACCTATAGTTTGGAGTTAAAACTTACATTGAAGTCGTTACTAAGTCTTTGTTAGTAAGAAGGATATTTTTATACTTGCTGTTTGAAGAGAAAAAACAAAAATAACATTACGCTGAATTTATTTAGTGGCATATGGTAGCAAAGCCCAGTCTCCGCCCGCGACTTTATACGCGTGGAGAGTAGAAAAATATGGCAACCAGACCAAATGAAATCCTTAGTGTATGAAAGCTAATACTACGGATAGTTCAAGCTTTCCCTGGATCCACTCGCCCGAATCAGATGATACATGGCTTAGATTTCAAGTTGGATTGGACCCCAAGCTACCAAACTGTGAAAAGCTAATCAAAATCCGTTTAGCGGTTTTTACGTGATGCGCACACAAACATTTAGAATTTACAGTTTTATTATATGTGTATAATATAGATTAGAATACGCATTACGATGACGATGGAAACACACTAAATAAAAGCCAAGAGACACCAGCGTGCTCATACTCATGAAGACTGTCAATTTGAGAGTTTTGTACAGATCGAATTATAAAAGCGAATTTCTCTTTACTTATTTCTTAACAATATTAGAAATCAGTTTGGACACTCAGTAGTTTAGCAGGAAGTCATCTGGGAAAATGAGTATGGTAATACACCGTAATTAGGTGTTAAGCTTGAGGAAAGTTACAACAAGATCGTTCTCACGTAACCTAATCGCATGGTTAGGGATTCGATGCCCAGCAGCAAATAGTGGTCGTTCACTTGCACCGCGACTTTCCTTCCTTCATTGCAGTATCTAGGTATCCAGGATATTCGACGTTTGATCAGAAACTGTAATTTGCATTACATTCACAATAACATTACGTCAGAAGTTAATAACATTTGGTTAGTTACTTTATAAAATCAGGTTAACTTCAGGGACGCAATTGCGAATAAGAAGATTTGTGATATCCTCCCTGAAAATACCCTAGTTTATTAGGTCAGCTGCTATAACCAGATGATAATCGTCTCGTTACCGCAGGGTGTGTCAATCAGGATAGCTATTCAGATAATTGGATTTTTCCAGGAAAAGTTTCATCAGTAGGATAGTGTGAATGAGGTGCGAAACTCGAAAGTAATGGAAAGCCATCGAACTAATTTTCTGTGTTTTTTGTCATTTATCAACTTGTAATACCTCTGAGTACAAACAATAAGAGTACCGTTTATATTGTTTGAATCTAATCATTAACTTCTTGACAAGCGCTCATGGCGGAGCTTGACAGACTGATCGTACTTAATCAATTTTGTTAAGCAACGCTCGGTCCGGCCAGGTGTCGGATGGGTGACCGTTAAGTGGCATTACAACTGAGCGCTTCTGTGCTTCGGAGGGCACGATAAACTATCTGTCCCGGCTCTCATCTGATAACAGTCGTTAAGCCAAATTAGAAGCCTTACAGGCGGCTTGATAAACTCTAACACCAGAGGTAGCCAAGCCACTAATCCTCATACGATAATAATAGGAAGACAATAAATGATAAAAAACAAATTAAAGTCTGGGGCTCAAGTCTGCTATTGTTAACGTCTTAATCGTGTTTCGGTTTTGGGTTTAAAAAACAAGAACTGTGTCAAAAAGCATTATAACTCAAAAATCATTGAAACACGACTCTGACGTTAACAATAGCAGCAGATTAGGACCCCTGCCTGCCTAGCATGACCGATTTATATCGCGTAATATAGCATTTTATCGACACTCAATTGTTAATCTCCTTTGTCTTTTTGACAGTTAAACGTGATAAAACGCAATATCACGCTATATAAATCGGTCATGCTAGGCAGGCAGGTAAATATCTCCCACTTGTGTCTAGTACGGTATCGGTGGCGCTAAGGTTCCAGAGGCGGGTCGACGCCCACACAGCCTACACTACACATCCCATGTCAACCATAATTTGAATTCAATACCCGTCTCCGGTTCGGACTGTTCGGAGATACAATCGTAAAACCGGAAGGGAGCAATAACGCGTATTCTATTAAGCGATGGGTTAGAGAACTTTGTTTTGTTTAGGCTATTCTGAAGGTTTAATTTATCGTTGGCTTATTGTTTGGTTAAAATTTATAAATAACTACTTATAGGAATAATAAAAAAATTGCCAAGTGAATAATCTATTTAGTAAAGATGGCCGTTTTTATTTTTATAGGTAAGTAACACATGGTGGTGTGGCGTGTAAATAGCCCACCATGAGGTGGCTTCCACCGGTATAATGTTTGAACCCGATGTCGGGTATGAGGTAACAAAGGTCGCCTAAACTACGCCCACTTACCTCCAGGATCATGAAGAGTAGTTTAGCATCGCGATGCTTGGCGCGCAATTACGGCGCTCTCCAAATATTCCTATTTCCCTTTATTCACTTTTTCAAAAACAGCACAAATAAAATCCGTTCACAGGGAAAAAGTCACACAATGACAAGGGGCGTTCTTTCTTCACCCAATGCAAGACCATAGATAAAGAATAAATGGCCAGCACATCTTGCGGGCATATATAGCATGATCCCACAGAATAATGAGCGCAAAGGTTCCCAATGACACCTCATACACATTTCATTCATAAAATAATCACAGAATAAAAATAATCCTTATGTGCCTAACCATGCTCCCCGCCTTGGAAGTTCGCAGAAGTTTCAAAACAAAAATAAATTACAAACATAATCATGGCAACATAACATAGCATGCACGCAGTTTATATTAAGGCTAACAGAATGGCCAAGCTTCATGGCTAAGTCCTAAACAAACTAAATTACATCTAAATATAAGATACAGAAAATTATTGAGTAGGTATAGGATATAATTTTACAATAGGACGCTTAAAGATCCCGAAACTAGTTTTCACCGTCGCTACTCGAATAATACCGTCCAACCCGGGATGAATCTCTATAATTACACCTAATGGCCAATTCAAGGGAGGAGAATCCTCCTGACCGGCAATGACAACAGTTCCGACATTAATAGTATAGCCGGTGGTGGTCCATTTCTGTCTAATTTGCAACGTATGAAGATACTCTGAACGCCACTTCTTCCAATAAGATTGCACCATACTGTCTAATAACTGTTTCCGCCGGGTAAGATTGATACGCGCGTCAGTTAAGGGTGGCGCAGGTAAGTACTGCAATGGTGATGACATCAAAAAATGAGCAGGAGTTATCACTTCGGGATCGGGATCCGAAGACACAACAGTAAGTGGGCGCGAGTTCATAATGCACTCTATCTGCACCAGCACGGTTTGCATTTCCTCATAAGTAAGAAGCTGGGTCCCGATCACTCGATAAAGGTGAGTCTTTAGACTTTTAATATTCGACTCCCACATACCACCGAAATACGGTGAACGAGGGGGAATCATTTTCCAATCAATGCGACGCTTAGTAAGTTCGCGCTTTAAAGTTGGATGAAATTCAGATCCAATAAGGAAGGTATAAAGATCATCTAACTGTGCCTTTGCACCGACAAAATTGGTGCCATTGTCCGAATATAGGCACGACACAGGTCCACGCCGTGAAATAAAACGACTAAAAGCCGCTAGAAAGGCATTGGTAGTTAGGTCCGAAACCAACTCAATATGAGTAGCCTTGGTCACGAGGCACACGAACAAGCAAATATACGCCTTCTGCGAATGCTGTCCTCTTCGACGAGCAAGCGTGATGCGAAGAGGACCCGCGTAATCAACGCCGGTGTGAACGAAAGCCTTTGCCTCTGTGACACGGAAGGAAGGTAAATCAGCCATCTTAGGCGTGGGGTGCGACGGATTCAAACGGAAGCAGCAATTGCATTTCCGAATCCTTGCTCTTATCACCGTCCTGGCATCCAATATCCAAAAACGTTGCCGCAAGATCGACATCAAAAGTCCTGGACCAGTATGACAATTCATAATATGGTAGTGTTGAATAATAAGATCCACCATATGATCATGTTTAGGGAGTACAGCCGGATGTTTAGCCTCAAAAGGTAAATCCGATTTAGAAAGCCGTCCTCCAACACGCAGCACACCATCTTCGTCAAGAAACACCGACAAGTTTAAAAGCTTCTTAGAAGGCAATTTACCCTTCTTGAGCGCGGTAAGCTCCTCGGCGAAGTGGATACTCTGCACTGAACGTATCAAAAATTTCTCGGCAGTTATAATATTATTGACTGCCCCAGAAGAAGGCGAGATTATTTTAATAAATCGGAGAACGTAGACAACAATCCGTAAAAGTTTATCCCACCCGGATATACGCTGAGCCAATTCCACCAGAGCCGGGGGTTCACACTGAACCGTTGCAGTCAGCACAGTAACTTTGTGCTCAGGCAACTCGGCAGTTATGGTAGATGAAAAGGCTTTCATAGGCCAATTTGACGGAGGGCTACGAATCCATGATGGGCCGTTCCACCATAAATCATGTGAAGCGAGTTGGGAGGGAAGCATCCCCCGGGAAAGACAATCACTTGGATTCTCACTTCCTGCCACATGATAAAAGTGTTCAGGAGGCAGATTCTCTTGACATTGAGCGACGCGGTTACTTACAAACACCGACCAACGATGCGGTGAAGAATGAATCCACGAAACCGCAATAGTCGAATCAGAGAAAGCATACGTTCCCGCAATGGGTACACGCGCTTGATAAGACTCTTGAACTGTCCGTATTAGTTTGGACATCAAGACGGCAGCACATAATTCCAAACGTGCGAGTGTGGTCACTTTAGTGGGTGAAACCTTTGACTTCGCACAAAGTAATCTGACAGTAATATTGCCCACGGAGTCAGTGGTGTGTAAGTATAAGACACAACCATAACCGTTCATACTCGCATCACAAAACGCCACAATAAGTACCGTACGATCGTTAAAGACACCTACATGACGTGCGATTTTCAAAGATGAGATGAGAGGAAATTCCTGCATAAGCGCCGAGAATTTTCGTATAACACCCTCAGGGGGAGAATCATCCCAATCTATGTTGCATAACCATAGCTCTTTAATAAGCAGCTTGGCGTACAAAATTACAGGGGCCATCAAACCGAGGACATCAAACAAACGAGCAACCACAGAGAGTATATTCCGTTTTGTACATTTCTCTTGGACGTAAGCAGTCGTAAAGAAGAAGTTGTCATCAGCTGGTTCCCACGAAAGGCCTAACACCTTCAAGGTATGGTTAGAACCATCATTCAAATCCACTGCACTGCGGTGGGAGTCGGGAAGGTTTTCCAGGACTACATGAGCATTACTTGTCCATTTGACCAGGTCAAAGGCACCGGCCTTGAACAGCGAGATTAATTCTCGAGACAAACGCACGGCGCTGACTTCATCCGCAATAGAATAAACTAGATCATTCATGTACAACCTAGACTCTGCCACCTCAGCAGCTTCCGGGTAATGTGATCTCATGTCATCAGCCAGCTGACGAACAGTTCGCATTGCTAAGTATGGGCTTGATTTGAGACCAAAGGGGACCCGATTAAATTGAAAGGTTCGTACGACTTCGTTCTCCGAAAAACGAAATAAAATCCTAATATATTTACGGTGTTCATACGGAACCAAAATCTGTAAATACATCTTTTTAATATCAGCAGTCATAGCGACTGGAAAAAGACGAAAGCCAAGCAAAAGCAGAAATAAATCGGCTTGTAAATTAGGGCCAATATGAAGGACATCATTTAGTGACAACCCTGTATGCGTTCTCGCACTAGCATCGAGCACGATCCGAGGCATTGGCTTACCCGGATGGGTGACAGCGTGATGCGGGAAGTAGTATCCTTCCTCCGTCACCTAGGATTCAGGAACCTCAGACAAATAGCCCTTTTCAATATATTCACCGATAACACTATTATATTTATCTCGTAAATCTGGTGACTGTTTAAATCTCCGCTCCAAAGCCATAAATCGCCTTTGGGCAGCAGTGCGAGAGTTACCCAATTCCTTCGGGTTCTTGCAGAATGGTAAAGCAACCGAGTACCTACCACCCTCCCCCCGGGTGACCGACGAAACGAACAAATTTTCACATTTCGTTTCCTCCGGACTCAAAAACTTCATGTTAGGTAATTCTTCTAATTGCCAAAACTTCTGCACCATATCATTAAGTGAAAGTGCGCAGAGCGACGTAGAAGTATTAATCAGAACATCACTTGGGAAATCACCCATCAGCACGTAACCGAACGCGGTCAGCAAAGCAGGAGGTGCACTGGTACTAGATATGACCCTATTCCCTAAATAAATGTATGGAAACAGCTGAGCACCCAGAACGACATCCACCGACCCGGGAACGTTCCATGTCAGATCGGCGAGGGGAATCCCTTTCAAATAACCCATATCACCCGTGTCCACATAATAAGCAGGCAGCTGATCGGTGATACAGTCGATCACTAAAGCATGTATAGTGTACTTCTTATTCGTATAAACACGGGACTCAATATCCAAATAAACGTATCCTAAAATCGGCTGAGACGCTAAACCAATTCCTTTGACGAAAGAGTTACTCAGTGGAATTATTGGTAAATTAAGCGATTTACAACAGTCCATAGTAATTAAATTATTTTGCGAACCGTTGTCTATCAAACAGCGGATAAT
The DNA here is from genome assembly GCA_928269145.1 of Agriphila tristella. Taxonomy (NCBI): domain Eukaryota; kingdom Metazoa; phylum Arthropoda; class Insecta; order Lepidoptera; family Crambidae; genus Agriphila; species Agriphila tristella. The sequence continues at coordinate 23,448,081 of OV743439.1, forward strand.
TCTCCTATTATTGCAATTTTTTATTTTAGCATAAACTTGAGCTGTCGATAGTAAAATCGTAGAGTTTGGTCTTACTTCCGCACTTAAAGACAAGGAAGGGGTAGCCGGGGTACCTAAAATAGTCGGGGTACCCGAACTAGGTGGGGTACCCAAACTAACTGGAGTACCCAAAACCGAAGGGGTCCCCATAATAGATGGGGTACCCGATGGGGTATTCAAAACACACGGTTTCGATCCTACGCCAGGTGCGGAGAGAGGCGACGCTGTCGGCAGCGAAGCGACGGACGGCACCGACGACGGTAAATAAGGCAACGACCCTTCAATGGTAGGTACTTGCGACGTATGAGCGTAAGTATTTTTCCGACCATTATTACTCTTGGTATCGAAGTGTAAGAGGGTATGATGACGTTTTTTGCATAATTCGCAAACAACCGTCGACCTACATGCCGTTACGGTATGCGACCCACTAAGACAACTTATGCAACCCTGTTTCGATTTAATAAAATCAAATCGGGCCTGGGGTGAACTCAAACTTTTAAACTGTGAACAAGCATTAATTGAATGATCACTTTTATTGCAAAAAATACACGACTTCCCCGACGTGTCATTACTCACGACAAACGACTTGTAAGTATTAGGACGGGCTGCCGCAGCCGCCACAGACGATGACGCTTTATTAACACCACCGCTCGAAGACCGTGACGAGTATGAAACATTAGACCGTTCTAAAATTTTAACTTGATCTTGCACGAAAGAGATTAATTCGCTATAAGAAGGAATGTCCTTATGACGCACAGATAATTCGAACGCTTGCACAGTTTGAACATCGATCTTCGTCAGAGCACAATGCAAAAGTATGAAATCGGTCACATCACTGATATTCAGTTGTTTTAAGGCCAACACAGACGCTGAATATTTTTCAATAAAATAATCAAGACTAGCTGCCGTATTCGAACAACTTTTCGCATCGAGAATATTGTTAAGATAAAGTGTACCTAATGCACGCACATCTTGATATTTATTCACCAAGCTATCCCAAATAATATTATAGGTTTCACCCGAGGGTACAATACCCGCGGTAGCCTTAAGCGCGCCGTGGGTTAATTTCCCTACTAAATACTGCACGCGTTGCGAGTCAGACAGCTGTGTGTTATTGTGAATGTTGGACTTAAAAGATTCGTAAAATTTAGGCCAGTTTTCCGTTTTGCCGTCGAAGCTCGGCAGTTCAATCGAAGGAAGCTTAATGGTGCATCTAGGATTATGATCGCCGGAACTATTCGATGACGACGGCACAATTGATTGCGACGACTGAATAATGTTATTTCGGACGCGCTTTACAATAAAGTACAAATCTTCAAAAGCAGTCAAAGGCTGATAGTCAGGCAGAAATTTCGAATCCAACGTAAGCTTGCGGTCATTTATGTCATCAATTATAGACTCAAATTGCCTTCGCATTTCATCGATTATTTCAGACTGAGCCATGAAAGTCTCGTTATTTCGGGACGCAAAATTCGATACATTGTTCGCAAATCTATAAAGATCATTCATCCGCGAAAAAAGACGTTCCTTTTTTGCTATTAATAAGGTAAGCTGTTTATCAGGTAGTTCAATGACGGAATCAACCGAATCATCACTTGATTTCGACATTTTTGTAAAGAAATTACGCTATTTAAATGCGAAAATAAATTAAAAGAAATCACACGCTATAATAATGCGAAAATAAAATACTTAAATGAAATTACGCTATTACAATGCGAAATTAAACTAAAATAAATCACCCGCTATTTCAATGCGAAATTAAACTAACATAAATCACCCGCTATTTCAATGCGGGAATACCCTAAAAGAAATCACGCTATTACAATGCGAGATTTAATTTCGAGTAAAAATAATTTTATTCCGTAAAATTTTGTATCAATTACAAAATGGCGGAGTATGGCGGTAAGTACGTAGCAAATTCGCGAATTTTACCAATTAATACGTAATCATCCTGCGAACATCCAACGTACCAAAAAACTTAAAAGCTGGAGCATGGTATCCCGCTCAAAGGACCAAAAGATGGTGTGGCGTGTAAATAGCCCACCATGAGGTGGCTTCCACCGGTATAATGTTTGAACCCGATGTCGGGTATGAGGTAACAAAGGTCGCCTAAACTACGCCCACTTACCTCCAGGATCATGAAGAGTAGTTTAGCATCGCGATGCTTGGCGCGCAATTACGGCGCTCTCCAAATATTCCTATTTCCCTTTATTCACTTTTTCAAAAACAGCACAAATAAAATCCGTTCACAGGGAAAAAGTCACACAATGACAAGGGGCGTTCTTTCTTCACCCAATGCAAGACCATAGATAAAGAATAAATGGCCAGCACATCTTGCGGGCATATATAGCATGATCCCACAGAATAATGAGCGCAAAGGTTCCCAATGACACCTCATACACATTTCATTCATAAAATAATCACAGAATAAAAATAATCCTTATGTGCCTAACCACATGGCATGCACGACTTTACAGGTGGTTTATTTAAAGTCAACCTAGTCGACGTCCGTTTCTCGTTCTGTACAACCACGTACAACTTTGAAATGTTTAATTTATTTACATTATACTATACAGTATGTTTCATAAATTCATAATAACCCGTAAAATTTTTTTTTTTTGAATGAAAAACTGTGAATTGACAACCCTAGATGCAAATAGACTATTGTCTTCGATAATGAATCCCATCAATGGGCAAAAGTAAAACACAATTTAGATCTACCTACTCTAGGGTTTCCATTGTTATTCTGCAGTTTTATCAAAAAAAAAAAAAATTTTTCAAAAAAGTGACGGTTTTCAGGGTTCATAATAATTTTCCGGGCTTGGATGCATGGTACCCGCTATTTACAAAATTTGCCTTAGGGTTCTTTTGTCAGGTATGTCATATACACTAGACTAGTGCCCCATTTAAGTAAAAAAACAGAGACATAAAATTAGATTTTTCATATGGCAGATTGATGTAAGTATCATATAATTGTTGGTATTCTTATGTAAAAAATTCAAATATTTCTACTGTGCTTGGCTTGTCACATTGTAAGTAGTATGAAAACAGTTCCCAAGCCCAGGCCCTATTGACATACCGCTCGCGTATGGTTAGGCATTCGATACAGTTAGCATCGAGGGCGTTAGAAAAACATCGGCCAATGGGACCAGTCCACCCACGGCTCACATCCAGACCTGGTTTCACCATGTTGGTACACTTGCTTCTATCGGCGGCTGTCAACTTTTTATTGATAGGCTTTTAAAGATAAAATCTTTGGCGTGGGCTAATGTTAAACACTGATACCGAATTAACATAAACATGCTTGACCGTCATCTTTTGCATAACGCATAACTGTATGGTGATTAGTAGTATGCAAGAGTGCACGTTGCTTGTATATTATGTTGTTGAGTGTTGTAATTTGAATGAATGTTAGGAATTATGAGAGATAAAAAAAAATGCAGAAGCCTAGATTACGACATCTTTGGTCTTGATAAATTACTTTACATCTTTGATCTTTTAAAATAAGTACCTAATTCAGTAATTATACAACGAAAAAAAAACAACTATTTTATACATTTTATATGTTTTTGTTATTATTTTAGTATTTAAGAAAAACCATTTTTTTCGCAGTTTCAGAATTGGTCCCATAGAAAAAGTTGTTCAGATTGATGGTCCGACGGGTTTATACATTACCACGTTGTATATCCTTACATATAATAAATCAGTAAAAAAAGTGTGTCTGTATATTACAAATATTTCAAAATAAAAATATCTGGGGCGATGGAGACATAGTATAATAGAGTAAGAATTTGAAAATAAAAGTGTGTCTGTTTGTTTGTCTGTTTGAACACGCTAATCTCAGGAAATACTGAACGGATTCGAATGAAACTTTTTTTGTTATATAGCTGTTAGGCCTGAGCAAAACTTAGGGTATAATTGATTTTGGAAAATGGAACACCTGATGCAGAACCATAATGGGTCAACTAAACTATAAGTAATATAAAAATGCCACCCTAGCAAAAGTTGTTCAGCCTGATGAGCATTTTTTGTAGAGGTATAAAAATCGAAGCTCTGGAACACCTGATGCAGAACCATAATGGTCCAGCTATACTTTACAAAATATAAAAATGACACCTTAGCAAAAGTTGTTCAGCCTGATGAGTATTTTTTGTTGAGGTATAAAAATCGAAGATCTGGATACCTTATATGAATACCCCGGATTCATAAAGTGCACGCGTACGGAGTCGCGGGCATCAGCTAGTTGGCTATAAATGTTACGGCTCGCATTATTTAGTTGCAGAATGGGAATTATTTGACTCATTATAGGACTAAAGTGAAGGTGAAAAAACTGGTCACCGAAGTGGTTTTAACAAAATCATTCAACTGCTCGCGGAGTGGTCAGCCATAAGCGGTCGTATAGAATTTTAAGTTTACGTGTGCAAACGCACACATACACACGTACCTACTAAATTGTATGAAGAATCCGGTTGAGAACAAACAAAAAACTCGGCCAAAAGTTGTTCGAGACTTAAGTGGTACACAAGTTCTGAACTTTACAGACGATTTGAGATGAGATATAGAGATTAGAACTGTAGGTTGACTGTTGACTAACAAACAGTAAGTAATTGTTTCCTAAAAGAAATACTTAAAAGAAGGATAAAAACTAATTCAACGTGTGATGTAGATACATTTACATATATGTGAGAATGTGCAATCTTGATTTAATATGCGCCGAGCGAGACAGCAGGTACATGTATGTAGTATGTACGGCTACGCGTGTCTTTACAAAGAAGATAGATAGATAATCATTTATTAAGATAGGTTTAAGTTTTGGCAAGAACTTGTTTGATAAGCAGATAAAGAGTAGAACCAATTTAAAATTAATTCAAACTGCCTGGATTGCAGTTTATTACAGCAACATCCTAGTAAGTAAAGATATGTGTTTCGCAGGGCGTTGTTTCGGGTCCTTATTTTTATATTTTGGCAAGCAATTGATAATGATAAGCATTTGCTCTATCGTTTCAATGGTTTTTATTGAAACTTAGAAAACGTTAGGAGAAAAGAAGAGAAGTTTTAAAATTATTTGTTTCTCTAGCTAGAGACGTTTATTGCAGTCCGAATATTTGTAATGGCAAATCAATTAAAAGCATTAAGGTCTACATGTTGGTAGCCAGCCGACTGCAGGCAGCAGCAGCAGACGATTGCTGCTCTGCTTTCTGTGTATTTTTATGACGAAGACGACAACGTGACGCTAGCTACGGAAGGTATTTCATAGAAATACATAGAAAACAGTAGTGTCGCGGCGACACGTCGTCGTCTGCTGTTGCTGCGTGCAGTCGGCTACAAACTAGCACCTTTAATTTGATGGGGCAAGTCCATTGTTCCGAACGTTATGTTCAATGATTTACTTATAGCACGCTCGCTGGTCTGCGTCGGGCAGGTTAAGCACGCGTGTCATGCCATAAACAAGTGGTCTGCAGCTGTTCTACTACTTTTTATGTTGCGGCAATCGCTCGCTGCATTAAAACAATGGAGCATGTTGAGGGCTAACTTATCGGAAACATAATATGAACCATGGCCTCGTGATTTACAAGTTTGCTTTCTATTGCCAGATGCATTTTTGTATAGGCTTTAAAAAAACTTAATGAAACTGTTTTTAATACATAATAAATACAAATACCTAGGTAAAGTGTTTGAAAAATTTCATTACCGTTAATATTATTAAATATAGGTGACTTGTAGTTATTGAAAATTATGTGAAAAAAGACAATTAAATCTTTATTCATGGCAGCTTTGTAAAGTGTTCTGAGACTGCATTGATTTATTTATGTGTAGTGGCTGGTGGCAGCAGTGGTTGGGACAGATCTAATTCACAATACTAGCCGAACCAGTTATCGACAGTTCCTCATTCATGAAGCGAAGGTCGCACCGCTACAGGTGCAGTTAAACAACCTGTCGAATAGGAAATATTCTGAGAGAATGACAATACTTCTAATAATGGATACTAAAAAAACAATTCAAAGTGCCATCATTATAATTGTTTATTAGATTAAGAATCTATCGGTAGACCGAACAATTGTAAGTAGTTAGTAGTCTATGAAATTGAAAAAACTCATAAGCTAAATAATCTACAATTAAGAATTTCTGAGAATAGAATTATTTAACAAAGGAACAGGCTTTTAACTGACGGCTACCACGTAAATGAACCTTTGTAACAATGGAATATAAATTAGGAGTTAGGAGTTACTACATATAGATTACATCAAACAACTGCCAGTATAATTCCTTCGACATTCATAAAATGCCACCGCAAAATTACAGAGACGACGCGTAATAATTATTGCTCTTCCATAATGTAACTAACTAGCAAGTAGTCTACAATAGGTAAATAAATACTTGGCTTGGCTTGGATGTTCAGTGTCGATAAAGCTGAAGTTGGAAGCGTACTTGGCTCGGATACCTCAACAACTGGGAAATTGGCTACCAACCGTACCTCTAACTGGCAGAGCACAATAATGTTTGTAACCGTTGTTATGGCGTCAGACTTAGAAAAGATGGTGGTACCTACCTAGCTACTAGCTAGCCATGGGGGCGAAATACAAGTTCTACAACCAACCAAACCTAAACCTATGTAGTTTCCGTCTCCTGAGAATCTTGCGTCTTATGCGAGTGGACGAGCCACTAGACCACAGAGGCGAGTATTCTCGTCCTTACCCTTTTTCTTCGAACTATCTATATTAATCTTTCCTTTAGCTGATTCTATCCGCGCTGATTCATCACGGACTACTGCCAGATCGTCGATTCAAAAATATGCTTCATGAATCATACGTATCATACTATATTATTTATTCTGTGGTATCATAGAGTAGGATTGAATGTAACAATTAGGTAATTTAGGCTTTGACCTTTAAAGAAATTATTCGTTTATTTCCTTCTGTAATATGCGTTTAATTTTACTGACTATAAAGGCAAACATAATGTTGGTTTTACAACTCGGAGTAGTAAACTTTTAATTTCATTTCGTGGAGAAAATCGTAAATTGTTTCTTTCTGATTTACGTTGACTACGTTTTCTGTAAAAATAATTATGTTTTGTATCTAGCAACAAATAAAACCTGCTACAGCTGGTAGAATATGTAACTACGTAAATAACAATCACGTTATGATGATGCACATTAAGCTTATCTATATTATTGAATTGATAGATCACTTTGCGCACGCGTTGGGTCTGGAATGTTTAGTCAGAAGTATGATTCAAGTCAAGACTATAATCGCACCTTTGAGTATAGTTATTATTTATTATTATGCACCTGGCGTCGGCTTTTTTATGTACTGGCTGGTACTTATTTTTTATGATGTAAGTACTGAGTGACAAGCTGAAAACTATACAAACCACATGTTCACGTTGCGTGTCGCGTGGGTTGCGGTGTCAATAGGCATTTGAATATACAAAGTTGCTTGCAGCTGAATTGCAGCCTACGTGAGGCTGTATGGCCCTCTAAACTAGGTTCAGTGACCGCAGACATGTGGGAGTTTTAATTTATATTAATCATATTTTTATTTATTTCTGTACCGGTCTATAAACAGTCGACTTCAACGTAAATGACATTAGCCGTTGGCAGCTTTAAAATCCATATCATTGCTTTGTATTTTGTGCCAGACAGGTAATTTTGCTCTAATGGAAGAAAAACAAGTGACGTATGCATATGAAGTAATGTTTCTACGCAGTATTTCTACATTGGCGAATACAACACAAGTTAGCCTTCAAAGGTAACAATGGCGTCATTAGAGGAGAGCCACACAGTCTACGGGGCCGAATGACAGCTCGTGGCGTGACGGATTGGACCTAGGAACAATGGGCCGGACCACGTTCCACAAACTCACTGCGAGACGAATGAAGAAATACGTATGGAGTAAGGAAACGTTTGGCAACAACGGTATTATGGCTACTGCGTAAAAGAAATCTGAACCAAATCAGTGTTACTGCATCGAGATATTTGGAGAAGTAAAATGAACCTTCAAAACATAATGAGAGTGTGAATCATGAAAGTAGAAGATGTGAATAAATTGCATGATCAGAATAAACAAGCGAGTCCAAATAACAAATTAGTATTCGTAACGCAAACGTAGATTTATTCGTTCGTCCGCTGCTGCAGTGCGTCCTTTAGTAAGTGGCACAAGCAAGGCACTTGGGAGAAATTAAAACATCACTTTATGATGTCGATGAAAGTAAATGGCAGGCTAACAGATACTGCTTGCTAGCGGTTCATAAAGTTTAAATGGAATGGAAAGTCAGTTAATATTAAGAACTTTACAATAATTATCTTACGTCATTTTCAACTTTAAACGTCATTATTATCTTGTGATCAGTTACGTTATTTCGTAAATACAAATGTAGTTGATTTTTTTTTATGATTCATGAAGGAAGGTTCTTATTAAAGGAGATGTAAACAACTGAACAGAAAATCATAAAAGGTTAAAAGATGCCGTCCTCTAAAGAGGATAACATTTAAGAAATGTTAGTTGCCCAAATCACCTTGACTGAACAGCGCAACAAACAATATTTTCTACTTATTTGACCTTTCATAGTTTCAAGGTGTCACGATCATAAATTATACAATAATAATTTGATGTATTTGGAAATATTTAAGGAAAATCTACTCAATACAGTTCCTCTTAGAAAAAAAAACAAAAAATGTTCCGGGCAATACTTCATATCATTTTATTACGTTATATGCCTATGACTGCACATCAAAGTCGACTGTGAAAATAAATTGTTGAAAACATAATTTGACTGTTGTTTGCTGAAGGTGATATTAGCTATCTATCACCAACGAGATACCTAACTTAGAATTTGTTAATAACACAAAGGTACTGTTTTTATAAGTTCCAAACTTACATAGGCTACCAGTCTTGGAACAAAAATCAACATTTGATAACTTGCCAAATTCATTTGAGATCGTATTAAAATATAAGTAACTAGCTTCTGCCCGCGACTTCGTCCGCGTGGATATTAGACGAAATCCTTTTAAGGAACCTTCAACCAGGATCCGGCCAGCCATTTTTACGCGATTAGGCAAGTCCCCATCAAGCGCGCTGCCTCGCGAGGCAAGACATTTGCCGCGTGTGGCGGGCCTCGCACAAGGCTTCCAGTTCCCGTTCCCGTTCCCGTTCCCCGTTCCCGTCCCGTTTGCGTTCCCGTCCCGTACCCCTTCCGTTTCCGTTTCCGTTCCCATCCCGTTCCTGTCCCGTTCCCATCCTGTTCTCGTTCCCATTCCCGTCCCGTTATATTCCCGTTCCGTTCCCGTTCCGTTCACGTTTCGTTCCCTTCCCATTCCCGTTCCGTTCCCGCTGCGTTCCCGTCCCGTAAACGTCCCGTACGCCTTACGTTCTCGTTCTTGTTCCCGTTCCGTTCTCGTCCGGTTCTTGTTCCCGTTCCCGTTCCCATCCTGTTCTATTCCCGTTCCGTTCCTGTTTCGTTCCGGTTCCGTTCCCGTTACGTTCCTGTGTTTCATTCCCGTTTTGTTCCGTTCCCTTCCGATCCCGTCCCGTACTCGTCCCGTACCCCTTCCGTTCCCGTTCCCGTCCCGTTTCCGTTCCCGTACCCGTCCCGTTCTAGTTCCCGTTACCGTCTCGTTCCCGTTCCGTTCCGTTCCGTTTCGTTCCGTTCCGTTCCGTTCCGTTCCGTTCCGTTCCGTTCCGTTCCGTTCCGTTCCGTTCCGTTCCATTCCGTTCCGTTCCGTTCCGTTCCGTTCCGTTCCGTTCCGTTCCGTTCCGTTCCGTTCCGTTCCGTTCCGTTCCGTTCCGTTCCGTTCCCGTTCCCGTGCCCGTGCCCGTTCCGGTTTCCGTTCCCGTTCCCTGGATGTGCATGTCCAGGTCCAGGTCCATATGTGTCATGTCCACCGCGTTGGACTTCAAAATAAATCTCATTTTCGCAATCACCATCCCATAAAACCTCAAGAACGACATCCATATCGATTTTTATGTTACTCACCCCACTTACCCTCTAAGGGGTTGATTTTCAAAATCCCAAAATATATATTTAGACGTGCTCCTACGAATTTTAAAGTTGTAATTTCGATTTTGAATTCTTTTTCCATACAAAATTTGAACCCCATTTTGACCCCTTTAGGGGTTAAATCATGTCCACCGTGGTTGGACTTCAAAATAAATGTCATTTTTGCAATCGTCATCCCAGAAAACCCCAATAACGACATCTATATCGATTTTTATGTTTACTCACCCCATTTACCTCCTAAGGGGTTGATTTTCAAAATAACAAAATATATATTTGCCTATTTATTTTTAGATGTGCTCCTACGAAGTTTAAAGTTGTAATGTCTATTTTATATTATTTTTCCATACAAAATTTGGACCCCATTTTCACCCCTTTAGGGGTTAAATCATGTCCACCGTGTTGGACTTCAAAATAAATGTCATTTTTGCAATCGTCATCCCAGAAAACCCCAATAACGACATCTATATCGATTTTTATGTTTACTCACCCCATTTACCTCCTAAGGGGTTGATTTTCAAAATAACAAAATATATATTTGCCTATTTATTTTTAGATGTGCTCCTACAAAGTTTAGAGTTGTAATGTCTATTTTATATTATTTTTCGATACAAAATTTGGACCCCATTTTCACCCCTTTAGGGGTTAAATCATGTCCACCGTGTTGGACTTCAAAATAAATGTCATTTTTGCAATCGTCATCCCAGAAAACCCCAATAACGACATCTATATCGATTTTTATGTTTACTCACCCCGTTTACCTCCTAAGGGGTTGATTTTCAAAATAACAAAATATATATTTGCCTATTTATTTTTAGATGTGCTCCTACGAAGTTTAGAGTTGTAATGTCTATTTTATATTATTTTTCGATACAAAATTTGGACCCCATTTTCACCCCTTAAGGGTTAAATCATGTCCACCGTGGTTGGACTTCAAAATAAATATCATTTTTGCAATCGTCATCCCACAAAACCCCGATAACGACATCCATATCTATTTTTAGGCTTTTTTAACCCTTTTCACCCCCATTTCATCCCCTTTGGAGTTGAAATCCTAACAAAAACAATATACGTTGCTTTAGATTTCTATCCATAAGCCTAAATTATAAATTTAGCGATTTTTACTTCAAAAATGAAGGATTTTCTTTAATACACAACTTCATCCCCCTTTTGACCCCTTCGGGGGTAGAATTTTGAAAAACGCTGAGACCCGTATTTATTAATTTTCAATCGTCAGCCTAAACACAAAATTTGAAGATTCTAGCTTCAAAACTGAGGGACTTTCATACAAACTTTCATCCCTTATTTCATCCCCTTAGGGATGGAATTTTCAAAAATCCTTCCTTAGTGGATACCTACACTGTATAATGTATCTGTGTGCAAAATTTCAAGTCTCTAGGTCCAGCGGTTTGGGCTGTGCGTTGATAGATCAGTCAGTCAGTCAGTCAGTCAGTCAGTCAGTCAGTCAGTCAGTCATTCAGTTTACGATTTTATATATTAAGATACAACATAATAACTAACAATACCAATACCAAGTGTCTTGATAAAGGCAATGGCAAAATGCCCCACATCACATCACGGAGCTCATGGAGCAGTAAATGGTACTTCATTCGAAGGAAGGGATACCCTACACGAAACCAGATTACCAGACAAGCAGTGTTAATGATCAATTACCGTGCTCTGACGCTCGTCGGTCGTTGGCAGCGCGAATTTAGCCGCGGTAAAGGTCGGTGGTGGGTGACTCATCACATCACTGATACGTGGACGCTTGCGCCGGCGCAGCCTCGGGATCGCCACTCGGACTGATATGAATTTTATAGCTATTTATGAGTTAGTCTGCGAAAATACAGATTAGTCATCACGCAGCGTACTAAATGCTATATTAAAAACAGATTCAGCTAGGCCAGAAGCATCTGTTTATATGAACAATGATTTCAGTAATGATAATAATAGAATAGGCTTGCTTGACAAATATCTAACCTAAGCATTTTAATGTTATTGAATAATAAACCTTCGTGATGTTGAAGAAAAGCAAAACCCATGTGTTATGTGTGATTGATTGATGATGTATATATGTGGTTATGAATGAAACTAAGAAACACGATCCAGTATCCAGATCCAAAAACAAGTTCTTAGCGCGACTAAAACAATGCATCGTAAAGTTGTCTGCGGATTATACTTCGCCTGACGCCACTGATTAATGACTCGCGAAATATTGAAGCAGGTGACCATTCGAAAGCTCTCGATATTGATTATGCTAGCAATGCTTACTACTGGACTAAGGTTTCACTTGATGAGTGGCAGATGTTTACTTAATCGATTAGTTGGAAAAAAGCAAATGTAAGTAATAAAACCGGACACAGTTTGTTTTGGACAATATTTTCATAGTTCTGTTTCAGATTAGAGTGGATTTATTGATAAATAGGTATACTCGTACATACACGAAATTGAAATAATACTTATTTGTAAAATAAGTGAAGTTTACATTTATAGTAGGGTAGGTATTTTGTAATGTAATATTAATTCTGAGGAAACCATAGAAGACATTTTCGCTATTTTTTGGTCACGACTTGTTAATAAAGGTAGACAAAAACAGACAATGGCTCTTCCTAGATTGTGTAAAACCAATGCCCTTCGGACATCCACGAAATGGCCGTATCTTAGTCATAACGTAAGGCCCTTGGGCTAGTCGCGCTCTAGTGAATGTTATGACGGAACAGAAACAATGGCCTACTCACGAACTCCTGGCCCTCAGTTTGGTAATGGCGATAGCAAACCGACAATTGTTTTCTGGTTTTATTAATTATGTTACTTGTTATTCCATCAATTTAACTCGCAAGCATTACTTAGGTACTACCTAGTTGGTTACTAAGTTCTGTAACTATGGAAAACATGAATAATACTAAATTTACAAATAATGCTACAATGAATTATATACCAAATGAAAGCACAAATATTTAAGATTATCATGTATTAAAATTATTCGAAATGACCGCCTCTGGCATGAATACACGCCTTTAGACGACGAGGCCAGTCATCGATGGCAGCACGAACTACCACCATATCCAATTCTGCGACTGCCTTGAGAATAGCGCGCTTAAGAGAGTCGAGATTCATGTGGGGCTTAGCACATGCTTTCTCCTCAATAAGTTGCCATATGGCATAATCCAGAGGATTTAAGTCTGGGCTGGAGGATGGCCATTCTTCCTGCGCGATAAAATCAATTTTGTTAGCCCGAAACCATGCTTGTGTAGATTTTGCTTTGTGCGCAGGGGCAGAGTCCTGCTGGAAGACCCATGGCTGGTTTTGAAATAAAGTGTGGCTTAAGGGTTTGACAACAGGTTCCAGAACGGTATCTTGATAGACTCTAGCGCCAGTTTTCACACCTTTTTCACAGAAATGAACCTTACTTAGCCCTGAATAGGACACCCCCAGCCAAATCATCACTGATGAGGGGTGGTGACCTCGTTGGACCCTCGGAGCAATCATGCTGGCTTCTTTACTATTCTTAGCGTATACTCTATCATTTTGACGGTTAAAATTTTCTTCGACTGTGAAGATTTTTTCATCAGTAAACAAGATTTTTCGATGGCCGTTTTATGCGTACTGCTTTAGTAGAGCGCGACTTCGTGCTAAGCTAACCTCATAGCCTTCAATCGTGCGTTTAGCAGATGGCCCTTTCGTCTACGGTAAGCGTGAAGCCCAAGGTCATCATTGATAATTTTTTTAAGGGAACTTCTCTTCACAGTCATCTGTATTGCCAATAACTTTTGCTTCCGGACGGGATTTCTCGTGATTCTCGCCTTCACTGCCTTGATCACAGCTGGTGTCTGTTATGTCTTTTTCTCTCTCTTATTGCCTTTTGGCTTAAGAAACAGTAAGTAATAAATAAACTCATGCGAATGACTCACCTTAATGACAACTCAAGGGGAAATAAATAAACACTTAACGTACAGTCTACAGCAAACTACAGTTTTATTGAAATACGGTTGATTCTATACAATACTAAACATCAAACGTTGTAATCGCAGATCTGCCAATTTACTCGGTGATTGGACACGAAGAAAAACGAAGCTATGAATCTAATCTTTTTCCCAAGGGGTTATTTTAAAAGGTTAAACTTAAAACTACTCGCAGAGCGTTATGTGGGTAAGAATTGCCTGCCCTCGAATATCAGAAATGTGGTAATTAATCTAACATAAATCTAGCTCGTAGGTTGGTACTCGAAGTACGGATAGCTGGATTCTTATACTTCGGTTAGTTTAAGGGTTAAAAAGATTTGAGAGTTAACTGGTACCTATTAGAATATCTCGCAGCGAGTCTGTTTAGTAGAGAAACGCTTCGATGGCTGCTTTCTATTAATTATGCCTCGGAGCCGTGGGTGAGAAACCAAAGTCCGGTTTATTTCAACTTTTTCCGCTTAACTGGGTTTGAATGGACGACAGAGCAGTGGTTGTCTCGTGGCTGGATACGTACGCCACTCTTCACCTGCGGCTCCTTGATAACAATATATTTTATATGGTTTAGAATCCGGTCAATCAGTATTCCTCCTTCGATCGGATATCACGACACGAATTAGAACTCTTCTCGGCGGCTTTTATTAGCCAAAACCCTCTTGGCGAAATTCTATTGTAAAATTACAATGAATAGCTGCAAGATATTATTTAAATCAGGAACAATTACGAATCCAATAACTTTAACAGCGTTATAAAATCAAATTCCTTCCAACCGAAAAATTTTGTATCATATGAATGAATCACAGCTGATATTCGCTGCGTTCCAAGTCTCGCGCCATCACGACGCATTCCGACTTCCTACACTTGATCACTCGTCGATGCGCGTGGACTGGACTGACATCGCGCCGCCGAAAGCGACTTCAATCGGATCGGACTTCCCGCAAACACGGTCAAACAACCTACGACATTACGGACAAAAAAAAATACCATTTCAGTTCAAAAGCAGGCCTTAAACACGACTGCTTAAGGCCTGCTTTCACACTAACCTTTGGGATCTAGTATGAAAGGTAAACAATTGAATAAAAATCCTTGCGATAAGGGCTCATCGCAAAGGCCCCTGAAGTGGGCGAAGGACGACCATAAGAAATACGATCTTAATCTTTCTTTTTTTTTTTTTTTTTTTTTATAAGTCGATGCCGCGAATTTTGAACGGACTTTTTACGGAAATAAGGAAAAGGACATGAGGCATACTGCCAAAAAATAAATTTTATCATTAATGGAAACAAACTACCAACAAAACTTCCCCTTTAAGGGAAATCGACAAAACAGCAAAAAAAACCACGCTACAGTAGTCCCCCGCCACGCAAGAATTCACGCAGGGAATTCTCTGGACGCCCACGTCCAAACCACACTGCTCCATCGCCAAAACAAACCTACTTTGTAAAAAGCAATTCATAACAAGCCCAAGTAAATGCTTGTCACCCCTGACATCAATTTTAAAATTAAAAGAACCAAAACTTATACTGACTCGACTGTTGAGTTATACAAATGCCAAATTAAAAAAAAAACTGATATAAAATATATAATAATTGACTCTACAGTTACATACTCAATCAAACTAACTAAAAAAAAAAAAAAATATTCCAGTAGAAAAATGTATGTGATCGTGTTGAGGTTGACCATATGTTATACTCTTTTCTGTAATTTCTTTACTAAAGCTCTCCCCTTTTAAATAAATCAAACCCGCGTGTCAGTTTTCACATTGCATCGGCTTGTCAGTCCTATTTTATTGTCCTGAAAAAATGCTTGATGGGCACTTGCTTCTTAAGCGAGCGATGTTGGACAAGCCCATGATCTTACCGTGTGATACTTGACAAGCCATGACTAACGAGACACGCTCGACTTCCCTGTACTACTTTAAAATAATTTTAAAAATTTAGACTGTCAATCGATGGAATAGACGTATCTTAATTTGTCTATGCCAACATTACTATTCATGACTATGGTAAAATTGCCAAAAAAATATCAACAACCCGACTACAAAATGTGTCGGCACCCTTACGATACAGATAGAATATGATAAATATGCCAATCTTTATATTTTTTTTTCTTAAATTACCTCAGTCTAATTCCCTTCAAGCCTCCAGGTAAGACTGACATAAAAGAAAAACATCAAACTAGAGAAACCCCAACACAAACACCCGGATCACATACACAATAAAGCAACCAAATAGATACGCGTAGTACGTAGTAAGATAGAGTAGATGGCGCTAGTGCTGCCTTGTAGTCGTTTGAATCCGCACTACAAGATAGACCGCGCAAGGCGTAAGTAAAATGGTATATCATTCAAGCACCACCCACGACCGTTTGAAATCCGCGCCGTAGGGTCGCACTGTAATGAAACCAGAGCCTATTAATCAGGTAAAATTGAAGAAAAATCGTACTATAGTATTTATGTTATGTAAAATGGTAGTTGGCGCTATAAATGCCCAATGGTCGTTTAAATCCGTACCACAGGGTAGCACCGTGACTACGTAATACGCGGACCCGATGTTAACTGGCGCTTTTACTCCCGTAAGTCGGCTCTTACGACACGCAGAGAGTGAAGTACTGCGGTGTGAGTATTCTTGCACCGCCCACACACGGTGTTTAAAGAAAAAGAAATAAAAATAAAAATGATAATATAATTTGTAGCGCAGCGCTTTCACGTTAAAATCATAAGGCACCGCACGACACTGGCAACACTGTTCGTACGAAACCTGACGAAACCCTAATCACTCCCCGCGTCTATGGATTTGAAGTCTTTCACGTGCCATTTGCCTATAAATTTACCCCTCTCGTCCTCTAGCTCATATACCAGGGGCGAAAGCTTCCTAACTACACGGCAACGCTCATATTTTGGTGCCAGTTTCGCAGCGAAGTATTTATTCGCGGCGCTCTGTTTATAAGTTCTTTTCCAGACGTAATCGCCAACGTCGAAAGACACATCTCGACGTTTTCGATTATAATATTTAATGTTACGACTGTGAGCCTTAATAAGTGATTCTTGGACTGTTTTATATATATCTTTGAGGTAACCTAATTTCGAGACATAAGCATCTCTAGGCGCGCAGACTAACTCATTGACATCTTTAAAATCATTATAAATTTTGCCGTCGGCTATAGCTTCGCGACCGTGAACTAGCATAAATGGCGTATAAGATGTGGATTCGTTCATCGAGGTGTTCATTGCGAATTGGATTTTATGTATATTAACGTCCCACGTCCTATGATCGTTGTCCACAAACGATGAGATCGCCGTAATCACGGTACGATTATAACGTTCGACTGGATTTACCTGAGGGCAGTATACTGGCCCCAGGTGTATCTGGGGTATGTTGTATTTTGTATAAAGCGCTTGCAACTCATGACTTACAAATTGTGAACCGTTATCTGAGATCACGGTTTGCGGAATGCCGTGAACTAAAAATACGTGATCTTCGAGACGCTGCGCAATAACCTTCCCTGTCGCTCTTCGCAACGGAAACAACATAACATATTTTGAAAAACAACAAACCACCACTAATAAATACGTGTTTTGCTGCCTCGATAACGGATAGGGTCCACATAAATCGATACTCAAACATTGAAAGGGGCGACAGCAGACTTTGGGTTCTCCCATAAAGCCTGGCGTTGCTTGCGAGCTATGTTTATAAGCGTTACAAGTAGAACACTTTTTAATGAATTCGGCTGTATCCTGGTACATACCAGGCCAAAAATATCTCAATTTTAAGCGTTGATAGGTTTTAGCGACGCCTAGGTGTGCCGCGGTAGGTTTAGAATGATTTTCCTGGATAATAGTTTCTCTCAGTTCTTTGGGCACTACCTCCTTCCATTGGAAATCTCCACTCAGTTTGTTGTTGGATTTAGTAAAACGATAAAGCCTACCATCTACGAGCTGAAAATTAGGACAAGCCCGCGGCTTTTCAGTACAACGTTTAATAATATTTAGATACCAAGGGTCTTCTATTTGTGATATATCTATAGACCCCACAGGCATAGATCGCGAGAGGGCGTCAGGTACAATATTTTGCGAACCACTGCGGTGTTCGATAGTAAAATTATATGGAGACAACCTACAACCCCATCTTGCCAACCGCCCGGCAGGACTTTTAAGATTTAAAAACCATTTCAAGCTTGCGTGATCCGTAATTATGCGGAACGGCCTGTCACTTTCCAGATACGGGCGGAAATGTTCAACAGTTAATACGACCGCCAATGCCTCGCGTTCGGTCGCGGAGTAATTGCGTTCGGCGGGCGCAAGAGAACGGCTAAAATACGCAACCGGGTGCTCCTCGCCATCGATCACCTGCGTAAGTGTACCTCCTATTCCGTAATTGGACGCGTCACAGTGAACGGTAAACTCTTTCGTGAAATCTGGACATGTTAAGACAGGAGCATTGGTCAGTGCTAACTTGAGGTCCGCGAATGCACGTTCTGCCTCCGGCGACCAGCTGAACGGAGGGGCACCCTTACGTGTTGACGTCAGCGCGTTTAACGGCCCCGCCCGGTTACTGAAATTTTTAATAAACCGCCTGTAGTAGGATGCCGTACCTAGGAAGCGTTTAACGTCCTTTCTGCAAGTAGGGGTGGGAAAATCTACTATCGCCCTCACCTTATCCGGGTCGGTGCGCAAGCCATATTCATCGACCACGTGCCCAAGATACTTTAGCTGCCTCCTAAAAAATTGGCATTTCCCTAGGTTAATAGTTAAGTTTGCATCTTTCAATTTATTATACACTTTCCGCAATAACTCCAGATGTTCCGTCAAAGTTGAGCCAGTTAATATAATGTCGTCCAAATAACAGCTTACATTATTCGCGAATTCAGGCCCCAAAATCCGGTCCATCAATCGCTGCTGAGTGGCCGGTGCTGATGTCAACCCAAAGCACATAACTTTAAAATGATACAGGCCGCGTGAAGGCACTGTGAATGCGGTCTTTTCACGGCTCTCGACGCCATCTAGCGGAATTTGCCAATAAGCCGATTTTAGATCTATTGTCGAGATGTATTTCGCGTTCTTTAGTTGGTCTAGTATATTAGTCACGTAAGGTAGAGGATAAGCATCGTGTTTAGAAACGGCATTGAGTTTTCGGCTATCCAAGCAAAAGCGAGTCGTTCCGTCTGCCTTCCGCACTAAAGTGACGGGATTATTCCAAGCACTGTTGCTAGGTTCCACCACATCTTCCGCCAGCATTTGATCTAGATGTTTGTTCAGTTCTGCCAACCTATCCGGAGACATCGGGTAGTAGCGCTGTTTAATTGGCGGATGATCACCTGTGTCTATTTTGTGCGTTACTAAGTGCGTCCTACCAAGCCCTTTTTTCTCATCTGAAATACTTTCAAACTCGCGAATAACCTTATTTGCCTGTTCGCGTTCGAACTCCGACAGTGACTCGAAATCGATCAAAATTTTGTCCGTCGTAGTTATCGCACTGACATGCTGATTACCCGGTAAGAACTCACTATCCTTCAACAGTGACAAAACATCTGGCGCTATTTGAAATTCTTTCCAAAAATTTATACCCAACAACAATTCAGTGGAGACTCCTGGAATTACGTAAAATTTTATAATAGCGGTCCGCTCGTCTACTGTGACTGGTAAAAACATATACCCAGTAACAGGTGAAGCTGAACCGTTAGCGGTTTTAATTATATCTAAATCGGTAGATTTGTGGAGAGTGCCCAAATCAGTAAAATATTTGATAGCGTTTCCGCCAATTATAGAAATTTCAGATCCCGAATCCAGCAAAGCTCTAAAATTTATATCATAAATGGTAATTTTTAAGTAGGGTCTGGTATCCCTATTTTGACATACGTGAGTCGGCGACGAGTGACATTGACACTGACGTTTGGAAATGGCACCTGACATTGACGTGTTATTTTTCCCATTTTCATAATAAAAATCTTTCAGGAATTTCAGCCAATGTGTCCACTCTTGCGCTGATGTTTTCGCCCACCGCCGCCGGCTCACGCCTGCGCGTTTTTTGGCGCAGATACAAGCTTATCGGTGGCCTTACGACAATTCAAACAAGTCCTCGCAGTTACATCTTTTTCGCCACATTTATAACAAACGACTCGGAAAGGCGCTTTGCAACTCCTCAACGTATGCCCTGCCACCCTACAGCGCACGCAGAAGTCTGCATTCGGGGCCTGAACTGCGGCTACCTTTGGCGCCGGGCGGCTGTATCTGTAGCAGAGATCCGGAGCCAAAGAAGATGTGCTTGATTTCGGAGGATCAGCAAAGTTATTCGTCCTATCTTTAGCCATCTCAATAAGCCTGCATTTGCGTTTCAAATCAACCCAAGAGTCTGCTGGATACAGTGCTAGCTGAGAAGTGTAACAAGGCCTAATGTTATATAAGACAATATTTAATTTATCTTCCTCCGATAGTGGTTTAGATAAACGAATAAAATAATTTTGCATAATACTAAGGTAATTTACTATGCTTTCATCAGATCCCTGAGTGCGAGCCCTAATTTCCTGCATTAATCTATGGTCATAATCTGTAGGCAGATATTCTTCCAATAACAGGGACCTTAATTCGCCCCAATTATTTACTTCGGTATGATTGCCCCGGTACCAGCAAAGAGCTTCATCTGTAAAAAGTTCAGCGGCTGAATTGAACAGTCTGCTCTCAGAAATATTACGGGAGCGACAGAGTTCATCTAATCTCTGTAAAAAAGCCTTCACACATGTATTACCATTAAAACTAATCCCAAGTTTATGTATAGCCGAAGCGGACTCATTACTTTTCATCGCTTTGATAGGGCTGCCAGGAGGCGAGTGGTTTACATCACCGGCGGGCTCATCCAATACCTGTGCTGGTTGTATAGAGGGCTGTCTCTGCGACAATCCACTCTTGAAGTTATACATTATATTATCCAGTTTATGCAAGATACGGTCTAAATTTTCCCGCATACTATGCAGTTGATCATATGTGACCGTCGATTCAGCCGTAGGATTTAAGCGACTAAGCCTATGAAACAGGTGATGAGCTACCGCTTCCACCCGGTTCAGAGATTTGAGTGAGCACCCCGGCTTGGCAGCCCCCAATATCAAATTGTCTAAGTAAGCTAATTTATCCATAATTATAGCACATTCAGATACAATATCAAGGTCCACTTCAGCTATTTCATCTGATGGAAGCTCTCTGCTTAGTTTTCTTAACTGGGCTCGAAGATCTGTAACCTTACCCGCTGGCTCAACGCCCCGAATTTTAGCTTCATACTCCAACTCATCTTTATGTAATAAATGAAACTTTATAGGTCGCTCCTCCTCCATCTTGTAATGAGGAAGGAGAAGAGAAGAAAGTAAATATAGGTATATGGTATATTTAAGAAACTGGCAAGAAACTAGTGCAATTCAAGCCCACTTGAAGTCCCTACTAACTATGTACTATCTATTCACTAACTATGTTTAAAATTGAAATTGTCAAACTAAGTTAGTGGAAAAAAGTAAGTAGGTATATTTAATTTCAATTAACTAGTAATTAATTTACTTTCTAAATCTGAAAAGTGTATTGTTAAGCAATTCCAGCCAAAACAATACCCCTTTTTTACTATATTTAAGAAATCCTATATATTAACAAGCTGTTACTTTACTACCAATATTATTCTGTAAAGCAAGTGACCCTAAAAAGGTACCAATACTCAACTCTCAATGTAAAAAAAAATGAATTAATAAAGTCTTGTCTTTTAAATCAATGTATCAATTATTTTAAACACAGGCTATCCTCTGACAACCCTAAAAATACAGAGCTGATTTTCTAGTTAAAAAAAAAGAAGATTTTTATGTATCTGATATCCCACAAGCTAACAAAATTACAATTTGGCAATCCTTCTTGTAGAAAATGCATATACAGTCTTGGACAAATATAATGAATGAATAAATCTCAGTATTTTAACTCAATATAAAAACATAGGTAATGTAATAATCATGCCACTAAAATAACTCCACATCTCTGATATCCGCGGGTTTCCTGTTGAGCTTAATAAAGTTACTTGACCAACAAAAAAAAACAGAAACACAAAAATTGTAGTAAATAATTTATTTCAGGCAATCCTTATGTCTACATAGGTTCGGGCGCCAATTGTTATGTCTTTTTCTCTCTCTTATTGCCTTTTGGCTTAAGAAACAGTAAGTAATAAATAAACTCATGCGAATGACTCACCTTAATGACAACTCAAGGGGAAATAAATAAACACTTAACGTACAGTCTACAGCAAACTACAGTTTTATTGAAATACGGTTGATTCTATACAATACTAAACATCAAACGTTGTAATCGCAGATCTGCCAATTTACTCGGTGATTGGACACGAAGAAAAACGAAGCTATGAATCTAATCTTTTTCCCAAGGGGTTATTTTAAAAGGTTAAACTTAAAACTACTCGCAGAGCGTTATGTGGGTAAGAATTGCCTGCCCTCGAATATCAGAAATGTGGTAATTAATCTAACATAAATCTAGCTCGTAGGTTGGTACTCGAAGTACGGATAGCTGGATTCTTATACTTCGGTTAGTTTAAGGGTTAAAAAGATTTGAGAGTTAACTGGTACCTATTAGAATATCTCGCAGCGAGTCTGTTTAGTAGAGAAACGCTTCGATGGCTGCTTTCTATTAATTATGCCTCGGAGCCGTGGGTGAGAAACCAAAGTCCGGTTTATTTCAACTTTTTCCGCTTAACTGGGTTTGAATGGACGACAGAGCAGTGGTTGTCTCGTGGCTGGATACGTACGCCACTCTTCACCTGCGGCTCCTTGATAACAATATATTTTATATGGTTTAGAATCCGGTCAATCAGTATTCCTCCTTCGATCGGATATCACGACACGAATTAGAACTCTTCTCGGCGGCTTTTATTAGCCAAAACCCTCTTGGCGAAATTCTATTGTAAAATTACAATGAATAGCTGCAAGATATTATTTAAATCAGGAACAATTACGAATCCAATAACTTTAACAGCGTTATAAAATCAAATTCCTTCCAACCGAAAAATTTTGTATCATATGAATGAATCACAGCTGATATTCGCTGCGTTCCAAGTCTCGCGCCATCACGACGCATTCCGACTTCCTACACTTGATCACTCGTCGATGCGCGTGGACTGGACTGACATCGCGCCGCCGAAAGCGACTTCAATCGGATCGGACTTCCCGCAAACACGGTCAAACAACCTACGACATTACGGACAAAAAAAAATACCATTTCAGTTCAAAAGCAGGCCTTAAACACGACTGCTTAAGGCCTGCTTTCACACTAACCTTTGGGATCTAGTATGAAAGGTAAACAATTGAATAAAAATCCTTGCGATAAGGGCTCATCGCAAAGGCCCCTGAAGTGGGCGAAGGACGACCATAACCACTCGATTGCTTCGCGGTACTGTAGTACCGCAAGCAAAAGACGGTCCTTTGTCGCGCGGTGCTGTAGGACCGGGTCGATCGCTGTTCGATTTCTACCAATTTGGTAGGTTTTTTTTAGGCGGCCACACCAAAACCTCTTGGGCTGATTTAGATTATGATTTTGGCAACACTAATATCGCAAAAAAAAGTAGAAAAGGCCTGTGATTGGTTGAAAAAAATAATTTTGAAGAGTTTCACGTCAGTTGACGCCATACTTGTTTTTTCTGTGTGAAGTGCTCTAATTTGATATGCCGTAAGTATTTTGTTAATTTATATTTCTGTTTGATGTCATATATTAAAAGAATCGTCATATCGTGATTTATTCGATCATATAAATATCTCGTCACAAATTTAATGTCTAGTGTTAAAAATCATAACAAAACCGTAGCCCGGTAAATTTCTTGATGTATTGTTTCTGTTTACAACAACATTATGTTATAATTTAGATTGGTTAATCAAAGAATTATCCGAAATAAGATAATAATACTATTAGTGAACAGTTTCAAAGTGGTTTCAAAATATAACATTCATCTGTTTACACAGGATGATTGATGCAACGCAAAATAGTGAGTTTTTATTACGCCATTATCCACGGTCAAGGTAACAAGGTCCTGTGGGACCTTGAAACAAACTAGCATTTTGGCAGGGCTGCCTCACACGCTTATTATTTTCATATTAGGTTGTGTTTATGTTGTTTTTATACATTACCTAGTGAATGTTTTTTTGGTTTTGGTGTTGGTTATTGTGATTGGTGTTGGGTGTCTAGTTATAATTTTTTAGTCCACATCCATTTTATATTTTATGCTGTGTACAGTGAAAATCGAGGAGAGTGAGGCAGGGGACGAGGAAGAGGAGAACTATTAAAAAAAAATGTGACTATAAAATTAAAAATATAATAAAAAAAAATTAAGTACCTACCTAGTTTTATTTAATGTGTGCGACAACCCTGAACTAAACTCGGCCAACTCGGCTACGCGCGGCCATCTTGGCAGCGAACGGCCCGTACGCCAGCGCCCGGCAGCGCGGAATTGGATTATTTAGATCGAAATTTTACATACATTTCGGAAGAATCTTTCCTATGTATTGCATACTGTTAGAAACTGCAGGTTTTGCTCTTTCTGTACATATAATTAGTACAAGGTAATCTTGATCCAAGTTTAACCAATCAACGCTTGTTACAAAAACACAATTTTATCATTTATAGTGGGCCGCTTTAATGTTATAATTTTTTACAAAGATACTTTTCTTCAAGAGTCTCATCTTTTTTTACAAAATATGAAAGTTGAAATCTGTATCTTTCTAAAGTATATTTTATTTTTGTCACAAGCCTTCCACAATTGGAATAAAATACTACGAAACAGCGCTTAGACTCAGCAGCGAATTAAGACGCGCAGTAAAAATTTGTGCGATATACAAACATTATTAAGACCGTTGAATTGCTTCCAATTCATAAAAAAATTGGCATGTACGGAAAGGGGTATTATTCTAGTTTTTAATTATGTAAAAAAAAATACTAGTTATCGATTTAGATTTAATATTAAAAAATCAATTCCCATTACAAGTCGTGAATTTTCTCTTTAGCTAAATTCACGAATTTTTTAGAAATTATTTTAGCATTACAGGTACTCGTTTTTTTTTCAATACTTATAGCTTCATCCATTACCTATACGAAATAGAACATTATTTGTTCGTATACAAACAGGAACGGGTCATAAAAACGGTTTTAACGCAGCTGTGCAAGTGCACTGCTGTAACGCAAAACTGCGTGACAAACAAGGAAATTGCGCGCCGGCCGCGCGACAAACGAGTGGATAAGAAATACGATCTTAATCTTTCTTTTTTTTTTTTTTTTTTTTTATAAGTCGATGCCGCGAATTTTGAACGGACTTTTTACGGAAATAAGGAAAAGGACATGAGGCATACTGCCAAAAAATAAATTTTATCATTAATGGAAACAAACTACCAACAAAACTTCCCCTTTAAGGGAAATCGACAAAACAGCAAAAAAAACCACGCTACATGTCCGAACGGTGCGTGGTCTTCCTGATCTTTTTCAGTCATCGACGGTCAAGGTATTATTGTACCTATGGATAGTGCGATAAATAAATTGCTTGTTGATTTTCAACTTTTGTAGCAACTTGAAAATCATATTCGGTGGCTGCCCACATTTGTGCAGAGCAATTACAGCGACACGATTCTCCTTCAACCCCCATTCCATGGTGAAATAAACAAAATATGATATACGTGTGGTATGGAATTATAGCTTATAAAACTGTCAATAATATGTCATTTTTATTTTTTCTTTTCATTTGTTTTAATGGCCAGTAATCGATAAAGAAACTCAGTAACAGAACTTTTGACCAACCTGTGTAGTTTGGTGATGGAGAATAGTTCCTATGTTTGTTTTGTCTATTCACGTGTGTTACTATAAAATTAAATGTGATGAGCTTTTAAGATCGTTTCACTGAAATTATTAGATTCAAAAATGTTCAGATCAGAGCAATTAGCAAAAACATGTTAATAAGGGAGTGGGAACCTAATTAGTCCATTTATAAGATGCAATCATCGTAGCCGCCATTATGAGAGAGAGATCACTTATGAGACGCCATTATGAGAATAAAGGATAAATACATACCTTCGTTTTGCAACTGTTATTAACGAAACCGATTGGTTTGTATTCGAAGAACAATACACCTGACATTGAACTACTGGCAGATATTGATTAGCAACTGTTATTATAACGCGAATCCTTGGGAATCTACTCGCAATATTTTAAATGCATTCGAGTTTCATCCTTAGAAGTTTCAAAGTATCTACTTTTCAGTAAGCAAAAGGAAGGGTGAAGCCTGCCTGTAGTGCCTGTGCTATTTTAAAACCTGTGGGCAATTTTAGTATCTATTATTCAGCGAAGGTGCTAAAGTCACGCGATGGAAGAGTTATAACGCCAACACGACACCAAATTGCAAACGCAGCGACATGGTTAAAATTACGAAATAGGCTGAAATCGGTCGAAGTGTCTCCGTGGGAATCGCAGTAGGTATCGTCTTCTCGACCCGGTTTCATTCACGTAGTACCTATGCTGCGGCTTCGAGCTCAAGTAGCTCTTTGAATTTAAAGGCGAACAAAATTTCGAACTGCTTTTGCTGACTTCCGCTAACTTTCTCAGCATCCCACTTACCTTATCGGATATTGGGAATTCGGATTTTGCTGTATACATTTGCATTTTAAGTCGATCATGTTACTTGCAATATTATTATGTATGATCTCACATTTTATTAATTTAAATATCATCATCAGCCTATCATCGTCCACTGCTGAACATAGGTTATGAAATTTAAATATACATACGTCTAATTACTTAACCTTTTGGAATGTTTATAACTTGTAAATAACTTAGTTAATGCTTTCCATGGCAGCTCAGCCTATAGGTTAAGTCAACACCATGTAGTCATAAAATATACAATGTAATTCTTAGCATGTAAGGTATATAAGGGTGTAAGTTCCTGTTGGTCTTCCAAATAAATAAAAAATAAATCAAGACAATTATTGCTAGATAGAAATGAGAATGACTTTTCTGTCGGCCTATACGGCCAGAGCTTTATATTTTTTACTTCATTTGTCATAGCAGTTTCAGCCATAAGCCGGGTGACTGTGCATAAGTTAGCACATGTTTCCCGGAGTCGGGTGTCGTGAGTCACGGTGTGACAGAGACGGCATGAATGGCCCATTAGGAAAAGCTCGCCTAAATGTTTCCTCTCTGCGACGTTGATCTATGACGATTGATGTTACTTACATTAATGCAATTCCGTTTAACACCACCACTGTAGTTAAGTTAACAATGCTAACGGCTGACTGAATCAGGTGACACTGATATTTCGAGGCCTTTTCAGTAAATTCATAGCAAGTACTTACTGAATGTTGTGTTTTCAATTTTGGGAAATCATGTAAGTACCCTACCTAACTGAAAAAGTGCGGAAATGAAAAAAAAATAACCCTAACAAGGTGTCCAAGGAAATTTCACTATTTGTAATAATTAAATAGGTAGCTTTCAGTATTTGTTTAATAAACATTAAAAGTAAGAATATGATTTTATATTTAATTGAAAGCGAACGAGTATTAGTTTAAGTCATGTTGATGTTTAAAATGCTGTCTAAGTTATATTTAACAATTTTATGCTTTGAACATGAATTTGATAAAGAACACTCTTAAGACGCACAATACCACCTATGCAAAACACAACCTTTACGTAATACCTACGTAATATACGCAAAATACCAACTAAGCAGAAACCAACTTTGATTTACGCAAAACACCAACTACGCCATAGGTAGGTATATGTTCTGTTTTATAATTCATAGCATAGACAAGACAGACATGTCAAAAATATATTGGATGCGATCGAAAGTTTTTGAAAACGTCCAAAACAGTTTCACGGTGAAAGTTGCTATCATATTGCAATAATCGTGTAACCAAAATACTGGTGTACAATTTTGACGATTTTAAATCAATTTGCAACCGTGTAATAAATATGCGTGATTGTGATGTTTCTACTTAATTCATTGATTTGACTGTACATGACTCGACATTCAGTGATGAAAGTTTTTTATTATGCATTGGTAAAATAGATTAAAGTAAAATAAGAAATAACTTTTAGTTTTAGCACAGAACAGATATTAGTACTACGGTTTTTAGATAGATAATGTAGGTAAGTTCTTTCAATAAGTAGATGTATTGTAACAACAAAAATAAAGGTCACATACACTTATGTAAAACTGATACTCCAAAACCCGATTTAGGAATTTAAAGATATACTAGTCGCTTTTGAAGTCTTGCTAAGAAAGTTTAATCTAGACTACAATAACGACAACCACTTATTTTTCAAATAATGTTTATACTATTAAAATAACGATGAACATAAAGTACCTACATTAAGTCATCAAACCTAGGACAAATGGAAAGCGTGACCAAGCTCGAGCACAACAATCAGTAAAAGTGTCTCCGAGCGATACGATAGCCACGACTTCGGCGCCGGCGCAAGATGATTCATTCGAATCGATTGTATCGCAACCTATTATTTCACGAGCGACAGTTTTAGACAGCAGTGTACCTGTTAGCTTCAATGACTTCCATACATTTTCGTGTAGTGTTCATTTGCTTGAAGCACAGTCAATAATGAATGATGAATTGGATAAAGCAGCGAAATGCTGAATTGGATCTACACAGGTTGGTCAAAAGTTCTGTTACTGAGTTTCTTTATCGATTACTGGCCATTAAAACAAATGAAAAGAAAAAATAAAAATGACATATTATTGACAGTTTTATAAGCTATAATTCCATACCACACGTATATCATATTTTGTTTATTTCACCATGGAATGGGGGTTGAAGGAGAATCCTGTCGCTGTAATTGCTCTGCACAAATGTGGGCAGCCACCGAATATGATTTTCAAGTTGCTACAAAAGTTGAAAATCAACAAGCAATTTATTTATCGCACTATCCATAGGTACAGTAATACCTTGACCGTCGATGACCGAAAAAGATCAGGAAGACCACGCACCGTTCGGACACCAGCTGTGATCAAGGCAGTGAAGGCGAGAATCACGAGAAATCCCGTCCGGAAGCAAAAGTTATTGGCAATACAGATGACTGTGAAGAGAAGTTCCCTTAAAAAAATTATCAATGATGACCTTGGGCTTCATGCTTACCGTAGACGAAAGGGCCATCTGCTAAACGCACGATTGAAGGCTATGAGGTTAGCACGAAGTCGCGCTCTACTAAAGCAGTACGCACAAAACGGCCATCGAAAAATCTTGTTTACTGATGAAAAAATCTTCACAGTCGAAGAAAATTTTAACCGTCAAAATGATAGAGTATACGCTAAGAATAGTAAAGAAGCCAGCATGATTGCTCCGAGGGTCCAACGAGGTCACCACCCCTCATCAGTGATGATTTGGCTGGGGGTGTCCTATTCAGGGCTAAGTAAGGTTCATTTCTGTGAAAAAGGTGTGAAAACTGGCGCTAGAGTCTATCAAGATACCGTTCTGGAACCTGTTGTCAAACCCTTAAGCCACACTTTATTTCAAAACCAGCCATGGGTCTTCCAGCAGGACTCTGCCCCTGCGCACAAAGCAAAATCTACACAAGCATGGTTTCGGGCTAACAAAATTGATTTTATCGCGCAGGAAGAATGGCCATCCTCCAGCCCAGACTTAAATCCTCTGGATTATGCCATATGGCAACTTATTGAGGAGAAAGCATGTGCTAAGCCCCACATGAATCTCGACTCTCTTAAGCGCGCTATTCTCAAGGCAGTCGCAGAATTGGATATGGTGGTAGTTCGTGCTGCCATCGATGACTGGCCTCGTCGTCTAAAGGCGTGTATTCATGCCAGAGGCGGTCATTTCGAATAATTTTAATACATGATAATCTTAAATATTTGTGCTTTCATTTGGTATATAATTCATTGTAGCATTATTAGTAAATTTAGTATTATTCATGTTTTCCATAGTTACAGAACTTAGTAACCAACTAGGTATATTAACGGGAAAGATGAAAATCTTCAGCGAAAATGCGAGGGAACTCCAGCCCCTTTCCACCATCGAGGTTCCAGATGCAGGTTAACATAATATATTATCACCCTTCATCATCATCATCAGCCTATCATCGTCCACTGCTGAACATAGGCCTCTCCGAGTGTACGCCACTAAGTCATCCAGTTTATGCCAGCCACCTTGCGAAGATCGTCGCTCCAACTTGTCTGAGGGCGTCCCACACTACGTTTGCCCATACGCGGTCTCCACTCAAGAACTCTTCTGCCCCAGCGGCCATCGGTTCTACGGCTAATATGGCCGGCCCACTTCAGATATTATCACCCTTACATAGTAGATACTCCAAGGGTCCGTACCATGCGCTTTGCCAATACATTTCTTATGCGAACTGCTAAAGAATGGAATGCGCTGCCTGCTCTTGTGTTTCTCGATAGTTACAACCTTGGTATCTTTAAGGCAAGAGTGAATAGGCATTTCCTGGGCAAGCGTGCTACACCTTAGACCACATTCTGTTTACCAAGCAAGATGGTGGTCAAATGCCTGCCCAGTTACCAATAAGAAAAAAGAAAAACTTAAGACTGCTGAGCTGCAAATCAGGACCATTGAGTCTGCTGTACCAGACGAATGATGAAGTATAAGACGGTAGAACTTATATCTTTTCTGTGGTATAATCAAAGTAATTTATTGATTCATCATGCGATACGAGCGGAATATTGAAAACTTAGATAATGTTTCTGAAATATAGAAAAAAATAATTGAAGATGATCTGATGATGATGATCTTCTAGTAATGGTTTCCGTTGCTCAATGTTATCTTACAAATTACTCAACAAAATGTCTATGATATTTATATTTTTTTGCATTTTATTCATAAAAAGATATATTTATGGAGCAATAAAGTGAAATGCAACAATATTAGCCTTAGTAAGTTGATATACGAGTAGGTAGGTAGGTACTATGCGAAGTTAATAAAATACATTATTTCTAGGAAATGTTGCAATAGCATGCCAAAGGTTTATTAATGCGAAAGTGTATCAAGTTGGTATAATTATTACTAGCGACCGCCCCGGACTTCGCTGCATAGAAAGTTTTTTTTTGCTATCCCTCGGGAACAGTATTTTTTCTGGATGAAAGGTACCCTATGTCCTTCTCTGTACCCCTGAGAACGTGTATGCAAAATTTCATGATGATCGGTTCATTAGTTAAGACTGTGAAGGCGTAAGGCATGCAAGCGTCAGTCAAATTCCATCAGTCATGAATTAAGTTTGACTGATGGAAAGAACAAATCACATCATGCAACCATTAGTCACTACATTACACGGTAGGTTAATCGTCAGTCACAGCCCGTGACTGTGGTTAAACTGACAGCAAAACCTACCGTGTAATGGGTGCCTAAGCGTAACAAACAAACAAATGAACAGACTTTCGCATTTAAGGATTATAATATTAATTTTTAAACACGTGGTTTTTCATCAGTTACAATTTGAGAAATATTGTAGTACAATTAAAGACTATTTGCCTAATGTAAATTACGATTCATTAACATAAAAAATAAAAAGAGACTTAATAACTTTATTTATTTCAAATTAACCGATTAAACAGATGAAATTATACCAATATACATTATTAAGTTACCCACTGAATGTAGAGGTTGATAGATTAATACAAAAAAAAACATTCTCTAAACTGACTGTAACAACCCGTTAAGTGAGCACTAATATGAAATGCAGGAAATTATTCATACAACAATAACATTGTAACATAAATCAAGTATTAAAATTTAAAATCCACAAAAATATATTAATAATGAAATAGTCCGACCTCCCCACCACTTGATTCTGTCATAACTAATCAATTTAGTACTGATTACTAATCATTATGTTTATTTACGGTGGTTATATAACCGATAAAAATGTTACAAACGGAGCGTTACGGTTTAAGTATACGGTTAGCTCCGACTATGTCAATTCGATTATGACGC
This sequence comes from Agriphila tristella, assembly GCA_928269145.1. Lineage (NCBI taxonomy): Eukaryota > Metazoa > Arthropoda > Insecta > Lepidoptera > Crambidae > Agriphila > Agriphila tristella. The sequence goes on from OV743439.1 coordinate 23,480,042, forward strand.
AACAGCCATAACGATCACGGTTTAAGTGATCATTGAGAATAAATAACCCAATTACTCTGTTAGTTTAGACTCCATGCTTCGCCGATCTAGAGTCGTTATTATGAATTCTATGATAATCAAGTAGGCGTAATGCATTACAAATTCCGTTACTATCACGTCATTGCATGTGGTCTAGCAGAATGTAATTTAAAGCGTTTTATGATAATATGAAATTCTTTAATGTAGAATTGTCTCCTATTACAGAACGAATTGCATTTCTATATCGTGACTTGAAAACTTACGTTGAATTATGTAAAAGTGGGTACATATTACACATGTCTACAGGGTGACATGGAAATTCGACCTATTCCGTTATACTAGAGGTCATTAGCAACAAATTAAGTCCAGTGAACCAGGGGTTAAAACTTGATGGTTACCGAGCTACAGCAGTTCTTCGATATTTAAGAAATTTTCCGACTTGTTACCAAAAACCATTAATTATGAGTAAACTACTTCACTCTAAACATTGAATTGATACTTTTCTGAAAGCTGAAAAATAAGTGATCAATTTAAAAAAAAATGTTGGCCCAAAACATACATAATCACAGAAATAAAAGGTCCTAAGTAGCAATAACTTTTATTTTCTGTATTTTTCCCCAACATCGTCGTAAGTTATTGAAAAAGTACTGTATGAAAGTTCGCGTACAAATTAGTAAAATAACTAACTAGTTTCATTAGCTTTCCAAAAAGGTACAAATGTCATTAACTTTCCGAGCTGTTTTAAAAAAATCGGCAATAGAGCGCCGTAGGTCAAAGTTTTGATTTTGATTTGTTAATTGAATTCAGCTCGAAAATCAACAGTGTTACTCTAACTACACTGTGAATAAAAAATAAATGCAAGTTGATAAAGTTTAGTAAAAACAAACAGTCAACAAAAAGTACAAATCCTGTTCAAACTGCCTACCATTGTTGCGTATGCAAGCACGGAGCCTACGACGTCGTACTTCACTCACTGTTACTCGCGTTGAAAGTGAGGTTTTTATGTGTTCGGCAACTGCCAAAATTCTCTCCCTCAACTCTTCAATGGATGTCGCTGGTCGATTCGCTCTAAGTCCTTTATGTGACCCCAAAGTTACATTTGGGCACCCATCGTGCTGGTACACCATATCTCTGAAGGTGAGTCACATGAAGGACTAAGTGTACCCCCTGCGATTCACCAGCGACATCCATTGAAGAGTTGAGGGAGGGAATTTTGGCAGATGCCGAACAAATAAAAACCTCACTTTCAACGCGGGTTACAGTGAGTGAAGTACGACGTCGTAGGCTCCGTGCTTGCATACGCAACAATGGTAGGCAGTTTGAACAGGATTTGTAATTTTTGTTAACTTTTTTTTTTTACTAAACTTTATCAACTTACATTTATTTTTTATTCACAGTGTAGTTAGAGTAACACTGTTGACTTTCGAGCTGAATTCAATTAACAAATCAAAATCAAAACTTTGTCCTACGGCGCCCTTTTGCCGATTTTTTTTAAACAGCTGGGAAAGTTATGACATTTGTACCTTCTTGGAAAGCTAATGAAACTAGTTAGTTATTTTACTAATTTGTACGCGAACTTTCATACAGTATTTTTTCAATAACTTACGACAATGTTCGGGAAAAAATACAGAAAATAAAAGTTATTGCTACTTAGGACCTTTTATTTCTGTGATTATGTATAGTTTGGGCCAACGTTTTTTTTTTAATTGATCACTTATTTTTCAGCTTTCAGAAAAGTATCAATTCAATGTTTAGAGTGAAGTAGTTTATTCATAATTAATGGTTTTTGGTAACAAGTCGGAAAATTTCTTAAATATCGAAGAACTGCTGCAGCTCGGTAACCATCAAGTTTTGACCCCTGGTTCACTGGGCTTAATTTGTTGGTAATGATCTCTAGTATAACCCCTTAAAAGGAATAGGTCGAATTTCCATGTCACCCTGTATAGATAACGTATAAATTCCTATATATTCCTTGTTCTAACTGAATTTATGTTTGTGGTAGTACCGCAGAATATAAACTTTGTACTTGCTGAAGTACGTGATGTGACTTTGACCAAATCCGACACCCACTGACCTACAAGCAACACAAGATAACAACGAGGTTGCCACTTGCCGGTCAAGTTTGTTGTTTCAAGTTTAAAAAGAAAGTGTATCAATATATTCAACAAGAAAGTCAATAAATATAAGTGTTGTGAGCTACATAATTTGCTTACTGTTGAAATACAAAAGATTGGCAGTAATAAGTTCTAAGCATATGCAAATTTTCTGTTCCTAAAGAAAGCAGATACATAAATATCTAGCTAGTTATACTTGATTATTAATGAACTACGGCATGCATGACTGAAATCAGTAGAAGAATGTAAATCAATACCAAATGTAGGTGAAATTGTTGCGGTGTCGTGACGTGTGAAAGTAATGATAGCTGGTAACATTATATTGTGCACACAGTAAATTAAAACGCAGTAAAATGGGTTACGTAGATATCGTCAAAAAGAAACGCGGTACATATTATCAGTAAAGATGGTATATAATGTATGTGTTCTCTGCGTATTCTAGAGGGTTTTCCAATTTCAGATCTTGACGGTTGATATCGGTAAAGGTGTAGTGGGTGATAGTAGGACCTTGCAAGATTGCCTGACCTGCTACGCTGCTACGATAATAATGAATCAGTTTTATTTATTGTTATGCTGCTACCACCACTCGCCGTACTAACATTTTTGACATTGTCAGATCTGGCAAGGGCAGGATAATTTTGCTGATTCACAAATCCAAATCGTCCACCAGTCGATGCACTACTACCAACATGGTGCTAGTTTAGATGTATACCTGCCATTTTATTGTTTGCTATGTTTGCCATACATTTTTGGATGTTGGAATTGGAAGCGCATTTTCGTAAATATCAATTTTTCGTCCAACACATTTTGGTTTAAACCAACTTCCATAATGATAATTATTATTATTAACCATCTTCCGATTTATTATGAAGTAACCAAAGGCCGACGAAGACCATGCGCTTTCCCTATAGATAAAATCAACATCAGTAATAAGACTTTTTATTACCAGTAAAACTATAGTTTATTAAAACCACACATTATATTATGTTACTAACCCAGCTCCATAAACAACACGATTATGATCTTTATTAGTAAAAAAGATGTGAGAAAGTCGGTAAAAAGTTCTCATACTGTTTCCGTCTCTGAAGCTTGCGCATTGCGTGCGCGCATCGTGTCCGGTGGATCTGTCATCTGATGCGCGACCGACACGCGCCACCGCGCGGCACACGTGTGCGAGCCGCCTAACGTGCACCGCTGCACCTATCGGCTGTTATTATTATAACCGAAGATGTTCCGAAATCCATGTCAAGGATTTGGAGCATCTGGGGCTTGATCATCAACCGTTAACAGGATGCAAATCCGGACAAGTTTTGTGGAGGCAAAATAGAACTAAAATAACTATATGATGATCCTTTCGAATTGTTTTTGTACATTTTTCATTTATCTCAAGAATACAGATGATAAAATATTCTAATATCTCCCAGTGACCTAAAATCTTACTTAAGTATAGAATATACCTATTGAGCAAATGAACAGGGATCAGATGGAAGTCCATAAAATGTATCACATTTTGAAACAATTTGAAAGACAAAATAGATGAAGTTGGAGCAAAATGGTATGAGTTAAGCACCAGTGTTACAAACATCAATGTACGATAGATGAATTATGAACAGTGAATAATTTTAATGACGAATGAGTGAATGAATTAGTGTAATAAAACAGCCACATATAACTGTTGGCTTATCCGTACACACTAGAGTGAACAAATGACAATAGAATGTAGATATATTGCCATGTAGCACAGCAGTGCAATATTATGATGAGACGCCGACGTTCCGAAAACTAGTATTCGAGAAAATTAGATAGACAAGGAAGTTATAATAAGCTGGAACTGGAAGTAAACATTTGCGATAGGCTACTGAAATACTTCCACCTTTTCACTAATCACAACACAAGAGCGACAAGTAGTGAAGAGGTGTTAAGTACAGTATACGCATGTGCAAGACGAGTTAGCTAATGTAGTGATGCAACTGTACCACTAACTCACTGAGCTAAATGTAGTTTGCATTGCAATAATGGTTTTATGCGTCGTGCTCGTGAGTGAATTGATCGAGGTATATCAGTGAATAGCATGCATACATGAGTTTACTTTTGCAATACACCCATCAATGTCACGTTTAACGTTTTACAGATTAACAATAGATTTACAGATGTCGAAAAAACGCTATAAGTAATAATAAAGCTGTAGAGAATCATCAATCGAAAAACATATAAATGTTGGCGGGTATAGAATGAAACGGCTCAATTAGTAAGAAGAATTGGGACAAGCAGCTTATAGAATTGGAAATCCAACATTTATCGGGATTCAGAGACAGCTGTTCGCACCAGTTACTCGTATTTATATAGTTACAAATTGGGTCGGAGTAAAAGAATCCAATTATACGAATTAGTCAACTAGAGAAGTGAGAGCTTCAGACACCACGGTACGGTAATTGATGACTTGTTCGGTTGTCAGTAATCCAATCGTAAGGTCTTATATCATTGCTGGGTCAACGGCCGTCCATTCATGCTCTAGTGCGGGCGTGCCAGGATTTTTACCGAGCAGAATTCTTGATATATCGACGCTATCGTGCGATGGCGCGTTCATTGATAGTGAAACAAGAGCTGTATAAACAATATAGCTTTTTTCAGCTTAATTGCTTTCTTGCAACCTTTCTATAACAGTGTTGTTCTTATTGTTTTCATCATCGATATTAAGTTTCTGTTAATCATGATGAGCGCTTAGATATTTAAATCGAATAGAATACGAGTCTTTCAATCGAGAGAGATTTTACAAATTCATATTCACTTCTCAAGCTTACGCGCTCACTAGACATGAAATAAAAGACTTTTAACGGATATAGCGCGGTTTTATTGAAAGTACTTTGGTAATTAGTTTGTATTTGGTTTGATTTTTGATTTTCCCGACGTTTCGGCACCTTTGCAGCTGCCGTGGTCACGGGGGACTGAAGCTACTCGTGAGCCTACCCTCAAGCGTAGGGTAGGCTCACGAGTAGCTTCAGTCCCCCGTGACCACGGCAGCTGCAAAGGTGCCGAAACGTCGGGAAAATCAAAAATCAAACCAAATACAAACTAATTACCAAAGTACTTTCAATAAAACCGCGCTAGTATCCGTTAAAAGTCTTTTATTTCAGATTTTACAAAAATAAAAAGGTCAATAAACGAATTATAAACAATATTTTTCAGAAAAACATAGACATGAAAATAACGGTTTGAAATGATTTGCTGCTTTTACAAAGTACGGTAAAATAACAATAGGATGGCCCAAAGAATGGGTGAAAGAACTTCTTAATGTGTGTAGCAAACGATCCGTGCTATTCATTGGATCGTCATAGTGGTTTGTTTTGGTGGATGCCTCGTTGGCTCCGTTATTTATGAGACATGAGGTATCCAGTTCGGTTCGGATGTCGTCATAAGGATTACGAGCGGCTAAGGGCTAGTTAGTATTATACATGTGACATAAACAGTTCGCAGTTGACGTTTAATAGGTAATTTCGTCTCGTCATTAATGTACTAGTACATTTCGATGGCCATTACGAACAAAGCCGGATTCTTTGATTTATACCTGTCTGGAATAATATTGTGATTATATACTAGAATGAATTCATCATCAGCTAACCATATGTATTATATGGATGGTCACAAATCAAAATACAACCTTGCAAAAAGTCTTGGAACGGAGCTAAAATTATTTTTACTATCAAAACGTTGTTTTATCATTCTTACAAAAGTATTTTAGTAGACGAGTGTTGCCCATACAATAACACTAATGAAAAAGAAAGTGTCTCCCCATTTATTTCTACTAGTTTTTGTCCAACTTTAATAAGAATTTATATAGATGAGATAGCATGGACATGAAATCCTTTATTATATGATACAAATTAAGTTAGGAACTACTTCTTTCGTTTACTTTGTTCCAAATATATATTTGCCTATGCCTTTTCCTAATTCTTTTGTTCTATTCTGAGCGCTCTTCAACTGTTGAAACTTTTGAAATAAAAGGAACGTAATCCTAGTTCGAAATAGCTCCCATCGCCCGACTTTCGTTGTTGACATTCGAAATAGACGTCACTCAATGTTTAATCTAGCGTGACACCATTGGTGTTCTGTTGATTCCTATCAACCTACGAATGGTTACAAAACTCCCCTTTTGGTTCACGGTTGAATGTAGAATAAAGCACGTCTGGTCAGTCTACGAGACGTAAGTTTTAATATAGTGATCTATTGATACTTAGGTAATTCTACAACGTTGAGTTGTAGAATTACCTAAGTATCAATAAATAAGTAAAGTAATTCAAAACATACATTGACGAGAGGAAAAGGGTAAACTAACGCTTTCAAAATTTTAAACTAGTGCATACTACTACCATATTAGCAGATTATCTTGACGAAACCAAGAAAATTACAGAAAATACATTACAGTCAGCAATGGAGTAAAGAGAGGTCTTATTTTACGCCCAAATAGTAAGGAACAATAATAAAGGTGTACAAATAGATGACAACTACTAATTATTATAACGTGCTAAAATGTTTAATAATTAAGAATAGATTTAACATTCTATCAATTTGGATTGCGTCTTCCCAAATATGGGTGCTTTGCCTTTAACTATTTGGCGTTGTCTATACTACACTACCAGAGGACGATCTTGTTGTTTCCCAGTCAGTACAGCTGTGACATAACACGCCCCCGGGTGTCGCCTGCGCTATAAATACCGGCACGTGCGCGTGCGCTCCACTCATGAGTCTAGGGTTGCCATACCACAACCAAATCAAATAATAAAATTTTTGGACATTTTCATTAAAATATTTCCTGAAATTTTGTATATCTACCTACCACTCCTCGTTTTGTTGTCATTTGAGTAATTATTTTTTCTCACCATATAATAATTAACACATAATACCTATATTTTCTTCTTGGGATTTCAAAAACCCTTTACAATTTCAGTAAGCCCGGTTTTCCTGGCAAATGGCTAAAATTCCTGACGTGTCAGGATAATTCCTGTCATTTGGTAACCCTACTCGTGACACGCTCCGGTCATAGTAAATGCACACCAGGCTTCAAAAAAGATAAAAAACTGCGATAGTGCAAGTGTATTTCTGTTGAACAAAAACTAATTAGAAAAGATATTCAATATTTGAGGTCTCGACTCGATTGCAGTTAAAGAATTGTTATTAGTGCATATGCAAGTCGATTGGGCATATTTACAACTTAACCGAACCACCAGAACCAGTTAAATGTTTATCAAAATCGACATTATGTAAAATTTTGTTTAAATATAGATTTCCGTTTCCGGAGCATTTAAAGCACATTCAAAGCTTCAAAGTTTATTTATTTATTTAGTATTCTAGTATTCATATTCGGAACTGCAATTTATGTAAAGTCCACGACATTGATAAATTGGATCTTAAGTCAAACGACTTTAAAGGAAATTAAATTATATCTACGATTACGCAAAACAAAAGCTTCCTACGTATTTAACTTCTATCCATTACACTAAGTTATTATTTCCAGCATCAAGTTACCTAACATCAGTAACTGTCTAGCTATAGAGTCTAGATTTAACACATTATGAAAAATAAATCAAGAATAATATCCTGCCGACCGAAGTTGGTAGACTATTGCATTTCTAGATGCGGATGTAGGTAGATCAGAATGTAGATCACAAAGTTATTGTTTAGTTAGAGAATCTGGCAAAACGTGATTTTTGAGAATTCCTGATTTTAATCTCCAAAAAATTGCATGCATCAACGGACCTAGAGAGATGCCTCTTTCAAGTTTTTACTGAGCATCTAATCCTGAAGCAAGTGTGCGTGTTGTTCTATCAATTTTGTTGTGTGACATTAAAGATAGACAATGCGGGTAGAGGGTTAATCACGTGCGGGACGTCAGGCATTAGTTGACTGCGGCGCCTCATTGGCATTTAAAATATAAATGCCAGCTATAGATAACATAAGGAAGCTTTCTTTGCTCTTTTAGCTGACACGAATAATGTTTAAATTCGTTCAGGCGTCTGCATATCCGATTAACAATTGGCAAATAATCTAATGTGAAAGGCAAATTCGAAAAGAATTATTTTTAATTTTAAAGTTCATTGCAGTACTTTTAGCGAAGTTGATGTTATGGGTGGGACAGAATACATAATAGGTAGTACAAGCACAGAAGATGCACTTCGCAAAATAATTTAAATTTTAGATAAATGGCGGAAAAATCTCAATAGTGATACATTTGAAACTTGAAAGAACAGCATAGCAAACCATAGTTTATTCTTTCTACTGTTTGTCGCTCATTTTAAACAGCATGATATACTTATAACTGTACATAACAATATATCTTCAGCGGCGTCGCTAGCCCCTTTCTAAGCTCCGGTGGACAAAGATAAAACAATTGCGTGGGAAGATGCTCCCATACAAAAGAACTTGTATAGAAAGCCGGCGACTTTAGCTTAGATGGTATCTCTTTCAGAATGTTCCGAAATAGGAATGTGATGTAAACTCAAGTTTAGAAAACGATGGGTCAACGTGAACGTAACAGAGCCATATAAATAGGAAGATTAAGTCGGTCACGAATAACTGCAGGGCATAAAAGTACACATTTCTAATAACGCTGCTAGTAACCCGAATTTCCTTATTAATAAAATCAAAATGATAATAAACACTTTGTCTACTGATTGCGATGTGACTTGATATCCCATAAATAAAGAAGATATTACAAAATTTACAACATAGTAGGATCTGCTTGAGCTTTATTAAAACCGGACCTCCGCATCTGCATAATATAATTCATGGTACAGTTAGTTATGCGGTCAGAAGTCACCTAGAAATTAGTGGAATACCTTTTTATGGTCATTTATTATGTTATCTATCACTTATAACTTCTGTAATTAGATAATACATAAAATAAAGACACAAGTAATAAATAATTTCCTCATTGGGTAGGTAAAATTATGCAAGTGCGACCAGCCGATCGCTTGTGTAGGAGGTAAATATTACAAGGTCATCAGGGTTTAAATGAATGATAATTGCCACAAAACCTGTTGTCATATAACAATCGCTACTAATATTTAAGAAATGCTATAATAACGTAGACTATTTCATAGAAAATATGAAATTGAATCTACTAATATTAACAAAAAAAATTATGTTAAAGATTTTAATAAGAAAAATCATGAATTTGGTCAAGATCTAGAATTTATTTCGAAGTATATACTAAGTAAAACAAATGCAGAAAAAGTAAACGTTGACATAGGGTTTTCTTAGGAAATACAGTTAGAAGCGAGGTAAGATAATTGCTAGTTTTTGCGTCATTGACAACTACCTATTGCGCAGTGGACACAGGTCGCGTTTATACCTACCAGAGGTTCACCATGTTTTACATGAAAATTATAATTAGGATATGGGTAAAATTACATCTTAAAAATTGTATTACGTATAGCGACGATTAAAGGATAAGAAACAAATTAAAATCGAAATTGGGTAACGACTGTCAAATTATTAATGACTAGTGAATAGACAATTAAATCTAAACAAGTTAAGTAATCTATCGTATAATCCATCTATGCTTTTTCAACCATCGTCCCAGTTTAGATGCCTTTGTCTATTACACAACTGTCAAAAGATATATTAGTAGAGACAACATAACAAATCATCATATAACCAGTTACGATATGATCGTTTCAGCTCCTTTGCCACGGTTGCCAAGATTCAAACGTAAATACTTTGGTGTTGAATCACATTTGTTTTCCTTTACGTCACAGTTGCCAGTTGTCACCGTCAGTTGATGTCTGGCTGGACATCATTATTCGTTTTAAATGGATAGCTATTTTCAAACAAATATGTATTGTGTTCAAATATTGTAGAATTTAGTGCAACCTAATACAAAGTTTGCAAGACAATAGATTTTTGTATGACACTAGGTTAAACTATATAGTTAGCTAAACGTAAAGCTATTACACTAAACAGGTTTAAATTAGTGACAATAAGTACAGAAGGTAATGTAAAGTCGAGCTATTGCGGGTCCAAACTATAAAGATAATTGAAAATGGTTAAAATTATGTCCATTATGGAATAGCAATCAAGGTGAGCCTACATTTACTTGGCAGTAATGAACCCCATTAACTTCGATACACAGACAAAGACAACATGCAAGGTGCAGTTGTGTTTGTTGCATTTAATGTTTGTTTTGTTATTATCTATCACAGTTTAGACATAACTTTTGTTTATATACCAAAAAATATCGCACTGACTCACATAGATTACCAGTACCTTTAATTGATACGAATTTATTAGATACCCACTGTTTTTACGATTGGCGCAACTAAGGCAGGTGTATTAATAGGATCTTCCAAGTAAATTATTATTCTAGGACACTCCTAAGATACTAGCTAACGGTCTGACCGGATTATTTATGAAATGAAGCAGCCTGCAAGATTCAAAAGTAACTATAAGCGGATGATAGGAATTTGTAACAGACTCGACGACGATATAATAGCTGATCTTGGGAAAAAATGGCTTAGTTGGGCACCGGAACGTGTAGCCAAGTTCCAATATAAACCTGTTAATGTTTCAGCTTTATATTGCGTAGACGGAATTCGCCTAGTTTCATGTAACGACCTACCGAGCGATTTAAGACCGAAACATCTGTTTTTTAAACTTCACCCGCGCGTGTGTGTACACACATCAAACATTGCCATGTTTGTACTCGTAATGGGGGAGCAATTCTATTTCGGTGTGCATTACTGGGTTTTTATGAAATAACTGGTCGTGGCTTTTGGTGATCCGGTGTGAGCGACGACCGGATAAGGCTTGCCGTGGTTTAACGATAAAGAGTAGGGCTGCCAATGCTGCCATCTGTTCAATTTATTGATAACGTTGGCACGCTTCTAAGCTTCGAATCATAGAGATTAGAGGCTGTAAACTACGAGTACTATGTTAGACACATTGGTTTTTGTTTGTTAGGAAATCCACTGTTAAACTAAAAAAATATTTTCATACTTCGTAGTCCTCAATGTTCAAGGTTGTGTTCTGAACATGTGCCAAACTACTTAATCTAATTGATAACTGCTGAAAATGCAACGCACAACACAATTAACTTGAAGTTAAGTATATTATTTTAAGTCACTCACAAATAAATAATTAAGAAATATGTCAAATATTTAATACAAAGACTAAAAGTAATGCTGCTTTTAAACAGTTTCTTAGAAATAGTGTAGTATGTAAAAATAATGTTGAAGAAACGTATAGAGGTTTTACTATCGATGAAATATTTTAGAGCGTAAATTAAACCGACATAAAAACTTTTGTTACCCTATAAATTTTGTATAAAATCTGTTTGGTGATGTTACGCGCTGTTAACAGCATCTTTCATTGGAATATGGTTTAGGCTGGCCCCAGACCTACCGGTTTCATTTCTTTGCTTTGCTGTTCTACCATGGACCGCCGGCCAAGAGGCTCATTTTCAATCTATCGCATATTTTGACCAGACCACATTGGCAAGATAGCCATTAGTTTGGTGTTATCAAATATCATCGTCTGGATTGCAATGCAACGCGAAGTTTTAATTTTAGTTTAAAAAAAACTGCTGTTTCATACAAAAATTAATAACGAAATTATCAAAATGTATGAAACAGCTCATTTTTTTCGTGATTTCAGATTTGGTCCCATAGTAAAAGTTGTTGAGTTTTAAAGGTCCCTATCTACCATATTCAGCTCTATAAGTCTTTACCAAACATCTTGCATAACTATTCATTTATTTTTAACGATCGGAGTCCATGTTCAGGGTGGCATATCTCCTAAAAGCTTCCTACTTCGCAATCCAGGCGATGATATTTGATAACACCAAGCTAATGGCTATCTTGCCAATTTGGTCTAGTCCAAAAATGCGATAGATTGAAAATTGCCCTGGTTGGCCGGCGGTCTTTCAAGCAAGGTAGAACAGCAAAGCAAAGATATGAAACCTGTAGGTCTGGGGCCAGCCTTAAACGTTTCCATGCTGAAGATACGTTTTGTACAGAAGATCAGTACAGTATTATAATATTGATTTTAATAGTTGTTGTTAAGATATCTAGCATACTTTTAAATCAGACTAAAAGATTATATATTCTGTGCTAAAAGGCAACATGTTAAGTAATAGGATGCAAACTACATTGAGTGCTCAAGGACTGTACGCAACTAAAAGTTTTAATCAAATCCTATAACCCACGTAATTGCTAAAGTTTTATTACCCTATTTCAAAACGCATTTAGTTTAAACTAACTCACTGGCTTGCAATAATAACAAAGGTTCTTAAAAGATAATTTCATAGAGGTTCTGGTGCAACTGGTAGTGTTTTTAAAAATCGGAACTTCATTGGAATTTTTGGTAGTTCTATATAGAGGTCACACATCCACAATGAATTCTAAACACGAAAGTGGAACCCGGCTTTCTGACTGACCAAACCCTAAGGTGCAAATTAAAGAGGTTCTTTTGTAAAAAAAAAAGGAAAAAAGTGCAACTCACCATTTCTTTCTTAAGGTAAGTGAGCTGTGAGTCGAGATCTGCCGGGGGAGGCTCCGTCGGAGAGGTTGGTGTGACTTCGACCTCGGGCTCCCCGTCTGCGAACCCGCTCAAGCTCTTCGGCAGAGGCGGCAGCCCTTGCAGCGACATGGTGCTGATCGCACGGAACTGTTTGCGCAATCTGTTTAGGAAAAAATATATGTGAAATTGATGAAGACTCCATATGAGAGGAGGATCATAATGTTTTGAAAGTTATGCTGATGTAGCTAGTAGTCACTCACACGGTAAAATTCTATACATAAAATGATTATGAAAGAAATTGGCTGAAATAGAAAATGTTACGATAACAATTTGTTCATCCCGGCAAAATTAATAGTTTTAATTAGAAATATTTTTATACACAATTTTGATTTCATGATAATTTAAAACGGTGGTGTGGACGAAATCATAAGCTAGAAGTATTCATAAAAATAGAAGTATTAAATTGAGAAGGTAAAGGGCTTTCGATTCACTGACTTTAAAGAATAAAAAAATAAAACAAGAATTGCTTTCCACTGAGCACATATTCCAATAGAAGATAACATGTTTTCATGGGAAATGACGTTAATAACATGATACAAAATAACAAGCTTCGAAACACCATAATTATAATTTTACACAAATATTTACTACATTTCTGACAACTCCTACTCGTTTTATACAAAAGCGTCTTTGTTATGTTACACAAAACGTGTTTCTTACATGCGTAATAAACGTGTTTATGACATTACCCATGAGAAGTGCAGCCCTAGGGGGCTACTCAAATGGCCACTTTTCTATTCGTTCGCTAACTTAAGTCTTAAAAATAAGCAATTAATGATCAAGTCAGACGTCGCAAGTTTATGTAAATCACAGACATTGTTGTATTGTACAGAATTGACAAGCCTACGACACGTTATTTTGGTGTTTATGGCTTATTTTTTATTTTTAAGTTAGCGAACGAATAGAAAAGTGGCCATTTGAGTAGCCCCGCTAGTGTGTAAACTCTGAGATTCTCATTTGCGGCAATATGAAGAGTCGTGATTACACAGTTATATACAGCTCTGTGCTCTTTAAGTGACCTACACGGTGTAAACATTTTGTGACGACTAACCGGACAGCGGACAGCATACAAAACCGGGTTTCGAGTACGAGTGACCTTTTCAAAACAGCTACCGGCAAAATAATAACCACGTAAGATTGGTTTTATGGATAACAACATAACGAGCGTTTATAATTACAGATAATAGACATAAGTATACCTAGATTTGAGGTCATCGTCTAAAATGTAAGCGTAAGTTTGATCATATCCATCTTCCGTGTTTCCACTCGTAACTGAGGACATGGCGTAAAGCTGATCAGAGTCTTCAGAATCACATAGTCCATTTTTCTCTACGGATTCCGAGGGAGTTGTTTCCTTAGAATCTATTATTTCAGGCACGTTCGAGTGCGAATGCATTGTTTGCAATTCGTATATCAACATCTCATGATTGTTCATGTCCTTCATCATTTCCATATCCGACGAATCATTGCCGTTAATTTGTTTCTCAGAATCTTTCCCTTTATCTATAACCGTGTTCTCATCATTATTGCAACCGTTTCTGCCGGCGAGGATTTCCGAAATTAACATCTCGGTGACTCGCGACGTTTTACGTTCTAGGGAATTGTTATTTGTGTTTACATTTTCGTCACGTTTCGGACTCGTAGGAACGTCCTGGGCTTCCGGGAGGTTATTGACTTGTTTCGAAGGGCTATTTCGTAATCTGTCGTCGAATTCCTGAACTTCGTCCACTGTAGCATAAGGCGCTTCCGACAATGGACTCTGGGGAGGTTTCGCATCTATTGGTGAGGAATAAGGACTTAGTTCGGGCGACGTTTTAGGTGAACTACAACTACTGCTCCTAGAGCTTCTCTGTACAGGTAAAGGTTTCATTGGTTTTAGCTTAGGTTTCGGCGACAATGGCGGAGGAGGAGCTTTCCTTAATGGCAGAGTCTTTTCAGCAAAACTTGAAGATTTAGATACTTTACATTTTGCATCTTGATCGAGCTTATTTGACGTTGAGAGAGATCGTACTAATATTTGTTTACAAGTTTTTACAGCTTTAGAATTAAGGGATTCATTAGATCTCTTGACAGCGGGTATCGGTATTGTGGAACTGTCACTCGAGCTCCTCCGGGAATTCTGTCCACTTGATTTCCTTTCATCAGAAGAAGAGCTTCGGTCGCTAATAACATCTCTAATGAACGACTTAACACGTGCTAACCCATTTTGTTTAGGCGACACTGTAGTCTGATTTGTGTTTCTATCTAATGTTTTGGATTTTGCGGCGTTATTATCCTGTTTAGATAGTATGCGTGACTTCGTAAGGCTGGCTTTGGATTCAGCGACAGCCTTCCTCGTCTTCGCGAGAGCCTCGGCTACCACGCTCTGGTTGGGCCGCGGTGGGACCGGAGGTGGTCCTTTCAGCTTGCTGGGCTTCATGGGTTGCGTATTCGTCTGTACCATCAGCATGCTTGAGAGAAGCGTCACTCGAACAATACTATAAGAGGAAAACTATAGTATAAGGAGCGCGTTTGCACTAGCACCGCAATAAGTCACTTCACTCGCGAGCGCTCGGTACGCGAGGTCGACACGGCCGTCCCCGCGAGCGCGCGACACTGACTGCGCCGCCCGGCGATTTAACAAGCACAAACGGAATAAATTGGCCCTCCGCCTCGCTAAGTTCACGTATCGGCGCCGTAACTTTACTTACTTGAAATTTACTTTACGGAGTGTTGCGTACATTGGATTGATGTAGTCGCGCCGATGAACAATAACTTGACCCACTGTTACGGAGACATTTAATAAAGTAAAAGCCATTGTTTACTATGATAATGCAACACTGGCTACCGGTCGACAGCGCGCGCGACGCACGCGACACGCTCAGCTTTTGTTGAGATTTTGAAAGCACTTTCTGATCTATTGTTTGTATTACATTGTTTGACGTTTACAAGTGAGACTGTTACTGTGTATTTAGATTACGGATGTTAAATGACATAATGAAATGAAATTTCATTCACTGATTGATTATTCTTGAAAAAGTTTTATCAAACTTAAAAGTGACTCCTATTGCAAAATATAAAATCAAAATATGGAAGCACTGAACTAAATTGATTTTTGACCTTACTTTAGTGGCAGGATAGGTCACCTTAAAATAATATTAAGACAACAGGTTAATTAAACTGGATTAGGAAAAAAATTTATGAATTAAATATGTCGCAGAAATATAACTTTAGAAAGGTTTCTCAAATAAATAATTTAATTAAAGTACTTACCTACATTTTAATTAGTAACTTGTAATAAATTAATTTAAAAAATAGGTAAGTAGTATAAATAGAATAAACTATGTCGGGATTTACACCATGTACCTGTTTATTTTTGAGACTGAACAGGTACAGGTACATGGTGTAAATCCCGACATAGTTTATTCTATTAACGTCAATAACCATGGAAATTTAAATCAATATATAAGTAGTATAAAGTTTCTTTTATCGTTGTTGTTGCATAGGAATGAGGAATCTAAGTGTGCCCGCAGACTACAGACTTTCTGTCGGCCGATAGTTGGCCCGATAGTTGATTTTGTATGAAGAATCGTCCGATACCGAATCGTTCTAGTGTGCGCACTTGCATACACCTTCATACTGATTGAGAGCGATTGGCCTTAAAACCTCATGCAATATTCCAGAACACATGAACAATCCAGTCCAGCAGTCAAAACAAGTGCTGGAATGAAACTGGAATAATTTGATCTGGCATAATTTGGGCAAGCCCACATTGCCGCATACACCAAGGCTTCTTGAAGTGGTCCATATCCACAATATGCAGTCAAAATCAGTTTCCCAGGAGTCTACACGACCGAATTATTAATGACACTTGATAGAATTTTTAAAGTAATTTAGCTATGTGGGTCTGAGGTATCTGTTTATTTTGGTTTTGGAAAAGAGGAAGGGTGTCAAGGGTGGGTCTATTGCCCAAAATAGTTTAAGCATCCCTAGCATAAAAAAGTTTGAGCATCCCTTGTAATGGGAAATTTTTTACCCCGGGGTATAGATGGAAATTACCCCACTGAAAATGTTAGTCGGTAGAGCAAAGGGGTTCGGTGGATTCGCGTGGCTCAGTCATCCATGGAACAATTATGATTTTGGGCGCCGTTAATGTCAATGAAAGTTAAAAATTAAAAGATAAATTGTCCACGGATCGAAACAAAGTGAGTTTAATAAATCAAACCAATATTTACGTTGATATAAACATTTATTTAACACGTTGTATAATTAATACCAAGTTAACAACGATTCGCAGAAAATAAGTCATAAAAATATTTAAAACCACATGGGGTATAAATGGTTTAACGAAGAATCCGAAGGGTTAAAATGAAGTCACACATTTTATATTAATACATAATACCTTGAGAACCCATTATAATGTTAAAACCGCACGAAGGGCAAATGGTTTAACAGGGCCCCTTAACAGGTTAAAGTGAGACCATACATTTATTACAAAAACAATACCCTTGGGTTCATTATAAAATTGAAACCATATAAAGAAGTAGGGATTTTAACTATAGACCCTTAAAAGTAAAGGTGAGGGCATATCTATTCGTTTCCCGTTAGTCAGACAGATTAAGAGGCCGGTTCCGCATTTGAAATAAGTTTTCAAACGTCACCATATCTCTCAAGTTGGATGACCGTCAAGAACCGAACACATATGTACTCAAAAAACTTATGCTAAGATACCTATTACTTATCATCTTAACACAAGACATTCATAGTAAAATAGAATTATTTATACATTCTGGCTCATGGACCAGAGTTACGCTGAAGCTAAATAAATTTGAAACATGACTATAGGTACATTTATTGGCTGTAGACCTGCTCCGGGTTGAGTTTGAACATGTCATCAAATAACCATTTTGTACTGGATATAAACGTTAATTACTTCACCGGGTACATACTACAGAAACACTGCCGCGATGATAATAAAAGAAAGCTGAGGAATACCTTGGTTAGTTTTATAAATCCATGGCAATGGTACGGTTTAACCTGTGCTCGTCGCGCTGATTTTAATGAGACATCATAGCATGGAATTCTCGCCAAGCCGCTGCACAGACGACGTTACATCGAAACAAGCTCAAACCATAACCTTGAAAGATTTCCTGGACCAAACTGGGAACCACTTATATCTTGAAATTTTGAGGTAAACCTGGAAGTACTTATATCTTGAAATTTTGAGGTAAAACTGTGGAGAAACCTGGGAGCCCTGTAATAAAAAATCAAAGTCACCAAATTGTCCAACATTGAATATGAGGTTTTCCTTACAACTAACATTATAACAAGGTTGAGAAACTTACCAAATTTGGGCTTTAATTATCACAGGTTATCTCATGAAAGACATGATGAAATATAAATTGATGAGCTGGAGCCCTGAGAACAATACGACACGAGGTTACAATCTGGATACCACTGGTAAAAACGGACAAATAATTAGATTCGTATTATTATAACACTCACCACTTAAAGGGATGCTCAACGCATCATTAAATTAATAGCGAAACCACTAAAAATCACCTAAAGCCGTGGCTCACATATTATTCAATTCCTGCATCTACACGACACAGGCGAAATACCCAGAATGAGACAAAGACTTCCGTTCCTCGAACTACGTCGGTCATTGTTGAAACGACTCGAAAAATCTAGAATGCCATAGACAACAACCTACCCCCCCAGGCCAAATACATTCTATGAACATATTTACCTTTTGTCTGAATATTAATATTAAAACGCTTAACTAGCATGCGAGACATGGGTATTTACTTTATTTAATTAAAATAACAAATAGGATTTATTTGATTTTATCACCAAAGTGTAAATTAATTGGTCCGAAACATTCAGTTAACTGGAATCGGAACGCTAAACGTCACATCTGACAGTTGTCACTTGTCAATTGAAAAGACAGCTGTGAGATATGTAAACAAGAAAGTTTATTTGCTTTAATTATTGAAAAGTGCTAAAACTCTTTATGAATGAGGTTTTAAAGTGAATTCAAGTGAATGCCCGAATGCCGAAGTGTGTGGTACAATCACCGACATTCGTTAAACTACTGGAAATTGACCCAAATAAAGGTAGAAATTTGCATGCAATAAACTAACACTAAACACATCAAAAGCTATGTGAAAACACTATGTATGTTTTGTAAAACCTATCTAAACTCTTACCTACATCTAATACCTAATGTTCCTTGTCCAACCTACAAGACTATAGCGAGAATGCCGCTATAACAAGTACTTTAAAATCAAATGTTGGTTACCCCATAGGTATATAAAAAAGGTGTTACACCCTGGCATACACCAAGTGGTTGGGTGAATTTAACCTGTCAGGTACAGAAAAATTAGACACAATAGATATTTCATTGTTGTCTGGCTACATGTAGCCGCAGGGAGCATAATGAATTAAAGTTACGATGCAAAATTGATAGAAAAATTATGATTTTGTAGAATTTATAAATTAATCAGACCCGCAGGCCTACTGCCTAACTCAAATTGCTAAAGTTTATGATGTCAATGCACTATCCATCGTCATCAGTGTTATGATATTGGTTGTTAGTATATGAGATTATAAAGGTTGCTGTATACATAACAGAAAAAACCCTGGACGGGAAGGTCATGGGACGATTTCTTGACATCATTGCATATAAAAATACCATATACACGAGACAGGCATGAGGCATGGATGGGACAGGGGATAGCGTATGGTGCACAGCATGTCTCCATCCCGTCCAGGGTTTTTTTCCTGTTACGTATACAGCAACCTTAAACTTCATAGTATTTTTTTCTCAATCTCAAACTTAACCTAACTACTAGTAAACAAGTACTTACATAAATTTCTCTACTTGTTATTGAACTTCCAGTCTTGTCTGCACATAGGACACTGTTGCTGAGGTTGAGAGTGGAGCCACTTCACTATGCAGTGAATATGAAAGCAGTGAGAACAGGCACCCCACACTAAGGGGCAGTCGTCGCCGGGCAATTTGCAGTCAGGGCAGCAACTGTCGAACGGCATACGACAAATACCACAATTGTCGTCATTTGCTACCCAACGCCAAGTCGCAACACCAGTCCAACCTTCAAACAAACAATCAACACTCAATGAACGTGAACATGAACGTTTGGTGCTTGATTTCCGCTGTAATAACGCAAACTCACTTTTTACTGTTACTTTCATATCTTGAAATGAATTATTGTCACCCACGCCCACATCACACTAGGTTCAGTAGAGAAAGATTCTGGATTTGATTTAAATATTTAATAGATACAATCTAACAAAACAAAAATAAAAATGACTTCTTCACAAAAGGTCAAAAAAACGTGAAACGTCACATTGACGTTGACATTTTCATTGTCTTTTTCTTCTTCTATTTTTATTTTGGCAATCTACTTTCCTTTTGGAAGTAATTTTTGCCAGTGTCAAGTGTTTAATAGTTCAGGGGCCTTACTATGAGCTCTTATAGCAGGACTTATACTGAATGGCATTACTTTTTCGTACCATGACCTCGATTTAGCAGGCCTGCGGAGGGCCTGCTTTAATACACGCTCTTAAACCGTTCACCATTTTTTATGTATGGACGAAGCGTACCACGACGCACGGTTTGACAGTTTGGGAGCTGTTTTATAGCGTCTGTAATGTCAAACAAAGCAATTCATAAAAAGTTCCTACGTGATCAGCTTTTTCAAAATTGTTTAGTGTATTTAGATAAGGTTGGTGTGAGAATTTTAAGATGAATTTCTTTTAATGTTTATTATTTAACAGTGAATAATAATTATGAAACTTGCAACGCGACGACTTCCTTGTTGTTGAATATCACTAAAATAAAAAGAAATGATGAGAGATGAGACCCCATAAATAAGTACTTAAATTGCATTACATTTTATGATATTATGAATAATAATAATCAAATAAAGAAGAAAATGATTTATTTTATATCGATGTAATTAACAAACTAATGGTGTGAAATGATATTGAAAATAAAAAAAATTAAATAATATAACTCTCATTTGTTTTACTATCCGCGTCAATTGGTAATGCGCCTGGTGGCCATGATTTTAACCTCAAAAACGAAAAACAATTGTAATTTTCTCATATACCTAGACCCTTTCTTATTGAAAATATGAATTCAATAATTAATATATTATATTACCTATTAGAATTTTACTGTTTTTTGTAATTTTTAGTTGCGGATGACGATGATGTGTATGTTAATTTGACAAGGTTCCAGCGCATCACCAATTGACGGGGATAGTATTGACTTGCGACATTTTATTAGAGCACGCACCTAGTAAATCGCACTTAAAAATAAATATGAAGTTGTGATACTTTATTTGCTATGTTCTCATTAAAAAAAACTAGTAAGTGACCGTTATTTTATTTTTCATCAATTTAGAACGTCGCGGCAGACAGAGATTGGTAATTCGCAAGAACCTTGTCACATTAACATCCACATCGACGTGATCCACAACTAAAAATGCCATGAAATAAGAAAATTCTTAATAGGTAATCTAATATAATTATTATTTATTGATTTATTATTTTCAGTAAGATAGGGTCTAGGTAGGTATATCAAAAATTTACAAATTGTTTTTCGTTTTTGAGGTTAAAAACCTGGCCGCCAGGTGCATTACCAATTGGCGGGGATAATAAGCGATAAATTGGGTGCATTATGCCAAACAAATCTCCGAGTCATCGAACGCCATAAAGTACATTTTAACCATGAAAAGTATGAATATTCTTAACAAATTACTTTCCATGGTTACCAAATTTATGGCGATCGATGACTCAGAGATTTGTCTTACAGAATGCACCCATCGATTTGTATAGGCTAGCTCGTTCTCGCATCGTCTACAAAGCATTAGTAATCTGTGACAAAGCATACCAGAGACAAACTAACCGTTCACCGTGAGTCAAAACAATCTTTAAGCCGTTCACCTAAAAGACGGTCATGGTACCGATTTAAGCAATTTTGTTTAGGGTCTGCTTCTGAACTGAACGGCTTAAGGATGGTTTCTTATTTGCTGATGGTAAGCCCCCAGGTAGTAGGTATTGTTTCAGTTTAAGTTTACATTAGAATGCGGGTGCATTGCAATCCAATGCTGCTTGGAGCATTTGGCAACAAGTATATCAAGACAGTTTACTTGGTAAGTTCTGCCGAGGTAGCTACCACTACAATAAAAGTCTCAGCTTCACACAACCAAGATCGCGCCAATTTCAATTATCCCACATATTGTTCAGTTGCGTAGACACTTGTACCATGGGCAACAGCGACGCTTAACCACTGCTAAGGTCAAAATCGCTTGCACGCCGCGCCGTCACAACCATACGTTTAGTTCGTGTAGGGGCGATACGCGCGCACACGAATTTTGTTGCAAACTGGTTAAGCGTCGCTGTTGCCCATAGTACCACAAAACTGCACCAATTTTAAGACACAATATCCACTATGAGTCAATTTGCAAATAATTAAAATAGACACCAAACTGAACCCGACAAAATGGCGCCAAAAACTAATTTTCATTTTCTTCTTCTTCTATTTTTATTTTGGCAATCTACTTTTCTCTTGGAAGTAATTTTTGCCAGTGTCAAGTGTTTAATAGTTCAGTGTGGTAGGTATTGTTTCAGTTTAAGTTAACATTAGAATGCGGGTGCATTGCATTCCAATGCTGCTTGGAGCATTTGGCAACAAGTATATCAAGACAGTTTACTCGGAAAGTTCTGCCGAGGTAGCTACCACTACAATAAAAGTCTCATTGCTTCAATACAAGCCGAGATATTATGGTCTCTAAGTGGGCTGCTAACTTGACGTTTCAGGCGATAGCGATACCAGAGAATCGGGTACAAGTTTTAAACAAATAAATATATCAAAAAATTGTTAGTGAAATTGTGATTCCTGCGATATAAATAAAACAAGAATTCTTCATTGCTATTTTCTAAAAATCTAATGTTAACTTTTACATAATACTCTGAATAGGCTGACCATCAATATTGAACTTTGCTCCACAGTAATAAGGTTCAAACTTTATTGCAATCGTGAGGTGAGTACTATCAAGCAAAAAAGTGAGATTTATATTTTTAGCCATGTCCTCCAATTATTATTACATTTGATTTATTAATTAAGTGTTGGTATCAAACAATAACGATAATCATTAATAACAACAATATTCATAACAATAGAGGCATCTCTCGGAAAAGCATAACATAAAACATTATTTTTACGATTTAAGCTGTTGCTAACAATTCTCGATTGAAAGCGCAGTTGTATTGCTGCTTTAGTTAAGATAGTTGTCACATTGGTTCTAACTAAAGCAGCAATGCAACTGCGATTTCTGTCAGAGTTGATTGCAACATAATTACAAAATCACCCCCGGGGGGTAATTATCTAACTTTGTTGCAATCAACTCTGACTGTAAGAACCAATGTGACAACTGTCTTAACTAAAGCAGCAATGCAACTGCGCTTTCAATCGATTTCAATCGAGAATTGTTAGCAACAGACTTACATAATCAAGGGTCCGGTCGCTAGGTGGTTTTTAATAAGATAATCAGCCTGCCGAGAAGGGGGGCGGGGCTTAGCGACCGACGCGACAAAATAGTTGCGCGCTTATGATGCGCCGTTTTATTTATTTTGTCGCATCGTCGTCGTGTCGTTTCGCTCAGCTGCCTACCGCGTAGTTACGCCTAGTACGTGCGTTTATTAACCTTAAGCCTCGATTACATACGCCGATTTAAGGAACCAATTTAGAGTTGCCACTCGTATAAATAAGTTGAATTTTAACAGTGAATGAGCGGTTTTCTGGCAGCTGAGAATTTTAGTTTATTTTTATGTTGATAGATGGCGCTATTCAACTACGTAGGTATTTTATTAATTTTACTCCCAGGGGCCCTACCGCCTAACTCAAAGCGATAGCTAGGCTCTATCCGTCCTTGTCATGTCATAACACGATGACAAGGACGGAGAGTGCACTGACGTCATAAACCAAAGCCAGAGTCAAAGCGATAGCGTTGGGCGGTAGGCGACTTAACTGTCAAATTGACAAAATCCTTTGCTTTTTTCTTAAAAAGTTACGTACTTAGTTGAACAACGACATCTAGCCGTCTTTTAGGTACTACTTTTGTTTTTTAAACTGCCTTTTGAAAACCGCTCATTTGCACAAATGACGGAAAGGTCAAAATTTTTTATGATTTTTTATTTTCAATTCTCATCTACAATCTTAAACAATGTTTACTTTTCCGTTATAGTGTAGATTCGATTTTAAAATCGAACTTATTCTACAATATTTTATTGTCAAGTACGGGTGGCAACCCGAAATTGGTTCCTAGCTAGGAAGCTAAATTGGCGTATGTAATCGAGGCATTAGCCTAAAGCCTCGATTACATACGCCGATTTAGCGTCCTTACTGGGGATCCAGGCTAAATTGGATGTAGCGATCACACTATGCCCCAATTAGTACGTGATTTCACTGATTAGGGTTGTCACCAGTACTTGACAATAACATTATTGTACATAGATTAAACAATGAGTTTTCACTATTAA
This sequence comes from Agriphila tristella, assembly GCA_928269145.1. NCBI lineage: Eukaryota > Metazoa > Arthropoda > Insecta > Lepidoptera > Crambidae > Agriphila > Agriphila tristella. The sequence goes on from OV743439.1 coordinate 23,504,296, forward strand.
CGGAAAGGTAAAATAGGTTTTGATGAGTACTCTGATATGATAGGAAATGGTTTGATGATGAAGCCGGAAAAATTATTATTTATTTATATCAGAAAACATGTTCCACAAATTTTACAAAATTTAATTAATTGGAAAATAAATAAAATAAATATCAAAACAGTATGACATTGTTTGCCTGCAGATGTATCATGTCACAATGATACAGGTACTGGCAGTCAAAGCGCTCGGCAAAAGCTCGCAGGAGACTGTTCGGGCTGGCCCGTACCCTGCGCACCAGGGATGTGCACCTCTTGCGCATGGTTGTGGAAAAACAATCCACGCGCGCTTCAGCGAACATCCCTGAGGCGCTACAGAATCGAGGCAGCCCCAACAGAGTCCTGAATGCATTATTGAATTGGACGCGTAAGGCGCCGTACTGCTTCTGCGTATAGCCCACCCACAGACTGCTCGTGTAGAAGGACGTGCAAAATTCCCTGAACAGGGTTATTTTGACGTCTCTAGAACAGCGAGCAAATCTGCGAGCTATCATATTCGCACGAACAGACAGCGCCCTACGCTCCCTTTCAATATCCGCATTGTCCTTCAGGTCCGGGGTTAGAATGTACCCAAGGTACTTAAATTGTTCTACTCTGTTGAGAGGGCAGCCATACAGTCTAAGTTTGGGTGTCTGTCCCAGGGACCTTCCCCGAGCCTGAAAGATCATCCACTCGCTTTTCTTTACATTATAAATCAAACCATGTTGTTTAGCATATTTTTCGCAAATGTCAAGCAGCTGTGACAGTCCACATACAGAGGCACTCAGCAGCACCATGTCGTCCGCGTAACTAATATTATTAAGGCAGACTCCACCAATATGGCAGCTGACATGTGTGCTGCTGAGCTCCTCCACAAGTGCGTTTACATACAAATTAAAAAGCTTTGGCGATGTCAGCCCCCCCTGCCTCACGCCGCACTCCAATCTGTATGGTGTCGAATACGCCCCCGACCACCGGACAACGTTGATCTGGTTCCCGTACCAATATTTAAAAGTACGGATTAATTCCTCGGGCATCGATCGATGTTTCGTGTAGTTTTTGCCATAGAATATCGTAGGAAACCAGATCAAACGCTTTCGACAAATCAAGAAAACACGCAAAGGCCACTAGAACTCTGTAATAAAAAAGATGGCGGTCAAGTTTATTGTTTGTGGGCCGATTTCGATGAAACTCGGTTTTGTTACTATTTCGACAAAAAAATAACATCGAAATGTTGAAAATAATGTAAAATCCAATATGGCAGCCAACTCTTTTATTTGTCGGCCTGTTTCTATGAAACTCGGTTTTTGGTGCTATTTTGACAAGAAAATAACAACGCAATATTGAAAATATTGAAAAATCCAAGATGGCGGCCAACATTTTTGTTTGTGGGTCGATTTCGATTAAACTCGGTTTTTGGTACTATTTTTACAAGAAAATAACAACCCAAATTTTCAAATACTAAAAATCCAAGATGGCGGTCAACTTTTCTGTTTTTGGGCCGATTTCGATAAAACTCGGTTTTTGGTCCTATTTTGACAAGAAAATAACAAGGCAATATTGAAAATATTAAAAAATCCAAGATGGCGGCCTATTTTTTATTCGTGGTCCGATTTTGATAAAACTCGGGTTTTGGTACTAACTACTTTAAAGTAACAAAATCATCATCATCGAAATCGAAAAATTTAAAAATCGGCGCACAAATAAAAGAGTTGGCTGCCATATTGAATTTATTAATATTTTCAACATTTCTTTTTTAATTTATTGTCAAAGTAGTAACATTACCGAGTTTCTTTAAAATCGGCCCATTAACAAAAAAGTTGGCCGCCATCTTGGATTTTTAGTACGCATTTTTAGTATTTGAAAAAATTTTTTGTTATTTTCTTGACAAAATAGTACGAAAAACTGAGTTTCATCGAAATCGGCCCACAAACAAAAAAGTTGGCCGCCATCTTGGATTTTTAGTATTTGTAAAATTGTTTTGTTATTTTCTTGACAAAATAGTACGAAAAACTGAGTTTCATCGAAATCGGCCCACAAACAAAAAATATGGCCGCCATCTTGGATTTTTAGTATAAATTTGAAAAATTGAGTTGTTATTTTCTTGTCAAAATAGTATCAAAAACCGAGTTTCATTGAAATCGGCCTAAAAACAAAAAAGTTGGCCCCCATCTTGGATTTTTAGTACGCACTCAAATGGTAGTGGTGGTGGTAATTATGCAAATGCAATGTAAATTATTGACAAGCCATGCTTGATCACCTAGGGGCTACTTATAATGTGAAATAGGTGCCGGCATATAATTTGGCAAAACAAAGATGAGACAAAAGATGCACCGAGTTTAATGTTTGTAGCTGCTGCGCATCTTTTGTCTCATCTTTGTCTTGCCAAATTACGTGCCGGTAGTAATACACCCGCATAAATGCAAACTAAAGAAAAAATATGACTGAAGACTTGGCTGCATGACCAAAGTTTCATTTGCCTTACCTATATAGCCTTGGCTAGGGAGGAAACTCTTAAATTCCCCAACTAGGATCCAATTCGGGGCTTCGTTTCCAATTTGAAATTGGGTCCCCAGTAAGGACGCTAAATCGGCGTATGTAATCGAGGCTTAACTTATTTTTACAGTAAAAAAACATATAGGTACCCTCCGTTTTGCTTCGCTGTATTCGGGTAAAAATAATAATGGCTGCATGATCCTACACCTCTTTGCTCCCTTCGCCTACGAAGCTGTCACTGTCAAGTGCTGTCAACGTCGTCAATCAATGTCAAATTTCGTTTTTGTGTTCGATTTCTGTGATTTCGATGTGTTGGAATAAATTGAAAAAATATATATTTTATTGCTAATTAATCATCAATATTGTACATCGTTTGACGGAAACTATGACTACATTTGATTCAAAATATGATGTAAGTTTAATAATTTTGCCTTAGTTGAATACCAAATCGCTTTAAAACTTTACACCTTTTAAACTATCCTTATCAAGTATTCTACTAAATATCCCTAAATCATTACTAAATTAATAACGGTGTTCCTTTTTTATTAGCAATAATCGTAAAAATAATGTTATGTTAATGTTAACTACTTCTAATAAATTTTATCATTTCACATTATTTGTATCACCCATAAGTTACTATGGATAGAATGTGTTTTTCCCAAAATGGAAATAATGTATCAGTTATTTGACATGTCAAATCAATGCTATAAAATCCGTTATTTGTATCACAAAAACCTTATAGTAACCTATCCTATTACTCATCAGAATGCATACATTATTATCAGCTTTAAATTACTTGATCTTCCTTCTTATCTGATCTGATTACTTCCATCAAAAGGATAATATTAAAAGTGTCCTTATTTGATTGATAGATGTTTCCATCTGGGGATGTGGGAGTTGTGGAAGGAGAAATGAACATTCCAAATCAAAACCAGGTTCCCGGGGATCCTATGGAATTCAACACTTTGGATGAACCAATCAAAGAAACTTTTGTAAGTTACACAATTAAAAACTATTTTTCTTTTTGCTAGATGATATCAATAGCAGATAGCTCTGTCATGTTCTGTCACTTTTACAGTAAATAGCTATACATTAAGATTTTTTTATTATTTGTAGTAACTATATGTCAATAGTTATTGAGCAATCTTTGTCAAAATAACAAAAATGTAGTTAAAACTGTTAAGGTGCTGTGCTGGCACATTTGTCTGATGTTACATGCTAACATGCCCGTCAGATGATATCAGTTTTCATAGTAAATGTATGAACTAGAAGCACACTTATCTTATACACGTCATCATCTTATAACACACTTAAAATTTGGCATGTTATTGTTAATATGTATGTCAGACAAATGTGCCAGCACCTTTAGCTATGTGTCCCCTTATTTTCTAGCTACGAGACCTCCGAGCAGTGGGCAACAAGTTTTATCATGTCCTAGTGCCTAGAGAAAAATCCAGTTTATTAAAAGAATGTGAGTAAAAATTAATAGTAATAATAAAAGCCGTTATTCAGACATTTGATACACACATTTTTAGAAATTAACACTTCTTTTAATCGTTACTCTGAAATAAGAATTGAAACTAAAAACATATATCATTTTAAACCTATTAACCCATCAAGGCCTGGAAATGAGACAATAGATATTCCATAGATGTACGGCTGCATTCGACTTCTCGGCTTTGATGAATTAAATTAACATGATGTGGAGAATTGACATCATGCAACTTAGTCAATTTACATCAGTCTTTAATTTAGATTAGTTGTAATAGGTAGCTAGTTTCTCTTTATAATATATAGAATTGTATTATAGATATAATATTTTATAGTTGGCTTTTTGTTCTATTATTTGGAATGGCAGATACATTCATGTAATTCCCCCTTTCTAATCAAGAAAAGGAACGAAATGGTTATCATTGATAAATATATAATTTACAGGGGATCTATGGGGCCCGCTTCTGTTATGCACACTGATGGCTACTATCCTGCAAGGGTCAAAAGACCGAGGAGGCACAAACGGTGACGGAGGGCCAGAGTTTGCAGAAGTATTTGTTCTAGTCTGGATTGGAGCTGCAATTGTCACACTCAACTGCAAACTGCTAGGGGGAAATATGTAAGTATAGTGGTGGTATTTAAAGCTAATTTTATTTCTTATTTGGCTGTATAAATGATTGTCTGTTGTTGTCTAAACAGAAGAAAAACATAGTTCAAAAAAAGTTAAGAGTAATATTAGTAATTTTATATTCGGTATCTGCTCGAAGTTTGGAATGATTAAGTTGACGCCAGATCAGTTTTCATTTAAGATTTTAATAAAAGCGCCTATAGTCATAGTCATCTGTGGTCTCATTGATTTTGATGTCCCATAATGGTATGCGAAAGTTATGGCGCTCCTGGAAAAAAATCCTATTTTTTTTATACACAACTGTAAAACAAAATCAAATTAGTCAATAAATTACAGGACGTGAAAGTTACGATTCTAATATAATTTCGCTCATCGGGCGTGTCATATTTTCCAGCGACCGCCGTCCGCCAGACAAGCGATAGGTGTGGTGACTGGTGACGTCACGCCCTTACAATCGGATCATTTATTGCTCTGCTATTTAATTGACGGATCTCATTTTTTTTTCACTGATATATTAATTTCAGAGTATATTTTAATTTTAGAAGTTAAATAAAGTTTTTTTAACGTCATGAAACTTGACGATTGTTTGTTGCAGCTCGTTCTTCCAGTCGGTGTGCGTGCTGGGCTACTGCCTGTTCCCGGTGGCGCTGGCGCTGGTGGTGTGCCGCGTGCTGCTGTTCGCGCCGCAGACCACCTTCCTGTTCTTCCTGCGGCTCGTCATATCGCTGATAGGCTTCGCGTGGGCGACCTTTGGTAAGTATCTAACTCATACCACAGAATAGATATCGGGTCATTTTGAACTTACCATACAAATTTTAAGGATGTGTCCAGTCCATGAAACTAAACAACTTTCTCTAAGAAACATGTCTCAAATTTCGCCACAAAATTTTGGTCATCATCATCATCATCATCATCATATCAGCCGCACGACACCCACTGCTGGGTATAGGCTTCCCCCAAGGATTTCCACGACGATCGGTTCTGCGCTTCCCACATCCAGTGGCTTCCGGCAACCTTCACCAGATCGTCGGTCCACCTTGTCGGGGGCCTACCCACGGAGCGCCGTGCGGTGCGCGGTCGCCATTCCAGAACCTTTCCGCCCCAACGGCCATCGGTTCTGCTCGCTATGTGTCCAGCCCACTGCCACTTTAGCTGAGCAATCCTTCGAGCGATGTCGGTTACTTTAGTTCTCCTGCGGATCTCCTCGTTTCTGATTCGATCACGCAGGGAAACGCCGAGCATGGCTCTCTCCATTGGGTGACCTTGAGCCTCCTTATGAGACCCATAGTTAGCGACCACGTTTCACTGCCGTAAGTCATCACTGGCAACACACACTGAGGTAAATCGGACACGAAGATTTTTCGGAACTTCCCGAATGCTGCCCATCCGAGTTGGATTCGACGAGAGATCTCTTGCTCAAAGTTGGACCTACCCAACTGGACTACTTGAAATTTTGGTCATCCCATACTAAATTGATCACGTGATCTCTTTGATTTGTATGGAAAGTCGATTTTTATTTTACATATTTGACCATGTGTTCCTTAGAGAAAGTTGTTCAGTTTCATGGACTGAACACATCCTCAAAATTTGGATGGTATGTTCAAAATAAGTACTACCGTACAGAAAGAAAACTCTCCGCCCCGTCCCAGAATCAAGTACCTCACCCCACCCCGCGAGTTCGTGTGCCGAATCGTGTGCTCGTTTAGTCGTGTTTGTCAACGTCAACTTATGTTGATATTCAAAGCAATGCATCGTAACTTTTTAGTCGTGTTTTTCAACTGTCTACTTATTTTAATATTCAAAGCGATGTGTTGTAACTTTATTTACCAAAAAAATCGAATTATGAATTGAACGCCGCTCATAAAGTACAAACTGCACGGTAGCCCTAGACTTAGCCCCATCTTACACGGCGCTACTGAAAATAAACTGGTTGCAAACTCTAATCACCAACGAGTTTCGAAATAGTCACAGCACTAGTATTTCAATGGCGGTCCGTACACGACGCTACCAATCACAGACTATGACAACTAGTTTGTGATTTGTAGCGTCGTGTACGAACCGCCATTGAAATACTAGTGCTGTGACTATTTCGAAACTCGTTGGTGATTAGAGTTTGCAACCAGTTTATTTTCAGTAGCGCCGTGTAAGATGGGGCTTACACACACGGTTGCGTGTGTACAAAAACGTCATCTGACGTCATCTGTTTGTAATGGCGCAATAGTATGGAGTGACCGGGGTGTGCTCATACACAAATTAGGTTTATACTGTTTATACATGCATACCGTATTTATAAACAGCTCTCAACATTGAGAGCTATCTTTTTTTATGTACAATGGAATATTGCTTGGCGGTGAGGCCAGCAATATCATCTGATGTTAAGTGACGATAACAGGCCTCTGTGTTGCAGCTGGGTTCGGACCAGCACTAAAATCTACGGAACAAGCATTGGGCTCAAAAAATGGCACCACACGAAAATTACAACTAAGTGGATGGAACTAAAAATGGTGATATTTATTTATTCATCACAAAGCGTCTGAACACTGGTTGTTTATTAGCGACCATAATTTGTATACTCATAAATATTTTCTATACTTAAACGAAAAAATATGATACGTTATTTCTGCATATTTTTACTGCCTTCTTTGCATCTTTTACACCATTTGACTACACAGGACGTCATGTCTAATAAACTCTCTTTCTCTGTTTTCTCTACAATACAAACTGCAATTATTCTAAAGAACACTAACGTCAGTCACTAGGTGCGTGGCGTGGCTCGTTCCACTAAAGCTGAGCGGGTTGTAATTTTTCGGCCCCGTGATGCCATTTGTTAAGTAATATTTGTTTGCAATTACACTTCCATAGATTTCAATTCGCTGGTTTGGACGGACTATTACTACTCGCAGCAATTCGCGAGATAATGCAGCAAAGACTTTTGGGTATCTGTGTTGCATCCGCCTTTGTATTAACGCAACCCGGGACCCCTGCGTCGTACGGCTGGACGAATCACTAGACATCAGAGGCGGTTAAAATTATCTAGAGATCATACCTTAGAAGCTGAGATAAGAAGAGCATCTCAAGTATGACCTCAAGATAGCTCTCATCGTTGAGAGCGGTTTATAAATACGGGCCTTAGATAGCAACGCGTACCTATTTAATTATTTTAGATGTTATTATTTATTATTATATTATTTATTTTAGACTTTTGCCCTGACAACTAATAAATAAAAATAAAAAAAGCCTATGTTGTTCTCCAAGATTCAATCTATTTTATACCAAAATTTATAAGTTAGTTCACCAAACAAAACAAACATACGCGATTTACGCATTTATAATCAAGGGCCGGAACCGCTTACCGTTAAAGGGGCTTTTGATTGGGTATTTCATAGACTTGTTTTCAAAAACCCTATCAATACGGTAAGCATATTATCGACTTACCCTACCGAAAGGGAAACCCTATCATTTGGTAAATTTTTTAATAGGATTTCCCTACATAATAAAGATACAAATCTATTATATCAATGATATTATAAACAGGGGTTTATAATATCATTGATATAATAGATTTGTATCTTTATTATGTATACCTATATTAATAATTTAATTGAAGTCAATTTTAAATTCATTCACTCTCACATTTACTCAGAAGCAAACAACAACAACTTTTTGATTGGAGATTTCTATCTTTCCAGCGGCGATGAAATTCCTTGGAGATAGTCAGCCGGAAGGTAAGAGGGCCCTGGCGGTATACCCGATATGCCTGTTCTACTTCATCCTGTCGTGGCTCGTGGTGTCGCACAACAACGTGTAGGCTTACACTATTTATAATCATTGTGATAACCACTTAAAGTTATTCCGTAAGCAGTCGTGTAGATGGCACCGGAGTTCGACTGAAGATCAACTGAAACTCGTCCGGATTGGAGTAAAACCGGAGATCGTCTTGAGCGCTCAGCCCTTTTTACACGTAATCAACCTAAATAGTTGAGTTGTTGACAAGTAAAATAAAAAGGGCTATTTATTGCTGTGGAAACGCGATCAGCTTAGAATGCTGATCAGATCAGTTGTGTGTGTATAATGATCTGTATCTCCGCCATTCACTCCGTGGATGGCCATTATCAGATCAAATCCATGACGTAGAACCAATAAAGTTACCTTGTTTGTATGACAATTTACTGATTAATTTACCATAATTAATTATCTGACCAACACTGTATAATACTAAAAGGGCTTATCTGGGATTTGGACATTCTGGGATCTGGACATTTTGGGATATGGACATTCTGGGATTTGGGCATTCCGGAATATGGACATTCTGGGTTCTGGACATTCTGAAAATTGGACATTCTGGACCTACACGGGCAACAGACCGCACTGTATTAGTGCGGTCGGTGTCTCAGTTTACCTCCGGTGGAACTCCGGTCTGGCTCCGGTCTAGATTCAGTCGATCAACAGTGCTATCTACACGAAGCCTAAATCTATCCAAAAAACCCAGCGAACTAAAATCTATGGAATAAGCATTCTGCTCAAAAAATGGCACCACACGACAAGTACAACTAAGTGGATAGAGCCAAAAATACTGGCATTTAATTATGCAGCACAAAACGTCTGAACACTGGTTGCTTATTAGCGACCATAATTTGTATACTTAGATATTTTCTATACTTAAACGAAACAAAAAATATGCTGCATCTTTTTACTGCCTTCTTTGCATCTTTTACACCATTTGACTATAAAGGACGTCATTTCTAATAAACTCTCTCTTTCTATCTTTTCTCTACAATACAAACTGCAGTTTATTGAATAGAACACTAACGTCAGTCACCTGGTGCGTGGCTGGCTCGACTAAAGCTGAGCGGGTTGTACTTTTTCGGCTCCGTGGTGCCATTTTTTAAGCAATAATTGTTTGCAATTACACTTCCATAGATTTTAGTTCGCTGAAAAAACCCCATTCACCCGTAGGCTTTCTTGAATAGATTTAAGTCATTTACGGAATAACTTTTAGGCTAATTGTGAATATATATTAGTTAAGTCAGGGAATTTTCGACCTTAAGTGTATTAGTTCAGTATTTATTGTATAATGAATTTTTGATCCGTCATGTATCGTCGTTTCAAGTATAACTGTTATTGTGTTCACGGCACAACTGAGCATTCCAGTCCTAAGCGATTTTATTAAAATTTAATTATAGACAAATGTAAAAACGAACACAAGATTTTTGTATATAAAAAAAATAAAAAACTTATTTTCCGTCTGTTATAGTTTTTATTGAAATTCTTACAAATCATTAAATATTCAAATATGTTTCTAAAAAATACACGCTTGATTGAAATTCGAGATAATCAGTACAGGTTTAGATATTACGGTATTTTAGAGGTATACACCACTAGACTAGTTCTGTCTCCCATTACTACGTCAAATACTATCCCAGCAAATTGCTAATGCGCTGGAACCTTGTCACATTAACATCCACGTTGACGTCTTTCGCAACTAAAAATGACGTGTAACAAGAAAATTCTCATAAGTAATTTAATATTAATTATATTATCAATAAGATAGGGTCTAGGTATATAAAATGTTGACAGTTGTTTTTCCTTTTTGAGGTTAAAAAAACGGCCGCCAGGCGCATTAGCAATATGCGGGGATAGTACAAGTCAATATTTACAAGTAATTGTCAATTTTGGTGATTATATTGTATTGAACTACTTACAAATAATTTATTTTGTATAAAAGAAACACAACTTCATACAATTTACAACAGGTTTTAGAATATATAGAGCTGAGTAAAGTGAAACAGTCCAATTGATTATACCTCAATCATAAAAAAATAATTAAAATTAATAGTTTAAGGAACATCGAAAACTTTCAACAATTAAGCAGTTACATTTTGTGTGCAAAATCTTATAAATTGAAATAAAGTTTCAAAGCTTTTGGGATATCACACAGAATGAGGGTGCACGCACATAATTACCAATATCATAGGTACTTCAGATTTCAATATCATTCTTTTCATAGTACTTATATATACCTACTGTTTTTTTCGATCCATAGACGTACCTACTATGATAGTTGTGCCATATTCAGTTCTTTCTAAGTTAATTGTAAAAACTATCTAAGTATTTCTAAACCTTATGTAGCATGTATGTTGTAAATAATAAAATAAAAAAGTTTTTCATGGAAACGTAAACTGCTATGAATGCAATGCATTTCTCCTCATTCATTTATATATGTACATTTTGTCAAAAATATATTTTCATAATCTCATAATATCATATTATTATCATACCAAAATAAATTCAAGAATTACATTACATTATAAATAAAAAATAATAGTAATAATGAGTCTTAAAACAAAATTTTTACAATTGCCTAAACAGTTTAGCCGAACACAACCATTTATTATAACAAAAATGGAATGACACCACAGAAAATAACTAAATTGTCCATTATAATAATTTATAGGTATTTGAAAACGGGATAAAATACATTTAGTTAGATCCATTAAATTTTAGCTTTATTCTCATAGTGTTTTCTGCAAGAATATAGTCAAAATATAAGTTTCGAAAATGTAGTCGAAAATCTTTGATCTCTCACTGGCGGCTTAGTTATTTTTGGAATGGTGACTTGACATTCTAGAAACTGCCACAGTATGAAAATGTGTTACTAATGGTTCTATATTGTCCGTATCTGATACATAAAAAATCCAGTTACAGTGCTCTTACTGGAATATAAAACAGTTCACTGTATAACAGTTACTGATCCAGTCCAGTAGAAGTAAAAGTCCAATAGAAATAAAGCCTGGTTTACACGGGTCAGTAACATGGCAGTACAGTTAATCCAGTCCAGAGCGCTGAAGCTACTGGGCTCGTGTAGACACTAGTTTCAACCCAGTCCAGCCCAACCAATTACAACCTCTTAAAACTTGCAAGTTTTCTGAATCAATGCGTCTCTTTTATTTGCTGTACAGCGAGAAAGAGATGTAACTATAGCAATTCATAAATCTGGCAAGTTTTAAAAGATTGTAATACTCCCCCCCCCCCCCCCAGTGCTGACTTCTCGCTCGCAAGTCAGTCCAGCTGACTAGCCACCCGTTCTATTTTTGAGCACTGTACGACTTACTGCCGATCCTGTTCCCAGTTACTGGGTCCGAATTTCCGAGTCACTGGGTCCAGTCAATGACCCCGTACAAACCAGCCCTTAGCGCCACCTACTGGACAAATATCAACATGGTAAATGACTTTTTAAGCTACGGACATTATAGTTTTCAGCCCCCTAGCATGACCAGCGTAACACGATTTATATCGCGTGATATAGCGTTTTATCGACACTCAACTGTCAAAATACATCATCTTTTGACAGTTACACGTGATAAATCGCCTATAAAAAATATCATACCGCGTTTTGTGGTCATACTAACTAGGCATACCTAATTAAATTAAACTTAGCTGGACTCTGACCCGCTCGAGGTTTTATCTGGAGTTTTAGGGGGTGACGTTTTAGGTGAAGACTTTGGGGAGATCCTGGTCATCGGTTGGTAAGACATCTGCATCTGTAGGGAGTCGCGAGCTTTCCTCGCGCTCTTGTACGTGAGAGAGTTGGCTCGCGGCTTGCGCCTCGAGAAATGGCGTTCCACCCATTTAAGCATCGCCAGGACAGAGTCCGTGGAGGACAGACGGCGTTCTGCGGAGGTTTTGGTGATAGTTGAAGACGCGATGCGGAAGGTGGCGGCCATACCCTTTAGAGCCTGGAATGGAAATGGAAATTATGTTTTGGTCCTTCGAGTCTTTTGTTTGCACATGTGCAAAATTTCTTGTTTGAAGGTAATCTGTTTTATATAGGTACACATTAACCATATTTGTTCAGTTGGCTCAGACTGTTGACAATCAATTAAGTAATATTGTTTTATGAGAAACACCGTACAATTTTTTGTTATTATGCCTCGATCAGAACTACCTATTTATAGTATTTTTTTAAATATTAATGAGCTCGTTTTACTGTACATAATTTGATTGGGGTAGAAAAAATCGACTCACAATTTTTCTAATATTTATTTATCTTAATACAAAAATATATTTGTGATATGCAAATCTTAGTTTAATAATAGATAGGTACTTACCAACATAGCATCTTCGTCAGTGACGTCATCACCGGCGTAAATAACTCTGATTCTTTCGCACCAATCTAAGCCAAACGCCGTCCTCAGAATGTATATTGATGCTCGACCTGTTGCAAAAAACGAAGGATCAGTAACGATTTTTGTTTGTTTAGTGGCTAATAGGGAATATGCATCAAATTTTTTTTTATCAAAATCAATAGTATAATGCGTGAGAAAATCAACTGTAATATTGAAACTTATCTTTTGCGTTTTTTTCTCGTAATATAGTTACTTGAAGTTAGCACGCATCAGCTCCCGCCGAAAACGCTCTATACAAAACGGTGACGTCACACATCACGTTTCGGTGTGTTTCGGGCGCGTTTAATATGGAGTTAGCCAATAATCTTCAATTATCTCCCTAAATTTTGCGTTTAAGTAGATATGTGTCATACAAAATATTATTTCTTTTTCGATATTCTATCTGACTGTAAAGTGCATTATATCCGAAAACGAAAAAAAAAATATCGTTATTTTCCCCTGATTTCATCGTGTGATAAAACGAAAATAATCATTTAATTTTATTTTTCTTTCTGTTCCATCATGTTTTTACAAGTGTCCGCAGCGATCAAGCTCAATTTTAGGAAAATCGATGACTTATGCATATTCCCTATTAGAAAGCTTATGCCACCACATGATTAACTGTGAAAAAAAATTTACGATATCTCTTAAACCTGAGAAGTTACAAGAGCTAAAATACTGTTTTTTTGGGGGTCCTTATGACGTCATCGCGACGTACGCGAACCTTATGTCGTACGTGATTAAGCACATATTGCATTGAGCTTGGCATTTCCTTCAAACCCTTTAATTCAGCCATTTCTAAACGGATTTCAAAAATTATTTCAGTAGGTTTCATATATCAATATGTGTTTGTATTATATCAATAAAACTAAGTATAGGATACAAACCTGTTAGGGGTCGTCCATTAATCACGTGAGCCTCGAAAGGGGGGGGGGGGGTAGTTGGAAAGATCACGAAGTATCACAAGGGGGGACGGGGGGGTGTAGTGAGATATCACGTGTATTAATTTTTTTCATTGAACGCGTGACTTTTAACCGAAAACTGCGTGTGATTGTTGAATCACCGTTACCAGGACGATTTCCCCGCCCACCGCGACAAGTTCGTCGACAAAAAAAATACACGTGATTTAGAGGGGGGGGGGGGGTTAACTTAAAACCCCACTATGCATCACCAGGGAGGAGGGGGGGGCAAAAATTGGCCAAAAAAACATCACGTGATTAATGGACGCCCCCTTACTGATCCTCATTAAATACTGTGTACAAACAAGCACTTGAAATAATTGTGAACTCTTGTCACGAGATATGGTAGGACTTCATGGGTGGGTACAGGCCTCGGGACGGATCGTGAGCGGTGAAAGTTTGATGCGCAGTAGTACTTTTTTGTCTCATTGGCGGGAGACGTGGTGCGGGGCTACTGCAAACACGGGCAGTAATTCCGCTCAACTTCTCCACCGCTCAGGTCCGTGCCGGCACCTATAGCCACTTAGGCTGGCCCCAGACCTACCGGTTTCATTTCTTTGCTTTGCTGTTCTACTATGGACCGCCGGCCATGAGGTTCATTTTCAATCTATCGCATATTTTGACCAGACCACATTGGCAAGATAGCCATTAGTTTGGTGTTATCAAATATCGTCGTCTGGGTTGCCATGCGAAGTTTTAGTTTAAAAAAAAACTGCTGTATCATACAAAAAATAATAACGATTTTTTTTATCTACCATATTCAGCTTTATAAGGCTTTACCAAACATCTTGTATAAATAAGCGATCGATTTATTTTTGACGATCGGAGTCCATGTTCAGTCAGGGTCGCATATCTCCTAAAAGCTTCCTGCTTCGCAATCCAGGCGATGATATTTGATAACAACAAGCTAATGACTATCTTGCCAATTTGGTCTAGTCCTAAAATGCGATAGATTGAAAATTACCCTGGTTGGCCGGCGGTCTTTCAAGCAAGGTAGCACAGCAAAGCAAAGAAATGAAACCGGTAGGTCTGGGGCCAGCCTCAGGTTTGCCAACCTCCTAACTCCGCGAACATTGGCGTAGGAACAGGGGGGGGGGAGGGGGGCGCGCCCACCCCAGAATAGTCTGGTCTCAGAATAGTATTTCCTTTGATGTCACGTACCCTTGTCCCACTGCACGGGCGGGCGCGCCTCGATGGCGCAGTGCGCGGGCGCGGGCGTGAACCCCGCGGCGGCGATGAGGCGGCGCGCCGTCTCCTCCAGCGCGGCGCGCTTGGCCAGCGGCGTCTCGCGGAAGTGGAACGTCAGCAGCGCCCCCTTGTTCTCTACCCACGCGCCGTCTTTGCATACCTGAACGAAAACTTGTAGAATCAGGATTGAACAAAATTTTGGTCGAATGAGGGAAAACTTTTGCAAGAATTGAACCTGATCAATGTCCCCGAAGATGTTAGTCGCATGTCGATGTTTTTGAGGGATGTGAACCTTTGTAAGTCAATGTGGATACCAATGTTTGTCTATAACTGTAAAATGCTTCAAGTACAAAAGGGCAGGGAGGTTACGTGGGCATGAGCATGATGGATATCCCTTATGACTTAATAGTAGCCTCGCTGGTTTTAATACATGATTTCGTAGCCACCCACTACTGCCCCATTGGCCCGACTGTTAATTTATTTAAGGTGAAATATTGACGTTTTGTAATCAAGCACACGCATAGGTAAAGGTCTACTATGTGGTCTATGTGTGACCGATCTCGAGGAGTCGTATGTTACTATTCCACTTTGCCACCACTGTAACATATCTGTTTGTCCACCAGAAGTTTGTCTATTATGTACGTGAAGTTGTGAGTCTGTAACTGTCAATCAATGTTCCCGAAGATGTTAGTCGCATGGCGATGTTTTTGAGGGATTTGAATCTTTGTAAGTCAATGTGGATACCAATGTTTGTCTATAACTATACTTAAACTTCGCTCAAATAAATCTACCTCAACTTTCGCTCAAATAAATTCCTAAAACCGACAGAAACTAAACGCCATTACAATGATTACCTGCTCTTGCAGAGATTTGAGAAGCTCCACGACTTTGTCTTGGCACTCCATGGGCATCGGGTGCACGAACTTGCTTCCATCAGGGTGGAGGATCTCCAGCCCATGATTACCGGCGTACGTTATGCCTTCGATGCCAACCTGCAAGCAAATGGAAATAATAAGTCATAAGTCAGACTACTTATCGATATCTATAGGTGCCTAGGTGGGCATAGTTAATACAAAAGTTAACTTTGCTAATCGTTATCCGATTCTCAGAAAGTTAACTTCGATATTCGTTAAAGCCGTTTACTTTTTGAGAATTTAAAGTTATTCGTTAAAATTTAACCAAACCAAAGGTTTAGGCAAAACACAGTTTGCGTTTAAATCAACTTTCCTCCTCGGCATGGCGCGCAAATCAAAAACAAGTTACGGTCTTAAGTTAACGGAAGTTAAAAGTAACTGAAGTTAAGAAGAACGTTAATGTTGTTTTGAGTTAACTTAAAAGTTAAATCGTTAAGCACTTTGTTAACTTCCTTAAATTAAGTGTTAACGGATTAACAGTTTTCTGCCCAGATATGTTCATATGTATCATAAAGATTTCTTGTGTATGATAGTTCGTTGTGGTAGCTATTTGAATTTATTAACCGACTTCAAAAATTTGAAAAGGAGGAGGTTATGTACACCGATTACTCGAAGACGGCTGAACCGATTGAAATGATTCAAACGTTATAATATGAGGATTGTTCCCAAGTTGGTCCCATTTTTTGAAATTTTGAAATCAAATCGGTAGTTTTCAAGTAATCTTGAAAATACTGTCGTTTTCGTAACCATTTTATATGAATTCAGGCGGATTATCAACCATTACTTTTTTGTTTATGAACCGATTTAGATGATTCTTTTTTTGTTTGAAAGAAGACACCTTAAAAATGATACCATATTAATTTCATTGGTCTTGGACTTTAGATTTTGAAGATACACGAGGGATCTCCTCAAAATCAAATAGAAACTGTACAGTGATTGAAATATTGGTAGGTTTATGACAATCAAAAACAAGTTCTGTGAAAGCCCAATGGAACTCGTGGAAATTGAGTACTCGGGGTATACCATTTAAAAATGTGAAACATTATAACTTTTTTTATTTTATAAAATCATCGCTTACATACCTACCACAAAAAAGTTTAAAATAAAAAAAACTTTAAAAAAAAGGATAACCTCCTTCAAAAATCTTAAAACAAGCAAGAAATAATGTTCAAATCGATTAATTAAAACACGCCTATTGAAGTCGGGTGGGGATTTTAGAATATAAAAAATACAATAAGTAAAAAAATTACTTCCAGCTCCACCCGACTTCAATAGACGTGTTTTAATTAATCGATTTGAACATTAAGTATTTCTTGCTTTTTTTAAAGATTTTTGAAGGAGGTTTTCCTTTTTTGTTTAAAGTGTTTTTATTCTAATTGCAGTTAAACGTATCATTCATTGTTCTTGGAAAATTGCCGTAAAAAGCCAAAAACTCTAAATAATTGCCGTATTTTTTTTTTAAATAAATAAAAATTGGCAATGAAAATTGCGGTATTTGTATGGACAGCGTTGTTGGATGGTGCCGTATCTCGAGTCAAATTCGATCGGGATTACCATAGAATACGGCAATTGCCGTATCAAAAACAACACTTATCAATCGTGTCGTGTGATTTTCATTGCCGTGTATGTGCCGGCCTAGAATAGCACTACCCCCTATCATCCCGTGGGTGTCGTAAAAGGCGACTAAGGGAGCATAGCCTTCAAGAGACGGGCAGCAGCGTCTCCAAAAAAAAACCTTGGCCTACTGCGATCGCCAACCCGCCTGCCAAGCGTGGCGATTATGGCAAACCCCCCCCTCATGCACAATGGATCAAAAAATTGGCCCCCAGTCCCCGGCAGCCCCGCTATTCCTAGCTACGGTAGCGGCTACGGTAACGGCGGGGCAGGGGGTGCTAAGAATCCCCGGGTGCGGCTCGGCTACCAAAAACGACGACAACTGCACCTGGCAACCTATAACACGCGCACACTAAGGGAAGACGCGAAGTTAACCGAGTTGGAAGAAGTTATCAGCAAGGTACACTGGGACATTATCGGGTTATCTGAAGTCCGAAGAGCGGGAGAGGACTCGATAATCCTCAACTCCGGTAACTTGCTTTACTACCGGGAGGGCGACCAACAGTCCCAAGGTGGTGTCGGGTTCATCGTCCACAAGTCCCTTGTCAACAACGTGATTACCATCGGAAGTGTGTCGACCAGGGTGGCGTACCTTATACTCAGAATAACCAAACGGTGTTCGCTGAATGTTATACAGGTTTACGCACCGACCTCGACACACCAAGATGACGAAGTGGAGGCTATGTATGAGGAGATCTCTAAAGCCATGCATAGCTACAAAACCCACTACACTGTTGTGATGGGGGACTTCAATGCAAAGTTGGGGAAACGATGCGGTGATGAGCTGAGAGTGGGGCAATTTGGAGTTGGGCAACGGAATGACAGAGGCCAGATGCTGGCTGACTTTATGGAGAAGGAGAACCTCTTTATGATGAACTCCTTCTTCAGAAAGCCGGAAAGCCGGAAGTGGACCTGGGTCAGTCCGGACGGTAAAGTCAGAAATGAGATAGATTTTATCATGTCGACGAAAAAGCAAATATTCAATGATGTCACTGTGATCAACGCTGTTAAGACGGGGAGCGATCACCGATTGGTACGTGGCACATTGAATATCAACCCAAAGCTGGAAAGATCTCGACTGATAAAATCAACAATTCGACCATTGCCGGCCCATATTCAAAACCCCGAGAGCTTTCAACTCGAACTCCAAAACCGCTTCGAAGCCCTTGAGAACAGCATAGATGTGGACGATCTAAACAACATGGTGGTGGATACTATCCGTACGGTAGGGTCCAAGCTCTTTAAGACCCGCCGTCCCAAGATAAAGAAACTCTCCGACCACACACTCCTACTCATGGATCAGAGACGTGAAATGAGGCTCCAGAGTTCAGTAGATGCTAATCGTTATCGGCAGCTTAATAGACAGATATCTAAGTCTTTGACGAGCGACCTTCGCCAATTTAATACGAATCGTATTAAAGAGGCTATCGAGCGGAATAAAGGCTCCAAAGTGTTCGCGAGAGATCTGTCTATTGGGCAAAGCCAGATGACGAAGCTGAAAACTGACGACGGACGCATCATTTCATCAAAGCCTGAAATCCTGAGGGAGATCGAGAGCTTCTATGGGCAGTTATATTCCACGCAGACACCTGTTGAAAGCAAGGCTAAAGACCCCAGAGCCAATCTTACCCGACACTATACTCAAGATATCCCGGACGTCAGCCTGTACGAGATTAGTATGGCTCTCAAACAGCTGAAAAACAACAAGGCGGCGGGTGACGATGGAATCACTACAGAGCTTCTGAGAGCGGGCGGTAAGCCGATACTCAAAGTCCTCCAGAAGCTCTTTAATTCCGTCATCGTCCAGGGCAGAACGCCAAAGACATGGAACATAAGTGAGGTGATCTTGTTCTTTAAAAAGGGTGACAAGTCCCTCTTAAAGAACTATAGACCCATCTCGCTTCTGAGTCATGTCTATAAGTTGTTTTCGAGAGTCCTTACGAATCGTCTCGCTCGCAAGTTCGACGACTTCCAACCTCCCGAACAAGCCGGGTTCCGAAAAGGCTTTAGCACCATAGACCACATCCATACGCTGCGGCAGGTTATACAGAAGACCGAGGAGTATAATGAGCCACTTTGCTTGGCGTTCGTGGACTATGAGAAAGCCTTTGATTCGATTGAAACCTGGGCGGTGCTGCAGTCTCTCCAAAGGTGCCAAGTGGACTATAGGTATATCGAGGTGTTGAGGTACTTATACCAAAATGCCACCATGACGATCCGAGTACAGAACCAGAACACAAATCCTATCCAACTGCAGCGTGGTGTGAGACAGGGAGACGTTATTTCTCCGAAACTGTTCACAGCTGCGTTGGAGGACATCTTTAAGCTCTTGGACTGGAAAGGACTCGGCATCAACATTAATGGCGAGTACCTAACACACCTTCGTTTTGCCGATGATATAGTCCTTATGGCTGAGACCATGGAAGACCTGAACACAATGCTCGAAGATCTCCGTAGTGCTTCCCAAAGAGTGGGTCTTAGGATGAACATGGAAAAGACGAAAATTATGTCAAATGCCCATGTTGTACCCTCTCCAGTTCATGTTGGGAACACTACACTTGAAGTTGTTGACCATTACGTATACCTAGGACAGGCAGTCCAGTTAGGTAGGTCCAACTTCGAGAAAGAGATCTCTCGCCGAATCCAACTCGGGTGGGCAGCATTCGGGAAGCTTCGAAAAATCTTCGCGTCCGACTTACCTCAGTGTCTCAAGACGAAAGTCTATGAACAGTGTGTGTTGCCAGTGATGCCACTTACGGCAGTGAAACGTGGCCGCTAACTATGGGTCTCATAAGGAGGCTCAAGGTCGCTCAGCGTGCAATGGAGAGAGCCATGCTCGGCGTTTCTCTACGTGATCAAATCAGAAACGAGGAGATCCGCAGGAGAACTAAAGTAACCGACATCGCTCGAAGGATTGCTCAGCTGAAGTGGCAATGGGCGGGACACATAGCGAGAAGAACCGATGGCCGTTGGGGCAGAAAGGTTCTGGAATGGCGACCGCGCACCGGACGACGCTCCGTGGGTAGGCCCCCGACAAGGTGGACCGACGATCTGGTGAAGGTCGCGGAAAGCCAGTGGATGCAGGCAGCGCAGGACCGATCGTCGTGGAGATCCTTAGGGGAGGCCTATACCCAGCAGTGGGTGTCGTGTGGCTGATATGATGATGATGATGATGATGATTTTCATTAGGACATATGTCGCAGGCGTATTGTGTATTTAGCCGTATTACATAGCAACTAGCTGTTTTATAAAACGGCGCCGTATTGTAATACGGCGAGTCAACGATACGCCAGATTGACAATGTGATACGTTGTTCAATACGGCGGAGCACGTTTAGCCGTTTTGTATCAAAGTTCTATTGTAGAGTGACCACACCAACAAAATAAACCAGTGCTTAATTGAAAATAATTTTATTTTAATAATTATGAAAAAAAGGTAGGTTTAAGTAACTTCTAAAGCACCTAGTCAGTAGTACGAAACATATTGTGTTCTTTTAATTAGTTTTAAGGAATGTATAAGTACTACTTCTATCAAATAAGTAGGTACGGTACAAAAACGGCTTGGTTCTTGTTTGTAAAATTGTAATATTAGTTAGACTTACTAGAACATTTAGCAAATTTATTTGGTTTAAATAATTTTAAATCTTTTTAAAAGTATTTTTTTGTATATGTAATGTACCAACATATTGTTCTTTGGGCACTGCCCAAATAGTCTTCCGAAAATGGTGTCTTTAATCTTCACTAGCTACACTCATTACGTTGTATTTTTAACACCAATAATATTGCGTAGGATTCCGCACAACACCAGAAACTATTGCCACCTTAGCAGTTTTAATCTCGTTCTTTGATCCACGGCTTTTTCATACTTCCGCATTGAGCTGCGTAGAAACTATTTAACTGCACATTAAAAATGTCGTTAAAACAATTATCTGTACACATTTGGCACGTTTTCTTCATTTAATTCATCCACATTCTTACTTATTTTCGATACAATATCCGCACATGACGCCATTTTTATTGTTATGGCAGGCAGCGCCGCGAGTGTTGATAATTAGTACCAAAAACTGACGAAAAAGCGGCTTATGAACCGCCCAATTACATTACGGCTAGCCGTATTGAAAATCGCAAAGCGCTCTATTCAATGCGGCGTACTTTTGATCAGCCTTTTTGAATATGGCGTATCTTTTAATCCGCCGCATTACAATACGGCGCCGTTTTCTAAAACAGCTAGTTGCTATGTAATACGGCGAAATATACAATACGCCTACGACACAAACACATACAACTTGTAACAGAATTAATAGCTAAACCAGAATATGGTAGATAGATAGGGACCATCAAACTGAACAACTTTTAAGGGACCAACTCTCACGGACGTATATAAGGGGGGGGTTTTGGGGGTCCGGACCCCCCCCATTCATATCCATCTTACTTGTCCAACAGAAAAAAATTACATGCACCGCGCCGATTGAGAAAACGATAGATGCTTAGTTCGCCGCAGCAGTGTGTATCTCGAAATATTATACGACACTCAGAGCTGAGGTTGCACACAAATTGTTGGTAATTTTAACTTCTTTAAAAGTGTTATAGACAACTTTGCCGTAGAATGCATTTTTTAGAAGTTGTAACCCAAAAACTGAAATAAGTTGAGGTTTTTTGATCACTACGAAGTTAGCACAGGTCTTTCAGGGTTACGAATTCGGATTTACACTATTGATATCTATCCTAACGACATCACAAAAATGCAGAACCTTGCAATTATTAGTATGTTTAGATGACTGGGGTATTAGCAATAAAACGTAAAAGACTAAATTTATTACGTACTTTAAATTTCAACTTTGTTATTTTTGAATTTTGTTCTTTAGATTGTTGGAACCGACTAAAAATCGCGCTGCGCGCCTGTTTTTTTTTTTGCTATAAAAAGCAAGATTAGTTGATGAAACTGACTAAGAATCGCGCTGCGCGGCCATTATTTTTGCCTATAAACAAGCGAGATTACAAGATTAGTAGATGAAACTGACTGAAAATCGCGCTGCGCGGCCGTTTTTTTGTTACTATAAACAAGCAAAATTACAAGATTAGTAGATGTACAAGATTAGTAGATGAAACTGACTGAAAATCGCGCTGCGCGGCCGTTTTTTTGTTACTATAAACAAGCAAAATTACAAGATTAGTAGATGAAACTGACAAAACAATCGCGCTGCGTGGCGATTTTTTTACTATAAATAAGCAAAATTACAAGATAGTACTTAGACTTTCCTCGACCTCTCCAAAGCATTTGACCTGGTCTGCTATGAGACCTTATGGCAAAAATTAAGAGATATCAATATGCCATCGGAGCTTTGTAATATCTTTAAATATTGGTATCAAAATCAGGTCAATGTTGTGAGATGGTCGAGTGCCTTTTCGGAGCCATATAAGATGGAATGTGGGGTGAGGCAGGGAGGGTTGACCTCGCCCAGTCTATTCAATTTGTACGTTGATGCACTGATAGGTGAGCTCAGCGGCAGCCGTGTCGGCTGTCATATAGACGGTGTACCAGTCAACAATGTAAATTATGCCGATGACATGGTGTTGCTGAGTGCATCAGTCTGTGGTATCTTAAAGCTCCTCAGAATTTGTGAAAGGTATACCCTCGAACACGGCTTAAGATATCATGGCCTAAAAACTGAATGCATGGTCTTTCGGGTTAGAGGGAAATGTCTGACCACCATTCCTCCTATTAAACTATACGGAACACCGCTCCGATGGGTGGATCAATTTAAATACCTGGGTCATATCATTACCTCTGACCTGAACGATGACGCTGATATAGAAAGAGCGCGTAGGGCGCTGTCTGTAAGAGCGAACATGGTGGCCCGAAGGTTTGCTCGTAGCTCGGCAGAGGTTAAACGCACCCTATTTCGGGCATACTGTACTAATTTCTACACGAGCAGCCTTTGGGTAAATCATACGCAAAAACAGTATAGCGCCCTACGTGTTCAGTATAACAACGCGTTCAGGGTGCTGATGGGGCTGCCCCGATTCTGCAGCGCGTCAGGGATGTTCGCCGATGCACAGGTCGACTGTTTCTACACCATTATGCGGAAACGGTGTTCATCCCTGGTGCGCAGGGTTCGGGCCAGCTCTAACAGCATCTTGAGCGTGTTCGCGAGCAGATTTGACTGCCAGATCATGCGTCATTGCTGTATGGTGAATGTGCTGCCTAACAGCAAATATTGACCTGATCAATCTATTTATCGTATTTTATTATTATTTGATTTTATTGTATGTTTTTTTTTTGTGTGTGAATATGGGCTACTTTGCCTGAAATAAATAATTTTTATTTTATTTTATTTATTTTTAGATAAAACTGATTAAAAATCGCGTTGTGCGGCCGTAATTTTTTTTACTGTAAACAAGCAAGATTACAAGATTAGTAGGTAAAACTGACTAAAAATCGCGCTGCGCGGCCATTTTTTTACTAACAGGCAAAATTTAAAATCTTGGAATCGCAGATAGGGGGCGCCCTGTAGAAATGTCGCCCAGGGCACTGGTAGTGTTAAAACCGGCACTAGCAGGCAATGTTTAATTTGTAAATGATAGATTTAATTGGCGTTAGAGCTCTGTTATTTTACGTTGTGGACCCCCCCCTTGTCAAAGCTATAGCTACGTCCGTGCCAACTCTTAAATCACGGAAAAAATCAGCTGTTTCATACATTTTCATATTTTTGTTATTAATTTTTTGTACGAAACAGCTGATTTTTTTTCGCTTTTTTTTTTTTAGTTTGATGGTCTCTCCCTACTACTTTCTATTCTATCAGGGGGTCAAGTCTGCTAATGTTTTCGTCAAAATCTTAGTTCAATGGTAATGTAATGGTAATGCTTTTTGACACAGTTCTTGTTTCTTAAACCCAATATTAAAACTCAATATGTTTCCGTTTTGGGTTTAAGAAACATAATCTGTTTCGGTTTTGGGTTTAAGAAACAAGAACTGTGTCAAAAAGCATTACCATTCAAACACCATTGAACTACGATTTTGACGAAAACATTAGCAGACTTGACCCCCTGGTTTAGCTATTAATCCTGTTACATCTGTACCTACCTACCTACAGGTAAGTAGGTAGCTAAACTATATTTTTCGGTAGGTAGTCATGGAAAGCCAAGTGTTGACCAGTTGAAAAATGTTTAAAACTATCTTACTTTCGTTTGTTTGGCCGTGAAAGTTACGAAACCTTATCGATTCTTAACTCATGCTACCAAGTGTAAACACGTTCCGTCAAACAATGTTGGTGGAAATTCAACAAAACAAAATGTCAAGTACCAACGTGAGGTCGCCGCCGCAAATATTACGTAACGCAGTTATCCAAGTAGGTTAGAACTCTGTTATTATTATCTAACTTTTATTTATCAGTCAGTAAGTATTATAGTAGTACTAAACATTACAAATATTTTTGTTTAATTTCAGATAACATTGTCAAAGTTCGCGGCGATTGCGCAGCCTTGTCTTAACCGTCTTGATTGTTGATATTTCATTGAGTCCGTTCCACAGACAAGATGCGATGACGGCTTTTTTAAATTGTTTTGGGTCAGATTGTGGGCATGTCATCTGATATCTGTTTAACCTCAGCGTTTCCGAGAAAAATACCAATAGCAATAATAAGTACCATGTATATTGATATCACCGTTTAATAACGTGATGGTAGAATGATAATTGCTCGCGGTTACATAGTTAGCTTTAAGTAGCATGTAAGTGGATCAAGGTTTTCTACTGGTGCAGCTTATACGGGAAATTTTAATTACTTAATTAATCTTAAAAAAAATGGTCACTATCTTCCGAACATCGGTCTTTCCTTTGTGAAGCCTCTTTTCTCGTAACTTCATCGGCTTTTCCTTGGTACTTATAGTTGATGTTAAAAGGCATTACTTTTCTCGTAACTTCTATTTAAGTATTCAATTATTTTTTGTTTAAATACCCTTTTATTTTATGATTAAAACGTTATTGTAAACTATTGTTGTTCGTAACACTCGTAATAAATTATGTCGTACCTAAACGATTGCAACCGTAAAGTAAACAACTCGTAATCGAGCGATATTAGCACGTGGAATGTTTACATATTTATGTAAATATATTGACAAATTATTGTCACAAATTTAAGTAAAATGTACTTGAAAGTCATTGGCCCTAGTCACGAGGATGCGCACGAGTTGATTGAGGTGAAATTATTGTTTTAATGACGTCAAAGGGGCGACTTATAAAAGTTATCGCAACAACTCATTCAGATTTATTGTTGTATTTTTGTTGTGGACAGAAGTAGACAACATTAGTTTAATGTATGTAGACGTTTAAATAATTACCATGACATGTATACATTATGTCTACACCACAATACCTACAACGACTCCATCAACACACTGCAGCGTCGGTATGACCACCAAAACATGATAATAATATGATAATAGGCTGGAATATTTTCATAAATAACATGGGTACGAAGCTGTTTCGGAGGTTATCAGTTCATGTAAAAAAATATTTTAACAAACCATTAAAGCTTTAAAATAAGCAGTAACTATAAAAACAGTAACTATAAAAAAACAAACACATAAACAAACAAAAGAGAAAGCAACCTAATAAAACGTGTTAAAATTACGTGCCGTGAGTTTGTCAATTCCATTGACAAGCTTACCATGTTTTTGACGTCCACATTCCTGCCGGATATGATGGCGATCGATGTAGACGTCAGACATGTTTCTCTAGCCTAGCAGTATAGCATGGCCAGGTCGCGATATTAGAAATGCCTGTAGGGTACAGACACTACCTGCTCTGTACCGCTCTGGGTTTTCCTAATTAAATAACGTCGAAAAAGCCTGTGTGTTTCAGAGCATCGTTTGCTCTATAGCGCGCAGGGATTTTCGACTAAACATTTAATAATATCACCATAAAAAGCCCGTGGAACACAGACAATTCAGAAAATTACAGTTCATAGTGATTAAAGAGTTCCTTCTTTATATTTCGGTAAATTATGCAGATTATTAAATAGTGTTTATGGTTTTACTAGCGATATTTTTTTTACTAAAGTGGTGTCATTTTTGCGTTTATCCTACTAATAAATATTAATTTTTATGTGAAAGTTTTATTTTTCTCTCAATCGGCTCAAAATGGCGGGCTATGCTAGGCGAGATGAATTGGGATTAGATAGTTTTTTTTACCTGGATTAAAAGATAGCAGACATCGGTTCCTAAGAACGTCGCGGGCGGAAGTTAGTAGCTATAATATTGATAGTGCGCATTTTCAAGTTTCTTGGATAATTAGTATACAATACCTACTTACATTTTATTGTATCACAAATAAGCACAAATATGACAATATATAAATGTGATAGGTACTATTTTTTTAAAATTAGTTTCTGATCTTTTTCATTTTGATTTATCCTTTTTTCATCAACATATATATATTTAAAGGACAAATAATATATCATCAGCGAGAATAATTTTGGTTAGATGGACCTACTAACTTGTTTACAGAAAAAGCCGAAAAATAATCTTGCTGATACTCCATTTCCTATAAGTATACAAAGAATACAAAAATACAAAAGTATTATTTTGATGTAGGTATACAAGACAGAACGTTAAGTAAAACAGTTGAACTGCAAAAACAGCATTTATTACGTACCTATGGTATATAAAGACGGTCACAAGGTCAAAGTATACTCTAAATGTGCCGTCAACTCAAAATAAAATAATGAAATAACGATAACGTTCGACTGTTAGTTACAATTAGTCGTTGCGCACGGAAATTGCGAAAAAGTAAAAAAAAAAATTCTTTAAGAAAAATAACTTTGTCTTTAAATAATTTTGTAAAACTGTGAATTAAAATTATTTATGGGTACTTTCAAGTCCTTTCTTTTATACACAATGTAAAAAAGTTAAAAACTTAATGAAAAGCTTGTGACGTTTTCGAGAAAATTTTCCTTTGGTGATTTCTTTCTAACAATAAGAAAAATAAATTTCGTTCCAATTTTTTTAAAGTTAAAAGTTCTTTTGATAGGTATTTTAGTTTAAATATCCATATTTCACGATATTTAACGTCTTACGTGTCTATATCGCTCGGGGTATTTATTTATAACTAGTGGCCGCCCGCGACTTCGTCTGCGTGGTTAGTTTTTTTTAATCCCTCGGGAACTGTACGTTTTTTCTGGATGAAAGGTACTGTTACGGAGCGGGTCAACGAAGAGTTTTAAAAAAAAACTATTTTAATTCACACACGAACTTTACTTCCGAAATTAAGATAAAGATGACAATTAAGATGTTCACGCCCGACGGATGTCCAATCTGAACTAACTAGAAAATGGAATTAAACGAATGAACCGGACAGCGGTTTCCTATTGCATTGACGTCAATGCAATGGGAAACTCAGCAGTTTTATTTTATATTATTAACCCTGCAAATTACGATATAACAACCCCCCCGTTAAGATCGATCATCACATCTTAAAGTGATGAGAGATAAAACAAAGGTTAACGCGAGATAACTAAAGATTGGACTTCTGTTTGGCCGATAGAAATAAACAGTATAACAAGATAAAATAAAAGATTAAAATCTAAGTTTAAGACTACTACAGTATTATATAAGGATATTTTAAGGAAAGGTTTTACTTTATTAAGGATAACATCAAATTACTTATAAGTAAGTATTTAGTTTGGAACTAAAAGTTAGTACAACTGGTAAGTAACTTACTATAACATAAAGTTAAGATGGATAGGAATTATGAAGATTTTTTCTATGATAAAATTATAATCATTAAAGACTTTTAGTTAAAAGCAAATTCCTTTTTATCGGAGTTTTTATGGGAGATGGATTTTTTATCACATCTTCTGATTCTGATCCATCTTTACGAATAACATCTTCGTAGATCGTTATCGTAGCTGGGCTAGTTTTAGATTTATTATTACACTGGTTAAATATTTGAATGCAACATGGAGATTGCTTACTACATAGTTTCTTATGATATTTATATAGAAAGATAATTAGAACTAAGATGCTGATTGCATAACTCAGGGACATATAGTGAATGCCATAAGTCTCAAAGTGAGACGGATTTTCTATTTTATTAACTTCATCTTCCAAAGAATTCAGATGGATGCTGGCATGTACCAAAGAGTCAAGATTACCTACGTTACTCAACTTAGAAAAAGGTAACTTTTCAAAAGTTTTATTTATCTTAGATCGTTCACAACAATCATCTAATAAGATATTGAAATTTGAGATCGTATTAGTTACGTTACCGAGTGACGTTTCGCCCACAGCGGTAAATTGTAGCGTTTTAAAGAACGCTTTGCAATTTCTAGGTAGAGTTAAGATGCCAGTACCAAACAAGATTACGTCTAAACTTACATCTTCGTTATTACACGTAATATGGCATTTCCCTGGTTCCGATTGAACAAATATCCAGCGGTTAAAACTTATCTTATAAAATACATCAATAGAACCATGAACTAACTTAGTTACACACGTGTCTGGGAGTTTGTTTACCACTTCACTTAATAGAGTCGTCTCGCACGTTGGATTCGCAATCACTGAAAACATATTTATAAGTACACACACATAACACTTCTCACTGATAAGTTTGCATTTATCGATGTCTTTTATTAGAGAGTAAAACATACGATCAGCTGTTATTGCTACGTGCGAGCTTGTCGGCTCGATGAGTACGAAAGTGTCAGGTTTCATTATATCGTAAGGAACTGGTAAAGGAATAATATTATAAAGGTTATAGACTTGAGGTAGGACTAAAGGAATCTTAAGTACTATAATTATCTTATTTAAATGATAGTAACAGACTAACTGGGAGATATCAGTTATCTCTTGAATATTTTGTAAAGTTAAAGAAATAGGAAGCTCATAATGGCTGGGTAGATTATTTCTATTCTTATCTAATTCGTTATATAATTGATGAGGGCTGAGTACAGTCGGATGCAAAACGTTTAGCTTCGCGAATAAAATAGCATTATTAACGTCGTCGATATCAAAAGATAAAGTTAAGATAATAGCTTCTAAAGAGCTTACTAAGGAATTAAGTTGAGATTTTATTTCAAGTTTATCATTAGTATTGGAAACTGTATCTAGGATTTTGTGTATAGTTTCCATGTTTTCTAAGAGATGCTTCTCGTTTCGATCGACCTTGGACATAGTATTATTAAATGACGAAATAGTAGACTGAATAACGTGAATGTTATCTTTCATAAGATGAGCGAGATGTTTTTCATCCGTCTGTACGTTATCTATAGCCTTTGAGAATTTAATTGCATCTTCAGAATCTAGTGTTCCGAAGATTGTTTTTAAGAGTGATCCTCCTAAATCGAGAAGACCTCTTTTAAAACGTCTTTTAGGCTTTTCGCTTTCAAGCAAATATGAAATGGAAGAAAATTTATTTACATTAGTAAGATGCTGATTTTTCAGCGCCGATAGGGAATTGATACAATCTGATTGTATCTTAGACGATGTGAAGGAATTACAGAATACGTTAAGTTTTTCGAATAAAAATTCTATTTTATCTAGATTAGGTTGAATATGACTTATATCTATATATGATACGACATTCCAGTCGCTATTAGTAAACTTAACGTCTAAAAGATTATCAAAATATAGGCCCGGACTACTAACTATGGGCGATACATAATTGCACTGCGCTGGCGGCGACAGCGCCAATCTGAAATAGAACGAAAGGACTTATGATTACGTCATACCTAATAATATTTAATTACTAACTTACTGACCTAGGCTACTGTGACGTGTCATCGTGAGCACGTTTTATTTCATCATAGTGATGACGTACATGTTTGCGATTTATAAGTAACGTCACGGTGTGGTTACCGTTTAGCTTTATTATTTTATAAGGGCCCTTCCAGACGGGCGACAAAGCTTTATTTTGTTTATGGTGACAGCGAATATAGACCATATCACCTGTGTTATATTTTAAGGGTTTAGTATGAGAGTCATAATAGTTCTTTGCTCTCTCTTTTGAAGTTTGTATGTTTTGGAGAGCCTTTTGACGGCTATAATAGAGCCGATGATTCAGCGCGCGAATGTAATCGGTGTAGGTGTTATTATCGAGGGTGTCTATACTGGATGGTAAGTAAGGCTTAAAGCCAAACAATAACTCTAAGGGTGAAAACCCTGTCGTAGAGTGGACATTAGAATTGTAAGCTATCATAGCGCTTGGGATGTAAAGGTCCCAGGTGTTTTGATTTTCGCCTATGTATGACCTTAAGTATTCCTTAAGGGTGGAATGGCTTCTTTCAAGTGCACCACAGGTTTGAGGGTGGTAAGGTGATGCAAAAATATGTTTGATGCTAAATAATTTTTCAAGCTGTTTGAATAGATCGGAACAAAAATTAGTGCCCTGATCGGAGATAATCATTTTAGGGATTCCCATGTGTGAGATGTAATTCACGAATAATTTGGCTGTTTCTTCAGCGGAACAAGATTGCATGGGATACGCCTGAGAAAATTTGGTGAGATCATCTTGGATGGTAAGTAAAAATTTATATTTATGTTCATAGGTTTCGGGAAGCGGACCAACGAGGTCAAGAAATATTTTTTCATTAGGACGGGATGCTGTAGAAGTAATTATCATAGGAGCCCGATTTGTCTGCCGTAAAGGTTTGTTAATTTGGCACGAACGGCAGTTTTTCACATAATCTTCGATATCCTGCCGCATATTTTTCCACCAAAATTGGGACTTGATTCGTTCGAGCATGCGGGAGATACCGGGATGACCAGCGAGAGGTGAGTCATGGTTGTCCTTAAGGATCTGCTTAACTTCATCTGGTGTAGGATATTTTATAGAATTGTGATAAATGTTCACCTTTATATTGGTGTTATGAAAAAGGAATGCTATAATGTTATATATTTTCGTAAAGGATAACTTAGAGAAAGGATCTGTAAAATCTGATATAGCTACTTCTTTCTCTTCTGAGTACCAGTATTTTACCATGTCGCGATAGTCGCGGAGAATGTTAAATATGTCCTTGTATGACATTTCATCGAAGTGATTTAGTTTAACGAATAAGTGTGTAAACACGTGCTTATCGTTAGAAGTAGAATAGTAGGTATAAAGTTCGCGTTCAATATCTCGAATATTGGGAAGGTCAGGATTGTCGCTTGTAGCATTTATGACGTCACTACAATACGGTATCGACTCATCTAAGTCAATTGATGTTGGATATGCGATTAACTTGATTTTAGTTTTTAATAAGGACTCGTTATGTTCCTGGATGACGGTGTCAAAGGTAACACCGGGTTGTTTAGAGATTTGAAGGAACTGTTCGTAGGTTTCCGATATAGAAGGAAGACTATGGGGATCGGAGTCGTTATCGGGAGACAGCGTAGGGTTGCAAATCATTGAATTAGAGTCGGTATTATCTTCAAGGGCATTTACCGGGAATCTGGATAACGCATCAGCGTTCGCGTTTAATTTACCCTTCTTATATACGATTTCATAGTCATATTCTTCAAGTTTTAGGCGCCATCTAGCTAGCCTAGAACCTGGATCTTTAACATTGAATAGCCACACGAGAGGTTTGTGGTCTGTTATTATCTTAAACGTGCGACCGTATAGGTAAGGTCGGAAAGTTTTTACACCGAAAATGATAGCTAAAGCTTCCTTTTCTATTGTGGCGTAGTTACCCTCAGCTTTATTCAGGGTGCGGGACGCATATGAGACTGGCTTATCCTTGCCGATTTCGCCTTGGGAAAGAATGGCACCTATTGCGTAGTTTGACGCGTCGGTTGTCAACAAAAATGGTTGTTTAAAATCAGGGTATTGAAGCAATGGAGCCGTAGTTAATTTTTCTTTTAATAATGAGAATGCACGTTCTTGTTCATGTGACCATTTGAATGTGGCATCCTTTTTAAGGAGTGAGGTCAAGGGCTTAGTTATTTGTGAGAAATTATTTATAAAGCGTCGGTAATAGCCGACAAGCCCTAGAAAGGATTTGATATCCTTAGGATTTTTGGGAGTCGGAAATTGGCTGACGGCCTTGATTTTTTCTGGATTTGGGCACACACCTTTATCAGTGATAATGTGGCCTAGATAGGCGACTTCGCGCCGAAGAAACTCACATTTGTCTGGTTGGAGTTTTAAGTTGAATTCGCGTAGTCTATCGAATACTGATTGAAGTTTAGTTATATGACTTTCTAAGTCGTGACTATAAATGATGACGTCGTCGAGGTATATATAAGCGTGGAGGCCTTGAAGACCAGAAAGAGCCGTATTCATCAGTCTTTGGAACGTGGAAGGGGCATTCTTCAACCCAAACGGCATTCTGGTGAACTCGTAGTGTCCGGCAACGTCAGAATTGGTGTTTACCGTAAATCCTGTCTTCAGCGCATCCTTGGGACTCATCTTGACCTGATGAAAGCCACTGGAGAGGTCAAGAGTGCTGAAATATTTGGAATGACCTAGCTGGTCAAGGATGTCGGTGATGAGAGGCAAAGGATAGGTTTCTGAAACAGTGACGTCATTGAGGCGGCGATAGTCTATGACTATTCGCCACTTCTTTTTGCCGGACGCATCCATTTTCTTGGGAACTACCCAGACTGGGGCACTCCAGGGTGAAATTGAAGGACGAATAATTTTTTGATCTAGCATTTTTCTGATTTGGGAGTCAACTTCTTCCTTGTGACATTCGGGAAAACGATAAGATTTTACGTGAATGGGAGGTGCGTCTCCTGTATTAATTGAATGTTCGATTGCATCTGTACAAGATAAGGGCTCGCCTTCTAGGTGAAAGATATCTGTGTATTCAGAGCAACAATTTAACAGTGCCTTACTCTCTTCGTCATTAAGATGAGAGCAGCGAATGAGATCTAAAACGTTTTGTGATCTATCAAGTATATTATAAGAAATGGAATTTATATTTTCATAAGATTTAGAGTTCGAGTTAAGTTCAAGGGGTGACACTTCTACGTAATAATCTTTGACTCGGACCTCAGAGTCGGTGGTGTTTAAAATAGTAATATTTATTCTTTTATTCGGCTTTATAGTAACTATACAATTTGCAATGTAAACACCATCACTTATTGTTTGATCTAGTACGAGGGCTTCGTTATTCTGATAAGACTCGGGTAAGTAATTTGATATCGCGCATTCGATAATTGCCTCAGAACGCGCAGGAATAATATAAGTTGGCTGATTATATTTTATCTCCAGGCTCTGTCCGAGAACGTTTAATAATTTTGTATCATAATCGATATTGGCTTTAAAATAACCTAAAAAGTCACTACCGATGATGCCGTCATGATCTAGACTGACGTCATCGTTAATCACATGAAATTTGTATGTATACGTTTCTGTAGATAAAATAAAATCCATTTGAATTGTACCTAATGTTTCAGAGCAATGTTCGAGACTATTAATTCCCTTGATCTTAACTATCTCACGAGATAAATCGAGTATTTTAT
Source organism: Agriphila tristella (assembly GCA_928269145.1). Classification (NCBI taxonomy): domain Eukaryota; kingdom Metazoa; phylum Arthropoda; class Insecta; order Lepidoptera; family Crambidae; genus Agriphila; species Agriphila tristella. Next base: position 23,538,207 of record OV743439.1, read on the forward strand.
TTAAGCTTGAGCGTTTTACAAGGCTTATACTTGCGCCCGTGTCTATAAGAAAGTTTAAAGGATTCGAAGAGTAACTAGTGGTTAAATATGTGTGGGGCAAGGATATCTTTTTAAGAGGTAAGTTTATTTCAAGGACAATTTCAGAATTTTCAATATCATTCGAGATTGGAGATAATTGACTCCAGGGTATGTCTTGAGATGTAGATTTATTATTTTGATCACAATTAGTATAAGAGTTAGGATAAGGCTTTGCGTCACGAGATTCATCACAAGATTTAGTATAGGATGCTGTGTTTGATTTAGGATAAGAATTTGTACAATCTGTACGACTCGGCGGTGTTTGCGTCCGAGATGCTAAATGGCTCAGAGGCTGTTGCGCTTGCTGAGATGTAAGAGATGATGATTTAGGACTCAACGAAATAGGAACTCTCTGTGGAGCGTGTTGAGATGAATTATTTGACTTAGGACTCATCGAAATAGAAACTCTCTTCGGAGCATGATGAGATGTATCATCTGATTTAGGACTCAACGAAATAGGAACTCTCTGTGGAGCGTGTTGAGATGAATTATTTGGCTTAGGACTCATCGAAATAGAAACTCTCTTTGGAGCATGATGAGATGCGTTTTTTTTTGACATATGATTAGATTTAGTATAAGATAGGTTAGTGCCTAAATAGCTATTCGGAAAGCGACGGCACCGTTTCGAATTCCGATAAGTTAGTTTAAATCACTATCATTAGCGGTAAGTTCATGCGAAACTTGATACGGTGTCGGTGACGACGGAGCCGACGTTGACGGCTGTTCATAAGTAATATGATTCATATTCGCCGGTCTGTTTGAATTATTATATTTTTCATTATTATATTTTCTTTTACGACATTCTGTAATGTCATGCCCTTTACTCTTGCAATACCTGCAGAAAACGTGGGACCGGGAATTGTCATAGGATATTGGTGCTGGTGGTCTACTACGGTCTGGAAAACCACGTGGCGGAATTGCACGCCTTACTCTTGAGAAGCACTCAGACTCCGAATGCCCTAATTTTCCGCAGGATCTGCATTTCGGCTTAATTGCCGTTTTAAATAAGAGGTTTTGGATCTTTTCCTCTTCGAGAGCGATATTGATTGCATCATTGAGAGATTTGGGGCTTCTACATCTGACGTTATTACCTAGTCGCGGATGCAAACCTAAGGAAAAAGTAAATAACGCTAAATCTTCGGTCATTGCGACGCGACCCGGAAGATCTTTCTTCAAAGATTCTGAGTTATAAATTTCGGCTTGAAGGTCTGTGAGACAACCTTCGACCCTGAGCGCGAACTGAGATACGGTTTCATTAGATTGTTGTTTACACGACTGTAGATCTAGCAGCAGATGATTGTAGTGTTTTCTTTCTCCAAAATTTTGTTTTAGGAATGATTTGATTTGGTTAAAATCTTCAAAAATCTTATTTGAACACGCGATTTGGGCTTTGCCCTCTAAGCGAGATAAAATAAATTTTGTTAATAAGATCTTTTGGCTAAGTGATGCTAGATCTATAGCGTTTTGACAATTTGTAAGAAAAGCGGTGAGAGTTTCGCGGTCACCTTTGTAAATGCCTATAAAATTGCATAGCACATTAATGGGAAATTGTTCGCTTAGTACTATTTCACTGCTTTTCTTGGTTTCGACCGACATTGTGATTTAAAGATAAACACTGGAGAAAATAATATATAAAAATAAGGTAAGTGTTTAGGTATAAGGAGGATATCGGTAAGTACAAGGATTAAAATATTATTTTAGTATATAAGTTGTTATAAGATCAAATTAGTTAAGGGTATTTAAATTTATATTATAAGGATGTAGGATATAATATTAAATATTTATTTAGGAAGTTACTTTGAATGGAGGATAATTACGATTTTAAGGATATAGGAATTAGGATAGAATTGGAAGGTAAGAAATACGTTTTACACTTTATCGCGAGAAAATTGTAGCAATAACAGATAATAAAATATGTTTCACTTACAGGGATAGCGCGAGCAGGACGAACTTCATTTCAAGAACTGGAACAACGCGATCACAGGATTCAGGAGCGGCGGCGGAGTGGCAGCGACGACGAGCAGCGGGGCAAGGACTTGCACCCGGTGCGGTGGAAGAACTTCGCAGCAGCGGCGACGATTTTGGAGCGGTGCTCAACAGGCGGCACCTTGGGCGGCACGCAACAGGACTGCGGCGGCCACGGAGACAGCGATGGCGAGGGCGGCGCGCAGTAGGCGGCCCTTACAAGGACAGCGACGCCTTCAGCGGCGGCGGTCGAGATGGCAGGCTACGGCGGCGGCGCGTTACGCACCGGCAGGATACAGAGCAGGAAACGACCTCGGTACTGGTCCGCAGGCTCACAAAGTAAGGCTTACTGTCGAGACTCAGTCAAGGGTGTACAGGAACTTGTCGAAGCGGACACACAGAGATAAATCTCGCTCCGGAGTCAGATTGGCACGATTGTGTTTTTTATGGGCAAGGTTTTTTTATTTTCGCGACCCGTAGGAATACCAGTGGAACGAAAACGGCTTATCAACACTGGTATCCCACTTCTGACACCACTGTTACGGAGCGGGTCAACGAAGAGTTTTAAAAAAAAACTATTTTAATTCACACACGAACTTTACTTCCGAAATTAAGATAAAGATGACAATTAAGATGTTCACGCCCGACGGATGTCCAATCTGAACTAACTAGAAAATGGAATTAAACGAATGAACCGGACAGCGGTTTCCTATTGCATTGACGTCAATGCAATGGGAAACTCAGCAGTTTTATTTTATATTATTAACCCTGCAAATTACGATATAACAGTACCCTATGTCCTTTTCTGTACCCCTGAAAACGTCTATGCAAAATTTCATGATGATCGGTTTAGCAGTTAAGACGTGAAGACGTAACAAACAAACAAACAAACAAACCGACTTTCGCATTTATAATATTAAAGTAAGGATTTGAAAACCGCTGTGGATCACAGCGCAAGGTGTCTGTGTTCCACAGGCTTTTTAAGGGGATATTATTAAATTTTTAGTCGAAAAACCCCGCGCGCTACAGAGCAGGCGATGCTCTGAAACACACAGGGTTTTTCGACGTTATTTATTAGAAAAACCCAGAGCAGTACAGAGCAGGTTGTGTCTGTACCCCACAGGCATTTCTAATATCGCGGCCAGGTCCGGGTTTATAATAAATAGCCAAAGTATTTAATTCAATAAAAAGGTTCTCACCATGTTTTTGACTTTGTCCACATTCCTGCCGGATATGATGGCGATGTAGACGTCGGACATGTTGGACAGCCGCTGTAGCGTGTGCTTGGTCTCTAGCAGTAGCGTGGCCAGGTCCCGGTTTCTAATAGCCAACGTATTAGGTAAGTAAGAAGGTTCTCACCATGTTTTTGACGTTGTCCACATTCCTGCCGGATATGATGGCGATGTAGATGTCGGACATGTTGGAAAGCTGCTGTAGCGTGTGCTTGGTCTCTAGCAGTAGCGTGGCCAGGTCCCGGTTTCCAATAGCCAACGTATTTAAGTCATTAAGAAGGTTCTCACCATGTTTTTGACGTTGTCTACATTCCTGCCCGATATGATGGCGATGTAGACGTCAGACATGTTGGACAGCCGCTGTAGGGTGTGCTTGGTCTCTAGTGGTAGCGTGGCGAGATCCGGGTGCGGCGCGATGGGCGCCAGCGTGCCGTCGTAGTCTAGTAGGAGGGCCAGCTTTTGCGTGTAGCCTATGTATCTGGGGGTGGAATGAGGATATGGTTTTAAGACAATGCCATTGTGGCTTCACAAACTTTAGCGGCTGTAGCGCACAAAAAAGAGAGGTGAAATTTAGTGCCTACCCAATAAAATACAAAAATCTGATGTGGCTGTGATTTCTTCACAACTCTTAGCCCTTAATAAACTCAAAACTGCGTTAGAAAGATTAAAAAAGCTATTTACGCGAATTCGTGCGAAAAATAGATAAAGTTCGTATTTGCGTTTGATTCAATAGTAGTATTTTTTTTTATTAATATACCAATTAACTAGGGCACTACTACAATTATACGCACTTGGATAGGTATTCATCGAAGTCATCAATGGTGACCGGCTGCATGGAGGTGGCACCGATGTCATCCGCCTCCTCCTCGAGCGAGTCCATCGCCTTGAGGAAACTCTTCATCCAGCTGTCAACGTCATTGACCTGCTCCCTTCGCCGCAGGAGATTCATACGCACTGTTCGCTCGTCCTCTGGCATTATCAGCGCTCTACGTGGAACATTAAAAAATATGTAATTTATAGTAAAAACCTCACTATCCTCTTCGAAATTTAAGTACCTCATCGTTTAAAAATAGGGTCTTTATAATTATTGCTACAAGCTACGGAAATCATATTCGTTGTTGTTCTCGGAAAACAAAATAAAATCATAATTGGTGCGATTGGTTAATAGGGAATATGCATCAATTTTTTTTTAAATCTTAATCAAAAGTATAATGCGTGAGAAAGTTAACTGTAATATTAAAACTTTTCTCTTGCGTTTTTTTCTCGTGATATAGTTACTTGAAGTTAGCGCGCAGCAGCACCCGCCGAAAACGCTCCATACAAAACGATGACGTCACACATCACGTTTCAGGTGTGTTTCGGCGCGTTTAATATGGAGTTAGCCAAAAATCTTCAATTATCTCCCTAAATTTTGCGTTTAAGTACATATGTGTCATACAAAATATTGTTTCTTATTCGATATTCTATCTGACTGTAAAGTGTATTATATCCGAAAATGAAAAAAAAAAATCGTTATTTTCCCCTGATTTCATCGTGTGATAAAACTAGGATTATGCATTTTTTTTATTTTTTTTCCTGTTCCATCATGTTTTTATAAGTGTCCGCAGCGATCAAGCTCAAATTCATCAAAATCGGTGACTTATGCATATTCCCTATTTGCATGTAACGATAATTTGATTAATTATGATTAGTGCTACGACATTGCTACGAGCTACGGAAAACCTTAATCTAAAAAAGTCAGATAAAAAAAGATTACGTTTTAGTTGTGTTCTCGGAAAACTAAATAAAAACAAAATAAGTAGTCGCATGTAACGATAAATTTAATTATGATTAGTGCTACGACTTAGCTACGAGCTACGGAAAACGTAAATCGGAAAAGGTCAGACTTTTTTTTACATTTTAGTTGTATTCTTGGAAAACTAAATAAAAATATGCTTGGTGCATTTGCATGTAACGATAAATATAAGTTTACCTGTGAATAACTTCAGCGGCATCATCCAGCTCATACGGGTTGCATATCAAGGCTTCGTGCATCATTTCTCCTGCTCCAGCGAACGGCGACACGATCAAGACTCCTGGTGGCTTGTTAATTTGGCAGGCTACGAATTCTTTGGCGACTAGATTCATTCCGTCTCGCAGGGGAGTGACGAGGGCTACGGCTGCGTCGCGGTAGAAAGCGGCCAATTCATCTTGGCCAACGCAACCGTAGATATACCTAAGTATATTAAAATTGACATCAAGATTTTTTTATGGTTTGTTCTTTTATGTGAATAATGAATTAAAACAGTGAATGTGTTGGGAATGTTGGATACCGTTATCAAAAGAGTATTTAGCAAAACATTTCGAAGTCAGAATTAGAGGAGATCAACAAGGATAAAACGACTGACGTCGTATAGTTGCGAAACTTACCTAATGGGCGACCAGTTAGGTGTCGTAAATCTTCCGTTGATTCTCCCAACTAGTTGGTCCATCTCCTCCTTCAAGTCTTGGTACTCTTTAACATCTGTTCTAGACGGTACCGAAATCTGGAGAAGCACCACTTTCTCGATATGCTCGGGATGTTTTTCCAAAAGCCTCTCAAATGCTTTTAGTCTATGTACTAAACCCTTAGTGTAGTCCAACCTATCTACACCTAGGATAATTTTTTGGCTTGTAGAAAGCACTGTTTTCGCGTTTTGTGCCAACTGCACGAATCTATCGTAGGGAACTCCTATTGGCAGGGGTCTGACACAGATTGTACGGCCACCCAACTCGACTAGCAGATTCTTTCTATCAACACGACAACCCAAGTTTCTTTGGCAACAATCTATGAAGTTTAAGCAGTAGTCCGTTATGTGGAATCCAACCATATCGCAACCTGTCAATATGAAAAATTTGGAATAAGCTCCTATTACAAATCAACAAGGGAAATTAATCTATATCAATAAATAATAGTTAGGACTTACCAAGAATTCCTTGTAAGACTTCGTCAGACCATGGAAACAATCTGAAGATGTCCCACGGAGGGAAAGGAATGTGCAAAAAGAATGCAAGTTTACATTTGATGTCCTCTTCTTCGACTCTCTGTAAAAGTAAGGAGTGTGATTAAAACTTTATACCATTTTAAAATAGATATAGGTATTTTAGTTTTAAAATGACGAACCTGTCTGATCCAGTTAGCAGCCAGCATAAGATGGTAGTCATGGACCCAGACAATAGGTGGAGAGCCATTCTTTCCCTTGTCCTGCTTCAATAAGTGCAAAGCGTGTATAGTCTTATCGGCGAATTCTTTATTGATTTTGACGTAAGCTCTCCAGTGTTCGGCGGTGAAGGTAGCCCGGTCAGGCATGGAGTGGAACAGTGGCCAGAAGGTGCCGTTGCAGCACCCATTGTAGTAGCTATCGAAGAGGTTGGGCTCCGAGCGTATTGGGACGATCTGAAAGTATAGATTTAAGCAGCCTTGGTTATTGTGTCTGTCTATGACAAACGTAATGCCAACACATAAATAGAACAGCTCTATACATAGAAATACAGTAGTAATGGACACAAATTACATCCTCTAGTTTAGAATGTATCTACGAGTTATAGAACTGTAACTAAGGACTTTGAGAAGGAATATGATCGTAAAATAATCGATATCAATTTAATTGTTATGTTCGCAATAGCTATACCTACTTCCACATCTAATCGGGACGTGATTTCCTAAACAAACTCAAACTTAATTGGAATTCGTTGTTTATAAATAACTTTCGTATTAAATGTTTTTCCTGTTGTGATTCGGAGTTTAAGACACACTAATTTATTTTGTGCTAATACCTCGGAAGACGTCGAGTCATTATTTGTTTTCGCTTACATGGTGGCAACGTAATTAAAAAACTCATTAGGACCTACTTACGAGTACATAGGTTTACTTAATAGTGTGCCTTTGTTCCTGACTTAAAAGTAGCGAAACTTAGATTTTTATTACTTTTGGGGATGTATTTAATAGCACTTTAAATTTGATGAAAACAGCTATAAAATTGTATATCCGCACTTTAAAATAATAATGGATCTATAATTTAATATGATCACTACAAAAATAATGGTTTGCACTTTAAAATAATCATAGATCTATAATTTAATATTATCACTACAAAAATAATGGTATGCACTTTAACTGTGTCCCAACCATTGGTCCCAACTCCGAAACCATTTAGTTTCTGTCCAACCATGTCAGACTGACCACTGTTAAAATGAGATGGAAAGATGAAAACAACTTGTGGCATAATGCATATACGCCATCAGGTCGGTTCTGGCGTTGTTGGTCACAATGGAACCTAACCTCCTCCTGGGCTCCTCTCTCGCTGCGCCCGCTCGTTGTCGCACCTAGACGTCTGTTTACCAGTACTAAAGTTATAAAATTAATTTGTAAGGTGCAAAGTATTAATTTTAAAGCTAAGCAATTAAATTGTATTGTGCAAAGTATTAATTTTAAAGCTTAGCATATTTATAGTGGAAACCATCATTTTTATAGTTCATTCAATAAATTTTGAAGCTAAACTTTTTAAAGTGTGTTACATTATTTTTAAAGTGCATTTATATATTCCCCTTACTTTTGTAATTCTGAAAACCTAACACAACACATTGAGTCCTAAAAGAAGCAGGCAGAAACATGACTATTGAAACGCCATTTGATACAGCAATTTAGGTATAACGTTTTACTGTCAAAAAAGACAATGATTTGGCAGTTGAGCGTCCATACAACGCTATATCACGCGATATTTACAAGGTGTTTGGTAAAAGCCTTATAAAGCCGAATATGGTAGATAGGGACCATCAAACTGAACAACTTTTACTATGGGACCAACTCTGAAATTGTGAAAAATAATCAGCTGTTTCATACGTTTTGATATTTTCGTTATTAATTTTTGTATGAAACAGCTGTTTTTTTCGTAATTGCTCTGTTGGTCCCATTGATATTGAAACGGCAAGGTTAGTATATTATAGTTATTTTCACAGTGTAATGTCTTATGGACTGCTATTGTAGGGCGCAGCTGCCAGTATTGAAAATATTTTCGTACTCCAAAAAAGAGCTGTTCGCGCCATATACGATCTTCGGCGAAGAGATAGCTTGAGAGAATTGTTTAAAGAAATAAACATCTTAACTTTGGCAGGCCAATACATATATGAAAATTTAGTTTATGTAAGGAAACACTATGATTCATTTCCTAAGAACAGCAATATTCACCAGTTTAATACAAGAAATAAAGATAAACTTGCCGTTCCAAGATTTAGGCTTGCAAAATCTAGAAGTTCATTTATGGGGAAAGGCATAGCCTTTATTAATAAAGTTCCGCAACAAGTGATTGATCTGCCTTTGCATGAATTTAAAATCCATGTTAAAAAAACGCTCATGGGTAAAGGTTATTATAAAGTAGATGATTATCTTAAAGATCAAAATGCATGGAAATGATGTAACACATAACTTGCTACTATAAGTACTTTGTTGAAGTAATATAATAAGTCTATGTTGTTGCCAATAATCCTGTCACCCTGTTGTAATTATCTGGTAACGATATAATATTCAAGTTTGTAAATATCGTTACTTATGGTTGTTACAGCTGATAAGTTTCTTGCGCCCGTTCTTCTTGTCACCTAAAAAAGTCTGGAACGGGTGGTAGGAAAATATAGACGATTCAAAAGTACTTAATAGTTAAGTTCATAGTACTTAATAATTAAGTTCATAAGAGGAGCTCGGTGGCGCAGTGGTTTAGCGCCTGGCCCAGCGATTGCGGAGGTTAAGCAACGTTCGCAAGGGTCGGTCATGGGATGGGTGACCAAAAAAATTATTAACTCGAGCTCCTCCGTGCTTCGGAAGGCACGTTAAGCCGTTGGTCACGGCTGCATTTGCAGTCGTTAACACCCACCAATCCGCATTGGGCCCGCGTGGTGGGTTATGGCCCGTGCTCCTTATCCACCCATAAGGAAGGCCTGTGCCCCAGCAGTGGGGACATTAAAATGGCTGATGGACTAATAATTAAGTTTATTTGAATAAAGCTTATTTGACTTTGACTTTGACATTGTATAAGTTGTTCAGTTTGATCATCTACTATATTCGGCTTTTACCAAACACCTTGTATATCGTGTTTCGGTGGTCCATAGTGGCTGAATCACGTATAGAATATTACAAAAAGAAAGAATAAAGAATAGAAAAAATAAATAAAGAATGCGGTACACAGAAAAAAAGGATTTCTTAAAACAAGAAAAGATTCTTAAATCAAGATATTTTGTGTCTCATAATATAGGGAAACAAATATTTTCTTGGTTCAATGAAATTTACTTTCGTTCAAAGCAATTTACTCTTGAAAGAAAGTAAAATTGCATTGAACCAATAATATATTTGTTTCCCTATATATGAGACAAAATATCTTGTTTTAAGAAATCCTATTTATCCGTGTACGGAAACTAAGTAATGCTCATGCTGCCATTGTTAGCTCAACATTGTTTTCCGGTAATATCGAAAATGCATACTAATGTAGCGTAAATGCCAACTCTATAAAAATATTTACTTTGTCAATACTGTTCTTGGCTAGATCACGACACAAAATAAGGTTGCTTAGGAGGTGAGTACCTTTTTATCACTCACGACTGTAAATAATTGTTTATAATAAACTTATGTAAGTGCTAAAACCCAAGAATAAACTCTAAATGCTATGACGTAACTGCTAACACAAACTTCATGAAAACTCGCACTAGCATTTCTATATTGTATTCCTTCATAATATGTTTACACTTTTAAAACCATTATGAGAAGGTAATTTATTTTTCACTTCTCATGCTCGTAAAGTACGTCATTATGTTGGGTACAGGCTGCATAATAGTAGATTGTTATACAAGACGCTAAAATGACCCATTGCATACGAGGTAGTTTTATTCCCGAGCTTTAGCGAGGGAATAAATAGAAACCGAGTTACAATGGGTTTTAGCGTCGTGTGTTACACTCTACTTTTCACTACGATTGCGAAAAAATAAAATCCAATATTAAATACCTATAGTTTATACTTCCGTAAACGAATCCACTCGTTTTTCTATCCTCCACTTCATAAACTTTTCATACAGTATTTAAATAAATGATTTGTGCTTGACGGCAAAAGATCAAAATTATTTCTATCCTATTACTTACTTACAGTCACACAATTCAATCAGTTTGGAATTAGAGAAAAATTTTAAAGATTTCGCGCCAGTGCCTTTTTAAATTTCTACTGTAGCAGCTAAGAAACACAATGTACGCATTTTAAACTAAAAGTCACAGAGTATAAATAAGTCTATGATTTCACCGAAGAGATCGCTGCTTTTAGTTCCATTTTCAAAAATCGAGCGAGTTTTTATTCGTAATTATGAATAAAGACTTTTTCGTTTTAGTAGGTTCATTGGTAATAGACAAACATTAAAAAAGAAAAAACTTTATCCCCTAGGGGTATTTATGATATATTATCCTGACTCTTGTACCTTACAATGACGGACTTTTTGAGCAAGAGGAGTGAAAAATCGCTTTTCATGCTCTAGAGTAGTCTAGAGCATAAAATAAAATCTTCGTCTAAGTTCAGACTCTAAGACAAAGGTCGTCAGCTAAACAGCCACACACGCAATTAAACTTCGTTAAATAAAATTGCTATTTTCTTCATTATACATAATCCATGTTATAATACTTTTTTTATTAAGGATTTCGTTTTTCGAAAAACATTTTTTTTTTCATTTTTTGAATAATGGGTATCAAATGAAAGGCCTTAATGAGCACATCCCAAAATTATATAATTTGTCACAAAAAATTAAGAAAAATTTTTTTTTTCAATTTTTGAATATGAATATTGTTGTTTAATTTCCTCACAATCGAAGTGAAAAGCAGACTGTATAACTCGTACATAAAAACCAATTTTACCCTCGACTTGACTATCGATATAATACGTCTCGGGTAAAATGACTATATGCACTTGTTGTACAATCTACTATAGATAGATGTTATACTATGAGTTTTTTACTGATACTTAATGAATGAATTACTATTATCTAGTTTTAATAGTTTTTTTTACTTTTACTTAATGAATTAATTAGTCTAGTTTGCTTCAAACATGGTAATGAAGTTGGAAGTTAAAATCAGTTGTACACATCATGTTTCGCCTATTACTAAACATGAAAATTTATTAATTAATAGTTTAAAAGCATTGAAAAAGAATAAATTTGCCTGAGATTATTTGCCAACTGGCCCAAGTGAAACTCGCCCGAGATTTTTTGGTTGCAATCCTAACCTAAATAAATTTATCCAGGTAAGTAATTATTGTTTGCATTGTGAATAAAAATAAGTGAATAAGTTTCATTTGAACGTGTGCCTACAGAAATTAGCTCAAAAATAGATCACGTGTTTTAATCGTGTGAGCTGCCACCTGCGGAAGATTTTATCTTACTGAGTACCTTCAAATATAAAATACTTCATTAATTCAATTGATAATCGAACTCCAAATAAACATTTGGGTTTTTAATTAAATGCTTTGGTGAAAGTCTCACCGATAAACCAATTTTATTACCACTAGCGACTGCTTGAATACAAATTATTTCCAAACTGAACCTAAAGTATTGGGACCTTTCTAATATTGGACAACTTATTAACATATAGACATAGGTACACGTGTGTGTTTGTCTGCCGACTAGGTCGCCAGATGTCCATGAGAAGTACCTACTATTCAAGGTAAATGACGCATCCGATTAGATTTTACTCGATAATTAACGACGGAAACAATCGTTTAATTTCACATTTACTATTCCATGTCGTTGCGATAGACAAGTTCTCAAGATCTCTTTTGTTGCGCCGACCAGTTATAAAATTTATTAGGGCACCTCATTCGTAATAATAATTTATCTTAGTACTTTGAAAGCCGTTTAGATTAAAGCCACATACAACAAAGTCCTTGAATAAGTACCGTGTTTAAAAAACTGGATTGCGAGGACAACCATACAATAAGTAAAAGAAGCCCAAGCGTGTAAACCGCTTTTTAAGATCCAGTTTACAGCATTTTTACGGCTGTTTATCAACTCTACCACAGTCTATGGGTAGTCTAAATCTGATAAAGTATACATAGGTGCGAGGTAGGGAAAAAAAATAATGTTATAAAATAATAAAACCCGGAAAAGTCACACAAAAATTTGTCCAATCTAATAAAAGGTAGAAATATCTACCTACTCTCTCCCAACAATAAATCACATATTTTTCGATATTCTCTTCGGATAGTGGACGTTTTTGTCCAATCTGATCTAGGACCTTCTTCAATGCTCTCCCATATTCGTATGGACCACTTTTTAACTGTAGGTAGCTTACGATATGGGGCGGAAGATGCTAATGCCCTCATCATGTATTCGTGAATTTCTTTTGGCGTTAACCCATGTTACAATGTACAGTTCGAATCACGAAAGATGACCACAAATGGCGCCCATCTTCGCATCATAACTAATGAAGATAAGACTTTAGATAAAATATTATTTCATATATTTAAATAATATCGATAAGTATATCTATATGAATATGAAATATTATTTTGTCTAAAGTCTTTTCTTCATGAGTTTTGACGCGAAGATGGACGCCATTTGTGGTAATCTTTCGTGATTCGAACTATACTCTGTGGTTAACCCATTCATATGGAGATTCTAACCTTATAACCAAAGCTGATAAATTTTGTTCTTTTTGCAGAAATACTGCGAATACGTGCACAAAAATAATGGTAAAAATATTATGTTTCTTGTCCCGATATACGTAGACTAATCGGGTTAGACACAGCTAATAGTCAAAGATGGTAATTTTTTACAATTCCGTCCCATTCATATCTCGCAAAATATCGATCCTAAGTATGGGCATGGACTTCTTCGATTCAGCGCAAAATAATAATATAAAATGAAACCTCACTCGCCTAATTTGTAAAATGTGCATTTTTTAAACATTTTTATAGACAAAGTTTCATTGATGTACCGCCAAACAGTCATATTTTAGTCTCAGACGAACTTATGCTACAAGTTGATTTAATTACAGCTCGAAGGACCATACTAAGTGGTACGACTGGTGCGACATCGCCTCGCCATAATAAACAGACGTGGTTGCCATAGTTACCGAGGTGAGTTACGAGGCAATGTCGTACCGGCTGCCTCGCCGAATATTGCCCAAGTTGGCCGGAGTTTTCAATAAAAACTTCTGATGACTGACCTTTTTAGAGAGCAAGCCAGCAGTAGGCGTCTTGTCGTTGGGGTCGGACTCCGGGATCTTCTCGTCGGGGTCCTCCAGGTGGATCCCGGGCCAGCCCACCCAGATGCCATTGCACCGGATCACCACCGGTGCTACGGCGGTCACCAACCCACCGGCACTGGAAATATTACACAACATCACATACGTTTCAACCGCCTCTGTGGTCTGTGGTTCGCCCATCCGAGTAAGACGCAGAGGTCCCGGGTTCGATTCCCAAGTGGGGCACAATTTGTACTTGGTTTGATTTGGTAGGGCTTATTTCAAGTCCGCCTGGCTAGCTACCCATCATCTTAATTAAGTCTGACTCCATAACAACAATTCAAAAAAAAATGTGTTCCGGCAGTTAGAGGTAAGATAGCCAGTTCTTCAGTGATGAGGATTCCGGATGTAGTGCGCTTTCACCTTCGGCCTTATCGTCACTTAACATCAGGTGAGATGAAGGCCAAGTATTATCCCGTTAATGATAAAAAAGACATCAGTCTGAGACAAAAACTCGTAACAGCAACAAAAGCGCTTTCATTTAGAATTTATTATTTTTCCTCATATCTACACTCAACCACTCAAATGTCTTACTTAAACGTAGATATGTGTAGGCACGTAAGGTAAAGTTTTTACCAGAAATTTTATAAAATATTTTTTATCAGTTCCTGTAAAGTTCACATTTTGTAAATAATACGTTCTCCCAAAGTAGGTATAAGCAAGTCGGTGTGCGCTTGTTTGCGATGTTCTGTTTTTGTTATGAAATATTGGATTTTCTTTGCTTTTCCTTGGAGTTTAGGAAATATGAAAGTGTTACGTTTATCTTTCTTGTCTTATGTTGGCCTACATCTTTTAAACATAAATCGTTATTTAAAAATAGGTTGTTTATTATATCAAATTGTCATTATTAAATTAAAAATTTCTTTCGTAATCAGCTGTTTCATACATTTTGATATTTTTGTAATTAATTTTTGTATGAAACAGCTGATTTTTTTTCGCGATGAAGACGGTCCCATAGTAAAAGTTGTTCAGTATAATGGTCCAAAGAAACGTTTTTCCCATTTTGGGTTTATTTATTTATACGTTGTATAAAAGGTAGTTTGTCCCGGCGGGCACCATAGAATTTGAGACACCATAAAAATCGTTATGCTTTCCCTCGAACACCGATGTCTTCCTCGTCGCCATGAAGTTTATTATACCAACGTACATTGTATGAAAACATGAAAATCTTATCGGATATATTCAGCTGTTTTTGAGTGATTGAGCAACAAATAAGTTGTTTATAAACAATCCAACTATAATATTATAAATGTGAAAGTTTGTTGACTTATTTGTTGCTCAATCACTCAAAAACAGCTGAACGGATTTGGATGAATTTTGACACACAGATAGTTTATAACCTGGATTATAATAAATTGAGCAAAATACACAGTAAGTAATGTAACTACATTAAATTAAATACACAGCTGAAGTACAAAATACCTATATTTATTTGCTGTACATAAAGTTTTTACAATTTTGGCATTGGTGTCCCTGCATAGTAAACATTATGGAAATATTTCTGTTACTAGCGGCCGCCCGCGACTTCGTCTGCGTGTACAGTTATTTCGCTATCCCTCGGGAACTGTACCTTTTTTCGGGATGAAACCTTATGTCCTTCTCTGTATCTCTGAGAACGTGTATGCAAAATTTCATGATGATCGGTTCAGTAGTTAAGACGTGAAGGCGTAACAAACAAACAAACAATCAAACAAACGAACTTTCACATTTATAATATACAATCGAGGAGGATGATACTGACCTAAGTATACCTTTCTAAATAATCAAAACCTTTCTTTTAGTTCGTAGTTTTTGACTTGGCAACCATAGATCGTCACCTTCTAAATTCCTAACTCGTCACGGCAATGCGATTAGCATAACGTAATGACCCGAAAATATTTACTTAGTTTTGTATTTGACTTTACTAAGTTAATACTTACAGGTATTTAGCAAGGTTTTTGTATAATTAAGTGTATAATAATAAATTAAAAATATATCTAGTATTTTTTCTAGTACTTACCTATATTATTCAGTATTCTATAAAAATAAATAGTTCCAGTCTGCCGGCAATAGAATGAGAAAGATAGAAAAGTAATGAAAGAAAAAAAAAAAAAATTTTGTTGGCAAAGCGCACGGTCAGCGTGCGCTATTGAATGCCTCGAGGCATGCGTCAGACGAAAGTGAAAGGGAACGGGAAAGCGATCGTATGAAGACACACCTTTAAGGAGAAAATTGACCTATCTAATTTCCCATTGAAAAAGGTACAACGTGATATAATATTCAAATCAAGAGTCAAACGTGAACGTTTCAGTTTTCCGCAGTATTACGAGTGTGAGATCGATCACACATAATATGTGACGTCATCATAAAGCAGCTCGCCAGAGGGTCGCGAGTATTTGGGTTATCTCGTATTTATTTAATATTAAATTTTACTGCGCCTTAGTTCAAGGTGCAATTACTGATATCACTCTGCTCTGATTTCTGTACTCATCTTCCTCAGTAATTTCATATTTATTGAATTTTTTTTAGTAAAAAAGAAGCTATGATTTATTATGATAAAATAAGCTGTATATTTGTTTAAATAACTAGCTAATTTTAGGCATCTTTTTATAATTTTGAACGTAAAATTAGAAAGTTAAAAAACCTTTAAATTTGTGGAAACATTATACAGGATGTCCTTAAACTTTGCCACACGAAGGGAAACCTTACCTTTCATATTGAAGTTAGGAAATTTTACTGAAGAAGAAACTTAACTTTGATTATAAAATAGTTGGAACTACATTTAAAGAATTTTGAAAAATCATCTGTCTCACTCAACCATGAATCGAACCCACCAAATATAACAAAAACAGTCTTTTTTATTTACGATACCGTTCGAAAGGGTTTCATTATAATTATTTTTCCTTGTTTCCTTGAGGAAGACCATGAAATTTAACATTTAAAATTTAAATAATACCTACGTTTTGTATCGTATAGTATTGTATGTGATAAGAAAATACTTTAAATATAGTTCCCATTATTTTTAAAAACAAAATGAAGTTTCCTTTCATTAAAATTTCCTATCTTCAATATTTAAAGTACTTTCTCTCGATGTGGCAAAGTTTTGGGAAACCCTATAAAAAGTTCTATAAAATAAAATATTCTACTCAGATCTTATATAAAGTAGGTAAACAGCTAGGTTTGCAATCTATTTATGTTTGTATGATGCCAATACGAAAATAGTTTTCGAAAAGCAGTGGTTTCGAAAACAATTTGCTAGTAAACAAAATAACACCTAAACAGTTAAAGCAATAGCTTTGTAATTATAATATGTAATCTGCTTAGATTAAATCAGTATTGTATTTTTTAGTATGTGTGTGTGCCTCTCTAAAAAGGATATGCATATCAAATCAGCTCCTCATACTTATACATAACTAGCGGCCGCCCGCGGTTTCACCCGCGTGGTTTCCGTTCCCGTGGGAATATCGGGATAAAAAGTATGCTATGTTTTAATCTAGTATACTATCTGTGTGCCAAATTTCAACCAAATCCGTTCAGTAGTTTTTGCGTGATTGAGGAACAAACATCCAAACATCTAAACATCCAAACCCACAAACTTTCGCATTTATAATATTAGTAGGACTAGCGGCCGCCCGCGGTTTCACCCGCGTGGTTCCCGTTCCCGTGGAAATATCGGGATAAAAAGTATTCTATGTTTTAATCTAGGCTATCTACTATATGTGTGCCAAATTTCAACCAAATCCGTTCAGTAGTTTTTGCGTGATTGAGGAACAAACATCCAAACATCTAAATATCCAAACATCCAAACCCACAAACTTTCACATTTATAATACTAGCGGCCGCCCGCGGTTTCACCCGCGTGGTTCCCGTTCCCGTGGGAACATCGGGATAAAAATTATTCTATGTTTTAATCTAAGCTATCTACTATCTGTGTGCCAAATTTCAAGCAAATCCGTTTAGTAGTTTTTGCGTGATTGAGGAACAAACATCCAAACATCTAAACATCCAAACCCACAAACTTTCACATTTATAATATTAGTAGGAAGTAGGACTAGCGGCCGCCCGCGGTTTCACCCGCGTGGTTCCCGTTCCCGTGGGAATAACGGGATATAAAGTATTATATGTTTTAATCTAGGCTATCTACTATCGGTGTGCCAAATTTCAACCAAATCCGTTCAGTAGGTGTTGCGTGATTGAGGAACAAACATCCAAACCCACAAACTTTCACATTTATAATACTAGCGGCCGCCCGCGGTTTCACCCGCGTGGTTTCCGTTCCCGTGGGAATATCGGGATAAAAAGTATCCTATGTTTTAATCTAGGCTATCTACTATCTGTGTGCCAAATTTCAACCAAATCCGTTCAGTAGTTTTTACGTGATTGAGGAACAAACATCCAAACCCACAAACTTTCACATTTATAATATTAGTAGGATTAGTAGGATAGTAGGATTATGAACAGTTGGAAGTTTATTAGTATACAAGAGCAGTCAATGTTTGTAAGGGATTAACGATTTAGCTATGTTTGATGCAGATTCTATAAACGTTTATGTATTTTTAGAAGCCATCAAACGTACGCTGCTCGTTTCTATTCAAGGTCGTATTCATGTCAACGTTGATCCCCGTTTATTTATAGTTGTTGTGGAAGGTCAAGTTGCTATGGAAAATATCCCCTTTTTAACCGACTTCAAAAAAAGTAGGAAGTTCTCAAGTTGTCAATTTTTTGTGTATGTTTTACCATAACTTCGCTAGTTGTTAACCGATTTCAATAAAAAAAATATCTATAAGTACTACAGGCATGGTCCTAGCTAGTAGTTTTTTTTCATAATCTTGAAAAATATCAAATACTTTTACCTATTTATCTTACCATCGCACGAGTTTTTACGAATTTTCAGGCATAACTTCTTTGTTTTAACAAAATTTATTTAAATTGACGTTACCAAAATTCAATGCAGTTTCAATTTGTGTAGTTACCTACCTTTATTTATTATTTGTATCTATAAAGATCTATAACTATGTTATTTGGAAAATGAGGGCTTTTGACAATGATTTAAAACTGTAGGCTCGATAGATGGCGTTAATAAAAATGTGTGTTAATGTGTTTTTTTACTAAGCTTCGAAGAGTATCAACACCATCTAGTGAGACAAATAGTTACTATTGTTATTTTTTAAATGTCACTTTGAAAAGCCCTCATTAATATCATAAAGGAAGCTGAATGTCAATGTCAACTCTCGTCTATAAAGTTATTATAAAAAAAGTTTACAATAAAAAGTAGAGGAGATCTTTTGCTTAGGAAACAGTACAAAGACAACACTCCACAATCAGAGTTGCTATGAAAATGTCTCAGTATCTAACATTGTTTTCGAATACTGACGATATTTATCAGAGGATTACGTTTATTCCGTGTCTATCATTATTGAGTCATTGCCAGGTCAATTAGTCAAGATACAAAGGCATAATCGTTTTAGTTAATAGTCTGAATAATAACACCTAAGTAGAAATAGAGTCCTTCTATGTAAACTGAGGCAAAAAAACTTTTCCGATTTGTCAGGTTTTCAGATTTATATCTTTCATACGTAAAAATCCAATAAAATGGTACCTATCTATAAATAGTTTCGTAAAGGTAATATGGAAACTTTTCGTTCATAAAGGTACCTACGATTAGGTAAAACGAAGAATAAAAATCTGAAAACTGAGCCATTGTGGCTCAGTTTTATTTGCCTCACTTTTGACAGTGCGCTTTGTAGGGAACTATCGTTCTAGGTTGTTATTAAGAATTCTAAGTTAATCCTACTAATATTATAAATGTGAAAGTTTGTGGGTTTGGATGTTTAGATGTTTGTTCCTCAATCACGCAAAAACTACTGAACGGATTTGGTTAAAATTTGGCACACAGATAGTAGATAATCTGGATTAAAACATAGAATACTTTTTATCCTGATATTCCCACGGGAACGGGAACCACGCGGGTGAAACCGCGGGCGGCCGCTAGTGTACTTATATGTTGTATAGTATGTTATGTAGTTTGTTTTGCCCTTTTCATAAAGTTGCATTTAATAAGTTTATCTTATTAAAAAACTCATAAAATTGCATATTAATATGGCTTTTGGCTGACCTTTTTACTATTATTCGTAATTAAAAGTAAGTAATAAGTAAATGAAGCAAAAAGAATGTTAAGTTTTAATCGACGAAGCAAGAAATAATTTCCTATTGTGTCAATTTTTTTATCAGCATAATTTTTTTCCGTGTCCGTATTTCGTTTAAAAAATGTTCTAAGCAATATTTTTCAACAATCAATTCAAGTTCAAGGTTAGTTTAGCATTGAATAATACTGCGCGACAAACATGGAAGGTAGACAAAATTTATCACGCCAAGTGTGATGGAAGGCGATTTGATTTAGCCGGGTTATAGTCTGTTTTGGTTCTCAGTGCTATGCTTTCGACAAAGTTATTGAACCATGAAACCATGATGTAAGGTTAGGAAAATGTTATTACGAAAACTATTATGAGATTAATATATGCTTACTAAAAAAGAACTTATTATGGGTTTGGTTTTTAAATTTCAAGTAAATTTTATGTACTTATTAGGTCAGGGTCAACTGCTACTTACATGAATACAACCGGTACTTGTGATTAAAAAAAAAAGGTAGGTAGGTACCTACTACTTTACACTGGTTTACACACGCATAGTTTTAAATCTAATTGTATTTTCTTAGAATTTTATAAAACTGAAGAATAAGTTAAAACAATCATAGATTTTCATTAAATATCGCTAAATAAAAAGAAAACATTTTTCACTGTCTCAAAATACAATATTTTTACACACTAGCTTTGCAGTCGTATTATTCGAACACTAAAGTTATCGTGAATTTTTATTGAGTAGGTAGGTATCTAATGAATGAATGAAATAGTTATTGCACATATATTTACAAAATTTCTCAATGCATCGTTGATGCACCGGCGACCGGCAAAACATGCGTGGAAACTTCTCGAATTCGCCGACCTATTCTCGAATAGACATCAAAATTTCTAGAAAACTCTAATCGAATAACACTTAATTTTCCCGTCACTTTTCACATTTCACTTTTTGGTTATTCACATTATCTTTCTCGATTCCCCTAAATTAATAGAACTCAAAGTTACACCGAGTATAACACTGATTATTGTGCCCATTTTCTAATGCTAATGTTATTATTTTATTATTAATTAAGCACTTTGAAGTTATGTTCGGATTTATTGCAAAAATAAAAATGATTGAATGCTAATCATGATACGGTTAATCGCATTTTTATTAAGACCCTCGTTTTATTAGGCAGAACAATAACATCTACAGTAGATAATAATAAAAAAATATGCTGTAATAAAAATTAATCACGTACCTGGCCTTCCTTTCTAGGTCCCCGGTTTTTTCATTCCTTTTCAAGATAAAGGGCAGCCTATTCGAAACCACGATCATACTCCCTTTGCTGTTGCACGAGTTACGACTGACACTGTTCGCCGAAACACTCATGTTTTCGCTTTTTCGAACGTTCCTTTCCACGACCAATCACAGCAGCGCCGCAGCGCATGCGCCCAAATAAGCGTGGGAAATTCGAAAGAACGAAATAACTTCACTGTAACTGTTTTGTCATTGCAACTCGTGAGGAGTAAATGGATTTCGATAACAGTTAAATAAACATCATCGCCGGAGTTTAGTGGCGAACTGTTAGTGTGGCGTTTGCCCGACGGCTTTATAGACTACGTAACTCGAGTCGCATAAGGGCGAAGATTCCTTGCGTCTGGCGGAGGTCCGCCGTTGAGGTTATCAACTTATCAATCCGGTGACCCATCCGCTGTTGTCTTGTTGTTCGAGACTTGCGAATTTTTCTTGGGACTAGTGTACTCGTCATCATCCGGACAATTTACTTCGATTGGTTCCAGTTAGGTAAGTACATCAAATGATCAGGAGATTTTTGAAAGAGTTTTCATTCCTGGGGCCGTATTATGACCTCTTATTTCCAGGCAGTTTTCTGACTGGCTATCAATCTATCTCTTTTATTTACTATACGACGAGAAAGAGATGTTACTACAGCAATTTATAAACCTGGCAGGATTTAAGAGCTTGTAATACGGCCTCTGAAAATGGTAGGCGTCATACATGCTAACTTTTCAGTCCTGTAAAAGGTATCTTTTTCATTCATCTTTTTTACAATTATCTAATTGCGATCAGTAAAATAATTGCCATCGATTATTAAGTAGGTATATTCTGAACAATAACGCATCAATATTTATTGTGAGATGCCTTATTACATAACTTACATGTTACTTTTAGTAAAATAAGTCTTCTTTGAATACTTACAAAACTGGAAATTTTATTTTCTATCGAAACTCTAAAGTTACAAGTTTATTTCATCTTCCCTTATTTTTTATTTTATAAATGCTTACATAAAATCGGGCAAATAATAATTATCCCTATTAATATTTTGAGCAAATAAATTGCATATATCTCATGGAATGCTTGCTTGTAATTACCTAATGATTTTTAGAACTTTGTAAAAGTTTCTTCTGTAGTGATAATAATGGTCTCGTTAATCAAATGTTCCTTTACTAGCTAATATCACTTATAGGTATAAAATGTCCTCTAAATTAGAACATGGTATCAGCCAACTTCTCAATGTTTACCTACCTACATGCTACATAATTATATTAATTCTTACAACTATTTAACTTGATATTTTGCCGATCATTAACGTACGATCGCCAAACATTGTAAAATGTAGAAAATGAAGAATTTTTTTCGAGACTTAATTAGTTTTAATTTTGCCGTAAGTACCTACCTAGTTGATTCTGAACTTACAGCAACTTTACATTTTCTTTTTTTTAATAAAGAAGACTATACTATACTTTAAATGACTAAATTTCCGCGTTTAACGTGAACTAAATAGTATAGGTACTTATGTGGCCTATATTTTAAACGATAACAATGAATCATACAAATTATACCGAAGATGCCGACCGAAGACATTCAAATAATCTCGAAACGAAGTTCCAAAAGACAAAAGAAAACCGTTTATTTTTTTATCCCCCGTTTTCACAGCCATAAACTCTGGTCGACGGGAATAGTTTAGCGTTTGTTCGTTCACGCAGATGCGCCAGCGGCGTGCGTGCCGGCTCCGTGGGCCGCACGCGCGCGCCACGTGCCCGCCGCGCGTAGATCACGCTTGACCTAAACACCATGACTGTGTGAATGGGCCGCACGTTGCTATCTAATCTGTTAGTGTTACTCGAATTATATGGCTATCGATGCATAGTAATCGAGGTTTGTTTGGTAAACATTATACTACTGGGTCGTCTGTAGAGCTGTAGACCTCGCGTTTGTGATATATTGAACATTTTTAGAAATGCCTGAAACACGACTTTCTCCATATCTCCGTTATTTTGAAAAAAATCGAAAAACTGAATACTATAGGTATAACTATAAAACCTGTACCTGTACCATGAGTTTTTTTTACGTTTACGGTACCTACAGTAAACGAACACACATAAAATTCACACGAATCGGAATTGGAGAAATGCGAGCTGTCGACGAAAACAAACGGATATACGAAAGCATTTTTGCCTAAGCAGAAACGGAGACGCTTCGCTCGCGCTTCGCTAATGCTCGGTCAAATAATACGTTAGTAAAACAATGGATGAACTAGATCAATTTTTATGGAAGTACCGTTTTAAATTAAATCTTCCGGAGGAAACTTATTATTAGAAAATGTAAAAAAAAGTTTCTCATTTATTTGAAGGAAAATGTTTAATTATTTTGGTACTTACCTAATCATTAAATTCTAAATATTTTGTGCCAATGAAATTAAAACTTCTAAAAACATAGGAAAATTTAAATTTTTCTTGTGTTTCTGCTGTAAAACAATAATTTCAGCTCATAGAATGGAACTTACGTATCCCATTCTATGAGCTGAAATTATTGTTTTACAGGAGCTCATGCTCTTTAAACCTAAAGTAGTGACAAAAATAATGCTTTTACGAGGCTTTTACTTTCAATAGCTCAATGAAAAGTTTCACTGCTATACTGAATCCTACCTATCCTACTTCCTACTAATATTATAAATGTGAAAGTTTGTGGGTTTGGATGTTTGGATGTTTGGATGTTTAGATGTTTGGATGTTTGTTCCTCAATCACGCAAAAACTACTGAACGGATTTCGTTGAAATTTGGCACACTGATAGTAGATAGCCTGGATTAAAACATAGAATACTGTTTATCCCGATATTCCCACGGGAACGAGAACCACGCGGGTGAAACCGCGGGCGGCCGCTAGTTTAATAATAATTTAATAATTGTTAAAATGTTTTACTCGGTTTTCTGATATAATTTCTCAGAAAAAAACCCGAGATGTGGAATGGAATGTGAAATGATTTGATTGGTTGTTTTTCCGGATTTATGTAAGAAAAAGAAAACAATGATTTTGTAGCTCTTATAGACTTTACAGCTCAATCATAGTATAAATTGGCTACCGCAACTGGAAGACCATTACCATTCAAGTCTTCCACTTTACTTACTAAATTACAAACTAAATGAATTGTATACAATGCAACTTATTAATTATTGTTTTTAACCGACTTCACAAAAAGGAGGAGGTTCTCAATTCGATTGTATGTTTTTTTTTATCGTTGTTCGCGCATATCTTCGTCATTTATGAACCGATTTTGATGATTCTTTTTTTGTTCGATTGAGTTTTCTTGCGAGATGGTCCCATTTAATTTTTTTTCAAATCGGTTTAGTAGTTTTCGAGAAATCCTGAAAATACTATGATTTTCATCAACTCACATGACGACTTTGTTATTTATGAACCGAATTAGATGTTTCTTTTTGTTGGGAAAGGGGTACTTTTAGTGTAGTCTTTTTAACCGACTTCAAAAAAAAAGGTTCTCCCTCAGTTTAACCTGTATGGATGTATGTTTCTCCGCGAATATCTCACGTTTGGCTGAGCCGATTTTTCTATCCAATAATATACCTATAATAATATACCTAATATAGAAGGTACTTACACTAAAAATAATAAAATAAAAAATTGTTTTCAAAAACGAAAAACCGACTTCAAAAACCTGCCTCTAAAAAGCAAGAAATAATATTCAAATCATTAGGTACGCATTATCATTGTTATAACAACACGTCTATTGAAGTCGGGTGGGGCTTTTAGAATAAAAAAGGAAGTTGTACTCCAGCCCCACCCGACTTCAATAGACGTGTTGTTATAACAATGATAATGCGTACCTAATGATTTGAATATTATTTCTTGCTTTTTAGAGGCAGGTTTTTAATTTATTTATACAATTTTAAAAATGCCTACGCCTTTTCAGTCGGCCTTGGTCAACCCAAAAAAGGTACTTATACTTATTACTAAAATAAAATTACTGTTTTAGAAAAAATCGACTCACCCGTAGCAACTCAGACGGGATACGAACCCGCACCCTTAGGAATCCGGCCCAATGCACTACCAATTATGCTACCGAGCCACTAATGAATTTGGCGAAATTTTCTAATACTTTTTACGTTTCCGCTGAAGATCAGCGCCATCTCACCAATGTGAAGAGAATTACTTCGACATTTGAAGGCAGCCCCATTAGAGTCTGTCTAAAAAGTCAGTTTACCTGAGAAATTATTAAATTATTAAAAAAAACTTATACTGGTAACCCTGTCGGTGCTGTCAAAATTCTAATAGTAAACATATTTTTTTATTTATTTATTTAGTTGGGGATTTAGGTGGGTAAAAAAATTATTTTTGAAATTACCCATGTAAACTGACTTTTTAGACAGACTCTACAGGTGCTAGACAATCAATTAAGGTGAAACAGTCATATAATTTTAAACTTTTAGATTTTTGCATTTACAATGCTATTTTTATATATTAAGATGAATAAATAGCATTGTGAATGCAAAAATCTAAAAGTTTAAAATTACTGTTTATTTATTAAACCACGTGTGTTTGTTTATTTATAAGAACAACTATTATACGGAAAGAAAAAGATACCTACCTTGGAAATAAATGACTGAGGCACTTTGTTCCTTGGTGTCAGACCATTTACAACTCTACCTGAACTCTATTAAATGTTAATTTCGTATCGATTGGTGAGTTATGTCGTTTGTTTACCATGTTGACGTCATAACGTCATTAACGAGTCTTGAATTTTCCGTAGTACGCAGCCGACCATTATGTTTAACTGTTGGTAGCTAAGTGTTAGTAAACTATAAACTCTTCATAAGTCGGAAAACAAGCTAGGGTAAGAATTGTGGTCTAAACTCATGTAAAATTCGATCAACATCAACCAGCGTACCTGCTTATACTATTATTTATACTTGACAATAATAGAGGATCGTATTCGTAAAAATATAAGTAGATTTAGATTAAGGAATTAAAAGGAAGGTGTATTTTGCTTTTCTGTAAATTATTTAAAAATTTTCATTTAATTTTATCGAATAAGCCCCCCTAGCCAAAGTAACATTTGCAAATTTTCGCTATCGCTTCGCTTCGAAACACGTATGGATTTGACGTTTTAAAATTCGATAGTTAACGAAACCTTATGTCAATCCCATACATGTTTCGAAAGCGAAGCGATAACGAAGATTTGCGAATGTTACTTTGGCTAGGCCCTAAGGCACGAAATCGCTGGTCACGATTTTGGTGCTCAAAAGGTAAAAGGTTAATAAGTATACTTAACGAAGAAAGACGACTAATGACTATGGATAATTTTCTTCTGTTAGAACGTTTTTCTTGAAATTAAATCAATTAATTAGTACCTATACTTATACATCTAATTGAAAATCTTACTTCTATAAGTTTTTTTTGCGCCTTTTTCATGACAGTAGCTAAATGATGTCTTGAATAAGTGATCTTTTGAAGAAGAAAGGTTACATAGAACTTTGTCTTTGTAAGTTCAATGATATTCCCAATCAAAGAGTTTATAGAAGTGTCCTTCAGCAAGCTTCTAAGGTGACACTGATGAAAAGCCTTCTAACCAAAGAAATGAAGATGAGTTGCAATTTAATGCGCCCTTCATGGAGAAACCTATACTTCGAAATTTATTTATTTATATTTATTGCATATGTCACCGGCAATGTATGAAATAGAATTAATATTATTGTCTATTTCACACATTAGCTAGGCATTCTCTACAATGATTGCTGGTCCACCGGCAATGTGTAAAATAAAAAGATTTTGATCGAGGGGGGCTCGAGGGGAGTCCTCGAGGGGGGCTCAAGGGGGGGGGGGGGTCTCGAGGGTCTCGAAGGGGGGGGGGTTCGAGGGGGTCTCGAGGGGGGGGGGCTCGAGGGGGGTTCGAGGGGGCTCGAGCGGGGCTCGAGGGGGGCTCGAGGGGGGTGCGGGGGAGGCTCGAGGGGGGCTCGGGGGAGGCTCGAGGGGGGCTCGGGGTGGCTCGGGGGGGGGCTCGGGGGGGCTTGAAGGCGCCTTATTGAGTTTGGAACTGAACCTGCTTTACTCCTGTAGGTCCCGGGTTAGGTTAGAAATTTATGAATGAATGAAAGATACAATGCCGGAGAATACACATTGCCATAACACACTTACAAGAGAAGACTTATAATAGCTATACATGCAGCCGGCAAGGGTATGACAATTTTAGTATATTTTAATTAATTAAGTATTATTCAATATTTTTTCCTTAATTTTACAAACGATTGTTAATACTTAAGGCACTAGTCTAGAACTACAAATTTAATATAGTTTGTATTTAATGAATTTCTTAAATCTATTTTAACTTATCATATCAATAAAAAATCTTCTATTTTATAATAACATTTTTGTATTAATAATGACTTTAAATTGTTAGTAAATAATTTTGAATCTTTTGTTTCTGTTATAGGTAGATGGGAGTAGTTTATTAAATAAATTTTTTTGCAACTTTCGCAAGGTTCGGTCATGGGATGAGTGACCTAAAATTTATTATCTCGAACTCCTCCGTGATTCGAAAGGCACGCACGTTAAGCCGTTGGTCCTGGGTGCATTTGCAGTCGTTAACACCCACCAA
Source organism: Agriphila tristella (assembly GCA_928269145.1). Classification (NCBI taxonomy): domain Eukaryota; kingdom Metazoa; phylum Arthropoda; class Insecta; order Lepidoptera; family Crambidae; genus Agriphila; species Agriphila tristella. The sequence continues at coordinate 23,565,772 of OV743439.1, forward strand.
TCCGCATTGGGCCCGCGTGGGGCACAGGCCCTCCTTATCTATCCATAAGGAAGGCCTGTGCCCCAGCAGTGGGGATATTAAAAATGGCCGATGTCCATGACTTTTCATGTGTGTTCTAGTTTTAAATGGATAACGACATTTTTAAGCAGATAATGCGACGACTACTTAAACAAAGTTTATGCTATTTACGATAAATTGAAATGTTAATTAAATTCGTATGTTAGCGTAAAGAGGATTAAGATAACAAGTGTTATCGAGTTAAACCTTGTTGTACTGAACTGAAACACACGATCAAGCATTTAGCCACTAGGTCATAGTCAAAATAATTTTGATCTAATCATAAATCGAAGGTCTAGAGGACAAACGTGCTAACTACAAAATTTTGCTATTTTAACATTTTAATGCCAAATGTATTAAATGAGCATGCTCTACCGTTTGCACTTATCCAAATTCCATAATTCCGACTCTTTCTGTCTAAACTGTACTTGTACATTTGTACTAAGTGATGTCATTTTGAAGCCAAATAAAATAATGGCAGTTATTTAGCATCAGTTTACAGTACAAAAGATGTTAAATAGATTTATAACATTTTACTTGCGTTTACCACGGTTGACAAATAAGCTAAATAATTTAATTAATTTTGTAATTTTGCAACTTTCGATTCTCAATCATATTAAAAGAGGATAATCTTTTCAAGTGCCGGTAGACAAAATGGTTTTAGTGGTCTTAGTACTGCTGAACACTCGTCAGCAAATGAAATATAATACACGAAAGTGTTAAGTGAACAATAGTTTGTGTACAAACGTACTAAGTGATGCTTTTTTTGCTATTTTGATATTTTTATAGAATATTTTGGATATTTGACGTTCAAATTTATGATAAATAAGTATACAGATAAATATCCTAACTAAGCATAGGCAGTATTTACACAGTTTCTATGCATAGTTTTGAGTTATAGTTTTTAGAAATTTAGAATTCATAAAAACAGTCCTCCTGAAAAATTAGTAAATCTGTAATTAGCATGTTTGTCCTCTAGACCATCGAAATGTAACAATGTTTCTTTATACGTGCAGAACGCGATACTGTGGCGCATCGCAGAGGTTTAAAATGTTCCTTTATTTAGGGTTCCTCTATTTTTAGGTAGGTACACACATTACATACTTACATGCTAACGAATGCCGTTGTAATATAAAATACAAATTCTTATTGTATGTACTCGTTACTTACGTAGATATTGTTTAGATAAAAAAAAAACCGGCCAAGTGCGTGTCGGGCCACGCGCCATAGGGTTCCGTAGTTACCTTATACCATACTATATTTAATACCACTATAATTTTTCGTCTGTAAAAATAACTTAAAATAACTTTTTCACAGTATTGGTTTGAATGACAAAGTTATATTTGCGGTTTTGGAAAATATTATATATCTCGAAAAATAATTACTATATCTCGTTCAAACCAATTTTCGTTGAAAGTTTTTATTAAGATCTCTAGCTTGTATTTTTTTTAGATTTTTCACTCTCCTATTTCAAAAGTTAGAGGGGGGACACACACACATTTTACCACTTTGTCAGTGTTTATCTTTCAAACGGTTGACTTTTAGAAAAAATTGTCTTAGGAACCTCAATGTCATGTTTAAAGACCTATCTATAGACATCCCGCACGTATTGTTATGAAGGATTTTTTTTTTCAGTTTCAGTTCCATGTATGGGGAGCCCCCTTAATCTTATTTTTTTTACTTTTGTATTAAAATCGTTAAGCGGTTAACAGATTACATCTACTTACTAAGTTTCAACTGTGTAATCCTAATACTTTCGGAATGAAATGGCTGTGACATACGGACGGACAGACAGACAGACAGACAGACATGACGAATCTATAAGGGTTCCGTTTTTTGCCATTTTGGCTACGGAACCCTAAAAAGCCAATGCGGTTTTTTTTTATTTTTCACTCTCTTATTTTAAAAGTTAGAGAGGGGGACTCATATTTTACAATTCTGGAAGTGTTACACTTATCTTCCAAACGGTTCACTTTGGGAAAATATAGGAGAAACCAATTAAAAAAATAATTGTTAAGTATTATTAATAAAAGGCTCCTGGCTGCTAAACGTAAGGACTTGTTTGATTTATTCCAAAACTGGTGGGTTATTCTTGCCAAATACCCTCCAAAAACCAAGTCTATAGTTCCTTTGTAGTCAGTAGAAGGAAATAGAACTAATTTTCCACTGACAGTCATTAAAAGTTAGTCATCGTCACGTCACGCGTACGCTATTGTGAATAGCGTGGGTTTAACGTCAAAGGATATTGACAAAGTTGGAAATACGAAATGTTTCTGTGGTTATGTTTCTGTAACGTTGCGAACATAACAATACGTAACAACAAGGTAACAACGTAGGTAGTTATGTAATCACTCGTATCGTAAAGTAAGGACTCGATAAAATTGTGCTGGAAAGTAAAAATGATGATTGCAGAATGATATTATTTCGAAAATTACAATATTATTATAAAATTATTTGATGAACAAAAATTATTAGTTTTAGTAATATTTCCTCATTTTCTTAAGAGTATCTAAGTAGGTAGGTACACTCAGATACTGAGAAGAAAACGGGGAAAATAATAAATTACAACTCCCTTACTTTGGGAGAACCCGAAACAATTTCTATTTATTAACTTGGTATATAAGCTGTTACAAAAAACCAGGCGAATATGGTAAATAGGGACCATCAAGCTGAACAACTTTTACTATGAGACTAATTCTGAAATCGCGAAAAAGAATCAGCTATATATTTCATCTAAAATTGATAACGATAATATCAAAATATATAAACTGTTGTTTTTTTTTTGCGATTTCCGATTAAGTCCTATAGTAAAAGTTGTTCTGTTTGATGCTCCCTATCTACCATATTCGGAGGGTTTTTTTGTAACACGTTGTATACTGGTTGTTGCAACATAATACAAATAACAAAATACAAATACTAAAGATTAGTATGTAAAAGGTACCTTATTCTTAACAGAATGTCGTTAATATTTAATGATTTATCTTCCTTTATGTTCCTTTAAAACCTATGAAAGCTTTCCAAAGAATAAAGAAGGTCTTTATATCAATGATATCATTCGATATGGAATGAAATTTTATATCAGAAAATCACGCAATGCATGATAAAGGTGGTTTATTCCGTACGGAAGGATCTACAGTATTGTTAATTAGATTAGATGCAAATAACTAACTGACAGTTATAGCAAACAGTTAGATATATCTAAGTACGCGTATATCCTTGGGAATGTGATAATTATCAACGTATTAATTAAATAAAGGCATAGCAACTGTGTTTTTCATTTAACAAATCGAAGAGTATTTTTTTAATTATAATTTAGTTATTTTAGTTTTTGAAGATTTATATTTTTTACAGTTAAGTATACCTACTCATATTTTTTTTGTTATTTCTAATGGAAGTGACTTGAAAGTACCTACTATAAAAAAATAAGGTTTAAAAAAATCCAACATACAGACATAGAATCATAGCATAGGTAAAGTCGCTGTATGTCATCATCATGTTTTGGTTATAAATAAACAACGATTAAATATTTAAATTAAGATGTTTTACACATGCCTTCTTTTAACAAGGAATGCACTGATGAATAGGGGTGTCCCTTGACTCGCCTAAAGTCATTGGTCCTAATTTCATTTGGCCGAATTTCTTTGGCCTAAACTCCTTAGGTACAATTATTGTTTGGCCTAATAGATTTTTTCGCATCTTTGTCGTTTCGCCTAAACGTTAAATTCCCTAATTATCAAAACGACTAATGTTAATTGTCCTAAAATTTATTAGCATACATATCTTTTGACACAATAATGACTACGCCGAAGTATTGTTAACCCTAATTGTCTTGCATACATAATTTTTGGCATAACAATATTGTATTGCATTCAAGTTGGTGACAGAAACAAATCGTCAAAAAACGGGCCTGAGGCCCCCCGTAAAGAAAAACTTTTAATGCGAACACCATTACGTTAGGTTAGGTTAGGGTTTTGAACACTTTTATAATGCTTGCATGCATGCATGCTGCATGCTTGCATGATTTTATGCATGCATGCTTTTTTGCATGCTTGTTCACTTGCTCGCTTGCATGCCTGTATGCTTGCTTGCATGTTTGCTTGCAAAATGCTTGCCGGGGGGTGCAGGGGGGCTGGCCCCCCTGCTCGGGGGGGTCGGGGGGCCTGAGGCCCCCCGCTATAAAGAAAAACTCTTAATGCGAAGACCATTAGGTTAGGTTAGGTTAGTGTTTTGACCACTTGCAGCGGAGCGAGCGAAGCGAGCGGAGCTCCCTAATGCTTGCATGCATGCTGCACGCTTGCTTCCTTGCATGCTGCTTGCTTGCTTGCATGCTGCATGCTTGCTTGCATGCTTTGCTTGCATGCTGCATGCTTGCTTGCATGCTGCATGCTTGCTTAAATGCTGCATGCTTGCTTGCACGCTGCATGCTTGCTTGCACGCTGCATGATTGCTTGCACGCTGCATGCTTGCTTGCACGCTGCATGCTTGCTTGCACGCTGCATGCTTGCTTGCACGCTGCATGCTTGCTTGCACGCTGCATGCTTGCTTGCAAGGGAAGTAAACATTCGGCGAAAAAAATATTAGGCGTTACACAATTGTGCGAATCGTTATTTAGTACTTTTAAACATTAGGGATTATGAATAGTTATGCTTAATGATGAATTTGGGAAATAAACATGCGGCGAAAAATTTTTAGGCGAAGTGAAAATAGGCCAAACAAATTTAGGTCAAATGAAAATTGTGCAAAAAGTTTTTAGGCCAATAAGTAGTGTGCCAAAGACAGTTAGGACAAAAAAAATTAGGCATTCCAATATATACCCGATGAATAGAGATAGGTATAAGTAGAGGTAGGTGAATGGAGTAGGAACTTATGCCTATTAGCATATTTAATATTTAATATATTTAACATAAATAATTTATTATTTATTACATTACAGTTGCTATCATAAAGTTCATTTGTTTGTGTGCGTTCTACAATGATTATATTGTGGTCATAGATATAAAGACGAGCCCTTATTTAGCAACGATAAGAGACTAGCTAGAGATACCTACCTACCTAGGCGCGTAGAGATATACATACACCTATGGTTAGGGTTACCAGATGACAGGAAATTTCCTGACATGTCAGGAATTTAAGGCATCTGTCAGGAAAACAGACAAAAAGTGTAAGTACTTAATCAAAACACAAAATTTGTTAATAGTTTTGGTGAGAAAAAATTATCAAACGTCAACTATATTAAGAATGTAGATGGTAGGTGTACAAAATGTCAGGAATTTTCCTAAAAAGTCAGGGAAAATGACTAGAAATCTCATTATTAGATCTGGTAGCCCTTCCTATAGATCGATATGTCGGTACCAGCCCCCCTAGCCAAACTAACATTTGCAAATTTTCGCTATCGCTTCGCTTCGAAACATGTATGCATTTGACGTTTTAAAATTCGATTGTTAACGAAACCTTAGGTCAATCCCATACATGTTTCGAAAGCGAAGCGATAACGAAGATTAGCGAATATTACTTTGGCTAGGCCCTCTGGTATAGGTAATATGTAAGTATAACTAATAAAGTCAATACTGCTAAAGTTAAATACCTACGTAGGTAATGATAGTATTCTAGAAACTATATTATTTATGTACCACAGAATAGTGTTATATTTACTTTGAAATTTGATAAAAACGTGTAAAATAAAGAAATTGTGACTGTGACTTTAAAATTCATCGTCGGTCGCATCAGGCCCGCCGCTAGCTGTTTGAGCGCCCGCGTGCAAGACCAATTCTGTACCTTCAGTGAAAAGAGGTATAACTCTAAAAACATGATTTTTGGGAAATTGACTTTAAAGTTTAAAAAAATCCTACTCTTCATCTGAGACAGTTAAAATAAAATGAGTGCTTGTAGACTGTAGATAGTTATAATAGCTTTGTTTTCTTGTATAATTTACAGAGAAAAGTCTTACAGATTTTTCAGTATTCAAGAAAATGTTCAGTTATATCACTTGGCACATTTATTTATTTTGTGTATATTGATATAATAATACTTCTATCATTTTACACCAGGCACATCTGCTTTTGTGTAAAATGATACCTTACTTTAACTTTTTGTGTCAACTTTTATAATTTTAAGTTATTTTTTAAGTTGTCGAAGAAACATTGTTAAACAATCTCTAAATATGAGTAATTAGAGTTTTGTTCTGTTGAATCGTTTAAAAAAATTGAATTATATCAATTTACACAACTATTTTGAAAAAAAATCGATGTGTAAATTTACACATCGATTTTTTTTCAACTCTTGTTTCAACTCTTATCACTAACGATATAACTACTATATTTACTATGTGAATAGTGATATAATTCGTGAAAAATAAATAAAATATTAAATAGACACCAGCAAATTAGACTAATCATTTTCTTATCAGCCGCACGACACCCACCGCTGAGAATAAGCTTCCCTCAAGGATCTCCACAATAATCGATCCTGTGCTACCTGCAACTAGCGGCTTGCCGCGACCTTCACCAGATCGTTGGTCCACCTTGTCAGGAACCTATACCAATGGAGCGTCGTCCGGTGCGCAGTCGCTGTTTCAGAACCTTTCAATCCCAACGGCCATCGGTTCTTCTCGCTATGTGTTCCGCCCACTGCCACTTCAGCTGAGCAATTCTTCAAACGATGTCTGTTACATTAGTTCTCTTACGTATGTACTCAAGTTTTGGTTCGATTACGTAGGGAAAGGCCGAGCATGGTTCTCTTAAGAAATCCATAGTTTCGCTGTTTCACGTTTCACTGTCGTAAGTCATCACTGGCATCACACAGTGGACTTTAGTCTTGAGACATTAAGGTAAGTTAGACGGAAAGATCCTATCCAAGTTGGATTCGACGAAAGATCTCTTTCTTGAAGTTCGACTTACTTAACTGGACTGCCTGTTCTTCCTAGTTATACGTAATGAACTACAACTTCGAGTGTAGTATTCCCAACATGAACTAGAGCTTGTACAACATGGGCCATCGACTAATCTTTAGTCTTATCCATGTTCATTCTAAGACCTAATCTTTGGGAAGCACTACGGATATCTACGAGCATTGTGTTAGTATTCAGTTTAATTCAAACTAGATACTTTTAATACTCTTTTTTCGTATGTCACGCCAAATTGTTTAACGTAGGAACTAGACTCTAACCACCAAAAAAATAATACAGAAAGATCAATAATAACAAAGTTATAAATTATACACAATGCTTAGTAAATGTACTTATTGAAATCGCTCGATTATTACCTAAGTACTTTATCGCGTTCATAGGTACCTCGTATAATCACAGGTTTGAGTAGAACTAAAAGTCAACTTTTAAGAAAATATCATCATTGTATTTATTTTATTGTATTGCTCTTCCTTTCTCTGATTAGAGCTCGTTTATGTGGATCCAGTTTCAAGATTGGGTGATACTTTCTACTTGCCCTGAGCTACAATTTCGCCCAAAAATAATAATTCAATGGATTCAAATTAGAGCTTGACGACAATGGCCACTCATTCGTACCGATAGAGGTTACGGTGCGGTTACCGAATAGTAAAAACTGCCACTTTGCTTGGCTTTCCTGGTCCAATCAAAGCTTATAATTAGAAAGCTTTTAATTCGATCGAGACCTGGGCGGTGCTGCAGTCTCTTCAGAGGTGCCAAATAGACTAGATGTATATCGAGGTGCTGAGGTATCTACTTATACAAAAATGCCACCATATCGGACTAATTACAGAACCGGAGCACAAATCTCATCTAACTTTAGCATTCGGGAAGTTTTTTCAACATCTTTGCGTTGAACCTGCCTCAGTCTTAGGACGACCGACGTCTTTGGCCAGTGTATGTAGTCAGTGAGAGTCATGACTTATGGCAATGAAACGTGGTTCATTTCTTTGCGTGATCGAATCAGCAATGAGGAGATCCTTAGGGAAACTAAGGTAATCGATATCGCTCAAAGGATAGCTCAGCTGTAGTGGCAGTGGGTGGGAAACATTGTGAGAAGAACCGATGGCCATTGAGATGGAAAGGTTCTGGAATAGTTACCACGCACTGGGATGACGCTTCTTTTACTTCCAACTAACGATTTGGTGAAAGTCGCGGGAAGCTGCTGTGTGCGGGCAGTGCAGCGCATGACCTATCGTTGTGGAGATCCTTGAGGAGGCCTAAACCCAGCAGTGGGTGTCATGAAGTTGTGTACCATTGATATTAGCAGATAGCAGCACGACACCCACTGCCGATGAAGAAGATGCTTACTACTGAAATCGAATACTAATTAATTTCTTGTATAAATACCACGTACAACATTGTGAATAGTTAGTGTATATTGATACAATTCATTTTATGTATCGAAGCAATCTCACTCTTATTTTAAGCAACATAGGTTAGATATTGTCCAATCAATAACAATTTACATCATTATAAATTAAATGGCACAATCCATTATGCTTTGTGTAAAGTGATACAATTTACGTATCGCCTCATATTGTTCGTGTCGCGAACTCTCGAGTGTCGCAACCATAGCTCAGGAACGTCGGTGTAACACTGAGACAAACAACACAACACAATGTCGTGTCCATGCAGGCGCGGGGGAAGGGTACGAGAGAGAGGAGGGAAATTAAGAGGTTGCGGGGGGATTTTTAGGCAGTTATATCAATTTACACAAATAGTAATCAAACGTTTTACTTCTTGTATTATTGTATTTTTTGATATAAGTCAATTATATCATTTAACACCTTTCCCAAGTTTATGTGATTATTGATATAATTGAAATTATATCGATAAACACGAAATAAAAATTCATTATTTTTTAATTTTCAGTGCTATAAGTCGAGTTGAATCAATGTGCACAAACTAGCATACTGTGAAATTATATGTGTGTATTGATATAATTCTAGATAAATCACTACGCACAATTCAAGTCACTTGTTATTGAATCGTGTATAAAGTATTAAATCGAGTTATATTTATTGACACTATTTTTTTAAAAGAACAGTCTCGGTTCACTTTGTTTTAAGTAGAGATATATTAATTTACACAATTTTTTCCTTAAAAAAACATAAAAAATAAGCACTTAAATCACTATGCACAAAACTTATTTCTGTTAATATAAGTCATAAAAATACGCCAATTAGACACAAAAAAAGCTAATTTTTCAATGATTCGAATAGTGAAATAAAATCAAAATCGATACAACTCGAGTTAGATCAGTTTTCACTGAAGGTACAGAATTATGCCGCACCCTACTACAAGTGGGTGATTTCTTGAAAGATGCCTTTATCTTTGTACCCACTCCTTATGTAGAAGTCTAGTCGCGGCGTGCGAAGCGCACCGCGCGCTCCGGGACGTGTGGCGATTTGACTCTTCCCCGCACTTAGTTTTTGCAAAATTCTACACAAGTAGGTGGTTTCTAGATAGCCTTTATCTTTGTATCTAGGTACTTCTTGTGTAGAAGTCTAGTCGCGGTGTGGGAAGCGCGCCGCGCGCTTCAGGGGGCCGATTCTCACGCAATAGACATAATGTCGAAATAGAGATATGTCGAAATAAAATGGCGGATTCGCCATTTTGTCTATTGAAACCAGTTTTTGGTATTCTCGCAATGTCACCATAGAGATATGTCGATGGCTGGCACTCGACATGCAACGTGTGGTCGACAGCGGTAGAGATTGAATATCTCGAACGTTACGTTAGTCGAAGTGTCGAATTGTCTCTTTCTTATGAGATGGGTGACCATTTGGGACTGCAATAACGAATGTTAAGCTACTTTTGGAGAGGCCGGGTACGGGATGGGTGAACATTTAGGACTGCAATGACGAATGTTAAGCAATTCTAAGAAATGGCCGGGTGTGAGATGGGTGACCGTTTGGAAATGCAATAACGAATGTTAAGCTACTCTTGAAGAGGCCGGTTACGAGATGGGTGATTTTGGACTGCGATGACGAATGTTAAGCAATTCTTAGAAATGGCCCGGTGTGGGATGGGTGACCGTTTGTGACTGCGATGTGACGAAAGTAAAAAAGCTTTAAATAAGGTCAGGTGTGAGATGGGTGACCATCTGGTAACCACTTTGAAAATGGTCACCCATCTCAGATGGGTGACCGTTTGGAACAGCAATAACGAATCTTAAGCTACTTTTGAAAAGGTCGGTTGCCAGTTACTAGATGGGTGACCATTTGGGACTGTGATGACGAATGTTAAGCAATTTTAGGAAATGGCCAGGTGTGGGATGGGTGACCGTCTGTGACTGAGATGCGACGAAAGTAAAAAATCTTTAAATAAGGCCGGGTGTGAGATGGGTGACCGTTTGGAATAGCAATAACGAATGTTAAGCTACTTTTGAAGAGGCCGGTTGCCAGTTACTAGATGGGTGACCGTTTGGGAGTGTGATGAGATGACGAATGTTAAGCAATTTTAGGAAATGGCCGGGTGTGGGATGGGTGACCGTTTGCGACTGCGATGCGACGAAAGTAAAAAAAAATAAGGCCGGGTGTGAGATGGGTGACCATCTGGTAACCACTTTGAAAAAAAAGTCGGGTTTGGGATGGGTCACCGACGATTCCAGAAGTAATCAATGTTAAACAACAAAAGACTGATGAGATGGGTGACCGTTTGAGACTTCGATAACGAATGTTAAACAACTTTGTAAAAAGGTCGGGTTCGGGATGGGTGACCGACTAAGCCAGCAGTAATCAATGTTAAACAGCGTTGCGTTTCTTGCAGGCAGACATCGGGCGCGTGCCATAGTGTCAAATTCGAAATATCTCGAAAAAGTCAAGAAATTGTAGAGATTCCAAAGACTTTCGACTTGTAATGTCGAAAATTGCCGAGAATAAGTTTTTTAGCTGCAGTAGAGATTTTAGTGACATTTTCAATAGAGATTTGTGATAAGAGATGATCTCGAATTCGAGAAATGTCGCAGTGCGCGAGAATAGGCCCCCAGGACATGTGACAATTATGTTTGGACAAAATCATTACAATCAATGGATGGTGCAATGATTTTGTCCAAGCGCGATAAAAAAATCAGGGCCCTATTTTTGAATCCTTCGGCTAATTTTCTCATTAATTTGAGTCAAATGTCGAATGAAAATCAGTAGAAAAGAGCGCTCGAGGACAAAAATTAGATTATTTATTTATTATATAAATTAATTAATTATATAATTAATTTAAAAATAATATTTTATATTTTAAGGGGTAATCTTTACATTAAATTTGGCAGCCGAAGGATTAAAAAATAGGGCCCCAGGTCTCGAATGAAATCCGAGAGGAGTTAGGTTTAAACTCTTAAAATCAGAGTATCTATCCCCGCTCCCGCGAGCCGCGGTTGGCCGCTTCTTCACAAGTGGGTACAAGGATACAGACATCTTTCGAGCTTCCTGAATATTACGTAATGGATCTGGTGTCGTAGCTAGGTTAGGGGCTGGCAAGGGGGCGTCTGTCAGGGGCGCAACCCTCAATTTGCTGACCCATAGCTTTAAAATAGTCTATAAGTCTTGGGACGCAAAATTCAAATCTTGCTAGGGGCGCTCATTAGGCTGGCCCCACACCTACCGGTTCCGTTTCTTTGCTTTGCTGTGCTACCTTGCTTGAAAGACCGCCGGCCAACCAGGGTAATTTTCAATCTATCGCATTTTGGGACTAGACCAAATTGGCAAGATAGCCATTAGCTTGGTTTTATCAAATGCCATCGCCTGGATTGCGAAGTAGGAAGCTTTTAGGAGATATGCCACCCTGAACATGGACTCCGATCGTTAAAAATAAAACTCGATCGCTTATTTATACAAGATGTTTGGTAAAGCCTTATAAAACTGAATATGGTAGATAGGGACCATAAAAAAACTGAACAACTTTTACTATGGGACCAAATCTGAAATCGCGAAAAAAAATTAACTGTTTCATACATTTTGATAATTTCGTTATTAATTTTTGTATAAAACAGCAGTTTTTTTTTAAAACGAAAACTAAAACTTCTCATCGCACCCCAGACGACGATATTTGATAACACCAAACTAATGGCTATCTTGCCAATGTGGTCAGGTCAAAATATGCGATAGATTGAAAATGAGCCTCTTGGCCGGCGGTCCATGGTAGAACAGCAAAGCAAAGAAACGGAACCGGTAGGTCTGGGGCCAGCCTTATCCTAGAAATTGGTTTTGGGGCACAAAATTCAAATCTTGCAAGTTTCGCTCATGATCCTAGAAATAAGCCTTGGAGCGCAAAATTCAAATCTTGCCAGGAGCGCTCATATGACCCTTCTTCGACCCTAGCATCGACGCTTGGATCGGTCGATTTGCCGCCCCCCTAGACGTGCCGCCCGCGTGCGGTGCACGCCTTGCACGCCCGCTTGCGGCGGGCCTGGGTCGCATAGTTCAAACTACTCTGGGGGTCAAACCTGCTAGTGTTTTCGTCTAAATCGTAGTTCAATGGTGTTTGAATGGTAATACTTTTTGACACTGGTCTGGAGGAATCGTGTTGGCATCTAAATAGTTATAGACTTGTACTATTAGTTATTCTGTGGTAATAGTGACGTAGGTTCCGATGGTAGTTCCCATATCATAGACTAGACGAAGTCAGGGGTGGGTTTACTTATATGTGCTGTAAGATAAATTCAAATTCAAAAATAATTTATTCAGTCTAGGCTGTTGCAAGCACTTGTGAATGTCATAGAAGCTACGCCATCGGTTCGCAAACCCTAAGCGGGAGACCTTGTAACGAGAAGAACCGGCAAGAAACTCGTTAAGGGCTGCTTTTTTCTCCCTGTATATTTCATACAGAGTCGTCAACATTGAAAAATGAGCTCCACATTTAAAGTGAGGTCATTTTCCATCACAAGAATTAACAAAAGTTTGCACACAATGGGTAGGTAGGTTGAAATTAAATATCTACTACATATCGGATAGGTAATTGTGAGAGTAAATAACTTTCAACTAGTTAGGGAATCGCTCTGTCTGCTACTCGATAGTGCACCTAAGTAGGCAAAATTTACTAAAAAACACATGTTACATACAACCATAAAAAAACGCAATTCTTACAATTCAATATGCGTTAAGATAGACACTCAGAAGCAGACCCATTCCCACTGGCAGCACCCGTTCACGAGCATGACGCATGGACCAGCCATCGCTTCGCTCAACCATATTTGAGGGAACGTAACGACCCGCCCCACACGACACCACCGCAGAAATGATTAAAGAGAGCATGACATACTTAGGCTACCCATCCTAAGGCACTGAATTGAAAACTAATATCCAAAAGCTTTTCAAAGGCCTTTCATAGGATACAATTTGTCACTACCAATCTAAGGTCACTACTTACACTAGAAACTTTCGGACTATTTTGCGCCTTTTATACCATTCAGTGCGTTTTTCAAGAAAACAGTTAATGTCATTTATTGTAGGTAAGTATATTATATTTACGCGAAATTTCATAACATGGCGATAAAACAACCACATGTGCGTCGCCGCGTGATTCCGTTGTTAAAAACTGTGATAACACACAATAACAATACGAATATGAATTGATTAAGATTTTGGCTCATTATGTTATTTCCATTCCACGGTCAAACGAAATACATATTACAATAGTCTTGCTTTAAAAGTTTAGAGCTTTTACTTTTTCTATTATTTATTTTCCAACGTACCTATTCGTCTATTAAAATAAAATTATTAAGTGAAAGTGAAAGTGAAAGTGAAATATATTTTATTTAAATAAGCTCACATAATAAGCATTTTTAAATCGTCAATTCTTTTACCCTACCACCCATTATGACGTCTTTTAACTGACAAGAAAAATGGGCGCCAAAAACTTGTCAGCTTTATCAGATGGAACGATATTTACAAATATGTATATCGTTTCCAGACTTTATATTAACAAAGATTAACAAATAAATAACATTATTGAATTAGCTCATTTCTTAATGAATTTCAAATTTCTTAATCAATTTACAGATTTTAAGCTAAATTCAAAGTTTGAACTTGTTATTCAGTCTAGGTTGTTACAATAAATAAAAATAAAAGAAAAATATACAATTCAATATGCGTTAAGATAGGTAGTCAGAAGCAGACCCATTCCCACTGGCAGTACCAGTAGGTATATACTTATTTTATTAATTTATTTATTTTTAATGTACGGAAAGGAGCCCTAATAAACGATAGTCGAATACAATTTAAGTAGATAGGAGCAGTATCCAGTTGAAGAATTCAATTTATCCTTATTTTATCTCGTTAGGTACATTATGTATTAATATTTGATTTACGTATGCATCATATGACATACTATGCTGCATAGTATTCATTATCTTTGCGAACTTTGGAATTATAGGGTCATTGTCCCTAGACTAAATACAATATTTATGTGTATGTAATGTGTCACAATTTTTTTTAGATACCAATTATTATATTGATACATAAAGATTTTCACTACATTTTGAAGAACTTAAATAATGGTTTCAGCTCGTAAATGAAGTAGGTATCTATTCACTACTTAGTATAAAAAACATCGATATTATCTCTACTGAGACATAGGTATATCAAAATGGACATTTCAATCATTTAAAAAGTCTAATGAATTTCTTCAACAGTTAATTTTCGTAGCACCGTAGTCCTTCCTTCCTTCGTAGTACGGACGTAACGTCATCTCTAAATAAGTGGTATAGAAAAAAATTGGTGTTCAAAAATTTCATATTCCCCTAAGTTTCCATTTATATTGAGACACTACAAGCACAAAATAAAAGTCTGCGTGCCTCAATAAAATAGGCTTGTTCCAAGCGCAATCGCGCCAAAGTTTCAGTGATAAAACCAAAACGTTATTATTTCAGCTTCGTTTACTGAAAACAATAATACTTAAGTAGTTTTTGTTATCCTTTAAAAATACGATTTGCATTATGGATTCTGTAGAAGTAACAATGATAAAACCGAAAGTAATATTTTTTTTACCTAAACTCAAACTTATTGATAAGTAAATATACGCCGGTAATTTTTAGTATATCTAAAAATTAAATGGAGATATCAGACCATGTTTTTGAATATGAACGTGCAGTTAAAATAAAAAAAATAATTCTTTGAAAATACGAGTAACGGAAAAAATATTGATTAATCGGCAAATTCACAAAAATGCAAGACGCGTGCGTAGATTCATTCTTTTCATTATTTATGTAAGTAAACAAGATTTTACAAGATAGTGTCTTTTGATTACGCGCGTGTAATCTATGAATGAGATCTAAATCCAGACATCAGTAAAATTTTGGGACAAAAATATCTTGACCCATTTTTTAATATTTAAACTTTTAACTGTACATACTCGATTAGAATAGGGAAGAGATCCATCAGCCATTTTTTTTAAATGTCCCCACTGCTGGGGCACAGGCCTTCCTTATGGGTGGTAAGGAGGATGGGCCATAACCCACCACGCGGGCCCAATGCGGATTGGTGGGTGTTAACGACTGCAAATGCAGCCGGGACCAACGGCTTAACGTGCCTTCCGAAGCACGGAGGAGCTCGAGATAATAAATTTTTGGTCACCCATCTCATGACCGACCCTTGCGAACGTTGCTTAACCGCCGCAATCGTTGGGCCAGGCGCTAAACCACTGCACCACCGAGCTCCTCGAGGGAAGAGATACACTCATTTAATTTGTAGATATACTTACTTAAAAATTGACCGTGTAGTTACGGTTTTCTCGTTGAAAATTAGCTCAATACTGCTTCTGATCCTAGCATAATATAGTTCTTTAGTTAAGGAGATTAAGTATCTCTTGAATTTCTGTCACATTTTATTATATTTTTTTCTGTCACAGATATTCGACACGAGCAGACGGTTCTTAGGCCCTTATTCTATTAAAAAAGACTTACTTATTTTAATCATTATTATTTATCAATAATAGTGACCGCACTTCTCTAATTATAAACGCACGATAAATGATTGACGTCCGATATCACGAGAATAATAATCGGTCACTGCATGATGTGCCTGCGCATATCGATGTAGTAAATACTTGGTTAAACTTAACTTAATAATAAGTTAATTGATAGGAAGTCGCACATTGATAATAATAACATGAAATTGAAATTGAAATTGAAAATTTTATTCACAGAAAATAGAGTACAGTTTGGTTGTTACATATTAGAAGTCCGTCTATTTTACCAAAATTATGGCATGTGAATTTAAGAAAATAAAAATAAAAATTCATATTAATAAGATATTTGTTAATGTTAATGAACGTTAGGACTATTATATATTCTATTCTATGGTTAATATGTCAATATTCAATCATAATCATAACATAATTCATCATATTATAAATTACTTAATAAAATTAGAAATGTATTAACAATTTACATTTTAGATAGCATGTCATTGGCATTATCATTTAATTATTTTATGTCAACTTTACAAGTAAGATATTCCTTAACTGAGTAAAAACATCTTGTTTTAAGCCATTCAAACAGTTTTCGTCTAAAGATGGTAATGTTAAGTTCGGTTAAGGAATGTGGTAATTTATTGAAGATCATCACACAACTTATACAACAGTTCCTCTTGTAGAGGACGGTCCGCATTCTGGGTAACAATAGCTTTCCGCGATGCCTAATACTTCTCTTCATATATGTATCCCTATGCTCAAACAAATCCGGATGGTTTTTAACGAATATACAGCACTCGAAAATGTATAGTGAAGGAAGAGTTAATAAGTTTAGCTTTGGAAACAATTGCTTACACGATGTCATAGGTGGAGCGTTACAGATTGCTCTGACACATTGTTTTTGGGATATAAACGCTTTGTTTAGGTCGTAAGAATTACCCCAAATTAGTAAACCGTATTTAAGATTTGAAGCCACGTATCCATGATAAGCCATCAAAGAGGACTTTTGATTTATTTGAATCGTTAGTCTCCACAACGCGTAAGCAAATCTATTTAATTTAGTACATACTTTCTTGACATGTTCCTTCCATGAACATTGATTATCAATAATAATGCCTAAGAACATGGCCTTATCTGATTCCATTACAAGCTCATTATTATGAAATATTTTCAGATTATTATCTATGGGTTTTCTATTATAAAAACGTAAATATTTAGTTTTTTTTATATTTATATTTAAATTATTTACTTTTAGCCATTTTACAATATGTTTAACAGTATTGTTTATATCTTCATTGAAATTCACTTCCGGTCTCTTTGGTATTACTACAGATATGTCGTCGGCGAATAAATTACACTGATGGTCAGTAACAGAGGGTAGATCGTTAATGTAAATTATGAATAATAGTGGCCCTAGTATAGTTCCTTGTGGAACACCTACATTATTTCTGACAAGTTTAGATTTTACTGGAACTTCTTCCTTATTTTGATTAATGTGTTTAATTTCAACATATTGAAAACGATTATGAAGGTACGTTTGTAGCCATTTTAGCGCATTCCCTCTTAAACCATATTTCTCACATTTCGCCAAAAGAATATCATATGAGACAAAGTCAAAAGCTTTGCTCATGTCAAAAAATATACATATTGTGTCAATATTTTTGTAAATTTTCTCAGTAACATTTTTTATCAAATTAAAAGCTGCTAAGGATGTTGACTTACCTTTCCGAAAGCCATTTTGTTCTTTAGCCAATACATTAAATTTTTCCAAAAACTTATAAATCCTAATATGCATAACTTTTTCATAAATTTTAGCCAGAACTGATATTAAGGCAATGGGTCTGTAATTGTCCATCTCATCAGTTTCATCTTTCTTATGTATCGGTTTAATTATTGATATTTTAAGAGCTTCCGGGAATATTCCTTCGCTCATTGAGAAATTAACTAGGTAACTTAAAATGTCAGATAGAATTAGTGAGCAATACTTAATAATTTTTGTGGGTATTTCATCATACCCATGTTTATATGAGTTTTCTAAGGGTAGTATTTAATCGGGTAATAATAAATTCCCATTTTGGGTATCAAAAATGCTGAATATACTGAAATTCTAAGTGGGCGACGGAGTAAGGGCGATTACAAATGTTGAGAATGGGTGATTTTAAAATATTAATTGAGTAACTAGATATTCAGAACGGACGGCTAAATTACTATTTGGGCGACAACCTTAGGGCACACAAAACATTTAAAATTTGGTATATATTATATTTAAAAAAGGTAACTACTGAAAAATCTGATTTTTTTGTCTGTTTTAGGAAAAGTTGTAGAACAAACATATTGCTGTTTATGATGTTAGTAATCTACTCCTGCGAGGTTGTTGGTGTTTTACAAATAACCCTGTTTGTCACTCATATAGAATTTTCACTGCTAACTCAAATTATTTGTCTCCCACATGAAATCGCCCGTTTTATGTATTTTTTGCAATCCACAGTTAGTCGCCCGTATAAACCGCTGCCAGGTTTAGTATTTAATTATCCCATTAACAGTCGCCTTTCATTCTTTCCAGTCACCCATTTTCTAATAAGACAATAAAACAGTTAATTATACTTATTCCGTAGGAGAACTAAAGTAACCGACATCGCTCGATGGATTTCTTAGCTCCCTTGTTCTCTGGAGATAAACATGGCCAGATAAATGGTTATCTGTGAAGATTTTTTTCCTCCAGTATAACTAGCTTTATCTTTGTGGCAGTGGGCGGTACATGTAGCGAGAAGAACCGATGGCCGTTTAGGGCGGAAAGGTTCTGGAATGGCGACCGCGCAACGGATGACGCTCCCTGGGTAGCCCCCCGACAAGGTGGACCGACGATCTGGTGAAGGTTGCGGGAAGCCGCTGGATGCGGGCAGCGCAGGACCGATCATTGTGGAGATCCTTGGGGAGACCTATACCCAGCAGTGGCAAAGGGTCCAAACAAGCCGATTCCCACCGGCTTACCTTTCAGACATCTTACCCCACCGATCCACACCTACACTATGCAGATCACAACATTTTTGTAGAACGGCTTACCTTCGCCATAATTTTACCCCTCGCCACTGATACCCAGCAGTGGGTGTCGTGCGGCTGATATGATGATGATGATGATGCTATTCCAGATGATTACTGTTTTGCTTGTTGTCGATCATCGAAAGTCTCACAGGTTAAGAACAGAAGTGAATGTGTTAAAGATCTAATCCCGTAGAGATGTTTCATGAATAAGAGCTGTTTCACAGTTTTTGGGTTAGTTCTAAATAAATTACTTGATTAGGTATAATTCATATATATTCTGTGCTATTTTGGAACCTGTGAACCAAGTATGATAAACAACTACGGTACCTTTAACCTATTTCCAAATTTTTATATCTTTAATCGGTATAAAAAATACCTTAATCATCAACAAAGACAACAAAATTAAGTATTTTTTACAAGTGTTTTGTTCTGTGCTGTGTGCTGAAGACTCTTTGACCGAAAAAAACAGTGTTGCCCGGCCTCTCTTTATAAGGTCTTAACATAATTAATCGCAAAATAATCGACATACTGACATATTAGGCTAACCAAGGCATCAGATAGAAACTGATCGAAGGGGGTTCGAACTCGTTCTGTGTAGATAAATGCGGCGGCGGCGGGGCGGCGCGGCGCGCTGGTATCAGCACGCACGCGCCCGCGCACTGACGGGCGCGACGTAAACAAAGAGATGTCAGACTGTCAAGGCTGATCGTGAATAAGGGCAGGAGCGCACTGATGTGGCCAGGTTCCAGCCATGACCAGACGGATGGTCAGAGCTAAGGTTTTTAATACGACCGGCCAGACGGCTGGCTGGCACACGGGACGCATTGTTGCCGTGTCGGCTCACCACCATTTGATGAGCTGACAGTAGCGGAGATTAATGAGAAGGACCCACCATTTATTTTTCATGTTTATATTGGAATTATCATCTGTAGATAAATCCCAGAAAGCGGGTTTACTTTTAACCTAGACGATTTTCTCGTTATCGAACTCCATTACGAAACCACTCCATCCAGCTACCACTCCTGACGGGTGCCGGCCCCGGTTGGATACTGGCCGCACTGGCAAATAAACAAGTGCGCGATCTATTCTACAAATACGTTGATATACGGGCCGCAACCGCTACGCACGAGCACGACCAGGGAGGCAAGTCTGCTAATGTTTTCGTCAAAATAGTAGTTCAATGGTGTTTGAATGGTAATGCTTTTTGAAACAGTTCTTGTTTCTTAAACCCAAAACCGAAACACATTGTTTTTCTTAAACCCGAAACAGAAACATATTGTGTCTCGATTTTGGGTTTAAGAAACGATAACAGTGTCAAAAAGCATAACCATTCAAACACCATTGAACCACAATTTTGACGAAAACATTAGCAGACTTGACCCCCTGTAATGCAGAACCTACTGGCCGTGCCGACCAGCTAACCGCAGCGGCTCCGTGCGGGTTATAAAATTCATGATTTTCTTGGCCGTATCCCCCCAGCCGAGTGGTGGCCGCTGCCAGTGTGCTCGCGCTCTAAAGATGACCGTATATTGGCAACAATCGCTCGTTGCTGTATTATTTTTCATATCAGCCGTTTTTAATGCCCCGCAGTGCTGGGGAACAGTCCTTCCTATATTATTAGGTACTTGGTTAGATAAGAAAGATGGTATGGGTCATACATACATAACATAACCAAACATTAATTCGGGCCCAATGCGTAGTACTATGTAGCAGTCTAGCAAACAATGAGATGCGACTGCTGGTCGTATTTACCTCCAACATTCGTAGCAGACAAACCGCAGAAAAATGTTGCCTATCAATGTTAAATATTTTTGACTTATACTATGTAATGTAGGTTCATAATAGATTTGTGTGGATTAGCTGCGTTCGGAATGATTACTTACGTTTCGGAATTCCGAATCGAAATCCTTTTTATATGTGGCCTCAGAGTGCTTAGAGGGCTTAAAAGATTTGTTTTTAGGTCAGGATCACTATTCACTTCTGACATTTCCACCTAGAAAAAACCGTTCTCAAACTAAATTAATGACTAAAGTACCTACATAATCATACAGGCCGCGTGGTGAGTTTTATTGAGGCTAGCTGACCCGACCCGACACACGTTGTCCTGTCTTAGTTATGAATATAGAATTCGAATTGGTAGTATAATTAATAAAATGTTGGGTTCAGAGATATTAGTAGGTACCGTTCCCGTTCCTGTTCCCGTTCCCGTTTAGGTACTTTATAACCCAACAGCTTTATAACCAAGTATACTATATCACTTGTTATGTTAGTAACGTATATATTAGTCTATCCAAACTTACCAATTCAATATTAGGTGTGATGGCTCTCAACTAACCGTGATGAGCACTAAGAAATTAAGTTTTCATTTGTAAGAAATAATAAATAAAATATTTTACATGTTTTTAAACTTTTAGATTTTATGCATTCACAATGCTATTTTTATATTAAGATTATCCCGTCTGAGCCGGCTACGGGTGAGTCGA